>CM059602.1:170497642-171747642 GCA_030412105.1 Cyclura pinguis
GATTATTTGAAGTTCACAATCCCCAACAGACAACTTGCAATTCATCATTTGGAAACTGAAAAGAGTGTGAAATCCAGAGCTTAAGCCCACTTCCATGCTCTCTTATCCAAAAGTTCAATCCCACATGCCTCTGTGCTGAGATGGGGGCAGAAAGGAAAAGCATCATGTACAGGATGGGAAAGCAGGGTGCAGCATCATTATGCCCTGCTCCATATGTGTAAGAGCTGCTTCACTTTACTTCTGTTCCTGTCATTCCAGTTGAAACTGCTCCTACAATCAGGTTGCCTATTGTATTTGCTAGTGTTGGAGGGGAAATACTTTTTTTAGACTATAACTCCCAGAATCCCCCAGTCAGCATGTGCACTGGCCATGGACTTGGAGATGTATTCCTAAGAGTCACTTTTCTAAGCTCTGCTCAAAACAACCAAGTCTGCCATTGGCTTTCCCCTTGTAAGTCCTACACTAGATCCTAGAACTACCTGAAGGAGTACAGCAGTTCAACGGTAAGAAATGGTAGAAACTGAGCATGTCCCTCAACTCATATTAGCAAGAGTATGTAATAGCAACAGCAATAGCATGTGTATTTCTATACCGCTTTTCAGCTAAGTGCTCTCTAAGCGGTTCACAATGTGTTATCTAATTGCCCCCAATAAGCTGGGTACTCATTTTACTGACCTGTGGAAGGATGGAAAACTGAGTCAACCTGGAGCCCAGCAAGATCAAACTCACAACTCTGTGGCTGCAGTACTGGCATTTAACCACTGCGCCACTAGGGCTCCTGTTTCACTTTGTCCTATGCCCTGCTGTGACACTTCCGAGCAGAGATAGTACATGGTACAGTACAGGATGTTGCCAAATTTATTCTTGTCCCCTCTCTGGGAACTCCAGGACAGCATCCTAGGATATGTTTGCACAAGGGGTTGCATTAGAGCAACGTGTTTAGTGATTTCTTTCTGATCATGATGACTCGCGTGTATGTATCATGTCACCTAAATGCCAACCAAAAGAGAGAAATGTAACGTTGAGGTGGTTTACAACCAGACTGGCTCCCTGATTCCATGCAGTAGGAGAGTCTGAAGCTCACTGAGTTCAGACTATGGAAAGCTATCATGGCTAGTGGATATGGGACTGGGTGACTCTGGGAGCTGTAGCCCAAAAGGTAACTTTTGAAACTCAATAATTCAATTGTGGTGAACTCAGCACAGAACTAGGTTGAGTGACATTGCTAAGTAAATGATGATGAGAAATGTAGTGGTGGGCACAGAGATTTGAATCATCCTTTGATAAAGCTGTTGGCATTCAGCACAGATGCCAATCACTGAAAGCTGGAACTTCTGTGGTGCACAGAAGGTTCTTTGTGCAATGCAAAATCCCTTTAAGGCATCACCTATAAAGACCTTCTTCACTGAACCCATAGAAGTGAGAGTTGGAAAAGTAATACATCGGCTGAGATCCTGCCTTGGGAAACATGTGTGTATCACACAGCTGCATCTCTGTCATAGCTACATCTCTCAGTACTAGCCACCAACAGTGCACCTTGTGAGCAGCACAGTCAACACAGCCATCTCCTTGTTATCTGAGAGCAGAAGATGAGCTGGCCATAAGGCAACTGATATCGGCAGAGACAGCTGGGAGTCCTTGGAAGGTCTCTGCAGATGACGCAGTGCCTCTGACTACAGAAAAAAACTGGGTGCATCCCCACTTATGCCCCCCACCCTCTGACAACACAGAAACGGCCGTGCTGGGTGTCAGCGCTGCTTATATCGTGGGTTTTGCGGAAGTGGTCACTACACGATCAGAACAAAATCCTGACCTTCTCAATGACCAAAAAGGTGAGTTGTGATGCTGTTAAGTCTGACTTACGCTATCATGATTCACTAAAAGGGCATCAGTTGCTGCTTCCCACACATAAGCATCCTCCAGACAAGCTAGTAGATGTTCAGCTTATTTAAATGCCACTGACTTTTGTAGGACCTGGGACATGCTTAGATATTTTGAGACTGCTCTGTGTAATAAGAAACATTTTAGCTCAGCGAAGTTTAACATTAGAACTCACTGAAGTTGAAACAGACATTGCCCAGCATCTAAAACCTCACATACAAACACAAAGGGAATATATATTTATTTCCAATGTGAAATGTAAGAGCTTCATGTCATGGTCTTTCTTGAAATGCTGGAACCAAGTGTCAGAACTGGAAAGTGGCTACAGTGATTCTTGACAGACATAAAACACAATGAGTATAATCCACCGGCAAATTCTCCTGTACACGTGCTATTGAAACATATGGGTGCTGAGCAAGAGCAGCTTCCTGATGGATTCTGTCTGTATCTATCTATATCTATATTTATTTATATATAAGCAGCTTTGAAAACATGATATAAACCACAGACTTAGCTATGAATATATTACATTCCCTGGGGCCTTTTCTTTGCATATAATGCCACAAAATAAAATAAGATATTCCACTTAGGAGTTGTTGAACCAATGTTTTTTTTTGAAGGATTATTATTATTATTTCTGTTACATCACTTTAAGCACATGTCTGTTACAACTTCAGTCCAGACTTTTAGTCACTAAATCAATAATATTAACCCACAAATTCTATTTCTTTACAGTTTTATAAACAAAGTCATAATTTGAGAGGAAACACTTTTTACAAAGAAGGAGGAGGAAATTCATAGATATCAAACACATCCACTGCATCTAATTCAGCCACTGTTCCTTCTGGACTTGTATTCATTTCAGAAATTTACCAGCCTGTTGCTTTTGTAACTATCACACTGCCCCTAAACCAATTGGCTGGGATCCATAGGAGAGAGTGTGAGTTGGCATTTTTCATCTGCAGGGATTTTTCTGGATTTTCCTCCCTTTCTCATTGCAGCTTCTATCCTAATAATTTCCAAAAGCTAATCATGGAGACAGGGGCCAGATGGAGAGTCTCCAATGTGTACAGTCCTATTTAATGTGAAAGGGCAAATGCTAGAGAGCAAAACATGGAAAAGCTCTGAGCATGTGCAAAAGCACCAGTGTGCACACGGCCTTCTTTCAGCATGTATTTGTCCTACCAAATCAATGGACCACTGTGGTTCTTATTAACTGGGCTAATGGGTTATTGGAAGGGACTCTACTTCACAATAACCATCATCAAAATGTGGTCATCTTTAAATACATGACTGGAAGAAATAATCCCATTTTTGCTTTAGGGACCAAATCTCCCTCAACCAGTTTAATCAAATGCAAAGCTTGTTCTTTAAGAATGTTAGCAATGAAAAATCCACTTCATCATAAAGGATGAACATCTGCAAATGGGGGAATATCCTTGGGCAATGCACCCTTACATCTTTAGGTAGAACCACATCTCTGCCACTGTCACTGCTGCTCCCTTTTGCTTGTCCTTTCTCTTTGAGCCCAGTTTTTACCAGAGCCCAAAAAGTTAGGTCAAGGCAAATGGAGGCTGATGTGGTTTCTCCTTGTCCTTCTTGCTGCGTGCATATTGGGGAGGATAGGGGAACACGCAGTAACAGCAAGGAGGAGCAGCGGGGCTGGGGGAAAGGGTGGCAGTTCCCAGTGGGCTTCCACTGGAGTGTGAGCCTTGACAGTTGCCCAACAATGGTGACATTCAGTGCAGGCTCTGCCCTAAAGCAACTTCCCTCCATCAATATGCTTAGGATCACATAAGAAAAGAATGTATTCTCAGAAAAGCTGTCTTCTTAAGTATGCTACATTTATTTTATCTAGAGTGGTTTTAAAGTAAGAATTCCCAGCTTCTCCACTATTCCAAGGTTTCCATGCAAAGGACAACAGGCACCTCAGGGAGCCAGGTGTCTGTGAGTCTCTCCAAACTGAGGCACTGGATGGATTCTTTATCTTCTTTCCTTTTGAAGGCGGCCTTATGCAAGAACCAGGATGCAGGACTTCTGAGGGCTGTAAAGCTCCAGTTAGGGTGGGAGAATTTAATGTTGGCATTCATTCCAATGCAGAGGGAAAATCAGAGGTAATCCCTCTCAGCTGATCACTCTTTTCTTGCCAAATGAATCTCAAATCTCTCTTTTGACTCTCAGACATTATTAAGAGAGCAAAGGAAATTGCTTTCAAGATTCCCTGGGAAGCATCCAGCATCTAAATCAGGGATCAATGGTGGATAAAAACATGTTGGTGGTGAGGCTCCCAGGCTGCAGTTCTTGTGAGGCAGGCACAGGCACTTATGGTTTCCTGATGGTTGCGGGTTGCTGTACAAAGTTAGGATTGAAGAATACACTGGAGTAGCCATGTTTTGCAATGCCCAGCTACTTCATGCCAGGCATTTAGCTTGAGGATGCACAAAATGGCTCCCTTGTATTGAGGACCTAGTCTGGTGTATGATGGCACACCATGCCATGTAACAAGATGCTTCATAGGTTGTGCAAACCTTTATTTTCAGCTTTGGTCCTGTTGGGGGAGCCTTCTTAAATACAGTTATTGGCTTGAGAGGTGGGTGGAGGACGGGCACTTGCTACATAGACTATTACTGGCCTGAATGTCCCATCAGCTTCTCGTACAGGATAGGTACCATGTTGAATTGCTATATCCTAAAGGTGGCACTTTGTTTTGATCTCATCCTTGCTGCATTTCAGGTTACCCCATCCGTGGACAGAGTTGAAAACCAAGCTGAAAAATCCACACTGGGGTTGGCAGCTCATTCATTGCCTTTTGTAAGAATAAGACACACATGTCTCTGTGCCTGTTCTAGAATCTACTGTGATAAAATAAGTCCGTTGAATATAACATTTGCTAGAATTCTGGAGATCTTTGGAGTCTCCTCAAAAGTTCATTACAACAAAGTTATGGTTGTATAGTTTGCAGATTTTCAGGAAAATAGCAGGTTAAATGTAAAATATTTAATAAATAATTCTTCTGCATTGTAAAAAATAAATGAATATTTCCTTTGGCAGTAATAGCTGATTTAATATTTAGAGAAAGATACTTGGCTCATAAAATAATAGCTTTATGCTAGAAGGGGGAAAATACCAGATATTATTTTCCTCTCTTAGCTACCCCCTTTTCAGTTCCTTAAAAAAAAGAGAGAGAGAGAAAGACTTTTTCACCAGTTTATCACAAGCTGGTACAAGTCATTTATGCCCCAGATAAGCTCCAAGAGTGATGCATGCGCCCACAACAGCCAGGCTCAGAATTGTCTTCAGAGGCAGCCATGAGAAATCAAACAAAGGCCTCATGTTGTTGCTGTAGAGCTCCACAAAGGCATCCTGAGATGGGGAAAAGAAAGGGGAGGGGGAGACAGAGCAAAGATCAAAAACAGAGAACAGACCATGTTGCAAGTATAAATCAGACAAGGTTATTCCTCAGTATCACCACTGAATGCCTTGCCACTGGACCTGCCAACTCTCAGGAAAATTCCAGACTATAGGTCAGGGTGATTCCAATGGGCCGTGAGAGACAGTATTGCCATCTCCCTAAATCAAAAGTGTGGAACTTCTGGCCCTCCAAATGGTTTGGATTACAACTCCTTTACTCTCTTATAATTGGTCATGCTGGCTGGGACTTCTGGAATTGAAGGACCAAAGTTTCCTCACTGCTGGTAGTTTTTTTTCCCCCTGCTATGTTGCTTGCTTCTTGGACTTCCAGGCCATTTCTGCACTAGACTGTTACAGTGCTATTATTCCGCTTTCAATATCCTATAGAATCCTGGAGTTTGCAATTTAGGGAAGCGCTCGTGCGGTAATGGCCTCAGTTAGCACATATGAAAGGTCTCTATATAATAATGGCCTTTGCAGCTTCTTCACTTTCTCAAACTAGTTTTTTCCGGTGTTAACCTAGGCTGCCAAAGATAGTAATGTCTTCTCCCAAAACAGCCATTCTGTTTTTTGTTTTTGTTTTAATTACTGAGGTGCCAAGACCTGCATTATCTCCATTCAGTGCTTGTCAAAGGGGAAGTTCACCTTCAAAGGCTGTAACTCTGCCTGCCACCAGTTTAGCTTCCTACAAGCCCAAGAGTCATGAGAATAACTGTTGCAAAAGCTTGCAACCTCAGTGGCAAGGTGATCAGTGTGGAAGATGATAGTGGTTAGGGGAAACATCTCACTTCACCTTGACTAGTGGCCCCTGTCGCTAGTCACAACAGGCATTTGGAGCTTCCAGAAAAAGCCCAACCACCCTGCAGAACTACTCCCACCAATGAACCTGGCAGGTCAGGAGGCACAGCCTAGGAAGAAAGTTAACACATAACAGCAGACATCAACTGACTGATTCTTAACGCAGTCATTATTCTTATTGGCAAGTTTAACAACTGACACAAGATGGCGCATCAGGCTTCCTACACTATGGAGCTCAAACCCTGTAGAGCTAGATGTCGAGGGAGAGTCATTTCCACAGAGAAACAGAACAAACTCCATAATAAGGCAAGCAAACAAATAAAGCCAAGCTGCCTGGTTTATATCCTGTTGCTTTAATATTTATCCATTTCACACAAACAAGGAATGAACTGTCCTTGTCCTAAAGATTGCTTTTAATGCAAAATATACACATTGTCCAGAATTAAACCCTGGGAATCAGAACTAGGTGCACTCGAATCAGTTGCCTTGAGAAGACTTAAACTTTTGCTTAATTAGGCTGTGTGCATTTTCTAACATTTTCACTAATGATGCTGTAAACTTAGATACACAAATCTAAGAGTTAGTTTATTTTAGCTTGCAAAGAGAGTAAGAACAGGTGAATTCTCAAAGAATAGGTGAACTCCCACATCCTGAAACAGAACGCGTAATCTTAAAGTGAACGAATTAACTACAGCAACATTAACAAAATGAAAACTTTAAAGATAACATTAAAGGATACAACAAACAATATATGAAGGGCATATACATTTCTGAAATATCTCTTCCTTTCTTCCAGTTCTACTCTGGAGACAGTCCCTGTATCTTTCAAAGTCTGGCCTTTTGTGCATTGGGGTTTATTATGAAGAGCTTGGAAAGGTTACTTTTTTGTAGTGACTGAATTCCTCTGCTAGCATTGCCCCTGTGCACTGAGATTCTGAAAGCTGTACTCCAGAAATGTCTCATTTCTGTATTCTCTCAATGCTTTATATAGTATGATTTGTACGATACATATACAGCATACAAGACATACCCTGAAGAACCCAGTTGCCTTTGCTACAACTTTCACTTTTGATATTTTCAGGCAGTGCTTTGCTCTGGTGGGAAGTGGAAGAACTTGATTAAAAAGAGAGAGCAATATAGCTAATGGCAAAGCCAAAGTAAAATAAGATTGCCGTGCTAATAATGGCAAATTAAAAACACAGAGGAAATGGAAGAGGTGGCTGATGTGCACAGATGCCTACAACCACAGAAGTTAGTGAGTCATCGCAATATTAGTTTTCAGCGAGCACCAACCATATTAATCTCACAGGTAGCTGATTGGTCATACTGAGCAAGAAGATGTGCAGGACTGAGGATGGACTGACGTTAACATGAAGACCGTGTTAAAGCTCTGAGTTATAGCAAGGGATAAGAAACATCAGCAGAAAATGCACAGCAGGAAATCCCTCTTCTTATTGATAACAATAACATCAATGTCTACCTTATGGCTGCTGCCCCATATATTCTAAGTAACTATTTTATGGGTCCTTTCTTTCCTCTTTGGTGCTTTCTCAAACATCCTGATTAGACTTATTTCCGAAGCTTGTTTGAACAGCCTGTCACTATTTGTTTAAGTTTGAAACTCAATTTAAACAAACACCCAGACCTATTTCATGCACTAAACCAACAGAAAGCTTGCGGGGGGGGGGGGGGGACCAGCATGTGAATTCCAATGTGGAGAGCTTGGAAAAGTTACTTTTTTGGACTACAACTTCTAACCACCCCCCACATCTAAGAAGCAAAATCCCTGGCAAGGTAGGGTGGAGAATGGGCTACACTGAAGTTTTTTGGCCTAGAGGCTCCTGGTACCCGCAGTGAATCAAATCTAGGGTTCTTAACATTCAAGAGGGAGAAAAATGAGAAATCTAGAGAAAGTTTGCCTTCTGAGAATGGGGTATTCAATTGAAGCAGAAAACTGGATGCAAATGAGGGGTTTTATGTTTTGGAGCTCAGATCCCACTTCTGCTTTGAAATCAGTTCTTGGACAAGTTTTTAAACTCTCAGCCTTACCAGTCTGACTTCTATGAAATGTGTGCTTTGTGACTGTCAATGTCCATCACAGCAGTAAGGGCAGCCATTTTGGAGAGCACTCATAACATTCTTTCAAAATTCCAAATGTTTTCCAGGTTGGTGACTCCTACTATGAATAATCAGAAAAATTTAGCAGTAATAGGCCAAGATCCTACATGTTTGACTGTAGAGTAAGAGCTGCACATGCTGAGCTGTGCTTTGGCTCCCACGTCTCCACCCTGAAGACTCACTGTCACTCTATGACAGCCTCTCCATGGGCATACTGTTGTTAGAGGAGAGCAGAGGGAGAATCAGAGAAGTGTCCAGTTATGGGGACATCTTCTGCAAAGATCAGCTTGGGTCCTCGGAGGTGTCACCAAATGAGGTTATTGGTCTGCTTCTCCTATCTCCCTCTGCTGTCCACCAGCATTGGAATAGCTGTGTGGGCTATTGCAGTGCAATGGTGAGTCTTGGGGGCTGGCCTCTGGACGCTGCAGAGGGAAGAAGAGAATACCAAAGTCCACAATGACCAAAAAACAAACAAACAAAAAAACTATACACAAGCATAAGGTGGATTTAGCTTGAGTTTGTCAATAACAGGATGCTGGCCCATACTCTACATTAAATACAAGTGGTTATGAATCTCCCTTTACAACCTTGTTAAACACTCTTACTGAATTTTTCAAGTTCAATACAATATTCTTCAACAATGTACAGTTTTCAAGAACATGGCTTATAACATAGTAGCACAGCTGTTACAGGCAACAGCAAGAGGTCTGTCTTCACTAAGAAGCAAGCAACACAAGTTCAGCTGCACGATTGGCCACCACAAGGCTACTGAAAATAGTTGAATTACCAGACTGTTGCTGATGCTCTTTTGAAGCTGTGCAAAGCCTCACACCAAACTCTTGCATTATCCTGTGCTATACTGCCACACCATTAACTGTATTTACAGACACACCCATGCCCCACATGTATGAAATAAGTAACTCAGCTTTGGACATAGCAGTGATGCTAGTACAATATCTGATACTTTTGTTAGTAAGAGGTAACATTATCTGCTCCCTAAGGTAATTGCCTGGATTGTCAGACCAGCCTTGGGCCATTTCCGCACTAGACTGTTATAGTACTATTATTCCAGTTTCAACCTCTTATGGAATCCTGGGGTTTCCTGAAATCTCCCAAAACTGCAAACCCCAGGATTCCAGTTGAAAGTGGAATAATAGTGCTATAACAGTCTCGTGCGGAAATGGCCTCAGTCATACCAAAAAGAAAAGGCGAGATCAGCAGGCACAAACTCCTGTTGACTATTTGTTCTGATCATATAAGGACATATGAACCTGCTTTATACCAAGGGAGATCATTAGTCCCCCCCCCCCCATGTTGCAATAACTGAAGGATGTCTGGCACAAGTGTGTTATTTGTAATTAGTCTGGTCCATAAGAAGAAAGGTGCACCGCATTCCTATGAAGATCTACCCAAGAGGAAGTCACATTAAGGCCTACTTCTCAGAAAAGCTTACACCCTTAGATATTTTGCATAGGATTAACAGGATTATACAGCTAATTGTATCAGTATTACCTTCAGCAGAAATGAGTTTTGACAGCCAAAGGGTGAGGTGTGGATTTCCATTCCAAAGTTGTACACGACAAACAAACAGCTCAACTGTGGTGAAAATGGCAATCCACTTTGTTTGGTGGTCTCATACACACTATGTTAATCATGCCCAAACACTACTACCATTGTTCTCACAATTGTTGTTGGTGTTGTTGTGTGCCTTCAAGTCATTTCTGACTTATATTAAGGAGAACTTATGACAACAGTTTCTTGGCAAGATTTGTTCAGGGAAGGTTTGCCTTTGCCTTCCTCTGAGGCTGAGAGAGACTGACTGACCCAAGGTCCTTCAGTAGGCTTCCATGGCTGAGTGGAGTTTTGAATCCTGGTCTCCTGAAGCCTTACTCCAACACTCAGAATGGCTCTCTAACAATATACTTACTAAGTATTAAAGACCCATTTATAGGGGATGCTTACCACAACTACTCCCCCAACCCTGTTTTGGGATTGTTTCAATGTGCCTGCATTTCAGTGTTCCAAACAGTCTTGGAAGATCATGTGAAGAAACTTGTGACATGAAGGCACTACACTGAAAGGACTTTGGGGGAGGGGGGATGTTGCACACAAGAATTGTAATATCTACATCCTAATTCTCAGTGATTTCAGTATGGTTTTTAAATTGAAGTTGAGTGTGCTGAAGATTAAGGTATTAAGAAGACAGGGGACACCTCTCTTGGACAGAGATCAAACTGTAGTATCTCCAGCTGAAAAGAGATTGGGGCCTGGAAGGTAGCTGATTACTGGCACACTATTTCAGTAGACCAATGACAGCTTCCTTTGCTTTTTTGATTTGCTCTATCATCACCATCACCATCATGATGGTGGCGGAGGTGACCCTCTTCCTTTTCACTTTATCTTCACAGGTAGGTCAGGCTGAGAGAGAGTGACTGGCCCAAGGTCACCCAGCGAGCTTCACAACTAAGTGTAAACTAGACCCGAGGTCTCCCAAGTCCAAGTCTAACAGCATAGCTCCTACTTTGCAAAGACCAAATACTCTCTGCTGGTGGCACGTTGGAGGAGCTCAGCAGGGAATCAGTTTCCTCAGTGCTCCACTTTGCATTTATGCGTTGAGTGGGTGGTGGCCAGAGTGTACACCCAGAGGAAGCTGACTTCCTTTTTTTTAATATATATTTCTTTTTTTCTTCTACCAAAATCAAACAGCTGGTGAGGAAGTGATTTTATTTCCCTCGTTATCACTGGTCCAACAGGATATCCTCTTTAGCCTCACTACACTGAATGAGGAGCTGGCAAGGCTTCCAAAGCTTGGCAGAGCACAAGTACTCGCCTCCCAGCTCTCTTCTTGCTTGCCCTGTCGATGACTCACAAGTAAATAATCATAATGCCAACTCTGGGAAAAAGTTACAAAACAAAACACACATGAGACTGGGTGACATGGCTCTAGCTCAGGCAGACAGAGCTAGCAATCATGACATCATGCGAGCTTTGTGTGACATCATGCGTGTGCTGTGTGACATATGTGCTTAGCCTTGAAGAGCAAAACAATCCCCCCTGAACCTCTCACAATAAATCCACGTTAAAGTCTGATTACATAGATCTTTTGGTTGTTTTTATTGTGGTCCTATCTACTTCATGCTGACTGTGTTATTGCTTTTTGATTGTTTTATTATACAGAGTAGTACTTTAAAATGGCTTGTAAACCACCATTAAGAACCCTGAGGGCTGGGAACTAGTGCACTGAAAATATCATCAGGAAAGTACTTTCCACCTGATTCATCATTCAGACTCAGTATTCAGAGCTTGGAAAAACTACTTTTGTGGGCCGCAGTTCTGAGAATGTCCCAGCAAGCATGGGCACTGGCCACACTGGCTGAGGAATACTGAGAGCTGTAGTCCCAATTAACATCACTTTCCCAGAATGTACACTTTGACTGTAAGCAGTTCTCCCAGGTCTGCATAAGAGTTCTGTTCTAGTCCAGCTATGGTACTCTGTGAACCTTTCAAATGCAGATGCAGGGAGTCAACTGCAAAGCATGTGCTCAGCCATTCAGCTAAAGCTCCTATATAAACAAGTTTCCTCATGTGCATCCTTCCAGCAGTAACCGGCTTCCAAACCAAATATTGCAAGCAATTGCAGACAGAAAGCTAGCCCAGTTGGCTGTGCCGTTGGAACCTCATTAAATTGTCATCCTGAAAATGCCACACATGCATTGTGAGTCCAGTGTTGCTTAACAACAAAGAAAAAAACTTACAACATGCGGTATGTGTATCTGCTGAATGCAAATTTCTGCCTCAGAATTTATGTAAACTAGGATAATGTCTGGCCGATACTATACAAGCCATGTCCATGAGAAAACGTAAGTCTCATGATTCTAACATTTACAAAGAATTGCCTGGGACACATTTCAGTTACAAGAAATGTGGGAAACTCTGAAAGAAGATGCGATTATCTATGTATTTACCTAAATATGTAACATCAACCATTTAATTGCAGAAAATTGCCATTATGGTTACCTACCTACCTATAGATGCACGTCCCTCTTCTCGAAAGGTTTTTTTTTAAGTTGCAGCTCAACAGATCTCCCTTCTGTCAGCATGTGCTTTATAGCCCAGATGTTGAACTAGTAACCCTACTGTTCATGTACATTAGTGTGATACAGATCGCAGAACAAGGCCTCTGCTTTTGTTCTATAACGCGTTGCCAAAACATCAAAGCAATGAGCATTTCTAGTTTCTGTTTTCTACTAGATTTGGCCACAGCTTATCTTTTGAATGTAATATTAGTCTTTGGGTTTGAAAAATCTTTGTTGATTGGTTGGTTGGTTTTATCTACACATTTGGAATGCAAAACATGGGACAGACCTCCTGGACAGTACAACTTCAGGATCATAGCAGAAGGCATGTTGTTTTGAATCCATAGCAGTTGGCAAAAGTGGAAGGAATGGAAACTTGCCTCCCCTCTCCCATGAGCCATTTGTGAGCTTATCAGCTCATTGCTGTCTCTGATTGTTCATCCCTGGTCCAGAGAAGCCAAGCACCTGCCAGTCATTTTTCTATGGTGGTCTCAGGCCATTTCCACACTAGACTGATAGAGTGCTATTATTCTATATTCAACATCCTATGGAATCCTGGAGTTTGCAGTTTAGGGAGGGACCTTTGAGGTCCCTTCCTAAACTGCAAACCCCAGGATTCCATAGGATGTTGAAAATGGAATAAGAGCACTATAACAGTCTAGTGCAGAAATGGCCTCAGTTTTTGTTGTCTGCAAGATGCAGACCATAACACCAGTTTACCTTCTACTAAAGTTACTAGTATGACACTGAGCTCGGAAAACTTGTTTGTTCTTGTTTGTTCTCCCAGAATCTTATAGCCAGCATGATAACGTTTCTGAGTTCAGAGTTAGTAATGTTTCAAGCTTGTAAACGCATATAAATGTTAAATGTTGCTTCAGGGTTTTGTTTTTTTTAATTCTGTCCACTTTCCCCAACTAAGTCAAGGTTATGAGTTAGTTACCTGAGATATCTATGAGATAGAAACTGGTAAAACACAGAAACACCCCTGTCTCCAGGCTGTGTTACAAAAGGAAATTCCTGTTGCCTTTGTTTCATGGAAGCAATGCTAGAGCAACTCTGCAGTAGCTAGATGAGACTGGAGGGAACTTCTTCCAATGAGTGAAGAGACTGGGAGTCTTCCCTCTGATTAAGAAAGGGGTTTGTCATTACATGACAGTCTGAGAACTCTCCTCTAGTCTGATGCTTGCTAAGCTAGGCCCGCCTGGGAAACGTTACAGCAATTAGTCTTGGCGTCTCTGACTTAATTCACTTACACACTGTTTTGCAATATCCAAAAGACAGCTCCTGTAGGGGGTTGCTTTCTTTTTTGCTTCCATTCTTGGAAAAGCCACCTCTCAAAATATATGAGATTATACATGTGACACCAGCGCAGCAGCTGCAACGGTATTATGAAATCAGCAGTTAATTATGGTTGTCTGAGGATGAAAATCCATTTTGGTGGGATCAGCACTAGCCCTGATGATTTAGAAACAACAACAGCAAAGCAACACACACAACCACATGCGCAGAATGAAGCCCACATCATTACAGCTCTTAATCTTGCAAGTGGATCACAGAAAGATAATAACTTCCAGATCAATGTCAAAGCAGGAATTCCATGTGTTTCCAGATGTGAAACTGCAGGCCCAGTGTGAGAATCTTGTCTATACTGTGTTGAGCAAACACAAACCACTTGCACCCCTTACATGTCACAGCTGCCAGTGCCCATTATTTTCAAGCTATCATAAAAAGAGTTAATTCTCAAAGCAATTTGAGAAATGGGAACTGAAAGTAGCTATTAATTCAAATTTCCCAATAGCAGATTGGGTTCACTGTGACTAATAGCAGGTTGCCATTACAGAAGAGGGCCATATTCATTAAAGATATTAAGAGGTCAATGCCTATAACTGCAGATCCTTTAATAACTGAGAAATGATTAAAAAAAAATTGGAAGCCATCTCCGTAGGGACTAGTAGCATGCACAGCAAATAATTTATAAATATACTATTAAAAACTGGACACTGTATAGATTTTTTAAAAGTATTTCTAGCTATAGAACATCGCACTCTTCAAATACTTGAGATTTTGCACTTACAAAATCTGAAGGAGGTTGTAAGATCATGTTCCCAAGTATCTCTGGCAGTCAAGCTGTAATTATTGGATAGAGATTCTGCTAATTCCAATAACTGAACATCCTCATTAAAAATAAGTGTCATCCCGATTGGATTATTGGAGAGTTTTTGATTAATGGAAACACAATGAGATTCAAAAGAGACAACAATGAAAAAAGGAAATAGATGAATGTGAACCCATGGCAGGAATATTAGATTGCTAAATGGGAACTTGCTGAAATTGTGTCTCTGAGCAACCAAAAATAATACAGAACGAATGGACTGGAACCAGTTTGAGCTGGCTGTTCTAATCAGCTGAGCAGCATGAAAACTTCAGTCATGCACTCCCTGCCTCTAGCTTTTCAGCACTGCTCTAATAAAATGTTTCTTCCTTTTCTTAACACCCAGATTCAGAGTTGTCTTGTGATACACATGCCACCCTCACCTTGAGCAGTACACCAACCTCATGATTAGCTTTGAACTCATCTGGAACGCTAGTCCAGGACATCCTGTATCTTCTCTGTTGTCACCTCACACAGTTCATGCCCTGCAGCTCGTACGTCCTCCTCAAAAATATCCCATCCATAATAAGTACAGATAAAAATAAAGCTAGGGAGTGCAATCCCAAGTCAACAATGTGTTGGCTGTACAGGGTTAGCTTCAGGCAGAACCCCTGAACTTCCTTCTGAGAGCAGAATTGTCTCTATGCCAGCAAAACGGCCTTCTGTTGTTGATCTGAGAGATCACTTGGCAGTAGAATGTGCCAGCACAACTGTTCTGATGGCTGAGATCAGCTGGCGGAAGAGCCAAAAGGACAGAGCACAGGAGGAGCAGAGTATACCTCTCTCAGCTGAGGGACCCAGCCACTGTGCACAAAGTTAGCCAGGGCAAGGATAGTCCTACATAATTCCCAACATTCCTGCCTCACCCAGGGTTTGGCTCCAACACAATTTCAGCTAGCCTAGTGTCAACTCAGCTGCTCTCTGCCATCTTGGTGAGTTAGAATTGTGCTCTAAGTCCTCTTGATGCTCACATTAAGGATCATTTCACAAGCTGCCCTCCCCTCCCCTCCCCCATACTATTTAATGTGTCATGGACCACCCTCCCATAAATTTACAGCCAAGATGATTGTGATAAAAGTATACGACGACATACTTTTTCTTGAACAAATGATCAACCTTCTCACAGCTGCAGTGTACAAAACAATAGATACAGTGCCCCAGGGCTTTATCACACAAGGCAAGTAAATCACAATTGCAGCACGATAATAGCAAGTTTGGCTGAGACTTATCACATTACCTCATTCCTCTTCTGTTGTTCTCCAGAAAGCATTTCTTTTACAGAGGAGGTCATTAATGGATTTTTTTTCTGTTAATAAAAGAAATGCTTTTCAAAATAGGAGAACAATAGAAGAGAAAGGAGTTCATGGGATAAGTCTCAGACAAAAATGCTATTATCCTGCTGCAGTTGTGATTTACCTGCCTCATGTGATAGAGCCCTTAGCATTCATGAACCTAATATGCTATAAACAAGATGTACACACACACTGATTTGAGGAATAGAGCTGAACCTTGGAGAATTACAAATCTACCAATGCTACTGTTTTTGCTTTGATGAGACATCTGCACAGCAAAAACAAGGACAAGATACAGTGGTTTTTACCAGAATACGGTGACTACTTTGCAGATGGAATGAATGCCAAAATAAACATAACCTGCTACAGTCTTCCTTCACTGAGAAGGCTGTATGAATTCTCAAATGGCTCACAGGAACAACTGTTAGGATATGAAACAATAGTCCAACCCAGTAACATTCTGATGACCAGATGTGGATTTGAAAAGCCATGCTGAGGAGTCTTGGAGCTGTAGTCCAAAAAAGGAAGTTCTCCAGGCTTTGGGTTTCTACTGTGTAAATACACCAGGATGAACTTTATCCTTGTCCACTTTGGTACCACTTGTCTGTTTGGTAAACCAACCAGAGTTGCCCTGTGATGATCAAGCATCTCGGATCTGAGGTCAGTTGAAATCAGTGATAATTTTGGGGGTTCTGGGGGCTACTGTTCTGCCCTGGGATGTTCAGGTCATAGGCATGGACTGCTTGAAATGCCATCCCCCCGTCAAAAAAAAAAAGGAAGGAAGGAAGGAAGGAAAGAGAAGGAAGGACGGAAGGAAACCTGGAAATGTTTGGAAATCTACTTCTGATTCTTAAAAAAGAGGTGTTGTTTACCACGTCAAATAGAGGAGGGGTATGTGAGTGACATTCCTGGAGTTAGACACATGATTCATTCTTTTTTTTTTCCCCCTGAAAAGGTTGATCTGGAGGAGTCTGGGCAGATTTATACTACAAAAACAGGCTTGTGGTACACACAAAGTTCAGGGCTACACTTGATTTGCCTGGTTCAATCTATAGTTATTGATTTCAGATCAGATCTAGCTTGTTCTGAAACAACACTAGGGCCTACCATTATGTTTAAGCCAGGTCAGTGTACTTGGACCCAAAAGCATTACAGAGTAGGCAGCAGGGAATATGGTGAACAGAAGCATCAGTATATACATTGCTGGTTTGTTAGCTATTTCTTTTTTTATTCAGCCAGATGTTTTACATCCTAGTTTTAGTGTGTTCTCCTCCTCCACCCAGACTCCTTCACTGCTTCCTTCTTTCCCTGAAAACTGTTCTAGTGTAATAGCTATGAGTATTTGGAAATCCCTGGCTCGTAAGTCACGTTAGCAACAATGAAGAACCTATGAGGTGCTCATTGTCATTTGGTTTCAGCATTCTTTGCCTTCTGCATTGGGGATAAGACCACTGACCTACTTCAGAGGGCTGTTGTAAGGATTGTGAGAAATGTGTGTGGACTGTTCTGAGGACTCTACAGATCTATATAAATGTTCATTATTAATATATTTCCCCTCTTTCCACAGCCCCCTCCCATTACACACTGGCAGAATCTACATTTGAAGTTCTAATGATTAATTATTTAGCATCTGGCCTATATCTTACTTCTATCAGCTTTAAGAGGCCAAATACATTTTTAATATTTTACCCTGAACATTCCTACCAAGCTTTACTGATGCAATTTCAGCTGAAAGCAAACCTTTTCACACACTATATCTCCCAATAGATGCTGACACTACATCTCCCAACAGATACTGACAAAGCCCTTGAGTGAAGGCCTGAAGAGCTAGAACACCAAGTCTGTCCCATTTATACACCAATGTGTCCAACTTAATTTTGCTTAGATAAAGGCATGTGCAACTTGGTGCAGAACGGCATCCTATATATGTCATATTCACAGTGTGGCCATATCTTCCAAAGACACTTCTGTTATTTAATTCATTGACTACTTTTGAAGATGTAGACTTTAGCCAGGAATGTGTACTTTTCAGGCTTCACACAGCAGCACGTATACTGAAAGTAAAATAAATTAATACATAAATGAACATATGAATACAAGAAGCATTTCACACTGCAGTACAGTGCAGGTTTAGTAGCACAGGATCTTCTGATCTTTTATTAAGTATTGTATGATTACAAGTTGCAAAACGAGTGGTTGTCCTTTCATGGTGCCTTAGGAGAAGGACCATGCTTCAGTAGCAGATCCTATGCTCCATATGCAAAGATGTCAGATTTGATGGCCGGTATCTCCAAGTGGGTCTGAGAAACATCAGGAAGAACTTCATGATTGTAAGAGGTATTTGACAGTGAAATGTGGAGTGTGGTGGAATCACCTTCTTTGGAGATTTTTAAACAGAGGCTAGATGGCTATTTGCTGGGGCTGCTTTGAATGTGTTCCTGCATGGCAGGGGGTTGGACTCGATGGCTGTTGTGGTCTATGAAATCTTCCCATCTGCAGCCCCAGACAGTTGCTGCCAGTCAGTGCAGACAATATAAAGCTAGATTAGAGGTGAGGAAAATGCAGGCCACATACAAACCTAGGGGCCATTTTTTTTAAAAAACTTGTTTAGTCACTTCTTGTTGCAAGGAAGGCCTCTTCTGGCCCTAAAATAGACAAGAGGGGCTCAATAATGTAGAGGGCATTTGTTGTTAGTTTTAAAAAATGCAGGAAGGATATAGTCATCCAAATTCTCCTGGAGGGCCAGTGTGGATCCCCAGCCTCTGACAGTTGACCACCCCTGAGCTAGACAGATCAAAGGCAACATCCTTTTTCAGTGGTAACATCTTTTGCCAGAACTTCACTAGCTTTCTGGCTGCTTTCAAAGCTCACTATGGCTTGAGAACCAGCCACCTGAAGGAATGGCTGCCTTCAAAATCTGTAAAATGACAGGAGAGGGAGAGAGGGGGAGGAATCCTTCTCAGTGATTGTGTCTTCTTTATGGAACCCCCTTCCCACAAGCGCCTACCCAGAGCCAACCCTGTTGCATTTTCAGTGCTGAGGAAGGACCTTTTTAGTCTCCTTGTGTTGCTCACATTGTAGTTAGTATATTATGTATTTTCTCAAGGGGATTTTTTTTTGTAAGCCATCCCACTGAAGGGTACATAAACCTAACAAATAAACCAAAATATATTCCTACAAGAATCCCTGCACAGACATTCTACTCAACCTCATTTCAGGTTCTTCCAAGTTTCTAGAACGCGGCCTGGTGATTAAAAAGACGGCTCCCTCAACATGGTATCTATTGAGCGCTGTGATTCTTATCACACCGATCATTAGCTGTACTGGGTGGAGCTGATGGCATGTGAGGCCTAAAGCAAGTTGGGGAAGTCTAGATTAGATAACAGTACCCCACCCCACCCTGCCATGAGATACACCCTCTAGCATGGAGCATCCCGTTCATATAACCTCTTTCCCCAAAGAGTGCTCCTGAATTGGCTCTGAACAGATCATGTATGCAGCTTAAACAGGAGTAACAGTAGACATTGGAGAGCCTCAGCCCAAGCTTCTGTACATCAGAGGTACCAAGAGATTCCTCAGAGAGAGAGAGAGAGAGAGAGAGAGAGAGAAGCCATTTCTGCAGTAGACTTTTATAGTGCTATTATTCCACTTTCAACCTTTGAGGCCTCACCCTAAACTGCAAACTCCAGGACTCCATAGGATGTTGAAAGTGGAATAATAGCATTCTAACACTGTAACAATAGCACTAAAACAGTCTGTTAGAAATGGCCACCGACATCCCAAAAGATCTAAATGAGCACAAAGCATGCTTTGCTCCTTGTTTATATCCTGTATCAGTAGCAATTTCTCTAAAGGAAACTGTCACTTCTATCTACAACAATTCATTTGTGAATCTGCTTTAATTCATTAACTAATTAATGAATGCTATTCAGTAGCACTCACCAATGTAAATCCCAGTTCAGTGACAGGACAAAAGCAAGAGTTTTTCTTGATGCTTCATTAAGTTTGTACTGCTCAAATTGGTACCTTTCCAAAACCAGGCTTCTGTTTTCACCAAATTTGCCTGATAAACATTACCATTTAAATGCTTAATAAACATTTATCAACTGCACACTATCAGTTTTTAAACTGCATCTTTTCCCCATTGCACATTTTCTTTCCAACATTTTTTTTAAAACCTCGGGATTTCTATGGTGCTGTGGCTAGTTGTGCATATTTGCTCCTACCCAGACCGGCTCTATCATTAGGTAGAGTGAAGCAGCTGTCTTAGTTAGGCAGTAGGTGCTGGGGGCATGGAGGGGGAGTGACTGATTGGTGGATAGAGTTATGGGTACTGTGTGGCCATTCCTGCCCCACCTAAGTTAGGCTGCCAGCCCTGCAGATCCTGTAGAGTAGAGATGGGCAGTGTGGCCCCACAGATGGGGTTGGGCTACAACCCTCAGCATTCTTCACCACTGAAAATGCTGGCTAGCACTGGCAAGTGTTGCAGTACAGTAACATTTGGAGGGCTGTATTTTGCCCATTGCAGCTGTAGAGGATGGTCTTCCATCACTAGGACTGAAGGAAGATTCAACTGCCAGTCTAATTGGCCTCTGTGTGGGTACCATCTTATCCATTTTGAGCAGCAAAATTTCATGGCCCAGACTAGACATCTGCCATGGATATAATGTGGCTAGCTTAAAATCGTCCTAGATGTACTAGGGATGGGAGAACAAACTGTGTAGACAATTTGTTATACTGTTTGTTCTCCTGTCTGCCAAGGAATGCAGAGATCCAATACAAGCTAGCCTCTTTGTTAATTACCCCTTCTAGGTTTGGCAGAGTGAAAACTAGAGAGGGCTTGTATACCTTTAATGGCTGCAGAGAAGAGGGGAATTTCAGCAGGTGTTGCTCGTTACCTGTTTGCATGACAAGCAACCCCTGTTGAAATTCCCTCTTTTGCACAACCATTAAAGGCACAGGAACCATCTCCAATTTTCACCCTGGCAACCTTAACCCCTTGCTGTAGATTCTAACTGAACATAAACATTGTCATGCCTCTGGGAAGTCTCTAGAGGTCATGATTCATGATGACCAGAAGGGAAGTAGTAATGGGTGGTGATTATACACACACACACACACTAAGACAGAGTAAGAGAGAGAGAGAGGGAGAGGGAGAGGGAGAGGGAGAGAGAGAGAGAGATTGCTTTCCTGATCTGTACTGGATTACGATTTCCTAGCTCCAGGTAAGGGCATATAACAGGGAGAAAAGAATGTGATTCACCAATGTAGGTGTAAAAGAACAAACAGTAAGACAGTTGTGTTTAATTATTAAACACAAACCAATGGACCTAAACACATTTGTGGAAAATACGGGCTAGAACAGAGGAGCAAATTCTGTTCTTTCATACAGGTTGCACTAGTCTCATCCTTGTCTCTCCTCCTGCTTCCTCTTTTCTCACCTACTACTAAAATTTAAATTGAAAGCTTCTCACCCCACTTAGAGAGTTTGTAAAATGCTACATGTAGTGATGGTGCCCACTGCATAAATTTGGGCCAGTTATTCTCTCTCAGCCTGACCTTCCTTGTAGTCTTGTTCTGGAGATTAAAATGGAAAGAAGGGCAATGGTGTCCATCACCTTGAGAAAGTCAGGATATAAATGTGGGCCTAGACCTTACATCACAGACATAATTAAGAATGTGTAACTATGGCCATTTCTGCACTACACTGTTATAGCACTATTATTCCACTTTCAGCATCCTATGGATTCCTGGGGTTTGCAGTTTAGGGAGGGGCATTTAGAATTCTCAGCCAGAGAGCTCTTATGCCTCAATAAATTACAAACCCTGGGATTATAATAGCACTATAACAATGTAGTGTGGAAATGGCCTATGTTATCATCTCCTGACTTGACTCCCAAAACCTACATTAGTAGCCAGGAGCCACACAGACTAACAGAGGTCTGTTCTGCTGGCAACTGTGTTGCAGCAAAGTGACATTTCCATCCCCCCCACTAGCAGTCTGTAGTGCAAAAATCAGAAGCAACTCCTGATTGTACTGCAGATCACTAGTAAGGGAGCTGGAAATGTTATCCCTCTGCACCCTGATTTCCAGTAGAAAAAATGTCCATCCCTTGGTGCAGTTTTTGGGCGTTAAAGTAGGTTGGGGGGATTATTAGTGATCATGGCAATAGAACTATTGATCATAGACATGAATTACGAATAAGTCTAGCTTATGCATTTGTAACTGCTCAATAGGATGCCAGCTGTAGATAATAAACATAAAAATGTGCAAGAACAGAAGAATTACTCTGGGACCACTTTCATCAACATATCTCATAATGAAATAGTACTAAATGTGAGCCTAGACCTTTCAATTTGTTATTCAAATGGTCCTCCCTCTTTTATTTGCATCTGTATTTGCAATCCATTGGTGATGACAGTTATGCTTATTCAGACGGATGCTTTTGAAGATGACTAAGACTGATTTGCAAATGTGAGCTATGAGGCTCAGAAACAATAGAGATTGTTCCTTTGTATTTGCTCACTGGTCTTTTGTACAATGATGCCTTCAGAAATATTTTAATTTTGGCCAGCACTCTTAACAATCCAGCTACAGAGATCTGCAAGCAGATTCCTGACTGCACTGAACCAGAGCTTTGAAAAGCTACTTTTCCCAGCTTCAAGAATCCCCCAAGGAGCCTGGCCATCCACTTAAATATTCAACTAACTGCAGTTTGTTGTTTTATCTGAACTGGGACAAATTGTGGGTTATTTTTACTATGGTTTATCCAAACAAGCTACCTCCAAGGTGTACAGTCATCCCTCCACATTCACTAGGGTTAGGGGCACAGGACCCCTGTGAAAGTGGAAAAACTGTGAATAACTCTAGACACTCCCAAACCATATTTAACACACAAAAACATATGATCACCATATTTAATGCACCATGGATTCCTCTGAGGTATCAGGGTTCCCTTATAAGGCAGAAGTGGGTGGCTGGCTGGGCTTACTGCCACCTCCACCGCTGCCCCACACCATTTTTAATAGGGAGTTACAAGCCTCGTTTGCAGTTTCTCAGTCTCATGGGGCTTGCAGTCCCTATTAAAAATGGCATAAGGAGGCAGCAGAGGTGACAGCAAATAATCAGTGAATAATCAAATCCGCCAAAGTGAAACCCAAAAATGTGGAGGGCTGACTGTAGTTTCTGATCTTGGCTTAGTTGGCTAAATTACAATTAAGACTAACCACAGATTTCACTATAGAGAAAACAGCAAAACCGATCTTTTCACAGCTATATATTAAAAAAGAAAACTGAGGGGAAGGGCAAGAGTTGCATTCATGTAACCTAATTATGTAACCTAAACTAGGTCTCAACCAAGCTGTTGTGGATTGCTTGCTAGATGCATTCAAGTTAGTATCAGAACATCCAGCTGACTGCTGTACTCCTTTCAATGGGACATACATTAGACTATTCAATGTATATTAATCACAGGAAGTTCATAGTCCAATGGATGTTAAAGAGGAGCATTGACTAAAATATTTGAAAATTTCTGGAATAGAATTAGCCATCAATCACTATCCATGCTCTTGCAACTCAATTGCTGACCATACAAGCAGCAGCTCTGAGACCTTGTGATCTCCCTTTTGCTGGGCATGTGACTTTAGAATGCAGGTTGAAAACTGCATACAGTATTTATAAAAACAACTTGAAGGTACACAACAATAACCTTTACCTTTACACCCCCTCTGTAGGATGGCAGGGCAAAGGAATATAGTCTTTCATTGTCCCTGGCATGGTTGTTTTCCGCATGAGTGGAGATTGTTGATGGTTTCTTTTTAATATGGGGGAACTATCCATATGTGTAATCAGTCTCATGCCTGTCATTTGAAGTGGTAGAGACCTGCAAGAAATCCATCATATGGATGTCTGACTGTGTTTCAGTTCTTAGTGGTTACCTGCAGCAGATAGGTTCTTTCCCTCAAATCACTCCATCATGAGATCAGTGTGAAACTAGTTTTATAGATGTGAAAGACTATCCAGACTTTTAATGACTTCTTGAAGCATAGCAGCCAAATCGAGATAAAGGAAGGTTCATATGGAATAGGGATGCTTGCGGGATCCAAATGTTGCAAATGACCTATAGAAACGACTTGGAACTAATGTGCAGATTGACAAGTAGCTATTCATCAGATTGTACATGTCTGGGATGCTATAAAAGTTTTCATATGTGCCAAAATATACCTTTAAATGCTTTTTGTCCCAAAATACACATTTAACTGTGTATTTAAACAGAATTTAAATATATATTTGGAGATAATCTCTTTAAAATCACACATTAATGGAGAAACACAAAAGAATTACAGGTAAAAATAAGAGCTTGGAAATGTTACCATTTTTGGACTATATCTGCCAGAATTCCTCAGCCAGCATGGCTGGGGGGAAATCTGGCTGAGGAATTCTGAGAGTTATAGCCAAAGGAGTTACTCTTCCAAGCTCTGGTGAAAATACATGAAAACGACAAGGATCAAAAATAGATTCTCCCATCCTTACTATGGAAGTAAGCTTTCACCCTTGCATTCTAGGTTGTATTAGAACTGAGCGCAGCCAGAGGGGTCTAGGAACATGGTTCTGGGTATGCATGGGTCCCTTCAAAGGACAGAGACCCAGGAAATACCATCTGGTACAAGCTAGCCAAAACTACTGTTGCCATTTAAAGGGTTCTGAATTTGGCTGATTTTCATCCTTACAAAAGCTGTAGCAGCAATGTCCATCTTTAAAGCTGTGTTGGCTAGGTCTGCACATAGCTTAAGTGGGCATAATACTGGTAATCAGGTTAGCCTAAATAAATGAGAATATGTATAATACTATTTAAATCTGTCACTGTGATCTTGCGTCTGATTTTGATTGTCTTGGCAAGAGAAGATGGTATCATTCACCTCATCTGTCTGCCTTCTACAGTAGTGACTAGAAGATTAATACTAGATAATGGATCAAAAAGAGGGCAAGACATGGAAAGTATGAATAGCATATAAACTAACAATTAAGGAAATATATATATAGAGGTGTATATCAATATTGTGTCAGACATGGTTTCTGCACTACATGAACAAACACAACTTTATAATCTAAAGCTGTCCATCAAGATTATTTCATGCACTAACAATGCAGTCCTGCACTGATGCAGCTTCCTGCATGTTTACTTAAAAGCAAGTCCTACTGTATGCAACTAGGTTCGTATCCTAAGCACTTCAAAGTCTACCAAACTGAATTTTCATAATTTCATATCTGACAAATGTTCACATCTGACAAACCTTGTTCCTCATGTAAATAATGTGCATGTATAATTTATGAAAGGGACTAATCCACAGCACCTAAATGCCACTGGCATCTACTGTACACTTTATGTAGTGTAAACATAAAAATACTGATTATACAAAAAGCCAGAGGAGAGAAGAGAGACACAGAGAGAGAGGGAGACAGAGGCAGAGACAGAGAGAGAGTTATAGATACAGTAGTGATAGACAGACAGACAGACAGACAGACAGACGAATAGATACAGATATAGATTCAAAATTTATATTGTACTTCACCCAAAAATAAAGAAGTAGGACACAAGTGATTGGGCAAACAAGGGCCACATTAACATTTACTCAGAAATCTGTAGTGAGGCTGCTTGCTAGTGTGGAACTCAGCTAAAGCACGAGCTCTCCTCTTTGAGGGTTCAAGGGGTAAGCACTCAGGCCCTGATGCCAGTCCTCTCATTATCAGCTAGCCTCAGCTAGCTGATCTTTTGCAGACCAAAAGTCCTCCCAGGCCAGTCTCTTCCAAGTTCCATGATTTAGAGGGGAGGCTGTCCCAGGCCTGTCCCAAAGGTTATTCCCTTCTAGCACCTAAGCCCTATCCAACTCTAGATGCAAGTCAAGGAGCTCATTTTCAATCGAACCTGCCCAATGAACGTCTATCGCGTACTAGCTCATGCCCTAGTTTCTGCACTACCCAGCCAATGTGACCAAATCACAACTCTGTCTTGCCCAGATTTCCCAGTGCCCCAAGGTCCACAACATGGGGTAGGCAAAAATCTCCCTATCACTTTTTTCAAAATATTCCAACCAGATTATGTGGACCAAAAATTCCTGCTTGGCTCCAATGCAATCAGCTTGTGCAGCATCATAGGATAGAGGAGTGGCCTGAGCATCAACAGCAAAAGAAGCCAATGCTGAGGCAGAATGGGCTTTTATGCCTTCTTAGATTTGTCACCAGTGTCTGCAGCATTATGATGCTAAGTGTTACCACACCATACCTTTCTTTCTTCAGAGGGGAGTGCAAATTTGCTCTACTGACACAGGACACAACATAGTGTTAGAATAATTATTAGTATACTAAGCCAACTCAGAGGTGACAAAAATGTGAACAAAATCAAGATTTTAGTTATTTTTGCCCCACAAGATTTTTACAAAGTATAGATTGTGTATGTGTGTGTAGAAGGAAATGGTGGGGCAGTGGGCGGAACTGCCTCATTGATGTCGAGAAATCTGTCTGTTTAGAGCATTAAAACGAAATGGGAGGAAAGATATTTTTGTATGCTTTCAAGTTGCCTGCCAACCTATGGCAACTCTATGAATTTAAAGGTATGCAGACATCCAAGTTAGGCTCTAACAGATGATGTGATGTCTTTAGACTGAGCTTGGAACTGGTCTTCAAAATGCTAGAAACAAAAAGGAGTCCCAGTGATGAAACCATGAAATGAGCTACTGCTCAGAACCTTCTCCCGCCTAGACCAAAACTCACAGATTCCCTGATAGAGAAAAACAGAAGTAGAGGGGAATGATGAATATATTAATACAAGCAGGAAACAATTTAAGATGCTGTAGGTAAATAATGTAAATGCCAACAGGTGTCTTAAAGTCCAAAAGTGGCCTTCAGGGGCCCAAGCAAGTATAAATCAAGCTAGAGAAATATGAACTATTTTAAAAGGATAAGTATATATATAAGTGTATTAGCTGAACCACAGCCACACAAGTACACATGGGATAAAGAAAACAGACAAGGCGTAATAGATTCATTCCATAAGTAGATCTCCCATGTAGTATCTGTATTGACCCTCAACAAGAGGTAGTCTGCATTTTAATATGACATTGAACCATTGGAAACAGAATTTTGAGCAATAATGATGATAAGTTTTATATATTCATTTAATTTATATCCTTCTTTTTCCCAGTATGCAACCCAAGGAAGCTTACAGTATAGATCAAAACAAAATTTATAGTACAGAATTTAAAAAACAATGAAATAAACAGCTATTAAAAGCACCAATCCTATTTAAAACGTGGAGTTTTAAAAAACTGAAACACACTAATGAAGATAACAGTACGGCATTCCCATGAAAAGACCCTTTTGAAACAACAGTTTAATAAACCAAACCTGTCAATAACAATAACAATAATAACAATAATGTATTCACCTGACAGTGGAAATAGAGCAGAGGGGGCGCCAATCTTACATCATGTGGAAGGGAATTCTGTAGCCTGGGAGCAGCCACCGAGAAGGCCCTCTTCCATGTCCTTATCAAACTTGCCTGTCATCATTTCCGCACTACACTGTTATAGCGCTATTATTCCACTTTCAACCTCCTATGGAATCCTGGGGTTTGCAGTTTAAGGAGGGGCCTTTAGAATTCTCAGACAGAGAGCTCTTGGGTCCCCAGTAAACTACAAAGCCCAGAATTCCATAAGCATGTTGAAAGTGGAATAACAGCACTAAAACAGCCTAGTGCAGAAACAGCCTGTGACAGTGATGGGATCAAGAGAAAGCCCTCCCCTGGGCAGGCTCATGTAGGGAGATACCATCTTTCAGATAGTCTGGAGCCAAGCTATGCAGCCATAATTTGATTCAGCAAAGCAATTCTAAAATTTCCAATGCTCATTGTAAGTGACTTGCACAATGCCAAGTTTGCTCTTTGCAGTCAGATATCAGCATTCCATTCAATTAACTAATGTGATTCACATTTCAGAAGGACACAAAATTATTTATGACCTCAGATTGACAGCAATACAATGGAAGCACTTCAGAATGCTAATTAGACAAGGAACAACAAAGAGTACCTTAAAAGGAAAAAGAAAAATGATCTGCCTTGAAGCATTGTTCTATACAATTTACAACAAAAGATGCACTTGCTCTGCCAAGACTTTCCCTCGTTCAGCATTAATCATGACAGCGAAATGCAAAACATTACTTTCGTTCTTTGGAGCTAATTAACTACTAATAAAGAGAATTATATCACTGCTTATAGTGTACGCACCTGTGGAGGCAAAAAACAAAAATCTATGAGCAATAAATTCAGATTAAATTATGGAGACTGAATGAAGAGTCTCCCCTTAAAAGGCAACTGTTTCTGAAATATTCTCTATAAAAAGCACAGGGAAGCAAAGAGTCATCATGGTTTCCTAAAGCACAACTAGATAATGCTAGAAAGGACATTTTATTGGTTTTAATTTGGTGCCTACAAGAGATTATGTCACAGTATTAGCTTGTCCAGTGCCACAGAGATGTTTTAGAGCAGCCTCCCTCCGATACGTGTCCTGATATTTTGAAAAATGACCCCCATTCCATGCATGTTGGGGTTGACAAGTCTTGTCATCCACAATATATCTGGAGGGATCCAGGTTGAGGAAAAATACATTAGACCATAACTGCACTACAGACGCAGACTCATTTAATAGGTACTTTCTTTCCACACCTGGGAATTCCACAATTTCTGGGAACTGTTGTGTCTGCAGCTACAGATGTACAGTTCTCAGCATCCCTCCTCACCTTCATTTGTATATGTGTTTTAATTCTTTTGTTTTTGAACCAAAATGTATTGCAAAATTCAGTGACGCATGAAAAACTGAATGATAACTGTGTTCCAGTCTAGGAAGTGCAAATTGGGTTGGTTTGCTTCAAAATGTAGACTGAATGAAATTCTCATGCATCCCTATTTGTAGCGAGGTTTTAAAAGGAGCTGAGCAAGGTGAAGCACCAGCAATGCTGGCTCCTGCCACGTTCATTTCCCAGACTTATTTTAGTGAACCATAACCAGTAGAGAGCCAACACAGGTTGATGTTCTAAATAAGGGCTACCTTGCATTTGCTGCACAAACTGTAGCCTTTATTTGAAAGATGAATAAAAGAGACTTCTTGTCCCCAGCCCAACTCACATACTATGTTTAAATGTGCATCCAAAAGTGCACATGTACAAAATAATGGCAACATGGGAAAGGTAGAGGTAAGAAGGACAGGGCCATTTCTCTCATAGCCTGCTGCTATTGTAACTCAGAAACCTGTTATTTATGACTAGTACGCTGCAGATGAAAAAGCAACAGGGAAGGGCATCCTTTGTTCCTTGAATTTATAAAGCAGAAGGCAGTTCCACTAAGTCCATAACTATTAATTTTATCTCACAGAAAGGGTAGATGGTTAAATAAGCCTTACAGCTTGTTAATCTCTTCCTTATCAAATGGCAAGTTGTTCATTCAGCCACCACAATTAAATAGAATCTTTGGTCTGCAAGTCTCAGGCAAATCACCAGAGGCCTCTGAATCTAGTTTGCCAGGCCTCTCCTGAAGCTTACGTGGCTGCAACCCTTCAGGTGTCTGGTGCACAGCCTGGAAAAGTTACCATTTGGACTAAAAGTCCCAGAATCACTAGCCAGCATACTCATTCTGCCTGGAGGATCTGGACAGTTGTAGTCTAAAAAAGAAACTTTCCTAAAAGCTCTGATAGAGTGTTTGTGAGAAGGCTGTACTAGAAAGAAAATAAATAATATTGCATCAAATGCACTGCCATTACAAACTGAGTTCAGAAACAGACCGGGAGCCAATGAAGATGTTTTAGCACGAGCAAGGTACCTTGCTACCTGATCCTAATAATCCTAGCAATTTGGTTGCATTTTGAACTTGGGACAATTTCCAAGCTCCTTCAGAATGTAGACTGAATGAAATTCTCACGTATCCCTACTGATAAAGTGATGGGTGGATGATGGACAGCAGTGCAATTTTAAGAGGAGCTGAGGAATGGGGAAGCATCAGCAACACTGGCTTCTGCCACAGATGAAAACAAAGAAAATCCAAGACAACAGATGGACTACATTTCAGTGGTAGGACAAATGCTTTGTGGGCATAATGTCCAAGGGTAACAATTCAGTATCTCTAGTTAACAGAACCAGGTAACAGGTGATGTGGAATCTCCTTCACCATTCAAAATAGGCAACACTAGAATAGATGGGCATAAAGTCTGGCCTGACATAAGGCATTTTCTTATGGTCCAAAGAGCTATTTAATCATTTCTTCTCTGCTGAGAGCACCTAGACAAGCCCTGGCAGAGCTCTCTTTAGGAACCTAGATGCTTACCACAGTTTCGTTGGTGTCTTGATTTACCCAAAGGAAGAGGAGGAAAAGGGCCATCAGGCAAAGACTCTGACTGTCAGGTCCAAGTTAAGACACAGTGAAGTCCCAAGATATGCCAAGTTTAAGAATTTCTACGGCACTACCAAGAAATTGATATTTAGTATTCTAATCTTTTTCTGTTGAGCGTTGTCTCACAATTTGAGGCCCTAAGCTGTAGCTTACTTAGCATGTATATAAACCCTGCACTAGTTGTTGTCCACACAGATGGAAATGGGGTTAACATCCCTTTGCCTTCCAGCATCTCAGTCTGGAAGATGTTGGCAAGAATCCTGTTGGTCATGTAAACAGTTGTAACCCCTGGTTATGCCTGTGTATCATTTTTTTTAAAATGTTGCAGAAGGGAATAACTGGCACCTCCTTATGCAATGCCTCTTGCCTCAAGTACACAACAGGAGTTGGCATGTTCACAGGTACAGCTCTTTCCTCTCTGCTATCCAATTGTTGCACCATGCAGCAGTTCTGGCTGCCCTTGTACATTGGGGGAAGAAGGAATAGCCTGATGCTGAGGGCAGAAGCTTCTCTTTCTTTCCTGGGAACACAAGGGCAACTGGAAAACATCTTCACAGTGGATCAGCGGCTGAGGAGATGGAGCTGCTCCTATGGCCCCTCAGCTGTAGTTGTACACCTGGAGAAGAAGTGAGGAAGAGGAAGCAGCATTTGTTCCCTGGGGTGTAAGCATGCTGGCAAAGACTTGTCCTGCTTCAGCAAGTATACTGGATTTTGATCACTGGATGAAATGCTTAACAGGGTGAGGGAGGAGCTGAGTTTGGAAAATGGAATCCTGGGCTATGCCAAGGGCCAGACAGGAAGATATTTTGTGGGTAAGAAGCCATTCATGGCTCCAGTGACCTACTTCTAGTGTAAGCTGGTGTCAGCAAGTCCCCATTTCAAGTTTCACATCAGCGAAAGACTTACAAAAGGACATTTGGCAAGCTCAGAAAAGCTCCTTTTTTTGTACTACAGATCCAAGAATTCCCCAGATAGCACCATGTTGGCTAGGTTGGGATTCTGGGAGTTGTAGTCTAAAAGTAGTTTTTCTAAAGTTGGGCCTTAAATTTGCATTGTTGTGATGGTGGTGGTTTGCTGTAAAGTCTGCTTCAACTTACAGTGACTCTATGAATGAATGACTAACATCTAAGAGTCCCAGTCATCAGCTGTTCTGCTCGGGCCTTGCAAACTCAGGGTCATGGCTTCCTTGTTTGAATTAATCTACCCGTAGTACAGTCTTCCTCTTTTCCTACTGCCTCCCATTTTACTGAGCATAACAAGCTGTGCAAAAAACTACTAATTTCAGCCTTAGAACTTGTACCATAGGGATAATAACAAGATGACGCAGAATAGTGCCTGAACTCATAGAATTGTTGTCAGGATATGTGTGAAGTGCTTTGATTCCTAAAAAAAAAAGGGGGGGGGTTATACTACCACAAAGTATCTCCTTTAGCCTGTTTATAGCCAAAGTCTAGGATGGAATATACGTGTTGGGGAAGGGATTCATTTAGCAAATAAGTTGCTCTTTAACACCAAGCTGTTTCCATCATCTGCAATGCTTTGCCTCACAGGAGAAAGAGCTGCAAGACGTATCTGTTTAACCTGGATTTATGATTTGGGTCAGGAACTAGGGTGAGTGTTTTTGTTTTTTTTTAACAAACAGGCAGTGGTAACATGCAGCAACTGGCTGACAACAGGTATGGATTGTTCTTGTTTTGCTTTGATAGGCATGCCTAGATGGATGCATTTTTAATTTAGTAAAACACCCATTCCCAATATGCTAATATGATGTATTTTAAATCTGACCAGTTTCATGAGGCTCTTTCTACTGAAACTGTCCGCCTGTTATTTCAAAATATGAATAAATTAAACTCAGAGGACATGATCCAGCCAAAGTCCCACTGATTTCAAGAGGAGTGGCTGACACAAATGCTGGCATACCTCCCACTGCAAACAGAAGGATTTGATAGTGGTTAACATTGGCTGGACAACGCTTGTACTGTTTTCAACAGATATATTAATCTTCACAATGAAAGGTGATGTGCCTGTGAAAATATATCTTGCAAGTGGGACCTGCTACAAAATGTGGCAGTGCTTCTGTTCAGGGTTCCAGCCAGTCAGCTGAAGACATGAGCATATAATAATGCTTATCTCAACCACCCTTCATGTACTGATTTCCACATGCCAAGTGTGCTGTGAAGGGAACAGGGTGGGTGGGGAGTGGGTTTTGTTCTTCAGACCTTTCTCCAATTTCAGCTTCAGTTTGAAACTCAGGAGCTTTCTGCTACTTTCAAAAATCAATCTTCTTAATGTATCTTGTTAATTATTTGGAGCTGTTTTTGTGTGTTTTGTTTTTGTTTTGTTTTTTGTTTTTGGTAGCACAGCCAGAACACTATAGTAAACTAGAATCTTTGAAAAAGGGAATTTCCAGTCACTGATATTAGCAGCTACCCCTTCATTACCTTCTTTCTAGTTTCAAGATCTTAAAAGGCTGATTTGTCATAAAAATGAAACTGCCTTGAACTAATTTGCAAATAGCCACAAACTGGCCTAGGGGATTCCCATGTCTGCACACAAGGATATTTTTATTAAGCAAAATGCACCCCCCATCTTTGCCACAAGAAACCATTTTAGCTCTTAAAGGAGATTCTTGGTGCTTGCTTGCTCCCTTGTTTTTTCAATGTACCAACATGTTTGAACTGATCTAAGTTACCTGAACCATATTAATTTGATTTGTTGGGGGAGGGCAGGAGAACTATGCCACTTTCAATTGGCACAGAAAAGCATGAGCCACGGCAGGGCTCAACAAGACCTCTGAGTATTGAGATGTTGGATGACTCAGTGGAGAAGGTCTCTATGGAAAACAGCTGGGGTTTCTTTGGTCAAAGGCAGAGAGGTTTTATTATTTTAGAATTCACTACTGCTGGACAGTGAGTCATGTTCTTGCACTGATGCAAAATGTCTGAGACATCGATCTGCCAGTAAAGTTACAATAACATATTTCAGAACTGCCTTGCTAGTCATTATTAAGTAGCTATGAATCTTGTTCTTTTATGGTGCAGCTCCAATGAAGTCACCAGGTTTGCGACAAGGCAACTGACAACAGATTAGCTGTTAGAGACAAGCAAGCTGAAGTGAGACTGACACTTCCGATATTGTTCTTGAAGGCTATTTTTGGCAGACAGGAAGAAGGATCTGGATGCTATTTTGATCACTTCCATGAAATGTTTGGCTTGTAGTACACAGGCAATGTGCAGCAGATCACATCCCATGGTTTATGGAGACATTACAGTTTTGGAGACACTGCAGGCACACTGATTGGATGAATTAAATAACTACTACTACTACTACTACTACTACTACTACTACTACTACTATTGCATTTATTATTATTGGGGCTCATGGCAGCTTTGAGATTTTCACACTTACAATAAGTCCGGGGCAGCAATTTGATCTGTTGCTGTAGCAGCAGTATATCCACCTTTGGTTTTATAGTTGCTCCTCTCACAAGAGCCATCTGGGTGCCGGACCATATTCCCAACAGAATTTCTACACCAGAAGAATTCCCACACAATCCTGAACAATCACTGAAGGAACAGTCATAAAACTAAGGTTGGATTTGCTACTCCCACGGCTAAAGATTCATCAGCTGCCCCGCCTAGGTCTATATCACTGTTTACTGCAGCAAATGTATACAAGAATGGATGACAGAATTACTTCTTTAAACACCACTGTACATGCGCATAGGAACCCTGATATATATCTCAGTGCCTGCACAGAAACATATAAGGGTGTGTACCAGTTATTCACACTTTTATGGCTTGTTGTGAAATTTACTATTGCAATATCTGTACATAATAATAATAATAATAATAATAATAATAATAATAATAATAAAAATTATGTGTGGTAAATGTGTGAATGCAATAGAAAATGGAAAGCTGGTTTTACATTTTAATGGAAACACAACCTTGTACCCTCCCTCTCTTGTAACACTAGAACTCAGGGTAAAGACTGAAACTGATTGGCACAAAATTTAGAGAGCCATCATGATGTAGTGGCTTGAGTGTTGGACCAAGACTCTGGGAGACAAAGGGTCCAATCCTATTTGGCCATGGAAATGCACTGAGATCCCTCTCGGCCTCAGAGGAAAGCAATGGTAAATCTCATCTGTACAAATCTTCTCAAAAGAACTCTGTGATCGTTTCTTGCTGTTGTTAACTGATGTTAAATCAACTTTGATTTACAGCAACCCTATGAATGAGAGATCTCAAGTCACCTACCTCGTCATCAACAGCCCTACTCAGATCTTGCAAACTCAGGGCTACAGCTTCTTTGACTGAGCCTATCCATCTGCAATGGGGTTTTCTTCTTTTCCTTCTGCCTTCCACGTTGCCAAGCATTCTTGTCTTTCTAGTGAGTCAGGTCTTCACATGATATGTCCAAAGTATAACAGTCTTGGTTTAGTGATTGTGGCTTCCAAGGAGAGCTCAGGCCTTATTTCCTCTAGGACACATTTATTTGTCTTTTTGGTTGTCCAGGGTATCCACAGAACTCTCCTCCTGCATCAGATCTCAACTGAATTGATTCTCTTCCTATCACCCTTCTTCACTGTGTTGTGCTGAAACTGCCGGTCTCACTTCTCTGGTTGTCCACAACAACTGTCCAGCTGTCCTAACCATACATAGAAACTGGAAATACAACAGCATGGACAGTCCTGAATTTGGTACTCAATGATGTATCTTTACATTTCACGATCTTGTCTAGTTCCTTCATAGCTGCTTTTCTAAGGCCTAGGGTTACTTTAGGGTTACCTAAGTTGGAAATGACTTGAAGGCACACAACAACAACAACAACAACAGCAACAAAGATTTAGTTCAGGCAAAGGATTCAAGCTATGTATAATTAATCTTTGGAATTTTCTGCAACTAGGTGCAATGACTGACACAGTCTTAGCTAGCTTTAACAATAGAAGACAGCAGTCTTTACCTCTTCAGATATTTTGAGCTTCAGCTCCCAGAAACCCTAGACAGCAGGGCCAGTAGTCAGGAATATAGGAACTATGGTCCTAAATATTTGTGCTCCCAAACAGTGCAAGAAAGAAGAGTTATAAAAGGGTTTTCCCATTGTATGAGATTATAAGAGCTTTTCCACATTTGTCAATTTATTATTATTACAGTGGGCCCTCCACTTTCACAAAGGTTTGGAATGCAGAGCCCTCACAAAAGTGGAAGAAATGTGAGTAACTCCCCCGGCCCTCTCCCTCCTATTCCCTTGCCTTTTGCCCCAGCACATGTTCTCCACGCCCAGGCAAAAGGCAAGGAAATGGGAGGAGTAGACAGTGGGGGGGGGGAGGCAAATGCACACCTTGCAAATAACCAAATTCATTGAGGTCAAACACTTGAATGTAAATGGAGAATGATGACGATGATGACGACGACGACGATGATGATTTTAGGACTTTTTTTAAATCTGTACACAAAATATTGTTTTCCCCTATAAGAACTATTTTTGCACAGAGATTTATTTTGTGCAACAAACTAAAGTTTTTCAGAAAAATGTAGGCAAGAATGTGTTTTTTCCAGAAATGAAATTCTTATTAGAAAATCCTGGAGTGTAATTAATCTCATGACAATTTTTGTGACAGGTTATTACAGTGTGTCAAAACACCTTTTCTCATCAAGGATGAGAAAGTTTGTAAATGTTCTTTACGTCCCTTGTCTGTGTTTAGACACTGTGCCACTGTGTATGCTAGTGGAGAGCAACAATAATAGTCAAAGAGCTCCTTACAGCTTAGTAATAATGTTTTAAGATTTATCATTGATTTATAAAATTAACCATTACTCTTTTTATTATTGTTTTTCCAACGATCCTTATGGTTTAAATATGATGATGTTAATATTTAGGTCATGGTATGATACCAATGTTTAGAATCAATTTAAATACAAAATAATAGAATTATGGTATTAATTGAGTATGACTGATATGTTTTTATCAATTTTTTATTAATCAGGTAAACTTATTTTCTGAGTATAGGGATAAGGCAAAAAGGATTACTAGTGACAAAGTTAATCTAGATTCTGAATAATGATCTAATAGTTAAGTACAAGTACTAAGTTAGAGTTGTATGCAACAAGGGCAGGAACCAATTGTTAGTTATTTGTAGTCTTTTTTGTTTATTATAGTTTTGATAGATGTTTGTACTTTTGTTGGGTATTTTTTGCTTTTTTTATTTGTATTGTATTATTATATGTTATGTATTGTTTTGTAGTTTGTTTCCTTTTTTCTTTTGCTGTATATATATGGGGGGGGGAGAGAGAGAGAGAAAGAAAGAAAAAAGGTTCTTTACAGCCTCAGTATTTACTGCTTAGCCTTTGTTTCACTGACAAGATGTGAATGATTTGGTCTGGACACTTTGGGTAAATCTGTTATTTCTCTAACCAAAAAAGGGTTTGGTTGATTAAACACTACTGCCAGTTTTTAAGCCAGCTGTAACTGGTTAAATTTTATAATAGAACTCATTAGAGATGTAGAACTGATATTCTATTATTACTATCATCATCATCATCATCATCATATCTTACCTTATATTAAAGATCTTGGGGCAGCTTACAAAAAGCAGTAAAACATGTTACAAAGTTTAAAACAATAGAACAATGGATCTACACATTCAGAAAACTTTCACAGTACATTGGGATGGGCAAACTGAGACACATGGGCCACGTATGGCCTCCGTTGTTGTTTGCTGTTGTTGTTTGCTTCAAGTTTCTTTGAAGGTTTGCGTTGTTGTTGTGGTGGTTGTGTGCCTTCAAATTGTTTCTGACTTATATTGACCCTAAGGTGAATCTATCACAGGGTCTTCTGTGGCTGGGAGAGTGTGACATGCCTAAGGTAACCCAGTGGGTTCCCATGGCTGAGCAGGAACTGAGACCTGGTCTCCAAGGCTGTCGTCCAGTACTCAAACCACTGCAACATGCTGGCCTCCTAGGGCCGCTGAAAGTGGGGCAAGGGGCATGGGAACATTGCTGTAACTTTTTTGGCCCTATCTGGGCCAATTTAAAGCATGACAAAAATGCCACCCAAACTTCCTGGAGGGCTTTGGCCTGGAGGGCCAATTTTTATTTTTAACTTTAGGGGGGAGGGTGTTGATAGGTGATGTGGTGAGGTTGCAGCCTTCCAATACCTCTTGCAGCCTAATGCAACCCCTTAGCTCTCCACAATTGCCCACCTTTCTGGTATATTCTTAATTGGGCCGGTGCTTAACCAAAATTCAGGTAGGGGAGTTTCCCTGTTTGAAACCCACACTTTAATATAAACAACATGATAACACACTCTTTCTTGCACTGCTTTCTTCTTTCCATCCCATCTGTTTCATGTACCTGCATGTCATGCCTGGTTAGCTCCAAGATTTCTGCAAGGAGCAAGAGTTCTTACAGATCCTCCTGATAATCTTTCCCTCCTTGAAATACATCAAGTACATTGCTGATTTATAAGCAGAACGGTGGTAAATCAGTAGGTAAGTTCTATCCCTAGTATTGCCAGGAAATTCAGCCTTCTTCAACCATATGCCCTCCAGATGTTTTGAACTACAACTCCCATCTGCCCAAGACAGCATGACCAGTGGTTAGGAATTTTGGGAAATATTGTCTAAAACATCTTTAGTTCAAAACATTTGCAAAACATGGAGGCAGTGGCAGTGGATTGCGACTGGGGAAGACTGGTGTGGGCCCTCCTCCATGGTTGCTCCCATCCAACAGGTGCTTCCACCTGAGATCTCCTTCTCAGGCAAGGCTAGGCTGACCCTCTTTTTCTTTCCCACCTACCAGCAGGCAAAGCCCTTTGTATTCAAGCAGACTTTAGGCAAATGCTAAGTTGCTAAGAACGAGGTTTTTAAGGGAATAGACACGGTACTTTTTCTATTTCTTTAATCTTGTTTCATCTTGTTTAATCATACTGTGAAGAAACAAAAAAGAATAATAAGTGAAATCCACAAGAGGAAAAGGCGGCACATCTCAAGATGTTAAAAAGATGGTCTTCTATTAGCTAAAAGCTCAGGCTTTTTAAGTAAGACCATCTTTTTCTCTTATGGATAATCCTATTGCAAGGTGCCTGAAATGCCAGTTTTGGGAGAAGGGCAGGATATATATCAAATGAATGGACAAACAGGTAATACAAAACAAGGTAGACTAATGGTTTGATTTCACATAAGATACCTTGCTATGCTTAGGTTCTAATGATGCAGCAAGAGCGACAATTTTATATCAAGCAGACTCACACAAGGGCAAGAATCAGGTGAGAGAAAGGTTGCAGCCACAAACCAAAGTGAGGTCATGTCCTTGAGAACCTTTGTTTGCATTTCTTCACCCCATTGTATGAGAAAAGGCCCCTTTGGAACTTCTGATCCTCATAACAAAGTGGTTTTTAATGTGTGTTGTTTTGAAAGGTCAGCTTTACCATCAACCCCTCCACCCCAGAACACTGAAAGCATAAAGGATACACTGAATCATACACATTGTTCTTGGTCTCATTTGCATAGGGTGAAAACCCTGCATGAGACCAGTTTAGTAAGTGAGTACCACACTGATATTTCCCCAGGCAATACATACTTTCTAAATGTAGCTTCTGTGCTCCTCTAAAACAAACACTTGCCCCGTCCTGTCTTGCTAAATCATCCATGGTTTGATTTTTTGCTTTTATAAACATATGGGCTAGCACACATAGAAAAAAAGGAAGGAAGGGGATGAGGAGCAGGGGAGAAAGAGCTTGGACTACAACTCCCAGAAGACCCACAGCCACGGGAAGCATTCTGGGAGTTGTTGTCCAAAAAAGTAACACTACCACAGCCTAAGAAAATCTGTCTTGAAACTGTCTTTGGCACATTATTAATTCCCCTCCCTAGCAGAAAACACCATCAGATAACCATCAATGAAAGATAGCAATCTTAACTGAAAAAGTACAGGAGGGAACAGCTGTTATGTCCTTTTAGAATATCCTTTCAAACTACCTGTCTTCAACATATTGCTGATTCATCCAGTGACCTTTCATTTATGCTAAATCCATCTGTACAACCATGGGTCAAGAAAAACAGCCAGTTCCCAGTAGATAATAATGTGCATGTAGCTACCTGTTAAGCAATCCAACTGAACCTGTTCAGACAATTTTACCCCACGTATGCACCCTCCTGTGACGGGGAAAAAAATCCTCCTTGGCATTTGGTAGAATAATACAAATGACCCGGCAATGGGGGCGCAGGGCAAGGGAGTTCCACCATTTTGGGATGGTTTGCTTGTCTGCTTGGGGCACCTGTACTGCCCTGCCAAGTGAGAAGCTTATTGTTGCCCCTGATTTCTCAACTGATACAAAAGCGCAGTAAAGTCTTCCTGGCTGTACATATGGTTGGCTTATGAAGAAGTTACATGGTCTCCATGGTGAACTAACGGGCTTAAGATGGTACTAACAAACCACATACCAAATGATTCCATGCACATCAGTTACCATTGGGTAAAATGTCCTCTATGGCTTCAAATAAGGATGAGAATCATGTGACTCCAGATTCTGAACTGCAGCTCCCAGCTTCCCTCACCATTCTATGCTGGCTAGGGCTAATGGGAGTTACAATTCAATAACATTTGGAAGTCCACATGATTTCCATCCCTGAACTGAATCCAATTGCTAGTTTCACATGACACAATTATAATGCTATGATTCCATTTTAATTGCTATAACAACATCCTATGGAATCCTGGAAAGGCAATAAAGCCTTCTTTGGCTGAGACTTCTACACAGTCCTCCTTAGATGGCAAATCCCAGGATATTCCATAGGATGGAACTCTGGCAAGTAAAGTGGGATCATTGTGTTATAACTGTGTAGTGTGAAAGGGCCCTTGGACTGTCCTAAAGACAAAGAAAAGGATCTTGTGGCTTATTAAAGCCCAGAAATACACAGAGCCTGGAAAAGTGACTCTTTTAAAAAACTAACAGTTGCCTGAATTGACCGTGTTGGCTAGGGGATTCTAGGAGCTGCAGTCCACAAAAGGAATATTTTCCTCATCTTAGGGTGCCATTCATAGCTGCTCTCTCAGAAGCTGTCATTGTTTTTTCAGGGACAACACCTAAATATGGGGATCTTTGTAGCACACAATCATATGATTACTGTGGGAGACGCAGAGCCATACTCAGAAGTGTAAAGGGCACGTCTGTGACCAATACACATTTCACTCATCCATTGCAGTCAGCCAGGATTTTTTTTTCCTTTCAGAAGAACAGGCATGAGGTTGTTTTGTGATTCATTTTTCTCATAAACCCAGAACATAAAACAAACAAACAATCATAATGAGTGCTAGGGGAAAACAAAGAAATGAAACCCTCATGCTTTGTATATACATGCCATTCAGAATAGATCCTAAAGCCAAAGGGAATTGAGTGCAGGAGAAGGTGGCTAGCCCTATGCACTGTACATTTTCAAACATGAGTATTTTTCAGATTGCTGAAGACTGGCTTTGCTTGCTCCGGGGAGTGTTAATGGGCAGAATTCAGTCAGAGCGAAGCATTTTTCAGCCAGCATGGTGCTATATACCAGAGGGAAAGGAAACAGCAGTCAGGCACAACTCCATTATCCCTGGATATGACTCCAGCTGAAAAGCCTCATCTTCCAGCTAACAGTTCCCATTAGAGGCAGGGAAAAGGAGTAGCCTTTCCATTCTGCTTAGGCCCAGCTACATTACCTGCAGACTTGCTGCTTTGTTGTGCAAATTTGAAAAGTTTTGGAGAACAGAAAGGCCAGACTGTTTTAGCGATCTTAGGTGCGTCACACACTCTTAGCCCCCAGAAAACATGACGATACATTAGTCCTGTTGTTGTGGTGGTGGTGGTGGTGCACTTTCAAGTTGTTTCCAACTTAAGTGACACTAAGGTGAACCTATTACAGGGTTTTCTGGGGCTGAGTGTGTGCGTGGGTTGCCGTAAGTTGGAAATGACTTGAAGGCACACAATAACAATAACAACAGGCAACTCAATATATGGCCTGTGGACTTTTTTTCTGTACTTTTTTTTAAGCAAAGGATTGGTGCTGTGGTGAAGGTATTCAAACTGGCACGCCTCTTCATTTAAAGGTATGTGCCAGAGGACCCTTGTTTACAAATGGAAGCCTCCAAGAAGTACAACTCCCTTGTAAATAAGATGCATGGGAAGCATGCACCCTGTTTTAAGTGGAAAATGGGAGACAGGTTTCACTGTCCAAAACAGTGGCAAATTTGGTGGAGGTAAAAGTAGGGTACACCCGCTGGTGGGTTCAGGAGATGCAGTGAAACAACACGACCTCTGGAAGTTGTTCACCCCAGATCTCAACCACACTTTAAAGTCAGTGCCATTCAGATTCCAAAATCTCCCCAACATTAGAACATTTTGATATAAACACTCTGGTGAACAATATCAGGGGACAGAAATGGCAGAATGGATGAGCATTAGGTGGCCAAATAGCATATTGGAAAGTTATTTTTAAAAAGTAATTTGTTTAAAAGCATGTTAACAATGTCTAGAAAGTGGTCTGTCAATGTTATTCTTTGCAATCATGACAGCAAGATACCTGTTGTATTACTTGTTTTACTACTCATGACATTTCCACTACTTTTTTTGTGAGGAAAAAAGCCTTGTCAAAATGCCTATAAGAAGTCCCTTTAAGGGTAACACATCCCCGAATGTGATACACAAGTATACATATTCCATTCCACCTCCATGTCTCCAGATCCTCTGAAGATGCCAGCCACAGATGCAGGCGAAACATCAGGAGCAAATACTACTAGAACACGGCCTCATAGCCTGAAAAACCTACAACAACCCAACACATAATTTGTTCAGTACATCTTTCATTTTCTGTAAAAAAATGCATAGAACTTATGCAGCACATTTCCTACATATTCCAGACGGATGAATCATCTATATAGTACACCAAAATATTACTGACACTATTTTATTACTGATGAACCAACTATCTTTATAATATGCCAGAATATTATTGATATTATTGTGTTACTGCTAAGGTGATTGGGAAGCACTGGTTCAGGGCCTTTCCACACTACACTGTTATAGTGCTATTATTCCACTTTCAATATTCTGTGGCATCTTGGGACTTGCAGTTTGGGGAGAGGCCTTTAGAATTCTCAGCCAGAGAGCTCTTTGGCCTCAGTAAATACAAACCCCAGAATTGCACAGGATGTTGAAAGTGAAATAATAGCATTATAATAGTGTAGTGCAGAAAGGCCCTCAGTAATGGTGGCTTGTCTAAGGGCACACCATAGCTGTCATGACGTGTCACATGTGGGGTTAAAAAGAAAAAGGATTAAAGTAAAACTAAATACAGGTTAACCTTCAGTAGTAAGTATGGATTTGTATAAACGAACTTGGTAGAAGTGAGAAGCAAAGACAATTGTGAGTATATATAGTATATTGTTCTGCAGAAGGGGAAATCCATTCCCTCAAGCATGGGAATGAGACAACATTTTATTGGACCCACATGTGGGTTAGCTACTTAAAATGCTACATTATGTTGAAGGGAGGAAGTGCCATTGTTAACAATATTCGATCCAGTCAGCTGGACTCAATAAAAGAAATTAAAGCAAAACCCCAACCTAAGCAATGTTTTTTTAATTGAATCAAATCCTTAAACATGAAAAGAATTCTTTCCAAGTAGTTCATGATGCAGACAAAGTATTCTGAAGGCATCCCATTAATCCAGTAAAGCTGGGGCTTTGCTACCCACTACGAAGCTAACAACCACACAGCTCTTTCCTGCTGAATATTTTACTCCCTATAAGGGTTAGATATAATAAACATAAATGTGGTACAAATGAATATAGATTCCTAGTGCAGTGTGGTAAGGTGCACATGAAACTTAATATAGGTGGACAGTGTCATTCACTTCAACACAGGGCATATTTGTTATACAAAGCCATAGGAATGGAGCTGCCTCATCACTGAAATAAACAGGGCAACCTTTGCGTGTGTGTGTGGGGGTAGAGATCCATACACACACAATTATTGCTCTGAAATGACTGCATGTTTAAATACTATAAAAGTCTGAGTAAGACATCATTCTTCTGAAAATCAACAATTTGAGAATTTTTGGCTGTGATCACTGAACAGACACCAGGGCCTGAATTGGGGATGGGGTTTATATAGCTCTTCAGAAGCTGAAGTGCAACTCCCATCAGCCCTAGTCAATATAGCCAACGGTAAGGAATACTAGAAGGCAATTCAATATGTGGAAGGCTGCCAGATTCCAACCCCATCCTGAATCCTGTGACCAGCCTCAATTAGGATAGATCCAAGTCTATACTGAATCTGTGGAAACTTGGATAAGTCAATATGAATATAAGTTTTGTTGAGTGGATTTACACTAGCTGGGGCAACCAATAGGATTTAGGCCCAGGAGTTTAAGCATAATCTTGAACCAGTTTAGAAAGTTTTTTGGGTTTTTTTGGTGGGGGAGACACAACATTTTCCAGAAGCCCTCAACCAGCATGCTCACTGACTAAGCCAAATACAAAAATGCAGTTTTTCCGAGATCTGCTTTGATTTTGGGATTCAGTTCTGTAAGTGTGTTACAGTTGTGAAGTCTTGATGTGGAAGGAAGGAAGGAAGGAAGGAAGGAAGGAAGGAAGGAAGGAAGGAAGGAAGGAAGGAAGGAAGGAAGCTTACATTCATTTATATTTAATTTGAACTTATACAGTTGGCTCTCCCTATCTGTGGATTCTGCATCCACAGATTCAACTAACCAAGGCTTCAAAATGTTCCAGTAAATAAAAAAAATTCCTAAAAGCAAACTTTGATTTTGCCATTTTATACAAGGGACACCATTTTACTACACCATTGTACATAATGGGACTTGAGCATGCATGAATTATCTATGTGGGGTCTTGGAACCAAACCCTCGTGGATACTGAGGGTCCACTGTATGACAGTGTAGGAAACACAAATACTCACCATCCAAATGTTCAACAGCTGAAAGACTCTGATTCCTGCTTTACCCATCCATAAATGTTTATTTCAGAAATGCCAACCTTGATCAGATTTTGGATGGGGGAAGGATATTTGGCCAACTTATATTTTTTCCTCTTCTTTGTTTAGTATTTGCAATTTAAACTTTAATGAAATTTTACAATAGTAATAATAACTTTAACCAGACATACACCAGATCACTTAGACTAGTGTTTCTCAGGTTATCTGACATGTGAGACCATCATTTTTTTCCCTAACATGCCAGGAGCTGGTATCATATCTGAGTCCATTGGCTGCAACTCCTTCTTTCTGGAAACTTGCCATGCTGTCTCAGAGGCCGGATGGCCATTTACTGGGGGTGCTTTGAGTATGTGTTCCTGCATGGCAGGGGTTTGGACTCCATGGCCATTGTGGTCTCTTCCAACTGTACGATTCTATGGCCCTTCCCGCAGCTTACCTTTCTGCAGAGCTGGGGTGTGGGGATCGCGCAAGCAGCCTCCAGTGAGAGGCTCTCATGTCCCGGTTGCTTCAGCTCCGCAGCTGCCGGCTGCTCGCACGAGAGCCCTGCCTCTTCCTTCCACAGTGCAGCCTGGGAGTTTCCCAGGCTGCGCTGGGGCAGAAAGCGCGAGTGCTGTGGCTCCGGAGCTCCGCATGCATGACAAGTGTGTGTGGGGCTCTGGAGTAATGCACGATCACACACCATTTTCGGCTTAAAGCCAAAAATGAAAAAGTGCGCGAGTGGCGCCTGCCAGACCCTGGAGTGTCGCACGATTCTGAGTGTGTCGTGTGGACCACTCCTCATATTCGCGCAATGCTCAAGGGGCCCTTTCGCATGGGAAATGCTGTGCGAAAAGGGCCCATGATCAGCAGCTCACAGCCTGGCACTGATTCATGGACCACCAATGAAGAGCACTGACTTAGACTAATAGTAGTTTTGTTTCTAATAACGACAATCAGAGCTCTCTGTATTGGAGAGGGATCCATTTGTTCTCATTAAATCTTTAACCACGAAAAGAATTCTGTGTTGGTGACACAGAGTATGAGGACAGACCTAAACCAAAGGTACCTAGGCACCTATCCTATAGTGGGTCAGAATGCTGCCCACTAGACCACCATTTATCTGTCTTCACTGTCAGCATTTCTCAGTCATGGACTTCCATATCTCCTGGTACCTAGTACTTTTACCAATTGTAACTAGAAAGATCAGAGATTGATCCTGGAGGCTTCTGAATACAAAAGGATCCAGCACTCAATCTTGGATATTTACGTTTTTGTTTTTTTTTAAAAAAGAACCAGGGAGTAGGTGATGGGGCCACAGCTGTCTGGGAAATGAGATGAACACACAGCCAAAGACAAATGACACCAGAAACCTCTCTTTGGGGACCTACAACCATGACTCCCTAGACTTGAAGACAGATGGTTCTGGGTCACTGCTTCTTTGTCCTGTTGTGCTCTCTGCATCCTGGTTCACATGAATATAGCAGTTCACACACTTGTTCAGCCTATATTTACAGACTAAATTTTCCTATAGGTAACATTTTTCACATTGTAATCATTCCACTGACGTAATGGAAAAGGGTTTTTGATGGCAAGCAAAACAGGCTTGAGTCCTCTTATGGAAATCAAAGAGGATTCAATCAAGGTGGCAGAAGGTTTTAAATGCCTCATTGATGTCTCCCCCCCCCCCTGCCATACTGTAGGATCCATTCAGTTCCAGTAGGCTTGTGGTGTGAACGAAAGAGATTCACTGCTGAATAAACAGATAAAGTTGAGATTGCAGGAACTGATCAATACATTTACACAGGGAGTAATGAGAATACCTAGCAACCTCTGCCTTTGTCACTGTCAGGCAGGTGAATGAATGAATTAGAAGGGGATGGAGAGATAAATATTTGTATTTTAAAATGGCAAGTTAACATCCTGCTTTAATTTACTTCCTAGTGTAGCAGAGTATTAAGGACAACGAATTGTGAGCCAGGAAGTTTGTAGGGTTTTTAAAAATCTGAACTCAGTCATGAATTCACTTTGTGGGCTTTAAGGAAGTGTCTATATCATTTTCAAACATGGGCAAAAAAATAGTGTGAAGCTCTTCTCTCAGCCTACATCTGTTCATTTGACTATCCATAATAAAGTCCTGGTACATCTGCAAACTGTGTACATATATCCTACCAGCCAGCATTTCACAGATGAAAACCAGGACAAGTGTGGCCAAGCAGTATGAGGGTATGGTCAAGATGACAAAAGTTGTGAATAAAGAAGAATACACAACCTAGAAGAGGCGGCAGCAGATTGCTTTAGCTTGAGCCTACCGGAAAGGACTATATTCCACCCCTCATTTCCCCTACCCCTTGCTGTGTTAAGTGCTAACTGTTTTTGCATTTTGAGATTAGTTTGCATCAATGGAAGTAAGCTGAGGACAAAGGGAGAAGTGGCAGAGAGGAGAAGGAAAATGGGACATTTTCAAAGCAACTGAGAAAGTGGGATGAAAAAGGATTAACAATAGGGACTGTCCCTGACAAACTGAGACACTTGGAGGGCATGTGCACGCTCTGGCATATGCAGGCTCTTCTCTCAGCCTACCTGCATTCACTTGTCCATCTATATGGTCTTGGTCTATGTGCAAACTCCGTGCCTGTGCTCTGCACTCTTTCATGTACCTTTTCACTTTCTAGCAACCCAAAATCACCTACACTGGAGCAGTTAGGGTGAAATCATTTAAGGATGGCCCCCTATAGCCATACAACAGGGCTATCCAAAGGAAGATAAAAGATAGTAATGTCCAAAAGATTAAAGAAAATAGCCACCTATTCTGAATAACAGTAACCATGAATATAGTCATCTTTTGATCACCCAACCAGTGTGCCCTCCTCTATTAAACAGAGTCGCACTAACAATGAATGGGATCTTTATACCTGTCAGAAGAGGGGAAACTAGGGCACCATTTGGTTATAAACCAGCCTTTGAGGAAAGAGCCAGTTATGTTGAATCGCCTTCTCTGTTTTTTTCCAAACAGCAGCTGAGTAGTTTAAAATAATAGAAGAGGGCCTGCTTTTAGCAGAGATTGGAAATTAGACTCTACCTGAACGTTCTGTATCCTTTGCTTGGCTTCATTTGTCTGTTTTTCTTAGCAAATCTAAACAAGCTTTTCCTGTTCCTCATGTTTGTGTATAGAAAATAGAAAATCTTAAAAAAAAACATAGGTCATGGAAGAAAATATCTAGGACGACTGAGTTAAGTCTTTCAAAATTTTGCACACATGAAAGAAGGCAAAACAGATACATATTTGTACCTACTTTATTAAAAAAAACTGGTTACATTCATTCTATGCTTATCTATATTACAGTGCTTTAAGGGGTTTTTGGTAGTTGCAAAGCAGCACTTTCAAATGAGTGGCTTAGGTACTATATTTACAGAATTGTGAGACAGGCCAGAAGAGGATCCCTTGTTAGTTGTCACTGTCTGAGCTGCTCAGATCTTGAAGAAGGTCAACAGAAACATGACTGTGTAATGGAAAAGGGGCTTTTTGGAAAGCTGCAGCCTGGTGCCTTGGAAAGCAAAGGGCTGATGATGCCTAGAAAGTTTGGGTATCTATTAGAAAGATCTAGAAAAGAAAGCTTGGGATTTGGTATAAGAGAAGGAGGCCAACTGGAGGAACCAGAGATGCATACCCTCCAACTGTCCTAACTTTACTGGAACAATCCAAATTCAATCCCTGTTGTCCCACTTTTTCAGCTGCTTTGAAAATGTCCCACTTTCTCTCTTTTCCTCCCACTTTCCCCCTTCAGGTTACTTTAATTGCTGCAAACTGATTTTAATATGAAAAAGTGTTTGCATTCAGTTAACAAACTCAGCAGGGAGAAGAAGACAGAATGGGGTGGAAGCCTGCCATTCTGAGTAAGCTCAGGAGAAAGCAAACTGTGTGCTCTTTCTCATTCATCACTTTTGCTATCTTGACCACACATGCTTGGCCACATGTATCCTGGTTTTGATCTATTAAATGTTGGAATACACGGAGATGGCAAAGCAGAGCTGGAGGCAGACAGGCAAGAAGATGAGGAAGCATATGGCATGAAAACTAAAATTCAAATATCAATCAGAAATAATACAACAATTTTTTTGTTTACAGGTCAGTCTTACATTATGGTTTGATTTGAGAATGACATTGCATTTGGACTCATTTGCATAGGACACTCATCTGGTGCTACCCGTGAAAGGTTAAAACAATTACTGATATGCTTGGAAAATATTTACTTTCTTATACAACAAAGGAGGAAGATAGCCAGTGGCCAATATATCCAGTTCTGTGCAGCATACCATTTATATCCAAATACTGCTTATAGCAAATCTACCTGATTGCAGTATCCCAGAGAAAGAGAATAAGGCTCCTCAAGGCGAACCTTTTAGAAAGAAAGCAATCTAGAAGGCTTCTTATAAGAAACCAAAATACATACTGGGATGGAACAGATGGATTCAGCTCTGCAAAAATTACTGTTTTCTTCCTGGCAATGAAGGTAAAACTTTAACAAGACACAGCATAGTCAAGCAATGGGATGGAACCAGATTAAGGCTAAAATTCTATACATCTGCTCTGATGGAAGGATAATTGAAAGACTGCACTGTACATTAGTTACCCATAGGTTCCTTTGATGCTAACTTGAAATGTGCTTTGTGGAAAACTTGTTTACTGCTTTTGTATTATTTTGTACTTAAAGTTTCTTAAGAAATACAAAAAAGTTTGTCATAATTAACTTAATTACCACTCATTTCAATGACAACTGAGTCTGATTGGTAGCACAATCCTACACAAATCTATTTACAGTTTATTAGGACTAGGAATGAACAAATCTGCCTGGTCTGCTTTCTATAGTATCTGCATTTTTACAAGCCATGTGTGTTCTATCATATTTCTATGCCAGTTTATATATTTTAAAGTCCACACAAAAATTATATGCATTTTCACATTTATTCTTCTGTCCGTGAAAATGTACGTATGTTTTATATGCAATTTCCCCTGGTATACACATTTTATAAATACTTTTCCTGAATATACTGTTATATACATATATATTTTCCCTAATGTGAAGTGGGAATTAGTTCAAGAAGTGCCAATTAATTTTTTCACTCTACAAAATTCAATTTACTTTCAAGTAAGCAAGTATAGGATTTATTTGGATCTATCCCAAATTATATATAATTGAAGGATAACTGTTAACCGTATCATTCTGGTTGTGTCATAGACAGAATACTGTATTTTGGTATCAGCAGCATCCACATACTCAAAACCCAAGAGTAAGTTTCCATTCTCCTAATCAGATTTTATGTGTCTGTCACACACAAGGTTTATGTTATTTGTCTTCTGATTTTAAAGTTTTAGCTTACACCTGGGCCATGTTTTCAGACCTTTTCTTGGCAAACATAAGGTAAAGGTACTTTTAAAAAAAAAGAGAAGGAAATTTGATAGTCTCACCCAATTACATAACTCCAGGAATTCAGGCTTAAGGAACAGCATTAAGTACCATGGGACTCAGGTTAAAATGCGCGCTCTGGCAAACACTCTTGTTTCTTGGCAAATCACTTCAAAGAGTTTCAGATCTACCTGTGGCTAACATGAACCTGCCTTTCAATAACTCTGCTGCCAAGTTTCACAACAACATCATTCACCGAAACACTCAGGACTAAACTAAAAGGTGGAACCTCAGTGACCTTCTGTAGAGCATAAAATGTACTGTCAACACAGGTTTGCATATATGCATGTACAATCCCAAACCTGTGACTTTCAGTCAACAAGTGTCATAGCAACCCAGTCAAACAGCTATAGCTGGTTCATATGGCTATAATTGTTAGTTTGAGAATGACCACTAGTTCTGAGATTTCCTTAACCCTATACTTTCCATTCAGGGACCAGAACTTTGAGATTGTTAAAATATTCCTGTTACTACTCTGCATCACTATGTGCCCAGTAAGTGTCATATCATAAAACAAAAATAATATCACCAAATGATGGTCAATTTCTGACAAACTTGAGATCTTTTTGGCGTGTGTTGAATCACCCGATAAACCCTCTGAAAAGTAAACCTAGCAGCTACATCTTAAACACTAACATAGCATAGTCTCCAATATTTTACCAATTAAAATCAGGACACGTGGCCAAGCAACATCAGCATGGGATCAAGATGGCAAAGGTTATTAATGAGGAAGGTCACACAAGCTAGGAAAGGCTTCAGCAGTTTGCCTTTGCTTGGGTCTACTATGAAGGACAAAATTCCCCCCCTCCTCTCCTCTCTTCTCCTCCTCTCTCTTCTTACTATTTCTCTCTGCTGAGTTAATTGCGCTAACTACTTTTGCATTTCGAACTCAGTTTGCAGCAACTAAAGTAAGCTGAGTAAAAAGGGGGAAAGTGGGAGAAAGAGAGAGATACTGGAAAATTTTCAAAGTAACTGAAAAGTTGGCATAACAGAAGATGAATCAGGACAGTCCTTGCCAACTAGTACAGCTGGAGCGTATAAGAAAGTGATCCGGTGTCTGTTTATTCAAATGTAAACCACACTTTATTGCTGCCTAATAAAGGGCTTAGGACTAAATAATTATTCCTGTCACTTCCTGGTGATCTTTATGATTCAAATTTGGAGAGGGCAACCTTTTTCACACTGAAGGCCACACATCCTTTTGACCATAATCTGTTGGGGACAACATACCAACAATGGACATGCTTGAAAGCACTAGTAGATAGGGCTATAGCCAGGAACAAACAGAGTAATAGAGACAAAATTAGACAAAGCCATTCCTTTTCCTCCTCTCTCCTAATTCTTTTCTCTTTCTTGCCACTCCTTCTCTACTTAGGAGGCTTTGGATGACCCTTGCAGAGAGCTAAACTTGACATTAGACTAAGTGTCACCTGAGAGGAGGCTGAGGGCCACATACAGCTCCTGGGTCACTGGTTGTCCACCTCTGCCTCAAGCTCTCTCCCCTGAAGAAGTACATAGCAACTCTTCCCTTTTCTTTGGGTACCTAAACAAGGTCTGGGAGTCACTACTGCAGTTATAGAAGCCTTGTTACACATCCAGGACTGATTCATTTTAACTGCTCAAACATATTAATGATTGTGGTGCTATAGCCACTATCATAAAGTCCCCCCAAATTCTGCTTTAGACTATTCAGAATTCAGGACTTATTCTGTTCCGGTTTTTTTTAATAGAAAACAAGTTTCTGACACAAAACCCACGTGTACAGTCTCAAATAGCAAAGATATTAAACTGTCTAGGTTTCTCCTCATTAAAGTTTCCCCACACTCAATAAACCTATTTTTCAACAATTTTTTAAAAAATATATTGAAATATTTCTTCCGTCCCAAACTACTGTAAGGTGTTACTCCTTGCTTAGCCAGGAACACCACACTCAGGTTTACTGAAATGCACACCCAGCCTGGAGAAGAGAAGACTGAGGTGATATGATAGACAACTTCAAATATCTAAAAGACTTTCGCATGGCAGATGAAGCAAGCTGCTTGTCCTCTGTGCCAGAGGGTAGGACCTAAATTATAACAACCAGATTCCAGCTAGATACTGGGAAGAACTTCCAGATGGTAAGAGCTATTCAACAGTGGAACAGACTACCTAGAAAGGTGATAAGCACTATTTAGTTTGTTGTTTTAAAGAGATTTGATTACCATCTAGCAGGGATGCTTAGCTGTGAGATGGCTCCTGAGGTCATTTCCAGCTCTACAATTCTGTGATGTTATTATTCATGATCTGTGTACATTCAGCACAAAAGAGCCATTCCACTGCAATGGTTTGAGTGCTGGACTATAACCGCGGAGACCAGAGCTCAATTCTCTGCTCAGCCATGGAAACCTTCTGAGTGACCTCGGATGCATCACACAGTCTTAGCCTCAGAAACTCTGTGACAGGGTCGCCATAGGGGTACTGTAAGTTCGAAATGACTTGAAGGCACACAACAACAACAACAACAAACAACAACAACAACACATTCAGTACGTACTCAAGCCCAATACTGGAAGGAGTTCAGGAAGATCAGAGGTGGTTTTTAGTGAAGTGTTCTGTATCTGTGCTGATTACCTTTCACATCTTTAAATCATAATTATCTATTTCTTTACCTATCTCAGTTTATGTCACAATTACTATTTGAAAGATACCTTTTTAACAGATTTTTTGCCAAAATTCTTTACCTCAGAGCTAGATTGTGGAAATTGTTTCTTCATCTCATAAGACTAAGAATGGACTGGGATATAAGAAAAGAAAAATATGAACATTAAGAACCTGAAGCAGACACAGCACACATGCCTGAAAGGTAGCATTATAAAGTATTACGGAATGGCAATGGCAACAGAAAAAGATAAAATATGTGTCATTTATTTCAAATATAAATACTGGGGAAGACCAACATTAATCCTAATAGCAAATCTTGGACACAGTCCAGACAGAGTTAAAAATTCTGATTTTATATATTTGCCAAAGGTATTCTGCTAAGATTACAGCTGACTATCTCCATGATAAATAATGCTGCTGTTATTGAATTATGATTGTGTCTATATATATGCGTGTGTGTCTGTGTCTGTGTTATATATTACTTTTATTACTTTTAGTCCTGACTTACAGTCTTGAAAATAAACTTGACAGATTCCCATTTCAAGATTTTGATTGTATTAAATGATATGTATGTGTGCTTCTAAGTGTATGTTTTATGGTTTGTAAAATGCCTTGGGTTCTTGGGCATGTGGACAGGTGGTTAATATCTGTTTCCAAAACAAATAAAATATACTAGTTTAAAGAGGGAGGGGGAGAAAGATGGCTAAGCAGACAAGCCAGTCACTCTGACCTTGTGCCAGCCACAGCCTACTCAGAGGGCACACTGGGTTACATTTGGGGATGTTTTGAACACTACTCCCACTACTTAACAAACATCATGGGAAGCATCTTCACCATGCACTTCCTGAAAACTTGTCTAAGTCAGGGAAGTTTTCTCAGGCATAGACCTCTGCATGCTGAAGGCATTCCAGGCTATGGAACCCTGTAGGATACTAAACTTCAGGGAAAAATTCATGCACAGATATCTATGTGGAAATTACTCTCTGTCTCATATGTCTACATGAAAACATGAATGGTGGGATCTGAGAAAACCTGTGTGTTCTCTTGGGGTGAGGCTCCAGGTTTAGACTTGGAGTTGCCATCTACAGCTAGCTACAGGTTTGGCTCCATTGCTGTTTTCGTGCAAATAATACATAAACACAACTCAGATCTACAACATATATTTCAAAAAAATAATCTGTGAACAGGATATAACAACAGTATCAAACCTGTCATTTGTCTTCTTGGAGTATGAAGCAATAGCACTTGAATACCATGTTATACAAAACTTGGAGAAGTTCCTCTTTTAAACAATAATTCAGAATCTTCAAAGGATTCTGGCAGTCGTACTGTAAAAAACCCTAGCATTTACAAGCTTTGTAATTGTATTGACATCCATACTGTTCCTGTTAGTTGCAGCTGTGTCACCACCTGGCATCTTTGAGCAGCTGCTGGGGCTTCTTTACAGCCCACTGCTGACCCCTGCATTGCCCCCCCCTTGGGAAAAAAAACACCTTCAGCCTGGCCTGTGAGCAGCAACATTGGCATCTAGTGGCTGTACTAATTTCACACAATGATTCGGATGGAGCATCATTTCAGAACATTATAGGAAATTAAAATGAGGGTTAGATGAAGCCATGGGGTAGTGCTTCATGTGTTGTTCAGAGTGGAGTTGCTTGCCACTTTTGGATAAGCCCAAAGGGGCCCATCAGCAGATGAACTGGCCTGCCAAGAGTTCAAGCTGCCTAGGGTCCCTCAAAAACAGATCCAGTGTATCTGTACTACAATTGATCCACATTGCGTCAATACGGATTGACCAGAGGTCTTGGTTCAGGACACAAATCAAATCTCCATATTATTACCTCTGTAAGAAACCCTTATGAAATTTATGGATTCGCCATAAGTTGAGAGGTAACTTGAAGGAACATACACACACAAGGGCCTTAAACAAAGGCTGAGAATTTGTGTGCAGGTATGTTGACTGAGACAAATGACAAGATCTGGGCGCTGAAGCTCACCCATAAGAAAAGGTATTTGTTTTCATTAATGATGCAAAGAAATGAATGTGAGGCAAATTTTGGAATCTGTCTCAAAAACCAGGTAGCAAATAATAAGCTAGATAAAGGGCCCTTCTGCACAACACTGTGGCAGTGCAATTAGTCCTCCTTCTTTTATATATACACACACACACACACACACACACACACACTTCTTCTTCATCAATAACAACATAAAAACAACTAAGAATAAATAACTCAACATCAGTACAATAGTACAATACAGTAAAAAGAAAATATCTATACACGCCAGCATTTTCTCATCTCACATATTGTTTCTTACCTTTATCACACACGGTTTGGTGTATCTACCATTCTACATATATAACATTTAGTATAAGTCTGTTTATAACCACATACATGTACACATACACTCCTTACCCAGCTCCACAAATACAAAACAAAGTTTCTAGAAATATTTAACATTTAATGTCTTCCCTTATTCTCCTTTCCTGTCTTCCTCAGTGATTCTCTAGTTAACACTTACCAACAATTAAATATCAGGTAGACTATATCTTTAAGAAACAAGAAAAAAAAACCTCCACCTTTATCTATCCTGTCAATTTCTTAAATTTTAGACATTCGCTTTTAACTCAAGGTTTTATTTTCTATCATTCCTCTTTTCCTTTTCCATTTCCAAGTGGTTCATGTTTATATATAATTTTCCTACTTCTCTATCTTTTCTTCCATTCTCAGATTATTTCAAACTTTATCATTATCAAACTTGTCTCTATAAAGGTTCTAACCTCACTTCTTAAAATTTCTCAGTTTATAGAATATTATCTGTGATATCTTTAATTATCTATATCCGTTTCTATATTTCTTAAGGATTTTTAAATTTTCTCTATAGTTCTACATACCTAAATATGTTTCACAATATCTCTACCTTTTAACTTCTATTTTTTCTTCTCCATAGAGAATTCATCCTTTATCCCCATTATTGCTATCTCGTTCCAGACTTCTTTAAATCCTTTTGGTGAATTATCTGATAGTATAATTGTCAATCTATCCACTTCCATCAGATCATACAATTTCATCCACCATTCCTTTATATTTGGTGCATCCTTTTGTTTCCATTTTTTAGCATAAATCATTCTAGCCGCTGTAATCATGAAAAGTAGTAATTTTTTCTGCGTTTTGTTAAGTTGCTTGATCTCATCAGTCATACTTAACAAGTATATCTCTGGTATCATTGAAAAATTTAATTGCGATATTTCAATTATTCTTTCATGCGCTTCCTTCCAGGATTTTTTTGCCTCTATATACGTCCACCACAGACTCTGGTTTCTCTTCAGATTGTATAAATCTTTTGCCTTTTACAAATACTCCCCTTTCAACATCCTGCAGAATTCTGGGGCTTGTAGTTTACTGAGGCCAAAGATCTCTCTGGCTGAGAATTCCAAATGCTCCTCTCTAGACTGCAAGTCCCAGGATGCCATAGGATGTTGAAAGTGGAATAATAGCACTATAACAGTGTAGTGTGGAAAGGCCCAAATTCAGCTATTCAACTTTGGAACAACAGGTAGTAAGGATCTTGAAAAAGGAATGTTTAAAGAATTTGGAGACCTCTTTTCTCTTCTCCTTTCACATACAGGAAACTACAAATATGTTCCTTATAACGTATCTCAGAAAAACTAGGCATTATTTTTATTTAGTTCTCTTCAGTTCTCTTTTACGATGGTCATAAAGGACAGCCTGTTATTTTTTAACCTTTGGGATTAAAAATGTACATAGCTTTCTCAGCCTGATCAAATGGATTCTCAAATTATATGTCTGTTTTCTTACACAATTCATATTAATGGGACTTGGATAAGGACTCATATCAAATGTCTACCTTGCCCCTTTCTGATTTTTAACAATATGAATGAGAAAGATTTGTGAACAACTTTCAAAGTTTAAATAATTTATTAATGCTATGTTGACATTCACAGGATGTTCTGTATTTCAGCCAACAGATTATGTGGCTATTCTGATTAGAGAACAGTTTCATCCAATGCTACACTTCAGTTCAATCTTTTAATAAAATATTTTCTAGTACTTTAAAGCAAAAGATGATATGAAGGCACCTTTTATTCCAAAGGCTGGCCTAATGCAATTAGCTATTGCCAACAGTTTCCTGATGTGGTTCACCAGAACCTGGAATGTGTATTTAAATGGTCCCAGAGGAAACAGTGAAATTTTCATGATACATTAATTCCACTTTGGGAGGGAGAAGGTGCTGAAATATCTAAAGGGCAGGAAGTGAACTAGTGTTTGTGCAAGGGGCAAGAAAACTTTGTCAAAGAAAAGAAAAGTACATGTATTTGTGCAGGGGACATTAATAATTCAATCTCTTAAAAAATCCATGTCAAGGAGACGCCATGCTGATGCTTCTCTCTCTTTCTCTCTAACAATTCAAACAAATGAGAGCCATTTGCAGTGTGAAGTGGTATAGCACAGAAGCAGTTTTACCTCATGTTTGGTTGTTAGACTAGCCCTCTGACAGATTAAAAGAAGTTGAAGGTAGAAAGCAAAGTTCTGCAAAGTTTGTGCTATCATGAGGTACCATCTGACCTACTATGTGCTGGGCTTCTGGGTAAAGATAACCAGGAGCAGGTCACCTAATCCCTCAAAAACACATCTTATTATTATTCTATGGAAACCACACCTGGATCTTGATAGGTCCGTTTTCAGAAACATAAACACAGCACTTTATAAAATTAACCATACGCCAAGGTCAACTTTTCTCCCTATGCATATGTGACAGATGACAAAACAGGGCAGAAAAACAAAAATGAGAGGCAAAAGAAATTTACAAAGAAAAAAGAAAACAAAGCTGAAAGCACAATATGGAAACAATCTTCTAAATACATTTCTGAGAACTATATCTTTTACTGTTTTCTTTTTCTTACAATAAAAAGGCACATGCCAAGTTAACAGATATACACTGTAAGGTTTTTAATTTGGCTTCAGCCTTACTAAAATGTTAGGGATCTGTTCCCCCTTTTTTTATTTGTACGATATTAGTGGGATCTTTTGATTTGAAACAAGAGAATAATATACTCCATTTTGATTCATTTCCCATGACCATTAACTCAGACAGGCCTAATACAATGAAACCAAAGTTCTCCAATACCTAATTAGATACAGGTGGGACCTCAGTGCATTATAGGAAGGAAGAAGAAACCATTTTGGGATGACCTATAAAGGGAAGGCACATACACACACGCATAAGAGGTACTCAGCTGAGAAGAACTTAGAGCAATAAAAATATTAGAGCTAACTTACTTTGGAGCTGAAGGAGTCCAACTAACATCAGGCAGACCAAGACCAAAGACTTTAAACATTAGCTTGGCAAGATGGTTGTCACAGGCAAATTTTCAATCCATTTCAAATGATCATCATTATGGGCTGTGCACAGATCTTACTGTTTTATTTCATTATCTATCAGATGAAGCAATTAGAAGTCAATTTCAAGCAAATAAGTGAAAGTTCTAATACAGTTCTCCAGGACCATGACTGAGTCACTGCAGAGCACTTTCCACACCGGCAATGATATCAACACTACAAGTATAAAAAGGCACTTAAATCTCCCAGTGCAGTCACAGAGGCTTAAATTGCTTAATTTTGGCTAGATTGTGCCTACAAAGTTACCCTCTTCACACATCGGTCATCTCCTGCCACCCTTCTTGTCTGTGTAGAAAGGCGGAAGCGTGCTGGAGATGCTTCCCTCCCCAGCACAGCAATGGCAAGTGTCTGGTTGCACTGTGGTAGGGAAGAGGCGGACAAGCGTGCTCCCCTCCGCAGCAACCCGGCAAGGTGCGGAGGGGAGCGTTCCTGGCACGCTCCCCTCCCTGCCGGGGCTGCAACAGAAGGACTTGCCAGAGCCCTATCGTATGGGAATGGCCTTTTAAGGAATAGCTAGGCAGCATGTCCTATGCCAGGAGCTGTGCTACAGGCACGGCTTTGTTCTTCAATGACTGTGTAATCTTGGTTTCATGCAAGTAACATATACAAGGACCTTGAATTGTATTCAGAACTTCAGTCTGCAAGAAATTCGAAAATATTTTCCCGATTCACTGAGATCACCAGCTCTTGGAATAGAAAATAAATGAATGAATTCTGGTCTCTGGATGGGTCCTAGGAACAGCTCAAGTTCAGAAGAAGCCTTGGAAAATGCAGAGGGGAGGGAAGGAGACCAGTATAAAAAATTACAGATGCTCATCATATTATGTCTCTACAGATCATAATCCAATCCATTCTACAATGGTACCACTACCAGAAAGAAGGGGCTAATAAACTACAATTTAGGAAAATAAACTGATCTATAGACTAGACCAATGCTGAGGAAGTTGCTTTTTAAAAGATTTTTTTACTTACATTCTTTTACTTATTACAGTGCTGAGATATTCTTTAAAAAACCCCAATATGTTATTTGCTATACAGTTTGTTGTTTTTCTATTACTTTCTTCAAAGAGAGAGATAAAAAAACCCTCTAAGGACTGGGAGGAGAATGGTATAAAGCTTGAAAAATTCCTGACAAGATGCTAGTAAAAATGTCTTTCAAAAGTAAAATTTGAAAATAATGAGAAAACTTGTTGCATTAATAAAGTAATCCACTCTTATTTGCTATGCTGTTCGACTTCATTATACCCCCCCCCCAAAAAAGTGATTAGTTATAGGTAACAATACTTCTTGTAACTTGTTACTTCATTGCTGTGGAGTAGAGATCAAGTCAAGATAAATAAATGTGTTCAAGAGCAAATTAAGCCTAAACTTTTCCTAATAACCAAAGTGACTGAACAGACTGTCATATTTTGGACATATCTTGAGGACACATGACTCCTTCGAAAAGGCAAGAATCCTTGGTAAGACTGAAGGCAGTAGAAGAAGACTGAGGTTGAAGTGGATAAATTCAATCAAGGAATCCACAGTTGTGAATTTGCAAGACCGGTGACCTGAAAGTCTGCCGTTCATACGGTCACCATAAGTCAAAGTTGACTTGATGGCAATTAACAATGATAACAAGAGAGAAAGTCACACATGTGCAGCATGTGATTTTTTTTTAGATAGTGTTTGTACCCTTTAAGCTGGGGAGAGTGAAGGCTGAAATATTACTTGCTCTAATGCTTAAATGTAGCCACACTTGGCTTAATACCCAAACAGTCTGTTGTAGGTTCAATTGTACAAGGAACAGCCTGTGCTGCTGTAGCTGAAATATGATGTAGTCAGACGCTGTTCCAATTCAGAGTTCCTTACTACTGTAATTACATAGATGTCTGAGTAGAACCTGTTGGTATAGGCTTTTGCAGCTGAATCAGTTTGTGAGGGGAATCACAGAATAGCAGGGCAGGGACAAATCCAGGGCTGGGCATACTATAAGAAAAGTGAGGCAACTGTCTCAGATACCTTAGTTTTCAGGCTTTAGGCTTAGCTCCCAGGCCACTGTCATTCATGTGACCTGCTGATATATGTTTCCTCATGCATCTTCTCTGTTCGTGTATATTATATATTAGGAATGATGAGTCTGACTTGAACAAGAAAAAAAGCAAGTCAGTAGAGAGGTGACCTTGTTCCTGCTTTATCTTCCAACAGTCAGCTGTCTTGGGCTTTCTTCTTCAAGACTGGAAGTATAAATGAAAGTTCCCCTGAGCAGGTACAGACTGCATTTTTTTCCAACATGATGTTAAACTAATGCAATTCTCTGAACATCTAGGATTAATGAGAGGAAGGTTTCCATATCAGAAGCTTGCAGATATACACAGACCTGAGCTCAGACTTCACCCCCACTCTGCTTTCAAATTAAACACGCATTTGTTCAGTGTTGCAGTAAGTCTGGATAGGTGTTGCTGTAGCAAATTCTTATCCAACATGGAAGGAGCTCCTAAAGCCCTTCCGTTGCTAGATTGTTGGAATATAGAAACAATGCCACTGTTGAGACATATGTTATCAGTTTCTGTCTCAGACGTTTTCCTTTTCTGTTTCTTTCTTTCTTTTTCTTTTAAGAGCAGGAAGCCTCAATAGATGTGGCTGGATGATTTACTTCTTAGAACATAAATATACACCACTTGATTTAATTCTTAGAATGCTGATACGCACCACTACCGGTGTTCTCAGAGTTCAGAGTATTTCACTGAACAAATAATAACAATGTTAACGCAAGACACATCTTCCCTGGAACTGCTTGAGTTTATGGTCATTAATGCATTTTCCTTAGAGATGGCAATGAAATGCATTAATATAGATCAAGAGACAGTCAGATATATGTACATTTACTCATTTGGGCTGCACACAACAATTTACCCTGAAGTGCTCCCATTTATTTTAATATGATAGCACTCCTCTAAAGTAAATAGGTTTTGGTTTGCTTTTAAAGGTCCAGAAGGACAAAGAACAGAGAGAGAAGGGTACCAACTTACTTCCTAAACTGCTGACCAAGTCCCTAGGACTTGGGGAGGCTTTCAAAGGGCCCCTGAACTTACAAAAACTTACAAGAACTGCCAATGCTTTTTAAATATTTCAAAACCCAGAGACATTTTATTTGAACCAGCTTGTAAAAGAATCCAACCTCTCATTATTTATGGGAAATCCAAAAATGGATTCTAAACAGTCAAAGGAAAGATGCATGGGGAGACTGTAAAAAAATCCAGGGTACCAGGTTAAGATTAAAAGGTAAAGTTGAATTTATTAAAAAAAAAACATATTTAGAATTCAGTGGAAACAAAACTACTCAAATTCTTTGTGGACCAGGAGATAAAAATAGAACTCTATTAAGTGTTTCTACTGTTGACAGAAGTTTTAAGTTATCTGAATATTAATGTACCATCTCCTTTGGGTGTCAAAGTCTCCCTGCTCCCCTCCTCCTATTTAAATAATGTATACTGGACCAATTTTAAAAGTCATGGAAATGCTTCAGGAGGAACATCTTTCCATCTGGCTAATCCCACACTGGGAGTACAGAGTAGCTTTTACCCCACAGTGGGCCACATTAAGAATCAACACTTCAGGCTTCTTGCTCGTCTTCCAAGCAAAGAGCTCAATAGTTGTAATCCTCTCTGATTGGTTAGCAGAAGCTGACCTGCCTCACTGCAGCCAAATTTGATTGGTTGAAGTCAAATGTGGGCTTGGCCACTCTTTCACTCTATGTTGAGGTAAACCCCGGGAATTTCAAAGATACTGTCTGCATTTAGAGGTTCAACTATTGTCTGAGTGTCATGCTTCTTCTTGCCTATTTGAGGACAGTAGTTGACTCCTTTAAAAAAAAAAAAGAACGGATGAACAAAGGACAATTTTCTGCTGCCAAGTAAGTTTGAGATCTTCTTGGCCAAATAAGATCTTTGGTCAGGTAAGATGAAAAGCTTGTATATTTTGCAACTTTTGCCATTTTTAGATATTTTCTTCCTCTTTTAGAAAACTTGTAATGCCATGTAAGACCCTGCTTTCCAGAAATGAAGAAACAGATTTAATTTTCAGTTATAACCCTGTGCTTGGAGTTTTTAAATACTTGATTCACCAAAAGTACTGCTTTGTCAAATGCTGCCAAGCTCCCACTCCACTCAGATGGTACTGGTGTTCTCAATTATTCTTATTATAAGATGAATTGATGCAGGTGCCTCTGGGATTTGGAAAATATTCAAAGTGATGGTAATTAAGAGGTTTATATAGGTTTTCGGCTCTATGAAAGCCAACAAAGTGATTTGGAATTGGTAGGTCAGTGTATTAAGCAATAACTGTGCATCCTCAAATTGGAGTCTAAAGAGGAAGGGAAAGGAGAACATAGTCCTAGGTAGTAAAATTATGAATTGGAGGGAAAGAATTAATGAAAAATGTCTGGGTGGGGTGGGGTGGGGTGAAGGTAGCCATGTTCAGTCTGTTGCAGCAAAACCAACAAGAAGTCTTGTGGCACCTTCAAAATATAATAAATTTTATGAGGCATAGGTATTTCTGCACTGCAGCCCTCCGCAATAGATTAATTCATTTAACCTTTACCAAACAAAACTTGCTACTTTTGTAGTTGTCACAAAAGTGTTTGTTGTTTTTTGCTGAAGGACCTATAAGAGCATGGAAAATATTTCCAAAAATGATCCTATTATGGATCATCCACTCCCACCATTTTTGGTTGTATCTAGAAAGATGTTAAGTGCTCAGCCAGCAAAACTGGAAATTAATGTCTTCTTTAACTGTTGTATATAAAGTGCTTAAATCTGAAATTAGTGCTATATAAGATATATAAGGTTGTTCATGTGTGTATATGTATGTGTGTGTATATATATATAACACAAGCCAGTGTGGTGTAGTGGTTTGAGTGTTAGACTACAACTCTGGTAACTAAATTTCAGAGCCCCACTCAGCTATGGAAACCCACTGGGTGACCTTGGGCAAGTCACATTCTCTGAGCCTCAAAGCTCCCCTCTGAACTAATCTTGCCAAGAAAACCCCACAATAGGTTCACCTGAGGGTCACCGTAAGTTGGAAATTACTTGAAGGCATACAACAACAATAACATCCTGTCTATAATCTGTAAGAAGTTGTTTGCTATTGTGTGATTTTGTTTCAATGAAAATTCATTTTTCGTTTTAACCAGTTTAAACTGATTCCCCATGCCATATCACAAACTACTTTTGAAACTTAAGCCCTGTAGTGCACTGTGGAGAAATGGTAGCACTGGAGGGAAAACAAATATAGTACCTCCTGGCTAACAAAACTAGTTTCATGGACTCTGGATCTTGGCTAAAATATATTCTCATATATACTTTGAGATATGAAATTTCATATTTTCAAAAAGTTGAAACTAGTTTAGATTTCTCTGCTTATTTGCAAAAATGTACTCCCATAAGAAAAAGATCTACATATAACACATGCCAGAGAGCATTGTAAGATGACATTCCGAAAAGCTTGTGTAACCACAGAAACTAAATGGGGAATGGAGTCATTTTCAGTGGACTTAAAAAGAAAATTAATATTACAAGGAATTCAATTTTCTGTAATGTTATGTTGTGGTGGGGAAGGGGGACAGAGAATAGTAAGATGCTGGTGCTCCAAACTGGACCCTGAAAATATATATCCCATGCCCTTATGTTATATAAGCAAAGGTGATGCTGGAAGCCAAAAGCCAACACCCACAAAGGTTTCAGATATCTACCAGTGCCTGCCACTGGGCTGGGAAGTCTATGTAAAAACAGAAATATAATAAATGATTTTTTTAAAAAAGAGAGACCACATACAACTTAACATTGCAATGCCTTATACTAGGCCTGCACAATGTGTGTCCTGCCATGCATAATGTAGTTGTTTGTCAACCCTGTAGTGTTATAATTCCAATCCCAAGCAAAGAGCAACCAGAGGAAGGTTGTTAACGTTTTGTAGAGCTACTATATATGGTTCTGTGCTTTGTTTCTTATGATGAATCACAAGTGGTACAGGTCTGCCTTAACCAGAAAACAGGAGAAGGACTGGTTGAGAGATGAACAAAAGTGCCGGAACCCTCCTTCTCGGCAGCTCTGATCAGACCACGCAGTCCTTTGTAATTTGCCTCTGGTCTTCCTCCTCCTCCATCAGCTGCTGTCTGGTCAGCAAAGGACAGATTGCAGCCCAATTTCTCAGCACCACAAACGCTCTCCCAATGCCCCCCCACACCCAAGGAACTAGGTGAGCAAGTGAGAAGTATAGGGCCACCATGTTAGCCCACTCCACTTCCCTCTCCTTTCCCTGACCTGGTTTGGACCTGGGTGCCTGATCTCCCCACCATGCCTCAGCCCCCTTCCTCCCTCCCCCACACATTTTGATAGTTGCAGTTTTTCCACTTTCGTGGGGGGTGGGTTGGGGGGGCTGTAACCCTAACCCTAGAGAATATGGAAGACTTACACAAGGAGTGGAGATTCTGTGTCTTGAGACTGCTTATTACTAGGTAAAGCTGGTATTGTTAGGACCATCTAAGTACAGTTTCATCTCAAATGATAAATGAAGATCAAAAAAGAAGAACCTAAATAAATCATTTCTGACAATTTAGTATTTGGATTCATTGTGAACTCGCTTGCATCCAAACTGAAGTGATGAATGAACCTGTTATGAACTGCTATCCTTTTAAATGTTCTTAGAATTTAGGGTTTGGCAATCCTACATAAAAACTTTTTTCAGCTTAAGGTTAAATTTGTCAGATCTGAATCTACTCTTTGTAATTCTGTATTGCTGCCATGGGACTCATACATCATGCTATGGCAATTCAACCATGTACAAACACATTAGATACTGAATTTCCCTTGCTAGAAGCAAACAAAAATATTCTGGCAATACATATCTGTTTCTTTTAAATATTAGGATACTTAAGCATAACAGCATATGCACCTTTTTATTTCCTAGCTTCTTAACTAGATTTTACTTTCCAAAAGTGTCATTTAATTTTAGTAAGAACTAGTTTTGTAGCTTAAAAAGAAAAGACTGGCAGTTTTTGTCTTGCGAAGATGATGTATGTTTCTGAAGATGAGTAAGGTGTTTTAAAAATAAAACCTATTTCACTTGATCTGTGGATTCAAATCAATCCATTTGTTTTTGCATGTAAATAGTGGATGTGAGCAAGTAAAATTCTCAGGCAATATCCCTGCAAAACAACAATATGCTGTGCAGCCCATTTCTGCTATGAACAGAAGACTGAATGACCCACTTACTGGAAATAGAACAAGGCAATAGCAGGTATACAGATTTTTGCTGACTTAATAAATGAAGGGGATTTATTATATTTTATTTTGCACCATAAACACATGGCGTTCATGCTCCCAAGCGGAAAGCTTGTCTGAGGGCCTCATTTACGGACCTAGAAGGACAAGTTAATCCCTTATCCTTGCTGCCAGTTTTAGCCACGCTTACGTTTTTCTTGGCATCTGCTCAAATGTAGTGTTGGTGTCATGTGCTTAAATGCTGCTTCAGTCAATATAATTTCTGTCCAGGTCACCTGCAGTGTGAATTGAGGGACTGTTTGGCCTTATTACCACCAAACAGTTATTTTAAACCGAAATCCTCACAGCTGACAAACTGGCAGAAAAAAAGGTCTCTGGCTTAGATATGGAGTAGGAAGAAAACATATTCTTAGAAAAGCATCCTTTTCTGTAACTGATAAACCACAACAGTTCCTGAATTCAGATTACCGTGCACACTAAACCACAACTTGGGGTTTGTATGTTGTAGAGGGTCTGAAATCATATCCCCTTTTCTTCTCTTCCAGTCTCAGCTTCCAAAAGGAAGTTAAGAAGACTTATGTCTAGAATTAAACTTTTAAGCCCCCATCTTCTTCCTGAGGCATTAATTTTTCCAACAATGTGCAATTTAAGTCTTTTAAAGCCTCTGTCATTTATCATCACAATCATTACAGCTTGTTTAACAGTAGTACTATGAAACTCCATTGCAGCATAGACAGGAGAGGTGCTCACTGTGGTGAATGATCTATATAGCAACATTCAGATACCTGCTGGTACTCCAGTGAGGCAACAGGAATTTCATGAGAACACAGGATTTTCACCACTTGTTGCAAAGTTAGGGCCTAATGGGGATGTATGCAACCAGCTGGCACTGCAATAAAAGAAAGGGTACTGAATTAGGTAGCAAGAGTGTGCTGTGGTAAGAGGTTTTTGGTGTTTTAGGGGCCTCTGTGTGTGTATATAAGTGTGCAATTTAAAACTCAAGACCTGACTATAGCCCTTATTTTAACAGCAACTGCTAAAATTTTTGCTGTTTTTAATGTGACTATGATCCTCAAGAGGGAAAATGTACATAATAATTGGCTGGCTTCTCTGGGTGAGATAGCAATAAAGAGGCAATTAACGCTTCTCCTAGAATGCTATACAAAGAATATTTACCTGGACTCGGCGATGGTGATGAATGTCGCTGCAGGGGAAGGTAAGCTTTTGATGGTCTCCGTGGATTGAGACCACAGTGTTATGTTTGATTGATGCTAAGTATCAAATCAAGACATGTGATGAGGCAAAAGAGACAATGAAGCAGTTCGTCCCCTATACGTGCCATTCGGTGGTCTCTTTATTCCATGGTTGAACATCAATAAGACAGTAAGACCATGGGCAACAGTTTCAGTCTTTCCATGTCCACATACACAAACCTGATTCCGAAATGGGATTCTCCTGTATCGGCCTTCAAGTACTGCAGAAGGGAGCACCTTCAAAGGAGTGCAGGAGAAGGCCCTTCTGTACTTTGGGTATGTTAAAAGCTGTAAATGAAGCCACTGAGGTATAGCAGTTTGAGTGTTGGACTATGACCCTGGAGATCAGGGTTTGAATCTCTCAGCCATGAAAGCTCACTAGACAATCTTGGGCAAATCATCACAGCTTCAGAGGAAGATGAAGAACAAATATTGCCAAGAAAACCCTGCCTGGAGATCGCCATAAGTCAGAAATGACTTGAAGTCATACAACAAGAACAAACCAGTAAATAAAGGAGTATGAAGGCAGAAAAACATGACAAGCTCTAGTTAAATCAAAGGCTCAGTTTTGATTCTATAGATAAACTGCTTAGGTGTCCAATATCCAGCAGTTGCTTTTTCAAAGAATTTTTTTTTGGCTCTGATCATAACTATTTGCAATAGTTGTTGAGGTAAACAACCAATCAAATTTAACCACAGATTAACAGCTTTCAGCCAAGCTTACAGAGTGAAGTAAGCAGTGGGTTCTCAAGCAGATCTGTGCTGGGATCTTAATTTATGCATATATTATCTGGAATTAGCAATATGGTAGCTAACTCTGCAATGATGTAAAATGATGGCGAAAACTTAAGGAATCTGCAAAGTGCTCCAAAGCCATCTTTTCAAACTGGGTGAATAAGCAGTTACAGGTCAAATGAAGTCCAATCTACCTGTGTTGCTGTGGTGATGGTGGTGGTGGTGTGAGCCTTCAAGTCATTTCTCACTTATGGTGACCCTGAGGTGAGCCTATTGTGGGGTGTTCTGAGGTTGAGAGTGTGTGACACGCCCAAGGTCACCCAGTGGATTTTCATGACCGAGTGGGAAAATCAAAAGGTTGGAGTCTAACATTCAAACCACTACCCTGCACTGTACATGTATACTGGGTTTTTTAAAAAAATCAATGCAGAAGATCTCTGGTTCAGTTCCTGGCATCTGCACTTAAAATGGATCAGAGAGTACATGATGTGAGAAAATATTTCTGCCTAAGGCAAGACAGCTGCTCTCAGCCCAATCTGGTGCCTTCCAGACGGACTGAACTGAAACTCCCATTACTCCTGATGATAAAGAGAGGGCATAGGCAGAAGGATGGAGATGTCATCTGGAGGAGATGGAGAAAATGGGTGATCATATATAAGCTACACATCTACCTTCCTAAATTTAAAAATAAAGTAACTTTCCAACTCTGTGTTTGACAAATTTGCCTTCCCATTAACAGGAAGTATATAGGGGAACTGCTATAGACATTAGATGAGGCCCAGACTTAGGCCAGCTAAACTCAGCCTCCATGTAATTTCAGATCCAACCAGTTTCTGATTTCAAGGACTAGTCCTTTCGTCACCATAGCGTAAGCTCCCTGTTTCCATAATTAATTATATAGTAGCTCTTAAACAGCTCTGTCAAGCTAACAATCTTCCTTCCCACATAATTAACTTTAGACTTTAAAAATATTTAATTGGAAGAAAATGTTAGATGTCAACTACTCATGGAAACAGGTTCTGAATTTCAAAGCTAGAATTGCACAACTTGTGACCTACCAAGTTGAACAAAGCCAACCAGCATGTATATGGCAGCTCAGTAGGGATTCAATAAGCCTTTTGTTTTAATGTGGACTTAGGACTCAAAAATATAAAATAAAAAGTATGTGAATGTGATACTTTCTCCCCCCCATTGGTGTTAATAAGAAAATGAGACAACACATTACTAGGAATCTCCATTCAGTTTTGCAAATCAGAAATTGTGCAGCTCATTCTCAGCAATTTTTTCTCTTCAGTGAATTTTTGTTTTGATCAATATCCACACAGCCTTTTTCAAAAATATAAGGCAACTTTGGTGAACTTAGCAGAGCTCATAATGGTTCTCGTAAAGTAGATCAATAGAAACTGAAGGGGCTCCAGTCAAAGCATGCCCTGAAAATTTGATAGGAAACTTTCCCTTGATGTGCACTATCTCTTTGAGACCAAGCCTGTTTGAGACACTGGTTTTTAAACTGCCAGAGGCAGCAAGCTGAAAAGGAGTAATTTCACCTCCACCCCAGTAATTTTGCTGGAGATGAACCTTTAGACAGTTATAATATAGAAAAAAATAAATAGAGATGTGGCTTGGATCAGGGCTGCTGGATGTTGAAAGAAAAATTCCAGCTTCTTGCAACCATTATTCAAAATCCCTTATTTGGATTATTACTTTTTCTTCTCCTTTTTTTTCTTTTTAAAAACTATTCTACTTTGCACTGCAAGAATACATGCTTTAGAACTGTTCATGATGGATTCCACCCCCTTGCTTTTTTTTTTCTGGCTTAAACAGTGAATGGCTGAGCTCCGAGTCTGAATAAACAGTGTGGGAGGTGACTGTTCTGTGAGGCCCATGTAAAGGATGCAATCATTCTTCTTACTGAGTCTGTTCAGTATTAAATCATGTGAAACTAGCCCAATTACTACATGCAACATTCATTCCACCTATGGAGGGCCAACATAACCGTGTATTGCTTCCAAAATGCGCAGGGAAAATACATATTCAGTAACAAATTCTCCCGGCTGCTGGTGTTTAATTGTGTATAAAGTTCATTGACTTGCTGGTTGCTGTCAGATGATCTTGCAAAAGCCTGCAAGAAACATCTCAGGAATGCAGTGATGTGGGCAGAAACAAAGTGAGTTCATGCCACAGACTGCTTTAAATGAAACAAAAATCACCAAGCCACCCAGAGGAGGGAACTCACCAAAGAGAGGGATGTGGGATAAGCACTAGTTTAACCTCACCTCAATGCTCCAGAAGTCATTACTATAAATCAAAATCTTTTTTTAAATAAACCAAGTAGCCTTTTAGGGAATCTATAGAAAGTAATTTTGCTTGTTATGTGAACTCCAATTGAAAAGAGAGAGAGAAGGAAAGAAGAAAGAAGGAAAAAAGGGGGCTATAAAATCCCTTTGCTCACTTGGTAGTTCACCTAGAAAATCTCTGTTACAAATCTAATCTCAGCTATGAATTCAGCTCAATGGCCTTAGGCAAGCTAGCATTCTCTAACAATTCTTCCTCCATCTGTAATACAGGAATCTTGTCCAATAACTTCCTGTACCTCTGCCAGTCTATCTGCCACCATTTCCTACTCACTTGTGTTGCTGGTGGGTATAGCTGGGATCCAGATGCTTTCTTTCAAAGCAGCACTTTGGTTGCTATGTATGTGTGTATGATGTTGAGGAGATCTTCCCTGATCTTGGGTATCCATTGCTATTGTTAATGTCTCTTGGAATTTTTTTTTCCAGGAAATGTCCTGAGACCTTCACAGTAAGAGCACTTGCACTGCAAGCAGGAAGTCCACTGTCCAGTCTCTGGTATCTCCAGTTAAAAAGAACAGTCATGTTGCCGTGATGAGAAAGATCTCTGCTTGAGAGACCTGGGGAGCTGCTTGCAGTCAGAATAATATAAAACAATTTGATAGCAGGAAAAGGTGGCTTAATGTAAGGCAGCACCCTATAATACTGGATCATACCTTTACTACAGAGCTAGGGAGTGTGACCTTTTCGACTACATCTCTCAGAATTTCCCAGTGGCCGAGGACAATTCTGGGAGTTGCCATCCAAAGAAGAAATGTTTCAAAGCTGTGCTCTAACATATAGCACAAATCTATGCAGCACATCTCTGGCTTTTGAACTCATATCATACTGTGCCCAACTTTTTAAAAAAATGTGATTTAGCAGTTTTACTTACAGTGGTCATCACTCCAGTGGAGGAGCCCTTTAATAATCTCTTCAAAAAAGAAAAAAAAATAGCAAAACACAGCAACGTTAAACCATTTGGTCCCCGTTGCTGTTCCCCCTTCCAGCACCGGAACATATGTCAACACTTGGTTTTTTTGTTTGTTTCTTCTTATTTTAAAAGGAGCTAAATAGTAACAGAACACACTCCTACCCTATCTCCAAGAAGGCTGCTGGGTCACCCATTATGCTAAGAATGGACATCATGCTGCTACCTTTCAGTGTGGCACTCAGGACTACCCGGTAAAGACCAACACATAATTTGAGTAATCATCTGGATAAAGACACAAGCTTGTCTCTGCTGCTCACTTCTATGGCTCATTTTGATGACCGGAGTAGTCTTGGATTATAACTTCAACCATCTGGAATATAATCTTCTTCACAGACAGATAAAACCTGATCATTGCCGTATTAAATTCTAAATTATGGTATATCTCAGTATTAAATTATAAAAACTTGTCTCAAAAGAATATCAGTTTTAAAAAGACCTAGAATATTAAACTGTATTGGGGAAAAAATGCTCCAGTTTCTTTCTTTTTTTTTAAAAAAAAATTGATCTACTTAGGCAGTCTACAATCATGTCCTCAATCCTTTTTCTGCAGTAATTTTTACCATATTACATTGTCCAAACATTCCTGAAAATTCATTTTGCTTTATATTTCCCCCTGCTACAACTATTGGACTTATAACAGAGACATGGAACAAGAAGGATTGAAAATAAAGCCTGTAAACTGTTCTTTCTGTTCTCCCACCCCCCAGTTCAACAGCCTTAAAAAATCAATCAGTTCCAAAACCTTTCCACAGCTGGATTCATACTAGAAAGCTATGTAGAGTTCCAAAAGGCTGCAAAGGTTGCAAAACCCAATGAGTAAACAGCTATCTTAAAGTGAAGAAGTTGCCAAATAGAAGACTTCTTTCCAGTTTACTTTTTTAATATGCAAAATTAAAAAATGGAAATATTTATGCAACATAAACCTCAATCTTAAAACGCAGCAATAAGTTACCACCGTAGTAATTACATGGAAATATGTACCATTGATGTAAGTGAAACATATTTTCCACATGTGTCTGATGAAGAAGGCTGTTGCATATGAGTGCTTAAATAACAATAAGCCAGTGAGGTCACAATCTCATACAAAGTTATTGTTGTTGTGTGCCTTCAAGTCATTTCCCACTTATGGTGAACCTAAGACGAACCTATCATGGGTTTTTATGGGGCTGTTTGTGACATGCCCAAGTCACCCAGTGGGTTTCCATGGCCGAGTGGGGAATTGAATCTTGGCCTCTTGGGTGGTACTTCAATGCTCAAACTACTGCACCATGCTGACATGCTTAAACCTATTGAAAGCAATGAGCTTTGGCATATGTCAGTCTTTATCGGACCATGTCTTCAAACACAGACATATTTTTCCTTTATGTCTACATGGGATTTTAGATTTTTATTACTTAAAAGTACATTATGAACAGTTCTATGTGTATTCTTGGTCTTCAATTTACTCATTTCTAGTCATTATACATTCCCATTCCCCACTCGAACAATAATTTTTCATTCTTTCCACAGCCCGCCAGTCTTCTATTCATAGGCACAGTTTGGGGGAACACGGACTTCCCAGAAATAGCAATTCATTGGACTACTATGGAAAATCTTTTAAAATGGCTGTGTTATTCACATGGCTTCCTAGCCAATGTCTGCAGTCAGGCCAGATTCACAGGAAATCATAATATGACTGAAATAATGTTCTGGGAATTTACACTTAAGACAAAAAGAAGTGCTGTGTACAAAGATTTCACCACAAATGTAGGTAATATAATGTAACAAGTTGAAACAACAATATCAGTTAATGAAGCAGATGCATTCTTGAGCATTATTTCTTTTAACAGAAAATTTGCTACCAGAGGTTGAAATAATATGGAAGGAATAGGGGTAGGTTCCTACATCACAAAAAAAGAAAAGAAAAAAAAAAGAACGGTGCAGCATTTGTCAGTAAATTTTTAATTAAAAATTAGCAATATGCACAGATGAAATGAAAGAATCAGGCCAGGTGAAGTTTGTATAAGTAAACAAAGATTCTGAACCTTCTACAGATCATTCGAAGACTTCTTTCAAAATGCATCTTTCACCAGCCTCCACTTTTCTTAGCATTTCCATTTCCATTTTAGTGGCCAAACTTACATATCTATGATTTTTAAATATGTTGGGCATAGCTAGTGAGGCAGGCTTACCTCCTCTCTCTATTCCTCTCTGTTTTGCTGTTCATGCATGCTCAGTAAGGAATTGTAGTGGCAGCTGCTGTTTATCTTGCCTGCTCTAAACAGGCACACATGCCTAAAGTAAAAACAGCTAAGTAGAAACCTATGCTTTTCCCACCACAAGTTTTTTTTTCTGCTGCAACTCAACATCCAAAAGTCTGTTTTTCTGCAGCCATCTTTTACCACTTTCTCAATGCTAATCCTGCTAAAAATGTCCACCTAGACAGAGGAAAAGAAGAGAATGGGAGGCTGGGTGGGTTTAAATGCCTTTTAAAAAAAAGCCTCACTGTCAGAGGTATGTTAACTGAGGTAGGCCTGTATGAGTTCAGTCTGACTCAGGCCCTTTCCGCATGAGATGCCATAAGCAGATCGTAGCATAGTTAAGGCGGATTCTCTGGAAGCGCAGTAGTGATGCTGTGTTCTGCACCTCTCTGCCTTAATGCAAACAGAAGTGGAGTGTCTCTTCCGCATTACAACTTCCTTGTCCACTCCCCTCGCCCTCCTTTGCCCCACCCCACCACCCCTGATTGGCCCACAACCTGGCCATTGCCAGCCCTGCCATTTTCTTAATGTGTAGTAAAGTACTTTAACATTCCCGCATTGGGGTAGCAGACAGGATGTATGCAGATGACAGATTTTTTTCCGCAGTTCAAATAATGCATCTTAGCTACGCTTGTGGATGGGCCAGCTACTAGATGGCTATGACGTTGTGCAGAATCACAGCCCCAGAAACTATTACAACCTGTAGGCAATGTATTTCAGTAATGCTGTGTGGAAATGGCCTCAGATGTAACACTAATAGGAACAGAGTAAAAGGGTCTTCTACCAAGACTGCTGGTCTAGGTAAGATCCTCATTGTCTCTACACTGGTTAATAGTGGCTCTGCATCATGGGAATCACATGGCCTTTCAGATGTTATTGAACTTCAATTCTTAGCAGCCCTAGCCAGCATAGCTAATGGTTAGGAATGCTGAGGTGTTACCATTCAACAACATTTGGAATACCGAAAATTCCCAACACTCATGTACGTGCTTTCAGAATGGAGTGTTCCTGCCACACCTTGAGATGCCAGGAACTGAACTGAAACTGAGAAAATAACGTTCTCTTCTTTTAAACCAGTCATTCATATTTTAATACTTTGAAAGTGACTTTGCTGAAATTCATCCTCTCCCCTTTCTTTTCCTGGTATGCACCAAAGAATATACTGACTAAATATACTATATACTATATACCTATAAATATACAAAGAATATACTGACTAAATCACAACTATCTTTCAGCAGCCCTAGCCAGCATAACCAATAGTATGGAATGCTGAGAGTTGCAGTCCGACAACATCTGGAAGGCTACATAAATTCTCACCCTTGGCTGCAACAATGGTTTATTCAAACAACGAAGGTTTTTGTCCATGATGTGTTCCAATAAATAAACCATAATATAAATTAAACACAGTTTATCATAGCCAGATATAATGACAAACCACTGTCATGGTATATTGAAGGGCCCATAAAAGGCCAGTCTACTTTCCTCTCTGCTAAATGCTTGGTATGGGTCAACTCAATCTGGCATGGCTCTGGTTTTGCTGATTCTCTTTCTGTATATTGCAGAAATATACAGCTGCTGGGCTGTGCTTTGCTCTTAGAAGGCTATGCTTCCATGTGTTGTTCTTAATGGGGAAAAAACTCTTTTTTTTCCCCGGTCATTCTACCTGTATCTGCTGATAGCAGAATGTACTAAAGTATGGTACCCTTAGTAAAAATGTCACTTCTGAGACCCAAGAGGAAAAGAGATTATTATAGCACTTTGTCTAAAGGCAAATGTGGATCTTTTGGTTCAGCACGTATTAGAAGAGGAAAAGAGGAAAGAACATTGCACTAGAATTGATTGAGTTCTGAACTTGATGTCATGTTCAGTAAGTATGTGGGATCCCCTTAAGAAACTTCAGTTCCTGGTTTGTTTACAGGTTTATGTAGAAGGAAACTAAGGAAGACAGTCCAGAACTACAGCAGCCTCCTAACCCATTTCAACTTCACATTGAAAGAGGGGCTGCTTCACTAGTCACAAAGTTGTTGAGGTAACTGAAAATGACTTGTGCTTTCTCTTCCCTCACATCTCTGGGTCAAAATCCAGAACAGCTCCAAACAGAATTTCACTAACACCAAGGCAAATGGGTATGTCAAACACTTCACAAATGAATCTTCAAAGCCACCTTCTTAGTTGGAGTGCAGACATGTGAGATACAGACACAAGAACTAGCAGTAGTCCAGGATTCAAAGTAGTCTACAGTTTTAAAATATCAAAATACTAGCTTCCTTCCTATCCTGAATGAGAGGTAACAGACAACTCTTTTTTAAAAAAAAGAATCTATTGCTGATGTTGTAGAAGCATTCTATACAGCCCACTCTCCACATCCATGGGTTTCTCTTTCATGGATTTGATTATTCGCAAATTTGTTGCTGCTGCTTGACAGGCTGCTCCTCCTCCCCCTTTCTTCCTCCTCCCCATCTCCTGTCATGTCAAAGATCCATCCCTTTCCCACCTTGCTACCACAGTGCTCCAGCCAAACTCTAAACCTTTCTCAATATCCTCTTCTCCTTCTCCTGTCAAGCTTCAGCCCATTACTCCCTTTCCCACCTTGCCACTAAGAGCCTTCAGCCATATTTTAAACCCCTTCCAAGCCCTCTCTTTATATCTTGCTGCATCTGCTGGACTTTAAGCCCATTCGCCTCCTCCTCCTCCTCCTCCTCCTCTCAGTCTCCTTCCAGCAGCCCTTAAAATCTGACTGAAGCCTCTCAGTGGGCAAGTGGGAAAGGGAATGATGGGATGGAGCTTTTGGCAGGACAGGAAAGGGAGAGAAGGATGATTGAGCATTAAGGTCATTAGGAAGGGGTTTAAAGTCTGGCCGAAGCCTCCTACTGGCAAAGTGGGAAAGGGAGTGGTGGGATGGTGCTATTGCCAGGACATGAGACCAAGAGGAGGAGTGGCAGCAGAAGGAGTAGTGCCAGCAGGTCGATCAGCTGAGAGAAACTTGAAAGTCTGGCTGATCCATCATCATAGCAATGTTGGAAATGGAGTGGGTTGTTGTCAGGAATAGAATCTGTAAACATTCACACTTTTTTTGGGAGGGGGAGGGCTTAAGGTATTTGAGGTTTTCCACTTTTGAAAGGGTCCCACATCCCTAAACCCCCGTGAACGTGGAGGGTGGACTGAACGTTCAGAATATGTAGTCTGAAGTTCTATTCCCTTCAATGACTATTTTAATAAAAATGGAGGCTCTGGGGCACAAAGGAAAAAATGGATGCTTGACAAAATTTAATGTTTGCTCCAAGACACAAGCCATAATTAACATGTGAAAAAAGGCAACTATACTTAAGAGGGCAAGGATTAAGGAATATATAGCTTATTGGATAAGACTCTGTCTGGCTTTTAAATCCATTTTCCAACTCTGCATAAAATGAATGTGATTAAACCTGCATAGCCCTTAAACACAAAACATTCCTTTTCATTTTAAAGCAATAAATTTTATCTAGCATGTATTACACACACATACACCTCTCAGCATCCTGACATCTATAAAATTACTCCTTTCCAAGGGAAAAGAAACAATTAGATACTTTGAGTCAGAAAGAGAGTAAAGATTAATTGAGCAAAGGAGACAGCAGGGCCACAAGACAGAATGATTAAACTGAAAGCCTTCCTCTGTATATTTGCACCAAAGATTAAAAGTGTTTTTAATCTTTCGGAACTGGTTCAGTGGAAAGAGTGATAAGAGAGGCCTAGGCAAGACTGGAAAATCTTACTGATTTTTCCCTCCAGAAGAAACTAGTCAAAAGAGAAATATTACACTTGTTACTTTCCATCTAATACTGACATTAAGGCCGGGGGTCCACAAAGACTTGTTTGGCTTATGAGTAGGTAATTATTTGTTCTCACCAGTGGATCTCTCCTCTCTTCTGAATGCTTTGGCATTTACAGGAACACGGAGGGACGACTTGGGAGAAAAGCCATTGAGATCTCTTTTCTGCAGCCCAGAAAGGACTCCCACTGTCTCTTAACTGTTGAAGAATGTAGTGGAAATGGGGGCAGTGGGGTACTGCTGGCGACAGGTGTGCTTCCCAAGAAGTTGAGTTTATTCTTACCTGACTAGCTGGTAAGTGGATCTGTGGATGACCTTACTCCAAAGTCATTCTTTACTTTGGGATACATCATTTTATTTCTTCACTGTACTCTTTAAAAAAAAATGCAATATTATCCAGAGGGCTGTTTAAACCAGCCAAACAGCTTCCAGTTGACCAGAGAAAGATCTTTTTTCTGTCGTTTGAACAGCAGGCCCTGCTAAACTTCTACTAAGTCACAGACTTTTTGAAACTCCCTAGCTGTACCTGTCTCAGTATTGTTTTGAGTTGTTTTAAGTCCCTGTTGTGGCTAGAAGGGGGAATACCAATCAAAATGAAGTAATAAATAAAAATACTTGACGACTACATAAATAATACCAACAAGCATTGCATGTTTTGAGGGCCAGAATAGTGCAATGGTTTGAGCATTGGACTATGACCGTGGAGACCAGGGTTTGATTCTCCACTCAGCAATGGAAATCCACTGGGTGACCTTGGGGAGGGACATCACACGCTCTCAGCTCTAGAAAACCCCATGATAGGTTCACCTTAGGGATGCCATAAGTTGGAAACAACTTAAAGGCAAACAACAACAACAATTACAACAACTACAATGTATCTTTCAGTGTAGGACATCCTGGAACTAGAAAAAAAAATTAAAAACTGCTAGGATTTGAGGTACCATTATGGATCATGAACATAGCCCCTATGACTGATCCTGCACTCTTGTTTTATGATCACCTGACCCACTACAATGTGTTAAGTTGTCAGAATTATGAATATTCTAGTTTTCGTAGTAACGACTTTAACAACTACCATCTCAAAAGTTCAGAAAATTGTGGATACTTGCAGCATGAACCAATCCATATTTATTTCAAAAACAATAATTTGTTCAGCCTTCAAGCAAATGATTCTAGAATCACAGAGTTGGAAGAGACCCCAGGGGCCATCCAGTCCAATCCCCCCTATGCAGGAACACACATCAAAGCATTCCCAACAGATGGCCAGCCTCTGCTTAAAAACTGCCAAAGAAGGAGACTCCACCACCCTCCAAGGCAGCACGTTCCACTGCCGAACAGCTCTGACCATCTTCCTGAGTTCTTCCTGAGGTTCAAGTGGAATCTCTTTTCCTGCAGCTTGAATCCCTTGCTCCTTGTCCTAGTCTCTTGAGTAGCAGAAAACAAGCCCATTCCCTCCTCAACATGACATCTCTTCAAATATTTAAACATAGTTATCACATCCCCTCTTAACCTCCTCTTCTGCAGAGTACATATACCCAGCTCCCTAAGGCGCTCCTCATAGGGCATGGCTTCCAGACCCTTCACCATTTTGGTCGCCCTCCTCTGGACACGTTCCAGCTTGTCGATATCCTTCTTGAACTGAGGTGCTCAGAACTGGACACAGTATTCCAAATGAGGTCTAACTAATGCAGATTAGAGTAGTACCATTACCTCCCTTGATCTAGACACCATACTCCTATTGATACAACCAAGAATCGTGTTGGCTTTCTTGGCTGCCGCATCACACTGCTGATTCCTGTTCAGCTTGTGATCTACCAAGATTCCTAGATCCCTTTCACATGTACAGCTATCCAGCCACGTGTCCCCCATTCCATTTTTTCTGCCTAGGACCTTACATTTCTCTCTGTTGAAATTCATTTTGTTAGCTTTGGCCCAGCTCTCCAATCTGTCAAGGTCATTTTGAAATTTGATCCTGTCCTCTGGCGTATTAGCTACCCCTCCCAATTTGGTGTCATCTGCAAATTTGATCAGCATGCCCTCCACTCCTTCATCCAAGTCATTGATGAAGATGTTGAATAGCACTGGGCCCAGGACAGAACCCTGTGGCACCCCTCTAGTCACTTCTCTCCAGGATGAAAAGCAGCTATTGGTGAGCACCTTTTGGGTTTGGTCGGTCAACCAATTACTAATCCACTTAACAGTAGCCCTGCCCAGCCTGCATTTTATAAGCTTCTTTGCAGGAATGTAATGGGGAACTTTGTCAAAGGCCTTACTGAAGTCAAGATATGCTACGTCTACAGCATTCCCTTCATCCTTCAAGCTTGTAACCTTATTGTAAAAAGAGGTAAGATTAGTCTGGCATGACTTATTTCTGAGAAATCCATGTTGACTTTTAGTGTTACGGCATTGCTTTCTAAGTAATTACAAACTGACTGTTTAATGATCTGCTCTAGGATCTTTCCTGGCATTGATGGAAAGATTCTAGAGGAGATCATTAAACAGTCAGTTTTCCATTCAAAGGAAGCCATCCTGATTGATGATATAAAAATACATACAGTCCTCCTTCACATTTGCTGGTCTGACCTTTGCAAATTTGATTATTTGCAAGGCAAACACATGCCTCCTGCACCAGCACCTTCCTTCTCCGCATGCAGTGCTCCCCCCTCCCACTCTTTTGCCTTCTCCCTGGGCATGGAGAATCCACACTGGGGCAAACGGCAAGGGAATAGGAGGAGGAGTGCAGGGGAAGTTATTCATGGTTTTTCCACTTTTGCAAGGTTTCTGCATCCCCAACCCTCATGAAAATGGAAGGTCCATTGTGCAGTTAGCAAGTAAAATCCTTGCATATATGTAGGGGTTACCAAATAGAAATCTTTCTCTATTCGCTAAGGCAGAGATATTTCTCCAGTACAAGAATCACGCAGCTTGTTGGTCAAAGGTTTTGGATCACACTTTTGGGTTGCATAAAGGAGCAATTTAGTTGCAAGCCAGCAGGTTTTCTCTGCTAAAACAACTAGTTAGTATGCACGTTTGTTTTTAAAACAGCAGAATTTCAAACTGGGAAATTTGACTTGAATCACTGTGATTTAAAGCAAACCACTGTGGCAGGTAAGCAGGGAAAAAGTATTTATTGCTATGTATCCCAAGCTTCCCAAACTATAAAGTGTTTATTGCTATGTATCTCAAGTTTCTCAAACTGTCCTAAACAAGATCAGCTTTCATAGTTTTCCTACCTCTTCTTCCATCTCTTTTTTTCTTTTCCACAGAAAAATCTGCTCAGGTGGAAAAGACAGAAAAGCTGCACACTGCTTTTTGATTACTCGTGCTGGGAATTATTTATTTGGAAGTTACAAACTGGATTCAAAGTTGCCATGAATAGAACTCTCTGTGGAGGAAGCGTATGTGACAGGGTGGCAATTATCATAAATTCCTGCTTAATCCCATCCCTCTGTTCTAGAAGACTCTTCAGCACTGGGGAAACGGAGATGCAGGGAGCATAATCTTTCCCATTACTCATGAGATTCTCCACTGGATGTCTATCTCTTCTCTGAATGGAAGGAGTTCTTCCACGTACGGAACTTAAAACTCTAGATCAAATGCAGTGTGTGAGAAAGCTGAATAATGTGCTGCCATTAAATTATTTTGTGGAGAGTCCATTTGTTGTTGGAGGTCTTCAAAATGCAAAGATAGGAAAAATTATTCTTACTGCACACTGGGTAGGAATGAAATAGCACACATATTTGTGGTTAACCAAAAAAATTGTCTGGACTTAAAGAATATCGTCTGGACTTTAAAAGGTGTAGCTGTTGAAATATTACTTTTTTTGTGCATTTCAATAGTTTCTGGGACAAACTTTATTTCCTTGTTCTTAGGTGTTAAAAGTAGTCATTTGCGTAAACATTCATCTGCACCAGATATTCAAATGTGTTATAATAGCTATCAAAATTAATCTAAGTTGCAACATGCATTTGACAGTTTAGATTTCAACAGCCTAGCCTTCCTCTTCTGCCTCATAAGAATATTCCCTTCCTTCCTCTATACCATATATAGAACAAGACTGACTTCTGCTTGGATGTATGTCAGTATCTAGACAAATGATTTCTGCTAAGTAAAACACTTAAAAACCATTTTTCAATTGCTACATTCAGAAAAGGGAAAGTCTTTGCAACAGTTATATTAATATCATAATCAAGGGTGTATATGTATCCTTCACCTCCCCAATTTCACCACGGTCATGTGTGATCACAATTTAATATTCTTTTCTACTGACTGGGGAGAGCAATTTGTGACCAAAGGTGGACAAATATAGTAAAAGAAAAGAATGTATGTTTGCAACCCACTCTTCTTCTAGGAAGCATAGAAGCCATGGCCAAAGTGAGGAAGGTCACATGGTGATACAATGATTTGCCCAAGACAATCACTGAACTTTATAACTGAGAATAGTTACTCATGTTCATTCTCTTTCCCATGACTGTTCTCCACAGGGCTCTTGCTCCCCCATCCAGACTCAAGAGCTCCCTGATTATTGTCCAGTGGGAAAGAAATCTGAGGCAGTGAGTTCTACTTTTTCTATTGTCTCCAAGACCTGCAGTAGGAAGGGTAACAGACCTTGATGGCCTAAAATGAGACCTGTGCCATTCATACTAGATCATGAGCTCACAAGATATTACAGAAGCCTGAAGAAGAATTTGTCACACTGTTTCCAACCCTGGAATTGTCCAAACACATTGGACAGAATTCCCATCATTCCCAGACAACATGGAGTGATGATAGTTGTCATACAATGCATCTGGAGAGTACCAAATATAGGAAGACTGAGGAAAGGATGTACAACAGCCAAAAGCAACGATTAAGTTCAAGCTCTTCGGACACAAGAGAATTCACAGTCAAATTTTATATCCTGATCTTCAAATACCATCTTCAAGCAGGGACTGACAGACTGGAGTATGAATGGCCTTGGGATAGCACGTAGACCCATCAAAACTTCTCCCCAGAAAGACCCTAACTGCCATTCCAGATTCTGAGTTTGGTAATGTGTCCACCTCCACCATTTCAGTGAGGTCAACAGGCATTTTTCTCTAAAATTCAAGCCCTGGAAGATTCAGAGGACTAGAGGCCTCCATGGAAACCCCTGGAACTCAAGCTTCTCATGAGACAAGCCAGGGGCTGAAAGACCATACAGCAGGAGGAGGAGAGACAAGATTATTCTTGTCAGTGGAAACAGGAAAGGTGACCAAGAGAAAACTGCAAGAAATTAGACTATAAGTTGTTGAATTAAAATTGATGGGATGCAGGTAAAGCTGCTTCTTTTTTCTAGTCAATTAACCCAAGAAAAGCTCTTTAAGTCATACATAAGACCTATCTAGTCCAGCGTGCTGCTCCCACAGTGGGCAACCAACTGTCTACAAATGGACAACAGTTACATATTCCTTGTCATTCAGACAAAACTATCGGGATGGCACTATTGTTCAGATGGACTGGGTACTATTTTGAGCATGAGAACACACCACGTAGATCAGATGAAGGCCCATCTAATCCAGCATTCTGATTTTAACACTGACTGTTCAGAAATAAAGATGACCGGAAGGTTTATGACTACTCTCTCTTGTTTGCTGCCAGAACTCAGAATACATTCAAATTGTACTTGGACATTCAGTTTAATAAAAATATGTAGTAGCTGTTGACACAGCTAATCTTTTATGTGTTGGAAACAAAATACCTTCAGAAATCAAGCCGTACATAACATTTTGGAATCAAGGCAATGTATTTTATCATTCCTTACATATTCTTATAGGATATAATGCTTAAAATTAAGGGAGCAAATTATAGTTTTCTCCCTTATCCAGTATTCTCTGTCCCCTTTCAAGATGGTTTGAGAGAGAAAGAGAACGTAAGAGAAAATACAGCTCAAGTTTTATAAGCAGGATGCTACCTGCAGGTATCTATGATTTACCATTTTTAGTGTGAAAGCCTCCCATTCATTCTAGCAGATAGGCATTCTAAATGGAGAGAAGATTTGAGTATCTTATTGGCAGATTGAGAAAAAAGAGAAGTATAACAACTTTAGCACAATTAATTGTATGCATACAAAATACAACAGTTATTAAGATCTAGTTTCTATTATTCTCAGAAACATGCTTTTGAATGTGTAAAAAAATGTATAATGTGTAATTAGCCTACTTGTGGGTAACAATGGCTATGCAACAATGATTTGAACTGTAAAAACTAAATTTTTGTTCATGCAGACTAATGTTAGACGTTTGATAACAATATAGGAGCAGGGACACATCTGCAGAAATAAAGGAAGAGTTTTTTTGCACACACATAAACATATGAGCACTTCTATAGACTTGCTCCAAAAGTGTAAATAATTCCATTTTTAAAAGTCTTATCTTAATAGCCTCTTACTATCAAAACAGGACAATTCGAGACAAATTCATTCAGTATCACCTAATCTTGAGAACTTCCTAAAACTATGGAATAATTCCAAAGATTTTGAATCATTGTGACAAAACATAATTGAAGAGTGTCACATTTCTTAGTTAATTATAATGGGCTGATATCCACCAGCCTTGCCAATATTCTTGTATTTAATATATAACACAGCTTCTTTTTCTTTGTACAGCTCCATTTCTCTACGCCATTCCATGGCTCTCATATTGTTAACATTCTCAAAGCACATCTGTACTGCAGGCCTAAACCACTTTTAAACTCCTTTAACAGTCTTAACCTCCTCTAAGGAACTCTGGGAATTACAGCTTTGTGTAGCTGCTGTGAGTTCTCAACACTATTGCAGGGTTGTAATTCCAGGTTCTTGAGGTGGTGGTGGTGGGGAAATCATGACCGTTTTAAAGTCATTTAAGTTTGTAGTGTAGAATTTCCTCAGTCTCAGTGCAGCTAAGTGTTTGTAATAATCAGGAACATGTGGAGACATTTTACTTAAACTTGAGTTCTCGTAAAAGAGGTTTAAGGAGACCATATAGCCTGAATTTGAGAGCCACTGGCTGTGTGTCACAGAATATGATCACTAACTATGCCCAGTTTCAACTGATCTTTATTCTATGAATTTATAGGTTAATTTAAGTTGACAGTGTGCAGAGAAGGGAGTAACACTGACGGACTGTTTAAGAACTACAATTTTATTTCCATATCCCCCATCTATCTGAAGATTATGTTAAATTTAATTTGGACAGGACACCCTCAAATGATTAAGACAGAGATACTTTCACAATTAATCACTAAAGTATACTTGAGATCACTACAGATTATTTATAGTCATCTCAAAAATCACCTACTGCTCACAACTTATGATCAAAATCAATTTTGTTGGCCAATAGATTGATAGATTCTGTTATGGTTGGTTTAATTCAAGTGCTTCTGAAGTGGTTCTGAGTTAATTTGATTCAGATTCCCAAATCTTTGAAATACAGCATAGTACCAGTGACATGTCTATAGGAACTGCAATTTAAGAATCAGGCTATGGAACTATTAGCATCCTGTTCTGTCTCCTCCATTCTCCTTGCAACTCCTTTCTCTTCAAATCTGGCTTTATCATCTCACGCTATTATCACCAAAACGGATTAAAATGGAGCAAAGTGTGTTCATACAAATTTCCTTTTTGAACCCAGCTTTGATCAGTGTTTTCAAAGTGTGTGCAACTGTGGTTGCTGTGGGTAAACTAGAGACACACAAGAGTTAAAAATAGTAGATATACACAATTTCACACACATAAGCACCAGAATCAGGTAAGAACAGGTAAATCCAATCTGCATATGAAGGTAGAGAAACTGGGGAGGCTGCATGGAATCTCATGGGCTGATCCTAATCACCAAATCCTGGTTCTAAGGTATACCAGCAGTGGGTCACAGACATTCAAGAGTACATATGCTTGCACTAATTATAATACTTCAAGTCCTTTCTCTTCCATCCAGCATCTCACCCATCAAGAGGGAGAACTGAACACGGCACTTACAAACTGCTTAAAAGCAGCAGCCCTGTAAGAACAAGGGTTAGTGATCCAGCAGTCCTGCTAATTTTAAGGAAATATGCAGACACACCTTATATGTCTAAGGCAATACAACAGCATTCTGATGGAGACATTTGTAGTACAAGGAACTGAGATCTGAAAAGCTAGTTCAAAAGTTATGAATGTTTCTCTTCCAAATTAAACCTGAATTTTTCTGTTGTCCTCTTTGCTTTTATTTACGTCTTTTAATACTGTCTTATTTGGTTTCTTTTAATGTTTTCATTATAATTCTGTTTTTTATTATTATTGGCCACCTCGAGCAGTATTATTAGTGAACAACCATATGATAAGTCTAGTAAATCTCATAAAGGCTAGTAAATCTCATTAGGTGTCTGGGAAATCTGACCTTTCTATGCATAAAGAAAGCATTTACAGAATTGTGACATGCCATCGACGGTTCTGAATGGCAGATATTTAAGAATCCTTACGGTGCAGAAAACAGAGTAAACTGAAGACCTGCTTCATTCTCTTCTGTTTTGCCCAATGTAATTCTCCCAGAGAGATATCTCTGTCCTATTATTTGGCAAAAAAGGTAGAAAGTTTAGTGGAGAAAATTATGACCTTTCTTATGAGAGATGATTATAAAAGTGTTTCATATAATGTAGCTCTTTTGCAGCACTCCAGCAATGAAGAGAGGGAAGAGCTTTCTAAAATATTTCCCATATCCTTCCAGCTGCCTGAACTCTGTTACTGCATACAGTTTGTGTTAGTTAGGCTGAATTTTAGAACTATATTGGGAATTATACACATACATATATTTACATTATAATTAAATTACAAAATTTGCTTCGTATCTCTACTTCAGGAGAACCTACAGCCCCCCCTGGGCAATTGGTTCTACCATCAGATTGTATGAAAAGTTAAAAAATGGAGGTAGCAGGTCTATAGCATGGAGGCTTCGATCTTCCTGGAAGTCTTCAAGAAGGCTGGACAGCCTTCTGCTGAAAATGTTCTGGACTTCCCTGACTGAGCAGGATGATGGACCTGACAGCCTACAAGTCCCCACCAACTCTATGATGCTATTGAGAAATCATGGTCATGGATTTTAATGTTATTAGACACCCTTATGTTCTCATAAACCAGGATGATATGGGCACACACACACTGTACACACAAACCCTGCATTATTAAAACATGCACGTTAATCTGATGAGGACCAATGCTTCATATGCTAATGTATGCATGCTGTGAACATTATGCAGCTCTTATGGGCCTAGATCTTCTGAACACTTTGGAAATAACAACTGCATTGATTACAGCAGCAATGTTCTGTGACAAAATGTTATTGACGCTACTGTGTGCATCTGTTTGTATGCAAATGTAAATGGGACTTGCTAATGAATCAGGCAAGGCGCAATCGGGAGGAACAAGCAAGTATTACAGCCTAAATGGACTGCCCAGTATAACAGAAGAGTTAAGGGGGAAATGCAAGTGCAATTTTATAGGTTTATACTAGCGCACAAAGAGGAAGTAAGGTGCTGTCAGATGAAGAACTAAACTGCACTGTTGAACTATGCCCAAGGGAAAGAGAAGAGAAGACAGTTCATACATAGACACAGAGTCCATTCTATCACAGAATTGAGTGTACTATTCCATATTACAAAATTTGCCTTGAGCAAATTTATTAACATGGCAGATAGAACTACAGAATATAACACATAGTATGATTGCTAGATCTGTATTGTGTTTTTTTTATTCCAATCCAACCTGGAAGCATTTTTTTTAATTGAAGGGGAGTATAAAAACACCTTAAAGAAATCAATGCACAAGGAAACTATACTTGGCATCATCTAGCCAAGTTTAATTTGTTAAAAATTAAAATAAATGGTTTGTCATGAAATCAAACCGATAACTGACTGAAGTATCAGTTGCACTACTATGTTGACTGAAAGATAGGATTGATAAAATAACAACAAAAGTCATTCTGGAGCTTCAGCAAATAGATTATTTATACCAGTAGTTCTTAACCTTTTTTTTACTGGGGGCCCCCTGCAAATATAATTTTTTACCAAGGATCCCCAAGACTTAACTCTAAATTTAAATATTCAAATATTCATTTAAATTTTCAAATATTTACCATCTTAATGCCAGCAAATAGGGTACTTATTTATTAAAGGCTTCTAGAGACTAGGATTCAAATCCCCACTCAAACACTGAGTAACCCTGGGCAAGTCACATTCTCTTCAACCTCAGAGGAAGGCAAAGGCAAACCCTCTCTGAACAGATCATGCCAAAAAAAAGCCCTGTGATAGGTTCACTTTGTGGCTCCCATTAAGGCAGAAATGACTTGAAGGCACACAACAACAAAGTGACACTGATAGGAGGAGGTTCTTTCTAGTGATCATGTCTCTCCCCTTTGGAAACCGATTTATGGTGACCCTAAGTCAAACCTTTCATGAAGGTTTTCTTGGCAAGATTTTGTTGCCTTTATCTTTCTCTGAGGCTGACAGAATGTGACTTGCCTGAGGCAAACTGGTGGGTATCCATGGCCGAGTGGGGATTCACACCCTGGTCTCCAGAGTCATAGTTTGGGCACGTGCACACGCATATCACCTTTCGTCAGGGCCATGGCAGCAGGAGTATATGTGTGTGTGTGTGCCCGGACCGCAGAGTAGTTTCAGCACTTGCAAATGCCTCCTCTGCCAGGTCTCTATTGCTATTGCTGTTGCTGCTGGTGGTGTTCAGTGGCAGGGCTTCGTGGACTCCCTCTGAGGGCTCTGCAGACTGCTGGGGTCCCCAGATCCCAGATTAAGAATCACTGATTTATACATAAATGATCTTGAGTTTCTGACTTGACCTGTATCAGCCAAAACTACTGGACCTTCTAAGTATGTAAAAATAACAGAAGTGTGGAGTATGTTATATTAAAAAAATGTCTCCCATTGATTATTGTGAAGGAAAATTAATTATGAAAGCTGTAACAGATGTTCCTTTTAATTTTATATTTGGCTGTTGTATTGTTTAATAGTAAATAAATGTCATATTCTTTGAGCCCACTGATTTCAATGGAAGAGTTATGAAGATATGCTTGCACCTTCTCCTACTTAAGAAGGCTGGCTTGTACTCAAGATTTAAAATTAAATTCTATTTTTTCTTCATTGCTCTTTGCTTAAGCAATATACTGGCACAAGTAGACCAATTTTGCCAATAGAACAATTGAAAACTTGAGTGGGGCAAGTGCTTTTCCTATTTCATACTGCAGGCCTTCAAAGACCTTTTGCCTTTTAGTACCCCCAAATCTGTTCTGTAAAAAAAGAAAAATCTTTCTCCCGCACTATGATTTTGTATGGTGCTAAAGTCAAGCCACATGAAAGCCCCAAGAAATCCTACACATGTGAATCCAAGTTTAACCAAAGTGGGGGAAAGAGCTCATATTTTTATGATGGGAACTTTATTGGAACATTCCCCTCATGTCCTTACATTCAGAAGAGAGTCTGGATTCAGTTACAGCTGTGCCGACTCCCCACACATCTGCTTTCTTATTGTTAGAATTACCTTTCCTTGCTACATACCTTTTTTAAAAAATACATTAAAGATCACCTTTAGCTATGTGATGCTGGAGATCAAATGCTTTAGCTTCAGATGTTCAGGCAAAGATACATGACAAGATGTATCAGTTATGCTTTGAAGCTGCTTTAGGGTTTCTCCTCATCTGATTTTGTTTGAAAACTTGGAGCACCATGTAATTACTCCCCACCTTCCCCATCTGCCACATAGGGCAGTATGCAAGGATTTAAATCAGTTCTTGGCATAATCACAATCTGCACATGCAGTATTGCTGGGCGTGATACCTGATATACTGTACCTAGCAAAACTTATATTCCTGTATTGCTACATGGTTAGCTGCCCATCTAGACAGATACACAAATATGGCTATATGTCTGCAAGTCATTTTCTACTCGAAAATAGCAAGGCATAGTATAAGTTCCCTAGCAACATTGTTACAAACATCCAAATAAACTGCGATTCTGCAAGGTTCAAATTTACTGCATAAGCTATTTTGCAGGCTGCACAATGGAAAGCAACAGATGCCCAAACTTGAAAGGCACTTGAACGGCTTACACTGCACAGCTGAGCACCAAAAGTTCCAAGAGATGAGACTGACAATGCTGATAATGATACCTTAGTCTCAGGCACACAACCTGTTGGAGTCAGCGTTGTGTAACTGCTAGAGTACTGGGCTTAAAAGAAGCTGAGTGGATGTATTTGAATTTACCTACAGGCGAATAACACAGATTTTTCTGGATCTGATTCTCAGATTTAGGATAATTTTACCAGAATTACAGATCCATCCAGAGACTGGCGAGAGGTAGGAGTGACAGAGAGGTGGGCAGTGGTTTGCTGGGGATTTTTTTGTCAGAAAGTTATCACTATGTTCTCTTTTTTTCTCCTCACCCAGTCCATGCACCCTCATTTTTAATGGCAAGTGACTTCAACTATGCCATCTATAGGTTGGCGTACAGTGGGCTCAATCCTGGGGCTTTTTTGCGTGAGGTCAGTGGCTTTGCAGAACCCATAATGACAGGAAGCTGTCTTATGCTGAGTCAGCCCAGCGCTCTATCTAGCTCAGTCAAACCTACTCTGAACAAAAGGAGCTCTCCGGGATCTCAAGAAGCTAGTACTAAGACTTGAGGTGTTCTGTACCTGACTGACTGTACCTGTCAGTCTGGTTCAGTCTGGACTTCACCTTATTATGAACAGTGAAAGGTACAATCTGGACAAAAGTAAGCATAGTTAAGATCCACTGGTGCCAACCGAAAAATGAAGCACACACCCAAATCCGTGACAGGGACTCAGTTGGGATACTGAAGCATCCAGCAGCAGTATATGTCCCAGACTAAAAGGGATTATAGTGTTCTTTGCAAACGCTGCATAAAATCAGCTTTTACGAGTCTCCTCTCCTGACTTGGCTGTAAACAACTGGCAAATTACATTTAGCATTTGTTCTTATTTTACTGATTTTTAAAAATGCAACCAGCTCTGTACCAGATGCAGAATGTTTTTCACCCAATGTACATTTTTATGTGTTGCTATAGTGCTTGGATTTGATTCTTGCTCTTTTTTGTTCTAAATCATCATATTTCCATGGAAAGATACTATGATCCAGTGTTATGGAATTCCTCCCACACTTCCTTCCTTCAGCCAGCAGTAGCAAGAGGGAACAAGTTGTACGCAACTGTAAACTACTTTTTCAATATGATTTCTTTTAGCTTTCAGTTTTGGTCTCCTTGCCCTCCTCCTGCCTTTCTATGCCTACAAGTGCTGCTCTCTCTGCTTGGAACCCAAATTTGTCTCAATCTCAGTGTGGTATGCCACTTCCATTTCCTCTTTTAAACCTTCCTCAGGCCTCTTTTCTTTAGCAAAACTTTTTTTCTATCAGCCTAATATTGTCTACAACTTCACTGTGCCCAAAATCTCCCTTGCCACATTCCCATGGTTTGCTCTACGGATTGCTGTCTACTCTGCCACAATTAACTTTGTCTCCCATCAGATGTCCACATAACACTAACGTGAGCACTTTCAGGAAGGGCTTTTGTCATTTCTGTGTTCTGTTCTATTCCACTATCAACAATAAATAAAAGCTGCACCCAGCAACAAGCAGGGCTGCATAAGCAAAATGCAAAGAAGATCTGCTCTGGGCACAATGATGGAGTCAGTTTTCTGAATAATGTAATTCTTTAATTATATCTTCAAATATTATTTGCATTTTCTATGGTGGTCTTTGGTACTACCAGGTCACATTTTCCTGCACAGAGTGGTTTTGAACCAGAATTGTGTTTTTTCAGACAGTCAGGTTATCTCATTATTTCCCCTCTGTTTATATATATGGCCATTGAGGGAAGCATGTGGCCTTTCAGACATTTTGGATTCCTATTCCTATCAGGCCCACACAGCATGGCAAATAGTAAGGTATTATGGGTGTTAGAAACCAAAGCATTTGGAGGCTAGACGTTCCCAAAACTTGATATATTGTGTACATCGAAGGGAGAAGCAGAATCAGGATGATGATGATTCATGATGATGATAATGACATTTATATCCCATCTTTTTATCCCAGTTCAGGACTGAAGGCAGCTTACAGTAGATTAAAAAACATTCTTAAAAATGCACAAAATACAGAAGTTAAAACATGATTAAATTATTATTAAATGAAACCAATTAAAAACATAAACAATAAAAAACATAACACCACAACCAAAATAACAAACAGAATATCCAGCACATTGTAGAAGACCTGTCCTATCTAAACAATAAGTTCTCAAAGGCCCATTGAAATCTGGGAAGGGAGATCCAGAGCCTGGGGGCAACCATTGAGAAGGCCTTCTCCTATGTTCCCATCAGATGTTCCTGTGAGGGTGGTGGGACAAACACGAAGGCCTTCCCAGCCAATCTCAAAACACAGGCAGATTTGTAAAGCAGAATACAGTCTTTCAAACAACCTGGATCCAAACCATATAGGACTTTATAGGTCAAAATTAACACTTTTAATTGGGCCTGGAAACAGGCTAGCACCTAGTAGAGCTGTTGCAACAAGCGTGTTTGCTCTCTGAAGCCAGCCCCAGTCAGCAATCTCGCTACAACTGTACTACCACACCACTATTTGCTGGAAAGTTAGAAAAGACAAACTATGTACAGCAGTGTTGTCCCTGCATTAGCTGTCCTTCCCAAAATTCTATTCAGAAGTTAGCTATTAGTGGAGGGTTTATATGTCCCGAACAGCAGCTTCTGTATCAGGCTGGAAAGTGACCAGTTTTTATTTTTAAAAGGGAGCTGCAGGTACCCAGCAGTTAGCTTGAGATCTGTTCCATGTAAACTTGTTGAACACATTATTAAAAATAAAACGACTAACAATATAGAACAGGGTGGAAATTGCACGATCCAACAGTTGTTGTCGAATGGCAGTTCTCAGCCTCCTTCACTCTAGCTGTGCTAGCTGGGGATGCTAGGAGATGCAGTTCAACAACATCTGGAAGACCATGCATTTCACTACCTCTGATACAGAAGGAAAAGTCTTGCTGAGGAAGGGAAAGCAACATATTTAATTGAAAAGTTAAGCCTGGTCTCACTAGCCTTTTAAAGTTCCTAGAGACTGAGCGAACAAGGATATGGATAAGAATGATTCAGTAGGTATGGTTTATTTTGATTAAAAAAAACATTTTTGTAACATCTCTTGCCAAAAATTCTTCAGCAAACATAGCAAGTTATGGCCCAATGTAAAGAAGAGCACAGCTCTCTCCAGCTCCAGCAGCAATTGCCCATCTTCTGTCACTGCTCTTTTTGCTCCAAGGTGGAAAATTATTCCTCCCTCAAAAACAGAAAATCCAAACAGTATTGCAGCATACAGAAAAAAAAGTGTAAGAAGTGGCAGAATGAACTAGCTTTCTTCAAGACCTAGTCTTTTTAAAGAGAAGCCCAGTCTGAACTTTATTGGTGGTCCCAGCCAGAGTTGCCTCACTGAATACAGGCTTCTCCCACTCATCTGACAGGTTAGCAACCAAAGCACTGTCTTAAAGTGGGACCGACTGAAAAGCAGAACCCATCTACAGTACTATAGAGAGCACGAAGGGCTTATGGAGGCTCACTTGGCACAGATCATGTACACACTACTTGCGAAGTCTCTCAGTTGGCTTGGTGCCTTTTTCTCCCCTCTCAGCTCGTTTTGCAACCAGCATGTGTGCATGAGTGGTCCCAAGCAAGCCTGCATAGACAAGAAGAACTGGTGAAAGAGCAGAAACCCCATCAGATTCATAGAACTTGTCCTTAATTTGGAAGCTTCGGAGGAGCAAAGCATCAGATAATGGGGCATGGAAAGGCAGGGGCTTCTTGCAAATGGGATTCATGTAAGGGTTGACTCACCATTCAACAATTAATACAGTAGGTCTGCTCTACCTGGCACTACCAACAGAATTTGTCTGTCTGAAATGCTGAGTAACACTGAGAGACACCGCCAGTTAGTCACATCAAGCTTCTTCATAAAGCTGATGAGCTGGTGGTAGGAGAACCTTCTCAGATCCACAGCTTACTTCTTGTTGTTGTATGACTTCAAGTTGTTTCCAACTTATGGCAGTGCTATGGTGAACCTATCATGGGGTTTTCTGGGGCTGAGAGTGTGTGATGCAACCAAGGTCACCTAGTGGGTTTCCATGTCAGGGAATCGAACCCGGTCTCCAGTATTATAGTCCAATGTGTGAACCACTACACCATTCTGGCTCTCTCACAGCCTACTCACCCCGCCCAAAATCAACCACAGTACAGATGATTGGATGGACAGATGGATGGATAGATGGATGGATGAACAGAGGTTACCAGGGCTAGAAAGCTGAGATTACACAGTGACATATAATGTTAACCATAATTCTTCTGCTCCATGCAGAACAATACAATACAACAGTCGACAGAACAATAAGGGAAAAAAACCAAGACTGCAACGGCTTAGTATAACTGTGGTCTGGAACTCCAGAATTTAAATGAGCGACAACATGGTATAAATGGAAGACAAAATGACTAATAAGAAAGTGCCTCAAAAATTAGTATGGCTGCTGTTGTAAACTTGCTTCACAAGCTGCATTTAGGTCACAAGATACCAGTTTGCCACCCCCCTTTGTTTGGTAATACATTTTCAAAGGACAAAACCATGACAAAACCCTATATAGCTTCAAGAACCCAGAGCCCGTTTTTCAAATAAATTGTCCACTTGTCTTATCTGGTAGCAACCTGAGCCAATGTATTTCTTTTAATGAACAACTTAAAATCCTACATCGGTTTACATGTCATCCTGCTGAGATCATCTCTAAACACCAGCCTGATGGGAGCTGGAAATGATCAAGAGGAAGTGGAGTATTCCATTAGTGCCCTTACACAGTTGCAGACTTCTTCTTTAGCATCAGGCTTTGACTACTGCTGACAACAAATAATAGGCTAGAGAGTCTTGCGTTTTTACCAGTTTACCATCTGATCTTTTACATTTCCATATAGAAGTAAATCCTGCTGAGTTAAATGGAAATGAAAATGTCAACTATTTCCTAATAAATATGCTTAGGATTCCAACCTAAAACTTACTTGCTTTTAAGCACATCTATCTCACTTTACAGGGCAAAAAGTCTTCTCAAGCTGATTCACATTCACATTCAAGCACACACGCACACACACATTATACAACTTTAAGAACATGAAAGATAATTAAAACCACAGCATTTTTTAAAGTGGCAGTTAAAACTACAGCATGTAAGAAACCCAGAATGCAGAAAGCTTACCCACACAATTCTAAGAACAATAAATGTTATTTGCTATCAAGCTGACACTGACTTATGACAACTTAGCTCTGGTTAGTGCTGGGATGGGAGACTGCCAATGAACACCAGGTGTAGTAGGCTATATTTCACAGAAAGGAACTGATAAAACCACCTCTGAATATTCCTTGCCTAAGAAAATCCTGTGAAAATAATGGGGTTACTTGGAGGCACATACACACATACATGAATGACAGACCACAAAACTCCAAGACCCCCTGTCATTAACAGTCCTGTTCAGCTCTTGCAAGTCCAGGGCAATGGTTTATTTTCTTGAGTAAATCCATCTGTAATGTAGTCTTCCTCTTGTGTACTGCACTATTTCAGATATTATATTTAGTTCAAAAACCAGGATTTGGAGCTGCATGCCAAAAGATATTTCTGAAATTGCCCCCGCTGCCATCATCTAAACCTTAATCTGCTTTACGTCAGTTTACTAGTATCAATCTGATGGCTGCTTCAGCTTCAACTGATTTCAACTTGAACTTCTATTTCATATATTTATTTTATATTTAGAAATGTATATTATCATGGAATTGAATATGGTGAATGTGCAGGTCCCAGCTGGTCACCATGACATTACATGCTTCATGATGTCAGACCACTGTTCATGATCTTAACTTATCCATGATGATATCATAATATAGTCAAATCTGATTGTCCAGGAAAGCTAGTTTGATTTTTAAAATTCCATAACGGGGTGAAAACTGATGTGAACAGCTAATAGGGGCAGCATGAAAAGGGCTTGTGAGGTATCAAGAAGCAGGAAAAATACTTTTGACCATCAGGCTCCGAACTGGGAACAGGGAGCCTCATCATAGTGCAAACCTCTAACTGTTTCGCTGCAGTAACATGTGAAATCTCTGAAATGTGCTCTATAAATATTAAGCATTATTATTGTTTGTCAGCGGCTTGCAGAAATGCATGCAGCTATTCAGATCAGAATTTGCCAAGGTTCTTGCAGCTGACAGAGTGTAAAGGCTACCAGAATCAAAGGAAAATGTCATAAAACATTAATTTTACATATTAGAGCAGCAAGTAATTACATTTTTTTAAACCACTTGATCTTCAGTTCTCACTGCTCTAAGCCAACTTCATTCCTCTGTGATTATTGCCAGAAAAGATAAATCTGGCATCCTTTTCATCTCTCTTTACAAAAACCTGTACTATAATCTGTCAGCTAGTCAGGTTATTAGCAGATAAGTGCTTTTTTTTTCTCTTGTAGTAAAACAATATTCCCACTGAGCTACTGTTCCCAAATGCAAAAAACGGTTCTCATTTTGTATGAAATAAATTACACAGGTCTGCTCAGTCTATTAGGACAAAATTTACACAACCAAAGCTAAACATTTCTTCTAAAAAATACAAAATGACTCCCCATTCTGACTGAGCATAATCCAAAGTAGTCCACATGAAATCTGCAGAACTATTACTGGACGAAGATGTGTCTACAATTGTTTCTCACCCACCTGGATTTCTCTCACAATGTATTAGGAACAGATGGTGCCACCCAGCCTCGCCCAGGTTAGTATCTTTGAATGAAGGAATAGCAGTGCCCATTATTTACCACAGATCCATCAAGTACAGTATCCAGGAACCAAACAGAGGCTTGAAAGTTACCATTTGGGATTACAGTTCCCAAAAATTCCCAGGCTGAAAGATTGCTGGCTATTCTAGTTGGAGGAAGCTTGGAGGCAGAATCCTAACAGTTAACTCTTCCAAGTTGAGCTACCAGCAGTGGCCAGTTTCATACTTTTAGGAAGCCCACAGAAGGGATATGAATCTACTTGGCCCTCCACGTTCGCTAGGATTAGGGACACAGGACTCTCACAAAAGTGAAAAATTCGCATATAACAAAATTTGTGTGTCTATGGGAAGGGGGCTGAGGCACAAGTGGGGAAAGGAGGTATCTAGGGTCTAAGCCAGGTCAGGGAGAGGACATGGTTGGCATGGTGTTGCTGTACTTCCTCTCTCTTGCCCATCTCCTTTCTTGAGTATGTGGGGGGCATGGTTACAGGGTTTGTGGTGCTGAGAAATTGGGCAGAGAGCCATCTTCAGCTGGCCAGGCAGAGACTGGTAGAGGAAGAGGAAGACCAGAGGTGGCTTTTTAAAGGGCTATGAGGCCTGATTGAAGCCACCAAGAGGGAAGATTCCCCCCAGAAAGAAGCACCTGAGGTGGGAGGGCAGGGCCTGGAGAAACTTGCAAATAATAAAATCCGTGAATGTCAAACCTGCAAATGTGGAGGGCTGACTGTATATGTTCCCCAACAGCTAGTGTTCAAAGGCACCCTCGTGCCAGTATGGACTCTGCTGTGATGTCCCTATAATGTTCCTTGAAGCATCTGGTTGTGGACAAACATAATGTTCAACCCTGCTTAAGACAGCAGGCAGGATTCTTTGCTCATGATTAGATCTGCTCACAGGTAGGCATTTTAGGCTGAAATCTTGCCACAGGCATTTCTTCTTCCAGCAAGTGACCCAGCTTGCCATATCTAGTGGTAAGCCAATGAATATCCTCTCCAGATAGATTTCACCATACAACGCTAGAAATGGATGGCTGATGCACTTACCCACAAGTTAAAAGCAGAGTTTTGGCAAAGCTTTTGATTTTACATCAGCATAGGATTATGGTAGTTGTAGTCCAAAAAGATAACTTTTCTAAGCTCCAACTATAACTCCATGCCATGCTTGCCTGTGCATATTTTTGCCCTGACATTTGTACATGAGGACTACAAACAAATATGGAAGAGCCTAGACAATGAAGAATCTTTGTTTCTTTTATACTAACTTATGGGATCATTGCCATGAAATGTAGTACCCAGGACGTCAGGTGGCTTTTAGAAAAGGACTGGACAAGTTCCCCTCTGGAAGACAGGTTTCATCAGCAACTGTTAGCTATGAAAGTGAAATGTGGGTTCCAGGTACTGAGTACAAAACAACAGGGGACTGCTATCAACATCATCTTTGGGAAAATTTCTACAGGCAGCTGGCTTGGAAAGAGAACACTGGATGGGATGGACTTTTGTCTGACTTAACAAAGAGTATCCTGGAAAAACTAGATACAAAAGGGAAAAGAATTAGGCTGAACACTAATGATAATATTGTATACACATTCAGCCCAGAGGGGAAAGACACCAACCACACCTTGAGTTACATCAATATTCAGAAAACAAAACCATGTCTCAAATTGGACGTATAAAGCATGTCCTTCTCTTAGGTTTTGCCAGACAAATGACAGTAACAACTGACCAGTTATAAATCACTTAATTGTTCTTCCATCACCATTAATACATACTTGTGATGTGCAAAGGTGGCTCTGCTCTTTGCAAAAAATACAATGCCCAGGAGTCTCTAGCCAGGAAAAAAAGTCAAGTCTTTTTGAATCATGCATACATTTTAAGTGCAGGCACAACGAGTGTTCCAGGTGTTCCTTTGATTAATCTCATTATTAACAAATAATAGTTTGGATGCTAACTTAATATGTATGATGAAATGGATTATAGTCTACAAAAGTTTATATACCAAATAAAACTTGCCAGTCTTCAGGGTACCACTAGACTTCTCATTGCAGTTGTGGTTGCTGTTGTTGCTTCTAAACTAAGGTAATTATTCCCTCTCCTCCCTTGTTTCACAGGAAATTTCCTGCTTCCCTTCTCAGCCTCTACAAACAGGGCAGCAATCTTGTCAGGAACCAACATACCTGTGCTTGTCACCTCCTTTGTGGATTGCTTAAGTGTTCTCTGGATGGAAAAAACAGTAGAGAGACACACTGTTGGTTCCCAAGCACTAATATATGTGAGCATGTTCACACTGCTGTGTATGGGTAGAGATCAAAGTGCAAGCACTGACGTTAATGGATCTATACGGCCAGAAGCCACTTACCCAATATAACATCATCTTCAATATGAGCCTGGCTGTGGAAACTGGCAAATAAAGCCTCTGTGCAAAGGTGAATACAACAAGTCTCTTCCATACTGTCGTCCTAATTCTGGTACAGTCTCCCTCCCTCTTCAGAACAGGACTGGGGCCCTACAGCATTCATGACGTTGCTGGACCTCAGTACCCAAAAGACCAACTAGCCTGGCCAACAATGGAAGTAGCAGTACATCAAAATGTCGAGGACCACAGGTTCCACACTCCTGCCATTCCCATCAAATTTTACTTTTAGAGGGGATGTGAAATTCATCCTTTTGTCATGGAAATTTACAGGACAGTATTTCACTTCACCTGTTGCCTTGTATTTTGATAAACTGTGTTATTTGATTGGAAAGTTAAGGGCTATTTTGATGCTTCATCTGTGAATTAATTTGTTTCATAGTTTGAAAAGATATTTCTGTATAAAAGAATATGTTCTGATCCGCATGCTATGGATGCAACTCTAAGTACCAGTATGCCACTCTGAACAAGGCAGATGAGCTCCTGGACATTTTGCATTTGGTAACAGAGAAATAGCATGGAAAGAATAGAGACATGTTCCTACCCTACAGAAACGAAGAGCAGTTCAACATGTTTCAGCAAACTTTTTATCCAAAACAAATAATATGTACAGGTGAAACAAAATCAGCAGAGCAAGTAAGACTTGAATAAGTAAACAAAAAAGTTTTGAACCCTCTAGAGACCACCTGAAAGCTTTTTCCAAAATTACTTTTTTCCCTTTCACTAGCCTCCATTTCATCCTATCTATTTCCCATTTTGGTGGCCAAACATATAGTTCTACAGTTCTTTAGCATGCTGGATATACTTGGTGAAGCAGAGTTATCTGCTTTCCCCTTTTCTCTGTTTTGCTATTCAAGCATTCTCAGTAAGGGATTCTACAAGCAACTCCTGTTTAGTTTGCTGTTGTAGGCAGGCATACAGAGTTACAGTAGGATCAGTTAGAATAAAATCCCATTCTTGCCCAGCTCAAGCTTTTATGCATTGTTTACTGCAGACTCTGTATTTCTCCAGCCCTCCTTGACTGTATTTCCAATGCTGACACTGCTAAAAAATCTTCCAACCAAATAGAGAATGAGGAGGAAAAAGGGGCAGGTGGTGTAACAAGTCTTTGTAAGAAGGAGGTTCTTTGTTAAAGGCCTTGTTAACTGAGGTGTACCTGTACGATTGTTTGAAAGTTCTGCCCCTCTAAAATCCTTTGAACCCTTTTCACCATTAATGTGTACAGACACAAGACAAGAAATGTTAGGATTTTCATGTTTTAATTCTGATTTAAATCCTAAACAGGATTTAAACGTTAGGAAGATCATGTGATCTTCCACAGCTCAGTTCTTCTTAAAAATCAAAGTAATTTTTCCTGACTAAGTATTATTATATGTAACATCTGAATAGCATGTTGTTCACATAATCCCTAACAGTTTGTCACGTACTGACATTATTTGTATATAGGTTCATAATTAAGTCCTTCTCCAAATCTATGACCAGTTCCTGCATCTCCTTCCAGCTAGGTTGGCAAAAACATGAAGTTGCAATGTGTGACTGGGAACCAACTTCAACCACAACCACTCCTTAAGTTGGGGATTATCACTCATAGCTCCGGAAGACGATGCTTTCCATATGCAGCATAATATTGTACTAGCTGTCTTATATCATATGGCTACAAATTAGATTTCATTTCATTTTTTTTATACAACAGCAAGATTTCATCTCAATCATAAATATTCAAGCAACAGATTCTTAGACTACAAGTATGATGCTTCAATTTATGTCCTCGCCCTGAAAATACATCATAAAAAGAAAGAAGAGAAGGGGAAGGAAAAAAAGGGAATGTGGCAGCAGCTTTAAGACTACATTGTACTGCATCTGAAGAAGTGGTTTTATATCCACAAAGGCTCATGCTAAAACAAACAAACAAACAAATAAACAAACAAACAAACCAGTTAGTCTCAAAGGTGCTTCCATATTCCTTCTTTTCTTCCCTTCCTTTCCTCCTTCTTTATGCTTGAAGAGACTAACACAGCTACTTCTTGGAAAACTGTAAATACATGTCACTTATATTCCCTATCCTGGCATTTTGATAGGTTGGACTGTCTATTGGCTATGGATGGTGGGAGGCATTTGGAAGACAGCATGTTGGGGAAAACTGCTATATATCATTCATATGATTACTTCTAATTCTAGTTCATTTTCTGTTAATATAAAAGCAGAGGAGAGCTTTTATGTGGCCAGGCAGGCAGAGAGACTCATGGAGTTGTAGTCCAAAATAGTAATATTTTCAAATTCTGCATAAAGGTTCTGATAGATCAGACTAATCATTCACCTAGTGACTCTCCATCCAACAAATTCTTGGGATGTTTATGAGGAAGACATTAAGGCCAAGAGCCTATCTTCAAGATCAGAAATCCACTGAAAACTACTGTACCCTAAGTAATGATGCATACAGAACATGTATTAACTAGTCCTACTGCTACTATTATCATTTCAATTTCTTCAACATATTTTTCTAGGCCTCTTAGGCACAAAATACACAGAAGAATATCAAAAGAATAAAAACAATACTTAAAATAAAGCAACAGTGTGCCCTAAGAATAAAGTGCAGAGATAATTAATTGGCCTCTAAGATGCAGATTTTAAAATGTAAAAACAACAGTGATGAAGAAGATGATATTTGAGATTTGTATAGTACTTCTACATATTCAAAGTACCTCACATGCACTATCTAGTTGTAGGCCTTACAGAAACCCTGTCAGACAGGGAAGTATTATAATATCTCCTATTCTGCATATGGGAGATTGAGTGTGAGGAAAAAGAGGTTTAACTAAAGGCTACCTGATAAATTTGTGGCAGGATGAGAGTTCAGATTTCTTATTTCTCTCTTAGTTTCATAATCAATTCCCATTGTTTATTCATTATTATTTGTTTGATTTATATATATTATTACCTTTCAGACTAACAAAAGACATCTTATGGCTGAAGTGGATAAAGTGCAGCCCACTGGCCTCAAACACTCCTCCTGGGCCACTTTTTTGTGGCCCCCAGACCCTGCAGGGGTCAAATGCATTCTAGGGGATGTGGAAGACATTTCCACCACATTTGGAGGCCCCTTGGCCTCCCAGGCTTCAAAATCAATTATTGTTAAAAAATTTTAAAAAATATTGGTTTTGCCCCAAAATGTTCCCAAATATCCACTGGGAATATAGGGTGCATGTCACCCTTTTGTGCCCTCCCAGGCCATTTTACACCCAAGAAGGGTCTTTTTTGAAACCCAAAACATGGTAAAATGCCCCCAAGAGGCATTTGGAAGCAAAATCATTCTTTGATTTTATTTTATTTTTTTGATATTTTATATTATGGGAGCAGGAGCAGCCCTCCAAGGTCTCCTAGCAGGCTAATGAGGCCCTCTAACCTTCCACACTTGCACACCCCTGACCTATCAAGACAATTTGGAAAACTCTTGAGAAATGAAGGGGAAAAAAAGTTTCCAGCTGCTATTGGGATGAGGCAATGGGGACATACCTCACCAGCATTCAAGCATCCTCACTGGCTCCTAGTCCATTTCCAAATATGTTTTCACTTAGTGAGGGTTACACTACGTGGCCTTGGTACCTAAACAACTGTGTTCTTCACCATGAACATCCCTATACAGTGCAGTCATCCTAGAAGTCCATCCTCCTTGTATCCTCACTGTGCGGCATGTGATGGAAAGATAGATGAAAAGAACCTTCTCAGTGGTGGCCCTCTGCTTATAGAAAGCACTTCTCAGAGAGACTCATCTGGCACCCATCCTGCTATCTCTTCATTGTCAACTGAAGACCTCATCTGTACCAGACCTTTCGATCTTCAACATTTTTACTGCATGATTTTATACTACTGCCATCTTTTCATCTTTTGATTCCGCTGTTTGTTGTGATTAATTATACGATTTTAATCTATAAACTACCTTGGATGAAAGAGGGTCTCTAAATAATTTAGATAGATGGGTTATTGAACTGAAAGATACAACTTCTGTATGGAACCCATTGTTTTATAAAGAGAAAGTCAGGTGTATTGCACATGGACTGCTGATGTCAGGCTTTTTTAAAAACAAAATTCAATACATTATCACAAATAATTACAAACAATATATATAAGTATATCTCATTGCTTGAAAACAACTCACAACAGTTGTTTCCTAAAGAGAAAGCTAGGAATATGGAACATACTTTGTTGATCTTAGTCTTCAAAATCCAGAAAACAAACCCAGTGTCAACATACTGCAGAAAAAAGTGGAGAAACTTAATATACATGGATTAAAGAAAGAACAAAGATTTTACCACAACTATAAGAACGGACTAGGTATAAGAATCTCAAAGTGTGGATAATTACATATATAGCATGGTGGATGGATGTAGAACATGAATAGATTAAGAATGACAAATCACAGCTGAGGTAGGATAGACATAAACAGTGGTAATAACAATAACAACAATTATAACAACAACAACAACAATAATAGAAGTTTAAGAATATTCATGAATCACACTCCAACAAAAAGAAACTAGGAAGTTTAGAAGACGGCTGGATAAAGTTATGGAAAAACAATGAAAAATTAAAATTGCTATCATGTGGTTAGGTAATGGTAAATAATGTACTGTATTAAGTTGGATATACTACTTGAGGAATTTGTGTGTTGTGTTTACCATATTAGCTTAGTTAAAATTTTAAATTAAGAACCCTAACTGATAGAAAATAATTTCCATCTTTAATCTACGTGATATATATTAAATTTTAGTACATACATTTGAAGAAAAAATAAATTTAAAAAAAAATCCAGAAAGCAAAGAGCACAATTTAAAATGTTCTGATGGAGAAAAGAGAACCTTTTAATTCAAACTTCCCAACCACAGATGGGGAATTTTTGGTCCTTCAATCCAACATTATGGTAGGAGATGTTGCAGTAAGAAAACACTGAAACCCAGACATTCTATAGGGTAGTATTTTCCATTAATGAAGCCCTTGATTTTACCAGACAGAGCTAACATCTGTCAAATTGTATTAAATTTCTAATTACTTTGATCAGGGTTGGTCTCCTGTGTCTAACACTGAGGTTGAAAAACATGTTTTGCAAGTATTTCAATAGGAACTAAGGAAAAGAAACATCACAAATAGTAATCTTTTCCAAAATAACGACCCTAAAAATCAGAATTCTGAAGATAAAAGCACTAGCATACAAGAGACCTGGACGTAGGTTATAACTCTAAGTTTATAGCTAAGGTTGTCAGGTCTCACTCCCTGAGATTTTAGGACCAAAGACTGAGACTAAGCAGTGGGCCCTTCTGATATTCTAGGGTGGGTTCTTGTGAGAGAAGTAAAGAAAACACTCACAAGATGGCACATCTACTTCTGACTGTAGAAACAGGTGGCAGGGAAATCCAGCTAAACAGGTCCAGAATCTAATAAAACCTAGCTAACTGGGCAACCTAGAACAGAAGGTGGGTATTCTGTTTTATGGCTGGCTTGTTAGTAAAAAGAACCCAGCACCTGCAGCATTTGCTGGCATTCCACCTAGGGCTTCTTCCACACATCCTTACCTATAGCACACATAAGGACTTATTCTAAGCTCTAACCTGCAAGTGTGGCTTGCGGAAGGCTCAGCACCAGCCCAAAGGATTTTTGGCCTCAGGGGCTGCACCACTGCTGCCAGTGTGTGTGCAACAAGGAGGTTCACACAGTGGCATTTGGGGGCTTTCATTCCAGTGGGGCTGTGAATCTGCTCTCAATTATAGCTTGAACCTTAAAGCATCTATCCAAGGTCTGAAACCCTGTCTCTCAAACAGGTCCAGTGCCTTGGATAGCTCATTTAAAGTCTGGATTAACTCTTGAGTTGATTTACCACCCCATTGGCATGAAAGCCACCACCCACCACTGAGTGAGCCATTACACTGGCCTTCAACTCCATGCCTTGCTTCAAATGGGACAATTGACCTATGTGTACATACTCCCCAGCCCTCTCCACAATTCATTTTCCCTGCTGCTTTCTTTTGGGTGTGTCATTGTGGTACTATGGCAATATACATGGAAAATATCTTCATGCTGAACCAGTGAGCCCAAAACCAATTGGGAATGGGTAGGGGTGGGTGCCCAGGCACCATCACATAAAAAAATTCAACCTTTCTTCTCTTCCAGTGCTACTTGCCCTGAAATTTGTTTCTGCACCAAAATACCAAGGGAACCACAGTAATTCTCAGGTTTAGCCAGTGCCCAGAAATCTAGCAACCTGGTCATGGCAAAGTTGACAGAGTTCAACGGATGAAACTGGAACAGCACAAAAACACAAGTCATTGCAGATAACAATTTGACTAATACTTTCTAGTTGGTTCAGGCACTCAAAACAAATCTTTTTTCTCCTATGGTGGACATGGAATTACTACGATTTACAAGATTATTTGAATGAGATGGTTCAATGATGAGGTTCCAGGAGTAGGTTTCTCAATAGATTTTTACCTACTCAACCAGACAAGAGAGAAGTTAAGTTAAGTGCTGCACCTATATGCCCAGAATAACCAGTTTGCTTGCTTTCCTTTTTAGCTTCCACTGCTTTCCTCTTTAATTTGCAAGAGCAGCTTGACCAGTAAACGTTTTCCAACATAATGCAATTATTTTAGCACAAACTATAAATATTTCCAGGAATGACATCAGTGCTACATGGTTTCCACTCCTGTTTAGATCTTTTTAATTAGGATGGGGCCTTTGAAAGTCATACTTGGCAAGCAAATTTAGTCTCTTGCAGTGTACTCCTCTTTTCCTACAGCACACATTTTCTTTTTTGTTATTTATTGTCCCTGAAAATTGGCCTCATCTTCTGTCAGAAGATCTGATTATCATGGAAAAAGGAAATAAAATGTCTAAAAAACCATTATGGAATTTATTTCACATCTCCGAGTCAGAAAGGCAGTGAAAATAACCAGAAGGATGAGATAAGTGGTAATTCTAATCTGAGTCATAAAAAAAAATAAAAAAAACATTGAAACCTTTAGTGAAGATGATACTACTCTGAGCTAGAATTATTTATGACCACTTATGGTAGTGCTTGTGCATAAGACTGATGCTAATTATAAAACAAAACCAAAAATGTTATTTAAAAGCATCTCTGAAACCCTGTAATGCTGAAGTCCAAGAAAGCTAGCTGCAAAGCACTACTGAGTTCCACAGGAATAAGAACATGAACAGATCCTTATGTTCTCAATGTCACGTGGGAACCACTTCTCTGTGGCTTCTTACTGAACTTCGTTGATAATATTAAGGTACAGGATATCCATCATATAGCCAATGATGTGGCTTTTCCCCATGTGAACTGCTAAAAATAATTAGTTTTTAGTGAGTCAACTAGTGAGTCAACACAAACACTCAGAACCTCAATCTGCTTAGCATGGCTATTGTGCTCTCCCGATTAATTGCACTTGTGATTGCATAGAATCAGTACTAGGAAAAGTTACTTTTTTCGGCTACAACTTCCAACAAGTTTTGACCATTCTGGCTGAGGTATTCTGGGAACTGTGATTTAAAGAAGTAACTTTTCCAAGCTCTGCATGGAACTCTTGCACAAGCCCTGATGGGAATGAATGGGGCCTGTACGCCAGCTGTACATGATGAATTTCTTCCCAAATCATATCTGAAGTAGACCTATATGACTCAAGTTTAAATAAGAGATTTTAGGGAAGAAACCTTGTTACAAAAAAAAGTACAAAGTCTGGGTACTTTCCAAGGTCACTAAGAAATATATACATTATCATCAAAGCTTAGTGAGAAATTATGTAAAATATCGGAAATGGCATGGAAATGAGGAAAAGCCCCACACTGTAAAAATGTGGTGTAAGCCTACAAAGCTATACCAGGGGAAACCCCATGACAAATACTAGTCTGCAAATGACAAATATTAGTCTGTAGAATTTGAGTGCTCTATTTGTGGTCACAGTGTATTATTAGTCCAGTGAAACACTGAAATAACCCCAGCATCTGAAAACATGAAAATATGTTAATTAAAGTGAAAGCAGGTCACCAGGCACCACAGAGTTAAGAATGCAACCATTTTTTATAACTCAATGAGCTTGCTTTGGAGTCAGCCAACTAATTTTAGATCATAAAGGAAGGCAACCCAGAAGAATGCTTTTTGAGTTGAAGAAAATATACAGACAAATGGAGCCTGTGATAGAGATTTTAAGGCCAAAGCAGAAGATGCACATGCCATGGGCATCTGAAGAAGACACTGCATCTAGTCGTTGCTGGGATAATGTTGGACACCTCCAGGCCAAAATGAGAAAGCTGGATTTTAGGGAGTTGGGATAGTGGAAACCCACTAGAATGGGGAGAATTAATGGAATATAGTCACCATTGGATAATGGGGCTAGATGCAATGGAGGAAATGTTACAACAAAGGGTGGCTCTTGAAAAATGTTATTTTGTGAGTGTGTGGGATGATGGGTGTTTTGTAACCTTCTCTTTTCATACTTAAATGGAAGTGTGGTTTTCTTTGATTACCAAGAAAAATGCTGTCAGTTTAGTATTTTGTCTTCTAGGTAGACAAGGTTGATACTCCGAATAAAAGTAAAATTGTGTTGTGGAAGTTAGCTCTCTTTAACAAAGGAAAGCTAATCAACCACCTGCCCTTCAGTTCATATGAGAAGAAAGATAATAAGAAGTCAGAATGGTATCTGTGATAGATAGCAGAATACTTTGCATAGACTAATAGAATTGGAAGGGACCTTATGGGCCATCAGGTCCAGCCCCCTGCTCAGTGCAGAATCTCAAGCTGTCCAGCTACTTTTTAAAGACCTCCAGAGAAAGAGATCTCGCCATCTTCTAAGGCAATTGGTTCCACTGCTGAATTGCTCTCACTGTCAAGACGTTCCTTCCAATGTTCAGTCAAAACCTACCCTCCTGTATCTTAAAACCATTAGAACTACTACTAACCTCTGAGGCAGCAAGGGACAAGCCTGTACCCTGCTCTTTGTGGCAACCCTTTAGTTATTTAAAGAGTTCGACCATGTCACCTCTCAATCTCTTCACCAAGTTGATATATGGGGGGGGGGCAATAGGACAATAAATAAGGCTAGGACTCTGCCACATTTGGTTGGAGAGAATCAGAAATGTGTTAGGCGAAAAGAAAGTACAGTTCAGGCATAATATTGAGTGAGATGACTTGCTTTTGGGCAGATGAAATGTTTTCTGGGTCTCTTATGAGTTTGGGAAGAAAGAGTGCCAATAAGAGATTTAAGAACTAAGGTTTTGGCCTTAGCCAGGATTCCTTTGGGTCTCTTCTGCTGAAGTATATTTTAAAAATTTCTCGCTGGTTAAAAAACCAGTTAATTTTGATTTGTTTCTAAATACAGTCATCCCTCCACATTTGTAGGGTTGACTTTCACGAATTTGATTATTCGCAAGGCACATGCTTGCCTTCCCCCTCCATTCTCCTCCTCCCATTCCCTTGCATTCCTCACCCCAGCCTTGCAAGGTTTGTGTTTAAAATGGATGTTTTTTTCCCTTTTGGCTGAGTAAAGCCCCCACCCGCTGCTGGAGGCGGGTCCTCTCTGCCACATAGCTGTACATTCTGTTAGGTATGGCCACTGGCTGGTCAGGTGCTCTCTTTGCTCCTACCCTTCCCCTCTGGGAGGAATCTGCTTTCTCAAGATGGCAAGCAGAAGTAGTTAAAACAGCAGAACTCAGTGCTCTGCTCTTCCCCATCTGAAGGAAAAATACTGGTAAGCCCTTTACATTGTCTTTTTTCTTCCTCCCTGGGAGCACCAGGGCCAGAGGCAAGGGAATGGGAGGAGGAGCTCCAAAATGGAATTGGAGGGGGATTGTGGGAGGGAGTTATTCATTTTTTCCCCACTTTTGTGACAGTTCTGCACCCCAAACCCTCGCTAATGCGGAGGAACCACTGTATGGTTGCATCATGGCTTGCAATTTTTAAGATAGAGAGGAAGACTATGGATGTTACAGTTGCTCCCCTCATGAGCGTTATAGTTAGGTTTTATATCCTTTCGATGCCAAACATTTTTTTCTTCCCAAAAAATGACAATATTTTACTTTTTTGTTTTCACACTATCAAAGTAACTCTATTAAAAGTTTGGTACATTTCTTAAGATTACTGTAGAGGTAGACTAGATTGGAGAATGAAACAGGAAAAGGGTGAGCAACTGTGGAGGACATGTGCACACACCTAGCTCATTTTTCCAACCCAGTGACCAGCCCCCTGACAAAACCCAGCCACTTTGACAAAAGCAAAAATGATCCAGAGTTCAACATTTTCCAAAAGTGCAAATTTTTGCCATAAAAAAAAAAATGAGGAGTGGCATTTTATGAGAGAATTGCAATACTTGAAGGCCTCTGGAGATGTGATTCTTCATTTTTTTTATTCTACATTTTTCACTGTTAGAGGGGTTCTGGTTGATACATAAAAGGTGGGGTGCACAATTCCAATCCCTGGCATAAGTGAAGGGCTAGAATTATTGGAAGAAAAGTTTTTCATGATAGCTATTAGTTGTTAGGTCACCCAGTGGATTTCCATTGCCAAGTGTGTTTCAAACAGTGTTCTCCACAGTCATAGTCCAATGTTCAAATCACTACAACATGCTGGTTCTCAAGAAAAAAAGTTTGTTTAAAGATTTCTAAGTTGAGAAACAGAACAAATGAAAAAGGTTTTTAATAAAAGTATTGGATTTTTAACATACAAATGGAAAAAAAGGCTAAAGTAAAAAAGAAAAGAAGGGAAGGCAGAAAGGGAGGAAATACATAGGATATAATTGTGAGTTAGGATTTACATTAATATAAGCTGACAGTATATCCAAAGGTACTTTTTCTTAAAGCTGATGTTTGTAAAACACACATTATGCATGGCTGAACTGAATTGACTTAAAAGATAGATTGTGAATATTCATGTTTCCAGCCTCAGAAAATAAGACTTTTAGCCACAATAAAAGCATGCAGGATCCAACCACAGCAATCATCAGATAGGTGCAAAACTGCAGTGATATGGATTTAAAAGACTTGTGCTTCTATAAATATTAACAATTTTTCTAATACAAAATGAATATGCTGTAATACATTCAAACAATTGAGCACAGCCCCATGTCACAAGGAAGAATTATATTAGATCGTCAATATTTAGCTGAAGTAGACAACTTCTTTTTAAAAAAGATTAAGTGATGCCCAGTATACTTGAAACATTAGCTTTTGCTGGATCAACCAGTTTTAAGGCTAAAGAGGTTTTACGTACTGGGCCTTTTTCCACTGACTGATTTGCACAGGACAATCTAATTCTTCATCCAAATATTCTAACTTCATTGACTTTAAATTAATACTTTCCAAGAAATATTTATAAACCATACTTCCTGGTTTCAATTTCTGGTATTAATTATGATAAATGTTTATGTACTGTGAATGTATGAACTCATGAGGCTGCTGCCTCTTCCATGACAAACACAATGGGACAAGTTCTAAATCTATTTTTGTTACATAGAATGGGGCTTATTTATTTCTATTGAGGTTGAAATATACCATATTATTATAAGGCAGGGGCAGGGGATCAGCTTGGTACGCTGAACAACATCCTTGCCTGGCCGAGCTACCACAAGCTTGATGCTTATGTCAAGGAAGGGCCGCATCCCCTGACATCATTGGCTCCACAGTGCTTTCAACCAGTGCTTCAGCTTGACTCCCACCTCACCTTTCCCTCCTCGTTCTCCTCATGCACACTTTAAATATCTTCCTGCAAATCCAAATCCCAAACTATTTGAAAATAAATCTCAGTTATAAGTGCAAAATATTGGCATGCTGGTTTTCCCTTATGATAAAAACAAGGCATTGAGGTAATTTAGACATCTTTCAAAGTGGAGTACTAAACCAGCATCCTTTTCAACAGGGAGAGTTATTTTAGCAGCTGTGGAATTCAAGCCTGCATGGAGAAAGACATTAACTTCACTGAGCTATTAAAAGCTTTTCAGCAACTCTCAGAAAGGTTTTGGATATTACTGCTACAACAGTGTTCCTGATGCAGTGGGAACAATGTTTGCAGCTTGCAATGGCAGGCAGGAACATGTTTGGGACCCATCTTCTCCAGCATTAGCATCTCCTGTCCCTGTACCAGAAGCCCACAAGGCTTTTGTGGGCTTTTGAGGGCAAGAAAACTGGCTATTGGCATGCCACCACGTGAGCTGGGGAGTAAGTCCAGATGATGCTGAGCATAGGGTTCACTGGTCCATTCCCAGGGAATTTAATCCAGGCTGCTCCACGTCCTTTATCAGTTTGCCTGAGAGGTCCATCTCCACTCACTCTCCCTTTATTTGTTGTGTGCAAAAGGATTAGGGTTTTAGTCTGTAACCTTCATCACAACTTTGGGCAGTTTTGGTATTGGGCCTGGATCCAGTCAGGGAAAAACAGGGCCTGTGCGCTTATTAGACAGGTTGGAGGGCCCTTATGGAACCTCGGGGACGTGGGAAAGTGGGTCATGCCCAATGTGGAGGCAAGCAACTCCACCTCACTCCCCACTGGCAGGGGAACCATACAGTGGTGCCTACCTCAGTGGATTCCTACACCTGTCATTCTGGCCAGTCAGCAGATAGGTTGGGTCATATGGTTTACATCAACCAGTGGGCTGACTTATGCCTGGACTGGGACCCACACTGAGGCCAAGCCTCTTCAGCTGTACCCAGTAAAGTGGTGACCATTTTCTTATCAACATAGGTAGTCCATGTGTTTGCCGCTTGGGTGGAGCTTCATCTGCTGCTGAGTTTGCAATAATTATGTCAATCCATGCTGTCTGGTGTTATTGAAAAACATATACACTCCCAACACACACAACCAACTCTTCTAATATGGTATTATTTTTCCTCTTACTTTGTATGATCTAGGATTCAGGCAGAAAATATTTTCTAGGAGTGAGGAGTGGGGAGAAGAGGGTGGATTTGGAAACCTCAGTCTGAAAGTGGCCAAATTCCATGTAATGCATGAAATACAATCTAAGAGATTTTAATAATTCCAAAAAAAAATAAGATGACAAATGCTGCTGAAGGGATAAGTAGATGTGCAGCACTGATATATTGTTTAATCCTTTTATTCTGGAATTAAAAAGGGCTTATACCATTTAGACTGTCTGATACAGTGTCTAAATTTTACACAGATAAGTCAAGAATAGTACATTAAATGACAATCATTAATCCTGTTGGAAGCAATTGGCAGCCCATGACAGCTGTCATTGTTTCTTTTAGATATAACATCCAAAGCCAAACTGAATTCACAGAGGTTTTTGCAGATATTTTTGTAAGTTTCTTTAAAAAAAAATCATTATGAACAGTAAAGTACACATTCCTTCTTTTTTCCTTCTTTTCTTTATTGGAGAAATCCTATCAGAAATCAATCAATAATCAATATATCCCCAGAGGTTGGCAAAGTTTCTTCTTAGAGCTATACTTCCCAAAACCTCCTAGCCAGCATGGCTGGTAACCATGCAGCTGAAGAATTCTGTGAACTGTAGTCCAAAGAAGTAATTTTTTCAAAGCTCTGTGCATCACTGCATCCAATCATATTTACTTCCAGTTACAGAACAGAGAATAAGCATGAAATTGCCCAAAAAGTTTAGAATTACAGGGAAACTTAAGAAACCAAGATGGCAGGTTACACTGTACAAACCGTGCTTCCTGGGAGGCTCTGGCTAATTAGTACTGAATAGATGCTAAACACTTCTCACGTTTGAGGATTGCTCTGAAAAAATTACTTCAACTTTTCAAGCTTATGCTGAATTTCAGACAAAATGGCAGAGTAGTTAGTTCCTAACTTTGCAAAGAGCAAGGTTACAATAATATTAGATATTTCTATTGAACACAGTGGTGGGTAATCCCAGTGCAATCTTAACTGCCCTCAGAACAAGAACGCAGATCATCACCTAATGATGATAATAAACATTCAGAGCTGCTCTTGGCTGTGGTATCATGTCTAAATACTGGTAGGAAGAACTGCATGTTTGAATCCTCCTCTAGGATGACAAGATATGTTGTGTTTTTAAAAATCTGACATAACACAGAGAGGGCAAAACTAAGCAAGTTCTTCCCAACTTGCTATTTTTGTATACGCACAAATAGTTTTTAAAGGGACACTGATGTATGTTTTCCAGGAAATTTTGAATTGGAAACATTTCCAATGCCCTAAATAAGCATAATCAGATTTAGAACATTTATTTGACTTAACATTTACAAAACAAAACTTTCTAATATCTCAATAACCCACATGTATTTGAAATGAAATATCTGACTATGGGGGGAAAATGTTTCATGTGGTTTAAATACTATTTTCAAATAAGTCCATTGTTTATGCAAAAATTACTTTTGTTAGAATACTTGTCTTTAAATCTTCCAAACATGCACTTCCCTTACACTGCTTGTTTAAATTTAAGAGGAAAGAGCACTGCAAACACACTAATTTTAGCATGCTCAAGAAGGTGTGGATGATGCACTGTGTATGTTCACTCATCTGTTTCCAAGGGAGCTTACCCCCCATTTATGAAGGTCACTAGGGCACCTTCAGTTCTACTGCCAAGGGCTTGAATCCTATTTATCACAACCAGAGAAGACCCATTGAAAACTGTTAAATCATTTACACTTATGTAAATTACCCTGATTCACTGGGTCCATCCTAGTTGGAACTCCCAACAGAATTCAGGCTGCTGTCCTCAGACTCATTCACCATTATGTTACACAGTTTGAGCAACCCCAATCCAGAAATTGGAAATGCAAAAACCTTAGGAAACTGAGAATGTTTGCTGTCACCCACTCACTTATGCCTTCAAGACAGTGGCTGAAGCACCCCTGCTCATTTGTCTCCCAGATCCTTATTCTGTTTCCAACTTTTCATCTCGTACATAAGTAGTGAACAAATGAGACGCAAGGCCACAAAGAGATTCAAGGATCTGTGAAACAGCGAGATCCAAGTGCAGTGCTTAATGGAAGTCCACATCTCCTGCCATTTCACAGATCCTTGCATCTCTCTCCAGCCTTGTGTCTCACTTTAGCCTCATGTCTCATGTACATACAAGGCTGGAGAGAGACTGAGGATCTGAGAGACTGAGAATAGAAAGGACCTGTGACCAGTATTTGGTATAGGAGGTGGAAGTACTGTACAAGAGATCTCTGAGAAGCCTGACAGCCACTTGCATTTGCAGTGGCAGCTGCAGTGATCCTGCTTGTTAGCTCATAGGCTCCCTGGAGATTTCCTATACAGTACCAAATTTTAAGTATATGCAAATACAAGTACTCCAAAATCAGAAAAAAATCCAAAATCCAAAGCACTTTTGGTCCGAAGCATTTTGGATAATGATTCAAACCTGCATTAGTATCCACTCAATGATACTAAGGAATTATATTTAGCTTTCTTAAAAAATGGGGAAAAATTGTGTTGAAAAACTTTAAAAATTGGAAAATCTTCTGCCCCACATCACTGCTTATTAAGGTGGCAAAGCCCTCCAGATGTTCTTAGGACTATAGCTGCCTGGACAGCCAATGGTGCAGAATGCTAGCTTTTGCAACCCAACAACACCTGGATGGGGGGGAAAAATAACATATTGCCTACCCAGTTCTAGATGGATGAGCAATTTAACCCTCCATTTTCTAGAATGAGATGGTACAATCCAACAAAAATTAAAGTTCTAAAGTATATTGATAATCATGTGTTTTCAGCTACAAGTTTATAAGATACAGAGATCAATGCTGTACTATGGTGGTTCAGCAGAAGTCCATTCTGGTCAGCTTGCATGGTACTTAATATGCAAAAGCACCCTTACAAAAAGACATTTACTCCAGACAATGATATGCAAACATGAGCGTCTTGGTTCAATATGGACCATTACTTCTCAGTCTTTGCTCCTCCAGATGTTTTGAGTTTCGCAGGAGCCTCTGCCAGCATGCTGAAAGGTCAAGGACTCAGGGAGTTTAAGTCTAAAACATCTAGAGGGCTGAAAGTTCAGAACCACTGTCTTAGGTGACAGAGTCTGCTTCCCACCGTTCCACTAGAAAAGCTTACGTATTTGTTTTCTCCTAACTTATTTACAGAATGGCTTCCAAGACAGATGTCACATTGAAAGAGTGGCAGCTAAAGCAGCTTAGCTGCTTCCAGTGTTTAAACCTGGCTTGACAGCTTGCAGATAGATATAGATACCAGACAAGTTGAATACTTGTTCAATCAACAGTTATGACTCTCCTGTCCCCACAGTCCAGGTGGGCTGCCCACTTGAAATCACAGGCCCTTGTCCAGGAGCTCTCAGGTGAGCTGGATGGCTCCAAAGGTCTTCTCAGCAGGAGCATGCCAATTTTAGTTGGTGTGTGTTTTTTATGTTTTTGAAAAACTGTATGTATAAATATTTAAAATGTTCACTGTACATTACCAAAGAACCTGTAGTTATCAGCAGAATATAACTGTCACAAATAAATAAAAATAGAGTATTTTTAAAGCATAACTTATTCATTCATCTTTTGCCCTTCTTAAAAATTACAACATTTTAAAAACAGGCAAAATTCCTTCAGTATTGTGGTATAATGGTTTGAGCACTGGATTATGACTCTGGAAACCAGAGTTTGAGTCCCCACTCAGCCACAGAAATCCACTGGGTGACCCTGGACAAGTCACATACTCTCAGCCTCAAAGGAAGGGAAAGGCAAACCTCCTCTCAACAAATCTTGCCAAGAATTCTGTGACAGGCTCACTGTAGTGTCACCATAAGTCAGAAATTCCTTGAAGGCACATAACAATAACAAACTGGGGGAAGAGGAAGTATTCTAGACAAGTGGCACTTTTGGAACTAGTTAACTGGTACCTTCCACAGATGGCTTTTCCTTTATTCAAACAGACCATGCTTCAAAGTGGCAGGACTAGTTTTTCAGAGCTTATGTTGCAAGAAGAAATAATATATGGACAGACAGAAAAGACACTGCAAATTTAAGGCTTCATACCACACTCCACTGGCTTGTACTAGCCAAGAGAGTCATGAGGGAACCATGTAATTCCAATCCATCATCCACACAAACATTTAGCAGTGGTGGCTGGGAGAAATTTGCTACACCAAATCCAGGGCTAATTTAGCTCACAGATCTGAATTGAGTTTGGTCTGGGGGAAAGGAGCATCCATGGGGTCCAGCGGTGTGAAATCTACCCTCTCCCATGTATCAGAATCCCACCTCATCAGTAAGGGTCCTCACTTGCTAGTGGAGCATCATCTGTTTTGAGTCCCACTACATTAGAAATGTCTGAAAGATATCAAATAGATAAATGAATTGCCTTAGCTCATGTCAGCCATGAACATTTGGGGTTGCAATTAAAATGCAGCAAGCATACTTCCACACCAGACCCACTGGTCTGAAATGTAGATCCCTATGCAACTTAACTTACTGTTTCTTTTGTTTTTTGTTTTTTTAAGAACTATCACAAGCATATCTTGTTCCTTCCTCAACAATTTCTATATGGAACTAAGCCATATCAACATCGCACAAGTACCCTGTACTTTATCACTCAAGATCTTGCTGGTAAGCCTTAGGTAAGGAATTATAAATGTAAGTTCCCAGAGGGATTTACTTGTGTATGTAGCAAAAGGTTCTGACTATGGAGAAGTTTGCCTCCTTACCAGCAAACTTGTATTCTACATCAGACCAGAAGAGCAGAAAAGGGAGAGAAGACCACTGCATTTGATTATTAAATTATTTCATGTTTTAAAATAATGAAAATAAAATATACTTAAGCAGTTTCATATGTAAACAACTACATGCAGTTCATCTGGGAGAGATTCATATTTTGTGCACAGAACAATATGTAGTTCTTGCTGTTTTGTACTTCCCAGTTTTGAATTCATCCAATTATATATCTATTGTGTGATGGGCCTGGCATGAGGGATTCCATTTACAGGAAATATTTCTGAGATCACAAACACTCCAGGCTAAATGCAAACACTGGAGCAGATGGTAACTGATTCAGTAGGACTATGCCTTGGGGTTCTAGAAGGGGGGGAAGTCTTGGAAAATAAACTCTTGCTGACAAACTAACCTTATTATTATGTAAGGGGGAAAAGTACAGCTTCATCTGTTCAGGAACCAGCTAGGGACTCAATTACACAATATATCACATAGTCCAGCTAGCTAATTTTTGAGAAGAATGCAGAAACTAACAGAAGAGGTACAGTTACCTATCTAAAAGAATGCCCAGTACTCCACTGTTGGTGGGGGGCATTTTGATGCAGAAAGAAGACTGTGTGACTATAAGAGAGGTTCTTAGCTTTTTCTAAGGGTGGCTTCGCATATCACTCAGACATAGTTAGAAGGTAAACTGTGCTTGCTGTTTTTCATAGCTGGCCTACCTGTTCTGAAAAGGAATGTGCAAGGGTAAGACGCACAAGATCAGGATGAGATGTGGACACAACTTGCACATCTCACTGGCTGAAGCTTCTTTTCTAATGTTACACCCAGCAATATGAGGAATTGCTTCCCACAAACAATCAGGCTGCAGTCCTGAACACACGTATATAGAATCATGTATGAGTAAGAATCTAGTTTTACTTTAAAGAACATTGAAAATTTCTTCATTTTGGGGATGGAAAGAAACTGGGAACAAAACTTCTGATTGTGGGAAAAAGTAAACTTTGTCCTTCCATGTACAAGGCTTTGACTATTTTATTTTTAAAAGCTTGGGTGTGAATCCTGTGTATTTAACCAAGATGGAGCAGAATTAGGATTACCGTCCCCTTTTTTCTGATGTATGTTTTGACTTCTCCGTGCCAAATATATACAACATAACACTCTCGTTATTGGAAATAGCAATATGTTTTGAATTTGGCCAGCGCAGATGCTGAAGAAATGTTGTTTCTGTTCAGGTTTAAAGAATTTAAATTTCTTCATATTCAAGAGATGATATTCATATTTATTTAAATTTCTTCATATTCAGGAGAGAACAAATTCTTTCTTTTTAATGGGACAGAGATAAAAATGAAACTGATTATCCCCTCCCTAACTGAGACTAAGTCTCATTAAATATATATTGTACACCACTCATTCTCTTTCTCTGTTCTGTAATTCAGCATAAACAACACAAATAATTTTACATGGACACTATTAACTATCTATTCTTGCTAACATATGCCCCCCCAAAACAGAGTTTTTTACTATCTGATGTCACTTGCTAGAAATAATAGTAGTAACAAAAACAAGGTAGTGTCATAGGCAGGGCTGATGAGATGTTACGAAGCTGCCAGGGAGGCGGAGTGATGTAACCATGTAGTAATTCTGAACTGATTTCCCAACACAAATACTTTAAGGCTCTTTAAAAAAAAATCCTTGGATCACACAGATGTCAATAGGCATTTTGCCTTGGAAGTGAACTGTGATTTTGTCCAGTGCATGAAAGGCTCTGTTCAAGTACATTTACAATATCAAGTATCATGTGCACTTATAGTATCTGACCTAGTGCATTCTGTAGAATCACTGCAGTTAAGAGTGTGATCCAGATGCGCTAAAACATATTGCATCCAATTGAGCACAAATCTCCTTAAGAAACTGGCCAAAACAACAACAGCAGCAGCAGCAGCGGCAGCAGCAACACACTTTTGTTACATGTATCATATTTGCAGCCCTCCCTTCCCACAAGGAGTTCAACAAAGAGTATACAGAGTTATCTCACTTTATCTTCACAAGAATTCTGTGAGATGGATAACGCAGAAGAACACCAATTTGTTTAAGGCATCCAGGATCTTATTCACTGCACAGGATTTTGAACCCTGGGTTGCTTCCACTGTGGAATTTCTATCCACGATGTACCCTTTTAGCAAAAACATCCATGTATATTGCACTGCATTTTTTTCTGTGTTGCTTTACCATATGTTTGCAGGGGTGATTTTTTGTTGTTGTTGTTGTTGTGCTATGTGTTCTATCTCTTTTCCTCTGCTGCAAAAACCTGCTTAGTGTTGATTGGCAAAGTGATTTGAGACCAAAACGAGTTTTCCTTTTTAAAAAAAGCATCTTTTTTGACTGTTCCGTCTGTTCTATTGTTTTTTGGGTCAACACAGCTGGTGGCTTAGTGCTGAAGTAGAGAGCTATTGTGGTGAGTGTGCTAAACTGAGGCTTGGGTAACCCAAGTTCTGGTTTCCACTGAGCCAGAAACTCACCAAGACAATCTTGGAGAACCTCTCATAGGGTTGTTGTTAGGATAAAATGGGGAAGTGGAGAAACATATAGAACTCACTGAAGAAAAGGTGGGGTTTACACCCTATTTGCTGGCATATGACTCACCTTTTTCCCCAAAAATTCTGTTTGAAAATGAGATGCGTTGTATACACCACTGTGTCTTATACACTGGCAATTAGTATTTGCTGACATAAATGGGATGCGTCTTATACACCAGTGCATTTTATACGTAGGCAAATACAGTAACTGTCTAACTAGCTTTAACTAAAGTGTCATTATAGCATAAAGAAAAGGAGGAGAAATTTTTTAAAAAATAGCAATTTAATACCCCTAAGAACAAGAACTGACTAAATGAAGAACAATTCACAAATTATCTCCAGCTACCACTAAGCAAAGAAACAATAAAAGGCCTGAATCAGAAAACAGGAAGCTTTTAATTACTATTGGAAAGGACTTTTGCTGTATAGAACTTCTGAACGGACTTCTTACAGGAAGATCCTGGCCATGGGAATGCTAGTTAATATAATGCTATGTTAAATGACACATGAAACTTCTGTTTGAATTCTACTTCTAATGAACTGTGGAAAAGCAAAGCCCCAGTAGCACTAAGCCATATTGCTTTCCCACATGGGGTGCTGCCAAATGGGCAGATTCTACAGCTATCAATCAACTCTTTCTTTCTCTCCTCACTGATATTTTTTTTGGGGGGGTAGAGAGCAGTGAGAGAGAAAAAAGATGAAAGGAGAGATGGGAAACATGGGAGGGTAATTAATGGAAGGCCACATTATCTGGACATTTCAATATTTGAATGGGGCAGCGTGATTGTACAACAAAAGCTTCATCTGGAAACACCCATGTTTTTCTTCAGCCATCTTTCTCTTAGATCAGTTGACATTGCACTTATCACCACAGATGGCTTTCCACTGTATAAAAATGGTTAAAAAAAGATGACTGCAAAACAAGAATATCTATTGAACTGTCTACACTGAAAATTTGTTTATTTATTACAATCATTATGTCCTGCCCTATATCCAATCATCTCAGGACAGTAAATAACACAATCAAATAAAATCAGCTGAACAATATAAAATGTGAAACAGTACAACGTAACTTACATACTCTGAAAATAAAACCATGTGCATAAGCTAGATAAAAAGACTAACTCCAAAGGCTTTAATAAAAAACTGTGTTCCTGAAATGAAGCCAATGTTAGCGTCAATCAGGTATCTATGGGGAGGACATTTCACAATCAGGGTACCACAACAGAGGGGATCCTTTCCCATGTCCTCATACCATATACTGGCCTCACTGGTGGGATACCAAACCTCAATTTTGGAGCAGTATACAGAAGCAATGTCAACATATTCAATGTGTGAGCACCTTTTACTGTGTAACCCATATTCATATTTACTCAAAAGGAAGAAATACAAGGTATCTAAAAACTATCTTTATAATTTTAATTGTATATAGAATTAGTGTATATATGTATATGCCTTCAAGTTGCCTGTCAACTTATGGTGCCCCATGAATTTCATAGGGTTTTCTTAGACAAGGAATACTCAGAGGTGTTTTGCCAGTTCCTTTCTCTGAAGTACAGCCTGCTGCACCAGGTATTCATTGGTTATCTCCTATCCAAGTTATTAACTAGAGATGACCTTGCTTAGCTTCCAAGATCAGATGGCATCAGGTGCCTTTAGGGTATTTAAGCTATGTAATCTATAGTACATGTTTATTTGAATGGTGCTGTAGAATATATTTCAGAGGAAGGCAGTGACAAACCATCTCTGAGCATTCCTTACTTATGAAAACCATAATCTCAGAGGGTTGCCTCTTTGACAGGCAACTCAAAGGCCCTTATACACACGCAATACCAACTGTGCTCAAGAAAGCTCACTCCCTAGTAAGTGTGCTTAGAATATCAGCCTTCTTTTATTTACTTGGATGATAAATTACATACAAGCTATAGATAATCAACTTTATCTTGAAAATTGGTCAAGAATTCTTGCCCTCTATTCTTTCAACAAAAAAGTAGCTAGTGATTTTGTTGGCTTTGTTGTTGTTGTGTGTTTTAAAGTCATTGATGTAGCTGATAGTTCATACTGTCTGGGAAAAGTCTTACACATCATCTTACACAAAAAGACAAACTTTCTACAAACTCTCCAGACCCGCTCACTGTGCTGCACAAACACAGAGTACTGTTTGAACTCTTCTGCACTTCTGCTGAAGAGTTCCATGTTATCAGGCAGTTATCAGAACACGAGCCACTTTTTCCATCCACCCTCAGCAAGTGTGAGCTGGTTATATAATTAGGAGTTCTGTTAATGACAGCAAAACAGTCTAGCAAACATCCTATCAAATAAGTTGTATCACTACAATAATAGCTACAATTAAGACTGTTGTGTATGTAATTTTGATGCATCAAAAGGGTGTTGTCATAGTTTGGTCTATTTCCATAGTTTGTTGTACTGACATGAGGAGAACAAAGGAATCAGCTTCCTAATATAGGCCTTTTTCGCACGGCATCTTCCATGCGAAAGGGCACCTGGAGCGTCACGCGATTGTGAGAAGCGATCTGCATGACGCACTCACAATCGTGCAACGCTCCAGGGGCCGGCAGGCACCAATCATGCACCTTTTCATTTTCAGCTAGGAGCCGAAAATGGTGGGCAATCGCGCACTGCTCCTGGGCCCCGCACACACTTACCTGGCATGTGGAGCCTCTGGAGCTGCGCTGGTCGCTCTTCCTGCCCCAGTGCAGCCTGGGAAACTCCCAGGCTGCACTGCGGAAGGAAGGGGCGGGGCTCTCATGCAAGCGGGCAGCTCGTGTGGAGCTGAAGCAGCAGGGACGCGAGAGCCTCTCGCCGGAGGCTGCTTGCGCAATCCCCACACCCGAGCGCCAGAAAAAAGTAAGGTGCGGAAAGGGCCATAAACTCAGCAAGGGCTTTTCCTGCTATATATATATTTCAGGATGACTCCCATTAAGGATACATGAATTTAGCATGGAAAAGACAATAGCAAGAGCCAGTGTAGAGCAATGGTGTAAGTGCTGGACTAGGACTCTGGGAGACCAGGTTTCAAATCCCCACAGAAACCCACTGGGCAGCCTTGAGAAAGTCATGTTATTTCAACTTTAGAGGAAGAGAATAGCAAAATTCCTGTGAATGAATGTTGCCAAGAATCCCATATTATAGGGTTATTGTCAGTCAGAAACAACTAGAAGGCACACACAACAACAACCACAGCAACAACAAACAACCGGGGTGCAGCAGTTGTCCCAAAATTATCAGGTTGAATATCATTTAAATGATGCCTCAGATCTAGTAACAATGATGGTCATGATGTCTGGCTGGTTCTAGAAGTTGTAACCCAAAACCAAAGTAACTTTTCCAAACTCTGGTAAGAATATACACATACACATACAAAATTCTTTGGATATCCTTCTATTCATTTCAGCTACATCAACCTCTGTGACTTACACTGGCTAAACTGAGAGGCAGCAGAGATAAAATGACTTAAGAAAAAAAGGGTAAAAGAAGCATGGATCTACAGCAGAGCTTTCCAAACTTTTCAAGTTGGTGACACACTTTTTAGACAGGCCTCATTTTGCGACACGGACATTCAGTAAGTGGAGGTAGTCCCTCCGCCCGAGCCTGGCTTGCTGCTGCCGCCCTTGTCAGGGTCCTCCTCAGCCCAGGGCAGCAGCAGAAGCATCCCCTTCACCTAGACCTAACCTGTGGTGGTGATGGCAAAAAAAGCAGCCCCTCCACCTGTTAAGTTCATGCAACACACCTACACACTGCAGTCAAGACAGTGATGTGTCACGACACACAGTTTGGAAAGCCCTGACCTACAGGTTCAGAACCCAAGAGGACAGATTAAATCAGAATCAAGACACATAATTAAAAAGGGCTTGGCTATAACAGGCTCCATTTATAAAGACCAGCCAAGAAGGGCATGAAAGAGAAGAGTAAGCTGACCCCCAAGCCCTTTTGCCATCCACCATCTCCCCAGCTTGTCATTCTTTCTTTGCCAGCTTTCTATTTTCTGTGCATACAGATTTCAAATTATCATAGCCATTACTTTCTTTTCCTTACCAGTAGATCATGAAAAAAATCCATACAAAGTATGTTTCCAAATACTGAATAATATTTTTCAAACAGATGTCTGGTAATCAACAGTATAAAAACTGTCAGACATATGTGGGTTAATGAAGTGAGCGTTCCAGTGACTCCACCTTTCTCTGTCATATGCAGATCAAGCTACTGTCCATAGACTTTTCCCTTTACTTAAAGCCAGGTAAAGATTCCCATCAAATAGCAGTTCTTGGTTCACGTGTAACATGATACCACAGTGTGTTGAGGATTAGGTATAATTTATCCAAATCTGTTAGGATTAGTAACCATGTTTACAAGGGTTTTTTAACACTTCTTTTTAAAAAATTAAAGGTTTATTTAGAACAGCAGTAATTATCCTCTCTCTTCCTCTCGCTTTTGCAGACAACATTTCATAGTTAAAAACAACACCAGACAGTCAGAAGCAAAAATAAGTAAGAGCAACAACCAAAAATCAATCTCCGAAAGTGCTCACTATGAAAACTTCCAGAATATCATGCGCTTCATTGGTGGGCTATCTTCAGAATTTAAATAAGACATGTATGTTATAAATGGATCCCATGTGGCCTCAAAAACATCAACTATTTTTCCTCCAACAAGATGAAGTTGAAACATCAATTTCTCCAGCAATGCAAGGATCCAAATTCTGTCAAGCCACCAGCAGATTGATAAATCTTGCAGATTCTTTCAAATCTGAATCTTGCAGATTCTTCTAACTATGTTCTTAAGTTGGCTTGTTCAAGCTGACCATTATTAGCACCATTCTCACTTTGTCCTGGTTCTTACATAATGACAAACTGTAACAGCTTAAACAAGGACCAAATGTTTCCAATATCCTCCTTATAATTGTGCTGAGGGAGGAGAGGGAAGGGTATTGAGCAACCTCCACCCCTAGGATCATACATGGCCCTCAACCTGTTTCATGTGGCCCTGAACCTAAAGTCCAGAAGCCACCTTTTAGCTCATCAGTCTGACTTCCAGCAAGAGCCATCTATCCTTCTCCCAGCTGCTTACTGGGCAGGGAGGGAAAGAGAGACAAGACATCTGGAAGAAAGGGAAGTGACAAAAGATGAGAACAGAAAAAGAGAATGGGGAAAGAGAGAGAAAAGGAAGAAGCCTTCCATAACTTTTGTATAGGGCTTCATCTGCCAGTGGTTTCAGTCCTCCTCATTCCTGTCACGGTGGCTCACAACAGATGAAGAAAAGAGGTTGAGTCCAAATGCTACTGTCTGCCCAACATTACCATCTGTCTGCTCATAAATTAGTGTTATTTTGTTTTCTTTTTACTGAAAAAAATTTATTCAGCTTTCACCCACATTTAAGCAAACAGAACTGCATCTACAGCATCCTTTAATGGGACAAAGAGCATGCCATGTGCTCTCAAAGGAGCAATGATATTTCAGGAACAAATCTTTACCATGAATGTGTTTTTCTTTAAGCATTTATGGGTCGGACTGCAAAGGAAAAGAGCTCTTTTACCCTTGCCACACCTGAATCCACGTAGAAGGCTGTGTAGGCTGCATATGTTACTCTATGCTCTCTCTTCTCCTATTTCCTTTGGCTACATCAAATGTAAAAAAGTACATCACCTGCACTTCCAGCACAAGCAAGTTACATTCCTAACTGCAACTGCATCTCCCATGTTAAGCATGGAGTAAGTCTTGACCATTACTTCTATACCAAAGCTATTTTCCATTCAATCCTGTGAAGAAAACAATCAACCTAATTGTTTCTTTGAAGGTCACCCATCCTTTTTGCTGCAGAAAATGGTTGTAACACCTATTCATGACTCATTATCACTCACACAATGGAACTGCTACAATCCAAGCTGTTGTTGTTGTGTGCCTTCAGGTTGTTTCTGACTTGTGGTGACCTTAAGGTGAACCTATCATTGGGGTTTCTTGGTAAGATTTGTTCAGAGGGAGTTTGCCTTTGCCTTCTTTTGAAGCTGAGTGTGACTTAGCAGAGGTCACCTAGTGCAATTCTATGGTGGAGCGGGGATTCAAACCCTGATCTCCAGAGTCATTGTCCAATGCTCAAACCGCTTGGCCCTTAGCTGCTCTCTTCGTCAACAGGAAATTTTAAAGAAATGTCTGTTGAAAAATATCAACCAATTTGGAAGATTTTACAACAGAACTGTTTCAAGAGCAACTGGAGAACACACATCTGAGTTCCACACACAATAATCTTCAGTTTTTAATATAAATCCTTTGCAGACCACAGGCACTTCTATGGCAGCAATGTGAACTACAAACAAGCCATTTCTTCACTTTAGTGAACTCCAACTGACCCTATGAGCCACTGGAAAGCAGATGGATCCATTTGCTTCTTGGTGTCTTTGATTACCTGAACCACTCCCAGTTGTTGGCAAACGGATACATTTGCAGAACCACTCCCAGTGGTTCAGGTACTCTGTTCTGTTGCACTGCACTTCCTCCAGCTGAGGAAAGCAGGAAAGAGAAAGATAGGCAAAGCTTCCTGATGGGTCCTTGTTGGGCAAAGGATGCCTGAAAATCTGCAACAACATCTTCATAAAGCCAAGTTACTACCTTAAAAATCATAGGCATCATTCCAGTTCCTATTAGGCACAAGATATTCTTCCCAGCTTCAAGGCAGTACGGACTTGTTTTCTTTAGCTGCAACACCCTGATATCCACTAATACATAATTGTGATGGTGATTTGTCAAAGCAGAATAAAGCAGCAGGCCATTTAAACAAAATGGACAGGAGAGAAGAGAAGCAATTGCTTACTTGCACATAGGCAATCGCTGTAGTAAGTGTTTGTAGGCATGGATCTTGATATGTGGGCCTAATATAATTTGCTTCCATTAAGCAACTTTCTAATATCTAATTTTACATGGATTTTATTGCTGTCAGTACTAAGCTAAGTACATTTAGCAGGATCTCCTGTTATCATTAACTCCCGTCTCCTTAGTCTGGTTCATCCGCTGTTGTATCTCTCAACTCATCAACTTCTCAACCTACCTCACAGAGCTAATAAAAGAGAATGCTGCCAATGAAAGGTTTTACTACGTTTAAGGCCTCAGAGAAATTCAAAACTATATTAACAGGCTACATTGCAAAAGCGTATCTTATAGAAAAAGGACTAGCGGAAATATAAGGAGGTGTTGTTTATGTTCAGTACTCTCACTATGTGAATTCCTAATTTAAATCAGTATTCCATTCAGCTAGATTAAGCACTTTTAAATTGTGCTTGAATTCAGTGGAAAAGTTTTAAGCGTGTGCTCAACACTCCCATTAAAACAAGGAAGACTATAGAAGCGTTTAACTTGGCTGGACTGTGCTCAAATAAAAGCTTTCTGGCAGAAAATAGGATACATGGACATTTCTGCACTACACTGTTATAGTGCTATCATTCCACTTTCAACATCCTGTAGAATTTTGGGGTTTGTGGTTTACTGAGGCTAAAGAGCACTCTGGCTGAGAATTCTAAATGCTCCTCTCTAGACTGCAAACTCCAGGATTCCATAGGATGTTGAAAGTGGAATACCAGCACTATAACAAGGTAGTGTGGAAGTGGCCTCTTTTTTATTGATGAGATCAATATAAACTCTTTAATTTGAAAGACACTGTTTGCTTCACTATATGTTTGGAACACGATGTTTCTACGACTATATTTTTCATCTCTTTGTATTTTCTTATGTTTTGGGTGATTTATGACAGCACACCCCCCAGACTATAATCTCTATCCAGCATAGGACAACATGAACACACACACACACACACACACACACTAAAACAAAGAATTTTAAATGTTATTAGATTAACTGTTCACCTAAGCTGTAGTTCTTAGAATAAGTATCTGTTATCTGGCACAGTTGTTCAGGACAAAAACCAAACAAACACACCAGAGTCCACTACCTGTTCATGTAGTTCTGTTCAGAGCAAAGACAAAGAAGCGCAGAAATTAACACTAACGATTGCATTTTTACTCTGAAACACACTGAAAAAATGTATTTAAGTGATAGAGAAAAAGGTGCAGCTATTCTTCATACAGTTATGACAAGTTTACATTTATGACATTTGGCTTACTCATTCACTACATTAATAATACAGGAACAACACGTTTATTGTTTTTATCAGAACATATTTAATAACACTGGGCTGGCTAGTTTTGCATCAGCTTCAGTGTCTGAACTTTCCCACTTTTTTTTCCAATATGAGGGGAACAGAGTTCAAACTAACTGGAAGAGAACTATAATTTAATGAACTTTAAATTTAGCTGAAAAATGATGCAAAAAAAAATCTACAATCACTATTGTAAAATGTGTGCAACATATAGTAAAACAAACAAACAAAACCCAAACAAACTTTCACTTGGCAGATTTCCCTTGTGGTTCAGCTACTGATGGAGCTTACAGTTTTAGTGCAACTATAGTACATTACACACTGCTTTCCAGATTCAGCCTACTTTCAGTATAATAATCAGACCTGTCAATATTAATCCATATTTTTTTTTAAAAAAAATCCATATTCCCTTGCCCAAAAGGAAAACAAAAGGAAGGGTTTTTTTAAAGGAGAAAACCAAAAAACACAATCCATATTTGCCAGACAAATACTAAATGATTCTCTGGAAAAAAACAAAAACAGGAAGACAGTGACTTTCTGGAATTGCTATTTCATTTACTCAGAGAAAACTAACAATATTCCTTTGTTGTTACCAAAATGTCAGATCAAAGTGTCAATCAACACTCCTTCATTTAAAAAAAAAAATCAAATTAAATATATGAAGACGCTGACTGGCCTTAAAATACCATTTATCACATGTCTTCCTTTAGAAAGTGCCACTTCTGTAAGTTGTGTTGTATAGGTCATCCCAGCATCCAGCTTAAGGCAGTGAAGGCCTCTCAGAAAAGCTGTCATGGGTACTGAGTGAAACATGGCTTGGAAAGACAAAGAGTTTCCTGTAAACACTGGCAAGAACAAAGTGTCAAATACACTCTTTGGAGAAAGATATTCTGGAGACACAAGAATTTTTCCCCTCCTCTGTCCCTCTTTTGGGACATTAAAATATGCAATGCTAAGGGGAAAAGTAGATCTCTTGTTTTGCCAGTTATCCCCCCCCACCTTTAATTCATTCACTGACAGTACAACCAAAAAGGAAATTTAAAAGTAGTATGGGGAGGGGGGGAGTAATTCTTTTTACTCAGAATCCCAGGCTGGAAAATAGTTGTCTTCATTGGCACAAACATGAACTTTAAGGTCCAGATTAAAAAGTTCCATTAGTAAAAGTCAACTCTACAAAGTTCCAAAATGAGGCTCTGTACCTTCTGAAGGCACGTTTCAGCATTGCTGTTGTGGAGCCTGTCTCTAAATGCATTCGCATGTAACCGCTTCTCAGGCCACCACTACAAAACTATACACAACAACATTTTGCTACAACGAGGCTAAACAAGGCTGTAGAATGTGTCGCTAGACTGCAATCCCAGCAGCCCTAGCCAGCACTCCTAATTATAAGGAACTGTAGTACAACAGACAAAAAAATTTCAAAATGATGCCACGCAGCAATGTTTTAAGAGCTAGCTGTGTTACTTACTACATGCCCCAAAGTAATTACTTTACCTACCACTGTGTTAGTTGTTTTCTTTTTATATATATAGTTGCGACATTGGTAATATTTTTACTCAGAAATAATGTGTATAGCAGTGATTTTTGGGTTATGTGATGTGGGCAACTGGCAATTTTATTTGTGCTCCCTGGTTGCAATTGTTTCTTTTTTTTCCCAGAAACTCCAGGGACCAGCAGCTGAAGACTTATGGATTGACACCAGTCCATGGCCCACCACTTTGAGTAGTGCTGGTATATAGGCAAATTTACTATTTATAACATGTTACTTTCAAGCCTTATCCTGTGCCTGGAACCATTTTCTTAGCTCTTATGAGTTCCCAGAGGGGTCCAAAGGGCTTTTCTAAAGAGACTGTGGGACTGCTCTGCAGAGAATTGGTTGAAGAAATTCTGACATGGAGAGTCTGAGAGAAGAAAATAAGACCGAAGCTGCAATCGCACAACAATGATTCTGAAGGTAAGCCTCATTGAACTCAATGGGACTTTTTTTTAAAGTAGATAGGTACAGAATTGTCCTCTCAAGAGAAAACAAACATGGTGATAAAAAGAACCTGGAGAAGGCTATGGATAAAAGTGTTAAATCCATAGTAGCTCCATAGCTGGAGAACAAGGACTAAGGCAAACGCTACTTTTCAAGCCTGGTTAGCTAAGATTTGTTGTTGTTGTTGTGCGCCTTCAAGTTGTTTCCAATTTATGGTGACCTTAAAGCAACCCTATCACGAGGTTTCTGGGGCTAAGAGTGTGTGATGTGCCCAAGGTCACCCAGTGAGTTTCCATGGCCAAGCAGAGAAATGAATCCTGGTCCTCAGGGTCATTGTCCAACGCTCAAACCAGTACACTGCACTGGCTCTTGGTTATTCAAGACAGACCAGATAAATTCTAACTGTTCAACTGTGGATACCTATTTCAATGAATTCCATTCAGTATTTTAAAAATATTGTTTACAGACTTATATTGATTTATACAGATTTCTTGCTTCCTTTGCCCTCCTCCCTCCCTCTTTCTCAAACCATTCCTTCTTGTTGTTATGTTTTCCCCTTCTATTCACTTGCTCCCTGTTTTTCTCCCTACGTTCTTTTAAAAAACATGGGACTGGTGACACTGCGTACTCTTCTTGATGGCCTAGCATTCTACTTGCTCATTTCCCCTAAAACAGTTTGGACCTCGATCCTATAGCTCCTCATACAACAAGGAGGTGACTTCTCTGATGGAAAAAATGTCTTGAGTAGGAGATTTTTTTATGTAAACTTCTCACTTCCTTTTCAAATCAAGCATGTTTCAAACTCTTTTTTAAAAATTAGATAACTTGCATATCATTAATAGATATGAAATCAAGATATATTTTAAATTAGCAGTTTAATATGGACAATACATTTATCAAACAATATGAACATCTAAAATGACAACAGATAACAACATCAAACCGTCTTTTGGATTTACATTTTATTTTCATCCCAAACCACAATTTTGCTATTACAAATCACCTTTATTCCAGCTGCAAGTGCCACAGAAGTGGCCAGCAGAGGGAAGAAATGAGGCAGACCCACAGTCCGTCATCACACCTGGACCCAGAACCAACTTAAACAGCATTTGGCTGTAAAATTATAATTTCTCACTGTCTCCAATTGCTTTGGGAGAAAATTCGGGGCTGAGATTAAAAAAAAAGAATAAAATATCTCATTGAATATTTGACTGTCTTAATTGGACCATAATCTGCAGCTGTCAAAAAACCTCTCAAAGCAACAACCCCAAAACTAACAAAAAGTTAACTCGCCAGCACAAGAAATAAAGTCCTGGGGAAGTTCAGTGGCTGAAGGTTTAAATATCTGAGGAAAACTTAAATGAGTAGCAGAAACTCAATTTTATTTAGACAGGGAAATAATCAGGAAGCTCATCGTATGAATAATGGACTTTGGTCCTCGCTGAAACTCCCTTAAACATCCTTGGTTAAGGTTTGCTGGTTTCTTCACCTCAAAACTGGGATATAGTTAGTGAACTTACTACAACAGACCAATTTTAATAGTATAAGAGGCACAGAAAGAAATGCCATTACAGAAACATTCTGGCTCTTCTCATATATTGATTTTTGTCACATGCTGTACAGAGGCTATAGCAACATTTGCTGTTACTCTATTTTAATACTGGTATTTCTGAGGCTATTTTTTATTCTAATAATATAGTATATAGTATAATCTTAAGTAAGTTTACTAGCTGTAGCCCAATTTTGTATGCTGATGTGACCATTTGATTTTGGGATAGATTTCGTTTTGTTTGCAGTCAATTAGTTCAGCTCTGATACATCCACACAGCATAATTCTAGCACTTTAATGGGGAATAAAATGGGGATTTGTAGTCTGATAAGGCTCAGAATTCTCTAGTGTGCTCCTGTGAACAACAGCATTAGAGCTCTGTGGCAGAGAATTCCAACTATCCCACAAAACTATAATCCTGGGATTCCGCAGGATAGAGGCAGGACAATGCGAGTGGTATGAAACATGCCTCTTTGGCCTCTCTTCTCTTGCCCACAATTCTTTAGCCTCCAACGACTGCTCATCAATTCCATTCCTAAAAGCAACATGTAGCCACTTTTTTTTCCAGGTTCTGCAGGAACTTTTTCCCCCCCAGACCTTTCTCCACCTTCTTAGCGTTGCCAAACAACACAATTCATGTACATTCTATTGTCTTTCACTCATTCTGATTCCAACTGGCTGTTCATATGCGGGAGGATCAGGGATAAAGATGCACACAAGCACACAAGATGACAGTTGGCAGTAATTATAATTGAATTTTAACTCCAGTACTTCCATTAACAGCTCATTCTGTAACATGACCCACTGTTGCAAATCCAATAAAATAAATGTATTCTTGGAGGACTGGATTCTAATTTGGCTTCTAATGTTAGAACAACAAACACATCCGTGATTGGGAAAGACAACTCAAATTAGCGTTTTAGTTCAGGCTTTCTGAACTGAATTTAACCTGAATTCCATCCCAGCAATACACAAAAAGGAACAATAAATTATGTGGCTTGTTTGTTTTTAAATTCTGTTGAAACTGCCTAGGAAGGATATATCACTAGGCTTTTCATTAATATCAAATTAATTCACTGTTTGAAAGTCATTTCAAGCCTAATCCAGAATCCCTTGGAGATTAGGGAAAGGTTCACATTGATTTAGTAGACCCTGAACTAAGCTACCAAGAACTAGCTGAACCTAAAATACATAGCCCAATTTTCTTATATCTATACAAGCCTTCATGTTCTCTATTTCTAATTCATGTAAATGGAAAAACAGTCCATTTTGCAGGATGACTGCTTGTAGCAAAAACTTTCAGAGAAATTCTGCTTGTGTACATTTCTCCCTTTGCTATAAAGGATCACAGGCCTTTTTAAAAGAAATTCAACTGGGCTTTGCTAAATGTGTGTATATGCTTTCAATTTGCCTATTTTTATGGAAACTCCATCAATTTCATAGGGTAAGTAATATTTTGAGGTTTTTTTGCTTGGAAGCTAAGCATGGTCAACCTTGGTTAGTACCTGCATGGGAGACCGCCAATGAACACCAGGTGCTGTAGACTTTATTTCAATGGAAGAAACTAGCTTTACCAAATAGTCTCTCATTTTGCAAGGTCAGCAGTTGCCTATAAGAAAATACATAAGGGACCCACATTTCTTCTGTTACATTTGTGAATTTGTGGAAAAGAGACAGAGTAAAACATTTGGGGTACAAACCAAATGAAATCATGTGTACCTACATTGGGGTGGGACCTATGTGGCCCTTCAGATGAGCAGTAACTCACAGCACTGATAATGCTGTGCAGGGTTGATGGGTATCAGGATGTATGGCTCCTGTTATAAGTATATGTTGGATGTGTATTAGAATAAGTATTAAAATAAATCTGCTAGCTTAGGCACTGCTTGAGTCCTCAACGGTGTTACAATGTATAGATTGCTAATTGTTGATTGCAACTATGTATCTGGTTGAAGCTTGCTAAGGTATTTCAGGGCACCAAGTAGTTGATTGCTTTATTGTTTGCTGTTACAATGTATCTGGGTGAGGAGAAGAAGAGGGAGGAAGAAAACCAAAAGCACTGGAAAGATGTTATGGGAACTGGCAATGCTCAAGATAAGAAGAGAAGAACTGTCCCTACTTCAAAGATGAAAGATATGTAAACAATGAAGGGTCTAAGAAAATATCTAAACTGGTGGGGTGATGTGGGATTCATGATTTTCACCAATTGCTGCTATGTGTGCCTAAATTTGTATGACAAGGTGCAAAACCTGTAAATGCTTGCTATTCAGTAGTCTCAGCAACTGCTAGAAAAAGTTGGAGTATTGCTTGCTTTACTACAAATAAACACTTCTATTAAACTCTGAGTGAAATTTATGAAGCACAAGTTATCCAGGACATCACAATGGGAGTTGCTTCAATGTCTGGAGCGTTATGTGAATCCCATGCCTGATCTACATAAGTGCAACTTTTGTCCACATATGTACACAGAACATGCAGAACATCCATGACAAGATCATCAGCAGATCTGCTGTACTTCTATACTTCTGCCTTTGCTGTTGCTGTCTGGACACACACACACACTACACTTTTAAATCAGTCTAACAGAAATTTCCTCTCCTCAGGAAACTCTGGACAAACACAGTTGTAAGAGTGGAGAGAGGCCATATATATTTAACCTATGTAATAAATGAATAAAAGACCTCTCACAAAATTACAATTTCCAAGATTCTTTGGGATACTTCAGCCCATGGAAACTAGACCTCTATTTCTAGCCAGGCTACAGTAAGCTGTGATTTCCCAATTTGGAAAATATTTGTTGTTGCTCCAATAATTAAATAATCACATTCCGCTAGCAACACACAGTTCCACATGTCTACAGACCACCCTCCACTGTAAGACTCTTGGGGTGCTATACACTTTTAAAAAGAAAAAGGTACAATTAAAAAAAACCAGTATAAGACACTTAAATCACAGGGGCAGCAGCAATAAATAACAGTGAAGTCTAGTAGAACCATAAAGATAGACACTAAAACAACTGTTAAAATCTGCTAAGATGTTATAAGCCAGACCTGAGCATACACAGAGGATCAAAGGACCATGAACCACCATTTTTCCAAAACCAGAAGTGACTTTTTGTCATTTCCAGTTACAGTCCTCCCTCCACATTTGTGGGTTTGACCTCTGCAAGTTTGATTTTCTGCAAGGCACATGGATGTCTTCCCCCGCCCCATTCTCCTCCTCCTATTCCCTTGCATCTTGCTGGCTGTGGAGAAAGAAGGCAAGCACCCAGACAAAAGACAAAGAAATGGGGGGGGGGAGGCATGCACAGACTTTCCTTCTCCCCTCCAGAGCTCGCACCTGATTCCCTTGTCTCTGGCCCCAGGGCTGAGAACCTGTGAGCCTTCCTTCTCCTCTCCGGAGCCCCTCCTCCCATGTCCTTGCCTTTGGCTCTGGCACTGAGAACTCGTGCAAAGGCAATAGGCAAGGGAGTAGCAGGGAAGGCTTTCTTTCTCCTCTCTGGAGCTTCTCCCTCCCATTCCCTTGCCTTTGGCCCCAGCATGCAAAAGGTAAGGGAATGGGAAGCCCTGGAAGGGAATGGGAGGGGAATTGCGCGGCGGGGTATTCATATTTTTTCCACTTTTGCAAGGGTTGTGCACTCCAAACCCTTCACAAAAGTGGAGGGATGACTGTATTATATTTCATGTTTCAAGGGAGAGAGAGGAAGAAGAAGAGAGATCAAACACAAATCCATACCCTCTAGAAATTTCTGGCGAGAACAAAAATATATTTGAAACTGCAGGGAGGTTCAGGGATTGGGGGCAAGAGTTGCACACGAGCGTCCCAAACCACATGGCCTACAAGATAAACAGTTCCCACTGAGTTATGTAAACAGAATGCCAAAGAAAGATAATGACCAAAACAAAAGAAAAGGTGCAAAATTTGATGTCAGGAAAGTTTTTCTGGGAAATTGTATAGACAAGATGATGTTATCTTCCATTTGTAACCCTCTTGTGCATTCACACTATTTTGTCTGTTTTTTTCCTTTCCACAAAAGGTTTGTTAAGGAGGAAAAGATGGAAGAGTTGCATGGTATATTGTAACTGGAATGGCAGGAGCAGTCCATCTGGAACTATAGTAATTAGAGTTACTGGCAGGCTATTTACATCCAAGAGGGGTTGCAGCTGCTACATTATAATTACCAGTCTCATCTGGTAAAAAGCACCGTGGACCATGGATGGTGATTTGCTGCCAGCAATGATGGTAAATCTGTCAAAAACTCCCAATCTGTGACCCTGATTCAAAGGGAGTAAAAGTGCATATCTACCCAGAACCACTTAAACAAACCAGAAGGACCTCCATCTTATCTCTACTGAGCTTTAGTACATTTACCATCATCCAGCTAATTACTGCTTATAGATACTGAAAAGAGCTGAGTGTCGTCATCATAGTAATAGCATCTGAACTCATTAAAAAAAGCACGAGTGAGATAAAATGGAAGCCTGTGGGACCATACAGCGTAAGTACTATGGAACCATGCATTGCCTCCCAGCCAGTAATCTCCAAGCCAAAATACACAGTGGGATTTGGAGACCAGCAGTGCAAACTCTGGCTCCCAGCATTGCCTTCTGTAATCAACCATCATACTAATTACTGAAATACAGCATCGCAATCCAGACACCCAAGATCATGGTATCAAAAACTTTCCAAAATTCCACGAGAAATAGCAGGGTTACGTTCCTCCTGTAATTCCCCTCCCATAGGGCATCCAAGGCAAAATCAGACCTGTAACTAAAGTTATATGGATCCAGATAATTTGTTTTATTAAGAGTACTTATGGAAAGCTCCCTCATAGGCACTTTGTTCAAAAAGGAGCTATTTTTGACCACTAAATAGTTAAAATTTCAGGATCCAAGGTGTGGTCTTATAACTGTTTCTTTTAAGCTGGTTGGGAAATTTATTACCTTTTAGATTCAGTTTCCTATTGCTAGGTGTAATAAATCAAAGACTGGGCAAATAAGTGGTCAAAACTTACAAAACAGCATGTTTTAGATATCCATAATGGATATGTCCATGTCCCTGAATTGATTAATAGTTGCCTTAGAAGGCTATACTGTCAAGTCCCTTACTGTAAGCACAAATAATACAGGGCTACTCTTTGGTCAATGGGAAACATTTCTACAAACATTTCTCTCTTCTGCATTTCAAAGCAAGCATTTACATAATAATTTTCCTGCATTTCCTTCACACTCAGATATTTGTACAAATAACTACACACGCAACTATATCTGTAAGCTCATGAGTTAAATTTTACAGTTTATTGGACCTGTATGAGTTTAGCTGGCACTGGGTTTTGGCACGACTTCTTCTTGGCAGTTTATTATTTGGTTTGAATACTATGGTTCAGCATTGCTTAAGCCATGTTAATTTTTAAAAGCCAAAGTTCTGGAGGCAGTCTAATACTTTTGGAAGGAATGGGAGCACTCAACCACCTTACGGATGAGACACCGATTATCTCACAATTTCAGTTAAGTTCTCTGGAACATATCTCGGGAGTGGGAAATCTTTTGGTTGGTTTAGACCCAATATATCCAGTTTCAGCCCCCAAACTTGATGTTAGCGGTAGCTGTATTTAAGAAATCTCAGACTGGCATAACATTTTGGAATATGCTGGTGCAAGGCATTAGAAATCAATCTATTTAAAGCTGCACTGGTTCAGGGCAGCTGTTTCAGAAAGAACAGGGCAAAGCATTCTTGGATAGGACATACAAAATTAGGTGTTTTTTTTTTAAAAAGCAATGCATTTTTGCAGAGACATTTAATCAACAATTAGATTAGTAAATATTTAAGTGACTAAAACACCCCCCCAATTAAACAGGTATCATCATCATCATCATCATCATCATCATCATCATTATCCAGTTATTATAAACACTGCAGATGATAAAGTGTCCTATGATACTTGTACCATAATCAAAAATCCACTGAGTAAGTGGAACTCAGACAGTAAATTGATTGACATGCTGAACAAAATTATGTTTCTAATTTTAAGACTACTGTGTTTACTCTTGGTAAGAACAACAGAATGCTGTTGACACAGAGACACTGGGATGTCAGTACAGTGGCCCCTTGACTTTCTCAAGGATTTGGGTCACAGAACCCTTGTGAAGGTGAAAAAACTCCGAATGACACCCCTCACCTGAGTGCTTTTTGCCTAGGCGGGTGTGACTTCCTTCTCCACACCCAGGAAAAATGGGAGGGGGAAGCCTCGTGGGCAGAGAAAGTGAGCATGCCCCTCCTCCCTTCATTCTCTTGACTGGCACCCAGGTGTGCAAAAAGAAGGTAGGGCACCCATAGCAGTAGCAATAGCAGTTACATTTCTATACTGCTTATCAGCACTAAGCACTCCCTAAGCGGTTTAAAATGTATTATAGCTAATTGCCCCCAACAAGCTGGGTACTCATTTTATTGACGTACAGAAGGATGGAAGGCTGAGTCAACCTGGAGCCCTGCAGGATCGAACTCACAACGTTGTGACTGCAGTACCGGCATTTAACCACTGTGCCACCCAGCCGAAAGGCAAGCAAATGGAGGGGGAAACACCTCCCCATTCCCTTCTCCTGCCGGTCACATGTGTGCGCTGCCTTCCTTCTGCGTGCCTGCCCGCCCAAAAGACAAGTGAAGGAAGGGGGAAACATCTCCCCCATCCCTTCTCCTGCCCATTGCTTGTGCGAGCTGCCTTCTTTCTGTGCACCCACCCAGCTGAAAGGAAAACGAAGAGAGGGAGTAAGGCTTCTGTGTGTGAAACTTTCTCTCTCCCATTTGCTTGCCTTTTGCTGGGGCACCATAGAAGGAAGGCAGCACACCTGGGCAAAAGGCCAGGGAAAGGGAGGGGGAGAATGAGGGAGAGGCAAGTGGGCACCTCACAAAATATCAAATGTATGAAGGTCAAACGCACAAATGTGGAGGGAGGACTGTATTTTCTTTTTAGGCCAAGTGATTTGCAGTTCAGCATTCTCAGTTTGTAACTATTTGGGCACAACAATATCAACTGATATCAGAGCAATGCAGCAGAAATACTGTCATGCCCAGAGTTCTACTGACTCCTGAAAACCAAAGTAGAAACGGTTCCTCACTGCTTCTGCATTTTTCTGAATTGCTCCATCGTTGTTTACAAGGAGAAGTTAGTTACACCAGACTGAATGATGGATCTGACCCGAGGATCCCACAGCATATCCCTGATCTTGGGTTCTAGTGGATCCACCCACAGATGCTTGTGCTGCTATGAGCTGCCTCACATCCCCAGACGTTTCTGTGGGTATATCAGGGATCCTACTATGGCAAAAATACTCTCCCTAGCTTGTAATGGGGTACCTCCACCAAGTCCTAACACCCTGCAGAAAGCAACGCTGTTACTTTCTTGTTACAACAGTCTGTATAGAACAGTGATGTAATTCCTTTTATTGAATACATCCATGAATAATTTTAACAATTTTCTTCCTGCTTTGAGAAATGTATTTTGTGCAAAATTTACGTTTTTTTTTTGCAGAAAACAGCATTTTCTGCACAGAAAGTAAAGTTTCTGCAAAAGAATATTATTTTCTATACAGAAAATGCTGTAGTTGGGGACTTATTCTGCACAAAATTCACATGTAGGATTTTTGCACAGAAAAGAGCAGTTGTACTGTTTCCTGTACAAAAAGTGTGAGTGTTGCATGGAATAAGTCTAAAACTGCAAACATTTTAATCAGTTCAAGATTCTTCTCAGCAGGGTTTCCCAAAACTTGAGAAACACATTTTTGACCATTGTTTGAATATTTTCAAATACTCTTTCCATTCATAGTGTAGACTCAGCTTGGTGGCCAGAAGCACAGGTGCCCCTGGGAAATAGCCAGATCATCATGCGAAATCTTGGCACTGGGCACACTGTTTCAGACTGTGTGTGCATGCACTCAGGAAAATGTGGATCAAAGTTGTATCAATTAAGACTGTGAGATGCACATTAAACTATGGCTGTAGGAGAGGCAGAGATCTTGCATTCCTTCTAGGAAATATCAAATGAATCTCCAGGGAAAAGGAGTTCCAGAGTTATACAACAGTGGCAGCAGCAACAAAAACTATGTTCTTTCCTGTTCATACTTGGCAGGTTATACAAGAGGTCATTCTTCCCTGGCTTTAAAGATATAATGGGACATAAAGGAAAAAGTAGAGGAGGGGAGAGAAAAAAGAAGCCTGGGGCAATTTACAGAGTGAACATAAAACAACACTCTGTGAAAACGCAAAGCTATATAAATACAATCACATCAAATAAAACTCCATAACAATGGATAAAATTAAAATCAAGCCACAGCCCACTAGTAAAAAGGGCAAACTATAAAGATTAAGTCACAAATGTCTACTTTAATTTTTTTTCAAGCTATTTGCCTCCTAAACAATTGATTTTTCCTTCCCAACTGATGAAACATTGTAGGTTAACTGGAAGACCATATTCCTCTCCTGTTACAGACACCAGGGTAATCTATTTTACAGTTCATTATCTTAAGTTAAGAGTGTAACAGCTGTCTATAGTAAGCCACCTAAAGACAGAAGTTAGGGAAGGTGAGGGAAATTCAGGTATTACATTTGCATCAGAAACTGTGCCAGTTAGAACCATTGGCATTTCTAAATCAGCACTAAAATCAGAGCTTGGAAAAGTTACTTTTGGAAGGTTGTGACTGCCAGAATTTATGTTGGGCTGCACTGGGCGTTGGGAAAGAAGCTGAAGCTTGGTACGGAATGCAGCTGCAACATTATTGATGTGGATTCTCTCTCCACAGCACTTTGTGGAAAGAACTGCCCTGCTTGCCAATAAGCAACCACAATAAGCTCTTGCCACGAGTATACAGAGCACTGAACAATGCTACCTCAGGGAACACTTTGGCCTTTTACATCCTTGCCCAGTCACTGTGATCCCGAGAAGGAGAACTTTTGATACAATCCTGCTTCAGGAGAAACAGTTTTTAAAAAAGAGACCACGGCTTAGGAAAATTCTCTTTTTGGACTACAGCTTACAAAACAGCAAAACAGACTGACAGGGGAGTTTTGCGAGTTGTAGTCAACATAACAGCCACTGATAGTCTTTTTCTTTATGAAGTTTTCTAGCCCCCTTTTATATTTGGTGACCATTGCTAAACCAAACAGGAATGAATTCCACAGTTTTAACTATGTACTGTAGGAGGAAGCACTCCCCTTCACCTGAATCTTCCATCATTCAGCTTTATACGATGTCCTAGTACTTTGAGAGAGGAAGAAAAATAAATATCTATATACTTTCTCCATACTATGCTTAGTTCAATCAATTTTACCCTAATTTAAATAACCCAAAATGTTGAAATACTTCCCCACAAGGGTGTAACTCCAGTTCCTGATCACCTTAGTTATTCTTTTCAACACCTTCTCCTGTTCTCTAATATCCACGCTTAGGTGTGATGACAAGTTCTAAGGACAATGCCATTTGCATAAGAGAAATATGATATTGGCAGCTTTATTCTCAGTTCCTAATTAAGCACAACACACAGCAGTTACACACCTGGCAAGGATTCTCCTTGACCTACTCACCACAACCCTTTCTTGGTCAGTCACTGCTACCAAGATCTCATCAGTTTATATGTGACGTTGGGATTTCTTATCTCAACATGCATCATTTTACCCTTGCTTAGATGTTACCTCATCTGTCATTTTGATGCCCTTTCCCATCTGTTTTTGGAGAGTTTTCCATAATCTGTTTTGTTCAAATCACTCTAAATAACTTGGTATCATTGCTAAACCTGGCCAAGTTTAAGAATGATACCAAGTTATTTAGAGTGATTTGCACAAAAACAGATTGTGAAAGCTCTCCAGAAAATGGTGGGAAAGGGAATAAAAATGACAAATGAGGTAACATCTAAGCAAGGGTAAAAGGATGCATCTTTCCTAGATCTTTCCTTTCCATCTCAATTGCTATTCAGAGATATCCCAGGATGCAGGTATGAATGAAGGTGATGCACGCTTTTACAACTGCTGCTACTCTTTTGAATCCTATGGCTTGCCTACTTCAGGATACCATATCTTTTTCACATATAAAAAAGGCACTGTTTGCCAAGAAAAAGCAACATATAATGAAAACTCATGAGGCATGTAACAGCTTCCTGGCACATGTTTCAAAAATTGTGTGATGGTTGAAAATGTTTCTAGGGTTCCCCTCACAGTTTAATTTCCTGGCAGAATGTTAAAACGCACTTTCAGCCTGAACATCCACAGTGCAGGCATCCTGTTGCAAATGATTTTATGGAAATACTGCACTAGGTTTTTTTTTAAACTTGGCCAGTTTTGTATAAATTAAACCAGGCAAAATGGAAATAATTTTGCTGGATAGGTGGAGATTACAAATGGTACCTTTGTTTATGAAGAGAGGCAAAGTATAAAAATAGACGGAATATTGTGAACAACATGTCATTGGGACTCTCTGTACAGTGGAAAGAACATGTAGGGTGTAGCTAAAATAAGATCAATGACTGTTCAAGAAAAACAACCTCTTTTAGAGGTGAAACCAAAAAAAAAAAAAAGGCCCCCAACTTTAAACAAATGACAGTTTACTTAAGTGGGTATTCCCCTGTCTTCAGCAAAAAAATTTAAAGACAATTCAATAAGTCATTCCATTTATACTAATTATTCATTATTCTGCTCAGTTAAAAGTATAATACAGACTATTGTGTTGCATACTTATTTTCATTTTTGATCATACAAGACTCTTACGGGATGATTTCTTTATTTGGTTCTCTGAGTGTAAAAATGAAAAGCACCAACGTTTATGATTCATCATGTCAACATCACTCATCTTTTCAGTACATGTTAAGCTCACAGTCAATGCCCACATGAAACATGGATTCTCATATCTATCTGTTTGGGAGGCATTCCCAAATGTTCCACTATACACATGGAAGTAAATGGGAGACATAGTGCATTAAAAGAATTAGGGTATTCATATCATGTCCCTAAAACTTGATAAGTGTTATTTGAGTCACATTATTTCTTGCTCAGAGATTGATCTTCCATGATCAGGATATACAAAAATAAATGTGTGTATATATACACACACATTTGTACATACATACACATGCTCATATGCACTCTCACACATACATAATATGTGTCACTTTGCTTTACAGTTTTTGATACAAATTCTAAATGCGATCAGTTATGGACCTTAATTTATAACACAGTCTTTGCCCCAGTTGCTGCACTACGCATATGGAGTCTTCCTACAAGCACAGCATTTTGTGCACCAGAGTGCTGCTGATTAGACGGTTGTATACTGGGGTGGAGACTTCCAAGTGCAGAAGAGTGAAAAGAGGACACAAACTGAACTGGAATGTGTCCCATTACTATTTCTAACAATAATATAAAACGCACTGAGTTGAATCCAGACTTAATCACTCTTAGATTTGACCCACTGGAATCAATTTGGTTCTGACCAAATTAATAACAAGTCTGCTTTTAGCATGATGAAACCCAGATCCATCCCATTGGCTTTTCTAAATATGAAAGATCTTCTTCAAAAACCCAGAACCTATGCAATAAAAAAAATGTCCATTTTAATGGCTATAGTGTGCATCCACTAACCACGCACACACAAAAAATGCACACCCCCTCCTGAAATTTAAAACAAAACAAAAACCAAGCAACTCAAGTTCTACAATGTAAAAATGTGGAAAACTGCAAGAGCAGTACAACATAACTATAACTGTCATTGATAAAAAACAGCCATGATTGTGAAATAAATGCAAGAAACATATTCAAATATGGGTACTACCACTTAAGAGGGCCTAACTCTATTCTAGCAAATGCACTGATCCTTGCTACAATACCAAAAATGAGGGATCAGATGAAAAAAAATTATCCAAGTTCTTAGACCATTCCAGGCTCAAACATCTTACTGATGGGACAGAAGTAGCAAGTTCCAGACAGAAACATTTCAACCAGAAAGACACAGTAATGTCCATCCATGAATAGAATGCACAACATTAATGGAATGAATTTCCTTTCCCCCTTCTAAGCCTCCCCATATACCCCAAATTTGCACGGGAACAGATTGGGGGGATACAAAGCGAGAAGGGAAGCCTCCTCACATGAAGTTGTACTGAGCACACCATACTAAAGCCAGATGAAGATTTCATTTTCCATTGAACATGTATCTTTGATTTCAGGGCTTCATGTGCAACCATTAAACACAGGCTTTACAATATTATTTAAATACTGAATGGGTTTCTTTTAAAGAGCCATTCTTATGACTCTTAAAACCTTTGGCAAATGTTATGCAACATTAAAAGCATGTATGCATATATCATCAGCAAGTATACCATTTAAATTTTTATATAGCGTATAAATCCATACACTTCTTTACTCAATTATAATTTTACATAAAACAAAATCATGTAATGGTCTTATAAAATCTGTATAACTACAAAACCTTAGACATCAACAGGAAAAAAAAGGAGAAAGTACATGTGTGAGTGCAGAGACCAGAGCAACCTATTTATTTCATAAAAATCTGGGTTGTTACAAAAGTTTAATTAATTTAGTAACTAACATGCTATAGTCTTCTCATAGTACAGTCTTCTCAATCTTGAGGTTCAGTGGGCAGCAGAGGATAACTTTAATTTAAATGAAGCTCCATACCAAATTGATGACCCATATAAAAAGTCTGAGAGCCAGTCTGGTGTAATGGTTTGAGCATTGGACTATGACCCTGGAGACCAGGCTTCAAGTCCCTGCTCAGCCATGGAAACATACTGGATGACCTTGGATGCATCACACACTTTCAGCCCCAGGAAATCCCATGATAGGTTCATGTTAGGGTCTCCATAAGTCAGAAACAACTTGAAGGCACACAACAACAACAAGAAAAAGTTCAGGTTCTATTAAAGTTCTTCATGGCAGTGAATATTTGACTGGGGTGGGGTATAGAAAGCATCCTTTCAAATAGACAACTCCTTCTGTAAGAAACCTGGCAGGACTAAGTTGTAAGAGAAGATGGAACTATGATGGGAACTTAAAAAAAAGGTTCATAGATTTGGAAAAATTCCAAAAGCCCGACTTTTCCCAGAGACAAAATCATTAATAGCTTCAGGAAGGATTATTTTCTACCTTCTTAGATACAGTTCTAAAACAGTTAAAATTGTTCAGTACTATACCCTGCAGGCCTTGCATTAGCAAAGACAGGGATTCAAAATAATGCACACCTGTACACTGCCCACAGCAACTGAGCACTCAATGTGGCCTAAATAATATCATTCACCAAAGAAGTATGCTGGTATACCATCACTATGGTTTGCATTGGCAGCCTCCCATTCAAGTACAAACTAGAGCTGACCATGCTTGGCTTCCAAGATAAAACCGGATCCGGTGCTTTTAGGATATTTAGGCTTAGTTGGGCTATAAATAGGTAACAGTAATGATATCAGGCTGCCATATCTTCTTGTAGGCCTAGCATTTTACAAGAGTGGAATAGAATTTTTTTTTTAAAGAGAGCTTGCCCTAAAGAGTTCTTCATCTGATCTTCCCATGATTTTGAGATCTCTCTTGAGAACCATGTAGGTATGAGCTAATTCACCAACTCACAAAAATGATTAATGGAACAGCTTGTCTTCACACTTCTCAGACAAAGAATAGTCAAAAGCATCTAAGTTATGATAATAAAGTTTGCATAAATTTAGGTCATCAAAAGAAGACTATGAGTAGGGCTTTGTTACTAAAGTTGCACATATACACAGAAAGAGAAATTTAAATGACTCCATAAAAATTCCTCTACAACTGAAAAGCAATAAAGCACAAATAAATGAATAAACAAATAAGCCTATGTACCAAGCCTATTCCCACAAACAATATGCCAATATATCCCTTTCATAAAGCCAGGCTTCTTCTAATTTAAAGTATCTATTCAAGCGACAAGAATTTGTGCAATGCAAGCACTAGAGGAGAATCAATCCAAAATGTTTCTCCATAATCCACCATTTTTTCTTGTTGTTGCCTTTCGATATTGCTGATTTTTTTAAAAAAAGTGATTCAGGTTACTCTCAAATGAAGTGGTTGGGAGGGCGGAATTACTATGTAAGAAGCTTCAGGTCTCTCTTCTTTCATGTAATAATCAGTGTTTAATGTATTCTAACATATCTGGTTAAGCTCAGTGATAAATTAAAATATAAATAAAACTACTGTTTGGTATGGCATTCCAAACTTACCCATTCAGATTTCATGGGCATCCTTCTCATAAAAGTGATCCTATACACTGACAACACTAGGTTTCCCTTTTCATTCCAGCAATTCAGAAATGTTGCTGTCTTGGTTTAATACAGTCTGATTTGCAGACTTCCTTTTGCCCACTAGACTTTTCAAGTAGTAAGACTATAATCAACAATATATAAAAAGCAGGTATTTTCCATGTGACAGAGAGTAGTCACGAGGAAATGCAGGTCTCCACAACTGATGTTTTCCCTTTCCAATATTTCATCACAATTCTACTAACCATTGCTTAAGAGAAAGAACTATGGTTTTGCATTACATATTGAATTATATCCCTTATCTGTCTCAGATGGAAAGCTATGCCCACTGAAGTTGCCCCTATGTCAGTTTAGGGACATCTTCACCTACCCCACTTCGCAATATTTTCAGGGGGGATGGTCTATTGTGGGCTAGAAGAGAGAAAGGATGTTTGGTTCCATAAGCCCTGTTGCACACAACTAAATCTGGATCCAACTTCCAGGGTCTTGGGATGCATTTGCCCCATACTGACAGGTTTCTAAAAGGTAGAACACCTTTTAATTATCCCATACTTGTTGGACAAATTTCATCCATTTCACAATCCATTATACCAAGAGTGGGAAGCCTGTGGTCTTCCAAATGTTGTTGGGCATTAGCTCCCAGCAAGCATGTTCAATAATCAAGGATAACAGAAGCTGTAGAAACACCCTGGCCACTGTTGTCTAGACACCAGTAACCTCTACATTGAATTTGTAGGATGTGTGGGCTTCATCCAGAAGGTGTACCTGGTGCAGAATGCAGCTGACAAAGGTTCTCTTTGCTGAAAAACTGTATTGGCTGGCAGTAAACCACCACCCCAAATTTTGGGTTTTGCTGTTACTAGGGATGGGACGAATCCAGAATTTTCCGAATCCGGATCTGGATCCAAATCCCCGGAAGTTTCTGGGAATCCACAAATCTCATGAATCTCAAATCTTTTGAATCCTTTTTTAAAAAAGGGTTTAAAAAGCAAGGGAAAGAAGGATAATCTTGGGCAAGACACACTGTCTCAGCCTTAGCAAAAGCCTAGGCAAAGGCAAACCTCCCTCTGAAGAAATCTGGCCAGGACAATTGTCATCACTTTGCCTTAGGATCTCCCCAGATGAAAAATGACATGAAGGCCCTTTGTACACAGGCAGGAAAATGTGGATTAATCCCACATTTTCCTGCCTGTGTAAACAGGGCCACATACTACAGTCAAGAGATAATCCAGGTCAAAACTGGATTTTCTTTGCATAGCTTCTTATGGTATCCTGGGGTTTGCAGTTTGATGATGCACCAGCACACTTTGGCAGAGAAGGCTGCAACACCTTGTAAAACTACAAACCCCAGAATTCACAGAATCATAGAAGTGTAGAGTTGGAAGAGACCACACGGGCCATCCAGTCCAACTCCCTGCCATGCAGAATTGCATGTCTGAAAGAATTGTTTCTGAAAGAGCTTTGCAAGGGAGCTGTGCAAAGGAATCTTTCAGCTGTCCTTGAAATCTCAAAAAGACTGTACCTTCCAGTCAAGTGCTGAACTTAAATATTAAATGTTCAATTTAAATATATTAGGATACAACCCAACATGTAATTTATGAAATTGTTAGCAAAGGCCATTATTACTCCAAGGGAAAAACTCACCTACTTGCAATCTCCCCTTATGTGTAGGGTCACCAAGGTTTTCAGGCATCCTGGTCTCCCAGGTTTTCAGGTGTCCCGGTCTCCAACAATCTATTTGGTTGGTGGATTTGAAAGATTCAGTTTGCCTATTTTGGCACAGGGATTTGGATTTGCGAGTCTCGAATCCTTGCTGAGGATTCGAGGATTTGGTTGGCCCATCCCTAGCTGTTACAATATAAAACCATAAGCAAGAGCTGTAAGGTTTGCCTCATTCTTTGTATATCTATCCAATCACTGTGATCCTGAGATGAGGACTGGATGGTTCTGGATGGTCCTGGCTGGGGAAAACATTTTATAAGACAGCTGGCTAGGACATTGAGAGACCAGAGTTCAAATCCCTATTCAACCATGGAATCCCCCTGGGTGACCTTGGGCAAGGCATACACTCAGCCTCAGAAGAATGCAAAGACAAACCCCCTCTTCACAAATTTTGCCAAGAAAGGCCCGTAACAGGGTCACCTTAGGGTTACCATTAGGTTGGAAATGACTTGAAGGCACCCAACAACAAGAAGAAGAATATGAGTAGAACCAGGTCTAATGGTTTTAGTTTTCAGGAGGGTAGATTTCAACTGAACATTAGAAGGATCTTCTTGATTGTAAGAGCAGTTCAGCAAAGGAACTAATTGTCTAGATAAGTGATCAGGTCTCCTTCTCTAAAGGTCTTTGATAGGAGGCTATACCACTACCTACTGAAGATGCTTTAGCTGGAAATTCTGCACTGCGCAGCAGGTTGGACTCGCTGGCCCATGAAACCCCTTCCAACTCTGTGTGGAACTATTTGCTAAGGAGATTTAGCATTACAAGATTAAGTATGCCTTTGTTTTTTAACTTTTTAGGTTGTTGATTGGTGCAACTACTTTTCTCTTTGGATTACAACACACAACCATATACCATGAGATTTATTTTTATTTAGCAGTAAGCACACTGGGAAAACTCAAGGGCCGCTGCAACTTATTCATACTCTTCTTTTTAAAGTGAAAGTCCATCTATCCCTTTGAGTGCTCAAAATAAATAAACCAATAACAATGATTGTGATGTTTATTGGTATGGTCTTGTGCACAACTGCTCTAAAGTAAGTCCAGCTGAGATCAATGGTATGTATTTCCAAATAAGTGGACTATAGTCTAAATCTTGTACCATATTCATAGAGGTACACACGATTTAAAATGGTAGCTCCTGCAGTTTGTTAGGCAGAACAGTTAAGTCTAATAAGTAACCTGTTGTTTGAGTAATAACCATGTAGTTGGTTGGGACATCCCTCCTCAAAGTTGTTTTCTTTGTTGGCTTATGCAGCTGCTTTCAATACCAGAGGCACTTTTCCCCCTTGCCTCAACCTGTTGCAATAAAATCCTGAAAAATGCAATTTCCAGTTTACAAAGTAATTGTTCTGCCATTTAACAGTGAACAGAAGGGTCCTTGCTTTGTAATATGTCATTACAACAAAAGGTAGTCAATTAAGAAATGTAAAATATTTTCCTGTGTAACCAATATGTTGGCTGCCTTTATTTTTTTAACTTTGGCCACATTATTCAATTTCTCTGTAGCTCATTTTATTTTGTTATAATATGGATCAGTGAATAGCCTTCACTGTGTGGAATCAAGATGCAAAAAACTTGTCTAGAGTTCTGGTGGCAGTAGAATTGTTCTCAGGAGAACACTTTATTTAGAAAGGTTCTTTATGGCATATACATCTCCTTTGACAGTAATTTCAGCACCTAAGCTACACCCACAGAGAGGGTGGAGGGGAAAATATAAGCTTTGATCAGAAACCAACTGTAAATAAACTTTCCAGAGTGAATAGCTTGACTGGAATTGTTTCAGGCTTCAGTTTGATTATTAACAATTCTGAATAGGGAGATTACTAATCATTTACAGTCCACCCTCCACATTCACAACTGTTGGGATGGAGGACCCTCATGAAAATAGAAGAAAGCCCTTTCCAGTCCTAGGACTAACCAGCCCTGGTAGCAATGGTGACTGATCCAGCTTCTGGTTCCCATAATCCCCCTCCCCCTTCTCCCGCCTCTCCTGTCCTCCAACAGCACCCTCTCTGCCTCCTCTGACCTCCCACTGCAAGATCCACATGTAAGCCTACTTCCCAACCCACAATCCACTTCTAAGTCTTACTTCTCATCTTTTCCTCTTTCTCCCCTCCACCAACAATACCTCCTACACCTTCTCTTACTTCCCATTCCATAATCAACATCAAGTGTGTTCCCTACTTTCCTCCTTTTTCCTCCTCCAGCAGCAGCTCCTCTGCCTTCTCTTACTTCCCACTCCACAATCCACATCTAAGCGTCTTCACATCTTTCATCCTTTCTCCTCCTTCAGCAGCATCTCCTCTTATTTCCCATCCCACCATCCACATCTAGGCATCTTCACATCTTTCCCCTTTTCTCCTCCTCCAGCAGCATCTCCTCTACCTTCTCTTATTTCCCATCCCACCATCCACATCTAAGTGTCTTCCCATCTTTTCTTCCTTTCTCTTCTTCCATCAGCTTCTTCCCGCTCCATGATCTAAGCCACTTCCCATCTTTTTCTCTTTCTGCTCTCATCAACAGCACCTCCTCTGCCTTCCAACCTGCAATCCACCTTTAAGCCCCACTTCGCATCTTTTCCCCTTTCTTGTCACCAAAAGCATTTCCTCTGCCTTCTCCACTGCAAGATCCACCTTTAAGCCTCACTTCCCATCTTTTTCTCTGTGTCATCCTCCAACAGCACCCCTCCTGCCTCTCTTACCCTGCAAGAGGGCAAGGAAGGAGGAGAAGCTACAAATTAGTGAATAATCAAATTTGTGTAAGGGAAACCTGTGAAAGTCGAGGGCCAACTGTATTTTTAGGGGTTTCAGAACAGCAATCTTGAAACTCTTTTTTCCCTTTGAAGTTGCTGACTGACCAACAGGCAGAGTTTCGAAGTAACTAGTTTAAAATAACTAGTTAATGAAATAGATTCATTTTGCTAATAACTGAAGTTCAGAATTCTCTATTACAGTTTACATTTTGTAACTTTATGCACACTTAGCTATGTAGCAAAGGTACTAAGGAGTCCTGTTAGTGAACTGTGAAGATGTGAGGATGCTTAAGAGGACACCACCAAGAGTGTCCCGATGTGTGCTGGAAAGTGCATCAGCACTCCCTAGCTGGTGTCTCAATGTGCAATAGTCACTTTGCTGGCTCCCTTATGTAATAAAATAACAGTAGCCCCTTGATGAGTATAAACATTGCAAACCTGCTCAATTCTATTTCCCACAGAGATAAGTCCCAAAGTGAATTCCAGCCAAAGTATAAATAAGGGACAAAACAGATAAGAGCACCAATTTCAATGCATCCTATTTTTTTTTTTTAAAAACTATGCTGCATAATTATTGCATAATATCATTTCTCCCACCCAAACACAACTTACTTATTCTCATACTTCATACAGTAACTTGAAATCCCACTTCCACGATAATACTTTTGGGGAAAGCCCACCTTGATCTGTCATCTTTACCTCACCTTTCCCTGTCTCCAGTCTTCATAGCTCCTCTTCCTTCCTCACTCAATACAGGGAAAGAGAAACTAAAACCATGGCACAGGTTTCAATGGCAAGAGAGGGATGATGGGCAGAAGTTGAAACATATGGTAGCTAGGAAGTGATCACCAGAACAGTACATTCTTCTTAGAAACCAAGTCTCCTGCATGGAAAATAGCATTTCCTGCAAAGATAACAACACTTCTATACAGAAAATGCTATCTGTGTGGGAAATGCAGGCTATTTCTGTATAGCATCATAGTCCCATTATGGGGATGGGATGGCAGCAGTCTGCAGGTCATGCTTTCACCCAATGTTGTCGCAATCCTGCTGTCATCCTGTCACCATGTGTCTCAATCATGGGATAGTCACTTAATGTACTAATCCATTAAGCGCCTGTGATCATGCAACGTTCTCATATTTACCTGCCATGCAGAAGGGCAGGAAGCGTGATGGAAGCACTTCCTTCCCCACTGCATCATGAGAAAGAGACCAGCTGTGCTGTGGAAGGAAGAGGAGTGTCCCTCACACTCCCTTCCACAGGGAGCCGATTATATGCAGAGAGGAACGCTGGGGACATGCTCCCATCCCAGCAGAGGCACTCCTGGGATTGCGACAGAGCAATGCACAAGAGAGTCATACTGTGGAAAGGATCTTAGTTTCCTGCATGGAAAATTCAGATTAGTGCACAAACAGCACACATTTTTTGCACAGAGTAAATCCCAAAGTGTGAACAGCCTTCAAAAATAGGCAGCAAGGAAAAAATTGTAAATTTTTTCATTCTTGCTTGCTAGAATGAAAGTTACAAAGATTTAGAAAACAGCTGAGTCAATGAATGCAGATGTCATAACATCCAAGTGCTGATCCCCCCCCCCCTATATTTCTTGGCTAGCTTAGCCACCACCCAGTTACCTGGTGAATATCAATCTCATAAAACACCTGCTTGAAGGATTCTATCTTAGCAATGACTCAAACACAAAAGTAACTAAAGCAGCCAAGAAACACCATTCAGAGGGTGCCAGAAAGTGGGGGAACAAAAGGTAACTTGCCAGAAGTCATGAGTGGGGCATTCCCAAATCCTAAGAGAGAGTGAGAGAAAGAAAGAGAGAGAGAAAGAGAGAAATGGGGTTTAGGGGGCAAGGAATGGCACTACATGGAATAGAGGATGTCATAAGAGCTGTTTTAACTTTTATATTCTGTAGTTTTTAAATATATTTTTTGTAATTGTTGTAAACAGCCTTGAGTCCCAACCTGGGGAAAAAACAGGGTATAAATAAAGGAGGAGGAGGAGGAGGAGGCAGAGGAAGAAGAAGACAAAAACAATGACGATGATGATGATGAAGGCCATTTCTGCACTACACTCTTATAGAGTAATGATTCTACTTTCAACATCCTATGGAATCCTGGGGTTTGCAGTAAACTGCAAACCCCAGGATTCCATAGGATGTTGAAAGTGGAATCATCGCATTATAAGAGTGTAGTGCGGAAATGGCCATAGATGCCTCTCTTCATTTCTTATCTTATCATTTAAAGAGAGTGACAACTATGTGAGCTAGAAATAACAGTAGCAGTAGGAATAACAGAAACAAAAATGACCTCTATTAATTTTTAGTGAAGAACTTAAACGAAGGAGACACAAAACAAATAACTGCTAGAAGTGGGAAGAGGAAGGATGGAGCAGGGGAGGAGCGAGATTCCTATCACTTCATTACTTCTTTTAAACGGAAAGATTATACCATCATTATGCATGTCATCAAACAGATCCTGGAATGTCCTGCAACACTCCCAATTATCTTTTTTTTCAAATATGAGAAAACGTTGGTCAGTACAGGGAATAATCTGAGACAGGATTAACAACCTCAGAAAAGCTGTGCGTCATCTTTTGGGAAGGTATTGAAAGTTACTGCTTAAAGGGTGCTCTACAGCAGAATAAACCTGCCTGTTTTCCTTCAAGTTACACTACAATTGTAATCTAATGAGGGGGAATGTCACTCCTTCATTCCTCAATAAATGGTGGAGGAGAAATATCCCATGGTTCAAGTGCTGGCCTGTGCTGTGTGCTATGCTCTGTTGTTGGTGTTGAAGCAACGGCAGAGTGGACAGCTTGTTTTTGTACAACTGCCCAGCCATTTATAGCATTCAGATTGTTTTTAGCAAAACAATTTCTCTGTTTCTGGAGCAATGGGAAAATAAGGTAACTAACTACTTTTGGAGCAACTAGTGCTACACTTTAACTATCTTTTTTTAAACGTAACTTTACAAGATCTGGTCATGGGATCAGAGTTAGGACATGGTCATCACTTCTAAGTGACAGCTAGAGAAGGTCCCCAGTCTTCTTACCAGCAAGCCTCAAGAGACAGCATCTAAGGCAGGAGAAGCTGGATCAGGATCACACTGAAGTACAGTTGCTGACTAGTATGCACAGCCCTGAGCAGCTTGATAAGGTCATTTTCCTCTACCTACATAGACCCATATTGGTTGAGTGTCAGGAGCAGTGATACTGTACAACGATGAACCCAGACCATGATCTTGTTGGCAGACATAGTCCATGTGGCTGACTATGGCAGTATATGAGTTAGCTCAGCATCAGGGATAACATGGTTATGGTCACCATGATGCAGGCATATATGCTTCCTGAGTTGTTTGGGATCTGGCAAGGCAGCTTTCTTTGGTGCCAGAGATAGCTTTCTTCTCCATCCCAATCTGTACTTCAAAAGGTGCCTTACACTGGCATAATGGAGCATTGTTCCAATGGACATCGCCAAGATGATTGTGGCCTTAGTCTATGATGCCAAGTAGTGCCCCTGCCAGTTAGCACTGGCAATACTAGTCTAGATTAGGGGCAGGGAGGCTGTTGTCCTGCAGATGTTTTCTGACAACTGCTACAGCATTATCCAACAGAGCTGATGTTGAGAGATAATAGAAGTCACAGTGTCAAAAACTTCAGGAATGTTGTGCATTCACCATCTCCGGGATGGAACAAAGAATTTCTACCTTGGTATAAGTGAATTTCCTATATTCCTATATAAATGAAAAGGAAATCTACCCAGCATTGCCTACATTGATGTTGATGATTTTGCTTATGATATGAATTAAATAAAAGTTTGAGTGGCAGCACCTCCAATCCTTTAAACTAGTTGCACACCAAATTCCCCATAAAATGGACCCAAACTAGCAATAGTCTTGTGTGGGAGGGAAGAGCTAAACCTTGCTGATAGCTCCTGAACTTGCACAAAATTGTTTTGGATGTCAATCTTACCCAAGTCTAAATACAAAGTTTGGTCAAAACAGGTTCCTCAGTGTGCATTCTAGGGGAGAAAATACAGACATCCGAAGTGTTTGGGGGTGGAGTAACCCCAAAGTGGATTCTACAGCCTTCATTTTCGTCCCAATGGATAAGACACAAGCTTGGGTGGCTCTATGATCAAGCATTTACAACACTGACCATCTCCACCCATCCAGCCCCATAATGCATGAAAAACACAGGACAAGAACTGCCCTGAGAAATAATACGTGCTTGGTTGTCAATACACTCAACTCATAGTTATGGTATTTATTACTGTTTGGTTGCAGTCTTTCAAAACCAGCATTTGCTGCATGGAGATAATAAGTGAAGCATTAAAGAACCCTCTATTTTCTAGTTTGTAGGAGAAAAGGAGATGTATAACAGCTTCATTCACAGCTCCCAAACATCAAAAGGAGGAGACTATTGCTCAAGTTTAATGGCTGGTTGTTAAATGAGGGATGAAAATCTTGGCTCAAAAATAAGTAGAAGACATCATGCGCCTGCTCCTGATTGCGTGCTCTTTAACAAAGGGTCAAAAGAAGGAAGAAGCAGAGTTTCTGCCCTTTTCTTCATATTATAAAACTGTCTACCAGACTACAACAAATATTTGCTTTGAGGTGTTGCTGGCATCAGATTGGGACCAACTATTCTGTTAAGGGCATGCATACTCTTTTCCTACTGCAAACAGAACAGTTCTCCAATGAGAAAGCTTCACTGTCCTGCCAAATAAGTCTGTTCAAACCCACTATTAGCCATGTCCTTTCCAAGCACTGAGCTACATACAGCACAAATTTACAAACACAGAGAGAGAGAGAGAGAGAGAGAGAGAGAGAGAGAGAGAGAGAGACTACATACTTAATGCCTTCAGAAAGAAAACCTCAGTCTCTGCTTTGTGCTAGTGTTACAGTCATACAGTTCCTGACACAGCTCCCCTTTATTTATACCAGTGTGTGGGAGCTTAAAGTTCATCTTACAAATTTAACATTCCATGGATTTCATCCAATGCCCACTGAGAGCTGAAAAAGTTCCCATCAAGTTCAATAAACAGTAAATCACAGCCTGTGTGGAAAAGGTGCAATTAGATAACCTCACTAAACCTTTAAACTCTGTCCCTAAAAGAAGTTCCAAAAATATCACACAACAAAGACATCTCTATTTTCTTCAAGCACTAAAATGCTTTCAACTGTATCACAGGACTGCTGAACTTCAGGTAGAGGGATCAGGCTATGAGTTTACTGAAAAGATATGGATAGAAATGAACTCAAAATTCTCACAGCATATGTGTTTTTCTCCCTCTCTTTCTGTGAGCGTCTACAGAGGGGGAGATCATCTAGCTACAATCCAGATGGGAAAAAGAAAAGAGAGGGAGAAACACTGGTGTTAACGGATGTAATTTCTGGAGGGTTTCTGGTATTCTGTGACCACTGACATTTTAGGAGAGTGGAACTGCGTCAGTGACTAGAAAGCACAACAGAAAGTTGGAGAGCAAATCAGGCAATCAGTCAACTGGAACAAAGGAGAACTACAGTTTAGTAACAGCAGAATAAAAGCATGTAAAAACAGGCCAAACAGAAAATCAGGGGATCATTGCATGACTCCAGAAGACTTTTTTTTCCCACTAGAGAACTTTCTCCTTCCTTCCTTCCCTCCCTCATAAACACACACATCTTCAGGGAGCAAAACAATCAACTTCCATACAAAAATGCTTGAATGTTAAAAATCTACCTCTTTTTTATTAGAACAAGCCAAACATACATAATTCATTTGGGCAGGTTACAGAGTTCAGCACATGATATTGTACCTCAGTGCACCAGATTGACAGTATTGTCTAAAGAGCAAACATTTATCTTCCTGATGGTTGTTTCCTATACAGGAGATTTTGGAAGATCTCACTGGATTCTAAACAGAAGTAAAAGCTAAAGAGATATCAAAGGAGCATCAGGGCAGAAAAGGGCAACCTGATAGTTTAGTCTTGCCTACTGTTACTCTTGCAGTCTGGCCAATAAATTTGTTCTATATGTCCTTCATCACATCAACCCAGGAACAGTCGAGCAAGACATCTTAGAGAGCTTTATCTGTATGAAGAACATAGCCACAAATTTTCAATTCTGCATCAGACTGAAGTGCGCAAATGCATAAAGTAATAGAACCAGTTTAGTGTCATGGTTAGAAGGTAGATTGGATGCATGTTCAAGTACCCACTCATCCATGCAATTCATTGGGTCACCTAGGACTGCTTTCAGCCTGACCTTCACAGGGTAGTTATGATGATAAATTTGGGAAGAGAAGTACCAAATACATCCCACTGCAATCACTGGAGAAAAAGTTCAACATGAATGTAACTTAAAAAGAAATGAACAAACACAGCCATATTGGCTATGGGATTCTGGATGTTACAGTCAAAAAAAAAAAGAACATTGTCAAGCCATTAGAATCAACTGATCAAAACACTATTAAATTCATATTTTATCTCCCCATTTCCCTGTGCCATGTGCCATGAAAAGGACTTCTCCTCACCAGTAGCTTCTCCCCGAAGCAAAACTGCGTAAGAGATGGAAATCAAAATGGAACTGAAATGGAAATCACAAGAAAAATGTAGACTGGAGAAAGAAAAAATACCATCCCTGGATGCTTTTTAGAAGAAGCCTTCAAGTGCCCTCTAGAAAGTTCAGAAAGGTTTGCTTATTTATGCAAGGCTTACCTGACATTGTTAGTTTTGAACACAAGTTTACTGAAAGATGTTGCAGGGCTCTTCTTTTTTGTGGCATAGGAATCTGTCCCTAATCTTTCAATGTTATTTCTGTCTCTGGGACCAAATTTTCTGTTAAAGAAATAATGTCCAGGAACATGTTGACTTCTGTAACTGAGGTACCTCCTTTCTGTGTTGGTTTTTAAATTTAATTTGTCTCTTGTACACCTCAAACACTCAACAATAACAAAAAAAGGAGCAAGACACTATGCTATAAAAAGCCACATTGTATGCACTGCTAACATGGAATCCATTCTGCATTTCCATACTTTACACGACTAAGAATGCATTTTCCAAGGAAAATATATCCTTCCTCCAAAGGTCATCATATTCCATTTCTTCTGAAGTTAGAATCCTAACTCATAAATGGCATTTCTGCTTTTATCACTACTAAAAGAAGCCATTTTCAATAGGTATTGGGAGTAGATGCTGGAAATTAAAAATCAGTCCATGGAATATGAAAATATTTACTGAATTCAGGGTTACCTACATATTAATGTTCCCAAAGGTGACTACATTGCTTATACTAAGTTTCTACAGTGATTAACATCCTGCTTTAAAATACTGTGATATTTTGAATTGGCATGCAAATCATTTGTGTTCTTTTGTACCACCCAGAAAGCAAGTCATGTGTTTCTTTTTCCTCTGTCTAGTGAATAACAGCTTGTTTGGGGAAAAATAAAAAGAAAACCCGTTCTTGCTGAGAAAAGCCTTTCTAAAGATTAGTGTTTTGGCAGGCTAAGTACAGCTACTCTTCATATGTTTGATTCATTGGTTGCCCCTTATTCCGAAATACATAAGCCTTGCATACCACAATGGAAAGCTGGAAGGTTTAAGATTAGGTCTTAATTCAAATAGGCATGTATATCACTTGATAAATATGCATCTTTGATGACTGGCAGCTGGATGTGTCAACTTGAAGAGAAATGTATTTTAATGGATATGAAGAGACAGAAAGGTTTTATCCTTGGTGACATGAGTAGGTCAACATTTAATGCTGCAGTGATGAACAAGGTGAAACGCAGGCATGGGACTTCCAAGAAGTGGTCACGATCATCACCCATAGCATCATTTTGCTGATTAAAGACAGAGAACAGCATACTTGAAGCAATACAGCCTGCACTTTGAATAGTCATTATTGTTCATAATAGGGAAAAATTAAGAATCTGGATCCTTACAGTTCATGTCCTGAAGCTAAATATTTTCATCAACCTTTTCTGCCTGCAAGTACATGCAAGATCTCTACAGAATACACATCCCGTTATAAGCTGAAAAGCTGTGCTGGAGACACATCTACTTTGCTCTAAGCTCTGCTGGAGCTGCCAGTTTTGTTAATAGTCTACTACTTATATAAACAAAGGAGGCACATATATTATCAACATGAGTTTGAAGAGCAGGTGCTGTGCTGGTCCAGAAGAAAATCTGAAAGGATTCAATTTTTTTTCTGGTTATACTTCAGAAGAAGAGTCTCCACACAGTAGACGGAATTGACACAGCAAAAGGTATCATTGGGACAATTTTAGTTTCTACTTTTTCTCTCTGTAAATGACCCAATGATACCTTTTTTCCTAAGGATAATAGCAAACAATCTCAGATCTTACATATTTATCTCTCAACAGCACAAACTGGGGATATAATACTTAGTTTTAGCACACATATTTTCAAGAAAATCTCCTGACCTTTTTACAAAGGGAGGGTAGTCATAACCCAAGTAAGACCACCTTTATACAGCACAAAATATACTCCTCTTTCTCTTCTCACCGCTTCATGTTTCTAGTTCCATTTTTGTCTTCAACACCACTGTTTTACCATGGAGACAGACAGACAGACATGCAGATGTGCATGCATATACACACAATCCAGCAAAGCAAATCATACCAGTTGGGAATTGCGGGTTGAATACACAGCAGCACAAAGATGAGAAGCTCTAGTTAATAAAACAGCAATTACACATACAAAGATGCTTCTTCTGGACAAAAAAGGATCAGGTTACATTTTAAGAGTTGGGAAAAGGTAGTATGACCTATCTATAGTAATACTTGTTCTTCCTGGAACACTTACACTTTCCCTTCCATCACCAATTGATCTATGTAGAACTCAACTTTTCTTAGAACTAAACTAGATTTCTCTCTCTCACACACACACACATACACACACACACATATACACAAACGCAATGTTAGGTACTTTCCATGAACTATTCAAAGGAAACAGATATGTTCTTCAGATATGTCCAAGAAACAGTTCATGCATGACATGAATCAGCCACTGCATCATTTCTTTTTTCTCTCTCTTGTGCTTTAACTGTGACCTCTTTTTACCAGCAAATTTCACACAACCTATGAATGACATCAGTGATTAATGCATGATTGAAACAAGATAGAAAGTTCTCACTGTAACTTAGCACAACCACCAACTCAATGCAGCCATCAAAAGACCAGATACATTTACAGGAATATCACTACCTAAAATACCTCACTTTTGATGTCTATCTAAATCTGGCAGCATTTATCCAAAGTCTGCTGAATGTGCAGAAGATACAGTATATACTCTCTTCCATTGGACTACTGGTAACAGGGAAAGTATAATATCTGCTGTAAGACATCAGTATTATGTGGCTGATATCTATAATAAATGGTTTTCACATACAAATGCTTTGAAACTGTGCAAGTGACATCACTCTGGGAAACACTAGTCATGCAAGCCATTCATGACACCAGTAGATATGTATCAGCAAAGTATCATCTTGAAACAGTAAAAAGACAAGACAACAGGCTACATACCCAGCCTCCGTTGTCCTGGATCCAGTTGTGCAGGTGTCGGTTCAGATACTCAGTCATCCACATGGCAATACTGTCCACGAGGGGGGACATCTCCTGACTGACACTCTCCACACACAGCATGCCCCCAAATTCAAAGAATGCCACAATTCTCCCCCAATTCACACCATCTCGGAAGAGTTCTTCCACCACAGCCAAAAAGCGACTTCTGGCAGTGCTTGGGGTCAAGTGCAGCTGGCCCGACATTTGAGCAAAGTCCCTCCGATAGCGCCGTGAAAACTCATCTCCGGCTTGGCATAAAGTTGAGTGAACAACCTGTGGTACCGGGTGCGGTTCATCCTCGGGGGCAGTGGAACTCATAGGAGCAGAACCAGGCAGCTCAGAAGAAAGGGACGCCAAGCCTGCAGGGGCTGGGATAGTCCAAGCAGCAGGAGCAGTAGCAAGGTTTTCTCCATCTCCACTGGCAACCCAGTCATATCCTTTCTGCGACAGCTTGTAATGGATGTACTTCAGCACTATTTCCCTGTTATCGTAACCTCTTCTCCCGGGATGAGCCATCATGGATAATAAGGAGTAGGGTGAAGGAGAAAAAGGAACACAGAAGCAGATTAACGTCCCCTACCCACTCAGAAAATAAAGCAGCCAGTAATACTAAGTGCTGGTGTTTATATATAATCCAGTTGTTCTACTCTATGCAGTTCCATTGGTTGAGATGCGGGGGAGTCCTCAGGGTCTCAAAAGGTATTTCCGCCTTTCCAGTGTTTCCTCTTCAGTTTGTGATCCACAATGGAAACCAGATTTAAAATGCAGCCAATACTGTATTCCACATGTAATATTTATCAGAAAAAGTCTATTTTCAGAAATCTTCCTTCATGCTGAAATGCATCTGAAATAAGAATATCAGATACTTATTCAAAATCAGGTGCATTTTCCTCTTTCCTGTCTACTGAGCTAGGAATATGAGTGAAGAAGCGGCTATATACACACACCTCCAGCCCCCAAAAAACACAACAGAAAACCCTGCCATTCAAAGTGATTTACTCAGGAGAACAACCTCCAATGCAAATTCATGCAAAGCACGTTCAACTCGAACTCTCCACTGTTCCCCCCTCCTTTACAATAAAATAAAATAAAAGTTATCCAAAGTACTCCCCCTCCCCCCACCTTTTGGAAAATACTTACAAGAATGAGAAATGTCATTTTCTGTGAAGTTTCCTTAATAGAAAAAATAAAAATCAAACATCATGTCCTCTAAACGACTGAACGCAAACGGTTCTTTGATGATTCCAAACAAGAAAGGAGGGATGGAAAGGCAGCTTTCAGATACCCCTTGGACTGTTATTATTTTCAAAAATGTTTCCAAGGCTCCTGTTTGAATGACATTTCCAAAGATATGTCAAAACTCACAAATCCAGCCTCCGAAGTTTAGAAAAGCCAACCACCAGAAAGAAAGCCGGAGGAGTACCGGGGGGGGGGAAAAAAACCCTAGGAAAAGCATCAGAGAAATGCATACTGAAATCCAGACTTTTTAATTAGCGCGATGCTCCAGTGCAATAGCTTTCCAAACGATCGTGGTGTTTTTCTTCATTCAGTGCTGGATTTTGAGCTCAGTATCTCCCATAGACAATCGTGACTGATTTCTCAGTACTGCTGAACTCTGCTGGGGGGAAATGCACACCAAAAAAAAAAAGGGCAGTTTTGGGATTCCCCCCTCCTTTTTAAAAAGGAAGCTATCCCACAAAGCAAAGGAGGGGGGAGAATGGGGCGTGTCTTAATTGCTCCTGATCCCCCCTCCCTCCCTCCTCCTCCTCCTCCTCCCCCTCCCCCCCGTGCCCTTCCTACTCCAGGTAGCCCTCGTGCGAGGCTTCCCAGCCACGAGGCGCCTCCTCCTTCCCCGGCGAGGCTGAAGATTTGGATGCGTTGCCGTTTCGGCGCGGCGGCGGCGGCGGCGGCGGCGGCTGCTATCGGGGAGGTCCTGGGGCAGCTGTATGCGGCAGCGGCAGCCTAAAGGGGAGGAGACAGAGGAGGGTTGCTCCTGACACGTCGGGCTCGGCAAATGGGGCCGCTTGTCTCTTAGCCCCACCTCACAGTTCATTCAAGAAAAGGGGGGAATAAAGAGAGGGAGGGAAAGCTTTTCCGTCAAAGCAGCCGCTGTCGCCCGTCTTGCCTCCCGCCGCCTCCCGCCATGGCTGTGCCTTCGCGCAGCCCCCCTGAGTCGCGCCTAATTGTCCTCCGCCGCGAGGCTTGCAAAGCGCGGTTTTCCAGGGGCCTTTTGGCTGCTGGGCGCGAGGCTGGGTGGTCCCCGGCGGGAGGGTTGAGCGGGCAAAAGAGGCGGCAAACCGGCCGTCCCCGCTTCATTCATTTGGTTTGGCGGGATCGCCTGGGAAGCTGCGGTGGATTGTTCTGCTCGGCGACACTTCTTTGGAAGGGGACGAGAAAGAGAAAAATAATTAAGAGCGGGGTGTTTTGTTTTTTTAAAAAATTATTTATTTATTTGCTTATTTATTTAGAACACGTTTGACGTATCAAAAAAATAAAATAAAACCACGCAACCACTCTGTTTTTCAGCCGTGTGCTAGTGTGGCAACCGCTCTGGGATGTCAATAGGAGAATATTTACAGAGAGGAAACTGAGGCTGAGGCGAGAGAGGGGGCGACGCACTTGTTTAAGACCACCCAGCCAGTCCAGACGTGAGGTGAAAATGAAAACCCGTTTTCCAGCGATATTAAACTGCTGGGCCCAAGGATAGAAGTGGCTGTTTTTTGTTTGTATTTTAGGCACATAAACCGATAGAGGTTTTCTCGGTTAAGAGTGTTTGACGGTGATTCCCTGGGAATTATAGCTTCATTCAGAAAACACGCTCTCAAAAAAAAAAGAGAGACAGAAGGCGTGTCGCCGTTTTTTCAAAAGTCCGTACACAAAGTCCTGCCCTTTGAAACCCTTCTCCTCCGTTTCAAGTCTGCAAACGTTTACAGCACCTGGAGCACGCAAGACGCCGGTCACCTGCGAATGCAAACTTACTTATTTTTTGAATTTATATCCCGCCCTTCTCCCAAGGTGGGCTTCTTAGTCGCTGCAGAAAAGCAAAGCGGGGGGCCAAGCAAGGACATCCTTGATTGTATCTTCCTCTGAAAGACCATCTATTCTTGCTCTTCTTCCGCCGCGTAAAGCCGAGGCAAGCGGTGGTTTCCTCCCGTTTCCTAATTTTGTGGCATTTGAACAGTTGGCCGATGAAGATGAGCCTTTTTTTTTAAAGGTTAAACTTCTCTAGAGGAGTGAGGAGTTTACAGTTCGTCTCTAAGAACGTGTGTGAAAACAGCAGGAATTCCCACTTGTGGGTCCGCCCCCTCTTCTGGCGACAGTTCCCTATCAGTATCAATAGGGTGCCCTCTGGCTTCCGTCTCTGGTGGCTGCGTCAGATGTGTTGCTCAGGCCATTTCTGCACTAGACTGTTCTAGTGCTATTATTCCACTTTCAACATCCTATGGAATCCTGGGATTTGCGTCAAACCCCAGGATTCCATAGGATGTTGAAAGTGGAATAATAGCATTATAACAGCCTAGTGCAGAAATGGCTTCAGTTTCCTCCTCTTGCTGGGGAGACTTCACTCCCCTCATCACCCAAACAGTTTTGTTATTGTGTGCATTCAAGTTGTTTTGGGTTCATGGCTAGATTTGTTCAGACAGGGTTGCCTTTGTCTGAAAAAGTGCAACTTGCCCAAGATCACCCAGTGGGTTTCCATGGCTGAGGGAGAATTCGAACCCCGGTCTCCAGAGTTGTACTCTAATGCTCAAACCACTAAACCACATTGGCTGAACTAGTACATGAGATAACTACGGACAAAGAGGAAGGGAGACTTGTGGTACGTGTTAAGGCAAACCAGCAAAAACTTTGAGGACTACAGCCCATTCCCTCATATGCACTTCTCTCGGAGGCCTGTAGTCCATGAAAACTTATGCCGGAAACACACTGATTAGTTTTCAAGGGGCCAGAAGACTCCTATTTATGTTTTTCATAGTGAGGGAGACAAATTCAGCTATCTTGTCCTCATTTTTTGTATCCAGTTTTTCTCTGGTTGCATCCCCAGAAGCAAATGCATTGAACATATATAACTTGAATATTATTCTCCATTAATCTAAGAAAGTGGATTGTAAGCCACAAAAGCTTGTGTGAAAATAAGTCTGTTGGTCTAAAAAGCTCTACAATATTTTTTTGTTGCTATGAAGGTCTGTATACAGCACATATTATACCCTAGTGTTTGTAAAATACTCTCCAGAATTAAACTGAAAAGAACAGGGACATGTATATAACATCACAGTGCTAATAATGAGGACCACTTCTCCATAGATCTCACCCTGCTACATTTTGCTGAGTTATCACCCCTCTATGTGCATTACTTTAATTTCTTCTATAGTTGTCTGGGTTTTTTAAAATTCCATTTTGTTTATATCTTACTTTATCTCATGGGCTTCACAGCTTTTCCCCTGCTAATCCTTCTGTCCCAAGTGGCTGTCTTAAGCTGTTGAATTTATTGGGGAAAAAATATAATTGTTTACATGTAAGTGCCATTATAGTGTAATGGATTGCATGCTTGACCAGAACTCCAGGAGACCAAGGTTCAAATTCTCTTTCAGCCATGGAACCCCACTGAGTGACCTTGAGGAAGCTACAGTCTCTTCAGAGGAAGGCAATGGGAAGGCAACTCCTCTGAATAATAAATCTTGCTAAGAAACCTTATGATAGGGTTGCTGTAAGTTGGAGTTGATTTGTAGGCACATGACAGCAACAAATTTTAAAATGCATCACATTCTCTCAGCTTCAGATGAAGGCAATGGGAACCCTCCTTGGAATAAATCTTACCAGGAAAAGCCCAGAAAAGGATTGCCATTAAGTCAGATTGAACGCAAGTTAACAACAAGAAGTAGCTGTGCACCACATGCATGCCCATTTGACTTTTACATCTATATTTTACAGACAAGTGCATAACAAATAAGATGCATCCAGGCCTCTCACAAGTATAGCTAGGTCCTATAAGGAACTTTGACTTAGATAAAGTGTTCAGGGACAATACCCCCCTTCAAAAAAGTGTGTTATTCTAACAATTTTGTAAAATTTGAAATTCTTGGAGGAGTGATGTTCTGCTTGTATGTATGTTAATGCTGACCTCCCCCACCATTAAAGGCTGTAAACCAACAAAGGTTATACCATCTGACATATTGTTGCTGTTGTTGTGTACCTTCAAATTGTTTTTGACTTATGGCGACCCTAAGACAAACCTATCATGGGATTTTCTGTGATGTGTTCAAAATCACTCAGTGGGTTTCCATGGCTGAACAGGCATTTGAACCCTGGTCTCCTGGGTTGTAGTCCAACATTCAAAAGACTACAATACACTGGCTCTCTGCCATCTGACATGCCAGGGGTCAACTTCCTGACACTGTGGAATATACTGTGAGCTGCACAAGGCCCTTCTAAAGCAAAACATCCCCCAAACAAAACAAATCTGTTGTGGAACTCATTAGATTTCTTTCTTTCTTTCTTTCTTTCTTTCTTTCTTTCTTTCTTTCTTTCTTTCCCTTTTTTGCAGGTGGTCATGGGGCTGTGCTCTGTTTCCAAGCAAAACCAGCAAACCTAAAGGCCTCTAGGACTGGAAAAAGCTTTTTGTTTTGTTTTTTAAACATTGCCTTGGGGGTGGTGGGCTGTAAAAAAAAGAAAGGGGTTGCATTTTGTTCACCCCTCCAAACAATAGATTACTTGTTGTTAACTGCCATCAAGTCGACACTGACTTGTGGCAACGCTATGAATGAAAGACATCTGAGTCACCCTCTCCTTAACTGCCCTGCTCAGGTCTTGCAGATTCAGGAATGTGTTTTCTTTGATTGAGTCTTTCCATCTGTAATGTGGTCTTCCTCTTTCCTACTGCCTTCTACCTTACCAAGCGTCATTGGTTGTCCTAGTGAGTCATGCCTTCTCATCATATGGCCAAGGTATGACAGCTTTAGTTTAGTTATCTTGGCTTCTAGGGAGAATTCATGTTTTCATTGCTCTAGGATCCATTCATTTGACTTTTTAGCCATCCAGGGTATCTGTAAAACTCTTCTTCAGCACAACATTTCAAATGAATTGATTTTCTTCCTATTAGCTTTCTTCACTGTCCAGCTTTCACAACCATACATAGAAACTGGACATACAATGGTGAGGACAATCCTAACTTTGGTATTTCATGATATATCTTTACACTTCAGGATCTTGTCTAATTCCTTCATATCTGTCCTTCCAAGTCCTAGTCTTCTTCTGATTTCTTGACTGCAGTCTCCATTCTGATTAATCACTGCACCAAGATATGGAAAATCCTGAACTATTTCAATGTCTTCATAGTCTGCTTTAAGGTTACATAAATCCTCTGCGGTCATTATTTTTGTTTTCTTAAAGTTCAGCTGTAAACCTGCCTATGCACTTTATTTCTTAAGTTTCTGCATTAATCATTTCAAGCTTTGCTATTTTCTGCTGGCAGTATGGTATCATTTGTATATCAACTTGTGTTCCTTCCTCCTATTTTCATGCCTCCTTCCTCTGACTCTAATCCTGCTTTATACATGTTCAGCATATGAGTTAACAAGATAATGTGATCAAATGCAGCCTTGCCTAGTCTCCTTGCCTACTGGAAACCATCCTGTTTCTCCATGTTCTGTCCTAACGGTAGCCTCTAGTCCTGTGTACACGTTACGCATCAGGACAATCAAATGTCGCAGCGCGCCCATTTCTTTAAGAGCAATCCATAATTTTTCATGATCTATACAATCAAATGTTTTGCTATACTCCATAAAACACAGACTGATTTTCTTTTGAAATTCTTTGGTGTGCTCCTTTATCCAACATATGTTTGCAATATGATCCTTAGTGCCTCTTCCTTTCCTGACCCCAGGACCCCTTTCCTGACCTCGGACATCTGGCATTTCTTGATCCATATACAGTAGCAGTAATATATAGTTGAGAGTAAGTTACTTAGCTTGTGCATTAATCTGGCACCAGCTGAAGCAGAAGGTCTCTGGATCAATCTCCAGTATCTCCAGGTAGGGCAGAAAAAGATTTGGGCAGAAACTTTGGGTTAAATAGAGCTTTCTTCCAGGGAAGTACATGGAGGATTATGACCTTTGAAAAATTTATTTTACAGATGATGAAGATGGGGTTGAGACCCGAAGAACAGCAATATAGGCTAATAGGATTCTACTAAAGTCACTGGAAATTTAAAAACAAGGTGTCAATTTCCCAGTGAAGATGAGCACAAAACAGAGGCAGTTAGAGCATATGATATAATATGCAGCTATATTTAAAATTAGAACAATTATACAATTATAAAACTATCAAACATTATATAATCATATTGAATTATGATATATGGAAACACCACCATATTTAGTTAAAGGGGATATATGTTTAATGTATTTTTTTTTGTCCTGGTATTTAGTATTGTAGATTAGTTTATGTATTTGTGTTGTTTAGGTAGTTTATGTATGTATTTATGTGTTTGTGTTGGGCTACGGGTTGTTTTATGCACTTGTTTTATGTATTATGTATTGTGTGCATTCACTAATAAATAAAAAAATAGAAAAAAAATAAAATTAGAACAATTAACAATTATACAACTAAAAAGAAGAGGAAGGTGAATTGTTTTGTGACAGAAAAAAAAAGGTTATGCATTATTTATTTATTTAAACTATTTTAAACTGCCTTTATAGAGAAGGTTATCTCAAGGTGATGACAATATAAACATAACATATAATATATTAAAACTTCAAACATTCCAAAGATGTTCAAATATATATTTACAATAGGATCCATAAATAACACTACTCTTCAAATATTGCTCAAAGAACACAAACAGTTTTCACCAACCACAGCAATAAATCAACCACATGTCTGATAAAATTTCATCAATTAAAAGCTATGCAAATTCCAAGTCTGAAAGAGCTAGTAACTCATGCATGAACAAGCTACATCTGCTTTCTTTAGCTGGGCCCCAAGTGGATAAACAAGCTTCAATGGAAAGAGGCATTCTTGGCCACTGATGTGATTCAGCAAACCATGCTGGGTCCAGAAGAATCTTAAACTACAAACCTGGCATCTAAGCGGGAGGGCAATCGTCGCCCATGCACCATTCTTCCTACATTGGGCAAGCAATTTTCTGATGTCTTCTGGGCACATAATGCATTGTGATGACAAAGTGGGAGAAGCATTTTGCAACATCTTAATAATGAATACGGAAAACATGTACATTTCCAAAATATACACAAACACTAGTCAATGATACCTCATCAAAAATGCATACAGTGTGCACATTTAGAAAAACTGTGTGGAAAAGTATATACGGATTGGGAGGGGGCTACTCTGCACTAGAAGGTAGAAGCTTGGCATGGAAAAAATTAGAATCTTGATGAGTTCAGGCTTGAAAGTTCCACCCATCTGGAAGCACCTTTAATTAGAGAGAAATGTTGCTGCCTCCTCCCCATACTCCTGTGCTAACAGTCTGAGAAAAATTGGAGACTTCCCCCGTGATGGCCTTAAAAACAAAGAAAAAAATAATACTTATTTTATCCAGGAAGAAACAGTGGTCTATCAATTGCCAGTATAGCAAATACCAAATCTCTCAGAGAATGTCAAGGTTAGATGTTGAATTGATCAGTTTGTTACACTAGAACTTATAGTAATTGATTTATTTACTCAAAGATATCCCAAGGGTATCAGGGTAAGATTAGACAGGTAGATATATATAGAAAGACAGAACATTTATGATTATGACTGGTAGCAAGACCTTCCCCATGTTCCCCATGTAGCCCCACAGAAGGCTGTTTTGGAGCAGGAGGAAGAAGAAGAAATGTTTTTGTGTGGTCACGTGCCTTTATGCTAAAGTATATTTATCTTACTTTAGAACTATTTAGCACTAACTTGCATTACAACTATTGGCCTCAATCATAAGCAAATGTGTGCAAATTTAAACAACCAAGAATTTTTATTTTCACGTTATTTTAATCTTACTATTAAATCAATGAGAATGTGAACCTCTGTTGGAAAAAGTAACATGAGAATAATCCCCTACATCCATAATCCCTCTGCTCTTCGACCCAGAAATGAAGGTGAAATTTTAGCATGTGATTTTGCACATTACAATCCACTACCTGAGAGCCAGAGTAGTGTAGTGATTTGAACATTGGACTATGACTATGAAGATCACGGTTTGAATCCCCGCTGGGTCATAGCAACCCCCAGGTGACCTTGGATGAGTCACACTCCTTCAGCCTTTGAGGAAGGCAAAGGCAAACCCCTCTGAACAAATCTTGCCAAGAAAACCCTGTGATAGGTTGACCTTATGATCGCTGTAAATCAGAAGTGACTTGGGCCATTTCCGCACTACATTCTTATAGTGCGATTACTCCACTTTCAACGTCCTATGGAATCCTGGGGTTTGCAGTTTAGGGAGGGGCCAGCTGGCAAACCCCAGGATTCCATAGGATGTTGAAAGTGGAATAATTGTGCTATAAGAGTGTAGTGCAGAAATGGCCTTGAAGGCACATAACAACAATCCACTACCTCTGATGCACTGATGGAGAAAAACAAGCAAGCCTTAGGTATAAATGCACTGTTACATTCCACCATTTAACAGTTTGTTTATATCTAACCTATTTATTCTATCAGTATATCTTAGAAAGTGGATTGTAAGACAAAAATTCATGCTGAAATGGATAATCTTAAAAATTCCTCAAGACTCTGTCCCTTCCTCTCCTTTTCCTTTTAAAATACTAAAGCAAACTAGTACTAGGATATCTTCGAAGAGGAAATGTACACCATACATACTTTTCTATGGAATCTTTTTACAGCAGTCTCTATTAGAACTATATTAAACAGATAAAAAGGGCTTTCTCTATTGGTACCATATTAAATACATTAAAACATTTTTTGTCTCCTCACCAATTGTTAAATGTTAACCAACATTATTGAACAGCATTTAGACTTTGACCATTTCCGCACTGCACTGTTATGGTGCTGTTATTCCACTTTCAGCATCCTGTGAAATCCTGGGATTTTGCAGTTTAGGGAGAAGCATTTAAAATTCTCAGTCAAAGAGCTCTTTGGTCTCACTAAACTACAAACCCCAGAATTCCACAGGATGTTGAAAGTGGAATAATAGCACTATAATAGTGTAGCATGGAAATGTCCACAGAGTTTTCCCTCTTTTTTCTCACTTTTCCTCACTGAAATCATTGGTGGAAGATGAATCTCTGGCCAAATTGTTCAGATATATAAGCTGTTTAAGGTAGCTCCTAAAAAATCTTTGGAGAAACACGTGCATGCAATTTGAAAGATGTTTTGCTAGCAGAAATGAGAACAAACTCTTAAATCATGTTCCAATTTGACATGTAGATGAATATAAAATGAAGGTGAAAAAAGCAGATCAAGCACTGCTATAGCTTATAGGTAAATCTTACAGGAACTTTCCATTACTTGTCTCTCCCCTGCTACAAAACATTTAGATTTTGAACTTTGAAATCTTCTAAATATTTTCTGAGGAGGAGAGTAAACACAACATTTAAATGATCTGAATACAGTAAATATGCAGTTCTTGATCTATAGTGGCTGAGCTACCTGTAATATTTCTCTGGGGAAGAAGAAGGAGTGAAAAAGAATTACGTCTCTTTCATTTTACTTTTCTTGTTGAATTTTGAATAGCTGTTCCATCCATCCCTCCTCTTTGCATTTAGAAAATATTTTCCTTGCTAGATGTTACCACCTAGTGGAGAGTTGCCAGTTTTATACCTTGCTAGGTTGTGGATTTATATTCTACAGTATTTACAATCAAGGACGCATCACAAAACAGTGCAATGGCTCAGGATGCATGGCTCTTGCCATAATTATTGCTGCTGGATGTAAATTTTAATAGTGAATGACAGGCCATTTCCGCACTTCACTGCTATAGTGCTATTATTCATTTTTCTACCTCCTGTGGAATTCTGGGGTTTGTAGTTTCCTGAGGCCAAAGAGCTCTCTGGTTGAGAATTCTAAATACCTTTCCCTAAACTGCAAACCCCATAATTCCACAAGTCATTGGAAGTGGAATAATAGCACAACAACAGTGTAGTGCCAAAATGGCCATACTCAGTGTAGAAACAAAGCTATGAGCCTGGTTAGAGACTAGCTGGAGTGCTACAAATTATTGAGTGTTAATTGATGATTGCAACAATGTATCTACTTGACATTGGTCTGTGCATTACAATGTATCAAAAGGATACCTAACCCGATTGGCCGCTCAGAATGCCTGAGGGGAATCCTGTCACACTTGGAGTAGCTCTACCTATGGCAGCTAAGCTGCAAAATTAAGAGTCGGAAAGGGTAGGAACACCCTTATCTGCATCTCCCTTCCTTCCTGAATAAAGTGGCTGGTGAGACAAGGTTCTGATCTTTTGCTCTGTTGTTTCATTAAACTCTTCCCCTTGGCAAGCCCATTCTGCAATTCCCAGAGAAAGAAATGCCATTCTTCAAGCTCTGCCAGATTGCAGTTTAATATTAACTGATATCTCTCCAGAGGATCCAAGAGAATGTACTTCAAGTGTAGCTTCTATTGTTTCTACTGTTTTGTAGCAGAGGCCTTGATGGCATTGTGGTTTCACTGGGAAACGGTAGTCCTCCCTGTGTGTTCCTCCTCATGCATTTCCTTTCATCTGAGTGAAGAGAACCTGTTGGTTCTGCATGCTCCTTAGGGAACTGTGTGGAGCCAATCTCATGTCCTTCTGTGTTCTAATTTAATTTATATAATAAATTGAATAATTAAATGGAGAGCACATAATTTACATATTTTTATTAAGTAAAAAAAAGCATTCAGTGTTGTCCCTTCACAGTCATACATGCCTGCACTTGGACAGAGAATCTAATGAGAATCATCCTGGCACCAAATACTGATACAGTAATGTTGCACTAGTTTATACAATTATGAAAATAGAACCTACCACCACCAACTTTACTAAAATCATGGAAATGCCTGACAAGTTGCTATAGTGGTAGAATTCAAAGCCATAGACCATTTCCACCCTACACTGTTATAAGGCTCTTCTTCTTTTTCTTCTTCTGCTGTTATTTCACTTTCAACATCCTATGGAATCCTGGGGCTTGCAGTTTGGGGGGGGGCATTTAGAATTCTCAGCCAGAGAGCTCTTTGGCCCCAGTAAACTACAAACTCCAGAATTCCACACTATAACAGTGTAGTGTGGAAATGGCCATGGATGTGTTAGTTTGGATCAGTATGCAAAAGGATAGTGTAGCACCTTTGAGACTGACCAAAAAAAGTTGATAGCATAAGCTTTTGCAGACTTAACCTGCTTCATCAGATCATAGAATCATAGAAATGTAGAGTTGGAAGAGACCACAGGGACCATCCAGTCCAACCCCCTGACATGCAGGAACACGCTCAAAGCACTCCCGACAGATGGCCATCCAGCGTCTGCTTAAAAACCTCCAAAGAAGGAGACTCCACCACACTCCAAGGCAGCATATTCCACTGCCAGACAGCCCTGACCGTCAGGAAGTTCTTCCTGAGGTTCAGGTGGAATCTCCTTTCCTGCAGCTTGAATCCATTGCTCCTTGTCCTGGTCTCTGGAGCAGCAGAAAACAAGCCCACTCCCTCCTCTACATGGCATCCCTTTAAAAATGGCTATCATGTCCCCTCTTAACCTTCTCTTCTGCAGACTAAACATACCCAGCTCTCTAAGTCTATCCTCATAGGGCATGGCTTCCAGGCCCCTCACCATTTTGGTCGCCCTCCTCTGGACCTGCTCCAGCTTGACCATGTCCTTCTTGAATTGGGGTGCCCAGAACTGGACACAGTATTCAAGATGAGGTCTAACCAAAGCAGAGTAGAGTGGTACCAGTACCTCCCTCGATCTAGACACCATACTCCTATTGATGCAACCGAGAATTGCATTGGCTTTCTTGGCTGCTGCATCATACTGCTGACTCATGTTCAGCTTGTGGCCTATTAAGATGCATGGAGTGAAGTGCCTAGGAGCAGACCTTTATAGCTATGAATGAGCAGGTGATATGTGTGAATAGCAATAGAAATGGTGATGAGGTGACAAGTTCAGTTTTAACAATGTTGGGGGGATAAAGACAGGAGCAAAGATGTTACATAAAGCCAAGGGGAGTAGATAACCATATGAAAGGTGGAGGGAGTTATTAGAATGTAGTGTGATACTGGCTGAGAACCAGGAACCAGATGTGATAAACTAGCCAAGGGATCCCTCATGAGACTGGATGTTAACTAGTGTTTATAATAGGTGTAGTGTGCCAGGAAACCATTTCCTCTGTCCAGCTTACAGTCAATGGACTGGAGTTTGTGGATATATTTCAGTGTTGCTGTTTCTATAGTGTTATCTGTAGCTTTCTTTTTTAACATTAAAAACTCAATTCATTATCATGACCTAATGGCAGTAACAATTTTTAAAAAATATATAATTTAAGAATTACACAAACCAAATGGAAAAGCATTGGCAGTGGAATACAGCTACATTACGAGCTACGTTATCACCAGAGCAGTTTGAGGTTGGGTTGCTTCACACATAGCTTCAAACCACAGTTTGGAAAAGCCACTTTTCTGACCCACAGTTCCTGGAATTCCCTAAACGTTGAAAAATCATGTTCTGAGACGGCCCTCAAAAGAAAATTGGTATAGACTTTTTGGCTTTAAATGTTTATGCTTTAATATGACAAATGGATAACAGCATAGCCTTCCAAATCAGGTGAAGTTTAAGCTTTTCTTGCCTCAGATATCTTGCATTCATCTTAACTAAAGACTCTCAATAAATCATTTACTATTAATTAAACTCCAGTAGTAAAATGGATTTTCTGAAGCTTTAAGAAATGGCCAGCTGTTACATTGTTTACACTGAGCAAAATGGTCACTGATAAAATATAAACACTCTGTGAGTTTTTATATTTATTCCAAACCTTCCCCCTGTTGCCAGATTCTAGGAAAATAGCTAAGTGGCAAAAAAGCAAAAACAAAAAACAAAGCACTTGGGATGTTTATCATGGTGGGGGGAGTCTCCAATGTTCCCCAGTTCAGTTTGTCCAAGAGAGATGGATTAAATATCCCAGTCTCTTATCTCCTTGCCTTCCAACTAAAACAGATGGTGCAATTGATTCAAAACAAGAAGAGCAACCTCCACGAATGGAAATAGAAACACAAGGTGAGAAGATTTTCGGTATAGGCGTCCCCTATTCTTTTTTTTGACATTCCGCTGCTTTGACACTTGCAAATTACGGACAAATTCCATTAATCTGACAAAGGAGCTGCTCTTTTGTCAGTTCTTCTTGCCTTGGAACTGCTCGTGTGCATGGTCCTGAATCTTGCCTGCAGGAAGCGTAGGCTCCTTTCTGAATAAATAGAACCTGTTCGCAATTTGCAAGCACGGAAACAACCCGTTTCCAGCCCACCGCCTGCGTTCCAAGCGGCTTGGGGCGGGGAGGCGACTTTGCTGTCCCCCCCCCTTCGAGAAGGGACCACGTCACCAGCGCCACCATTGTCGCTCTGGCCGCCGGGGCGGGGGGCGGGCCAGGCGGGCCCTTTAAACCCGGACCCGCCTCCCCTGCCGGCCTCTTCTTTGTGTCGGGCGAGCCGGGTGCTCTCCCTGGGTGCTCGCTCTCTCCCTGGATCTTCTTGGTTTCCCGCCACGTGGCTGGGGCAGTAGCCGGCCGTTTTTAAAGAGAGTTGAAGCGATCGCCGCTGCGATCTTCCTTTGTTTCTTTTTTCTCTTTCTTCGGCCATTTCTGCACTGGACTGTTATAGCGCCATTGTTCCACTTGCAACCTCCTATGGAATCCTGGGGTTTGCAGTTTCGGGAGGGGCCGGCCGGCCCCTCCCGAAACTGCAAACCCCAGGATTCCATAGGAGGTTGCAAGTGGAATAATAGCGCTATAACAGTCCAGTGCGGAAACGTCCTTTGTTCGCTGGCTGAGCTCGCTGCTGTACAGTCTCTCTGTCCCTCCATGCGAACGGGCCTCCTGTCGGCCGCTTCCGTTCCAAAAAAAAAAAACAGGCAAAAACGCACACAAGCCCACGAGGTTTTTCCCCGTTCAGAAGGAACGATCGGGCGAGCGATTGTGGCCGTGGGCCCCGCTGCTCCCCTCGGGTTTAAAGGGCTCTGCGCCTCCCTGGCGGTCCCCGCGGGCCTGTGGCGGGATCGCTCTTCGCCTCGCCCCTCGTGGCGCCCGCCGAGGTCTGTTCGGGGCTGTTGCCGGGAGCCTCTTTGCTTGGGCCTCGGTGCCGCGGCCGTGTTGTGGGGCGGGGGGCAGGAGCTTCCTTGTGCTTCCATCGTTTGGGCGGGCGCGGGCCCGGGCCCCGCGCTGAACCAGCAACATCCCGCTCTCTCCGCGGCTGGGCATCCCGGTCTCTCCTTGTTGATTCCGCCCCCCCCCCCTTCCCTCCTTCGCTCCCTTTGTTCGTCCTGGTGATGATGTCTGGCGTGCGTTGGGCTGCAGTTGCTGGACCTGGAGTATGTAAGGGTTATTGGGAGAGGAATCTGATATTTTATTTGCTTGGGCCGGGAGAGCGTGACTGGTTTTCCTGAAGTCGGACTGAGAGGGCGCATCCGGAGTTCCTCACTTGAGCACACCGGATTGTCTTTTGTCGGTTGTTAGTGTGTGAATAAATTTCCCTCATTTGGGCTGAGAGAGTGCGACTCAATTCCCTTCGTTTGGGCCAAGAGTGTGTGACTGGACTTGCTTCATTGGGGCTGAGAGAGTGTGATGCGATTCCCTTCATTGTGGCTGAGAGCGAGACTGGTTTTCATTCATTTGGGCTGAGAAAGTGTGACTTGATTCCCTCCCTTTTGACTGTGTGTGTGTGACTGGATTTCCATCATTTCAGCTGAGAGTGTGACTTGATTCCCTTAGTCTGGGCAGAGTGTGTGACTGGACTCTCTCTGGTGAGGCTGAGAGAGTGTGACTTGATTCCCTTTGTTTTGGCTGAGAGTGTGACTGCTTTTCCTTCTTTGATACTGAGAGAGTGTGACTTGATTCTCTTCATTTGGGCTGGGTTAGCACTGCATTGGTGGAGCAATTAGTCTACATTATGATCTGTGGTTGGCATGGCTCCCAAGCAAGTTTCTTCCACATCCAAGCTCTAAGGTAAATGTGGCCAAACTGCCAGCCTCCAGATGTGGGTTGGAGTGCACCTCCCAGCAATCCATTACCTTGGATGTTGGTTGTGGCTGATGGGCACTGTGATCCAACATCATTTGGAGGGGCACATTTTGTCTACTCCTGTTCTGCCTACAGTACTAGGATCAGGACTGTGCCCATGTCAACAGTATGGAGGTTGCAGGTATTACTTCACGGAGCACCTCTGCAAGGGCATGGTCACCATGTATGGTCATTTACCCACACAGAAATGCTTTGGATCTGTATCTGTGGCCTGCTCATATCTCCAGCCATACATAAATGCTACAGCCACAGTAGGGATTATCAGAGCATGTGGCTCTGGATCAAGGCGGAGGCACGCACAATGTTCCTATGCCTCCCCCAGAAGCAACTCTTAAATATTATGTTGGCATAAAGCTGCGCATAGTAGAAGTATGCCCTTAATATCAATCCTGAAATACATTTCCTGACACCTTTTCTTTTCCTTCCTTTTGCTAGGAAAAGACTAACATTCACCCTGCTCACCCCAAGAAGGCAGGCTGCCCGGATGGGTGATTACAGCACAGGGTGTCTCCCCAAGATTTCCAACTGAATCCTGTTGTCCCTCTTTCAGCATAGTGGTTTCAGGTGGTTACCAAATCATAGTATTTAGTATGTTTGTCCCAAGTTCTGTTTTCCCTGCTTTAGGTACTGTCTGGTAGCTGGTGGGTCTTACTCAGCTGAGCTGCTTCAGGTGGCTAAAGGGCAGGGGATCTTCTTTATGGGCAAAGATCACACAAATTGATTTTATACCCCAATTTGGGTTGCTTCTATCTATGCTTCCAATGCAAAATTAGATACCACTTCCTATGCAGATTTAGACAAGTAAACATATGGAGGGAGCTTATATTTATCGATCAGATACAGCATTGAGCAAGTTATACATTTGAGCAAGGGTACAAAGCTTTCACTCTACATAAGGTAAGGTTATACTTAGCTGGCTCGCGAAGGCGCTGCACTGTTGGTGATATATTAGTTTAATTCCTACTACCATCTGGCCCCCATCAATATGGTGCTGGTGGCTCTTAAATCCTCTTACAATATTGTTGTGTTGGCTTCACCCTAGGCATAGAGTAGCTTACACATCTCTGCCTTTGGGCAGGGGCACTTTTACAAAGCTGTGAGAGACCTTGGTTATTTGAAACCTTTTAAGCCATCTGGACAATTTATCTTCAGCTGGCTAACTAGCTACTTGTCTATAAGCATGGGTTTGATTGTCTTATTTCCAAAAAGGCTCTTTCAGCTTTTTCAGCTAGTTTTTTTCATTTCAGCTTTTCAGCTAGTTGAATCGGGTCACCGTAAGCATCTTTGTTATCACCAGGATATCGAATCATCAAGTTTATTATCTGTCCTGAAGTCAGATTGCTCACCTCATTAAGTATCTAGGACTTGAGTGTTGTGTGGCTGTGGTCTGTACGGGGATTATCAATGTTCATTCTATCTAGCTTGGATGCAATAGTTCATGCTTTGCAGTCCTGGTGCTTGCAGTGGAGTCTCCCCTTGAAGCATTTCGCTTAACTTAAAACAGGAAACATTCTAACTAAGTGAACCGAGTGGGAGTTTTTCTTGTCAGAGAGAGTTTCACCAACTCTGGGTTTATTCTTCCTTCATCAGGGCCTGTTCTCCCTCACTCTCTATGGCTCCGAATAAAGAAGGGCACGTTACTTAGAAGTAAGGACAACACTTCCTTGGAGGCAGATTAGCTCTGGGACACTTAATTATATATGTCTCTTAGACTTGGAGGACCCGGAGTGCTTGTACAGAGTTAATCCAGATGCACACCACAGTCTTTTCAGGGCTCAAAGGGAACTGAGTCATGTTGCACTTGCCTGAGGGCATGGAGTCTTCTCCTCAAGTATTAGTTGTTCAGTGCAACTCACTGGGCCATGCCTTACAATGCTGGTATGGAGCTGAATTTGTCACCGGTTTATTATTACTGGGGCTGCCTCCATTGCTTCTGCTATGGGCTTTAGCCCTCGAACAACTAGAAGTTCAGCTTTGAGGCCTTTAGTTTATCAGCATTCGAAGCCCTCCACTGCAGGAAGACGCGTGTCCTATCAAGGCTGGAGGCCATTTGGCCAACTAACGTTGTTCCTGTTTTTTCTGTCTCCTGGTTGCTGCGTGACAAGATAGTGAATCCTGAGTTGCGGCCACATCATGATTTCTTGCAAGGTTGTGATCAGGACTCCCAACAGGATGGCTGGGGTGCCATGGGCCCCCACTTATTGTTTTGGTCTTCTACCTCAGTGGTAACGAACTAGGCTCACTGTTAGGCAAGGCTTTGGACTGCTATGTGGCCTCCACCTGTTGTTTGGCCCCTACCTGAGGGTTGGTCATCCACCTGAGAGGGGATAAGCCTTGATCATACTGGCTGTTCACGACATGTGCGTCATTCAAGCCAGGTAGCCTGGGTTTAACACTGCACAGTCTGCAATGATCCCCAGGAAGGTAGGGGCTGGTGGGGTGACCCATGATGAATTGAAGGCTCTCGGCCATGGGCCAACCTCGAGATTCGCAACACTCTATGACAGGGCTTGGGCGTTTACACTCACCATTGTAATGTAACATGCCACTGACACGATCTATAAGGGGTAGAAGGAATTCTCCTTTCACCAGAGGGGTTTGAACTTTTCCTTGGTAATTTGCAGACTGGCCTGAGAAACATAGTGGTCGGTGGAGGGTCGAAGGACTAAGCGGACGCTTGTCCTTGTGCATGGCAGTGAAGGGGGGGCATTAAGGATATACCTTTGGCACAAGGTGGTGTAGGATATGCCTCTGGAGCTCACTCTCCCAGTCGTCAGGCAAGGGGTGAAGGCCAAGAAGGAGGGCATCCTTGGAATGTGCCCACATATTTTATGCCCTCACTTCTGGGCTCTGTGGCAGGTGGTGGGTTTCATGGGGCACGCCTTCCAGAGGGGGTCACCAAGGTGGCAACTCAGGATTGGGGGTTTGCCCTCAGGACCAGGTATTTTGCTATCATGCAGCCCCCGTGAGGTCAAGTTCAAGTTCGATGTCCTGTCCAAGTTCCAAGTTCATGTATAAATAGGCAATAAATAATAAATTGCCCATTGCTCATCCCAATTCCTGTCACGTGGTCTCTTCATTTCAAGGGGTGGGCAGCAATGGACTTTTGTCAGTTCTTCTTGCCTACAGAGGCTTGCTTAAGACTGCTTGCAAAGCAACATGAGAGGGGAAAAAAGGTGCTAAGCCAACTGAAGGACTTTGCAAGCAGCACAAACAGTCCATTGGTCACAAGCAAACCTCTGCAATTCCCTCATGTTCTCTACATAGGTTCTACCTTTTGACCAGTTCCCTTTTCTGACAGTACTCCGGTCCCTAACTTCTCAGATAAGCAGGGGAAGCCTGTACTGCTTTTTCCTTCCAACAGCTACATACAGACCAAATTAATAGAACTGAGAACCCCTATCTGAGGTCAGCTCTTACTGTCTGGAGACAATGGGCTAAATGTTTAGTACCTCTCCCTCTATCTTTTGTTGACCACCCAGAGTTTGCATCTGAAGACAGGACAAAGCAGTTAAAGGCATGGAAAGAAGCCAATCTCTACACAGTCAGACAGCTTCTTTTTGAGAGGAACTCTGGCATCTTCGGAACTCTGACATCTTCGGAGCCATTAAATACTAAATTGAAGGATGACATGATTAGGTAAGTTCGAAACGCCCAGGTGGATAGCTTTGGAAAGACACCATGCTCCCCCCTCTCCAAAGTGACCGCTAGCTTTGAAGACCTGAATGATGGCCAGTCAAAAGGAATGGTCTTTAATATATATAAAATGTTCACGGAATATGCCTATAAATCCATTCATGGTTCCAAAGGTATATGGGAGACAGAACTCAATATAACTATCAGAGAGGCATAATGGAATAAAATTTGTGTTGCACTAGAAATTAAAGCAATTTCAGCTAGCACCAGTGAGTCAGTGTATAAAGTAATCTGATAGTTGTTGTGTGTCTTCAAGTAATTTCCAACCTATGATAATCTTAGGGCAGTCCTACCATCAGTGATGGAGCTTGGAGGGGGTATGGCTGTGGTGCATGGGGGTGTGGCCAGTGCACGCAGGGGCGTGGTTATAGGCCGGGATGCTCCAAAAACTTTGCTGCCTGGGAGAACCGTGCCCCCCCCATCCCTACACAACTGCCTGTCATGGGATTTACTTGGCAAGATTCAGAGGGGAGTTACCTTTTCCTTCCTTTTAGACTGAGACAGTATAGAATCATAGAATCACAGAAATGTAGAGTTGGAAGAGACCACACGGGCCATCCAGTCCAACCCCCTGCCATGCAGGAATACCCTCAAAGCACTCCCAACAGATGGCCATCCAGCCTCTGCTTAAAAACCTCCAAAGAAGGAGACTCCACCACACTCCGAGGCAGCATATTCCACTGCCGGACAGCCCTGACTGTCAGGAAGTTCTTCCTGAGGTTCAGGTGGAATCTCCTTTCCTGCAGCTTGAATCCATTGCTCCTTGTCCTGGTCTCTGGAGCGGCAGAAAACAAGCCCTCTCCTTCCTCTACATGGCATCCCTTCAAATATTTAAATATAGCTATCATGTCCCCTCTTAACCTTCTCTTCTGCAGACTGAACATACCCCGCTCTCTAAGTCTATCCTCATAGAGCGTGGCTTCCAGGCCCCTCACCATTTTGGTCGCCCTCCTCTGGACCTGCTCCAGCTTGATCATGTCCTTCTTGAATTGGGGTGCCCAGAACTGGACACAGTATTCAAGATGAGGTCTAACCAAAGCAGAGTAGAGTGGTACCAGTACCTCCCTCGATCTAGACACCATACTCCTATTGATGCAGCCGAGAATTGCATTGGCTTTCTTGGCTGCCGCATCACACTGCTGACTCATGTTCAGCTTGTGGTCTATTAAGACTCCTAGATCCCTTTCACACGTACTGCCATCCAGCCACGTGTCCCCCATCCTATATTTCTGCATTCCATTTTTTCTACCTAAGTGTAGGACCTTACACTTCTCTCTGTTGAATTTCATTTTGTTAGCCATGGCCCAGCTCTCCACTTTGACCAGGTCATTTTGAATTTTGATCCTGTCCTCTGGCGTATTAGCAACCCCTCCCAATTTGGTGTCATCTGCAAATCTGATGAGCATGCCCTCTATTCCTTCATCCAAGTCATTGATGAAAATATTGAACAGCACTGGGCCCAGGACAGAACCCTGTGGCACCCCGCTAGTCACTTCTCTCCAGGATGAAAAGCAGCCGCTGGTGAGCACCCTTTGGGAATGGTCAGTCAACCAGTTACAGATCCACCTGACAGTAGCTCTGTCCAGCCCACATTTTACTAGCTTCTTTGCAAGAATGTCATGGGGAACTTTGTCAAAGGCCTTACTGAAATCGAGATATGCTACATCCACAGCATTCCCTTCATCTATCAAGCTAGTAACTCTATCATAAAAAGAGATAAGATTAGTCTGGCATGACTTATTTTCGAGAAATCCATGTTGACCGTTGGGTATGACTTGCCCAAGATCACCCAGTGGGTTTCCATGGCTGTGCAAGAATTTGAACCCTGTTCTCCAGAGCCAGAGCCAAGCACTCAAACCACTACACCATGCTGGCTCCCACAGAAAATATATCATGCCATATAAGTGATCATGGATAAATAAATCCCTGTCATCTCTCATTCTCAATTGTACACATTTGTGGAGAGCAGGGCTCATATGTATATATTTGGCTACTATTCCCAAGCAGACAGCATTTTGGAAGAAAGTACTGTACTAGATTTTTCTGCTTGGAATAACTGGCAGAAATATACCATTCTGTATTGTGGCTTCTGCAGCTACCAATATTTAGAGATGCTAATAATGACCTACCTAATAAAAATCCTTCCTCCCTTTTCTTCATAGTTATTAGATTAGAAATAGCCAAGCACTGGGCTTACATTTCACAGGTGGTTAAATACGATTTCATCAATAGCAGTGATGGAAAAGTTAACATATTAAATGAGAACCTCAAGCAATGACAACATTAAAGTCAAGTTTACTGCAGGCTGATATCCATTTATTGTATTGCAAGTAAAGAGTCTTGATTTCGTCTCCCCTGCTTCACAAATGAAATTCTGGAGAAGTGAGTTTTAATGTTTGTAGACTGTACTGATGCTTGATATCTCCCTGTTCTTTATGTTTCAATATTGTGTTGTGATGTGTATATTGTTTTTATTGTGTATTGCAACTTATTATGCAGTTCGTATGTCAATAAATGGTATAATAGAAACCTGCCCCCAGGAAGTTTCCTACTGAGCTGGGCAAGTGAGATGAAGTAATGGCAGCTGGGAAAGAAGAGAGCATTTAAGAGAGCAAATCCAATCAAGCTATTTCCATCAGAAGTCCAGAAAGAAAAAAGACCCCTCACAACCACATGGCAGATTATGTACCCTTCAGACTTGCTCTGTGTGACTAGTAACTCTCCTGAGCAGATTTTTAGATGGCATGGACTGCTGAGGTGGGAGTGAGAGTGGAGGTGGAGAAGAGAGTCTAGCACAATGTTTGGTTTATGGTAAAGTAAGGAACATCACGGATTGACATACACACAAAATTTCTCTGATATGTCAGGAATTGATGATTGTATGCTTTCCACTTATTCCATTTATTCCATGTCTACTTATTTAATTTAGCTTTCCCCAATTTTAAGTCTTGTTTTAGGGAGTTTTGCAATTTGTATTATTGCTATGTTTTATTGTTTTACTGGCAGAAGTACGTAAAATTATACGGGCCAGAAATCCCTTACCCTTAGAAACCTGGTGCTCTCTCTCTTCCCCTCCATAATCCCCACCTCTACAGTCAGCCCTCCACATTTGCAGGTTTAACTTTTGCGGATTTGACTATTCACAGATTATTTGCTGTCACCTCTGCTGCCTCCCTATACCATTTTTAATAGGGACTTGTGAGACTGAGAAACTGAGAACAAGGCTTGTTAAGTCCCTATTAAAAATAGTGTGGGGCAGCAGTGGAGGTAGCAGTTAGCCCCATCAGACAATCACTTCTGCCTTGTGAAGTAACCCTGATGCCTCAAAGGAATCCATGGTGGATTGAATATGGTGATCGTACATTTCTGTGTGTTAAATATGGTTTGGGAGGGCCTAGAGTCATTCACGGTTTTTCCACTTTCATGGGGGTTCTGTGCCCCAACCCTAGCGAATGTGGAGGGATGACTGTACTTTTCTTTCTCATTGAAATATCACATGGATCTGCCTAGATGTCTTCTGGAAAAATTCTCTGTCTTTGTCGCTAGAAAGTTAAGGAGATCTGGGGAGGTTCCTTTCTAGGGAAGCTTAGGAAGGCCACTAGCCAACTAATGATTGAAAATGGTACTGCAGGCTGCAGACATTTTATCTAATTAAAATTAATTAATCCATCATACAAAGAAATAACCCAGATACAAACATCCCTGGTGTCTGCTTAGTATCCCTCAACATTTCAGGCATCTAATCTCATGTGCTGGAGTGGTGATGGTGGAAAATGACAAACATATGTTCTCATTTTTTATAGGTAACAATGAACTAATTAGGAATTCTTAGGCCATTTCTGCACTAGACTGTTATAATGATACTATTCCACTTTCAACATCCTGTGGAATTCTGGGGTTTATAGTTTGCTTGAAGCCTAAGAGCTCTCTGGCTGAGAATTCTAAATGCTCCTTCCTAAACTACAAACCCCAGGATTCCATAGGATGTTGAAAGTGGAATAATAGCACTACAACAGTCTAGTGCAGAAATGGCCTTAAATGGAAAAAAGTATATATAAACATTTGAACAAAATGAGAGTTCTGGATTTTGCACAATCAGTTTTTCCTAGCAAAGAGAGACTTCTGCATCTCTGGAAGGGCCTAGCATTTAAAGAGGACTCCCATTTTCCCTACACTTTCATTCCAATAATTAAAGTCTGCCACTTCTTGCTGGTTAAAAGCACATCTTAAGAAGCATTTCTGTAAATCATGGAAGCTGCCTGGAATAGCCCCAAGACAGACACATGCCAACAAGACTTTTTTTTTGTTGTTGGGCAAAGTTGGGCACTGAGACACACTTGAAAAGGGAAAGACAAAATTTGTCTGCCTTACTTAAGTATTGCACTTTGTTCTTTGCAGAGACATTGTTGGCATGGCACAACTGCGAACTTTTACTATTGTAATGGAAGGGAGTGGCATTCTGAACTGAGCTGAGTGGGTTGTTGCTATGAACCAAGCTCAAGTTTTACAAGTTGGTGTGGGTGTCTTTGAAATTATTTCTGTGGGTTTTAAAAGCTAGACGGAAAACAACATTGCAACAATGAGAAAATGTAGATGGATTTAGATGAGAACAACTAAAATGTGAACAGGTAAACTGTGCAGAAATAAATGACAGCTGTACCCAAATTAGCTGTCACCTGCACATTGTTTTGCTGAGCCTTCATTCTTATATCTACTTATAATGAATGAATCCTGGATGAAAGCTCAGCTGAACTCAGTGAGCCTCTCTTTTGCATTGACTTGCATATGATTGCAGTATCAGTATTTCAATATTGCTGTTCTAATTCATGACACCTAGTTTTCAGTCCTAATTTTGCTTCCATTGGGAGTATTTTTTAAAATATAACTGTTGCATTGGGGACAGGAGGTGAGGGAAGGCTGCAGGCTGCATCTGTGCTTCTGTTCCCCACCCATGTTACAGAAGAAATACTCACTGCAAGAATTGTGAGCTCCTATTTCTGGTTTTCCTTCCTGTCAATCAAAGTAGTATCTCAGTTATCAGCACAGGGATTGGCACAACTGTTTTGTCTGATGGGCATGTGATTAAGCCTGTCACTTGCAAAAGCACCACAACTGCTGGGAGAAATCAGGAAGTGCCATTATTTCACTTGGGCTGCAAATACCCAATTAGCCTCTTGCAATGTACAAAGCCCTGCAGCATCTTGAAGCATCAGTTTGTTGCAAGGGAATATAACTTTCTCTATTCTAATTGGCGGAAGAGACAGAGGGGTGGTGAAGAAAGTAATGAAAAGGATGAAAAGTGTAGTGAAGAAAGCAATCAAAAGCATAAGCTTCCGTAACTTCGTTATCTCTTCCTATTTTTATCCCCTATTCCGATGTCTTCTTCATTCATCTGCCAACTCCATTTCTGCTTCTGCTTTCCTAAAAACTCTCTGCTGTCTTTGTTGGTGCATCATTATTTCAGTCAAGCACCAGCAGAAGGAGGTGAGTGGGTATGGCTGACTGTCAAAATGAGCGACAGTATAATCAGGCAGTTCCATTCACAACTGGCAAAATCAAATAAATTCACTGGCATAGCTAAAACTTTCAGACGGGCAGAAAAGCTAAGAAAGTAGTTGAAGGAGCAGCAAGCATATCTTTAGAACTGATAATCCACATATTACAGCAGACAAAAGGGAAGAGCTGACAGCACATCATAAGTTAGTGGGCAACAACATGACACCGACACAAGCAAAAGGAGAGAAAGGGAGAAATCCAAACATAAGGACTTTATGGGTAAAAGTGTGCAAATTTTAAAAGGATTTTAGGTCAGCTTCCAAACTAACTGGGCAGCAGCTTTGCTACTGCTTGATGAAAGGCTAACATAAGAAAGGCTAACATGACCTGTCTGGAGAAAGCAGCAAATGAGGCAGTGGAATTGGGAGTAGCTCATTAAGGTGAGGTACGAAAAATGCAAGAAATAATTCGAAATTTGCAAGATAAGATGGGAGACCAGGATCTAAGAAATGGGAAGCACAGCTTCAAGAGCACTTGTTAGTTCTTGGCTCCTAGAAGACGCTCAAAGAGACACCCAAAATTTACAGATGAGTCAACAGAACGAGTTGGTGGAGATTCCAGGGCTAGCATTGGGTGAGTAAGGACAGGGTGGAAAAGGGAGAAGGGTGGGAAGTTTGAGCTGATAAATATGGAACTCTGTTAACGCTTTGAGCACAGGATCTATCCAAATTCATTAATAATAGAAAAAGTGATAGAAGTATGACCATCATAAAATCAGACAGATATGGTTATAAAGGAGAATTTTATAAAGTTTTTGAATCAGAAATTAAGAGAACTAATTAAGAGAACTGTTTAATAACATTTGGTTGGGGGAGGGCTCTCAAAGATTTGGAACCTGGCAAGGTTAGTGGCCACACCTGAAGCAGAAGAATATAATATTGAGATGTCATGTTATAGATCATTGCTCAATCAAGACCAAAAGATTTTTACTGCAATTTTAGTACATTGCTTAAACTAATTCATTACCTCCCAGGGTGATTCAGACCAGACAAAGTTCATGTTGGCAGACAATTAGCACATGCAGTCTGCCATGCTCTAAACATGGTATGTTATAGGTCAAGAAACGAACAACCCTTAGCAATTTTATCCTCAGATTCTCTCAAAGTGTTTGATTAGAGTGGCAACATGTTTTCAAATTAATGGGGAAAATGCCAATGGACAATTCTTTTGTATCCACTAACTGATTCTATGAGGGTTCAAAAACAGTGATCATCATAAATGGGACTGATTTCCAACCCTTCAAGCTGAACGGGGGGATAACAATATTGATCTGCACCAATTTTTGAACCAATGGCAGAGGCCATCATAGCATTGTTGTTGTTGTGTGCCTTCAAGTCATTTCCAACTTGCAATGATCCTAAGATGAACCTTAGGGGATTTTCTGGGGCTGAGGGTTTTCTGGGGCTGAGGGTATGTGATACACCCAAGGTGCACCCAGTGGGTTTCAAAACCTGGTCTGCAGGGCCATAGTCCAAGGCTCAAACCACTACACCAAGCTTGCTCTCTAAAAGAGTAAAAGTTGGTGGGAGGAAATACATGGTTATGTTTTATACGGACTGTATTATTCCTGTAGGATTCAGATAATAGCATTTCAGCCCTAACGCAACTTTTGGGTAAGTTTCAAGCACATACAGGACATAAAACGCATTATAAAAAAATGAGGATAACATGCAGAAATATACTGAATTTAATAGGACAAAAGACCAGGCTATTTCAAATTTTTCATGGTGGGGAGGTCTTTAGATATTTAGGAATCCTGTTTACTAAAAAAACCCTCTCAGAACTTTCAGAAACAATAAACAGCTCATGAATGGTCCACGAACAAGCTCAAAATATGGTGGAAGTTAAAAATGTCTTTATTGGGCAGGATTGTGGAGGTCAAAGGGAAAGTTCGATCTATGCTGGGTCACCATGAATGTAAAAAGTGACAAGCGAAACTGAAAAGATAGATTGCTTGGCATGGAAAACCTGATCTAGAAAAAGCACACAAAATGGTGCAGCAGCAAAGACAGATTTAACACTCCCAAAGTTAGGTAGACAGTACCTAACTTTGGGAGTGTTTTCCAATTAAAACCATTGATTCAATTCATAGGGGAAACTGAAGATGTGTTGTGAGTGACAATGGACATTAGAGCAAGGATGCATTTCTTTACAGTTCCTTCTTTATAACAAAAACATTGGAAAAAAAAAGAAAAGAAAACCCCTATATTAAATAAATTCCGAGTGTGTGGTATGGAAACTACTTAGTAAATACTGGGTGACAATCCTACTGCTTTATGCCCATTTCTTAAGCACCCAAAATTTAATAAACAAAGTTTAATAAATTTAAAGTTTGCAGGGTGGAAGGATATAGAGAAAGTGATCTATTTCAAATGCATAGCCCAGTATAATAAAAAACAACTTTTAACAAACAATAGATTGTCAAAGCTCAAGATTTCTACGATTATAAATATTCACTTTTGGAAATTACATCTTTAGAAATTAGGATACCACAAGATAACTTTCAAAGGGTGAATTCTATTGTGTAGCCTATGAAAATCTAAATGAGGGGACAAGTTTCAGAAATTGCTAAATAGCTGACAGAAGAGAATATAGATGAATATTGGGAGCTAGGGCTGCTTAGGAAATGGATCTTTCCATTGACATCAGAGATCAACAATGGAGTAGAATTTGGGTTCCTGCTTTAAGATAATTTCAGCACAATCTGAAGAATTTGTGTTGAAGATAGTGCATAGATGACACTTCTTTCATACTAAATTGAACAGAATAGAAACTTGTTTCCAAAACTGTTGGAGGGGCAGTGAGAGTATTTGGACTTCTAAACATATGTGGAAAAGTTTTAGTCTAAAGCAACTGCATAACTAGAGGGGAAAAAAAAGAAATCAACAGAAATCAGACACAAATCAACCCATGCTTCCTCAGAAGAAACTTCTGTACTCTTGATCCTACTGAGTGCAGTGAGATTAGAGATCACTAGGTGTTGGAATGATTTTAGTGGGTGTCCAAAGTAGCTAGATAGGGCATAGACCACAGCTACATTCAAGATATTTTCATTTCTGCCCCATAGTGCTTAGAAGGGAAATAAATATAGACACGTTTATTGAAATTTGGATGCCTGATATTTTGTCTGTCAACATGGTTGCCTGACATTTGGGTTGCTGTGGACTAGGATGGGATTTTTGAATGGTTTAGCCTGACAGCATAATTTTGGAAATTTATTTAACTTAATTTTGAAAAACAAAGGGGGAAAAGTGACATGATGTTTAGAGTCTTGACTAAAGCGGACTGTGCTACTGAAAAGACTTTGGAAAACATTCAGTTTCCCCTGATAACTGGATTGATAGTCATTTGGTTCTGTTTGTATCTGTTGTTTGCTGTTTCAGGATGTATCCTGTACAATAAGTTAACAAATAAACAATGAATAGGAAAAAAGAAACTGAAAATTAGAAGGTTGAAATTAACATATTAAAAGCAAAAATGTTACCAACATACTAACTTTCGGGGTAATAAATTGAGGGTGGAACAATTTCATCTTTTACAAAAGAACATAATGACTGGTAACATCATTATTCTCTGGTGTCTTAAGCTGAGACCAAAGCATCACATATAGCCTCAGAATGAACAAATTATTTACCTGTCTTCAGATGCAGGACAGATACCAGCACCACCATCAATTTAAAGGAAAGATTCCGAAGAACTGAATAAAATAGAGATGATGAGACATTCAGTTCTAGGACCTTTTGATAAATCAAGAATTAAGTGAAATGGAATTGATTCTCAAAGTTCTCTTGAAATCCTTCACAGAATCATGAAATGTTAAATGTAAGTCGGGGTGACAACACTTGGCCCATGTGCTGCCTGTGTGTCCATTTTTGTAAGCTATGGGCTTCCTCCTAGGCCAGAGGCTGTGATCCTCCTCTAAAACAAGATGTAGTCCTCTAACCAGTTTTGACCCCAAATAGATTTTTATAAAGCCAGAAGTTGACTTCTTGGTACATCCATTTTTCAAGCACATGGCAGGGAAACCTGGCTCATGAACCTCTGGAACATGGCTACCCTTCCTGTAAGTTAAGCATGGAGTGACAAACATTGGGAAGGAGGAATTCTAACCTTATGGGGTTGAACTGGCAGAGATTACTCAGAAAAGAGAATATGGGGTACTGGTGTCAATATCACGTTTTAATTTCATGGTATACATAAACGTATTTCTCCATCTCAAAAAGAACTGGACAAAGGTCAGTTTTTCAAATCAAGATAGTTTAAGACTTATTTTCCCCTTTAATCTGTTGTAGCTTTAAGCTGATTTTATGCTGAGACTGTTTTAGTTACTTTATAGGTGTTGTTACTGTTCCTGAACCTTCAAAGTAGCTTATTTCCTGTTGGAAGCCACACTCAGAATTCAGTTGGAGAAGCTCATGAATAATGTCAACACAAGTTATGAGTCACAGGAAATCATTTTCATCTGTCCTGTCCTCATGCTTATCTCTCCACTTCATCTTGCATATCAGATTCCTTCTAATAGTGAATTCAGCAGTCCTGCAGCAGCCAGCAGGGCAGGAGAACAGGATCACCCAGACAAGGTAGTAGCATCTCCCCAAGTGCTAGAGCTCCTAAAGTATGTCTCACCCAAGTTAGACTGAACCTCCAAAACTCACTCAGCATGTATGCCCACATAAAATTATCTTACAGGAACAGAAACTCAGTATGAATTAAAATCCCTCTGAGAGTGAAGAAAGGTTCTTTTTAACTATCTTGCCCTCAAATGGAGAAGAGAGGACAAAACAGTTAGATAACTTGATTTAGGGGCACGACTAGATGTATCACTAGCCCTATGCATCTGATGAGCCTGCTGACATGAGGACTATATGTGGATGCAAGCACCCTCCCTGATAGATCATCTTCCATTTAGTAGCAAGGTCTGAAGTGGAACAGAAAGCCCATTTGGCTGAATAAGACATGGTTCTCCAATGTGAGGAGATCAGCAAATGTCACAACTTGTAAAACCTCTGACAGCAGCAAAAGACCATATCGTAAATATCTAAACTCCTCTACAATCACCTGTATTCAAGTGGGAGTGCGATCTGTTGAAGGAGCTTACCTTGAAAACTCATATGTAGCATTACAGTACTTGGGTTTCCAGTTGACAGTAGAAGGTGTTCCAACCTACCTTGTACTGTACTGTACTGTACTGAGCTGCTCACCCCTACCTATTCATTCCAAACATAAATTAATGGAACAGGAGAGTCAAACACCCCATCCTTCAACCTTCAGGTTGTTTCATTAAGAGTAGTTTTGGTTTTTACAAACAATGTGTTGATGTTAAGTCCTAAAATAAACGTGAACATGAACACATTTGTGCAGCATGGGCAGGGACCAATCATTTGAGACATTTCTGAAGAGACCACAGCAGAAATGAAACATATTTTTTCATTTATTTAATGAAATTACAAAATATTAAAATTTATAATTCTGGCACAACACTTTGTAAAGCAACAAGCATAAGCGAGCTATGGATTTTAGCCATATTCACTGTTAACATTAAAAGTGCATAACATTTTTCACAGTATACAATTGCAGGATAGTTACCCATTTCCTTCTTTTTCTTCAGTTACTATTGAATCCAGTTGAGCTGAACGTGAGCCCTAATGCTAAGTAACATAAGAAAATTTAATATTTAGACTTAAAGAGCACACTTGGAAATATGACCAGATGCTTTCATTCAACTGTGAAGAGACTGACAGCATAATCTGAGCACAACGAAGCACACTGATTTCAGCGGGAGAGCTAAACATGTTATTTAAATGAATGTACAAGTGATTAATCTTTCTTTAAGCTGTTTGGTTATTTGGCATTTGTGAACTGCTCCATAATACCTAGAATTCAAAGTCTGAACTGAACACATGGTTAAGCAACTTGAATGATTTTTCTGCAGCACTTGAATAGTCTAGGTACACATTCACGACCTCCAATGGTAGGAATTCAATATGGCAAACAAGGAAAGCAAGTTCTAGTTCAAATATTCCATTTTAAACATCTCAGTGAAAATACACAAAGCTGATTCTTACCATGTGAAATTGCACTGAGTACTAAACCATGCTGAACCACAGCTGGTAACTGGTATTAGAATGGAATTTGTAAGTTCAATGTTTTGGTGCTTCTGGCACAACACCAGGCACTACTCACCATGGACCATTATTACTTCATTTCTACCTCTTCTAATAAGCACTTTTTTCAGCACCTCAAGATATCAAATGGCCTAATGTTTACATTTAGACAAAGCTACCACATTCAACATTTGGAGAGCCAATACTTAAACTTCTGTGAAAGAATGAAAAAAGGTAAACACAGCCATTCAGTACTTAAGCAGTTGGTGATGTGACAGTTATCAGTTTTAACAACTGTTAAGTCTATTAAGATCTGGAAGACTCAGTGGTGGAGCTGAATTAGAAGCAGCTGACTCATTCTGGGCCCTACAAGAACCTCTTTCTCTTCCAAATCTCCACATACCTCTTTATTTCTGGCAGTGGAAGATCTCCAGTTCTCCCTGCCAACACACTGGCTTGCTGAGACTCTTGTAAGAGAGATATCTCAGGCACTTGGATAATTATATGGTACAGCAGAAATTTTTTTCAAACTACCAGCTGAACACTGAAGTTCCATGATATCTGTAACCAACAGGAATGTAGTAATACAGTTCCCTAAATACCACTGAGAAGCACCTTGTAAAACCCAGTTCCACTTAGTTAATGAAACAGACATCTTGGACTAAAACCCTGAAACAATATTGAGAGGCTTGCAAGCTGCTGCCACTGGAAGGGGAATCTAAGCACTTCCTTGTGCTACATTTATCTGGCACCTGATTTCTTTATTTCAATTTCTTCACATTAAAGCCACCTCTTTCTCTTACTGAGCTGGCAGAGCTAAACATGAACTTAAGTTACAGGTATCAAGCAAATGTACCAAACAGTTGCCATTTATGAGATTGGTTTGTTTATTCAGAGGGATCATTCTTGGTGAAACAGGAAAAAAAATCTCAGCAAAGAGATCTCAGCTCCATGTTTCCTTAAGATCTAAAACTGTTAAAGATCTAAAAGGCATACTTCATTGCCTCCATACAAAGAAACTGGGACCATATAAGAAGAGTTCTACTACTGAGATTTCCTACATATGTATATATAGCATAGTGCTTAACACAATACGTGAAAAACTTCATAAAGCTTACTATGAATGTTATTATGCAACTCTATGTTTCAGGAGTGGGAACATTAATCAAAGTAGTCTAAATCTTGAAAATCCTGGTGAGAACTCAAAATTAATATTCAAGGGAACTTCTAATGAAGAAATTCAAAATGTTCATTCTCCAGCTCAATGCAGTTCTCTCATACAACACTCTCACATCATACTTCAAAGAGGGGCTGACTCATTTAAAAAGTACTCTAGTATCAAATCACAAACTTATATTCTAATCTCCCACCTCACAAAACAGACTTTGGTTCAATTTGTGCATTATCCTGGAGGGGAAGCACTTTTATTTTTGGCTAGTTTTGCTGTTGTGACCAGATTTGCCTCACCTATTTGAACCACTTCACACAGAGGTGGCCAAGGATATAAGCACATCACACAGAACCTCTGGCACCAACAACACTGCTAGGTCCATGTATGAATGTGAGAGAATTGTATCAAGTAAAAGAATGTTTGAACCAGCCCAAGATTAAGAAGTGGATCACTGAATCAAAATTTTCACTACTGTTAGTATTGTTCCAAAACTGCTATCAAATAGGCCACTCTGAAGCTCTGCTTTTACAAAAAGGCAATAGTCCGTGTTTCACTTCACAGAAAAGAAAAAAATGCAGTCTTCTTCATTAGCCCTTATACAAAGTCTTTTTTGTAGATTTTTAATCTGTCTCCTTCTTTCACCAGTTCTTCCATAGAGTATATTTAAATGAGGCATATTCAGGCCACAGTTAATAGTTCCATTTAGCAGCAAACTGTCCAACTTTATAAAAAGAATTCAATTCAGAAGATCATTCTGCTTCAGTCTGCCTTTTCAGATTTTTCTTTTTGTACCATGCAACGGCGAACTATGCTATCAAAACTAGCAATAAAATAAAGCGAAATGAAGCGAAAAAATCCCATAAAAATAACCTGAAAATTGCAAGACAGGAAATAAGTTTATTCAATATACATTCAGCTGGTAACATACCAAAGCATTCTCTCATGTATTAAGTGTCAGAGATTTAAGGGCCTTATTTGACTATTCAAATATGAATGAAAGAGAACTGGCCTACTGAACACAAAACATAAAGGAGATTTAAAAAAATTATGCTACTCTAAAGCCCTATATTTATTTAGCATAATTTATAGATACTTTATGAAGTATGCATAATCAATTACTAATATATTACAATAGTAATATATTCAAAATGATAAAACAGTATAAAATACATAGAAAGCATAAAATCCAGAAACAAGAGCTATAGAAAATAACAAAAGCTGAAGATAGCTTGCTAATTAATGGGCAGTCAGTGCAGTCTGACCAGCACCCCCTATTACGTGACTGATAACGGTTCTCGCTATTTGGGAAGTACACCTTCCACCAACAGCCACTGAACCAGCCTGAAGTGAATTCCCACACAGAATGTTAAAGTAGTACAGATGAAAGTTTACAAGTACATGGATGAAAGAATTCCTATTCAGGAAATTACTGTAGGTTTATCAGTAAAAGCTAGTAACAAGCACAGGTAATGTGAGCCTCCAAGGACAACAATGGGTCTAGAATCAACTGCAGACTGCATAACTCTTCCTTCAGAAGTAATGAGACCAGAAACCATGTGTGTACAAAGTTTCTGTCTTTCTAGAATCCAATTTCAATTTCTTGGCTCTAATCCAACCTAGTATTGCACCTAGACATTAATTCAGCATAATCCATGGCCTCCTCTGACTCTGATAGAACAGAGACACAGAGCCCAATGTCATCAGTACATTGTGGCACTACACCCTACATCTACAAATGACCCTCCCAAGCATCTTATGTGGATGTACGCAGTATTAAAATGAAATAATGTCCCATGGTATATCTGCCAAGGTACCAGCACAGTTGTTTTTGTTGTGTACCTTCAAGTTGTTTCCAATTCATGGCAGCCTTAAGGCAAGCCTATCACAGTGTTTTCTCGACAAGATTTGTTTAGAGGGGGGTTGCCTTTGCCTTCATCTGAGACTCAAAGAATGTGACATGCTCAAGGCCACTCAGTGGATTTGAATGGCTGAGTGGGAATCTGAACACTCGTCTCTAGGGTTGTAGTTCAACAGTGCAACCACTACACCACACTGGCTCTCACCACCATGGTTACCTAATGCTTTCTCCGTGATCCCTGTCCTGCAAGTATGAGTGAAAGCACTGTAAAACAGTGTTTGCAGCACACATGGAGGTAGCCTGGAGAGGAGCACGGGCAACAATATCAAACACCATTAATATCCAATCATGTTCCAATCATGTTGGAAGGAATCTGAAAGCCATCTAGTCTAACAGTTCTTCTATTCACCTATTAGCTTCCACATAACAATCCTCCAAAAGCAGCAATGAATACACAGTTGTGCTGTTTAGGGTGAGTAATGTTATGTGAGTAATTTCAACATGTTCTCATTTACTGTAAGCCACTTCTGATTATTATTTTAACAGAAAGATAGTCTACATCAGTATTACTCAAAATGGTGGTCCACAAGCTAGTGATTGTTGGTCCCTGGCAAGTTTCCAATAATGAAACAAGCAACTATATTCAATGACTAGAAATATGGTGCCAGTCTGTGTCATATACTGGGAAAAAATGCCAACCCCCAAATCAGACAGTTTGAAATGAAATAGATACACATATTAGAAAAAAAAAAAGAGGGGGGAACAGCCATTTTCATAGTTTAATATTACATTTTGAGCAAAATCAATGACTATCAATCAAGAGACACAAAATTAATGGACTGACTGCTTTTCAGAGCTATAGATAACATTAACCAGAGGCTTATCCCCAAACTTAAGAGTAGATGCATTCCCAAACTTACAACACAGAGTAAGTTTTGCTCTCCATTAGTGTAATGTGTCATTATGGCTCTTTAACTGAGCAGCTGCTAACATTTTCAGCCACAAACCAAGAGAGGACTTTTAATTACACAGATCCAATAAAGCTGAATGTCCCACAAATAACATAACATAATCCCAATCGGTAAGCCAGACAGTCTGAATTTTCTTTCTTACCACCTCTAGGGCTTCACCAATAGAAGAAACTGGTGACATTCCACTGGTCAGTACTGACAGCATGTGACCATCTGCACCGACAGAGCTGAAGAATTTTCCTTGCTGGAGGGAGTAAAAAAGAGAAATATCAGTAGTTTGCCAAATGTTCAATCATAGCACTGAGAAACAGTAACCAACATGAGATTTCTATGCAGGCCACCACATCTAGTATTACACAGCACACAAATACACACCACATACATAGGACATTACAAACAACAGAAACATATCTGACACACAGATCAGTCAATTGTATTAGCATTATTCTTCTAGGGAAAAAAATCTCACAATTATCTTTTTGCTTGGATATGATGAAAAACTTAGAACCACCAACATGTGATGAAAGACAAAGAACCGCCTTTGACAAGGTTCCTCATGATATTCTTGCAAACAAGCTAGCAAATTCTGGGTTGGACAACGCTATTGCTACGTGGACCAATCAAACCCAAAGGGTGCTCACCAATGGCTAGAGGGATGCCAAAGGCTTCTGTCCTGAGCCCAATATTATTCAACATCTTTATTAATGACTTGGATGATGAAATAGAGGGCATGCTTATCAAATTTGCAGATGGCACTGAACTAGGATGGGTAACTAACACTCTAGAGGACAGGAGCAGAATGCAAAATGATCTTAACAGATTAGAGAGCTGCACCAAAACTAATGAAATTAATTTCACAGGGAGAAATGTAAGGTACTATATTTGGGCAGAAAAAAAATGAAATGGACAAATATGAGAGACGCCTGGCTTGATCATAATACATGAGAAGGCAATCTAACAGTCCTAGCAAACCACAAGCTGAACATGAGTCAGCAGTGTGATGTGACAGCTAAAAAACAATGCAGTTCTAGGCAGCATCAATCGGAGTATAGGTGAAGGGAAGTAACAGGACAAATGTTCAAGAAAGATATTGACAAGTTGGAATGTGTCCAGAGGAGAGAGAACAAAATGGTAAAAGGCCTAGAAACCATGTCCTATGAGGAACGGCTGGGGAACCTGGATATGTTTAGCCTGTAGAAGAGGTAAAGAGATCACATGATAGCTATGTTTAAATATTTGAAGGGACGTCATATGGAGGATGGAGCAAGACAGTTTTCTGCTCCTCCAAAGACTAGGACATGGAGCAACAGCTTCAAACTTCAGGAAAAGAGATTTCATCTAAACATTAGGAAGAATTTCCTGACAGTAAGAGCAGTTTGACAATGGAATATGCTACCTCAGAGCATGGTGGAATCTGGCAATATTAATCACTTTCTAAAAGTTATAAATTATCGTAATGCCATGTTCTCTTACTGAAGGATCGGATCTGCAGCAATGAGATGACTCTGGACCCAAGAGTTTCTACTAATTCCCAGGCAACAGGACTATTGCCATCAGCTGTGGTTCATTTACCTGCTGATTTGTCAGAAGATGGGTTTCACCTGAGTTACACATGCACTAGCTTAATCCAGAAAGAACTATTATAATGTTCTTTGTGTGTGGTTGCTTTTACAAACAACTCTGCAACCAGAATGTGTACAAAATGTGGCCAACTGTATGTAGCAGGAGCACAAAAACTACAGCACAGCACACTAAACTTATATAAACCATAATGGATTGTTATTTATTTCCAGGCTCAGTTTGAAGCACCAGTAGTAGCCTTCAAAAACTTAAACAGCATTAAGACTTGTACCTGACTTGAATTATAAAAATGGCTCATGAGTTCCTTCTCTCTGAACCATTCTTACTGGATGTTCAATTGGTGGGGACTGTATAAAAGGCCCTCTCTTTGGTGGTACTGCCATTTTCCCTCAAGATTCCCTCTGCCTCCTTTTAAATCCTCTTTTATTCCAGCCAGCATATTATTTCTTCTTCTTTTTTAAACAAAAACATTATTTTATATACTTCTCAGTTCCTCCGGGTGAATTTAATGGGGGTACATGAGAACAGCCCATGGAGAGTTAGGAACCAAGGCAGAGAAACAGCATTTTCCAATAGTTCGTACAAGCAGGGCAAAAGGTGGTGAGTGCATACAGTGTATGGTGATTTTCTTTCTTCTTTCTCTTGATTCTGATGTAAGCAAAAAAAATTACATTAGTTCCAATAGTGGCAATATTCTTCCCGTCTCCTGTGAAAGATGTCAGGAGTACAGGAGGGCTTTAAATTGTGGAATGTGCTTGGAATACCCCTTTTGTGGTCTCTGACGTTGCAAAGCCACCAATTATGCCACCAATTGCGAACCAGCTTTATGAGTTCATAACTTCCAGTTCAAGGGCAGACCAGTTCTCATCACCCTTACAGACAGAGATTCAAAAAATATCTGTACTCCCTAGAAAATGAAGGTGAAATTATGATTTTGGGGTTCTGAAATTGCTATTGCTGTTCTTATTTTATATTGTTCTGTTTAGAACAGAAGAATTTACAATTCTTGCCAAGGAGTTTAAGAAAATTATAGGCAACTTTAGTCTGATGTTATATATTGTTATCTTCTATTAAGTATATATAACAAATGAAGTGTGATGTTACAATTTTAGATCAATTTTACAATTTTAGAATCAAAAGTGCGATGTTCATTTTAGATCAATAATGTTAGTTGAATATTGACATAAATATGCTCGTATATTTCTTTTAGAAGCATTTTATATTATAAGTGAGACTATGCATAAATGTTACACTGGTATTTTTGGTTTATTTGATTATGCCAGTATATATACATCTTTAATACTAAGAGTAGCAGACAGTTGGGGTAGGACCCTTTTTCAAAGTAGATGTCTCTCTTTTCTCTTTCTCTCTCTTTTTCCTCTGTTCTTTCTTTTTATTATTAGTTGTTACTACAGTTATAGTTAAGTTAGAATTTTATGTTGATTTACTTTTAGCGTGTATTTTCTATTCTTAGAATTTTTACAGTTTTTTTTGTAGTTGTTGTATTTTGTGATGTAAGTTGATATTATTTTTTAAAATTTACTAAAATATACTTAAATAAACAAACTTTTTAGAATTATAAATAAATAAATAATTCTGTGGTCCCTGAGATGCCCCCCAATAAACCACAGTGTTACAATTCTGCTGTGAAGTATTTCAAGAAATCAAACAATCTCTTTCATAAAATGCATGATAAAGTGAAATAAACTGGTGGTAGAAAAGACTGTTTCTATATTAAGCGAAACAAAACGCGTATTGTACATGAATTGATTTATTTATATTTAACTATTTATTTACACAATTATTTTGTAGGTAAATTGGAACTATTTAAGGCCCTATGACTATTTAAGGCATCAGGTATACTCTTCTTGCTGCTGCATGCCTTCAAGTCATTTCCAACTTATGGTGACCCCAAGGAGAACTCATCATGGGGTTTTTTGGGGCTAAAAGTATGTGACACACCCAAGGTCACCATGTAGGTTTCTATGGCTGAGTGGGAAACTGGACCTCAGCCTCCAGGACCATAGCCCAACACTCAAACCACTACACTATACTGGCGTCAGTATGCTGATGATACTCTATAAATTAGTAAGGCACTCCAGTACTAGTTTTTAGGGAGAAAGGATATGATTTTTTTTAAAAAAGAATGATTCCATTTGTTTGCCCTATATGACCATATCGTCCATATTTAACTTCCGCCAAGAAAAACATTTTATACAATATTTTACTTACAATGGCATCTTTAACAATAATTCTGGCAACATGATCAGGTTGGCAGATAGATGATGCTTCTGAAATAAGCTTCGTCTCTAAAAGCTTGAATATAAGCAAATGCAAGTACACACATTACACAGATATAAAATGGAAAAGACAGTACCAAATAAAGCCCCGAAGTTCAACTTCAGGTTTGCCGAACATATGACTATCATCTGAACCTCTTCTGCAGAGCAGTTTCTGTATCTCAAGACCAGCTTCAGAGAGTTACTGTAAGTACTTTATAGCAGCGATCAGGTATTTTTTATTACACCATTAGATTACACCTCGGTTTTGGTGAGCGTACAATGTTTGTAAAAGAATACAGAAGCAAGCACTGAACAAAAATAAGTAAAGCCCTTTATCTTCTGAAGCCTTTCTGATCAGCTCTACAGTTTTTGCTAGTTGCTGTCAGAAACATACACAGGTGACACAGAAGCAGTTTTTTCTTAGTTTCAGCAGGTATACTTCTGACTATCTGGTTTCTAAAGTTTCTAGTGATTTATGGATCACAGTCAACATCCTTTTTCTTTTCTTATTGGGAGAGTCAAGAAGCTGGGATAGAAAATTATGTATATCAACATAGTTCAGTTGACTTGAATTTTAATGCCCAGGTCATGATGTAGCTAACTGCAGTTGTAGTGCATAAATGCAGAGCTTATATAGGAATAATATACTCTTCTGGAGGCTACTGGACTACAGTTCCCAGCAACCCCAGCTAGCTGTTGCTGGGCGAGAATGACAGAAATTGGAATCAATTATCATGTGGAAGGCTGCCTAATTCCCACCCTTGGTGGAGAAAATTCCCATAGGTTGCCTCTGTTGCCTTACCTTTTCCTATATGGACACAAGCAGTGTGCCAGTGGTTATTACAGTAAATCCAGGGACGTCATGAGCCTCTCATCTCCCCCCATGCCACTTATTTGTGCTCTCACTTTGAAACCCAATATGTGTAAACTGCACTACACAATAAATTCAGTTTAGAACGACCACAAAGTAATATACGATTCCAAAAACAGTACACAATGAACAAAAGACTGTCCTTTCCAACCTTGTGTACTAAAGTACAATCAGTTCTAGTGGCTTATACTGTTGGATGTGCATGAAAATAATCAAAAATGTGTACAGCAACCAGAATGTAGAAGCTTAATGTTTCTCCAAATTCACCAGCTTTGCCATTTTTAGTTCAAGCATTATTTGAGTATGCATATATACATGCATCAGTGCAAACCAGTTTTCTTTTTGAACTGCTTTCATCACTGCAAAAACCAAACCTGTGTCTGTTACGAGTATATATATGAAATTAAATGTATATATAAAATAGGATTATAAGAACAAAATTATGTGTGTTTGATTTAGCTCTGTAATTATAATTCTAAACAGATCCCTTTATAACCTCTGCATTGCTTTGTCCCACACCTGAAATGATTTGATGTTTTCTGATAACAGTAAAGATATGAACAGCCTTTTTTCACATGGACATTTTTTGGGAAAAAACCAGATTTCTTCATTTTTTTTACAATACCTCCCTTCCTTTGAAAAAAATGTATTATAGAAAACTTTCTTTTGAAATGAATAAGATTTAAGAACAGGTGTTTGCATACATATTCCTTCAAAACTAGTTCTAAAAACTATATAACTGGAAGGCTTTTATGTAAGACTTTGTACAACAGGGCGAGGAAAATACAGCCAGTGAAACTCGTACAACCTGTGGATCTACCTCTGTAGTTCCAGGCCCTCTATTTTTGGCATGATTTTGGGGAGATTTGGTCTGGAAACTGCACCAAAAGCACCCCCAAACATGTAAAAATAGCACTTCCCCTTCACAAACGTTTCCCGATACCTCTTTTGGCTGGTGACACGACACCATCATTTGGGATGGGATGCAAATGAAGGAGGTGGTATTCTTGCATGCAATCAGGGTTGTGATCTGCAGGGGGGCTGGGAGAAATTGCGCTCCAAACCCTAGGAAGGTGACCACTGATAGCATCATATGATAGCATCATATCATTGAAATTCTTGGTCTTCATTTCCCTTGTTTTTTTTAAATGGGAATAAGTGCTTTATATCATTTTGACACAATGGAGGACTAAAAGAAACAAAAGATTTTCTTTGCTAGTATTGATGACATCTTCCATTTTTATTGTTTTTTGCTCAATCCTACTAGAATCACAAACCAAAGAGTTCCCTACTGTTCAAGAATAAAGTGTACTTAAAAACTGCTGGTCTTTCTCTACAGAAAAAGACAACCTAATTTTCCCTTGTGGCATCAAATTTCCAGAAATTTTACAGCTGCAAGTGGCAGCAAAACTCATTAATATTTGTTTGTTTGTTGTATGCCTTTCAGTCATTTCTAATTCACGGTGACCCTAAGGCCAACCTACCATAGGGTTTTCTTGGCAAGATTGTCCAGAGGGAGGTTATCTTTGGCTTTCTGAGGCTGAGAGAGTGTGACTTGCCCAAGGTCATCCAGTGGGTTTCCACAGCTGAGCGGGGACTTGAATCCTGGTCTCCTGAGTTGTGGTCTAACATTCAAACCACTACATCATGCTGTCTCTCTTTACTCCTTTAACACTTATGTCCTTAAATGCATTATACCTTGCAAAGAGATGTTCCTCATAATTTTGTGTCTAGGTGGAATCTTGACAAATGTACAGTACTAATATAAATCACCACAGAACTTCTCATTTAAAGAAAGGGTAGAGCAGATACAGGGGCATCTCAGATAACAGAGCTGGGAACCAGAAGCAACAGGTAATCTGTCCATCTAGTTGCATGTAATGATCATAGACTTAGAATCATAACCGGAAATAAAATTAACTTTATAAAAATTGGATCCTTTTCCAACTTGAAACTAATCTTTTAGAAGTACAACAAAAGTAGTATAAGAATATATGGGTCAAAGGATATGGTTATCCTATCATTAAATTCAGAAACAATGTATTAAAGTAGTGAATTAAAGGTAAACTCAAATACCTCCAAAACACTGGCTGACACGGAGGAACAGGAAGATAACCTGTTTGAGGATCTCAACAGAAGGCATTTTGAAACTTTTATTATTGCAGGAGTGTTAAATGAACAATAAAAATCAGTTATATCAAAAATGGTCAAGGCAATGCATTACAGATCAGTTCCACAAGGGCTACACAGTTTTGTGAAATATGTTATGAACGGAAAATCAGTTACCACCTGAGGAAATAAGGAGTCTGCAGTTCTGCTTCAGCCACCTGTTAAACTGCCATTTAAACATAACAATATAAATCATATTGTTTATACTGAATACTGGATTAATAGACAGGAGACTCAAGTTCAGATTCTTAATCAGCTACAAATCTCTGGATAAACTATTCATTTTCATTTTAAATTATTTTGCAATTTTTAAATGATGCTATAATACGTTCAAACTCATCCTGACCTATGAATAAAATATCAGGGACAGGAAAAAAATATTCTGAGTAAATAAACCAGATATCAACACAATATTTCACTGAAGATGAAAACACTACCTTGGTCTGACTTTCTTCTGCATATCCAGGTGTGTCTGTATCTGGAGGATACGCAACCGTTATGTAGATATTATACGGCTTTACCTGTTTTGTTGAGAAAAATATTTAGTAAAGATCTGAATATATTGAACTTTTCCATGACCAGCTCACCAGCTGTGGATTAATTGTAAGATATCGGCATGCATGAACAAGCATATTTGTGTTCTACCCACCCAGATGAATGTTGACACAAAAATTTTTCAAGAATATGCTGCTCAATATGTCATGTGTGATATTATTTCTCATTTTGATCTAGTGTACAAAGGTCCCCATCAAATGGAACAATACTGAAGTGGCTTTTGAGCCGCAAGAGTCACTCCTGGTGGAACAGGGATTCAGCAAGTGCCAGGCAGAAAAGTCCAAATGTTATAGATAGAGCAGGCCAAGCAGTACTAGAGATCAACAGTGCACAGAAAACCACCTTTACTAAAGGACCTGCAGAAAGGGAACACAGTCTTAAAGGTCTCTACACTAATGCACAGAGCATGGGCAATAAACAAGATGAACTGGAACTCTTAATACAACAAAATAAATATGATATAATAGGCATCACTGAAACCTGGTGGGATAGGTCTCATGATTGGAATGTAGTAATGGGGCAGTACAACATATTTTGGAGAAATAGACCGAACAAGAAAGGAGGAACAGTAGCTATATATGTCAAGGATGTTTATACCTGTAAAGAGATCCATGATTTAAATCCAGGAAGGCAGGTCAAGAGCATCTGGGTAAGATTTAAGGGAGCAAGAAACAACAGCGATGTCATTGTGGAGATCTACTACAGACCTCCGAGCCAGCCTGACGATTTGGATGATGCCTTCCTGGAGCAGATGACTACACATTCAAAAAGGAGAAATGCAGTAATAATGGGAGATTTCAACTATCCTATGTTGTCAGTCAAACTCTGCCAAGAGCACAAGGTCCAACAAGATCCTCATTTGCCTTGCAGACAATTTCATTGTCCAGAAGGTGGAAGAGGCAATAAGGGGATCAACTATTTTAGATCTGATCCTGACCAACAGGGATGACTTTGTTAACGGGGTGGAAGTGGTGGGATCCTTAGGCAAGAGTGACCGTGCTCTATTGGAATTTGTCATTCAACGGGAAGAGGAAGCCAAGTGTAGCCAGATATCCATTCTAGACTTTAAAAAGGCTGATTTCTGTAAACTTAAGGAACTGCTGGCTGAAATACTATGGTCAAGAATACTGAAAGAGAAAGGGATGTCATGATGGATGGGAGTTTCTTAAAAGTGAGATACTGAAGGTATGATTTAAAACTGTTCCAATAAGGAGAAAAATGGGAGGTGTCTAAAGAAACAAGAATGGTTGACTAAAGAACTCTCAGCTGAGCTAAGTGTTAAAAGAAACATGTACAAGAAATGGAGAAATGGGGAAATCACCAAAGAGGAATTCAAACAAATAGCCAGGATATGTAGGGAGAAGGTCAGAAAAGCTAAAGCACAGAATGAACTCAGGCTTGCCACAGAGCTTAAAAACAATAAAAAGGGCTTTTTAAGATATGCCCACAGAAAAAGGAAAAACAAGGAAGTGATAGGGTTGCTGCATGGAGAAGATGGCCAAGTACTAACAGGGGGAAGAGAAAAGGCAGAACAACTCAACACCCTCTTTGCCTCAGTCTTCTCCCAAAAGGAAAGTAGTACTCAACCTGGGGGGTGGGGAGCAGGTGGGGAAAATGCAGCACAGAATAGGTAGAGAAGTAGTACAGGAATACCTGGCTATATTAGACGAATTCAAATCTCCAGGGCAAGATGAATTACATCCAAGGATATTAAATAGGGATGGGCCAACTGAATCCTCAAGTCCTCGTCAAGGATTTGAGATTCGTGAATTCAAATCACTGCACCAAAATAGGTAAACCAAATCTTCAACCAAATAGCTTGTTGGAGAACAGGACGCCTGAAAACCTGGTAGACCGGGACATATGAGGGGAGATGGCAAGTAGGTGAGTTTTTCCCATGGAGTAATAATGGCTTTTGCGAACAATTTCAGAAATTACATCTGGGGTTGTATTCTAATATAAATTGAACATTTAATATTTAAGTTCAGCACTATTTTCTGTGCTGAAAATCAATGGAGTGTATAAATGCCGGGGTCAGTGGGTCTGATGCCTATCAGAAGTAGTGGGGCAGAGGGCAAGGTCACACAGTCTCATCCAGTGATTGCCACATGTAAGCCAGTGTACCTCCTTCCATAAGACAATGCCTGGTTGTAAACCTATAGCTAGAATAGGATGAGAAGTGAAATGTCTGTCATGGTTTCTCATGAGCCACATAACAAACCACACGCAGCAGAAAGAAAAATTTGTTTTTAAAAATTGCCACCTCTGGGGCCTGCCAAAGGCCTTATTGGCTTGCGGGCTCCTGGGCACGTGAAAATTGCGGCGCATGTGTGCCGGAGGCTGCCTGTACTCACTCAGGCTGCCTGGGCCCATGGAGGCTGCCTGTGCCTGCAGCTGCCTCCCTCTGCAAGGTAATAATCTCTATTCTTTTGACTTGAGACCGGACTCGAGACTTAACTTGAAAGTCCCTTGCAGGACTTGAAACTGGACTTGAGGGTAGAGAATTGAGACTGGACTAGAGGCTGTTGTTTTTTTTAAGTGCCTTGTTGCAGGACTTGAGACTTGACTTGAGACTGCAGGGTGCAGAATTGAGACTGGACTAGAGGCTGGTGTTTTCTGTTTTTTTTAAAGTGCCTCCCTTGTTTCAGGACTGGAGACTTGAGACTGCAGGGTACAGAATTGACTAGAGGCTTGATTTGAAATACCTTGCAGGATTTGAGACTTGACTGGAAAGTACAGTCTTCTTGAGATTTCAAGGACAGCTGAAAGATTCCTTTGCATAGCTCCCTTGCAAAGTTCTTTCAGACACAATTCTGGGGTTTGTCGTTTTACAAGGTGTCACAGCCTTCTCTGCCAAAGTCTGCTGGTGCATGATCAAATTGCAAACCCCAGGATGCCATTAGGAGCTATGCAAAGAAAATCAATTTTTGACCTGGATTATTTCTGTACTGTAGTATGTGGCCCTGTTTACACAGGTAGGAAAATGTGGGATTAATCTACCTTTTCCTGCCTGTGTAGAAAGGGCCTTCATGTCATTTTCAATCTGGCGAGATCCTGAGGCAATACTATGACAATTGTCCTGGCCAGATTTCTTCAGAGGGAGGTTTGCCTTTTGCCTAGGCTTTTCCTAAGGCTCAGAGTGTGTGTCTTGCCCAAGATTATCCTTGCCTTTTTTTTGTTTTGTAACTGTTTTCTTAGGAGCGACCAATCTTCTTGTGTCTGTCACATAACCTGCAACAAGTGTCAACCCAGGAGATGGCATTATCTCAAGCATTCTTCAACATCTGGAGCTACTTCCAAATTGAAAATCATGCCCGTTGCACTGAGCGTTCTGCAAATATATCCAGAGGGAAAGGCTCACATACTACTTTAGCCATGTGAAAACACAACAGAACCCAACATTCAGCCCGATTTCAAGAACTGAAAGGTAGAAGTCCACCATCCACAGTGACTCCAGCTTCACCCTTAAGCCCTGCTGTGACTGTCAGAGCCGAGTCCCAACATAAAGACAGTACTGACACAGATCATATAGCTGTTATTGGGACTCTCACACCAGTTTGTTCAAGCTCTAGTCTAAGTTCAGGAGCTTCCTCCTTTGGAGAACCAAGCCCTTTGGACTCACCCCCAGTGAAACGCAAGACAGCATCTTCTTTCCAACCGACTCTGAAAGCATTCATGTACACCACTCACAGTTTCAAACCTGGAGACAGAATAGCTAAAGCCATCACAAGGATGGTTGCTGAAATGATCTGCAAAAATAACCAGCCATTGTTCACAGTGGAAGATAAAGGCTTCAGAAAGTTGAGAAGCCACCTTGAGTCACGGTACAGCATCCAAAGCAGGAAACACTTTGCCCAAAAGGTGATCCCAGAGATGTATGAAGAGGAAAAAAGAAACGTGGAGAATATTTTAGAGAACACTGACTTTGTTGCAGTGACAACTGACATGTGGACCTCAACAAGTTGTGACAATTACCTCTGTCTGACAGTTCACTTCATAGATGACAGCTGTGAGTACCATCACTTGTGCTTAGAATGCATTCCCTTTGCAGAGTTTCCCATACAGCATTTGCGATTTACACTTGCAATTTCATCACCATCACTATGAAAGAACGGAATCTCTTGCACAAATTTGTGTGTGTCATGAGAGACAATGGGCTGAATATGGTTGCAGCTTTGGAACGCAGTACCTTTGACCATTTGTCCTGCCTTGCTCACACCTTAGTTGTCAAAGATGGTCTACTGAACAAGGCTGAAATTAAGAAGATCATGTCCACCTGCCGGAATATTGTGGGACGTTTCAAGAACTCCTCTAAAGCCATGAAAGTGTTACGAGCTTCTCAAGCCAAGCTAGTGTGAAAGCCCATCAGTTGATACAAAATAAAGTGACCAGATGGAATTATCAGCATCACATGCTCAGTCGTCTCATGGAACAAAAACAAGCTGTTTTACTATCTGCTTCAGAGTTGAACTTTCAGGTGGATCTGACCACTCAACAATGGACCACTATAGAAGAAGTGATACAACTCCTGGATGTGTTTGACAGAGCAACATTTATGGCCAGTTCCAGTGAAGTGACCATCTCAGAAACAATTCCTTTAGTGAGTAGCATCACTTTTACTCTCCAAAGCTTCAAATCAATGTTAGGTTCTGTCTGGGGTTTCCAAAATGACTTGCTGACATCTCTAAAGAGGCGCTATCAGTCTGTGGAGACGAAAAAACTGTATGCTCTTGGAACTCTCCTGGATCCCCGCTTCAAAGCCAGTGTCTTTCTGAACGAAAAAAACACCTTGATCAAGTGAAATCAACACTGGCCATGGAAATTTCTGATCTTCCTTTGCAAGCAGATGTCACTGAGCTGTAGTTATCACAGGAAAGGCAAAGAGACACCACTCCAGAATTGTGAAGTGAACCAGAAGGAGTCCATAGCATGTAGAGTCTCTATGCTCAACTGATGACCCCATCTAGCAGCAGTGAGGACAGTTGCACTTTGTCTCCTGAAGATGAAATCAATGCCTACTTGTCAGAACCACTGCTTCTGCCATCTGCGAACATCTTCAAGTACTGGAAGGACAACCAAAAATATCCCAATTTGACGAAACTGTCCAAAAAGTTCCTAATCACACCACCATCAACAGTAATGTCAGAAAGACTCTTCAGTACATCAGGTATCATAGCTGAAAAAAAAATGCAGCAGGCTAGACCCAGAGTGAGTTAGAATGCTGGTGTTTTTGAACAAAAATCTTCAATAAAGGTTTCAGCTATGTTTTTTTGTTTGTTTACATTGCCTTGAAACAGTTCAGGCAGGAACTCTTACAAATTCAGAAGTGACATGTTTTTGATCATTCTTAATTTTATGGAAAGAATCAAGACTCAGAAGTTATGTACTTCATGTAGTAGATGAACATGTAGTAGATAAACATTTTAATAAGAAGTATATGCGTATGTTTTCCTGAAAGTGAAAACTATTATTTCGTTTGTTTTTCATTAAACAAAGACGTCAAATTCTGCTTTAATAACATTTTTCAGTAGAAGTGTTTTCTTTCTCTTGCTTTTTAAACACTTTTTAAAAAAAAGGATTCAAAAGATTTGAGATTCATAAGATTCATGGATTCGCAGAACCTCCCAGGGATTCACTCCAGATTCGGAAAATTCCGGATCCGTCCCATCTCTAATATTAAAAGAACTAGCAGAAGTAATTTCAGAACCACTTGCAATAATCTTTGAGAACTCCTGGAGAACAGAAGTCCCAGCAGACTGAAGGAGGACGAATGTTGCCCTCATCTTCAAAAGGGGAAAAAAAAGGACCCAAATAATTATCGCCCAGTCAGCCTGACATCAATACTCAAAAAGATTCTAGAGCAGATCATTAAACAGTCAGTTTGTAATTACTTAGAAGGCAATGCTGTGATCACTAAAAGTCAAAATGGGTTTCTCAAAAACAAGTCATCCAGACCTATGTTATCTCTTTTTATGATAGAGTTACAAGCTTGATAGATGAAGGGAATGCTGTTGATGTAACATATCTTGATTTCAGTAAGACCTGTGACAAAGTTCCCCATAACATTCTTGCAAAGAAGCTAGTAAAATCAGGACTAGACCGTGCTACTATCAGGTGGATTTGTAGTTGGTTGACTGACTGAACCCAAAGGGTGCTCACCAACAGCCTTTCTTCATCCTGGAGAGAAGTGACTAGTGGGATGCCACAGAGTTCTTTTCCTGGGCCAGATGCTATTCAACATCTTCATCAATGACTTAGATGAAAGAATAGAGGAAATGCTGATAAAATTTGCAGACGACATCAAATTGGGAGGGGTAGCTAATATGCCAGAGGACAGGATCAATTTGAAAATGATCTCAACAAATTAAAGATCTGGGCCAAAGCTAACAAAATGAATTACAACAGAGAGAAATGTAAGTCCCTACACTTAGGCAGAAAAAATGAAATGCACAAACATAGGACAGGGGAAACATGGCTGGATAACACTACATGTGAAAGGCATCTAGGAGTCTTGGTGGACCACAGGCTAAACATGAGTGTGATGTGGCAGCCAAGAAAACCAATGCAATTCTTGGTTGCATCAAAAAGAGTATTGTCTCTAGATCAAGGGAGGTAATGGTACCACTATATTTTGCTTTGGTTAGACCTCAACTGGAATACTGTGTCCAGTTCTGGGCACCTCATTTCAAGAAGGATATCGACAAGCTGGAACGTGTCTAGAGGAGGGCGATCAAAATGGTGAAGGGTCTGGAAGCCATGCCCTATGAGGAGTGGTTTAGGGAGGTGGATATGTTTACTCTGCAGAAGAGAATAGCCATGTTTAAATATCTGAAGGGATGTCATGTTGAGCAGTTTGTTTTCTGCTGCTCTAGAGACTAGGACAGGGAGCAATCAATTCAAACTACAGGAAAAGAGATTCCACCTAAACTTCAGGAAGAACTTCCTGACAGTCAAGAGCTGTTTGGCAGTAGAAAATGCTACCTCGGAGTGTGGTGGAGTCTCCTTCTTTGGTGGTTTTAAAGCAGAGGTTTTGATGTGGAATGTTCTGTTGAGAGTGCTTTGATGTGGATTCCTGCATGGCAGGGGGTTGGACTGGATGGTCCTTGTGGGGCCATCCCGTCCAACTCTTATGATTCTATGATTTTACTTCTTATTACAACATGTAAAACTAGTAATAGAATGGAATGCAGTCCATAATTTCAACTAGCTATGGCTTCCTTCCTTGTAGTCATGTAATACGCAGAATTTTAAACCAAAGAGATAAACTGCAATTTTATTCACCAATATCCAAAAGATGTAGCAAAAGCAATCCATGCTTCCCTGTATAATGGTAACAGTAATAGTGAGACTCCATCTACAGAGTGGCCACGTCTTTAAAAGTAGTAACAGCCTTTGAAAAATGGCAGTGTAATATTGACAGGTTGAGAGATAACATGAACACTTATACTAAATGCACAAAGCAGAGCAGAGTAAGAATTTTCTCAGAAAATCAGCACTGTTTGATCCATCTGTCATCCATACCACAGGTAGAATACTATGTGAATTATCTAGATCAGGGACAGATTTAGGGGCAATTTTCTCCCCTGGCACCCCATGGAGGCTGTAGCAACTGTCAAAAATGCTAAGAAAGAGAAGCAGAAGTGGCTAGAAGTCCTCTTCTGTTTTTTAAAAAAAGTGTGTGTGTTGGGGGGGGGGCTTAAATCTATTTGGAAGGTACACTGCTACTCCAGAAAAAGCAGTTCACTTCCTTCTTTGCCATAAAAGAAGACAGCCTGGAGCAGCTGGGAGGGGGTACAGGGCTGTACTTTGTTCACTTGATTCTAGGTCACAATAAACTCTAGCAAATCACATTTTTTAAAATGTAGATATACAACAGAGTTGGCAAAAAGTAGACTGGTAGCCTGCTGACAGTTTGTAACAGTTAAGTGAAGTGTTTTCATAATCCAGTGGGATGTTATTAACATCCCATTACTAACAATGATTAAAAAAGGCTTTTACTTATAAGCCATTATAATAATCAATACTCAATTAAATCAGATGTATATTTGTAATCATAAATGCTGGCAATGCCCATGTCCGGTTCAGGGAGTGCAGTGGGAAACTGGCTTGACCCTGGGTCAATATTTTGTATCAGACACAATCATTATTTTGCACCTATCTCCAATTGGTGAACCTTGAGGTTCCCATAAAAACAGCACACCTCAAACGCTTTAAGTTTGCCCATGCCTGAGAAAACACTACAAGTCATCTTTTCCCATCTGCACAAAGAGTTAGTCACTTACTTCTGTTCTGGCTCATAAGAATCAAGTATTTCCAGAATCAGAAGACATTCTGTCCTTCAACTGGACCAAATGTACACAGAGGTTTTACATTACGGAAATGTCATAGAATTAACACCATTTGCTGCAATACATGCATGTGGGAAACAGACAATACCTCCATTTGCAAAGCTTCAGCTAATCCTCGAAGAGCAAACTTTGTTGCAGAATATGCTGAGTAGCCAAACACACCAACTTGTCCAGCTTGGGATGACACAAATACAATCCTTCCCATCCTTCGTTCCTTCATGGTGGTGATTACTGCATGAGTTGGATAAACGCTGCCCAGGTAGTTGACAGCCATCAATTGCTATCAATAAATACACAAGTCAGAGTTGACGAATTTCATAAGCATTCATGTCTCAGTAATCCATGTGCACTTTTAAATAGGTGTGGTGCTAACCTAGAAATTCACATTTAAACCTTCAGTGATATTAAGCCATATCACTGAAGGAACAGTTCAATGCAATACTCCTACTATAAAAATTTGGTACAGAGGCTACTGTTACAAATGATTACATGTTGCAAAATGCTGGGCTGTACACTTCAGTAAGGTGCAGTGCATCCATGTAGGTAGCCTCTTGGGTGGTGTGCAATCAGGTTCTTTCTGCCGCAAGCACTGGTTTGAATCCTTGTGGAACTGCTGCTGGCAGGGTAAGGGAGGCTGCACTTTGATTGTGAAGCAAGCAGTTCACCCTTTAGCATCTCCAGGTAGCTGAAGGGAATGTCCCAAGGCAAAACCCTGCAGAGCTGCTACTGATCCATGTAGAAAATACTGAGCTTGATGGACCAATGGTTTTAGTCTGCTTAAGGTAGGTTCTTATCTTCACTCTCATAGTTATACACAGTAAATAAAATCAACCCTTTTCTATTTGTGGCCAATTTCAGACTGTCAAAGTGTTTCCAACTGAGTTACAGTTACTTCCTCTTGAAAGGGGAAGTGTGACTATCAGATAGTCTTGTTCTCCTCTGAATTTCTACTGATAAGTTGCACAGCAAGTACACTAATTTATTTGGTATACAAACATAGTTTGAATTTTAAAACACACAAGACATGATGTATTCCAGATAATTGCTATCTCAGTCTCATGCTGTCCAACTGGAAAATTTTGGTTAAAGTAAAGTTCTCCTGACATTAAATATACACATGGGATGGAATGGCCTTCTCTAGTTTCAGTAAGGATTATGAGGTCTTCCCACAGAGGTATTATTGAATAAATGGAAGTAGTGAAACAATAGTGCTTAGTAGACGTTGCTAGATGACAAGAGACAGATTTTTTTTGTGTGTATTTACAGACCACAGAAGTATGTTTTCTATCACAATAGAACTTAAAAGTTCTATAAAAGAGAAATATCCATTAAGAATTATTGAGTTCATTACACAATAGAAAACATTCAGCTGTGTGTACTGCACTGTTGTTTTTAACTTACAACATAGCAAGAAGTAGGAGTGTGCAGTAGCAGGAATTGCTACTACAATGGTACATTTTATACAGTTTGAACTCCTAGTATCTCTCATTTATCAGATGCAAATTTGTCTGGTTCTGCTGTATTCATATTTCAAACACATTCAGATAGAAAAGACTGGGGATAATATACCTCAAACCTACTGGTGTCAAGGTCTTCAAATTTTCCATTAACTGATGTTCCAGCGCAGTTTACAAGCATGTCAACCGGACCCAACTTCTCTTGGGCCTAAAAAGAAAAGCTATTTAATGAGTGCAATAGAGAACTGTTGTCCACCATTTATATGACCCTACTTTCACCACAACACTTCTGTGATAAAGAGTGTACCATATAAACACAGGAATTATGTAAAAGCCAGAGATTTCCTTACTTGCTTTAGGACTTTTGCCACATGTGCAGAGTCTTTGGAAACATCAACAGAGATAAAGTGCACAACCTATGTCAGGAGGAGGGAATAAGAAAGAATTATAACACTGTATTATTTTTTAATTCAGCCAGAAAACCTCTGTAGAACACCTTCAGACATGAAATGAATGGTCAGTGTGGGGATGACCCAGGACTGAAGGGGGGGTTGTCTGAACACTTCCATGGGTTGAGAAAAAGAATCACGAGAATATACAATGTTACCTGCAAACCTGATTTAGTGGATGTAGTCAGCCACATCAATATTCATGCACTTTGAGATCCGCATCAGAATCCTGACTTACCTGTCCCAGTGAGAATTACTAGGTTGGTGGGCAAGAAGGGAACAGCTTTTTCTTCTGTGACCTAGATTCCTGGATTGTTCTGCCACATGGGGTCCCACAGTGCACATCAATGCTTTAAAGGGCCATTTTGGTTATTTACTGTATTTGGGTTTTATTTAGTTGTTTAGGTAGTTTTAGTCAGAATTTACTGGATATCAGTGTTTTACTGGGCTGAATTCTTGTCTTATTGCAAGTTCTAAATCTTAATATTATGGCTTTATTGCTTTTGAAACCCATTTACTGCCATTTGGACACATCAAAATGATACTGATTATCTGGACTCATTTTAATCTGCCTTTGACTAAGATCTGGGATGAAAACTGTTCTCATCACCTTCGTGGATGCCCTATGTTGGACTCTGGAGGGGGTATCCAATGGGCTTTTCTGGACTTCTCAGAAGCTTCTGAAAATCTTCACTATGAAATTTTTCTCAACTACCTGACAAAGTCTTGCTTGGTAGTACTGTACTGCAGTAGTTTGGTCTCCCCTGTCAGATACTACTGTATGGCACCATAGCCTTTGATGTATAGCATCTCACAAGGTTTTATTTTGTCCCCAGTGTTGAGTATCTGCACAAGAGGTGAGCAACTGCCATATGTCGGGGGATGCATTGGTCTTCCCAAGACCATTTTGAAAATCTTTTTTTTTCCTCACTAGAAAGACTCCCTAAGCCACTCAGGGGCCATGAGAGGCAATTTAGCCCTGTTGATTTTTTGTTCATGTCCTGGTTGCAGGGGGAGAGGGGGAGGCAGGGAGGTTTTAAAACAGCCCAGGGAGATAAAAACATAGTGAAATTGCCCCCATGCTCCCTACAGGGTATTTTTTAGTAAAATATTGGTTTTAATAGATTGCTTAGGGCGTCTCTACCTAAGGAACCAGCTATCTAAAGCTCCCAAAATATTTGATACCACTGACTTTTCCTGAAACTGCTAAACTAATAACCAATGTATAACAACAATATTAGAGAAAACGTAATGATAACTGTATAGACTCATATGTAAGTCAACTTCATGTATAAATAGAGGCAGATTTTGGGGTCAAGATTATGGATTATGTATGAACTGTGCTAAGTCAGGAGTCATTCTTCAGAAAGTGAAAAACACCAGCATTGCCTCAGGGGGTCAGCTGCCCCCGGCCACTGCCTCGCCATTTTACCACCTAGGCCAGGGCTTTCCAAATGGTGTGCCGCAACATGTTAGTGTGTCGCCTGAAGTGTGTAGGTACGTCACCTACAATCTTGGAAATGTATGTTATTATTTATAAATCATATATTTTTAAAAATACATGAATCATATTTTTAAAAATATATGCAAGGTTTTCATGGGATATGTCGTGTCCCGATACATTTTGTTATTACAATTTATGTATGCGTCTGAATCTCTTATAAGGGGTTAGTTTAACCTATACTTTGCTAGTAAAACTGAATTACTGTGTTGCAAAATCATGCATGTCTGAAAAAGCATGTCACCAACATGAAAAGTTTGGAAACCTCTGATCTAGGCATTTAAAAAGGCCTTTCATCACTCTATTCAAAGATGGTATGATTCCATTTTTAATAAAAGTTAAGGTATAGTATTAACTCTTTTAAAAAAACAAACTATTTCCTTCTCTGAGTGGCAAAAGGTGAGAGCTCAGACCATCCCAGAAGAACTTAAAAGAAGCACCCACCTCCCCTACTCTCTCAGCAGTCCTTTGAGGGGAAGAACCATTCTTCCACCTAAGCATTCAAAAGGTCAGTAGAGGCACTGCAGCAGAGAGAGCAGAGGGGATTGGTGTTGCTTACAGATTCTGCAGGGGCAGACTAAGCTCTCACCTTTCACCACTCAGAGAAAGGAATGTTTCCTTTTTTTTAAATAAGAGTTATAGAATACAGTAAGAGTACAGTACTTACACATGCAAGATACGAGTACCGTACTTCAGAGACCTATGGGTAAGTCCACTCAGATTTTTTGGGTCAATTTTTGAATAATTTTTTTAGACTTATACATAAGTATATACAGTATGTTCCCTTGGCTTGTCTATCCTGGAGAGAATTATACTTTGTCTTCTAAGTATATGGATTTCTGCAGCCTGGGCAACCTGTCTCTTTTTATCTATCTAGCCTTCTACCAAGTTTTGTTCCACCTTCCCCATTTCATACGAATACCTATTCAATTTCTCCAACATTTTGATGTGCTGCCTATGTACCCATGTACACAACTTGCAGGTTTTAGACTGAGATGCTGCAATATAACAAGAACAACATGCCACATGGCTAAGAATACTTTGATAATTATATGTAACCAGTGTATTTATCCAGCGTTGCCTGCGATTTTATTTTCTCATAGGTAACACTTGTTAGAAATACCTTAGGAATTACCTTACCCTACCTTAGGAATTAGATGCGATTGATACACACAGATTTGAAATCCTGTGTCTGTAATTCCCCAAACTGCCTTGTCCAGTATCTGTAACTTTTCCCACAGTCCCCAATTCAATCTGTATTCAGAGTTGTTAACATACAGAAGTTGGGTTCCTGAGAGAATACAGTATCCTTCTCCTTGCTGCTAGGCCCCGTCTCCATAGTAACCAGCCTATTCCAGTACCTGTAACTTATCCCCATATTCCCCAATTCAATCTGTATTTAGAGTTGTTAACATAACAGAGGTTTGGTTTCTGAGGGAATATACTGCCCTTCTTGCTGCTGGGCCTCATCTCCATAGCAACCAGCCTGAAGTCCAAGAGCTCTCTGCCTGAGAATTCTAAAGGCTCCTCCCTGAACTGCCAATCCTAGGATTCCGTAGAATCTTCACAGCCAGCCAATCATATGAGGTCTTCTTGCCTCACACAGCTAACTGTATGAGGTCTTGGCTTGCCTGACACAGACAAAGAAACAAACTCACAAACTTTGACATTTATATAGTAGATTAAACATTCAGGACAGCATTAAGCAACCACTTTGCACAAATAATATATCGTAAGTGAAGTTATGGTTATTTGACTGCCACAGTTATTTTGCTTTCAATTGTAGTGTAAGACACAAGTCAGAGTGCATAAACAATTGATTCAAAGATCAACATTTACTGTAGCTTAAATTTTCAGTTTCTAGTAGCAATGCATGATGTGTTCTAAAGAGTGACACGAAAGCAAACACAACATTTAAACTGAAGTAGCGCTTCTAACAATCCTGAGAGATTACAGGCAAGAGAGGTAGATAGGAGATAGCACCAGACATGAGATCCAGCTGGGCTAGTTCTGTTTTATGTGTACAGTTTTTCATGTATTCACTGCATTTCTTCATAAATATGAGTTGTTTGAGGACTTCAGTCAAAAAGCAGCATAGAAATGCAGAAAATAAAAGACTCATTCATACATCAGTCTTCAGATCTACTTTGAATCATCCACAAGGAAAACTATTATAAGTTTTTTGGGTTTTTTTTTTAGATAGTATCTAACACCAGTACAAATACCTAAAATGAAGGGAAAAATAATATCAAATGCTGGAAATGTGATCAAAAAGGAAGTTTTTACTATTTATGGTGGCCTTATAAGAAAACAAGAAAGTTCTGGAAACAAATTCATGAACAGATAACAAAAACTCCTAAAATAAACTTTTCAATGTCATCAGAAATATACTTAATATTATCAATGGAATAGATACCCAATCACAGAATAAATATTGGAAAATCTTGTTATATATGATATATGCTGCCAGAATAACTTTTGCTAGAGTTGGAAAGATCCCCCATATTCCTCAATAGGTGATTGGATTTTAAACCTCTATGAAAGGGCAGAGTTAGAAACATAAGCAATTTCATTATCTGAAAAACCTATACGACAGTTTAGACAAGACAAGTTTAGGCTTCCCCTCTGGAAATCCAAATGGGGGAACTTATTAATAGCAAATCTGGAGGAATAAGTCCAGTATATTTACCCATATACCTACTTTTACTTAAACTAATGACTAAACAGTTTTGTTCAGAGAAACTGATAATCTTATTAATTTCCCAAGAGAATTTGATTGCTTTTCTGGAAGTACTCACATAGGAAGGGAGTAACTTTTTTTTAAAAAAAAACAACCTTTCTTTTTGTATTTTCTTTTCAATATTCTATTATTCATATTTGCTAATAATCATCAATCCAAAATTTAAAACTTTGTATGATTATTCTTTTCAAACATTTGATTTTTACATTGCCTCTTCTTTTCATTATCTTTTTTCTTTAGGATATTGTTCTTACCTTTTCTTCTCTTTAAATAATGTATTTAAATATGTAATTTGTGTATTACTTCTGAGGAATTTTTTTATTTATAAAAAATAAATAGGAAAAAAAGAAAAATCACCCACATGAAAAACTGCCAAGTTAGAAAAATCAGGGTGATACAGGGAGTATGTAAAAATACTTGTCTTAGTTGCTAGTTCAATTAAACACAATGAAATCTAGTTGCAGACAGATTCATAAAACCTGAATAACATTTCAGTCATCTATAAACACAACTGTTTCAGACACTGACAATACAACTATATTTCTTCGTGGTCTCTGTGCCTCACACAATGGGAATCTTCGCGCATGCGCAGTAGCTTTTCGGAAAGTTCCAGAGCTGAGCAGCTTGGCGGGAACCCCTCTTCCATCCAGTACTGAGCATGCTCAGTCCTGCCAAGCTAACGGTCTCTCCTCAGTTTCTTTTCGTCCGCCAGTCCGGAGATGGCTGCCTACAAACTCCACTGGCCCCGGCTCTCTCTCCTGGCCATCCTGAATTCGACTGTCGGTTTGTCTCGGACGCTCCTCGGGCTGTTTCCTGAGACCGGCCTCGATTCAGTATGGCCTGCTCTCTGGGACGTAGCGAAAGGGGTAGATCCCCACGTTGTCGGGACTACCGCCATCGCACTGCTTATGAGCCTTCGTTGGCAAGAGTGGATTTGCCTTTTTCCTCGGCCTCCTATATCGCCAGGTACGGCCACGAACACCTCTGGAGAGAGCAACCCGGCTCCTACCACTCATATTCGCTGGCTTACCATGACCGGTACCATCCCGATGTTCATCGTTGGTCTCTTTACCACCCTTGACGTTCACGCTCTCCATCACGCTCTCCTTCCGGGTCTCGTTACCGATGCTCCCCTCGCTACCGCTACTCCAGATCCCGTTCTCGGTCCTGATCGGCTTACTACCGCCGTTCACCATCCCGGTCTTGCCACCAGTCCCGAGACCCATAACCTCATCATCGGGCCGTTTCACCTCCTCTTCGGGTGACAGCGACAGTGTCACAGCCCCCGCTGGAGACTCACCCTGCATCTACTCTGCCAACATCTCTGTCGGCCTCGTTGTCGACACAGTCTGTTGTTGCACTGATCCCAATCATACTACCCATTTTGTCAGCATTGACCTCAGTACTGATTCGCATCCTGACCTCGATACCGGTGCAAATTCCAGTCTCCCTACCGGCCCCAACTGTTCTACCGGCCTGTGCTCCTGCTCCACCTGCTGTTCTTCCTGCAACGGAACCCGTCCCACATTGTCGTTCTCAATCGCCTCACTCATCATCTCCTTCTTCTGCCTCTTATGATTCCAACGGTGATTCTACAGATTCCACACCACAATCTCATACCTCCCTGCCTTTAGCTTTTGGGGACCTGGCCCCTGATTCCGCTCCTGAGGACTTCAAGCAGTTCTCGGACATCTTGGTCTGGATGGCCACTGCCTTGGGCCTCAACATCTCTGGACATGCTCCCAATGTACAGGACCCGGTTTTCCACTATGTCAATGCTCGCCCTCCATCAATGGCTCCAAGTCCACTTCTGCCCGTCCTGCAGGAGGTCTTTAAGCACCCGTGGGCCCAGCCGGCGTCGCTTCAACCAATCCCTCACTGCCTGGAGCATCTCTACCGTACCCAGAAGAAGAATGTCAATTTCCTATTCAATCATCCGACTCCAAATTCGATTGTTGTTGAGTCGTCTCAAACAAAAGGGGGCAAAAGGGCCCATACCACCCCACCTGATTGAGAGGACCGCCATTTAGATGTTTTTGGCCGTCGCTTTTACTCTGCTTCCTCATTGATCCCCAGGATCTCTTAATACTCAAGCTTGCCTGGCGGCCTATCAACACAATATGTGGGATAGATTTTTTCCCATCCTCTCTCACCTGCCGGACAATCACAGGGGCACTGCTGTTCAATATTTTAATGAGTCTGTGGCCCTTTCGAATCAGCAGATTTTGTCCTCCTGACATGCTGTTGAGGGTGTGGCATGCATGATGGTCGGTGTGATTGCTCTCCTCCGCTTCACTTGGCTCCGGTCCACCGGTTTAACCAAGGATAGCAGGAAATGCATTGAGGACCTGCCCTTTGATGGTCAAGGGCTGTTGTATGCCACTACAGACGAGGCGATGGACCAACTTGTGAAAGTTCGTTTGACAGCTAAAAAGATGGGCCTTCATCCATTGACCCAGCCTAGACGGTCACCTTCATCACGTTCCTCCTGGAAGTGCCCTTCCTACTCTTACAGGTCGTGCTCTCCTCGCCACTCGTCTCTACAATGGTCCTTACCGGCCTCTTCCTGCAGTTCTTCTTGACATCATCAACCGTCTTCCAAGAAATCCTCCTCAACTGCCAAATCTCATTTTTGTCTCCCCTTGCAGGTCGCCACCTCTGCCTCTCTTCCATCAATCCAAACGCCTCTCCAGAACCACAGGACTAGCCCGCCATCTCAACATCTGGCACAACATCACTTCAGATTCTTGCATTTTGACCATAGTTTGTCTTGGTTATGCCATCAAGTTTTGAAGCACTCCTCCTCTAGGCATCTTCTACTCCACCCCTGCCAGTCCAGTCCCCCTCAAAGAGGTAGAGACCCTCCTTCTCAAAGGGGCCACAGAGCTGCTTCCGCCCCCGGCCAAATCCACAGGCTTCTTCTCTCGGTACTTCACAGTACCCAGTTCGGATGGCACGCTCCCACCCATCCTAGATCTCAGGGGGTGAACTCCTTCATTTGCCCCCGGAAGTTCAAGATGGTCACCCTGTCCTCGATTCTACTTTTTCTGAGGCACTGGGACTGGTTCACATCCACTGATCTACAACATGCCTACCTCCACATTTCCATTCGCCCCCAGCACCTCCGATTTGCTGTCGACGGCGTGTGCTACCAATACAAGGTCCTCCCCTTCGGCCTGTCCACCGCCCCCTGGGTCTTCACAAAGTGCCTAGGCCCTGTAGTGTCTTACCTCTGCATGAAGAACGTTTTGGTGTACCCCTATTTGGACGATTGGCTCCTGGTGGCGTCCTGCAAACAAAAGCTGTACGAGGACATCCATTTTGCCCTCTCCCTCCTTTCCGATCTCGGACTCAGGGCAAACCCCAAGAAGTCCCACCTGGAGCCCTCGTGCATCCTGGATTTCATCGGAGCTACCCTTGCCCCCACTTGCGCCAGGGCCTTCTTACCTCTAAGCACAGACTCTGCGACAGGCTGCGGCTGCCATCCTGCGCAATCCGTTTATTTCCACCCGCAACATTTAACAGCTTCTAGGCTACAAGGCTGCGATGATGGCAGTCACCTATTTGTCTCGCCTTCGTGCTCATCCTCTCCAGCACTGGTTTTTTCCGATGTTTCAACCCTCTCCTCAACAATGCCATGTTCTCTGGGTGCTTCATCCGGTATGGGACTCCCTTCGTTGGTGGCTCTCCCCAAGCCATCTCTTGTTGGGGATGCCCTTTCTAGAGCCCCGTTCGACACTCACTATCATGACCAACGCGTCTCTCCTGGGCTGAGGAGCTCACTATCACGGTTGCGCAGTCCAAGGCCATTGGGCCAGCCTAGAGTTATGTCTCCACATCAATGCGTTGGAGCTCTTGGCAATCTTCAAAGCGCTTTGGGCTTTTTCAGAATCTTGTTGTCGGACAGACTGTCCAGATCCTATTGGACAATACGACAGCTGTCTGTTACGTGAACCGGCAGGAAGGCACCCACTCTTCCTCTGCTCCATCTGGCTCTACTCATCTGGGACTAGTGCATTCCGCTATGTGTACACCCCATTGCAGTCCACCTTGCGGGATGGGACAATGTGACAGCAGACACGCTCAGAAGGGACACAGCGTGCCATCACAAATGGTCCCTGTCCAATGCCGCTTTTTGGCGGATAGTGTCCCATTGGGGCACTCCAACCGTCGATCTCTTTGTGACGTACCACAACAGGAAGTGTCCTCACTATTGCTTGAGAGCTGGCCTGGGCCCCAGCTCTCTTGATGATGCGTTCCAGTTTCTTTGGAACAGAGAGTTCCTTTACATCTTCCCACCGTTTCCTCTCCTGGGTCGAGTGGTGGCGAAGATTGCGACGGATAAGGCAGATTCCATCCTCGTCACCCCCTTCTGGTCGAGGCAACACTGGCTTGGCCCCCTCCTCGCCATGGCGCGGGGCCATACCATGAAGCTCTGGAATGCACCGGACCACCTCTCTCAATCGGGAGGTCGGGTGCTGCACCCAGATCTCCCTCTTCTCCGCCTGCATGCTTGGAGGATAACGTTCTAGACTCCCCCGCTATCCAAGCTGTCCTCACGGCCGCGGGAAAGGAATCTACTCGTAGATCCTACGAGTATAAACGGAAGAAGTTTGTGGCCTTTGCCGTCTCAAGTAATGAGCCTGCTTCTACGACCTCCCTGTCTACGGTGCTTCATTTCCTCTTGACGTTACAGGATCAGGGCCTTGCCTTCTCCTCTCTGAAAGTTTACCTCTCTGCAACAGTGCCCTATCAGCCACGGGGTTCTCCCTCTTCTGCCCTTTTCCCCAACACTACAGTGAAGCAATTCCTCAAGGGCCTGCAACACCTTTATCCTCCTGTGACTCTACTGCTTCCTCCATGGTCTCTGTCGCTTGTCCTTTCTCAACTCATGCGCCATCCTTTTGAACCGATGGCCGTGTCTGATGACCACCTCCTAACTATGAAGACGATGTTCTTGGTCGCCGTCACTTCAGCCAGACGGGCAGGAGAACTAACTGTGTTGCGTTATGATGAGCTGTTCCTGGTGTTCCATCAGGACAAAGTGGTCCTGCATCCCAACCTGTCTTTTCTTCCCAAAGCAGTCTCTGATTTCCATATAAATCAAGACTTGATCCTGCCTACTTTCTATCCAGACCCTGCATCGCCCCTCGACCGCTCTCTTCACTCACTCAACGTGCACCATGCCCTCACCTTTTCCCTTCAGCGGACCTCCACCTTCCGTCAGACGCCCTGTTACACCCCAGAGTAACCCTAAGAGAGGGCCCCTAAATTGGCATGACTTCTCCCATATTGGATATTGGCTAGCAAAGGTCAGTTGCAAGTAAAAATTGGTTTTGAATTAAATTCTCAAGACCAACAACGCCCTTTGCTGCTGTATGGGAATGTAGACAATGTCCTTTAGGCTAAAAGACAACTACCTATTGTTCCCAGTCACGTATCTCTAGGCAGCCACAACAGACTCTCTCCTTGATTAACAAAAAGTTTGTCTCAGCCCCAAGCCACGCTGATGCACTTTGCGAGGATAGACAATCAAAGTCTATCAATTTGGAATGACAATCCTATCACGTACCTGGACTTTCCCGGGAGAAACAATACCGAGGAGAGGGTGTGATATTTGCCTAACATTATATTCCGCAATCATCGCCCATTAACACCACTTTGCTAGACCATACTCAGCCTGAGGACAGAAATTGGCTATAAAAATCCTCACTTTTGGAGCCTCTTCGGAGAGCCTCCCAGACCGGACAAGGGCCTGTTTCGCTGCTACCGAGGTGTCCCAATTAAGCCTCTCAGACACTGTTGAGAGCTAAATGCGATGCGTGTATCCAACTCGCCGCGAAACCCCGCTGCTTCCAGCCTTCCAGCCCCGGGATCCAGCTTCCCCGTGGTGCTTTACATTGAGCCTTCGCTAATCTTCTCCTTTCCAGGACGCCTAGACTAAGGTCCGTATGCCCTCTCTCCCAACTGTCTCTTATTTCCAACTTCATTCCTGTAGCCCTTGTGCAATTGTAGGATTATTTGTTAACGTGTGTTGTGACCTTCTTTGTTAGTTTTAATAAATTTACTTTAGACTGTTCCTCTGACTCTTGCGTGGTTCTGACCCTGTAGACATAGGGTTAAAGATCCCCTGCCCTGACCTCTCGCAAGCTTTGAGCGTCTCTGTTAATTCTATTAATTTGAAGTCTGTTTGGGTGTCCTTGAGATACCCCCAATTTTCAGGGTAACAGCCCCACCTTTTTGTGTGCTATGGGGGGGCGTTGGAAAGATCATGAAGTTTCCTCTCAATGGTTTTCCAAATGGGTTGCCCAGACAATTCACCTTGCCTATGAACTTGCTAGGCAACCTCCCCCAGCTTTGCTTCGGGCCCATTCTACCAGGGCGATGGCCTCTTCAGCAGTCCTTCTCAGAGGAGTTGACCTACAGGAGCTTTGCCGTGTGGCTACATGGTCGTGGCCTTCAACCTTCGTCCGCCACTACCGCTTTGACTGTAGGGCCTGGTGTGATGCCTGCTTTGGCCGTGCGGTGCTGTCTTCTATCTTCTAGGACGTGTCCCGCCGTCCAATGGTAGTCTTAGTCTCCCACTGTGTGAGGCACAGAGACCATCAAGAAGAAGAACAGGTTGCTTACCTGTAACTGTGGTTCTTCGAGTGGTCATCTGTGCCCTGACACACATCTGCCCAGCCTCCCCTCTTTCAGGTCTTGCTTCAGCAGACTTCGAAACTGAGGAGAGACTGTTAGCTTGCCGGGACTGAGCATGCTCATTACCGGATGGGGGAGGGGTTCCCACCAAGCTGCTCAGCTCTGGAACTTTCCGAAAAGCTACTGCGCATGCATGAAGATTCCCATTGTGTGAGGGCACAGATGACCACTTGAAGAACCACAGTTACAGGTAAGCAACCTGTTCATATCTTCTCAAAAGCCCAATGAGTTCAACAGGGCTCACTTCCTTTTCTAGGTATTGTAATAAAACAGAAATATAAGGCCAATCTAATTCAACTTTTTTTTAAAAAAGAAAGTTTTCTCAAAAGCAAGACCACACAAGATTTCTATAACTGTGAATACAAAGAGTACCCACTTTCTCTCAGACAATCTACAGCATGATTACATGTACTAGGGACCCATTTATTTTGGTACAAATTCAGACTGCTTTGCTGTCTGCTTCAGACTGCAGACACAGATTCTGAATATTAACTGTTAAAGAGCCAGATAAAAATCCAAGTGTATACGACAACCTACACCTCTCCAATAGGAAAAGAAATTTTATCCTCAGTTTTCACTAATCTACTATTAATCTAACACATAACAAAATTATTACTTGTTACTATGTATACAAGAGCCAAAGATTTTCATTTTATGTCCAGTCTTGAGGCAGATGACACAATGACTACAAACTCATTTTAGTCAGCCAAGATTTTTCCTACAGCTGACACTACTGCCACATGGCATTATCTATGGGGCAGTCATTCCAAAAATAAATATGGGGATTCCACTGCCTTTTCTGCTATGGCTAATGTCCCAGGTACATGTCTACTAATACGTTAATTGATCAGGGACATCACTAGCCTTTGTGGAACTAACGCGAGTGGATCTAATCAGCATTAGGATCACAATTGAGACCTTCTGCATTTTTGCCCACAATCGGGGGTTTGAATTTTTTTTTTTTAACAAACATGCTTCAGATTATTCCTAAAATTATTTCACGTAATATTGCTGCTGTGTGGCTTCAAGTCGTTTCTGACCTATGGTGACCCTAAGGTGAAACTATCACGGGCTTTTCTGCGGCTGAGAGCGTGTGATGCAGCCAAGGTCATCTAGTGCTTTCCATGGTTGAGTGGGGGCATCGAATCCTAGTCTCCAGGGTCATAATCCAACACTCAAACCACTATCCCATGCTGGCTATATATCATGTAATATATAATTTAATTTATTAGAACACAAGATATTAAGTGGCACAAAAAATTCTTCTTTTACTATTTGATAGGTAGGTTAAATCGGATACTACTGAGCCACATGAATGTGTAAGGCACATAAATTTTGTTACAAATATGGAAGATCTGGTAGAGGTAGGAAATAACAGTCTTACCTGTTTATCATTAACTGAGAACTTCTCAATTTCTCTCTTTGCCTCCAACAGCCTCCTCTAGAATTGAAAAGCACAGTTTCAGTCATTCCTCAAAACATAATTGAGATAAATAAAATTAACAGACATTTGAAATTATTTTAAAAGTCATTAAAAATTACCATATAGCACATAATATTCAGGTACTTTAGATATAAAAATTAATCATCTTATTAAGTCACCAATTTAATAAGAGCCATTCTGGGCCAGGCAAAAGGTTTCTCTAGCCCAGTTCTAGTCCCACAATGGAAAATCAGATATTCCCAATGGGAAGTCCACAAGCAGGGTATGACAGCAATAGCCCCCTCCCACATGTGTATCCCAGCAACTGGTACTGAGAGGCATGCTGGCTTCAATATTAGAGATAGCCACCATGATTAGGAGCTATTGGCAGCCTTATCCCAGCAAGTGAAACAGTATTTTCTCAGGTACTTTTGACTACATGAACCATGATATATTTTCAGAGGTTTGTCTATTCTACATATGAGGTATACTATGTTGTGTATATTTACACAGAGCTAAATCTCACTGTGTTCAATGCAGCTTACTCCCAAGTAAGTCTGCAGACGTTTGCAGCTTTTACTCTTAGTCTAATACTTCCAATGATAATTAATACAATGCATTACAACACAGATTTCCAAACAGTGTGTCATGACATATTAGTATGTCGGCTGCAGTGTGTAGGTGTGTCGCATGAACATAACAGGTGGAGGGGCTGCCTCTCTTCCTACCGCGGTGGGCCAGCCCTGAGTGAAGGGCTGCTGCTGCCTTGGGCTGAGGAAGACCCCAGCGAAGGCAGCAGTAGGCCAGGCCTGGGTGGAGGGGCCGCTTCTCCTGCTGCTGCCCTCGCCCCCGGCTGAAGTCACCCTTGGCTGAAGAACCTGGCAAGGGTGGTGGCGGGCCAAGCCTGGGTGGAGGGGCTGCCTCCACTTACTGAATTACTGTATCATGAAATGATGCATATCTAAAATGTGTGTCACCAACATGAAAAGTTTGGAAAGCTCTGCATTACAATATAATATGAAACCTTGTACCTGAAGCGCAATATAAATTCTCAAAGGGACATTTACAAGGATGCAGGAGGAGAGTAAGTAGACCTTTTCAGCGAAATTAATTATCACAAGTTGCTAACAGACCACTAGTTCTCCAGCATCTGTTAAGAACAGGAATACTGACCATTATTATTCTCAAGTGAAATGTTCCAATGTTTGTTGTCTTGGTTTTTGACTGCTGCCTCATTTTGTAATCTGCACCATATGCAAATGTAACATCACACACAGCCTTGCAAACCACATCCTTTCCAGCAGGACTTTTTATTCTGGTGGGCAGTTTTTGGTTAAACCTTTGACAGATTTTTTTAGATGAGGTATTGCTTGTATGATTATGATGTCTTGTGATTCATCTTGCACCGCTGCTTGTTTTATCGTTAGGTTTGTTTATAACTTTAGTAGAATATTTTGTCAGCTCTCTGAGTTTGCTTTTATCCTAGAAAGCTTTGATATAAATTCCCAAATAAAAATAAAATAGTTTCAAAAACAAACATTAAAAAATTCAATAAAAAAATTTGTAAGTATTCATGTGTCATAAAAGTGATCTGAGAGGCTAGACAATGACTTGCCCCAAAATAATTGTTCTCTATCCTGGCTGTGGGCTTACTGCAAGGTTTCTAAGTTCCACATCAAGAGCATTTCCCGCTTTCCAAGGACTGATATTCTGTGTTTGCCACTGTTATACAGGAAGGTTGTTCCTTCCAAGATTGTTGCTGGGCAGGCAAAGTTTTCCTATGAGTCGACGGCAGAGAGAAGAGGCGGTGTGCCCAGACAGCCAGGTGCAAGGCCAGCAGGATTGTTATGGCTATGTCTTGTGTATTAGAGAAGGCCACATGCCAGACCACTGACTGGGTCACCCCACTTGTTCCAGGGTGACAAGGTAGCATAAAAAGGCTGGTGTTTGCCTTGACCAGCTGCCAGTTAGATTCCTTAGCTGGACCTGCCATGCCATGCCGTGCCATTGGCAGTATACTGTTTGTAAGGGGAGATGCTGCCCAATTTTCCTCCATTATCTTCTGTTTTTCCTCTTTGTCTAATTGGTGGCAAGCTAGCATGTTTTTGCTAAGTCTCATCTTAGACTGCGGTAATAAATCAGTACTTTAAGCCTAACTAATGAGCCTCTGGAATTTTTTCTGCTTCACTGGGACTCTCTGCTGCGGCAAAGCCTTGCTCCACAGATGGCACTCTGCTCATGCTCAGAGGAGCCAAATCCTGCCAACCCTGACAGGTTATGGGCCCAGCCTCACGCTCTTGATGCGCCAGAGGGTCAAGTGGATCAAGTGAAGTGCCAGTTCCAGTCTGCAGCTGCCTGCTGGGAGCCTGCTCGTGGACAGTCTCTGGTAAGTGAGAGTCCTGGCATAGGAGGGGCCTGGAAGGTGAGAGAGGCTGCAGGGATGGTGTCCACGGGGAGTGTGAGTCTGCCCACGGACAGATTGAATGAGAGGAACTATCTCACTTGGGCAGTGAAGATGGAGATATATCTGCGGAGAGAGGAGTTGTGGAAGGCTGTTGCTGATCCCCCAAGGCCTCCCCTCAGTGCAGCAGATGCCAGGATGGAGGAGAAAGCCATCAGTAACATTTTTCTGGCTTTGGAAGATAGCCAGGTAAACCATGTCAGGCACCTCACCACGGCATGGACCTGTTGGGACACTTTGCGGGCCATGTACATCCACCCTACGGCTGGGAGTAACCTGGCCCTGTTAAAGAGGCTCTATAGAGCACAGCTGCAGCCTAGTGAGTGCATGCGAGACCATTTCTAGCATTTGACCTCCCTATTCGTTGCCTTACAAGAGAGGGGGAAGGAGACCTCCGAGCCTGACAGAGTCTACTGCATTCTGAGCTCCCTAGATGCAAGCTGGGACATGTTCGTGGCTACCATCGAAGGTATGCTGGAGCAGGACCTCACCGTGCAGTATATTTCCGGGCATCTGTACGAGGAGGAGGAAAGGCGTGCTGAAAGGAGCCGGCAGGAGCTTATCAACAGGAGCAGTAGTCGCGGCAGAAAGAATGCCAAGGACACTGACTTTCCCCGGACTGAGTCTGAGTCTACCAAGAGGGTGAATGATGTGAAAAGATGTTTTCGCTGTGGATCCACGAAGCATCTGTGGAAGGACTGTCTGGACAGCACAGGCAGTGTGCCAAAGACTCAGGGCAAGAGAGCTAAGGACAGAGGGAGTCGCCGGCTGGTTTTGGCCGTGGTTAAGGGCTGTGAAACCCAAGGGGCTCTCTGGCTGCTAGATAGTGGGTGTTCTCAACATCTGGCTAATAGCAGGGGTATGTTTAAGACACTGGGCAAAGCAAACATTGACTCTGTTTCCCTTGCTAATGGGTCTAAATGCAGGATGGAAGGCATGGGGGAAGCCTTTGTTCCTGCTCTGGGGAAATACCTTGACAATGTGCTTTATATGCCCTCATTAAGAGTTTTGCCTGCTGTCAGTATCTGAGTTGGCACTGAGTGGGCATGACATTCTGTTCACTGGAAACGTGGGTAAGGTAATCAGAAATGGGGCTGTGTCTGCGGTCAGTGAGCTCAAAGACCAGCTGTACAAATTCTTGCAAAAACGAAACACCCACATGGTATATAGGAATAAGCCCCAGCACGATGATTGCATCCACTTGTTGCATACGAGGATGGGGCATACCAGTTTCCAAGTTCTAAGGAAACTGCCTGAGTGCTGTAAAGACTGCAGAGTTAACCCTTGTGATGCCTTTTTGGACTGTGCTGTCTGCAAACAGTCCAAATCTAAGGTGCAGCCATTTCCCAAGTTTAGTACCCCGGGGTCTCTACGCAGCCTTTTCAGTTGGTGCACTCTGACCTCATTGGTCCCATGCCCAAGTCTCAGGGTGGGGCACGGTATGTGATGCTCTTGGTAGATGACTACAGCAGGTACACGTTCTGCTATCTCCTGAAACAGAAATCCGAGGTGTGTGCAGTGTTTAAAAATTGGTATGCCTATGTGGAACATCAATTTGGGTATGAAGTCAAGGCTCTTCAGACTGACAGGGGAGGTGAATATTTGGCTGGGAGTTTGCAGCATTGGTTAAAGAAAAAGGGCATAAATCACAGGTTAACTGCCCCCTTTTCTCCAGAGCAGAACGGAGTGCCAGAACGTAATGGGGTAGTGATCCAGACAATAATGAGTTCCTTGTTGGCAGATGCTGACATGCCTCAGAAAGCTTGGGGTGAGGCAATGCTTACTGCAAATTACATTTGTAACAGGCTTTGGAACTGTTATAAAGATAACTCTCTTTGAAAAACTGTATGGCAAGAAACCCTCTGTCGCCCATATGAAGGTGTTTGCGAGTTATGCCTCGGTGCACATTCCTAAAGCCCAAAGGAGAAAGGAGCAGCCCAAAGCCCGCAGATTGAGATTTGTAGGGTACTTCGGAGGAGGATATCGCTTTGATCTCTGTAATGAAAGGGTGGTGATATTCTGAAATGCTCAATTTGAGGAGCACAGTAACTGGAAAAGGGTGCACGCAAATTCTGAGGTACTCCTTCCAATTAGTGATGAAAATGATGCTGAGGGTGCAGCACAGCCCTCTCCTGCAGCCAGCCCTTCAAGGGTTAAGCAGGAGGAGGAGACAAAAACTGAGCTGGGAGAAGTGGCTCAGAGTGCAGAGCAGTCTGATGGGGAGGAGAAACCTGGCCTCAAAAGAGGCAGATCACCTGATGATGAGGGAGAGTTGCAAATACCAAGGCGATCTGAGAGGACAACAAAAGGCTTTCCTCCACAGAGGTTTGTGGTACAAAACAGTGTGAGGGTATGCCAAGTTACCTGCGAGCCTGAAACCTCTGATGATGTTCTGAGTTTCCCAAAGGCACAGGCTGACTGCTGGTTTGATTCCATGGACCAGGAGATGGAGTCCATGCACAAACATGGGGTATTTACACTGTGTAAGGTGCCAGATGGTGTGACTCGGTTAGGCTGTCGGTGGGTGTACAAACTCAAACCCCTGGCTTCGGGGGAGGTAAAACACAAAGCCAGGCTTGTGGCTCAAGGTTTTTCACAAAGGAAAAATGAGTAATTTGACCAAACTTTTGCGCCAACGGCCAGAAGTGAAAGTATCAGGCTGGTGTTAGCTCTGGTAGCACAGAGAAATGCTTTGGTACACCACTTTGATGTCACAACAGCCTATCTCAATGCTGATTTGCCAGAGACCAGCTATATGCAGCAGGCACCTGGGTATGAAACTGGTAAACCAAATCTGGTGTACAGGTTAAACAAAGCTATCTATGGGCTCAAACAATCTGCTCATTGCTGAAACAAGTGCCTAGATGGTGCTTTGCAGGGCTTGGGTGTAGCAGAGTGTAGCAGACCCATGTGTGTACACCAAAGGGTCTGAGAAAGACCAAGAAATCTTGCCAGCCTTTGTTGATGACGTGTGCCTGGTCACAACAACAAAGGAACAGGTAACAAGGTTTGCCAAGGAACTGGAAAATTCCAAATTAAAGTTTCAAATTAAAGACCTGGGTCCCATCAAACAGTACCTGGGTACTGAGGTACAGAGAATAGAGAATGGGTTTCTGCTTAGCCAGAAGCAGAAAATATTACAACTGCTACAAAGGTTCAACATGCTTGATTGCAAAGGTGTGCAAACCCCCATGGTACAAGGGTTTTACAAAGTCTGTGGATGACAAAGTGTTCCCTGACAAGGAAATGTACCAGTCTGTTGTGGGATCTCCGTTGTATTTGACTGCGTATAGCAGTCCAGATTTGTCCCTGGCTGCTAATATTCTAGGCAGGGCAAGCTCTAAACCCACACAGCAACATTCACAGGGGGTAAAGAGAGTGTTAAGGTATCTAAAAAGCACTCTGGAACACTGTCTCTGTGTGTCACCCTCTGGGAAACCCGAATTGGTTTGTTATTGTGACAGCGATTTTGCTGAGGACATGTATGACAGGAGGTCAACCTCAGGAATCCTAATTATGTACAGTAGCACACTGGTGCACTAGAAGACTAAAAAACAGAGTTCTGTGGCCTCTTCGACTGCAGCAGCAGAGTATGGAAGTCTCTCATATCTGTGCAGTGAACTGACCTGGTACACACAACTGGTAAGAGATCTTGGTGTGGACATACCAATCCCTATAACGGTATTTGATGATTCCTAGGCATGCATCCACATGGCCAGTAATGATAAGACCAGATGGCGAACCATGTATATAGATGCCAAATACCAGAACGTGAAACAAACAGTAGAGAGTGGGGTAATCAGATTAGAATATTGTCAATCTGAGGAGAAGGCGGCAGATGTACTCATAAAACCACTCACCACTGGGAAGCACTGGGACATGCTCAGGAAACTGGAAATGGTTGAGCATGGAGTGTAAAGCTGCCGATCCACTACACAGGAAAAGCAGGGGTGTCGAGGTTGTTGCCAGGCAGGCAAAGTTTTCCCATGAGTCAACAGCAGAGAGAAGAGGCGGTGTGCCCAGACAGCCAGGTGCAAGGCCAGCAGGATTGTTATGGCTATGTCTTGTGTATTAGAGAAGGCCACATGCCAGACCACTGATTGAGTCACCCCACTTGTTCCAGGGTGACAAGATAGCATAAAAAGGCTGGTGTTTGCCTTGACCAGCTGCCAGTTAGATTCCTTAGCTGGACCTGCCATGCCATTGGAAGTATACTGTTTGTAAGGGGAGATGCTGCCCGATTTTCCTCCATTATCTTCTGTTTTTCCTCTTTGTCTAATTGGTGGCAAACTAGCATGTTTTTGCTAAGTCTTATCTTAGACTGCGGCAATAAATCAGTACTCTAAGCCTAACTAATGATCCTCTGGAATTTTTTCTGCTTCACTGGGACTCTCTGCTGTGGCAAAGCCTTGCTTCACAGATAGCACTCTGCTCATGCTCAGAGGAGCCAAATCCTGCCAACCTTGACAGACTTCACAGTACAGTACAGTACAGAGTACAGACTGAGGAAAGTTTTGAGCATACGAAGCCAAAAAAGCAGGGTTTTTCTCAAACTTATAATTTTTAAATTTAAATTTATACACTGGATTATACACAAAACTTGAGGTAGTTATTCACTTGTTTCATATTCAAAATGGTGCAAGATGTAAAGGCAACCTAGACAGAGAAAGTTCATGCATCTGTCCATATGAGATACAAGGAAATTCATCTTCTAGTACTATGCTACAAGAAAGTGCTAAAAGTGAGAATATTTTCCTTTGCTTTGGTATAATGTGTAAGTACATTAGTAAACATGAACATAAATGTTCTTCTATAGCCCTCTTCATCAAAGTGAATGGAGTACTCTAAATCTGAACAAAAATATTGGTAAATGCAATAGAAATATAAGCAGAAGGTGGGCTTCTCTACTGGAAAGGGATGTAATGTAACAGAAAAGAACAAATCCAGTGACAGTGATTAATCATTCACTTAAGCAATGAGATGTGACCGCAGCTTACTAGTGCACTGAAGTTAAAGAACTTAAGTAGGGAAGTAAGTAGAAATTCTTCACTTATAATTATTTCAAAAAACTCAAACACATCACAATTGTTCAACAAATGAGAAATTTACCTCATTTCTTGCAATCAATGTTATAAAAGCTCCTTGTTTAAAACATTCAATAGCAATGCTTTTTCCAATGCCACTGGAACCTCCAGTTACCTTTTAAGAAAAGAAAAGAGCATGTCAGTTGAATCTATAAAGCTATCATATTGTCATTATAAACCTTTAATAGTCAGAATGGCCAAACTCATGGCCAGTTCACATGCATAAAGTTTTCCCATGTGCAGCAATGCAGAATTTCTAGAAATTTTGAATCCAATGGACCTTTCTCCCCCCACAAGAGATTTTCATAAAATTTTGGAGAAAACGTGATTAGCATCCTTTACAAACTGAAAAGCTCTTTGTTACTTTAGAACAAAAACTGTAGTTTATGTACAATGTGATTCAATTATACAATACAGCTTGTCCTAAAATTTATATATTATATTAAAAGTACAGTCCCGTCATACAATAGCTACAAATTTAAATCTTTTTAAATTTTTAATTTTTTGTTACAAACAGAGCTACAAGGTGCAAACTGTGACAAACCACTGTTTTTGCCAATTTATATTAATACATATTAGAAGTTCATTTCTTCAAGATGAACCCATGGGTGTGGTGAACTTCTTTTACCATGTTATAATGCAAAATGGCATTCAACAAATTTATAACCAGCTGTCTGCCCTCCTGTATACACACAAGCATACTTTTTCAAAGTCTGAATATGGGTGAGCGTGGGACACAAATACCTGTCTTTATGTCAACCTTTATAAATGTGGCAGAACTGGTTGCAAGCTGTATTTACTTTTGGAAGAAAACACTTGTATCCTCTCTTATGCCCCTCCCTAGCTTTTGGAAAGTTACTTAGGTTTGTATCTTTCTGAAAAGGTAATCAACATGACAAGACTGCTTTTGAAATTCCCCTTTAATCAGTTCACTGAGACACAAGTGAGACTGTATGTATGCATCCACACAGGCTTGAGTGCAGGTGTAGAACAGTCTTTGTTCAAAAGGAAAACTGAAAATATGCTAATAGAGAAAGTATTATAATTCTTTTGATTCTAGACCTGGTTTCAAACAAAGCTATTTTCTTGTTTTTAAATGCACATGAGGGGAACAAAACAGTTCAAGGAGTTCATAATTGTCCCATTGTTGATGTGTGCCTTCAAACCGTTTCCAAGTTATCAGTAGATAAGCATAATTTTGTAATGCTAGAAACATGTAAGTTACATGATCCAAAGTTCTGAAGCATGTTTCTTGCTATTAAATCTTCTACCTGAGAACCAATGAGTTTCAACTGTTCTAGAAAGCAATTTGGAAGCATGATTGTTCATGAAAAATATACATAGAGAGAAGAGTGATTTAAAAATAGTATTTTTAAATCAATACACTCAGTTAGAACAATTTGAAAGGTAAGATTAGATGGTAGCTAAACTAAAACGCTAAATGTACCTGATTCCGCTCTTCAGGTGGTCCATACACCTGGCAAATTACATTTTAGCTACCAAAGGAAGAATTAAAGAATTTTTTCCAGCTCAAGGGAAAAAAGTACACCTGGAGAGACAAATATCCACCAAATGTAAATAACCATATTCCAAAGGTTAGAACCAGAGCTGTTTTGTTTACGGTCTAATATCTCTTTCCCTTAAATTTGACAGCAGAAACTTGTTATACATCCTCTTACTGATCAGACATCTTACTATTCAAGTTCACTTAAGTACTGTATACTTATAGGCATGCAATCCCATTTAGCTCCAAGCTAGTTAATATCTTTGCAATAACAAAACCAGACATTAACACTAGTATTTGCTTGAAGAAGAAAATATTACACATCTTAATACTGCAATGTTTTTAAAGCCTCTAGCACTTTAGTGTCATTGGATGCCTCGAACAATACATTTTTAAATTTTACTGTAATATCTAGTAATGCCTTGTATTACTTGTTTTTACTAAAACATATGACTGTTACTTGGACTAAAAGCAGCCTGCTGTAGATCCACCTTCTACAATTGTCTCACGGAGGAGGAAAATGAATGCAAAACTAGGCAGGTCATCAGATGTCTCACGAACTTTTAAAAATTTGATGCTCAACTCTGAATCAGAATCTCAAGTATTTTGTTTGGAACACTGAAAGAATTAATTGAAATTTGGAAGTGACTTGAAAGAACAGATTGTTCAGACATGAAATATGGAGCAGTCAAGTCAGTCTCAGTGTGCGTGCACACAAGCAGACATATATATGTGCGCACGCACACTGAGAGAATATATTAAAAACTATACATATTAAAATATCTCAGGCTGGTGACTTGACATGCTATATCAGTGTCTTCCTAGTGTCTACATAAACCAATCTGCCTTTTAAAATAATCTTATTAGATTTACTGTGCATTCATTCTCATTTTCAGTTGATTTGGAAACCTCCTTTGGGGTAGGATATAAATGTTTAAAGCAAATCATCAGCCATAATATTATATTACATTTTTACAGCACAAGATAGTCCAACAAAGGGTGAGCATTCTTCCATATATCATAGGTATGTAGAGTAAGTTTGGCACAGTGTTTTTGAAGAATGCTGTAAAATGTCTAAAAAACTAAATGCACAATGTAATCCAAAAATACACCCTGCATGATGCAAGTTTTTCCTTGGGAGCTCAACCTGTATACATTATGAGAAACTTTGCTGCCTACAGGACAGTGAAGATGAACCAAGTATGTTCTCCACTTTAAAGACAAAATACACAGAGAATTCTTCTGTTACTTTTAACATTTTTCTCTTATACAGATGCAAAATTTCTGTAATGTTTAAGCCATAGGCAGAAAAAAGTGTGATGCATTAGGTTTAACAGCAGCAGAACAACCACAAATATAAAAATTTTCTCGTGAAATTATGTCTCTTTGTTATGCTCAAAACAGAGAATAATAACAACAGTTACATAGAAACACAAAGATAATTGCATTTCTTCTTGCTGAGGCATTTTTACTACAGTACACTCAATAGTATGGACATTTTGAGTGTCACACTGAAGCTTCTACAAGATAACATCAAAAAATGGATAACAGTAATATTTATGATCAACACAACATGTATCAAGTATTCAAAGCACTTCTCATTTCCTCAATATGTTCACCTCTTGGTGATGACCTAAGATTATTGTCACCCCAGGAACTACACTGTATGAATTAAGGTTTGTTCCAATAATGGTCTGACGGAGGTCGGCTTTTAGATATATATACAGCTTCTAGGATTTAAATTAGACAATAAACACCACAAACAACTTGTTATCGTCAAATGTTAAATAAACAGCTTGTTTGTATAACCAACTTTCTTGAGATCTGCACATTTCAGCCCTTCCCCGCAAGCAGCCAAGAAAACCTCCAGGTTGTAGCCTTGATAATAACTGGAATGAATAATATATTTTAACTTTCAATACAACTGGATAATCTTTCCACACACCAGGCTACAGGACCACTAAAACTTTAAAAGCATCGAACATAAGCAACTCAGCAGATATATAAGATTTTCTGTCCTGAAACGTCAAAGCTCCTTGTATTCTGAGCCTAGAAATCAGCAGAATTAATGTATTTTTGACATCCAAAATAATTTTTGAAAAAGACAAGGTATATATATTTAAAATACTGATATCTATTCAGTAAGTGAGGATGCCACAGAATTACTGTTAACATGGAAGACCTAGCAGTTGCAACTAGAATCTATTTTTTTGTTTTGTTTTGTTCTCTCTCTCTCTCTTTTTTTTGCTAAGTATTAGAATCCTGCCCAGCTATGTTGGTTCTGTTTAAATATGGTTCATGCCTTATAAAATTTCCCTAACAATTTTTTTAAAGGTGATTTTGCCAAGCACTCACCTTCCAGGGAAACAGCACGGCATTTTTTAGAGGTACTAGCCATTCTGAACCTAAAACTGCTGTGTGATGGACAAGTCAAAAGCAAAGGGATAAATATAGAAGTACTCATTTCTTAACTGTAAGTAAAAGGTTAATGGTTGAAAAGATACATGCATTTACCTCTAAACAGAAAACGTGCATCTTGGAAACACATAGATGCAGAAGGCCTCAAGACTGAAGATGCATGATTACTGAAGTGAGGGTGGTATAACAAAATGTTTTAAGAGCAGTCTGGGCTGTATTTTAAACTAAAGACAGATCTAAGTTAATTCCATACCATAGCAAGGCAGTGCTCTCAAGATTTCTGAACGTAAAAAGTTATTTCAACATGAGGTATTTCAAGATTTAATAGTCTGCAGTAGGCAGTGAAAAGAAAGAAAATATATCCAATACCTATTGAGTGACCAGACTGAACTGGGACTTGCTTCATTTCTACCTGTTCCTTATTAGTGCTTTAGAAAAATAAATGATGTGGTACAAAGTGAGAAAAACATGGAAAACATTACTAGAACAATCAGATACATGCTCTTCTTATCACGATCTTGTCTCTGTATATGGTCATGTAGTAGAAACTGTAGAAAAGCCTTCTTCAAAGTGGATCTCTCCAGACAGTTATGCTGTAACTCCCACCATCACCAACTGGCATATGCCTGGACATTTGGATGGCACTAGGGTGGGGAATTCTGCCCTAACATGTGAGTTCCCAAGACTGCTATCGTAAGTATTCCTATTTTAGCAGATCAAACTGTGGGGGGGGGAGGCAGTTAGGGGCTCAACTGCAGTATTATCTGGGGTTTATAATGAGACAATCCTTGTTTAAAGAAGAAATTCCAATTGGTTTCCATCATATCTCCTCTGGTGACTATGATGTGGTTGTTACTGGTGTATACGTAGGAATTAAGTAGTTTTAGGGACAATTTTAGTCTACTACAAATGACACAATGAAACAATCTTTAATAAAGAGACTAAGAGGCTTATGGACCTGAATGGATTCTTGATGGCTCTTGGGGAGTTTCCTATTCAGGTGGCAGGTGAACCTGTCAAAGCCTTGGCTGTTCTCAGGAACAGAGAAATGGCTGGGGTGGTAGACACAATTGCTCCTAAATATCCCCTCCTATGAACTGAAGCCAAGCAAGCACCCTGATTCATTTGGGAGCTAGTGGTGATGAAATAAGTGGGACAGAGATCAGAATGAAAATGGCAGAAAACCTGGAGCAAGTCCATCTGAACATGGGTTAGAGCTTACTGGAAAGCCAATGCTATGACAGTGGCAGCACTAAAGAAATCCTCTTCATTGCTTCCACTGCATCTGAACAGTGTTGTCCAGCAGAGTTTTCGCCAGCGGTCAGATGTCTTTCACATTCTGCCCTACAAAAGCAGTATATAAACCACTCAGCAGCCAGCTGTGAAGAGTCCGCACAGCACTTTGCAGATAAAGTCAATTGGATCCACTCTGACTTGGATGCTGTAGTTGATATAGGTTTGGTGGATGTAACCATGGGCTCTGCTTGTCCAGTGTTACTGGACACATTTCAATTTGTTAAACCTGAGGATGTGGACAGGATCCTTGGAGAGGTGAGAACCACCCTGTTGATACTGGACCCATGCCATTCCTGTTGAAAGCATCCTGAGGGTTACTGGCAGATTGGGTAAGATGAGCAGTTCATGCCTCACTACAGCAAGGCAGGTTTCCATCTTGTTTAAAAGAAGCTGTGGTGAGGCCATTATTGCAAACATCTTCCCTAGACCCCACGATACTAGAGAACTATTGGCCAGTCTCCAATATCCCTTTTTTGGACAAGATACTGGAGTGTGTGGTGCTCTCCCAGTTCCAGGGGTTTCTGGATAAAATGGATTATAAATCCATTTCAACCTGGCTTCAGGCCTGGTTATGGTAGATGACTTACAGAGATAGACCTTGGTAAATGATCTACACAGGGGAAATGTGTTGGTGTTGATTTTGCTGGACCTATCCGCGTCTTTCAATACCATTGACCATGGTATCCTTCTGGGTTGCCTCTCTGGGATAGGACTTGAGGCCACTGGTTTCAGTCTTTCTTAGAGGGGCAGACTCAGAAGGTGGTACTGGGGGATGCCTGTTCAACACCCGGGTCACTATCCTGCAGTGTATCTCAGGGCTCAGTTCTGTCCCCCATGCTGTTTAATATTTACATGAAACGCTGATAACAAGCATTGAGAAACCTTAGTACCCAGATGCCCTTGGGGGAACTGAAAATATAATATACGACAACCTTCTCCTGTGCACAATATGGTCAGTTTCAACATGACCAGACTCACACCCATTCTTTAGTGAAACTGAATGTTCAACTAGTTGTACTCAGTCAGATCGCTCTAAGCAGAATGATGGAATGAGCTGAAGATGCTAATGTTAACGTTAAGCTATTGATGTATGAGGTACATACTTCTTTGAGTTATTGTGTGCCATTAAGTCATTTCTGACTCATGGCAACACTAAGGTCAACATATCAGGAGTTTTTCTTGGCAAGATTTGTTCAGAGAGGATTTGCCTTTGCCTTCCTCTAAGGCTGAGAGTATGTGACTTGCCCAAGGTCAGCAAGTGGGTTTCCGTAAGTGGGCAGGGATTCAAACCCTGGTCTCAGGAGTCACAGTCCAACACTCAACCATACACCACACTGCCTCTCTTCTCTTTGGCTATATGTTCAAAACAAAACAAAACACTATACCCGAAAGAATATTTTTTTAAAAATATAAGGGAAATACATGTTATTCTCTTTACATTATTAAAAATATTCAAAAAAGAATCCATATAAAGTTTTTTAATGTCTTTGAACATTTAACTGAAACATGCTAAATTAAATAACAGTATTTAGAGCACTGAAAAATTGTTCAGTTCTACTCTTTCTGGAAAGCTGACATCACTGCTTATCACAGATGGTACACCTTGTCTTTTTCGACATATTTCTGTCCCATTAAGAGCAACTGATCATAACAAAACATAGCATTTTTTGCATCATTCAAAGGGGAGCACTTTTTAAAGCTGTCAGCAATTTCTGAGCAAACGCCATGCGCTAATAAAACCATAGGTGACACAGAGGATTTCCAACCTACTTTTAATTAAGCAGTTTATTAGTCTTTCAGTTTCGGACAGAAACGGAAACGTACGCGAAAGGAAAAGCTGCAGACTGAGTGGAAAGAGAAGGTCTAAAAACCTCTCCCTTCAGCCAATTCCATTCATTTCTTACAAAACAACAGGTAACACCCCAAGCACACTGTAAGACGTTTCTTTTCTTTTTTCTTTACACCAAACACAGCACGTTTATTCATGCGCTTTGCAATCGCTAGGGAAGCGAGACAGCCCAGATACCCCTTTTCAAAAGCCATTTCCGCACTAGACTTTTATAGCGTTATGATTCTACTGGAAACATCCTAGGGAATCCTGGGGTTTGCAGTTTCGGGAGGGGCCGGCCGGCCCCTCCCGAAACTGCAAACCCCAGGATTCCCTAGGATGTTTCAAGTGGAACCATAGCGCTATAAAAGTCTAGCGCGGAAATGGCCAAAGGCAGCTGAATGACGCCAGTTTTGCTTTGCGCGCCGGTAAGACATGAATTACTAAAATGAAAGCAATACAGAAACATAGGCTTTGAAGGAAATAACAAGCTCCGCTTCTCCGGCCAACTTCCCTTCCCGAGCCTAAACCCGCCACAACCTCACCATGACGTGGGCGCCGGACAACGACAGGGGCTTGGGGCTCGTCAGCGGCGCCACTATACACAGGAGCAGCAGGAAGGCCACGATGAGCGCGGCCCCGGTGGCCACCACCAGCAGAACCGCGCCCGGCATCTCGGCGAAGGGCACCGGCGAGGGAGTCAAAGGAGCGCCGGCGAAAGCGGGCGGCTACGCGGGCGGCAAGGCGCTCCTCGCTCGCTCTTCTCTCTTGACTCGACTGACTAGGTTAACCAGCGGGGGTGCATCACTGCTCCCGAGGCAAGAAGAGCAAGGGGGGGGGCGGAGGGGGCGGGAAAAGAGGCGGGAAGAAAACCGGCTCCGATCCGCCATTGGCGAGTCGGAGCGAAAGAAAGATGGGATTGGCTCCCCGCGCTGGAAAGGGGAAAATAGGAATGCAGAACGGTGACGTCTTCGCGCAGCGATTGGTTGGCGCTGGCAGCTTGAAGGATGAAGGGGTCGAGCGGTTAGGGCGGTGTAGTTGCTGGCCAGCAGTTGTTTGGGGCGGGTTAGGTTGGCTGCGCGCCAAGCTGAACCCCTCTGGAGAAGGGGAGGAGCGGGAGATTGTGCCTAAAGTGACTCTGCCCATGCAAAGCCAACATTGTTGTTTCCCTTTGCGCAGAAGATGTTGTCTTAGGTCGATGAGTCTAATTCCCAAGTGTGCGTTTGTGATTCCCGCCTCAAAGTAATTCTCGCGTCCTGTTTCCTCAGCAGGAAAATGTACTTGCTTTATTCTGGACCGATCAAAATGGATAAGTCACGCGACGAACCTTTGTCTTTTGACCGTGAAAAGTACTGGGAAATATGAGAGGATGTAGTGGCTCTGTAAGGCGCAGCATCTGATGCTGTATTGCCCTCTGTCTTACGCTCGTTTTCTGCAACGTGAACCTTACTCTTTCGGTTAGGATCAGGCTGTGTAGCTGCTTGTGATGTCTCAAAAGAGGACACCATTTGTACTTCTGTGAGAGATTCAACGTTTTGTTCTTGTTCTTCCGGGGCTCTGACATAGGGCCTTTCCGCACTACACTGTTATAGTGCTATTATTCCACTCTCAACGTCCTATGGAATCCTGGGGTTTGCAGTTGAAGGAGGGGCATTTAGAATTCTCAGCCAGAGAGCTCTGTGGCTGCAGTAAACTACAAGCCCCAGAATTCCGTAGGATGTTGATTGTGGAATAATATCACAATGTAACAGTGCAGGGAAAGGCCCCTAGTCTCTTCTTATGAGAAGTCTAACATAACTACTTGTTCCTTTGGAAAATCTAGCACAGTTCCTCTCTTACCAACTGTGTTTTCTGCATCAAAGTAAGCCACATGTCTAGTAGTGACTTTACCAGGCCTTAAATTTATTACTGTATACCCGGTGCTTCCGGGGGCATTAGCCAATTAGGATAGTGTGTTCTGCTCTGGCATCTAGCCTGTGTTGCCTTTGTTTCAGAATATATGCTTATGCATGCTCCTGAAGGCTTAAAGTGCTATTTGTGGCACTCTGCTACACCACAACTGAAATAGTGTTGAGAGAAATAAAATCCATTTTAGTTTCTGCAAGTATTATTAACATGTATTACTCACATATATGTATTAGCTTATAACACATTTTAGACATATTTACACATATATTTTAGTATATTTTGTATTTGAGCTCCAGTAATAAAATAAGTCTAACAAGGAAGATTTTTAGAGATGGTAGGGCCTCCCAAAGACCTTGAAAGGTAACTGGTATTTCTCAAGATAACATACAGGAGGCAAGGCCTCTGCAAGGAGGACAAGACAAGGCCTATGTAAGGAGTGATTTATAGGGACGTGACACAGCACAAAGGAGATACTTTGCAACTAATGATAAGACACCTGGGGTGTAACTTAATGCACGAGGAAGAGGCATGGTTAATGCGTGATCACATACACTGTAAATAGGGGGAGAGGGAAAATGTAACTTTTTAGGCGGCTCTGATAGGCTTGTGACCCCCGGGATTCGGTCCAATGGGATCCCAGGGCAGGGAAAACTTGCGTCGGGATAGGGAATAAAACATGAGGTATTGAACATTGGAAGTGTCTTCGTTATGAGCACCCTCTTCTGCAGACTGAGTACTTCAGAATAAATGTGATTCATTTGATCCTGTGCCTAATTTCTTTGTGAGTTTTCTTTTCTCCAAGTTATTTATTACAGTGTTTGTGTGGCGCGTGTTGTTGGTGATGTATTCTGGAGATATGTTGAAGTCATGATGGCGTCACCCTAGAATTTGCTAGGAAGATAAGCATCTGCTAGTTGATGCTTTCTCATCTTTAGGAGAGATCTCAGGTTTCTCGGAGTAATCCCATTCTGTTGTAACTCACACTTTTCCAGTGCAAAATCCCATATTCTTCCAGGAAAGCTTGTGTGCAATGCGTGAGGTACTCACCACCGCAATCTGTTTGAATAGCTTTTGGTGTCCTCTCAGACTTGTTGCTGACCATTGCAACATACTTCTGCAGCACATCCTGGGGCTGACTTTCCTCTTTCAGCATGCAATTAACACAATACCTTGAAAAATCATTCACAAAAATTAACTGATCATTCTCCAAGTACTTATATCATGTGCTATATCATGAAACAGAAGGAATTGATTCATGTTATCAATTAAATTACCTGGCTGCAGGTGCCCAGGCTGTATGGCAGAAAGCAGACCGGGAAGTATGCAATATCATTATGATATCATGAACATCTTTCAAACAGCATTCAATATTCAGTTGATTATAAATCAGCTAAAGAGATATGAAAATCTTAGAGCAAGCCCCTGAGATGGGAAAGGATTCTTCTCTCTATAGTACCCTCTGTAAACTTAAAGAGGAAGACAAGTTCCAAAGTAATATTAATAGATTCTTGGGAGTTGTTCAGTATCTCAAAGAATCAGGCAGGCAGCTCAGTGAAAATCAAAAAGCATCTGCCTTTATTGTATCCACGTATGCTTTCCTATGTATAACTAAATGCTGGAAAACTGAAAAATTAGTGAAAGACACAATAGGTCAAACTTTACTCATGAAGTCAATCCTCAAGAAACAAGTGTTACTTTCCACTAGCAACTTAAAGCCATTTAAATGTGAATCAGGGAAAGAGTAAAGGCAATTAAAGAAAGCCAAGCAGAAGACAGTCAGCAGTGACTCAAGACATGAGGGATGCTTCATTTGGGCAAATCTGGTTTATTGAAAATAATGATAGACAAACCAATCCCAATCTGAAAGAAAGCACCTATAAAAATTTCCAAGTCATGGGTGCTGAAAAGGACACAAATTTAACATTTTTCATTAATTTAGGAGGGAATCTTGCGGGAATCTTTTTCTTTTCCCCATGAAAAAGGAGGGGAAAGGAGAATGAGACTCTGCTAGTTGCTCGTAAGAGAGAGCTGAAGGTTGCAGGAGTTGGCAATGGGTGCTAAATGGTGAGACACCACAAGGTCCCAGTTAACATTCAATTTAGGGCTTTTCCAGATGGGACAAATAAGTTGGAAGTTGGTGGCATTTGTTGCCAGAAAAGTAAAATTTCCAGAAATTTCAAAGCCTAAAGAAAAAAGAGTACAAAAAAAAAGAGACATATTTGGAAACTTTGGGAGAAAAAAGCAATAGATATTAATTCTTTCTATAGTTTTAACAAAGCTCTATTATGTATTTAAACACTTTAAATCATCTTTCCCATCAAAGTCAGCTTCTCTTTAAGATCTCTCTTCCCTTCTCCTTTTCTCCTTTTTATACAATTTGATTTGAAGCTTAGGGCCTTTCCGCACTATACTGCTATAGTGCTATTATTCCACTTCCAACATCCTGTGGAGTTCTGGGGTTTGTCGTTTACTCAGGTGAAACAGCTCTCTGGCTGAGAATTCTAAATGCCCCTCCCTAAACTACAAGCCCCAGAATTTCACAAGATGTTGAAAGTGGAATAATAGTATTATAACAGTGTAGTATGGAAAGTCCCTTAGCCTTCCTTTCTGTATCTCACAGTGGTTTAGACACTGGTCCCCTTGCAGATTGTGTTTTTTCAGTCTATCAGTCTTATTCTGTTTTCCACTCTTCTCTTCACGTCTTGTCTGCTGTTCTGTTGTTCCACATCATCTCCACTAGCTAATCTAACCCTCCCTCTCTGCCTTGGGATATTGCAGTCTGCTAGAGAAAGACAGCTCTAACTTCTGTGAAATGTTAAATGATAATTCAAGTCTTTATATCCTTCCTCCTACAATCCACCGCTGTCTAAAGCTTCTGATCTCCTTTCCATAGCCCCACATGTTCTTCTTCTCCGATCCAATCTATCCAATCTATATTCTGTTCAACTCCACTTTTGAAGCCCAGGTAAAATGTTTAATTAATCATTTCTTTCTCATGATTTCTTGCCAGTCAAAAGATTTAAAGAATTGTCAGCTGTCTTAATTATAATCAGTCAGTTGGGATTTGTTGCTTACTCTCTGCAAATCTAGAAACCTGTTTATTGGGCATCAGCAGCACTGAAAGCTGATCTGCAGCTGCTTCAGCAAGACTGGATGCTCTCCAACCCCTTCAGTTCCCACTATGTCTCAGTGTTCACGGACCTCTGCTCCCACTCTTGCTATCTTCTTAATTACTGAGCACTGGTCAAAACCGAGCCCCTCCATTTCTCCTTAAAGTGCTAGGGGAAATATGTCCTGTTTAGTGACATTAAACAGGCACTCAACCTTGCTTAGCAGTTTGACTTGCAGCAGACTTCTGCCAGTCTACCTTTCATGCCATTATCTTTCCTTGATCTTACATTGTTTAGGTATCATGTAACCTTTGATTTATTGTCCACAATATTCACCAATATTCACACAGTAATCATATATACTAAAAATAATTTAAAATTAAATTAAAGTTAAATAAATATTGTGTAGACAGGGAAAACAAAGGGAAAAAAATTAAAGGTTTGGTAGGAATTTTTACAGTACAACATGGAACAGACAAGGTCAGACAAGTGAGGATCCAAGAGTGAGGGGAGATAACCAAGACAAAGGAAGCTTTTGGTTCAGTTTAAACAGTAATATATATTGTTTTTTCCTCCTCTTTATCTCTTCTCCCTCCAGTGTTAAGTGTTCTTCATTTATTTTTTCTTTTTTTTTATCATCATTTATTTAGGGGATACTTTTTATGCCCTTTACTGTTTCAAATCAATTCAAAAAGAAGGAATCTATTACAATTACATTTCTAAGTAGTTTATACTAATACTGACCATAGAATTTTTTAATTTTGTACTGTTGTGGTTTAATTTTTCATTAATTTTCAACTATGACATTTATAAAGACTGTATTTAAGATAGCTTATCTACCTTAAGATATTTAAGATAGCTTATTTGCTTCAGAGGTTATAAGGGTTAACAGGAGAAAAGGAAAATTACCTTTTATTATATTTACTTATTAAATATTTTGGAGTATTATTTTATTATAGGACATAGGACTAATTATAGTATTTAAGAACTAATATCTCTCTGACTTGACATTTGAAATTGACTTTTTTCTTGACTTAACCTCATTGATTTGAATGAAATAATATTGGTGACAATATTATTTAATTATTAGTTAATCAGGAAAACAAAAAATTATAATCGGTGATCAATTAACCTAAGTTAGAACTATTGATAAATTAGATATTAGAAAACTATTTATATAAAAATCATTATATGAGCATTGTTATACATATTTTAGTGTACCAGTTAATTTTTTTCTAACTTAAAATAATGTAATATAAAGTGAATCATTCTTTACTTAGTTTAAAGAAAAAGAAAAGAAGAGAAATAGGACTAATGGAGAATTTGGTTATAGTTATATTGTGTTTTTCCATATTGCATAACTATAAGAAAAAGGAATGAATAAACTGGCTACAGGAACCAGAAGAGCCACAGCACAGACACAGAAACAATCACAAATGGAAAGAAGCAATTCATTAGATTTCCAGAAGGAATCTATGGACTCTAATGTTATAGTTATAGAAGAAATCAAGGGGTTAGGAACTCAAGATCTGAAATGAAAAATTTAAGATTAGAAATAAATTATATACTGAATATATTTGAGGAACTGAATATACTGAATATATTTGAGGAACACCACAGCAAATTTGACAGGAGAAATGTTAAATATGATGCAATTGAAGTGGTCTTTTAGATGGAGCACTGCTGTTCAGGTGAAATTACATACTATTTGGTGAGTATGCATCTATTATTCTGAGGTAAATCTTCAAGCCATACACATACATCTCTCAGTTAACAATGTAGGTGTGTTCCTGAGCATTACTTCTTCAACAGACACTCTGGTACCAGAAGCGGAAATAACATATAAAGAATAGGGATTGGTTCCTACATCACAAAAAGCAAAGCAGCTTGAACATGTTTCAATAGACATTTTATTCAAACTTATAGATATGCACATGTGAAATATGCAGTCAGATCAGGTAAACATTGCATGAGTAAACAAAAAAATTTGGAATCTTCTAGAGACTATTTCAAGTCTTTTTTCAAAATGCATTCAAGTATGATTTTTTCTTTCTTTCACCAGCATCCACTTTTCTAATAATTTCCATTTCGGTGGGCAAACTTAATCTATGTTTTTTTTTTAAATGCTGGGGGTAGTTGGTGAGGCTTTTCTGCTCTCTTCTTTCCTGTTTTGCTGTTCACAAATGCGCAGTAAGGGATTCCAAAGGCAGCTGCTGTTTACCTGGCCTGTTGTATGAAGGCACACATGACCACAATTGGATTGGCTAGAGAAGAAAATTGCCCTTTCTCTGTTCAAATTTTATTGCATTGTTTAATACAGACATACTTTTGCAACCCAACAATAAAAGTCTGTGTTTCTCCAGCCTTCCTTCACCATCCTCCTAATGCCAATGCTGCTAAAAGGACGTCTAGCTACAGAAAGGACAAAGAAAAAATGGGAGATGGAGAGACACAATGACTTTGTAAAAAGAAGCTTCTTTCTCAGGGACGTTGTTAATTCAAGTATACCTGCGTTGTCTTTTAATGAATTTTAAATGGATTTAATTCTATAATTAATTATTTTTAAAATAACTTGTATATTTACTAAAATAACTTGTATATTTACTTTTAACTGTTTTGTACATTTTAAAATCTATATTGGTTTTAATAATTTATGAGCTGCCTTTAGACCTATTGTTGGGAAAACGGTGGGATATAAATGAATAATGATGATGATGATGATTGCAGCCCTCTTTGCCAATATCTCTGTACTTTGGACTGAACAAAACTGTGCTCTTCTATACATCTGTTTAACATAACCAATAACATAACTTTGGGATTATATTTGGGTATGTTCTGTTCTGCTTTGGGTGAATTAAGGTACAATCTTTAGGGATTTTTTTAATGTCCAAGTTACAGTAAATTTTTATTTTTGCGCCTACCAATTTCTAATAGATTGTTATGAAGGATTTCCTTTCAACCAAATGTAACGTTTCCCATTTGATGAAGACTTCAGGAGCTAAAATATGCTTGGGCTACTAGTATTTCATCATTTCTGATCATCTTGTCCAACTTGTTCATCATGTCAGGATTATGCATCTTATTTACTGCTCCCTAATTCAGTCTATGTACTTATGTTTACTTTGAAAGCAATGTTTGTGCATATAGATTGAGTTTTCCAGAGATTAGGTAAATTACTTTTTGGAAGTATAAGGAAGCATGGTCACTGGAGATTCTGACTTGTACCTGTACAGAGCCACGCTTCTAAGATCTAATCCCACCACTTTCCCAAGCTCAAGGACTAGGATAGGTAATTTCACTCTGCCAGATCCACTTATTGTAGAATTCCCACAAATTATGTTGTTCTTAACATAAGAGTGGAAGGAACCTCTTTCAGCCCACAAGTTGAATTCAATTTCATAGAAGTTTGTCTTTTGGGGCGTTACTTTCTAGTAAGCAAAAGGATGGGATCAAGATGATGGATCCAACACCATATTTTAAATTTACACTGCCAATAGCCAAGTGTAAGGGTTTCAAAAGGCTGAAAGTATATTTCAACCTTTTCAGAATGGGGAAAAAGTCTCTACAAAAGTCTGGGAATCAACAGTTTTTACTTTAAGCAGAAAATTGTATTCACTATAAAGATCCTGACACAATGGTGCAGTTCAGCTATATTTGGAAAACTGCATAGTTCTTGTTTTGCTGCCTTGAAAAGCACATACTAGAACAGAAGTGGCCTTGTTAGACTGCAACTTCCATCATCCCTCACTTAATATACTAGCTAGAGTTGATGGAAACTTGAACTGAAGCCTCATTTATGTGCTGCCAAAAAGGAACATGCCTGGGAAGTGTATTCAAACCACACAGGAATGATCTTGGCACTCTTCTTTCATGTACTTTATGTCTCAAGTCTATCACGTTCCTGTAGATCCTGTTAACTACTGAGCCTTGGTGCAGTATAGTTACCAATCACTCCCACAGAGACACCTTTCAAGAATCTTAGGGAGAATAACAATTAAACTAGTTTAACTGGAGGGCTTGAGAAATGGGATGGACTTAGAATCGGCTACATACTACCATACAAAGCTGCAAATTTGAGCAGAAGAAATATGAAAGAGGTGGCAGCTTAACTCTTTTACCTGCAAGTATCTTTTTGCTCAGAATTGTCTGTTTTTCCTATCCATGGAGTGGGCTTGTATCACATTTAGAGAATTAGAAAAACCGGAAGCAGATGTGAAGCTTTCGTCTAACTGATTTCTATCCACTTACCAGAAATACTGGGAAAAGGTGTTCAGCAAATATCTTTACCACTATCAACTATTTTTCCAGATGTTTTCTTGGCTCTTTCACCACCACCATACTATAATTGTGTATGCCATCACATACTATTATGCTGAAAAAAAGGAACTGGATATTTAGTTGTTGCTGTTTAATGGTTCATGTTTTCTTATCTGGTTTTAATTTTATGGTGGTTTATGGCTTTTTGGGAACCAGTGTAGTATAGTAGTTTAACTGTAGGATTAGGACTCTGAGGGACCAGAGTTCAAATCTCTGTTTAGCCACAGAGACCCACTGGGTGACCTTGGGCAAGCCACATTCCCTCACTCTCAGAGAAAGGCAAAATCAAACTTTTTCTGGCTAAGGCCATTTCCACACTGAACTGTTATAGTGCTATTATTTCACTTTCAACATCCTATGGAATCCTGGAGTTTGAAGTTCCTCTCCCTAAACTGCAAACCCTAGGATTCCATAGGATGTTGAAAGTGGAATAATAGCACTATAATAGCCTAGTGCAGAAATAGCCTAAATCTTGCCAAGAAAATCCTATGATAAGTTCACCTTAGAGATGCCATAATTTGAAAACACACAACAGTAGCTTGTTAGCTTTTACATGCTGTGAGTGTTTAACTGTTGAATGCTGCCTTCAGTCCCAAAATGGGGAAAAGATGGGATATAAATTATAATCATCACTGTTGTTGTCATCATTCTGGAACTATAGTGCATATATACTGTCATCTAAAAAACAACAGTCAAATTCATTTAAAAACCTGGCAATCTAAAAGCAGCAAAACTATTTTCCACTTTTTATGGAGCAAACAGAAAACACTATTTTATACTACTTCCTATGGGAAAATCTGAGATGTTACTCATGAACCTGGTAATATAGTACTGAACTGCTACAGAAATTGGTGATAAATCCAGAAATGCTTACCAGTAGTTATTCAAACAAATGGAATTAGAACACCAGATTTCTTTATTGTATTTTGGATTTTAAGTCATTACAGATGAGCTTTAATTGGTGACCTACAATCTCCATGGTTTAAGTGCCAAATGTTTAAGAGTGCACACATCACAACAGTAACATAAGGTGAAGCTCAATATATCTCAATCAAGTCTGAATCCATCTCTCTAGATTGTACATTTTTATAAGCAGGTATAATGTAGTAAGCACCAAAAGCAAATTATAAGATTTTAGGTGGGAAAAATGCTGGGTGTACACAATGCATAAACAGGACAGTAAAGAGTTCTTAATGCACTCAAAAACATATGTGTATGAGGCACAAGTAAATATGAAATACTGCAGTCAAATTGTAAAATCTATTTATAAGGATATGTTTTGCAACAAAACAAAAACAACAAACCTCTTTTCACTTGGTCTCATTTGAATTGTCATTGAGAAAAAAATATTCCATATATTTTAAAATTATAGAAAACATACTGACAACATAAGGAATGACTGAGGTCCAAAGGAGGGGGGAACTCTAGAAACGTAAGGCAGTGTTGTATTGCAACTTTTTACTTCATTCAGAGACCAGATTTAATCCACTCATGATTCTGGAAAAAACACAAAATCTGTACATAAAATGGAAACCAAAGCCTATGAGGTGACTATACAGTACTTTACATGGAGACTTGTAACACACAATGCATCTATCTACAAGTTATCATTATTGAACAGTAATGCAATGTGTTACATTTGTCTATATCCAGGGCAAACTTACAAGGCACAAATTCAGTGCTGTCAGTGGCCACATTCAGACATCATGCTAAACTATAATTCAGTGTGATGAAAAAAAGCTGCAGTGTCTCTTTGGCTTATATGTTCTCTCCTCCTTTAAGGTGGCTAAGAGTCAGAAGCTGTCACTTTCCCCACTAATGACAATTTAGCTAGTTGCACAAAACCTAAACTCTGCTTTATTTTAATTATGTTTTGTCTAAATAAAGCAGATTAATCCATGATTTGAAATTGGCTTCTTTTGACAAACAATAGTAAAGAATAACCATTATTTGTGAGACTTGGAGGTTGTGATAAAATTGGTTAACATAAACTAAAGCAAGAGTTTCTGAACATGCCAACGCACTTACATGGAAGAAGGAATATTTAAGACTGAAACTGGTTAACATAGACTATAGCAAGAGCTTCTGAATATGCCAATGCATTTATAGAGAAGAAGGAATATTTACGACTGAAGCCTTCTGCTACTTGTTTTCATCGCACTAAGGTAGGGTTTAGTGCAGTGGTTGTACCAGGCCATTGCAATGTTGATAGTTACATTCAGGCACTTTTCTAAGATGCATGATTCTTAGCAAAGGCCTTGTGAAGGGTACCTGTGCTGTCCTTACCCTGCTTTTAAAGTAGTATCAGTCTGTTTGCAAACTATTTATTAGACTGAATCAAGTAGATGCTCCAGCACACCTTGTACAAGAACTTCCCTTGGCACCTCAGAGATGTACACTAGGACATTTGGTACTTGGTCCCAAAGCTTCTTAAAAAAAAAAAGCTAAATTCCAGGACTAACTTCTCTTTCCTCAACAAATAGCTGGCAAAATTCTGTTTGCAGGATTCCCCATGGAGTTTTATCAGAATATATTCCATACCTTAAACTCATACAGAGAATAAAGGTGGATGTAGAGCAGAAAAAAAAATCCCTCTTCCACAATATTTACATTCGGAATCTGTTCTCTGGTAGATTGCACAGTGATAGGTGTTTATTGGTGAGCTATTAAAAACATTGCTTTTTGCTTTTAAGGCAGTGTCTAAATTTAACACAACAGGAAAAAAGGTACATGTTGAGTATCGTACTCAGTAAGTACTGGCCTTTATTGAAATACCAAATCCTTCTTCTCAGTACCCAACCATTACTTTGCTGTATTTCAACTCTCATTTAACTACATGTATAACCAAATTCCACTGTCTAATTCCAAATTATGCAGTTATTTTGCAGACAAACTGACACTTAAAATACCTGGCAATCAAATAAATCTTCTGCGTCATCTTAAAGTAGTTTTCTATAGAGATTTATGAATATTTATAAACTAGAACTAGTATATATTACCTAAAATCTAAACTCAAAAAACTGCAATTATACCTGAAGGAGTGCCAAATTTTTAAATATTTTCCTTCTTTGCCACAAGGTCGTAGTACCATGTTCTCAGAAGGAGACATTTAATAGGTTTTTCTGGAAAGTGAGTGATATACAAAAGCTCAAGGGTCCTTGAAAATGGCTCTTCAGTTCATATGGAAAAACAGGAAGGAGCAATTCATCTATTGGCAACAGAGAGGCAAGAATCCCAAAGAAAGAAAATTGAGGGTCGTGGCAGTCTTTGGATTAGCCTTCCTGTCCAAAATCTTCTGTGAATTTCTTTAGTTTTTCCAGATCCTGTTCATTCACAGTGGGCTTTGTGCTGGCTAATGACCTCAACATATCAGCCTGTAACAAAAGGGGGAAAAAATGGTCAAGAACTGTATATTCCTCTGTGTGCGCGCACATCCACATCCACACCCACACCCAAGTCATCAAACAAAAGACAGGATCTGATCTGTAATTTTATTGTGGATTTACAAAACTGGACAAAAACCTATTAAGGAGAAACCATTAAGATGAACTTAAGCCAACAGCCCAGTGTACCAAAATATCCCGTCTTATTTGTTTGGTAATTTCTCAAATGACTCAGTTTATAAAAGCAAAGTTGCACTTAGAACAATGAACGCAGTAAACAGCTGCTCACCTTTTGTTCTGTACTTTGTGAGGATCTGGGGCATGAACATCAAGGGGGACACAAGCTCCTTGCCCTTGTTTTTTTCAGCATCACTATTCTGCATTCCTTATCAAACCGTAACAACTACATTGGCTTTATTTCATTAAGACTAGCTCTGTATGTTAAAATAGATTCTAACCTAGCATACGTAAAATCATATTCTTGATTTAACAGTCATATCAGAATCAGGATTAAAATCAGATCCCCCAAACAGATGGTTATATCAGTCCTGAAAACTGCACAAACTTGTCATGTTTACTTGCTTCCATGATGAAGTTCCAGATTCTGTGAGAGAAGGAAGACAGAAAAGCCACTACTCCGAAAACAACACAGGCTTTAATGATCATTATATTTCCTAGAGACAGCAGCTAATAAGCAGATTTTTCTTTGGACACATAAATATGGTTGAGAAAACAACTGCACGTGCTGAATAATAAAGGGATAAATCAAACCAGGGTTAGGAGATCATTACCTTCACTTCAAACATGCACATTATATGCACTGTTTATCTTTTTATCCCTGGACTGCCAGTGGCTTATTTCTAAAAAGCAGTCATCTATGGTATGACAATATTCATCTACTCTTAAAAATGAAGAGCCTAGTCTGGCATTGCAATTGCTCAAAAATAAAAATAATGCATTTGGGATTTTGCTTCTTACCCTTCCAGTAAATATTCAAAGGTACAGCCAAATGTTGCTGCTGTGTGCCTTCAAGTTCTTTCTGATTTATAGTGACCCTAAGGCAAACCTGTCACGCAGTTTTCTGGTGCTGAGAGAGTGCATCACAGCCAAAGCCACCCAGCAGGTTTCCATGGCTGAGCAGGGAATTGAACTCTGGCCTCCAGATTGTAGATTAAGCCTGTCTCTCCTGCTATACCCAGTGTGTAAAAACAAAGCATAATTCTATAAGCTTGGCTATCAAAATCATAAGGGAAATGGAAACTGGTGAAAGGAAAAAAAAACCCTGGGTGCATTTTTAAAAAAGCTTTTGAGTGATCGCTAGAAGGTTTGAAATTTTTGCTGACTTATCCTTAGCTTAGCTGACCTTTCATATATACATTTTTTTAAAAATTTTTTGAATAAAATGTTCATGGAAACTTCCTGAATTGCTTTTCTTTATTGTGGTATAGGAAACTATCCCTATTCTTTCCATGTTATTTCTGCCCCTGGCACCAAAGTTTCTGTTAAAGAAATAATGCCCAGGAACACATCAAGTCTTGTTAACTGATGTGTACCAGTGGATGTTGACACATAGGCCGGCCCTATTCAACAGGGCTTACTGTCAAGTAGTTATGCAGAGTTTGCAACGTAAGTATAAACAGCTAAAAGCAATGCTTTATGGTATATCCCTGTAAAAAACCCTAAGATTGTCAAGCTGTTCAGATCCAAATTATCTTTTACCAATTCTGAAGACTGAAGCTGACTAGTTACTAATTACTTTCCTCATTAGTGAAGGTATACCTAAGTCTCATTATGACTTTAACTTAACAAGGAATAATTCTCCCTTTGGCAGAATAACTTGCATTTAAACTTTATTTTATAATTATGGGCAGTGGTGTATTTAAGTCTTATAATCCAAGTCTCAAGTATGGGAACCAACTTTAACAGAAAAAAAAAAGGAGCTAGTAATCTGTGGGAAGGGGGTTAGATTGAGAGCAAGCAAGGCTGGAAGGCAGCCTTCAGTCATTCAGTCATTGAAGAACAGGAAAGCCTTTCTGAGAGAAACTGCTTTCTACTCTGCCATGGCTGGCAAGGACACTCTTTCTTTCCTGCTTACTCATGAGCAAGCAGGATTGGAAAGAAGCCTTCAGCCACTGAAAAGCAGGAAAGGCAAACTCAAACGAACTGCTTCTGAGTGAACCAGGGGGTGGCTAGATGGGGAAGGGAGAGGAGGAGGATTTCACATTGATGGGACTTAAACCCCAAACCCTCCTTTCAATCCAGATGCAGAGACCATTCCACTCACAAAAAAGAAGAAAAGAAAAGAAAAGAAGAGAAAGGAAAGGAAAGGAAAGGAAAGGAAAGGAAAGGAAAAGAGAAAAGAAAAGAAAGAGAAAGAAAGAAAGAAAGAAAGAAAGAAAGAAAGAAAGAAAGAACAGTGTAAAGTCCTGTTTTCGCCCTCTTAACTCTCCTTGCTCTTTTGCTATCCTATAAATGGCTTCTGGAGGTGGGAAACAAAAGAGAGGCAGGGATAAGGAGCATGTGCAGCTCTGATTGGATCATCAGCATAACATTCTCAGTGCTGACTGGGGAAAGGCTGGAGGAGGAGGTGGGCAGCAGGTCAGTTGCTAAAAAAAGACAAGTCTTGAGTTGACTTGAGTCTGTACATCATTTATTGATGAGTCAAGTCTGAGTCAAGTCATTGAAGCAACTTAAGACCCACTCAAGTTCGAGTCAATCAACCTGAGTCTACATCACTGGTTACAGGTTGTGATTTCACACTAAATGGTACAGGAGGAATATCACATGGTTCGTGTTGGGTTATATTTGCTCTGTGCTGCTATATTTTGATGCTCTCTTTAAAAAGTAATTAAACCAACTGCTGTAACTACTTTTGAAGAATAGAAAAGCATACAGTCACTTTTTAAAAGTTGCAGCAGTAACTACTTTTGGGACCTCAGATTAACCTTATATGATTACTTTGGAAAAGCAACTTTCAAAGCTCTGCTTCTACACATGCTTCTTCCTTTATTCCCTAAAGACAAGACAGAACTCACTGCCCAAATGCTCAGGTTTTGTTTTTAACTTCTAATGTAACATTAAAGTGGAAAGAAAGCATGTTTCAAATATACAAGGTGAGAAGTAGCCATGAAATGTCCTAATTCAGGTATATACCTCAACACAAAGTGAAAAAGGAAGGGAAGCAAGTCTGTGTGTGCAAGCTAGGGAGAACAACACCTGAACAATTTTTACAGTGTAGAAGCAAACTTTTTAAAATGGAGAGTCAACATATATTTGTGTTTCAACATGCATTTCAATGAGAAGACTCTACCCTACAATTACTTAGAAAACTTATTTGCAGCACTAATATTTGAACAGTGCTAAGTTTATATAATGAAAAATACTGGAATTCAAGTCACATCTTGAAAATAAGAAGAGGAGAGAAATAGTTTAAACGCATGCTTTTCTAGTTATCCTTCACTGACAACATTCCACAGGCCTACGAAATATCTGTTGGGAGATCAAAATAGCACTGTAAAATGTGTCCTGCATGACTCCCATCATCTTGGTTTGCTACATGCACTTGAAAACAAACCTTTATTTCATTGTGGATGATGGAGCACACAAAGATGATGGAGTTGCGCAGGACACATTTTACAATGCTGTTTTGATCTCCAACAGATATTTCTTAGGCCTGTGGAAAGCTGTGGTTATAATAGTTTATCAGTGCTTTGATTTTTCAGCTGTTGTGACATGGATTCAATTTCCTTCATGTAAAAGTTCAAGTCCAGTCCCTTTGGTGATTCAAACATTTGGTTTGGTTCTAATTATGACAGGGTCCAATTTTGGGAAGTCACAAACCATCCTGAATAGCTTTTTCTTAACCAACTTTTTAACAACTGATACTACTATGTTTCAACAGTCCTGATACAAACCATTTGTTATAGTTTTATTTGACACCTGCTTTGCTACAAAGCCAATTTTAACCAACCTTTTGTCAAGCAAATCGTCACATAATTTCATTTCAACAGACAATGACGTGGATCCAGATGAAGCTCTTTATACAACAAAAGCAGCCAATGGCTTTTGGCTTTGAAACCTTTGCATGATCTGATGAAACTGTTTCCATGGAAGCCATTTTGTGATACATAAAATTTATTTTGCATTACAGCTTTTCTGCAACTTGCAGCTTTATTGTTTAAGAATTTTACTTCTTGCACATACTACCTGACATTGTCAGACACAGCTCTAATATACTTGCAGCAAAACATCTGGGAACAATGTGTGCTTCTAGTCATTAGCTGAGGAATCTCTGAACAAGTCTCACTACTCTGCATGTAAATTGTTTTTAAAAACCTATGCACAACATGAAGGCTATAAGTTTCAAATTCTTGTCCTTCCGTTTTCCACTCAGTGTTGTTTTTCTGTTCTTTCAATTTTTTTTTCAAAAAATGTGATTTATGTTTGACCTATCCACCAATATTGGTAATAATTTTGTAAGTGGTAAAGAAGATACCTTGTTGAAACTTCTGAAGATGATCTTCAGAAGCAACATTTTGATGAACAGCACTAGTCAGGTACCAAATGGAGTTTCTGGGCCATTCTTCATAGAATGGCAGAGTTAGAAGGGATGCCAGGGTCATCTAGTCTGACCTTCTGCCAATGCAGGAGACTTTGGCTTTGAAACTTTTGCATGATGTGATGAAACTCTTTTCATGGAAGCCATTTTGCAAGACTTAATGCATCCCTGAGAAGTGGTTATCTAATCTGTTTCTAATCCACTGTCAAACAGTTCTTACCATCAGTTAGTTCTTCTCAATGCTTAACTGGAATACAGTCAGCCCTCCATATCTGTGGATTCTATAGTTTCAATTGACACCCGCTTTGCTATGAGTGGGACTTTAGCATCCACAAATTTTGGTATCCATAGGGGGGATCCTGGAACCAAACCCTAGCGGACACCAAGGGCCCACTGTATCCTTTCTTGTAATCTGAGTCCACTATATTGAGTATCATTTGGATCAGCAGAAAAAACAACCTTGCTCTATGTTCCACATGACAACCCTTCAGATATTTAAAGATGGCTACCATATCACCTCTCAACTTTTGCTTCTCCAGCCTGTATTATTTAGCTCCCTTAACCATTCCTCACAGGGCATAGCTCCCTAACCCTTTACCACCTTGGTCACCCTACTCTGGACATGTTCTCACTTGTCAGTATCCTGCTTAAAATGTAGTGCCCAGAAGTGAACACAGGTGAGGTCTGGTCAAAGCAGAATACAGAGATATTATTACTTACAGAATACAGAGATATTTTTGGTACCATGCTTCTGACTAATATTCAACTTATGGTCTACCAAGATCCTGGATCCTTTCTACATATACTACTGTCAAGCCAGGTGTCACCCATTCTAAATTTGTGCATCTAATTTTTTTCTGCCTTAATGCAGTACCCCACATGTTCAAATTCATTGTGTTACTAGTGACCGTTAATCCAATTTGAATCTCAATTCTGTTTTGTGAGATACCAGTTACCCATCCCAGTTTGGTGTCATCTGCAAATTTGATGTTCTGTCCCTCTCATTCCGCAATCATCCAAGTCATCTATAAACACATTGAACAGAACTGGCTCCAGGACAGAATCCTGTCCCTTCCCCAGTAGTCACTCCTCCCTCTGATGATTAGGAACAACTGGTGAGCATTCTTTGGGTCTGGTGAGGAGCGAAGAGAGCTGCTGCTTCCAGATCCACAAAGCAGCTAAGTGAGTGATTATAACATAGTCAAACCGCCCTCACCGTGGATTTTACCCACCTAAAGACAAGGAAAGGTAGATGACTGTGGATGGAATAAGAGGGTTTTGTGGGGGGGCACCCAGAGAATATTCTAGCCTAGTATAGCATCTACTTCTCTGGGAGCTCTTCAATTAAAGCCAACACTTGGCTGGCTGAGGAATGAAGACCTTCTACCCTGCTGCTTTCTGATATGCCTAGAAGATAGACTAAGAAGCCATCTTCTAACTGGCATGACATTAGAGGGAGGAAGGAAAACAGAGAAGGAAAAGGGAGACAATACAAAATGTATTTTTACCTAGTAAGAAGCTGTACAATAGGAAATGAAAAAAATAGTAAGGAAAACTTTAAAATGAGTTTAGAGTTAAGAGGATAGGAACTGAGTCCAGAAAACATGAGAGTTCAGAGGTATGGCTCTGTCTTGCTCAGAGGTATACACCTGCGTATGAGCCAAAGGTAATTAATTCTAGATAAAACTTACAGTCATGTGAACCCTCACTGCTTTGAAAAAAGCCATCCCTTCACATATCTCCTTCTGACCAGACAATTTTATTACGAACTGTTAAAAGTGAAGAGCCTCAACAAAAGTTTGAAATTAAAGAAACTTCCCTCAACAGATAGAGGGTTTATTCATATTAAGTTAGATTTTTACTGACAGGTTTTTTTTTTGGCTTGGGTAAATTTTATTTCACTGCTGTGGAGCCGAATTTTATGCATTTTTATTTGTAATTAAGCTCCTCTGAGTTCATGAGTGTGCTTAGGATTGCAGTCTTAGGCTGCAATCCAGAGAACCACAAAAATAATTCTGTAAAGCCATAAAGATCTTATGTTTCTAAAATAGTAATTTTCTATGCCAGACGGCAAAACTGCTTTTGAAACTGACAGTGCTTTAGAAAAACAGTTAATATGGAATGGAATCCATTCAAAGTGAGGGAAGCAAAAACCCCTTTGGACATGCCCAATCTTTGGGTATAATAAATGATTCTCAGTCACAGACGAGTATATTTTTGTATGCAGGTTGTCTTGGTTTAACATTAGTATAACCTTGATAAAATCATGGAAGGGATAAATAAAGTGCAAAGTAAAATGGAAAAATAAAGAATGTGATTGGATAATGTCAGTATCTAAACTGATTCTGGACAATGCTGCTCAACAAGAGATGTGGGAATAGAGGTACAACACATTATGTTTTGCAACTATTACTGAATTTAAAAAGGAAACCCAAACATTTTATATGTAGTTACTAAACTAAAACTATATACTAAGAGAGAAAAGAGAGGAACATTTGCAAGTATTTTATAAAAGGAAATGAGAAGAAAAATCTTTCCCTGTATCACTGTAGTTCAAGATAATGGCAGAACACATAAATCTACAGGAGTGCTTCTTAGAGTACCTGATGTGGAGGACTGGCATTTTTTTCCTCATGTGCTAGGGACTGGTATCATATTTATGCCCAAAGGTTCCTGGAAAGTCTCAGCAGGTTGACAGCTGATAACTGATTAGCATCAGTCCTTCGACCACTACTTTGAGTAGCACTGACCTACAGGATGAAGTTTCTGCAAAATCGCTACAGTTCAGAACAAGTAATCTAGATACCTGAGCTAGTACAAGGAAGATTTATGTATTACTACGTTTCAAATTGTAACTGCAAGACTGCATTATGTACTGATACTGCAGCTTTTGGTGTTCATATAAAGCATTTTTGTGTTGGTGCAGCACCAAGTTTGAAGGCAGATTTGAATGCAAGGAAAAACATATACAATTCTTGATTTGCATGTAAGGACAAGATGTATGAGGACAGGCCTTCTAAGGCAGCAAAACATGTTAGGGAGGGGTGCAGTCTGAGTGGGAAGAAGTGGCACAGTTAAAGAAAGAAATCTCCCTTCAGCAGGTGTACTTTGCAATGCCGCATGCCCTTGCTGTATTCCATCCAGATATATTAGGTATATAAACTTTTGTAAATTAGGGCACTGATTTAATTATGAATATGTGATCTTTATCTTGACACTGACACAACAATCTGAGGTAAAAACATTTATGAGAAAACAAAGACTAACCATGCAAACAACAGGTTCCAGTAGTTTATCCCCTGGCACATCCATCCATGTCATTTCAATGGCATTGGGATCTCCTGGAGAGCACGGAGTAAAGAGATCTACTAATACATTTGGATCTGACAGCGATGGTCCTTTAACCTTTGATAGAAAAGAAATTTCTGAATTGAAATTATGAAAACTTTTAGAGTTACAGGCAAAGAAATTGTAAAAATCATACATGAGTTCCTGTTGACAGGGAACAAATTATAATTAAATTATATATTTGTCCCAGGGATGCACATATAATTACACTAAATTATATATTTGCAGCAAGGATGAATATACAAGGGTAATTAAATCAGGGCCCTGTGCCATTTTATTTACAAACAAGCCTGCTACTTTGCCTATAGTGAGTAAGCATTAACTCTGCAGTCAGTCAGTGAACTTTTTGAAAACCAAAAAGCATAGATCCCCCACACTGCCCAAACATCTCAGTTCATGCCACTAGGGATGGAAAGAATATCTGAAGAATGAAGGAAGAGGAGACAAAAAAGGGAAGGTAAGGACCATTTAGCTATGTTATAACTGGACTTCTGCGTTGTTATGCATCTGACTATCACAATATAGCCAGACACCTGCTAGATGGCCTTGGGAAGGTATAAGAAAAAAGTGAATCTCTGGGGGTGGTTGGTCACTGCTCAAGGGAGGTAGTGAATTCTTCCCTCTGCAACTACAACCAAAAGGCCCCCTCTAAACTGCAAAACCCAGGATTCCATAGGATGTTGAAAGTGGAATAGCAGCACTATAATGGTCTAGTGCGGAAATGGCCTTACTCCTTTGTATGTCACTAACAGGATGCTGTCCATGTATTTTAAATTTTTGGCCAAGGTGGTGGCTCCTTAGAGGTGGTGTGAGGAGGCTAGGCCTTCTCCTCTGAACTGCATCTTCTGTCATAGCCAGGCCCACCTGCCTTTGCTTCCCTACCACATGTAAAATTTAATTAATTTGCCAATAAATTCAAAACTTTTGCCTCTACCCCTTCCATTTTGCCATCTCTTTACATGTTTCAAATGACTGTGCTCCCCTTGCTGTTTCTTCAGATAAGTCCTGAACTGTGAAAATGTCTTTGAAAACTGCACAGTTTTTGAAGATGTTCTCAGGGTGGGGGAGAGACACTGAACAAATAATTCATTCTTCCTAGTGAGAATAAAATTCTATGTGTCACTAATGTGTGATAAATAAAAAGAATTGTACAAGAAGCAACATAATAACTTCTGGACATTTTCAAGAACAATCTACAACATTTCTATTTTTAGGGGCAGAATGTAACTGATGAGAAGTAGTGAACAGTTCAGGTCCTCTTACTACCACAGTTTTATTTACTATAGAGGTCCCACACTTAAAAAAAAATCTTCTTGAATAAGGATGGGAAACTGTTAGAGGCTTGTGGGTTGCATTAGCTCACCATGAGACCTGGGAGGCAGCACCCCCCACCCCAACCCCTGGGAGGGGGGGAACAAAGCCTCCAAATATCATCAAGAGAATGTGGAGGTCATTTTGGTCATGTTTTGTGACCCCATGGGCAATTTTAGGTCCAGGAGAGGCTTTTTAAAAGAACTGACCAGCAAATCATTTCTGGTTTCAAAAAAGGCCTCCCCAGGTCTAAAATGGCCAGAGGGAGGGGAGTGGCTCCCATGTTCCCTAAGAGGTATTTGGTGCAAAATGTTTTCTTTTCCATTTTTGACTCCCTCTCAGGAGGCACCCTTGAAAACACAAAACTGGGCACCAGACCGGACTCTCCCCATCTGTTCTAGAACACTACTGAGCAAAACACTTGAGGTGAAGGTGCAGAAAGCTACAGTATTTAGTACAGTCTGCTTGGATGCCCTTTCCATTCTGGACACTAACATCTTTTTTGGCTGGCCCATGTTTAGTTGACTTCTCTTCAGTGTACCTCCAAAGGAGAGCTAAAGAGAGAGAGAAGGAAGGTGGGAAAGAGGAAGGAAGAGCGGGTGTAATTACTCACTTTTTTAAAGTGCGTAGCTGACTGAACTTTTCTAACTGGCTGCATTAGGGCATCTCGTACTATTATACTGATATCGGCACCCGAGTAGCCATCAGTTCGCTTGGCAAGTTCTCGATAATCTGATTCAGTCAAGGTGTTTTTAGTGGTCCCAAGATGAAGTTTAAACATCGCAGCTCTTGCATGATCTTCAGGTAAGGGAATGTAAATACGTTTCTCAAACCTCATTGGAAAGAGACAAATAGTTCATTTTCTTCCCCATAAAACTGGAAAACACATTATTTCTCATGACTTCAATACTTCTGGACATTTTAAATCTATACAGTAGGTGAAAGCTTTAAGACAGCTAACAGGATCAGCATCTAATATTTTGTGCTATATATTGCTACAGGAATTCATGCACCAATAAAATGTAACGTCTTAACGTGACTACTTATTCTCCCCACCAATATAACTAGTTAGCTAACAGATACAGCAACACGCAATAAAATAATTGTCCAATCCAGTGAAAGTAGTGGTTATTGGATGTAGCAGTTCTAGCTTGACAAAGCGTAAGCTGTGAATGAGTACTGGGCCTCCCTCACATGCTGGCTTTTGTGCTTTGGATTCTGGTTTCTTTCAGTGAGAATTTACCCACTGTATCTCAAACAGAAAACAGAATTTTACTGTGTGTTTACTAATCAGCATTAGAGAAAAGTGGGGAGGATGTGATCTCATTGTTTGTTCCCAGCAATTTTTGTGACTAACTAAGCTTGGGTCTTACAACAAAACAAAAAACAGATTACTCATGGATCCTGCAATTATGCAATTAAAGCTCTAGTTATTATTTGTAAGGTCATAATGAGTTAAATACGTCATTGCAAACAGATATTTGACAGCCTCATCCTACACAACTGTGTAGCCAGCAGTTTGACCTACCATAGGTTAATAAACAAATTCTATGACTCCAAAGTGAAATAAAACTGTCCACTCATTTCCATAAAAAATGTAACATTATGCCACCCACTATCTTTTGTTATTGCTCCCTAATGTTGTTAAGCATATTTTTGCATCAAAGTGTGTGGCTGCCAACAAACATGGTATTTTGCCAATGATGCACTAGTGTGGAACAAGCAGCCCTCCAACTATGGGTGCTCTAAAAGTGAAGTGCTAATATCTGGGATAAAACCATAAGAGAGCACTAAAACAGATTACACATTACCTTCTTCTGATGGCAGAATCAAGAACCCAGGGTATGTTTGTAGCTCCCAGAACCAAAATGCCCTCATTGTCTGTTCCAACGCCTAATCAGAACAGGTAAACCTAATCAGTTACTATAATTATATAACCTCTAAACAATACACAATATGGAAAAAAATAATATTAATGCCATTAAAATGTCATCTCCCCAGATTATCTTGGTAGGTTGATGCAAACTAAGTCACAGGTCACAAGCCAAAATATCAATTATTTAAGCTGAGGAAGTCAATTTTACCTTGCATTTGGACAAGAAATTCTGTTTTAATGCGTCGAGCTGCCTCACTTTCATTTTCACTTCTGGACCCACAAAGAGAATCTATTTCATCAATGAAGATAATTGAAGGCTTGTTTTCTCTGGCAAGCTGGAAGAGATTCTTCACCAATCTGTGAAAAAAGTTACATTTTAGAAGACAGCATGTAGCAAAATGGCACTGCACTGTACCTTTTCCAAAATTCATTGTTATTAATAAAGTTCATCATTACTAATTTCCCATCTGCAATCTGATATCAATATTCTTAAATCATAGTTTCGATTTCCTTCATAGAAAGACATAAAATAAATGTCCTTCATCTAGTCGCTTCATAAGAATTTATACAATTCATTACAGGTACTTGAGCATCAATACATTGATCACAACTGTTAATATGCCAGTCAATAATTAGGATTTCAGAAATCTTTGCAAAACAGACATGTAACTTAACATTTTCTATAGCTACATTTCACAATAACATGAAAACTATTGGCCACACTTTATAAAAGCAGATTCTGTTTTCAAGGTGATGTACTTAGGAATTAATCTGGAGTTCTATTAGGTTTGGCTGCTCTTGCTGCTTCTTTTTTCCACAACAGTCCATTTATGCTTATTTTCCTTCTTACTCCCACATCATCACAAAACCTTGTTATTCCCACTCCAGGGCTAAACATCAAGTGAGTTCTGGAGCAGACAGACACAATTTAAGGATACTTGATTTTAATGGATCTATTCTAGGCAGCCCTAACATTGGATTTAGCCCTATGTCTCAGATCAAACATAAACAGGGCAAGAGCTGCAATTACTTTTACAAAGTCACATTCTTACATAGTTGGTCCTGAAAAACAACTGTGCCAAAAACTTCTAGTTAGCCATTTAAAACCTGAGGTGAGACTTCCTACAGATTTACAACTTCTCAGATACACCTATCTTTTCAAAGGCTCTAATTTACATGCTTCCATAATCCTGTATATCTTCCTTCAGCCTCCTCCTTCAAAGAGAACAAGCAGTTTTCCAAATATGATGTAAGGAATTTGCATGATTTTTAATTTTACGTGTTAAAATACAGAATTCTCCACTGGATAGATGGTTGATGAACAGTTGTGCTAGCCTGCTTCAGCAGACCCAAAGTCTTAAAGGCTAACAGATATAGAATTTAAGGAGCTTTCATAGCTAAGCATCTCTGTCATTTGATAAAGGAAAAGCATCTACTATAGTAATTTACCACTGAAATTCATACAGGTGATACTGAGTCAATTGAAGTTTTCAAGGCCTACATTGTTTAAAATTAAAAAAAAAATCACACACACACATCCAACATAATTGAAAGCTTCTGTTATCTGAAACATTACTACTTACTTCTCACTCTCCCCCAACCATTTTGAGACAAGGTCAGAAGAAGATACAGAGAAAAATGTAGAATTGTTAGCTTCTGTTGCAACAGCTTTTGCCAGATAGGATTTCCCCGTCCCTGGGGGTCCAAACAGAAGAATCCCTCTCCACGGTGTTCTTTTACCTAACAGATTAAACAATAAAAGGGTATAATCAGCGACTTCCTCCATTTCCAACTGAATGTCATCTCCAGAACATAATCTGCAGGCAATAATTATTTGTGACATATTTAAACAATTTTTAAAAAGCTTCCATCAAATATGTTTCTGGAAATATCTCCAAGAAAATGAAGGAACATATCCTCTCAGCACAATACTCACTTCCTGCCAGCAGCTGTTCGCAAACAGCATTGTGAATGTCACCAATCACAGAATCATAGAAATGTAGAGTTGGAAGAGACCACACGGGCCATCCAGTCCAACCCCCTGCCATGCAGGAACACCCTCAGAACACTCCCGACAGATGGCCATCCAGCCTCTGCTTAAAAACCTCCAAAGAAGGAGACTCAACCACACTCTGAGGCAGCATATTCCACTGCTGGACAGCTCTGACCATCAGGAAGTTCCTCCTGAGGTTCAGGTGGAATCTCCTTTCCTGCAGCTTGAATCCATTGCTCCTTGTCCTGGTCTCTGGAGCGGTAGAGAACAAGCCCTCTCCCTCCTCTACATGGCATCCCTTCAAATATTTAAACATAGCTATCATGTCCCCTCTTAACCTTCTCTTCTGCAGACTAAACATACCCAGCTCTCTAAGTCTATCCTCACAGGGCTTGGCTTCCAGGCCCCTCTCCATTTTGGTCGCCCTCCTCTGGACCTGCTCCAGCTTGACCATGTCCTTCTTGAATTGGGGTGCTCAGAACTGGACACAGTATTCAAGATGAGGTCTAACCAAAGCAGAGTAGAGTGGTACCAGTACCTCCCTCGATCTAGACACCATACTCCTATTGATGCAGCCGAGAACTGCATTGGCTTTGCATTGCATTGCGGTACCAATCTGCAGTACTGTGCCAGAAAAATCTATTTGCGTGTTTAACTCTGATGAACTATTTTTATACATATGCAGAAAAACTTATATTCCTAGAGTATATGGTCCAGGGCTGTGTACAAAGCACAAGTCCCATGCAAACATATTTCAAGTTCGAGCAACATCATAGTGCCACCTACTGGTTGGGTGTGCATGAGATACTGTTATCCATGGAGTGGACTACTATCATGCACTATATGCAGAGCTCCCCTTGAAACTACTTGGAAACTACACTGGTTCTGAAGCACAGCTATTAGGTTAAACTTCACTGGCTGCATTTGGTTTTCTGACATATGTCAAATGCTGTTTATAACCTTTACATATCACTACAACTGAACTCTATGGCCTGAATCCAATTGTTCATTCCAACAAAAGTAAGTACACTGAATCTGTGGAACCTAAATAACTCCTCACATTCTAAATTCCCATAGATTTAATGGGTCATTTCTACTAGGATTCAAGCTTCAGTATCTTCTTCTATGTTCGTTCTCTGTCTCCGAGGTTTGGTAGGCTGTGAATGAGAAATGGACCTTCTTCTGGTGGTTCCTTGTCTGCGTAATGTGTATCTGCACTGGCTGACACACTGAGAGCTATACAATATTTACATCTTTACAGTCTTGTATTTACACAACCACCATCAGCAATTTTCCTATTAGACAGTCTTTGAAAAGCAACTTCTAAAGTTTTAATGCCATCATTTGCATTGCTGGTACCAGTTTTCATAGTTCCCTTTCAAAGCAAATTTTGCCCCACATGTTATAACACTACTAGAAATTTTGAGGGTCCAGCGTTCCAGCCCATTTCTCAAACATACCTCCATGGGCTACACTTCTGATTTCTCACAAAACCAGGAATGACCAGTTCCAGTGTTGCTTTAAGTATTTGGGGGGGGGGGACAAGGTGCAGGGAAGGCAAGCATAAGAATTGCAACCACTGCCTTTAGATGCTGAAGTACGCATTCTGTTCAAGCATATATAGGTATAGCTCAGTTACCAAAGTAGATGTCTTCTTAGGCTAATGCTTAGGCTAATTTCTTTCATAGAAAATGTGGTTCTAAAGGCAAAAATAACATGGAAAGCAAAGAGATAGGCTCCTATACCATCAAAAAATGAAGACAAAAACAGCAGTTCAACATGCTTTGGCAAATTTTTTAACTAAAACAATATGCACATGTGAAATGAAACAAGGTCTGGTAAGCTTTGCACAACTAAACAAGAACATTGTGAAACCTTTGGAGATGTTTTGAAAGCTTCCAAATGTATCCAGGGATGACTTTTTTTCCTTTCACATTGTCCATCTTTTTTATGATTTCCATTTTGGTGGCCAAACTCATAGATTATATTTTTAAATATGCTTGGGGTAGCTGATCAAGTATGGCATCTGCTTTCCCCCCTTCTCTCTTTTTTGCTATTCTTGCATGCTCACTAAGGCATTCCCAGTGCAGCTGCTATTTATCTGGCCTGTGGCAGGCAAGCACATGTCTAAGTTGAATTGCTAAGTTGAATTGCTATGTTAGAATTACATTTTTCTCCCAGTTCAAGATTTACTGCATTGTTTACTACAGCTATACTGTTGCAAACCACCACCAAAAGTCTCTGTCTCTTTAGCCCTTCTTCATCATCCTCTCAATGTTAGTGCTGCTACAAATTCCAGCTAGTCAGGGGGTGAGGAGAAAAGAAGGCATAGCTAAGTGGTCACAAAAAGAATTTGTAAAGAGGAGCTTCTTTCTCAGAGGCTTTGTTATCTGAGGTATTGCCTATATTCAGTACTTATGGCATAAATACGTATTCTGTTGAAACACTTTAGAAGCTCTTACAGCCACTGCCTGTAACCCAGACATTTCAGAATTTTAAAACTTAAGTAAAAGAAAAAAAATCAAGCCAGTAATTATAGCAAGCCAGTCAAGCAATTTATATTTAATTGATTTTACCTGTGAAAAGATGAGGAAATTTAATAGGCAATATTACTGCTTCTTTAAGTGCCTCTTTTGCTCCTTCCAAACCAGCAACATCATTCCACTTTACATTAGGTCGCTCCATAACAATGGCACCTATTAAACAAAATAATATTGTTTTAAACAGGTCATTTCTTTGTCCAGTTTCAAAGAAAAACATTTAAATATCACCACTGAATTAGAATCCTATGAGTTTATAAACTTGCATTCAGTTTAGTCTTGTTAATCTTGAGGTTACAGTTTGGGTAGGTAATCAGAGAATACAACTATGGTAACGTCAAGGTCTGTCACACAAACTTGTCTGTAAGTTGCAGTATTTTAAAAACCAATGCTTACAGTTATATTAATTCTTATCTTATTAGCAAGTGTCTTAATGAGAACCAACCACATACTAGTGCCGTACTATTTCACTTAATGGGCTACAATATGTCAAGTTACACAAGTAGTCTCCCCACCAACACTGGCTATAAACTTGAGCATGATTTTGACTTGGGCAGAGTCCAACATTTTTGAAGAAGTCTCACTCATGATTTTTGGGCAGTCTTTACGGTGGATATTAACTGTGTGTACAGCCACACAGCCATTGGCTATACAAATGACATTGTGCCCCTTGCAATACACATCTAGTTTTCCCACATGACAAGAAAGAGACGCACTATCAGTTGATTATTTCAGTAAAGCAAGGATGCATTTTTGCCTCCCTTTACAAAAGCATGGTTCTTGTTTCATCAGACCTCAGTGACAACGCTAAATAGCCAAATCTGAATGGCTACATGGCATTATGTCATCCTTTTGCTCACTGTGATCCTTAACTGGCAGGGATTAAGCATTCAGAGAAAATGAAAGTGCCTGAAAATCACTAGAGGGGGGAACAAAGTGGAAGCAACCAGTCAAGGAGAAACAAAAAAGGTATAAATAAATAAAGGGATATCTGGATGTGCTCTTCTAGTACCTCATGACCCCTCCCCTTTCATGTTAATGGCTGCTCCATTATCAGGCTATTAAAGCAAAGTTATTATGACCTGATAGAACTGCTTTGTTCCATTAAGCACATGATATAAAGCTACCTTGCAGTTGATTCTGCAGCTTCTTCTTCTCGGGATCATCTGATTCTCCTTCCCCATCGCTATCATTTCTAATTGGGGTATAAACAGAAGTACACAACTGAAACAGACTGGCTTTGCTGGTGAAGAATAAAAATGATGTTTGTAGTAGGCCACCCCTCACCAAAGAAATCTTAAGAAATATGTGCATGTCATGAAAGTAACTTAAAGCAAAATTAATGGAAAAGCAGTTATTTCTGTAATAGAAATTAGATTTAGAACGCACCATTTTTAAGAAGCTTATTAATTAAGGTTTGGCCCATGGTAATTTTTCATTAAACCTTCCCAGAAACACCAAAGTAATAAGAACCTTCCAGGAAACAGCACTTTGGCCAATCAAGAGAGACACAAGATACAAGGCAGCAAATGACAGAACCGTCTTCTCTGGCACACTCAGTTTTCAGCACACTGAAGAAAGCAAGCCTCACAGATTTTACCTGTACTTGCTTCTCAATAAGCATGTCTTTGATTACAGGCCAGAAATCTGCTACTGCAGGGAAGAACCAAACACCTTAGTACCTTAGAAACTGTGTTCTAGGGGAACCTTCCTACCAATATGAGGTTTGGATTTCTCTGCCCTCATCACAAAACAAAAGTGAAATAGACAGCAGCATCTGAACCCAATGGATTAGATGCAGACTTAACCATATTTAGAATTACTGAAATTGCTAAATTAAACCACACTTCTGTAAGTATTATATTTTAGTCTATCACTTCATTCCTACCTTGCCTTTTTCTCAAGGCTGATCACCCTGATCACTTGTACTCTCTCTAGAAAGAATGGGGCATATAAACCATATACCCTGTCCAAATAAACAGGTTATGGCTCCATGGATTTATTATTAGTGGGAAAATTTGCACAGACTAAATTTAGAATGAAGAGTCGGTACTTACGTGAACAGTCATTCTGGGATGACAGGAGGAGCAAGCCACTACGTATGAGTTGTGATCCTCGTGCCAGCTGATGTAGGAGCCATCCCTGTGCCAACAGAAAAAACGTTTAACTGCTCCAGTCCCTCTCCGGTCAGTCCTTTTCCCTAGCGTAGCAGATAAATCCTAGTCTCCACCACTCGTTTCTAGAAATTCCTATCAATGTAGCGGTGGGCGTGGATTGCTCCTCCTGTCATCCCAGAATGCCTGTTCACATAAGTACCAACTCTTCATTCTCGGGGATGACAGAAGGATTAATCCACTATGTATGGGACTTTCTCAAGCTGTACCATGGGTGGGCCTAGAATTATAACACTGCCTGCAGAACACAACGCCAAAAAGTCGCCTGTGCAGACTTGTATTTGTCCAACTTGTAATGCTTAATAAAAGTTGTTGACTCCTTCCACCCAGCTGCATTGCAGACGTCTTCCAAAGAACACAATGACGCAAAAGCCACTGACGTTGCCATCGATCTTGTGGAATGTGGCCACACATTCTTTGGCCATGGCTTCGTTCCATAATTATAACAAAGAAATATGCAGGCTTTGATCCATCCAGCAATGACAGATTTACTGGCCTGCTGACTGAAAGTCTTTGGTTGGAAGGATACCAGTAAAGCATCTAACCTCCTAAACTCCCTTGTCCTTTTAATGTAGGCCTTCACTACTCTTCTCACATCCAGAGTGTGCCACTTTTTCTCCAATGGATATACAGCCTTTAAACAGAAAGTTGGCAAACGAATTTCTTCCAGCCTAGATGTTGATGGTACACACTTAGGCAAGAAGGAAGGATCGAAGCCCAGTGTTAGCCTGTCCTGCTCAAACTTGCACATATGCTCATTCACGGATAGTGCTGCCAACTCCAACACCCTCCCGGCCGAAGTGATCGCGAGTAGAAAGGCAGTTTTGAAAGATAGCAGTGTCAGAGATGAGTCTCTCAGTGGCTCAAACGGTGCCGCTGTTAAAGTATTCAGCACTAAGTTCAAATCCCATGAGGGGAACCTATGCATGGTTGGAAACGAAGTCAAAGTTGCACCCTTCAGAAATCTCCTAATATGAGGATGTGTCGAGTAAGATTCTCCTTCCAAATTCAGAATCGCTGACAGCGCTGCCACTTGTCTCCTCAAGGTGTAAAACTGTCTTGCAGAAAGTGTAAGATACGTGAAACATTCACTTCCACCACATTAACCTTTTTAGCTTCGCACCATCTCTGGAAAGTTTTCAAAGTTCTATCGTATATCCTCTGGGTGGCCTCTCTGCAGGACCCCAATATAGTCTTAACTACATTGTCAGCATACCCTTGTTGTGCTAGAAATTTCCATTCAATTTCCATGCTGCCAGACTCAACCAACTGGGGTCCGGATGACACACTGGACCCTGGGTGAGCAAGTCCACTCTCAATGGCAGCCTCCACGGTGGTGCTTGAGCCGTCTGCAGCAGTGGCGGAAACCAAGGTCTCCTTGGCCAGTATGGTGCTATCAGCCACCACTGATGCTTTCTCCAAGCAGATTTTTGACAGAACTCTTTGGACAATCCAAGTTGGAGGGAATGCATAGTGCATCCCCGTAGGCCACGTCACTGACAGAGCGTCGTGTGCTTCCGCACCTTCGCTTCCATCGATTGAGAAATACCTTTTTAGCTTCGTATTTCCACCAGAAGCAAATAAGTCCACTTGTAACGGACCAAAAATACTTATCAAGCAGCGGAATATATCTGCTTCAAGAGACCACTCTCCTGGATGTAGCCAATTCCTGCTTAAATAGCCTGCTTGAACATTTGATTGTCCCTTCACATGCACCGCTGTGATTGATCTCACATGTTTCTTGGCCCACCGGAACAGCTGTGTCGACTCCGATACCAGGGGCACTGAATGTAATCCGCCCTGTTTGCAAATGTATGCCTTGACTGTCACATTGTCCGTGAAAACGTTCACATGTTGATTTCTCACCAGATGCAGAAATATCTGCAGCGCTAGCCATACTGCTTTCAACTCTAGGTAGTTTATATTGTACCACTTGTCTGTAGAAGTCCAAATGCCTTGTACAGAGTAACCTTCACAATGAGCTCCCCATCCACGGAGACTGGCATCCGTTGTCACATGGACCGTACTCTGAATGCAAATGGGAACTCCTGAAGCAACATTCTTTTCCTTCATCCGCCAAATAAGCTCCTTCCGAACTTGCTGTGGTACTGTCACTTTGTAATGTCTCTTCACAGATGTTGCAAATTGGTGTTTCAGCAGAAGTCTCTGCAGAGGTTTCATGTGGAAACTTCCCCACTGAACCAACTGAGTTGTTGAGATGAAAATTCCCATAACCTTTGCAAGCTGCCTTAGATCTACTGACTTGCACTCCCATAATCTGCGTGTTTCCTGCCTCAGTTTCACTAACCTGTCCTGGGAAAGATACATTTTCCCTTTCAAAGTGTCTATCCACGCACCTAAATGTGTCAATGCCACTGTTGGATGCAACATGCTCTTCTCGAAATTGAGACGGAAGCCGTAATCCATTAGTGTTTGAATTGTCAACTCTATGTCCTTCCTTAACTTGACCTCTGAGCCTGCTTTCAGCAAGATATCCTCTAAGTATGGGTACAAATGTACTCCTTGTACCCTGAGAAAAGCTATCAGTGGAATCAGTACCTTTGTGAACCCCCAAGGTGCTGATGCCAACCTGAAAGGCAGTGCTTTGAACTCGTAGTGGCAGTCTTAGTAATGAAATTTCAGGTATCTCCTGTCTTCCTCCCTCATGGGGATATGTAAGTATGCCTCCTTGAGGTCTATGGACACCATGTAATCCCTCACAGACAAATTTTCTTTGATTGTCTGCAGAGTTTCCATTTTGAACTTCTGGTATTCCACAAAATTGTTGAGGTACCTTAGATTCAACACCGGTCTGTACTTGCCATTGGGCTTGGGAACCACAAAAAATATTGAATAAACTCCTGAGAACTCCTGATGTTCTGGAACCCTCTCTATCGCACCTATCTGTAACAAGTTAACAATTTCCTGATGAACAATTTGTTGTTTGATTCTGTCTTTTGACACTGGGGATGGAAGAAATCTGCCTTTCGGTCTTGTATGGAAACATATCTTGTACCCGTCAGTTACCACCATTAAAACCCAGCGGTCTGATGTTATCTGAGACCATCCGTGTCCGAAAGACGGAAGTCTTCCCCCCACCAATTGCTGTTGGTTGTCAATACTGAGGTTTTCCTCACTTGGAAGTATTTTCAAGCTTCCCTTGTCCTTGTCTAGAGTATTGGAATTGTCTATTATATTTGCAGTCTCTGTCTATTCCACTGATATCTGCCAAATCTATACTTGGAGCCTCTTCCAGAGTAACCGTATGATCTTCCCCCACGAAAGGAGTAGTTAGTGCTCCAAAAACTTCTCCTATCCACTTTCTTCTTTTGCAACGTAGGCATTACCTGCTTCTTCTCTTTTGTCTCCGCTAAGACCTTTTCTAATGCCTGACTTCCAAATAGTAAATCTCCCTGAAAAGGAACACAGGCCAAATTATTGTGAGATTTTTTATCAGCCTCCCAGTGTCTTAACCACAAAGAGCATCTTGCTGTTGTTAACAAATTTATATTTTTTGCTGTAAACGCAGCAGAATCATGACCAGCATCTGCCACATACTTCAGCACTCTCTGGCTTCTTTCCACTGCCCTTATCAGTTCTTGCATGCTAAGATCCTGAGAATCTAAGATTTCCTGTGACCACAGAACTCCTGCTCTTGCAAACATAGAAGCAGTTACTGAAGCTCTAATTGCTAAAGATGCTGCCTCATGTGCTTTTCTCAGAGATGTTTCCGCCCTTCTCTCATCTACCTCTTTTAGTTGGGTGTCCCCCTCCCTGGGGACAATTGCCCCAGAAACCAACCCCACAATCAGAGCATCCACTGGGGGCACTTTAAGAAATTCCACATCTGTCTTAACAAACAAATATAACTTCTGACTATAAGTTAAAAATTTCTTAGAACTCCACTGAGAGGACCACTCACTTGTTATTACATCCTTGAAGAAATCTGGCATAGGAATTTCCATGCCTGTAGTCTCTTTCTTCCTAATTACAGAAGCTAGCTTACTTTCCTTACTGCTACTGTCAACATCCTGATCCTTATAGCTGTCCAATTCTAATGTTTGCAAAACTCTCTGCAGAGTACCCTGGAAGGCCTCTGTTTCAAACATCCTATCAGAGTCCATCTTTTCCTCCTCCTCCTCCTCATTTTCTCTTTCAAAGGGAAATCCTTTTCCTCCATATCAATGACTTCCTCCTGTACTTCATTCTTCTCCTCACTCTCTCCTACTTCCTGCTGCATTATTCTCCTAAGGTTTCTCTGCTTCACTGTCTCATTCATTGCCTTACTACCTTTCCCTTTGTTAGTTGATGACTTCTCCTTACTGACTTTGTCCTTTATGATGCTTACACTTGGTCTTTCCTCCTGATCCACTCTTCTTCTTTTTGCTGCTGGCAATTCATTCTCAGCAGTGTCAAATTCACTTAAAGTAGCTTGCTTTTGTAAATTCATTTGATTAAAAAGGTTGAACTGATTTTGTAAATTTGAGTTTTTAAATAAATTCATCATATTGCACATTGCCAGTTGGTTTTGAAAATCACAAAATTCATTGGCAGCAGCTGAGTATTAAAAAGTGCTTGGACTTGTGCGTGTGCAGCTTCTTTTATCAATTGATTTATTTCCCCCGTAATTCATCTCTGGTGGCCCACCTTGTGCGCCTAACTGCGACTCACATGTCTCGGTATCCGCTTCATGGTTCCGAGCTGGCACACTCTCTAACCATCCTGTTAGGAAGTGCCTGAAATCCGGTGTTATCTTTATCTGGTCGAAGAGGGACTGGCTGAGCTTGGCTGGAGGCGGCTGCATAACAGAAGACACCGCCGCCCGTTCTGCTGCCACGACGCACCCTGTGATTGGGTCAGTGTCTGTGCCAATATGCACTACAGCTCTGCCTCTTGCGCCTTCCTCAGAAGCCTCTGAGGCCCTGCTGGGAGCATGCGATGCCATCTTAGAATGGCTGTTTTCAAGATGGCGCCCAGAACTCTCAGTTGTAAGTTTCTGCGCCACTGCTGCTGTCTTTGGGAGCTTTTTACCGCTCCCGGACATGTCCGCTTTCTTTACCCTTTTTTCTGATACACCTTTCTCCTTAACTAGTGGCTTTTTAATATCTGGGGCTTGTTGCTTGCCCCCCACAATCTTTACCTTGTCCACCTCACTTTCACTGGAACTTAAGAAGATTTTTCTTAAGTCTGCTGTGTGTTCCTCCTCCGAGACCCCCTGTGGGTAGCGCCTCCATTGCCATCGTCCGTGACCTGCTGTATTGCAGTTTTCTGGACAGAATGTTGTTTCTCTTTGTCCAAGTCCAGCTGTTCAGCGGTACTCTGGGCTAAAACATCTGTAGTCATTCCGTGACTACTCACATTCGTTACTGCAGACATTTTATCTCATTTTTCTAAATCCTGCTCCTTTCAGTAGAACCTAACCTGTCATACTGGAGAGGGAAAAAATGCACCTGGCTGGTTCGCAGGAGAAATTAAAACTGACCGGAGAGGGACTGGAGCGGTTAAACGTTTTTTCTGTTGGCACGAGGACGGCTCCTGCATCAGCTGGCGCGAGGATCACAACCCATACGTAGTGGATTGATCCTTCTGTCATCCCGAGAATGCCATAGCTGGACAGGCCCAGTAACTATGTAAAAGGAAAGTATGTGAAACTGTAATGTAATTGCAAGTCAGCAAAAATCTCATTATCTTGGACCAATTTAAAGAAGCAATATAAAAGTATGTTTATAAAATGTAAAAATATACATGCCTTGCAATACAGTATTTTTCATGTTATATTCTACCACCTCTAGAAATTCCAAGCACGAAAGTTGTGTTAGAACAGGAAAAGTTACCATACCCCTTTTCATCAGCTGGACCTGATTCTTTCACTGGTTTGAGAGGAGCTTTCTCCTTCTTTTTCAGGTATTCTTTCAGCTTCTCAGCTCTGTCCAGATACTCAGTACACTTTGCTCTGATGCTCTGTTTTGCTTTATCACCCTGTGCTTCGTCTGTGAATTATAAGGTATTCCATTTTATTACACACATCAAGTTTATGTAGTATATTTTGTCTCAGTTTTTTTTGTCACAAAAATACAATTTTAATTAAAGTTGCCTATAGCGTTATCAGTGACTACATTACTCATTATTCAGTTGATTTGTCGAAGAAGATAAAACACCTGAATGATCATATGATTTATGGTTATCTTATTCACCATGGCAGTAAAGTAAATTAAGACAGTACCTCTTAAAACATAATATGAGTTTAGAAGCATCAAGAAGCATCAAACAAATGAAGTTTCCAAAACTACAAAAAACCAAACTAGACTAATTAACAAGGCTTAATAATGGAAAAAAGTACTGTTTGACTTTGTAATGGTGGAATTTTTGATTTATAAAAGTTAGAATAAAAAAAACAAGGCATAATAAAATGTACAAAATGTGCTTAAAGTAACTAAAAATGAAATTATTGCAGGTATCATGATTAAATCAGGATAGGCAATCCGATGTCTTCTATATTTTTGGGCTACAGCTCCTACCAGTCTCACCCAACATGTCCAATAGTCTTAAACTGGAGCTGTAGTCCAAAATATATGCAGGACACAAAATTTATTACCCTACTTTAAATAATAACCAAATACAATTTGGGTGTGGGAAAAGACTATTGTTCTATTGTAAGACATTTAACACAGAAGAGAACAAGTTAAAATCCGTAAAAAAAAGTTTTCAGGGTATGTATATTAGAGAGGAAATTGGAACAACTACTAAGAAAGCTCATCTCAATAAGATTTCATAGCAAGCAGAAAGCTAGGCAGTTTCCTGGATCTCCAAGGAGAACTTTTCTCCAAGGTGATGGCAGACTTTATGTATGATGACCACATGCCCTGCTATGTCTGCTGCAAATCTGCATGCCATACACGTCTTGCCCCTTTCATATTCAACTCATTGTTTTTGATGCTTTTTACTTCTTTCCCTGAATGGGTCACAATTAACACTTCCAAGGGCCTTCCAACTTCCTGGAGGACACGCCTAGGCACAGGACTTAGATGGCTGGCATCAGCACTCTTGACAGCAGCTGCCCGAGTGTACTCAATAAGACACTTGGGTAGCCAGTCTCAGAGAGCAAAGTGATTTGTGCCTTCTAAGTGCTGAGATTCTGGGAATGTTTCCTAACAAATAACTGAAAAGAGCTTACCTTTTTAACATAAGTGCACAAGGAAAGCATTCAGTCTGACAGAGAGAAGGGCAGTGGTTTGAAAAGAGAAATATATTTGAAGTAAATAAAAACGCTTCCCATCCCTGCAATCTTGAGCAGGATCACTGGGACAGAGGCTTGGTGTGCAAGTATGCTCACACAGATGAACAGTTCTGGCCCTACATCAAACACCAGCTGATGCCCTTCAGGCCAAAACATTTGTGTCTAGACTGTGTGGATCCCAGTAATCAGATTATTAATTAATTATTCCAATTCTTTATAACTGTGCATGACAGGATGCTTTCTGTACTTTTTCCTCATCTCCTCCCTCTTCCACTCTTTCTCACCAGCTTGACTTGGGTCCTGCCAACATCCTGTTTTGCCTGATAATCTTAGAATTGGTTTGGAAGGACATTCTCCCAAATGGGCTAAATATCACTAAGATGACTAGAGAATGCAATTTAGAAACTACACCCAGGAATTTGAAGGTTTGTCTGAAGAACAAAATAAAACTCCAAACACTTATATTTAGCATAGCGATTCTTACATTTCACAACATGAAGAAAATATTGTACAGCATGTTGATACAAGCGGAGGGCTTCCTCAAAGTTCCCTGCTTTATCTTCTTGTGCTGCCTTACTAGCAAGATCTATTGCTTTCTGTAAACAAGAAACATGATTAAAATTAAAGCTATTAGGTATGTGGTCCCTAAACAACATTTCCAGTATACAAAATCAGGAAAACAATAAAATTGCACTAAATGCAGAAATGACATCTTCCTTTTGAAATTGCCTAACCAGAAATAATTTCATTCTTCAAAATCCTGGGAATAAAACAGGTTTCAGTTGCTACGTTGTTTCTAATAAAACAAGTTTGCTTCAGTTTCTTATAGTCTTCAAACAAAATACTGTAAAACAGAATTCCCAGCATAAAACAGAAACTATGGGGGCTGAGAAGAACCTTGACTGTGCCCCCCCTTATTAACTGTTCACATTCATATTTATTTTTCCCATGTAACAGGATGTTTTCAGCACCTTGTTGAATTTTCTCACAAGAAGTTCTTCCTACGTACCAACTACTATGTATGCATTACTATTTATATGTATGTCTTAATATCTGTATACCTGTTGATCTATACATGAAAAGACTACTTAAAAACTCAGCACACTTCTAAATGCATCAGATAGCCTCTCAATAAACAATCTTTCTAGGTACACTGTTGCTTCAATCCTTTGAACCTCAAAGGGGAAATTTCCCCAATACCACATCAGAAATTATTCCCTACAATCAACCTGGTGTTTCACCCATCTCCGCAGAAGAAAATGGAGACAAATGTCAATATTCTCAAAAGGATGATTGATGTATTAGTAAAAAAAGCCCAGAATCTCCACTTTCTTCTTGTGGATTTCAACAGATGATCCCCACCTTCTGATTCTTTTATAACCATGTCCAAATCTAAAGAGCTAAATCTGGAAATCTGGTTAACTCAAGGAATTGTAAGGTACTGTTCGAGAAGAAAACAGCCAGTCAGATGCTCAGAACTAGTCACCTTACAATACCTACAGCTTTAACAGTGTTACATTTCACTTCTTATTCTAATATGCAGAATTAACTACTCCTTTTACCTCTGAAACTCAGGCCATTTCTGCACTACACTGTTATAGTGCTATTATTCCACTTTCAACATCCTATGGAATCCTGGGGTTTGCAGTTTAGAGAGGGGCATTTAGAGGGCCTCAGTAAACTATAAACCCCAGAATTCCATAGGATGTTGAAAGTGGAATAATAGCACTATAACAGCGTAGTACGGAAATGGCCTCAGTTACCATCATACCATCTATTTTCTACTTCTTACTGTTTACTACAAAGGCACTCAAAGTTTGTATTATGCAACTCATCCCTATAACAGTTTCCATAATCACAACTGCTGAAGTGAATCTGAACCACTCCACATTTATTAGTAGGTAACAAATTACTCTGAACATGATCCAATCACTGTTTTTACATGTATGCAGTCAAGCCCCCGAAACATGTTTATGGAAAGTTCTGTTCCAGTAAGGATCACTCCCCTAAACTACAGATCTAACATACATGAAATCATTCATCTTGGTCAATATTTTCACAATCAGAAAAATTTTTAAACATTGGAGTTCCATGACTAATCTGAGAACTCTTGATTGCTGATTCTGAGTGGATACTGCCTGGCTATGAAATTTAGATGAAAAACTGCTGGAAACTTCAAGTAAGAAAAGGATGTACATACAACAATATAAAAAACACCAACAAACATACAGTCCCTGGAGACCTTAAGAAAGCAATAAACACAACAAGAATATCACATAACACACATAACATGAGTCTCTCTTTATTGGCTACAACGATGAAGCTGTTAGGTAGATACTAGAACCAGTGAAGTACAAAAGGCAAAGACAAGTCCAGTCATTCAAGTCTCAGTGAAGAAAATAATATAGAAACAGTAACAAAACAATCAGACCTAAAATCCCTAGAGGAAGGAGGTAATCTGAAGGTGGGGAGGAAATGAAGTCAGAGCCTATCAGGTGTGAAAGGCACACTAGGAATGAAGAACTGATTAGGTGTTTTCGCCTTGATTTAGGGACATGAATCACTTAGAACAGTCTTACAACTAGTTAGCAAGGAAGTGGTCTAGGTCAAACAGGTGCTGCTTAACTATACTTCTCCCTCCCAGAGACACACAAACAGCCCACACTGGCCCCACCTCTCTTTCTTATGGTTTCTCTCCAATATAAATAGGGACAGCCTGTGTGAACATAAGTAGGGCTCTAACTTAACCAGATCAAAAACCTCTCAAATCCAGTTTCTTGGTTCCCAGAGTGCCCCACCATGTTCCTTTGGGAAACCCACATGCTGGAAAGAGAACACCAGCTTTGCTACTGACATAGATGAGCCAATGGTCTGGCTCTGTATAAGGCAACCTGTGTTTCATCACCAGAAACAGTTGCTCCAGAAGATCATGCAGGGATGATGATCATGGTTTCGCCTCAGCAACAAGGGAAATACACTTGGACTGACATCCTGTTGGTTAGTCACAAGCAGAATGGATCCATACAATCAACTGCTGAATGTTGAGTCCACATGTAGGTAAATCACAATGATTTAATGGTTCTCCTGACTCAGGCTTTTGTGTGCACCCAAATGCCTTTTCAAGTTCTTAAAAAACAGAAAAGCTTACCTTTGGGAAAAAGACTGAATACTCCAGTAATGTACTACATTTCAAAATCTGCCAACAGGAAATTCTTCCAGGAAGTTCACAGACCAGGCACGAAGGCCTCCCTCTGTTTTCTGCTCTCACCATCTAACCAATCTAAGGACGCTGTCTTTGGCCATTTCCGCCCTAGACTGTTACAGTGCTATTATTCCACTTTCAACATCCTGTGGAATTCTGGGGTTTGTAGTTGACTGAGGCCAAAGGGCTCTCTGGCTGAGAATTCTAAATGCACCTCCCTAAACTGCAGGCCCCTGGATTCCAATAGGATGTTGAAAGTGGAATAATAGCACTACAACAGTCTAGTGCGGAAACGGCCTTTGAACATGAACTTGACCGGCTCCCTCCTGATACGTGAGGCCGATACTCCCATTGCTTCCCAAACAGGGCAGGCTATGAGATGGAAGTTGTAGTCTGACCTATCTGGCGGGGCCCTGGTTGGGGAAGGCTAGTCTAATTTGTTGTTACGTAAAGAGCCACCAAGTTCCATGATTTAGCTATAGGTTGAGATAAGCTTTAGGGCAGGTAAGGCCCCCCCCCTTCTCCTCAAGTCGGGCCTTTCCCTCTGCTCCTCGCTTCCCACCCCGGGACTTCAGCCAGGCGTCGCCTGTCCCCCCACCCGAGACCGGCAGTCCGGAGTGGAAGTGCTCACCTGCAAGTTGGACGTGGCCGCCATGATGGGCGGAGCTGACGGGGACGAAGCGAGAGCGGGCAAAGGAAGCCGAAAAGGAACCTTCCTAAGAGTCCCCCCCGCTGAAACTCCTCCAAAAAAAAGTTCCTCCTTTGAGGAAAACGAGAAGGAAAAATTTGTTATGCCTTTTTTTTTAAAAAAAAGTTCTTGATCCCTAGCTACTTCCGCAACCCAATCCCAATACCGGTCCAGATGGAACAAAACAACTCTTCCGCTTCCGGTAAGCTCCCGTGACGTCACGCGCCGCACCCAGCCGTAGCGATGGGAGTTGGACGCCCGGGCGGCCAAACAGGAAGGAAGGGAGAAGCCGACGGAGAAGAGAGCGGCGCATGCGCGGGCAGCTGCTGGGTTCCTACCTTGGTCAGCTATCGTTAGGGAGTTTTGACTTGCTCTGGTACCGCGTGACCGGAAGGGATGGTGGCGCTCATATTTATTTATTCATATAATATTCAGCATTTTCTGTTTAGAGGCTGGGATTACAGCCATTAGTTTCTTGCCGAATCTTTTCTTTAAACTTTGAAGGCGAAGGTGCATTTTTGTAAATGTGCGTGTTGAATTTGCTCCACCCTAGCTCAAATTCAGGCCATTTCCGCACTAAACTGTTACAGCGCTTTTATTCCACTTTCAGCATCCTATGGAATCCTGGGGTTTGCAGTTTAGGGAGGGCCCTCCCTAAACTGCAAAATCCAGGATTCCGTAGGATATTGAAAGTGGAATGGTAGCGCTATAACAGCCTAGTGCGGGAATGGCCTCAGATGTGCAGGAATTTTAAAGTAATGAATTTAAGTTAAGTCAGTTTTCATATCTTGGAGCTGTTTCCAGCAAGGGTAGGAGCCATTTTTAATTAATGTAGTCTCTTTTTGTTGTCGCTTAGTATAATTTGATTATTAGTTTAAATATGATATATATGTGTATAATTTTCTTTCTTTGTAATCTTATATGTAGATTGATTTTGTTGTTTATCCCTACTATATATTGGTTTGGTTGTTTGGTTTCTTTTGTTTTATATATTGGTGACGATTTTTAAAATTTCTGATAAAAAAATGAAAAAAAGATGTGCAGGAAGGGAATCATGGATTTTCTTCATCTCTTCTAAGGCAGTTGAATAAAAATACATTGGTCATAGAAGGAAGGGCTTCTTCGCGCAATCAGACGTTTCGCAACAATCAGACGTTTCACCACATGACGTCCAACAAGAAGCTCCACTTTTTCTATACCAGTTTTCTTGAAAATATGGTTTCCTGTTTTTTCAGCTTCTCATTTTAATTTTTGTTTGGTATACAGTACTTAACGCCCTGCTTTCTTCCAGTGAGCACAAAGTTACATGAGTGGATCTCATACCTTTTATTTTCCAATGTACCTGTGAATCTATTGAGTGCCTTCAAGTCACTTCTGACTTACGCCCTTTTTGCACCGCATTTTCCATGTGAAAGAGGGCCTGGAGCGTTGTGCAATCGTGAGGAGCGATCTGCACAATGCACTCACAATCACGCGATACTCCAGGGGCCGGCAGGCACCGATCACACACCTTTTCATTTTCGGCTGGAAGCCGAAAAGGGTGCACGATCGTGCATTGCTCCTGGGCCTTGTGCGCACTTACCTGGCATGCAGAGCTTCTGGAGCGGTGCTGGTCGCGCTTCCTGCCCCAGCACAGCCTGGGAAGGTCCCAGGCTGCACTGTGAAAGGAAGAGACAGGGCTCTCGCCTGAGCAGGCAGCTCGTGCGGAGCCGAAGGACCCCAGATGTGAGAGCCTCTCGCTGGAGGCTGATCACACAATCCCCACACCTCAGTGCCAGAAGAAGGTAATGTGTGGAAAGGGCCTTAATGGCGATGCTAAGGTGAACCTATCATGGAGTTTTCTTAGCAAAATGTGTTCAGCTGGGGGGTGGGGTTCCTTTGCCTTCCTCTGAGGCTGGGAGAGTTGTGACTTACCCAAGGGCACCCAGTGGGTTTCTGTGTTCAAGCTGGGGTCACAATCCAGTGCTCAAATTACCACATCACACTGGCTCTCACACAATAAAACAGAACCCCCCTGTGCATTTATAGTGGAATAAACCCTATTTAAGAAAGTAGAAGTTAAGAATAAGTAGTACTCTACGGCCTGTCCACAGTGCCTGTGAAAGGACTAAGGAGTCTGGTTAGTAGACCACAAGCTGAGCATGAATTGGCAGTGTGATGCGGCAGCTAAAACAGCCAATGCAGTTCTAGGCTGCATCAATAAGAGCACAGTGTCTAAGTCAAAAGAAGTGATATTACTGCTCTGTTCTGCTTAGGCCAGACCCTACCTGGAATACTGTGTCCAGTTCTGGACACCACAGTTCAGGAATGAAAGTGACAGCTTGGAATGTGTCCAGAGGAAAGAGACCAAAATGGTAGAAAGTCTGAAAACCATGCCCTATGAGGACTGGCTTAGGGAGCTGGTTGTGTTTAACCTGGAGAAGAGAAGGTTAAGAAGCGACATGATAGCTATGTTTAAATAATTGAAGAGTGCCATATGGAGCATGAAGCAAGCCTGTTTTCTGCTGTTCTAGACACCAGGACATGGAGCAATGGCTTCCAGCTTCAGGAAAAGAGATTCCATCTAAACATTAGGAAAAACTTCCTAATGGTAAGAGCAGCTCGACAGTGGACTATGCTGCCTCAGAGTGTGGTGGAATCTCCTTCTTTGGAGGTTTTTAAACAGAGGCTGGATGGCCATCTGTCAGGAGTGCTTTGATGATGTATTCCTGCATTGCAGGGGTTGGACTTAATGGCCCTTGTGGTCTCTTCCAACTTGACAGTTCTATGATTATTCATGAGCTGAGTTACAGTCTTCCCTCCACATTCACAGATTTGACTTTCGCAAACTTGATTATTCACGAGGTGTCTGCTTGCTCCCCAGTTCCCCTGCTTTTTGCCCAGGTGCGAGTGTATTCCTTCATAGACTCTGTGCATGTCTTCTCCAGTTACGGCACTGCCCCCCAATTAGCTTGCCCTTCACCCAGGTACCTGGGCAAAATGCAAGTGAATGGGGGGGAAGGCATACGCATGTGGCTGCCCCTCTCATTCACTTACTTATTTATGCTGATTTATTTTATTAGATATTTAAAATTGCACCTGTCTTCTAGCCAGCATTTGAGATAATTTACAGTAAAAAAATAAATCCTGAGGAACAACACTGTAACACTCAAAAAGGAGAGATCTATGTCAACTCCCTAGGAGTTGCCTGACCTCATCTACAACATGTAGATGAAGCTACTGAGAAGGGTCACCCATATCTTTGGACTCTAATGATTCCCTGTTCCGAATATTTTAACTTTAAGACAGCTGTCTCTGTCTTAAAAGAGCATCTAGGGCCTGTGGTTAAATTCATAAGGGGAGAATGGATTAACACAGAATCCAGACAGAGATGTTATTGCCAGAGAATAAACAGCCACGGCCAGGAGGAGTATGTTTGCCTGTGAAATATATCTGGGCAGACTGAGCTAGCAAGGAAGTTACTGTTGTATATAGTACTGCACTTTGGAAGTGGAGTGATTGTGAAGAGTGCCTTTTTCCATTCTTGGCTAAAACGGAGCCCATTTGCACCTCCTGTGAAACTTGCACGTGTCACCCTCTCTTCCTCCATCCCCAGACCTCTTGCTGCTGCACCTACTTTCTCTTGCAGCAAGCACCCACCTGCTGTACCTCCTATCATTCCTTCCCCTCAGTTTGCTTCAGCTTGCCGCACTTCCCTACCTTTTAGCCTCAGCTGTACCTCCAAACCTTTCCCCGTCAGCCCCCTTCATATTGTTACCTGCCTGCTCTATAAAGAAGCAGCAACTGCATAACATGGCTAATGCTGCTTTAAACAGCGCTGTACAGGTAGGCAGGTAGATGGAGGTGGTACAGTTGGCCCTCCATGTTTGCAGGTTTCACTTTTGCAGATTTGATAATTCACGGATTATTTGCTGCCACCTCCTCTGCTGCCCTATGCCATTCTTAATAGGGACTGCGAGTCTCACAAAACTGAGCGACTGTTAATGAGGCTGGTAAGTCCCCATTAAAAATGGTGTAGGGCAGCAGTGGAGGTGGTAGCAAGCCCCACCAATCACCCAATTCTGCCTTTCAAAGAAAACCTAACACCTTGAAGGCATCCACTGTGGGTTGAATATTACATTTTTGTGTGTGTTAAATATGGGTTTTTTTGGGGGGGGGGCTAAATTTGTATTTTTTCCACTTTTGTAGGGATTCTGTGCCCCACCTCCAATGAATGTGGAGGGATGATTGTAATATTACTCCCACAACAGCAGCAAGACAAGAAGCAAGGGAATAAAGTTGAGGAGGCTGCACCAGGGAACAGCCGTAGCAGGAGAAAAAAGATGGGGTAGAGAGAAAGTGACACTAATAGGAATGGATCTCTTTTGTCCCCTGGACAGGTAATAAAAATATAGTGCTCTATCAAGCAAGGCATGAAAGACATCAGACTCCATGGAACTTTAAATACTGATCATTGCATGGCAATTTTCTCTCTCTGTGCATTCTTCCACCTTCACGCCAATGGCTCCATTGCTTTCTTTGCAGACTTTGCAAGAAACTCTGCAAAACAGATTTTGGCTAAACACTAGGGTGCAACACTGAGCCAGGGAACTGGAGATAGAAAATGAGCAATGGGTCATGTCTGAATTTAAAACTCTGTTTAGATTTCAGTCATAGACATGAGAATTTGGTGGCTGAATACACACAAAGGTAGAGTAGGCTTGTCTTTCACAAAACAGACACAAGGGTGATCATACAATTTGCCACATATCTCTGCTCCTACAAAGCTAGAGACTTGCTTTCTTTTTTTTTTAATTAAAAAAAGATTGGAATCAAGGCTAGATGGTGGTCCAAACAGGCTCATGATGGCATGCCTAGAATCCATATAAAATCCAGCCAACAAAGTGTGATTGCAAACTAAACTGGGTTCCATCAAAAGATCCACTGGAAGCCACTAACATTTGCCTCCTGGACTTGCCAAAAACCACTAGGTCCATCCACAGAGCCATCAACAACCCAGAACCTTTTTCCTCTTCCTGAATTTTCCCAAAACTGCATTCTGAGCTGAGCCTTTGGTCTCACTCTTTAGAGACAGATAGCTCTGCTCTCAGGTTACCATGCAGGTAAGAGTATTTGTGAGTCTGAGAGTATAAACCAGGTACATTTCAAATTTATTATAAAGATATAAGCAGAAAATATATAGGCATATTGTTAATATAACCTCATACATAATGTGTAATAACTATATAGTTAGCTCAATCTGTATAAAAGCTACAAATGCCTCAAAGGAACTGTGTGAATGCTGACTGACGAACTTCCAAAACACCAAGAGTCTCAGGGCTGCAATTTCTACATTTCTAAAAACAGTATTAGTATTTAGATATTTCTAAAAACTGTATGTAGTGAAATGTCTTGGCCAAAGGCCTTATATGTTCATGGTCTATATACTGTTATAAGTAGTGAATATAGAAGTTGAATTCGATAGGCTCTGTTTAAGCTGAACTTAGTAATTAAATATTATGCAAAAAACTGCCTCCAGGGAAGCACAAGATCATGACCTGAACTATGTTAGTTCTAGCTAGAGTAAAACCATTGAATCAATGGGATTTACTTACATATTGAATTTACTTTCAGCAATTACAGTGTCAGAGCTTTGAGTGTGTGGAGGGGGTGGGGCGACAGTGCACGAGGTGTGGCCATGGGGCACGGCCAGGGTGCGCAGAGGCGTGGCTATGGGCCAGGACGCCCCAAAAACATTCCCACCCGGAGCAAATCGCCACCATCGCCCCCCGTCCCTACACGACTGAATACTTGTCTCAATAGGCCTATTCCAGCTGAGACTAAAAAATAATATGTAGGCCAATATGTTGCTGCCCTCTTATGGTATTGAAGAAAATGGTCAGACATACCGAATTATCAATTGGCAAAAATTGCAGTTAAGTAGAGGCCACATGTCAAAAACTGTTTACTGTTCCTCTATGGCAATAAAATTGCTTTGTTAGTCACAAGGAATGTCTCACAGTCAACTCACTTGTTTCACCTCACTTCCTGCTCAAGTTGACACACCTATAAATTCTTTCCTTCTGGTTCTACCTGTTGCTGCAGGGCTCAAGCAGTGTATTGCTGAAGGTAATACCTTGCAGAGTCATTACTTTCTTGGGAAAAGCCCTCACTTCTATCCTTCTAGGCTCAAATTGAGGCAAGGGCAGGGTTGTGTAGATTCTACATTTTTGATGGTTCCAAACATACTCTGCAATTGGGCAGAAAGTTGTTCCTCCTTTTTGTCTTGCACATGTATTACATAGCCGGGGTGGGGGTGGGGGCAGAAAAGCAGCCCTGGTGTAGCATCCTTCACAGACATGTTTGGTGAGTACATGGAAAGAGAGCCTTCTTTGTGGCTGCTTTGTTCTGCAGGGGGTCTGTTACCCCCCCCCCTCTCCTTCTGCTGGCAGATGAAGACTTCTTTGTTCCGACAGGGCTTTGAGATGAAAAATATGTAGCAGTTGTAGATATGTATGAAATGGTGCACTGTACTTTTTGTCTTTTGTTAATAATTATGTTTTAAATGTGTCTTAACCATTTTTCAAAAATTAAACTTTTAAAAATTCTTTTTAAACTTTTGTAAAAATATTATATTGTTTTAAATTACTGTAAGTTGCCTTGGATCCCGTCACAGAAGAAAGACAGAGCAATAAACAAACAAACAAACAAACAAACACACGAATAAATAAAGCAAGCAAGCAAGCAAGCAATGCCAGTGGCAGATGTTATGATGGAGATGATGCAAACCTCAGTTCACATGATGCTAGATGTCTCAGTAACTTCTTTAGATGAGTAATGGGGTATAAGTAATTAAATAAATCAGGCATAGCTGTATTAGTGTAGCAGCTCATTAGATTGATGAAACATTTTTTATTCATATTTTCATTCAAGCGTCAACATCATGTTTCTTACCATAGTGACATGTTGGCAACGCTGGTCTAATTCTCATCGCTTCTTTGAGATTTTCCATTTTGTACAGTTGCACCTAAGTTCAAATTCAATGAAATCTAACCTATACCTTCTTCTTTCGCTTCTTTCTGAGGGTTTGGCAACAGCCATTATCTGAGTTGCCTGTTATTGCCTTCTGTGATATTTTGCTGACATGGAATTCTATATATTTCCTTTTTCTGTCTTATGACCTTAAGTCGTTTATAAATTACAGAGATAAAGACAGCTTATTGCACAGGCTCATTATGAAGTTGTTGTAATGATTAACTTAGGTTAATTATGAGAGAGGTCTCAATTGAAATTCAGTGTCCATGAGGTTAAAGAACATGTTCCCTCCACCCACTGTAAGGCAGCATGCAAATATTTAGGTTTCCGTTGATCTAGGTATAAGCCCCATTGAACTCAGTGGGACTTCCATCTGAGCAGATAGTAATAGCACAGGCGTGCAGACTATGCACCCCCTTTGTCAGCCTATAGGCTCTTGTGGAGCCCCCAAGGCCCTCTACCCCAAAAGATTTTGTTGTTGTTGTTAAAGAACAACAACCTGGTAACATACAACAAAATTCAAAATCCACAGAACAGCGATACCTTTATTGGGCAATCTAGAAATGCACAAAATGCATCATGCAAGCTTTTGAAACTCCATGGGCTTCATCTGACAAATGGGTTAAAAATCATACAGTAGAACTAAAAATGTCAATGTTAGAGGCGCAGGCCTACATTTTGTCTTAAGATATTACTTTCGTTGTCAGTTAACATGGTCTCGATCTGTATCAGTGCGGGCAGAGGTTACTCCCTTCTCTGGCCATGTGGGGACTGGGAAGCCATAAAATTGAGGTACACGAATTTCAACTCCATTAGCAAGAGAAAAGTAACTTTCCTTGAGATCCAAGCTGCCCCTGTCCTGTGGAGGTTACTGGCCCCTTTCTTAGGCCATTTCCGCACTAGACTGTTATAGCGCTATTGTTCCACTTGTAACATCCTATGGAATCCTGGGGTTTGCAGTTTCGGGAGGGGCCAGGAGGATGTTCCATAGGATGTTGCAAGTGGGACAATAGTGCTATAACAGTCCAGTGCGGAAATGGCCGTAGATAGCGAACATTGAATTTCTCCAGAAACCTCTGTACTGTTACATCTGGAAAAACTTTTAGGTGCTATGTAGATAAAAGAGACAGCTGGTGTAGTAGATTTCCCACTTATGGCTTGATGGCTTATGGTTTGATTGTCTGCTTGGCCATGGAAACCCAGGTGACCTTGGGTGTGTCACATTCTCTGAAAACCCTGTGAGAGGTTCACCTTAAGGTTACTATAAGTTGGAAATGATTTGAAGGAACACAATGACATAGGTGAAACATGCCAATTATGGTCCCAGTTAAAGTGTTTTACCGTTGTTGGAGTTAGAAACCTTGAAGAAGTAAATCTCCCTCTTTTTTTGGCTCCCTCTTTTTTTTTTTTTTTTTTTTGATTGCCCTGATGTGGTTAAATTTTATTTCTTGAAATCCATGAAATTTATTCAGGGGCAGCTGTTGCTGGCCATACAGCAAAATAATAACAAAATCCAAAATCCACAAAACAGTGATACTTTATTGGACGCATTTGTTGCAATAACATCTTAAGACAAAATGTAAGCCCATGACTCTAATATCATCATTTCTCTTCTCCTGTATAATCTTAAATTCCTTTGCCTGATTGAGGAGCCAGTGGAGCTTTGAAAGCTTGTATGATGTCTTTTGTGGTTTTTTTAGTTGGATCAATAAAAGTATCACTGTTTTGTGGGGTCACCTGAGGTCACTAAGGCCATTTCTGCACTACACTGTTATAGTGCTATTATTCCACTTTCAACATCCTGTGGAATTCTGGGGTTTGTAGTTTACTGAGACCAAACAGCTCTCTGGCTGAGAATTCTAAATGCCCCTCCCTAAACTGCAAACCCCAGGATTCTGTAGGATGTTGAAAGGGGAATAATAGCACCATAACAGTGTAGTGCAGAAATGGCCTAAGTCTGTTTCCATGGCTGAATGGAGATTTGCCAAGCTATTAAGTGGGAATTGAAAAAAAATATTCTGAGTTTCAAGTTCACAAACCTAGGAAGTCAAATTGGTAATGACTTTTTGTCCAGACAGAGGACCATCTGGTGTGATCTGATTATAATTATGATCATGGGGCAAAGGGTATAAATTGTTTGATAATGTTCTGTCAGAGCAACCGTTTATTTTCATCTTTAAAACCTGGCCTGTAAAATGCAAAGACAGACTGAATCATTGAGTCAGGCTAGACAAACTGTGGGTCATGTCTTCCTTGACTGAAGCAATCTACCCATAGTGTGTTCCTTTTCTTTTCCTACTGCTTTCCATTATTGTTGTTGTGTGCCTTCAAGTTGTTTCTGACTTATGGTGACCAGAACGCGAAAATACAACTGGGTTTTCTGGGGCTGAGAGTATGTGATATGCCCAAGGTCACCTAGTGGGTTTCCATGGCCAAGTGGGGAATAGAACCCTGATCTCGGGGTCGTAGTCCAATGCTCAGACCACTATATCGTGCTGGCTCTTGCTTTCCACTATACCAAGCATTTTTTGCTGTATACTACACATGTAGAGAGCCAATGTGGTATAGTAGTTTGTGTTGGAGACCAGGATTCAAATCCCTGCTTTGCCATAGAAACCCACTGAGCGACCTTGGGCATGTCACACCTACTCATCCTCAAAGGAAGGCAAAGGCAACTGGCCTCCAAACAAATCCTGCCAAGAAAATACTGTGACTGGGTTGCTGTAAGTGGGAAATAACTTAATGGTACACAACAACAACTTTATTCTTCACCAGACTTTCCTGCAGTGATTTTTAGCTAACAATATGTCTGAAAAAAATTATTGACCAGTAATCCTTTATCAGAAGTTAAAATGGGCTTCGCCTGTATATGAAATTATGACAGGCCATGTTTTCAGGTACTTATGTCTATATTTACATGCAAGCTTCTTATGTATGTTCAAATGTGTTAGAGCAGCACTTGGAAACATTAAAGCTAATTTGTTGATCTTAATTCAGAAATGTTTGGTGTAAATTGTCAAATGAATTCTGTGTGTCAATTGTTACTAACACATTAGTTTTTTTTTAAAAAAAAGTAAAAATCAGTTAAAAATACAGGGTGTCTGACAGTTATCTTTACAATTGAATATACAATATGCAATTGAAATTTTAAAGATAATTTCCAGACACCAGTACTAAAAATGGACAAATTGGCTTTGTCCTTTTCTTACTCCAATCATTAGCATAATTTTCATTTAATAATACCAACTTGGTATCACTTTTTTAGTAGTTAGTAAATAAATCTTGCATTATTTCCAAGCTATTCTCATAGCCATCAAGTTTAAATTCTGTAGCCCTGAGTAGAGGGCCGAAACTAGACTAACTTTAAACTGATTGATTTGCAGGAATTGGGCAATTCATAAAAAAGTATTAGCCAAGAAAATCTTGGCACACACCTTACAATAATCCTATGGTGGGATTTCTCTTTGTGAAGGATAACTACCATTTGTGCAGGCTTCAAGTCTTTCTGGGTACTTAGGTAAGGCACTTCTAAGTTACATGAAATGAGGTTTGCAAACCAAGGGAGAGAGGCAGTGCTCTTGTTACTTGTGAATTCTCTTGTTGCCCATAGGATGGCGTCAATCATTTCCAGAGGTTCAAGTTGCCTGTCAACTTACGGGTGACTCTGAATTTCATGGGGGTTTTGTAGGCAAGAAGAACTCAAAGGTGGTTTTGCCAGTTCCTTCCTCTGAAACATAGCCTACAGTAGGGAGTTCATAATTCTGTGAATCTTATGAAATTATGGTGCCACCATATGTTTAAAAAGGAGAATGACAATTCTCCTGCCCCCTATTTTATCACCCTCAGATACAGAAAGCAGCAAATGGCTGAATCATTGATCCTATGTATGTGTGCATGGTATCTACATATCTCATAGTTTTTCTGGCAAGCAACTTTTTAGAAACTGCCTCTCTAAATGACCACATGCATACACCCATGCAGTTGCTTTTTGAACACCCTAGTTTGGGGATTTGGCTCAATAGGAAACTGCCATTCTGGAGAACCGATGAGCCTGTTGATCTTGAGGTTTTCTTTGCGCAGCTGATTTTGCCAGCTCTCTGAACAACTTTTTAAATGTACAATGTACTTGATTAAATGTGAATTCCTATTTGTTCCAGAAAATGTTCTGTTCTTTCAAATTAACCTTAATGCCTCAGTGCAAAGCAAAGCAAAGCAAAGCAAAGCAAAGCAAAGCAAAGCAAAGCAATAAAACAAAACAAAACAAAACAAAACAAAAACTTTGCATTGAATGTGGCTGTAGAGTATTTTCAAACCCCAGGGGGAATTTTAGAGTATTGAGTGTTAGGATTAAATGTATACTTCTATTTCCTGACCCCAATGAGAATTCCAGTGTCCCCCACCTCAAGCCCAAATGAGTCCATTTGTCGTATCATGGTTCAGTGAAAAATGGTAAGGAACTTGTAAAGTTCCAGTGTGTTATATTGCCTGGGACAAAAATGTATCATGATGGAGAAAAAAAACCCAGTAGATTTGTCCCAGCTTTTTTCTGTTTTTTAAAAGCAGTGGCTTAGATTTTGCAGAAGGTACTTGGCTGAGAAGCTGCTCAGGGGACATACAATTCCTATTCTGTAGGTCTAGTTCTGTGTGGTTTCTGCAATAAAATGTGGCATCATAGTACTAAAATGTTCCATCCTAGTGCCTGAGAGTTAAGAACTTGAGTGCAATTTCATTCTCAACAGTGCCAGCTGCAGGTTCTAGGCACCTGGGGTGATCTCATCCTAGTGATCCCACAGCTAACCAAAACTTGTGGTAAATCCATTTAAAATCCAAATCTTAGAATTTTGCTGCCATCAACAAATTTTGCTGCCATTAAATCTCCATATAAGGCTGCCCTTTTAAAAAAAGTCTCCTAGTTCCCTTTTGCTATAAGACTGGTACAGTGACCATGAGGTAGAACTGATTATAATGAATAATAAATATAACTTTATTAAGTACAGTTTAAAGGATATTATTTTACTCTTGACTCTCTAACTTGTAGTTGCATTTCCTTTACATTAATATACTGGGGAAAAACTGAGGCGGAGCACATCACAAAAGTTTTCCTGACATAATCTCTTTCTCTCCTTTCACACTCTGTACTCAGCTAGACCTTAATCCTACAGGACATTCTCTTCCTTGCTCTCATTTCTCAGCAGCACCTCCCACTCTCACTCTCTCAGCCAGTCACCATCCTTATGAAATATGCTCCACCTAACATTCTACATCTGTCACCATTCTTCTTATACTCCCCAACAATACATACCAACCAATGCAGTGGTAGAAATCATGAGACTCTCCTCATGTTTTTGTTCTACAAGTTCCATCAGCCCCACCAAAGAGAACCAGTGCTGAGGAATACTGGGAGTTGCAATACAATGACATCTGCTACATGATTGCCATCCTGAGTAAAGAAACGCTTAACATTTTACAATGTATGTAACACCATAGACCCTTTAGTATCATTCCTAACTGGGACAAAGTCCTCTGATGAAAATTCCAAGACTACAGAGTTCAGGAGACTCCTGTCAACTCTAGTACTTTTGCAGGCACCATTCTTACACTGCAAGAGACTACGTCTGTCCCTTAAGCAAGAAAAGATCTGAGGGATCCACAGACAGGGCCCCAAAGAACCTACCTTGCTAGCAGAGTCAGAGGAGGTAGCCGAGTGAACATTCAGTTCTAGAGAGCATCGGTGCCAGAAGGTGCAGACATAGGTTGCCTCTTGCAAGTGGTGTACGTACTTTAAGGCACGAACTAGCTAGGAACTTCCAAAACAAAGGGGCTTTTTCAGACCCAAGGCTCCTTGGATGCTGGTGTGCAACTAGGTACAAGTTGAGTTCTGGAAAATCAGATCTCAGTTCTAGCCTCTCCACTCTTAAGCAAGCCAGGTCCTAAACTATGTATAATTTGACTTCATAGTGACTCTCATGTTTCTTATCACTTTGTTGTTAGTTGCCGGCAAGCTGACTTCAACTTCATTAGTTACCAGCTTTATCTGTTCCTCAACTGGCATCCACCCTTTGAATTTATTCTTGAATTTGACACTGGCTTCCTACAGCAACACTTATCAGATTACACTTTGCGTCAGCTTGCCTTTCCAAGTCTAATGTGAACCTCTACAAATCTGTTTTGGCTGGCCCTGCCCTCCCCAGGCTTGCCTGTCTTCCCTCTGAGAAACTATCCCATAGCCTCTCTTGAACCTCTCCTTGCTTAGCTTCTCCACTTCATTTGGATTAGGGACCGAGGATTTCAATTGCCCTTTGTTGAATGTTTGCTCCAGCACCACTGCTACTGAGAGTGTCTCCTGCTGGATCCAAGCTATATATCTTCTGAGAAAGAGGACCAGGCAGGGGTATAGCTGTGGGGGAGGAGGGATGAAAAAATGAGGATATTGCCCTCCCAATAAAATTCCCACCCGAAATTTTCCTTCAGTCCCCAAATGTTTTGCATCTCAGTACTGTAACATTCAGTTGAGCATTAAGAGATAAAGTTAAGGCATTTAAAGAAAAGGGACAGATAAATTTACAAAGGAAATGTGAACAGAACAAGTATAAGAGTTCTAGGTGTGATGAAGAACCAGCCTGGTATAGTGGTTTGAGTGTTGCACTACAACTCTGGATACCAGGATTCCAATCCCTGCTTGGCCACAGAAATCCATTGGGTGACCTCGGGCAAGTCATACTCTCTCAGCCTCAGAAGAGTTCAATGGCAAACCCCCACAGCTGAGAATACTCTTTGATAGGTTTGCCATAAATCGGAAACAACTTGAAGACACACAAAAACAAATTTCTTGAAATAAAATATTTAAAACATATCTCTGTCTCTTCTTTACATAAAGTTTTGTTGGCTATTTCCATTTTTTCCCTAACTTTTCCTCCCCTCCGCCAAGCATATTTTATCAGAAGCAAGTACTGCTGTTTTAACTGAGAATTATGACCTAAGACCCAGAGTCATAGTCCCATGCTCAAATGACTACATCATACTGGCTCTCACATACTAACTACTACTAACTACTAAACTGCTAACTACTAACAACTAAACAGCTAACTGCTAAACTACTAACCACTAAATGAAACTAAACTTACTATTATTACTGACTACTAAACCGTTTTTCCTTTTCCACTCATTCTAGTGGCAGCTAGTAGCCACAAGTTGTCAGTTGTCAAAAAATAATATTCTGGAGGCTGTAGTGTTGTGGTGGTAGTTATAGCCCCAAGCAATTGTCTAAAGAACAGAGAAGATTGGAAAGTTACTATGCCTAAGTAGTGAGAGAGATATTTCATCTGGAGAATTTTCAATGCAGTTTAAGTGAAATTTCTCTACATTGTGGGGAGTTGGCTGCTTTCTACATCAGCCTGCCCCAAGCCAGAGTCCTCAGGATATGCTCAGGTAAATTGCTCATCCAAGAAATAATCTTCAACAAAGATCTCCGGTAATTCAAAATAAACTTTTATTGCTTGGAAGTTTGACTGTTTTATTGCCTGTTACTAATCCTTTCTAGGGAATTAGTGTTTTCCCTTTAACAGCTACACTTGTGAATTTCTCCATGTAGGTTCTTCTGTATGAAATGATTTCCTTCACTTTTTTTAAAAAACAGTGGACTCATATTTCTGGGTCCTTACTCTTGGGAGGTGCTGATATTCACAGAGAAGCTGTGCAAAACAAAATTAATGCTGCCACAGTGATACATAGGAAAGGATAAAGTAGTGCTGAATCTGCAAGGAAGAAGCGTTTCCTTTAAAGCAGAGATGGGAATTGGACAGCTCACCAGATGTCACTCAATTGTAAGTAGTCAAACAGTGAGGAATATTGAGAGCTGACGTTCAACATCTTACGACCTGCACAATTCTCACCCCACCTGAAAAACACAAAAGCCATGAAAAGCCTTAATGCTCCTTTGTCCACATTGGATAGCTAGAAGTGTAGTTGTAGTGCTAGAAGTTATATCTGGGGTTTGAGGGAATCCATGAGACTGGGATACAAGAAAATAGTAATAACAATCTGAAAATTATGTCACTGGAATGGTCTAGGAAGAGTGTATGAACAAAAGATGTCAAGGGTGCACATGTGGTTAAAGAATACTTGACGCTGACTATGGGACTGTTTCCACTTCTCCTGTTAGTCATGAATTTGGCTTATTAGTTAATTCATATCTGGAAAGCCACAGAGGGCATCATCATGCATGATTAAAAAGATATGTATGTGGGAACATCAGGGTGTGTTCCTTCAATGAAAACTTTAAAAGGATAGCACATTGCATTTGTTGCTTGCAACCATATTCCAAACTTCCAGGGGAAGAAGCAAGCAACAACATGAATTAGCCTCACCTACATTCATGTAAAAAGTTAAAAGAATTGTCTATTATTCCTATCTCACAGAGCTTGAAAAACTTACCTTTCAGGGCTTTTCTACACTCCTCGGTTACAGTGCTATGATTGGCCAGCAACATTGGGTAAAAACTTGAGATCTGTAGTTCAGGGAGGGGCTATTTAAAATTTCTGGCCAGAGATCTCTAGTATGTTCCTAAACTACAAACCCCAGGATTCCATAGTATATTGCTATGGCCATTAAAGTGGAATCATAGCACTGTAATTAGGTAGTGTGGAAGAGCCCTTAGATTACAAGTTCCAGAAACTCAGAGCCAGCATGGCCATTAGATTCTGGGTACTGTAGTCCAAAAAGTAACCTTCCTAAATTCTGCTTTTCCACTGTTCCTTCAAAGCCTAGAAATGTCTTGTCCTTGTCATCATGTCCTGAATTTGTCTGATTGTAATTCCATCAAAATCCCATTGTGTGTTCCAGTGCTGCTGTTCCTGTTTGGTCCGGAGGGTAAGTTAACGGCTGTTACTATAAACTGCGCTGCTTACAAAGCAGAAGTCAGGATGCAATGTGTGGATTGCTGTGCCCACTTAATGTAACAATTTTCTGGACATCACGCTGATGGAAAGAGTTCCTACTGTCCAGTCACTGTTTCCAGAAATTTTGCTGTTGTTGTTGTGTGCCTTTAAGTTGTTTCCAACTTATGTGACCCTAAGGTGCTACAAGTTTGCCTTAGGGTTGCCATAAGTTGGAAACAACTTGAAGGCACATAACAACACCCCCAGCATGGTTATGGGAGTTTTTGGTGACACTGAACTGGTATCTGATGCCTACATGATAGCCATGTTTAAATATTTGAAAGGATGTCATATGGAAGATGGGGCAAACTTGCTTCCTGCTGCTCCAGAGACTAAGACATAGAGCAAAGGATTCAAACTACAGGAAAAGAGGTTCTGCTGAAACATTGGGAAGAAATTCCTGGCAGTAAGAGCTGTTCGACACTGGAATATGCTGTCTCGGAATGTGCTGGAGTCTTCTTCTTTGGAGGTTTTTAAATAGATGCTGGATGGCCATCTGTCAAGAGTGCTTTGTGTGTTTGTGAATGGCAGGGGGTTGGAGTGGGTAGACTTTGTGTGGTCTTTTCCAACTCTATGATTCTGTGATTCTATAATAAACAGGCTGGATGGGGACCAGGAAAGTGAGGCCATTTCTGCCCTACACTGTTATAGTGTTGTTATTCCACTTTCAACATCCTACAGATTCCTGGGGTTTGCAGTGGGCATTTAGAATTCTCAGCCAGGGAGCTCTTTGGCTTCAGTAAACTACAAACCCCAGAATTCCACAGGATGTTGAAAGTAGAATAATAGCACTATAACAGTGTAGGGCAGAAATGGCCTTTGATGGTATCCTGACAACCTCTGCTTTAGATTTAAGTCTGAACTTCAAAAGAGCTATCCATAGTGCAAAATGTATTTTGGGAGTAGTATTCGATTCTGTTAAATCCAGAGTAGATTTTGTATAAATCCAGAGTATAATGGAAGCCATCAGCCACTACTAGACAGCATATTTGGACTAATCTTCTGACCATGCGCAAAGCTTTTGCACAATGTTACTTCAGGCCATACTTGTGCTGTCATATAGCTATGTGTTATCTCAGCACCTGGGTGAGATAGTTTTCATTATATTTCTAATTACACTTGAAATGAATTGAACTTGCATTTATTCTAGGTTCTTCCAGGACAGCTCTTCAATTAGTCTATTTGTTTATTTTTTATTTTTTTGAAGTTTTCCTAGGTTGTTGTATAGGCATAACTCTAGGAAATACTAATGAGTGACACATATAGTCCTTAAATCCTGTTCCTATTTGAAAACCACCAACTTTTAGAGTAGAACCTTCCCCCAAGTGAGGGGTCTATCTTCACTACATTTCTTTCATGCTCGAGCCATAAATTCTGCCTTGCACGTAGAAGGTCCAATGTTCTGTCTTTAATGTCCCTAGTTAAAAGTAGTAAGTAGTATGAAAGACTTGCACCTAGGACTCTGTATAGCAGTGGCGAGGAACTTTTGTGACCCTCCAGGTGTTGGTGGACTCCAATATTATTTGAATGGTTGGGGATAATGAGTGTTGTAGCCTAGGAGCATCTGGATAGCCACAAATTCTATGGTACAACAAACCCCTCCAACCTGTCACTTTTCAAATGTGGTAGATTGTAGTTCCTATCATTTCAATCAGCATAGCTGTTGTCTGGGTTGAAGAAGCATGCTGCATAACCACTTCCAGTCAGAGTAAGCAATACTGGGCTTGATGAGAAAAGAGTCTGATGTGGGCTGAGACAGCTTTTTGTGTTCTTGCTTGCCAGGCACTGTTCACCTACTCACATGGTTGGAAATTGTGCTTTCTAAACTGCAGTGGGCATGCAAGACTAATTATACCTGTTGTTAGTAGAGAATAGGTTTGAATAAATAAACCTGCTAATCATCATTGAAAAGAATTTCACTGCACACAATTCAAGTATTACAGTAATAGACAGAGAGCCAAAAGTGTGGTGCAGTAAATGCAGTAAACGCAACACACAGTTCTGTGGTATGTTGAAGAAAGCATGGGAACAATGCAGAGGAGGGCTCCAAATGTTGTTAGCCTGCAACTCTCTGCCGCCTTAGCTAGGATAGCTAATTGAGGGGGAATCTTGGGAATTGCAGTCCAACATGTTGCCCTTTGTGCTTTGGGCTAATTAGGCCACTTTCTGAGATGTATGAATCGGATAACTCTCCTTCTGTCTCTCATTCTCTCACGCTTACAGTTTACACACACACATACACATATACAGGTATACCTTAGTTAACAAAGTAGATACTTTCCTGGAAGTACTTTCTTAACAGAAACTTTGGTACCAGAGGTAGAAAGTGACAAAGTACTTGAAAATGGGAATTGTAGTTCAAAAAAGTGACTGTTCGAAGTTGTGATCAGTTATATACAGTAGAGTGTAGACAATACTAGTCTTGCATGTTTAGGGAGTAGCTTCTACATTTTAGCAGATAGCCATAACTGCAGTGTTATTTTAGGAAAGTCCCATTGAATTTATACTATTACAGTATTTTGCTGAAGTGAGTTTTTGGAGAAGAGAATGATAATCCCACAACATGTTGAAACAAATCACTCTAGCTCTTCCTAGGGAGTGGCAATGCGTTACTTGGCCTGAAATCTGAAGAATGAACAAACTGTAGGGCTACAGTTTTCATGCCATGTCAGATATCTTGCCCTGAGATAATCACTCTTAGGAACTGTCATATACTGGTTTGCTTTCATAAGATTCTGTACATAAAATTTGGTGGTTATGTTGTGGTAACTCCTAATTTTTTGAGACCTATTCCATGTTTGACATGCAAGATTCATGACTGCCTCTGCCATGGTAGAGAAAAAATAGTTATGTGCATCATAGCTATTAAAATGAATTGACACAAGTGAAATCACACAGTTTCTTCCCATCTTCCCATCTACACCAGGCACTTCTGGATGTATGAATTATATATAATCTACTTTGTTTTTCACCAGAACTCTAAGGTCTACAAATCAAAACCAGATGGCTCAGTCAGAAGTCATAGAATTGAGAAGCAAAGCACATCTAAGAACGTTCCCTGAGTTTGCTGTCAGAACTGAAATGGAGGTTTCACACACATGCTTTCATATACACATGGGTCCTGGTTTATCATTATGAGAAAGAGCCTATTTTTCCCTCTTCTTTCTCCAGCTCTGATTTAGACATGAAAAAATCAGAAGCTTTCACTGACTAACCACGGTTAAGCATATTATTCTAAATCTAATCTATAGTTAGTTTTAACTACAGTTAGTGAAAACATGCCAGTGTCATTAACTATAGTTCGATGCTAGATTGTTTCCACTAACCATAAGTAGGAGTTCATCCCAACTGACAATTAATTCAAATCAACTACATTTAATGTCACTTTGTACTGCTTCTTCCTGTTTCCACATCCACACACACTTTTTTTTAAAGTTTAATTTTTTTTTTAAAAAACTTTTAAAAAATATTTAAAAGAAATAAAAAAATAAAATGCATAGTATGCTGTGTTAAGGGAGGAGCTGAGCAAGCCTGGTTGGTGCTAGCTAATCACAACTCAGGGAATGCTGTAAAGGGGATGGGGTACAGTGGAGAAAGGATGCAAAACAGAGACTTGCCTCTGACAAACGGCAAATAGGGGAAAGATGGCCTAGAAATAGGGAAAAGATTGCAGAGGGACAGGGGAAAGATGGCCTAGAGACAGGGAAATAATAGGAGAGTCAACCAGGGGAAAGAACTGAATAGGATTTTGGGAAGCTGTGAATGCTTAAATAGTTCAGGGGCTCATTCTGTATTAATAAACTTTATTTATTATAATTGTGTCTGGCTGTTCCTGTTCAATTTTGATAGAGAGTCTGGTCATACTTATAATAGTGAACCCACAGAAGAACACATCCACTGTTCCACATGTGGATCACCTTGAGGCCCAAGTACCCAATCCGGGGGTGGGATCTTGGGGGGGGGGGGGAGCCAGGGAAATGACAGGAGCCCTAGGTCTGGAACTGTGGGGCCAGCCTGGAGTCATTAATGTTCAAATCAGCTACATTCAATGTCACTTCGAGCTTCTTCTTCCTATTTCACATCCACACACTCTTTTTTAAAAAAATGAAGTTCATCCTCTAGTTATTCTTATTGACAATGATGTATTTAAGTCTTTTAGTCCAAGTCTCAAGTCAAGTTTCAAGTCTCTACTTTCAAGTCTCAAGTCAAACCTCAAGTCCTTGAAGATATTTTCAAGTCAAGTCTCAAGTTTGGGAGCCAACTTTATACCCCAACCTGTATTCCAGAATTTCTGGACAGAGTCAAATAAAGTCAGTTTTAACAATTTAAGCAGAGTCAGCCCTCCACATTTGCGATTTTGCCATCTGCAGCTTTGGAAGTGGGGAATAGGATCCTTCTATCTCCTGCTTCCTGAAGCTGGAGGCTTTTGTGTCAAAGGGCATAAAAAAGTCTGCAGCTTCAGAAGTGAGGAATAGGATCTTTCTTACTTGTCATTTCCGAAGCTGGAGGATTTTTCAGAAGTGGGGAATAGGATCGTTCTTACTCCCTGTTACTGAAACTTCGAAAGCTTTAGAAGGAAGGACTCTTCCTTCTCAAGCCTGTTGCTTAACACATTTGCTGTTCCCCTCTGAGAAACACACCCACATTTTGGGCTTGAGACAAATTGTCATGTGACCAGTAGGGAAAAAGATATGGAAGCGTTGTTCAAAGTTGTAAGGTTTCTGGATGAATGTGTTATATTACTCAACCAAGGGCAGCATGTAAGTCACTAAAAATATACAAGTCTCAAGTCGAGTTGAGTCAGTGCATCATTTATTGCTGATTCCAGTCTGAGTTGAGTCATTGAAGCAACTTAAGTCTGACTCGAGTCTACATCACTGCTCATTGATTATTGTGCTGAATGAGATCTCACCCCTCACCCCATATACAACAAGAGAACCTTCTGGCACCTTTAACTGAACAGGGAATCCTGATTTTCTCTTTCACTCATCCCCCCTCCCTTTCCTTTGCTTAAGGAGCAGTCTTGCAAACTGTGGGGAGAGATAGGGACAGTCTCTTCCCCTAGCACTTTTTTCTCTCTTCTCTGCTCATGAAGGCGTGTGCATGTGCACTGCAGATCAAATTTAAAACATGCAGGAGGGCGTGTTGCTGTGGTTAAATTACAATTAATTAAATTAATAGTTTATACATTAATAATCATTTGTTAAAGGTTAATTATTAATAGTTATTAAAATCTCTATGGATGAGGGTCTCAGTTTGGGCTATTTATCAGAAAAGGGAATGAAAATTTATGGTATAATTGAGCCCTAGAATATCTATATTTTATGTATTACCAAAAAAAATCATAAAGGGCTAATTCTCCCTTCAAGCTGCCCAATTGTATTAGGCTGCATCTCAGTCTTGGGCCATTTCCACACTAGACTGTTACAGTGCTATTATTTCACTTTTAACATCCTATGGAATCCTGGGTTTTGCAGTTTAGGGAGGGGCATTTAGAATTCTCAGCCAAAGAGCTCTTTGGCCTCGGTAAACTACAAAGCCTAGAATTCCATAGATTGTTGAAAGTGGAATATAGCACTATAGCAGTGTAGTGCGGAAATGGCCTTAGATTGAAATAGAACTATACTTATTAAAGTGACTTTTGAAAAGAAACCTGCATATTGACCAATGAATTAGTTGACAGGGAGTATTAACATGATGTGGTGGTTCAGGGTTTAGACACAGCATTTCAAAAACCACATTCTGAACTACTAAAGGAAACACGAGATGTACCACAGTACAACTGTCTCAATGGCACTCTCATCTTCGATCGTATCACTAACAGTTTACAGGTTCCATCAAAAAATGCTCGCACATACCGTATTTGCTGGTGTATAAGACACACCTGTGTATAAGCCACATCCCATTTATACACTAGCAAATACTATTTGCTGGTGTATAAGATACACCAGCATGTAAATACACTCCGTTTTTGAACAGTATTTTTTTGGGAAAAAAATGAGTCTTATACACCAGCAAATAAAGTAATTCAACAAATACCAGGCTGTCAAGAAAAGCCCCAAATTTCATTTAAAAGAACGAAAAACATCAGAGGTATTTTGGTGAATAGCAATTTCAGGGAACAAAAACATCCATGAATGCTATAATGGGTATAGCCAGACCATCCCTGTGGCCAATGTGTCTACTGCAGGTGTACCTCCAGATGCCTGAAACTATAAAACAGAGGTACACTTTGGCTCACTTTACCACTTGTAGTGGTATGCTATACATTGCAAAGAGGTATGTGGGAAATATAACAAGATCTCTCAAAAAAGTACAGAACACTTTTCAAGTATAAGAAACGAATCATTTCTTGGAATGCTCTCATCCTGCAAAAAGTCTTAAATTTTGGCTATAGAGAAAGTAAATAATAGTAATGATGAGATTCTGTTTGAAAAAAGAAGCGGAGTGGATTTTAAAATTAAAGTCTTTGGTTCTTGGAGGATTCGATGAAGAACTTGATTTCCTCCCATTTTTGTAAAGTCATGCAGAACGTCTTCAGACCTGGTAGCATGATCCATCCTTGTAGACTATCTCACTCCCCTTCTCTTTCCACCCCCTTTTTTCTCTGACCATCTGCTAAAATAAAATAAACTTAAGCCTGGTTCATGTTTTTTTTTTTTTGGTCCAGGAAATAGAATGAGATCTTTCAGAAATTTCTGTGGTTAGATTTCATATTGGTATGAATATGCTTTAAGTAGTACACAAAAATTAAGATGTGTTACCATGTTTTAGGTAGGTATTATCTTGTCGTCCTTTTGTTTTTTAATATTACCTTTACCTTTGCATTTGTTTTTATGTAGACCTTGAAGAAGATGACTGTAATATATACACAGGCTGAACTGTGTTGAGCTTTTTTCAAAATGAAAAATAAAAACAGCCATCCATTGAGCACTTTTTTTTCCTGTGGATTCCATTGGGGGCTCTCCAGTATTTGCCTCTTCTGAGACTAAGGCCCTTTTCGCATGGTATTTTCCATGCGAAAGAGGTCCTGGAGTGTCGTGCGATTGTGAGGAGCAATCTGCACAATGCACTCACAATCGTGTGACGGTCCAGGGGCTGGCAGGTGCCGATCGCACACTTTTTCATTTTCGGCTAGAAGCCCAGGCCCTGTGCACACTTACCTGGCGTGAAGAGCCTCTGGAGCCGTGCCAGTCGCGTTTCCTGCCCCAGCACAGCCTGGGAAACTCCCAGGCTGCGCTGCAGAAGGAAGAGGCAGGGCTCTCGCGCAAGCAGGCAGCTCGTGTGGAACCGAAGGACCCCGGATGCGAGAGCCTCTTGCCAGAGGCTGCTTGTGCGATCCCTGCACCCCAGCGCCGGAAGAAGGTAAGTTGCGGAAAAGGCCTAAATATGACATGTAATCAGTGTGTGGGAGGGAGAAAGGACACAAGGGAGGGGGGAGAGAGGGAAACCTGGGACATTTCAAGGAATACGCAGGTAAAATAAAAACAAAAAGAACTGGAAAGTTTTGATGCTTCCAGAGACTTTTTTTTCCTTTCTTGAGAAGGCTGGCAGACTAGAAAGTTTTTAAAAAATCCATTATGCTGGTAGGAACAAAAAAACTCCAGAAAGCAGGGTGAGGAGGAAAGCTTGAAATGCCCTGGATCTTGTAAACAAAAGCAGTTATTAAAGGAGTAAAAATCATATTCTCCCAATAAATTTGACCAGTCTGGATGAGGACTCTGGTTCGTTAACTGTGTTCATGTGAAATAGCAATCTATGTTTAATAAAAAATGGAAATGAGAGCTTCTGAATTCTTCACAGCTCATCCACAGATAGAGGGGACTGTGTGGATTCAAACTGCAAATCCACTTATGTTAAAGAAAATGTCTAAAATATAGAAGAAATCTATCAACATGCATCCCTGTTTTTAACACAGCCAGAGATGTATTTCTGAAAGTGAGCCAGAAAACCGAAAGTGAAATGATCTAATTTGATTCACTTGCATTTGCTTCCTTTCATTTGAGGATGCAGACCACCTGTTGTGAAAGGCAAGAGCAATATATGTCAATTGTTACACTTTTCAGACTGCACAAGTGTCCACTACCCCAGATCCTTTGCTAGGCCTTCTTTGCAAAATTCACTCAAGAAAGAAGTCTTCATAAGACGCCTGCTTCCTGCTGGAGCATGTTACGGGCTTTCTGTAGCTTTATACTTGGCAAGTTCAACCAGAATGCCTTTCTCTATCATGTGTAAATTGCCAAGAGGGATGATTAAGAGAGAACACAACCACAAGAAAGGGAGTGGCATCAGAGTTCAGGTGAGCTAGCACATTCTTGCTCCTCCGGAGTGTTACCAGAAGCTCTAATTCTTTCAGCTCCATTCTTATTTCATCTTTTTTCCTCATATCAGTGAGTGGGATCACAGCTTAGAAGGGTAAGTTTTGAATATGCTGTGTTTTAAAATTCATTTCTAACTAGGATATACCTAGGATTTCTTGGAAACTGTCTACTGGGTTGGATGAAAAGAGAGGAAAGAGGCAGACAGAGATTTCTACAAGGAGTTTGCCTATATATAAAATATAGCAGGCACTTTCCATTTGCTGTAAGCTTGTTTGGTCAAAGTTTTTTTTCCTTATATTACTGCAACATCCTTTGCAGTATACTTGTTTGTTTTCAAGAATATTTAGTTAATGTTGGGACTGCATTTGGTGATGGAATGAAATAATTTCAAATATCTGGAACTTTATAGCTGATTTTTTTGGATGGCAGAAAGATTTCTATACAAATTGGGTTTTTCATATTAAAAAATCATACCTTTATAGAATGAAAAACATACTTTTCTAGCTGACTGTTCTGCTTGGTGAATGTAGGTTTTTTGTGTGTGTGTGATTTTTATTATGTAGACCAATGTTCCTCCAAGCTGGTGCTTTCCAGATGTGTTGGACTACAACTCCCATAATTTCAAGCCAGCATGGCTAAGAGCTGCCTTGGCTGGAGGTGCTGGAAATTTTAGTGCTACACATCTGGAGAGCACCATCTTGCAGAATGATGAGAGAGCTAGAAGAGAAATTTACACATGGGTGTACACCTTTCACAAAGCTTTCTTTGTGCTCTTCATCAGTGCTTGCCCCTTGGAAACAGGACAATGCTACAACTAACATTCATTTATGACAAGGCTAAAATTACTGCTTTTCAATTACTTTTTTTAAAGTTATAAACTGGGTGTTACAAATACATAGGTCCACTATGAAACTTTTATGTTACCATTCATTCAAATGGATTGGTTCTTCTATGAAATGTGAAGGGGTGGGTTCCATTGTCTGCTTACATGGTCATAGATTTATTTCCAAAATGGAGACAGGTAACTAAGAAGGCAGGTTCTAAGATTTGCAGAGGGGCATCTGCTGCTTGCTTAGTTCTCTGCCCCACATTTCCTTTCTCCTAAAGAGATTCCAGTGTGGTGTGGGAGGAAGCCTCCCTCTCTCGTTGCCTCCATCTCTGTGTGAGTGATTGACTTGTATTTGAATAAGAGGAAAATAATTTCCCTTCAATTTTATCTCATTATTCTTCCTCCTCACCCTCCAATTCTCCTCTTTTTTTCTCCTCTTCTGTTCTTTTACGAAGATAGGCTCTTGTGAAATGTTTCATATATGGGACTGAAAATTAACCTCCCCAAACAAAATGCTTGGCTAGACTGCTATTTTGCATAGCTGGAAGATGGCAATAGAGACAGGAACACCCCTCCCATCCCTCGCCTTGCCTTGGTGTGTTTTTTATGTCACAAATGTATGTGCAACAAAGGAGTCGGCCTGAAATCTTTGTAAAGGATCTGGTAGATCTTTCCACCTGTTAAAATATGACATGAGACTGAATCATGCCCCACCCATCCTCTTCTTAGCACCCAAAGTATGGCCATCCCCGCACTGGATCTATGTGCTGTTGTTAAATTCCCCACTAATAGTTTCTTAGTTTTCTGAAGGCAAAATTATCTTGGTCACTGTATTGTCTGGGAAATCCAGAAATTATCCAGGTTAGTTGTGGCTGATGAGGACTTTTAGAAATATGAATGCATGGTCCCTGTGGTAAAAGGAAATGGAATGTGTGTGGGAGGGTGCAGGGGTAGGACAAAATATGTTAGCTGGAGACAAATGGCAGTAAGTTTATTCAGCTCATCTGAAGAACAGGACTGTAATCCACGAAAGCTCATACTAAGATAAACTTGTTTACCTCAAGAACAGTTTCTCCTCTACTGTTCTCCCTTTTTTAAAAATATTATTTGAATTACTCTCAGTAGTTTTTGCCTCACATAGGGAATGGCTCCTGGCAGTCTATATTTCAGTCTCATCCTACAGATGAAAAGGCTGTCTGTGTGCCTTAACGAATTTAAAATTGTGTGACTTACTTATGAATTTAAAAACAGTTCTCGCTCTCAGGCATAAAATCTGCAAAAGGCATGACACACAGAGCAACTGGAAGAGTCAGGCAAAAGTTATGTTATGAGGTTCTTCAGCCTGGTTGAATAGCTGCTGTATAACAGTTGAGAAGAGACAAAATCCCAGGGGAGTTGGTTTCTGAAGAGCGCTGACGGTGGCCCTGCTTTAGTTCTCTTTCTGTCCCTCAACCCGATGGAATAGCTGTGTGCAGCTGTGTGCAAGCATGTACCACCAGTCCTCAAGATCTGTCAGAACTACACATACAGAATAGAAACACAAGGTAGCACCAACACCAACACCACCTTATTTCAACTTTTGCAAAATAGAACTGCGTACCTATTCTCTCAGATGGAAAACAATATTGACATTTGAACAGAGCAAAAAATTACATAAGAATTAAGAACTTGAAGAGTAATTCTTTGATTCATGTAACAAAATGCCTTGGGCCTGGTGTGCATTCTCTTTGCCTGTATGCATCAAAATCATCAGAAACAAGCAACTAGAGTGTGGTTAGAGAATTATAGCTCCTTTTTTAAGGTTTATAGTATAACATAGAGAAAAACTGACTTATGAAAGCTGAGGTCCAGACTAAGAGCCCCATGTTCTATCACTCATATTTTGTTTACCTAGGCTTTCACATAAATGTGCTCATTGACTACTTTACTAATATTTTGAGAAGTGCATAGGAGGGGGCTCAGTATATAGAACTGACTACACATGAAGGGTATAGATTTATCCAGGCAGCTGCAAATTAATTTAATCAGGTCTTTTTAAAGAAACTTGGACAGTAAAGAAAGCTGATAGGAAGAAAATCAATTAATTTGAATAATAGAATCATAGAATTATAGAGTTGGAAGAGACCACAGGGGCCATCCAGTCCAACCCCCTGCCATGCAGGAACCCACATCAAAGCATTCCTGACACATGGCTGTCCAAATCCAAATGAAATGTGATGCTGGAGAAGAGTTCTGCTAATATCGTGGACTGCTAACAAAGACAAATAATTGGATCCAAGAGCAAATCAATCCTGAACTTTCCCCAGAAGCCAAAATGACTAAACTGAGACTGTCATAATTTGGACATACCATAAGAAGACATAACTCACTAAGAAAGATAATAATGCTTGGTAAGGTAGAAGCCAATAGGACAAGAAGAAGGAACACATTACAGATGAATAGATTCAGTCAAGGAAATCATGGCCCTGAGTCTGCAAGTCCTGAGCTGCACTGTTGATAGAATGATTGGAGGTCTCGCACTCATAGCGTTGCCATAAATCTTGACAGCAGTTAACAGCTTTAAGAAACCTCCAGTGTAATAAGCAGAAAATCTCTTCCTAAGCGTTCTACTGACATGTGGATAGGTCTGAAGCTGCCTGTACTTCTAAGATGCCGCTATGCCATGGGCAACTGGTTAGATGCTGACTTAATATTTTTCCACGGTGAGGAAGAAAGAATGTGGCAGAAGCTTGTAATGGTGTTTCTGTAATCCATGTTTCAGCTTTTCCCTGACTCCACCCTCCACCCCAGGTTGAGATTTCCCGGTGACTAACAGCTTAGTGGCTGTGGTTTTTTTTTTTTTTTAATATTGTTCCCTTGAGAATCAATACTGTGCTTCTAGGTCTACCACTGAGTCTCACCATTCCTGCAGCAGTTTTCTTCCTACTGATACCTACTTCACACAGGGAAGAGAAATCCAGGAAATCAACTGAATATATAAATTGAAACTGGGCTGTGGTTTACCTAGAGATGGGAAAAGTTACTTTGGGTGACTTCAGTTTCCAAAACCTCCAGCCAAGGTCTTAGCATTATCTGCACATTGAAGTGCTTTGTTCTTTTCTGTTGTTCACTCTTGTCATCTGACGTGCCTGCATTTTACCTGTTCAGTTCAGAAGACTGTTTCTATCTCTTCTTTGAAGAGTTAATTCTAAAGTGCTGGTTTTGCTATATACTTGCATGGCAGAATTTAGTACAGCAGTTCTCAAGGAAGGAACACTTTTGAGAACATTTCCAGAGGGAAAGCAAGTATCTTGAGAGAACCTACCACACCAGCCCTTCTTCTGTCATGTGGACCGTGGTTTGCATGTGGAAGTGCTTCCAAATCAACTTGCTTTGAACTAAATTGTGCCTGGTGACTCTGATGTAAATTGGACGGTGAAACCATTCTGGTTTTAGACTGAATTTTAAAGGAGTTGTCCAAGTAGGTGAATTTATTTTGGTTTGGTAGGTTTTGGCACCTTGGATAACTCCTTTAAAGTTCATATTAAAACCCAGAGCACGTTCACAACATTGAACTGGGCAGTCTACTATGTTACCCTCAACGCTCACATGGTACAATTCTCCTGTCTTCCCAGTTAAGCAACCAGTTGCTATACTGGAGGACCAGAAAGAATCTCCAAAAAGGTCCAGTTGATTGACCGCCATGTTTATTCTCTATGGCATGACTCATTTGATCAAGCTACTAAGGTGAATTTTACTTAGTATTGTTATGTCCAGACCAGGCTCTTGAGCTGTAAGATATTCCAAGTCATAGCACTTATCTAGGTTTGGTTTTCTTGGGGTGCAGATCAGAGGAGACTTATTGGAGTTTTTGTGATACTGAGTGTAATTTACAAATATACTGCTTGATGAACCTAGGTTGAAGTCTGTTCCTGTGGACAGCCAAAAACCAGTAGTCTTGCATCACATGTCTCAAGGAGGTAGCCTGGCAGCCAGCAGTGTGAAGTGCTTTTGAAATCCCCAAGTTCTTTATGGCTAAGATCCTAAATGCTTTTAACGTAGGGCATTTCCTCACTGCACTGTTATAGTGCTATTATTCCACTTTCAACATCCTGTGGAATTCTGGGGTTTGTAGTTTCCTGAGGCCAAAGAACTCTCTGGCTGAGAATTCTAAATGCCCCTCCCTAAACTGCAAACCCCAGGACTCCACAGGATGTTGAAAGTGGAATAATAGCATTATAACAGAGTAGTGCGGAAATGACCGTAGAATAAATATAGTGTACTTAGGCTGAATCCCACAGCTGTGCAGCCTATTGTACAACATGTCCCAAGGCCTTGACTCAACTGTTGTGCAATGGGTGATTCACTTGCCACCCGCTATGTCAAAAGTGTGTGAGAGAGAATTGTGTGTGTATTTGCAGGATGATTGACTGCATTAGGGACCACCAGACTTGTGCAGCCTCTGAAAGACTACAACTGTATACGCAATTGATTTTATGCTAGTGTAGTGCCTCAGCAGCATTCCAGGCTAGTTCTGTAGCTTTCCTAGCCTCTCACTCAAAAACAATTACGTCCATCTTTTCTTAACATAGATTATACTGTCTTTGGCTATTGAGAGAGACATTATTTCCAAGGTTCATTACTTGCCCAGAGATAATAGCTCTTGGGGTGTATATGAAGAAAACAAGTAAAATCCAAAACCAAGAGTATCAAAAGCAGTGCAATAAAACAATCTGTTAAAAACAGAGAAAGCTAAACCAACTAGCTTCACAACAAAGAGTTCTAAAAATATCGCAAAAATAAAATTAAATGCAAGACAACATAGCAGCAGAAATATATTGATGATTCAGTGGCCTGAGAGAGAAAGCTATTCCTTCTTTGCAAAATGACTTTTATATTCAGAAGATGCCCCAATTGTTTCATTGTTACTGTTGGCCATTCTGCTGCAATTTTCTAACACAGAAAATAATTGGCAACCTTGCCAGAACTGTAAAAGAAGTATTCTATTGTGCTTTTGAGCCTATTACGCCTGTCTTGTCCAAACTTGCAATCTTAGAACAACATATCCCTTAAACTTATCTTGGCGCTCTTTCTCTCTCTCTCTCAGGGCCTTCCTGCACTACACTATTATAGTGCTATTATTCCACTTTCAACATCCTATGGAATCCTGGGGTTTGTAGTTTAGAGAAGGGCATTTTGAATTCTCAGCCAGAGAGCTCTTGGGCCTCAGTAAACTACAATCCCAGAATCCCACAGGATGATGAAAGTGGAATAATAGCACTATAACAGTGTAGTGCAGAAAGACCCTCAGTCTTTGAGCAGGGCTGTTGATACCAGGATGACTGGAGGTTTCTTATTCATATGGTCACCATAAGTTTACCTTGACTTGGCAATAGTTAACAACAACAAATATTTGCATAATATCCCATTTTTCTCTCAGCGTAGGATTCAAAGCAGCATACAATGTTTTAAAAAACACAATACAGTTAAAACTCTGAGTACAAAAGTTAAAACACTATTAAACTAAACTTTGATTAAAAAACCCACAAGTTAGAAACAAATTAAAAATAACATTAGAAAGATGTTTAAAACATAGTAAAATTAACCCACTTCCATTTAAAAGCTCTGTCTGATGCAACATACTAAAAACTAAATGCCTTCTTAAATAAAATGGTTCTTATCTGCTGGCAGAAAAGACAAAAAATAAAAATAAAAATAAAAATAAAAATGGGAAGGCTGTGTAGATGAAACAAAAAAGCCCTGGGGAGATGTTACCTAGGATGTATTCATACTATACAGTTACAGTGTTAAGATTCTGCGTTAACTGCTATGGTTCCATTCTATGGACTCCTGGGGTTCATAGTTTGGTAAGGCACTATAGCTCTCTGGCTAAGAATTCTGAATGCCGTTCCTTAAACTGCAGATCCCAGCATTCTATGGGATGTTGCCATGGTACTTAAAGTGGAATGTAGCACTATAATTGCATAATGTGAAAGGATCTCAGTTATAACCCTGCTCTAATCCCACAGGCTTGCCCTGTCACTACTATTTGTGTTAGTAAGTGATCTGGCCTGTCTGTGAGCCATCAATTCTTAGACCATGGCAGGTTTCAAGAAAACAATATTAATATAATAGTAGTATGGCACAAATAAGGTACTGGTTACTGGCACGCTGGAAGAAAGAAACACTACTTTGCCATATCAGATAGTTAAAGAAGCATTGATCTCCAGATAGAGAGTGTGCATGCTTACAAAGGAGAGGCTTACACAGCTTTATCATGCAGGTTTCTCCTTTCTCCAACATTATGTGCATCTTCCAACTGTCTAGATTTGGCAGACACAATCCCAGTTATTCCTCTGTTGTCCCACTTTTCAGCTGCTTTTTAAATGTTCCACTCTCTCTGCTCCTCCTCCTACTTTCCCCTCAGCTTATCTCAGTTGGTGCAAACTGAGTTCAGTAGTTTCTACTCAGTTAACTCAAGAAGCAGGGCGGGAAGAGAGGATGGAGAAAGAATCTTGCCCTTCCCAGTAGTCTCAGTCCAAAGCAACATTTTGTAACCTTCTTCTTGTTAATAACTTTTACCCTCTTGACCATACACTGATGTTGCTTGGCTACACATGTTCCAGTTTTCATCTGTGAAATGTTGTAGGGTATAGTTACCAGTTGTGTAGTGACAGGGGGGCAATGGGGGAGGTTTGCCCCCAGCAGCAATGTTTTTGGGGTGTCCTAGCTCATAGCCATGCCCCCACGTGCGGTGGTCATGCCCCCTCCTGCACCTCCTCCACACACTCCAAACTCCGCCACTGGTGGCTATATAACCATGTTATAGATGGTGAGATGGAAACATGGAGTGTGTAATGTTTGAGTTGGAGATATATGGTGTTAATCTTGCTTCCCAATGGTCACCTAATCAGGGACCAAGAAGGGCTTGTGTAAGGAATGGCGAACTAGACCTCCATATTTTGGCCTACAAGTTTCTTCAGCCTCACTAGCATAGCTAATGGTAAGAGACTGACGAAGGTGTCCATAATATCTGGAGGACCAAATGTTGTCCATCTGTGGTTTAAGGTAGTGGTTCCTGTCTTGGGTCCACTGATGTTACTGGACTTACTGGAGGTTCTGGGAAGTGAGGCTCATTGATGTCTGAGGATTCAACTTGTGCAGTGACTGATTCAAGATAAAGAAATGATAAACAACAGAATGCCTTCCAATATTGTGCGCCTTTTTGTCAACTTCATGAGACAGAACTTGACAATTAATAGATATAAACATTTTCCTTTTTATAATTCAGTAAAATTTTAAAATTGGTCCTTTTGTTCCTTTTTTCTGCTGTACTGTTTAATTGTGTGTTTCTGATTTTTTTCCTTTTTCCTTTTTTAAAAAAGAGATGTGAGGATTTCCAATATAGGCTGTCATCCATTTATGAACATGTGCCAGACAGGGGAGATATAATATATATTAAATAGTGTGGTTTTAAATAATAAATTATGAACATGAAAAAGATGTTTGGATAGACAACTTCCTATCAGTTGTGTAGGAATTCAACATATAATTTCATGTAATTATTTTAAACCTCTGTGAATAAATTATTGCAGATGTATGGGTGTGAATTAGCAATATATTAAATATATCAATCAGACATCTTTATTGCATTATGTTTGTGATGATGAAGCTAATGATATCAACTGGCCAAGCTAGTATGAGAACACAGCATGCTCACAAACATTCAACTTCTCTGGAACAAAGCTTTCTGTTTCTATGAGGAAATGGAAAGTAGTCAGGGCCTATAAAGTTAGTCTAGAGACTTTGGTAGGACTTCTTTACCTTTAACAATTGCACAGAATTCTTCCACTTGTTCTGGATCCTACTTTTAATGGAGTTTTGTGATCTGGCAATCATGGCAGGATAGGAGTGGCATACAAGTAGGGGGCTGACTTTCACATATCAGCTTGAAATAACCAGCTGTTTCTTGGGCTGAAGGCTGTGGGCTTCATGGCTTAAGAACCTAGAAGATCTATGATCCTGTGTTACTTTCTTGGGGGTAAGAAACCTGTTGAATTTAGGAGGTTGTACTTCTGAATTAGCATGCATAAAATTGTGCTGTCTGGCTTCAGTCCAGTGCAAAGCTTAGTGTGCTTTAACTGATTACAGTCAATACAGTTAAGCACTCTGGACTGTATAATGAGAAAGTGGCAGATACTGACATACAGGATTGGTTGACTGACCAATAAATTTGTCTGTTCTATTTTAGAACTGCAGCAATGGACGCTGTACAAATTGCAAACACCGCTTTTGCAGTTGATTTATTCAAAAAGCTGGCCGAAAAGGACAAAACTGCTAATATTATTTTTGCTCCACTATGCACTTCAACCTCTCTGGCTCTTGCCTATAAAGCTGCCAAGGGTGACACGGCAGACCAAATGAAACAGGTAGGTGTTTGTCTTTAATTTAGACATCAGAGGTATAAAAAGTGTGTGTTATCTATAGAAAATGACATATTTTCCACTGCTAAGCTGAATTTTTCTTCTTGACATATATGGAGTGACCGTGTTCCCCATTTGCATCCTAATATCTTTGGGAATATCAGGGATAATCAACTGCCAGAAACTGGTGGGGGCCTGCACTGTTTGTTGATGAAACATTTATATATTTATTACACTTATATGCTACCTTTCTCCCAGAATGGGACCCAAGGTGGGTTCTGGAACCATTAAAAGCATTTGCAATAACATTTACAAACACTTATATTCAACTATGAAAAACAGTCTAAGACCATTATAAAAACATACAAAAGTTTTAAAAATTAGATAAAATCCTAATAAGAACAAAAAAGCTATCCTGTGTACACATTAAAAGTCTGCTTGAACATGGAGGGCAGGCTTCTCTGGTGCCCTTCCCCTTCCACCATGCCCCTACATGCTTGGATTTTGAGCAAAACCATCATAGCATTAATTACAGCTGGTGTGTTGTCTTTGCTCATGTGTATGTACAATTTTTATAAGGAATTGCCCCACAAAGACAATTTTCTGAAAACGGAAAGCATGGAACATTTATAGAATAAAGGACCTCTATGTAGGGAACAGACCACTAACAATTGAACAAATCTCTCAGAAGCTGAAACGTACAAAAAAATCATGGCTTAGATTAATCCAAGTCCATGCATTAGTGAACGGAATACATTAAGATGAAGGTGACCCTAGATTATGGCCCTTTTCTCATGGCATTTGCCATGCGAAAGGGCCCCTCAAGCATCGCGCGATTGTGAGGAGCGATCTGCATGACGCACTAACAATCACGCGATGCTCCAGGGTAGGGCAGGTGCCACTTGCGCACTTTTTCATTTTTCGGCTTTCAGCCGAAAATGGTGCATGATTGTGCATTACTCCAGGGCCCCGGACGCATTTGCCGTGACGGTCGCGCTTCCTGCCCCAGTGCAGCCTGGGAAATTCCCAGGCTGTGCTGTGGAAGGAAGAGGTGGGGCTCTCACACTGCCTGCTCGGGGGTAAGCAGCTCGTGCAGAGCTGAAGCAGCAGGGACACAAGAGCCTCTTGCTGGAGGCTGCTCGTGTGATCCCCGCACCCCAGTGCTGAAAAAAGGTAAGGTGCAGAAAGGGTCTATGTTTGAGTGCTGCTGTATAGCTCCTAAGCATATTACTAAAAGCTTAGTCTCCAAACTCTGTACTACCCTAGTAGGAAATCAGAGTAAAGTATATGGGAGGGGATCCTAGACTCTCATGAGAAGAAGATTTAAGCCCCAAAATAAGTAGAAAAGACTGGGAAAGTACATGGAGCTGTATTTAAGACTCCTTCAGTCTCTATAAAGTAGAGGATCTATCTATCTGTCTATCTATCTATCTACTGTTATGTATCCATTTCTAGATGGCAACTAACAGCAGTAAAACTATTCCATATTAACAATATTCCTCCCACTTGTGTTGGTGACCAGGAAGGTAAATTATTATGTTTCTGGCTCACAAGCCTCAATATGAAGGATTTCTGGTACCAAGTGCTAAACTGCATGTCTCACATTTCTAAACAACAACAAACAATACATAAAAACAGACTTTTGCTGTTCTCTCTTTTATGGGGAAGAATAAGGATCTTAGGAATAACAGACTTATCTCTCTGTGAATATCCCTTGCAAGTCTAATGATAGTTGAAAATTAAAGTCTGAAGAGAAAATAGACCTGTTGGGTTGAAGAAAAATATGGGTCCTGATTTTGAATGAAAAAAAAAAAAGTCTGAAAGTAGTAAGGCATTAAGACAACAAAAAGAGGATTCATTCATTGAACCATTCAGGGCATTTACTGCGATACAGTTCTGGAAGTGTAGACCCTTGCAGACCACGATGGTGATTTCTGAAAGGGCTGTTGGATACGGTTTCAGTTCTGAGAAAAGGACAATGGATGCCATATTCAAACTCTTAAATGTTGAAGAAAGCACATAACTCTTTTTTGTAATTAAAAATATGGATTGATATAGTAAGGCTACTTTATCGCACTTATGCTACTGTTTGTGTGTTTATGAAAGTCTGCACTTGTGTTGTAAATAATAAAATGTAATAAAGACATTTTTTGAAAAAATACACCAAATCCCGATTTTCATCAGGAAAGTGAAGCGGGGTGAAAGAGGGGGTACTTTCTTCTCCCCGCACAGCTGTTTTAATTAGATCCTGGCACTGCCATTTGTTTTTTTTAAAGCTATGGAAATCTAGTCATGAATCTCCTGTCATTAAATCTCTATTCTTGTTTAGTTAAATGGGACAGACTTCCTTGTAAGTTTGAATCCTGTTTAGAATTCAAGCCTTCTATTTTGCTTGATTAATTTAGCAGTGAAGCCAACTGTAGATGAGGTCCCACAAGCATTCATACATCTATAGCCTTTAACTGAAATATTGGGGAAACTCCATCAGCATATGGGATTGGATGCCTCTGCGAGAACTACTCACAGAAATGCCCTCTACAACCAATGGTACCTTTGCCCCACAAAAATCTGCTCTGGAACAGATTTTGATACACAGGGCCCCTTGAGACCCCTCCCTAAATTGCAAACCCCAAGATTCCACAGGATGCTGAAAGTGGAATAATAGTGCTATAACAGTCTAGTGCAGCAATGGCCACACTGTTCCGACTCCCTGGAACAGTCTGTGTGTGGAGTCTGGAGGGTGAAGAAAGAGTTGGAATTCCTCTGCTCCAGTTGAGTTCTATTCTATTTCTCTCTTGCTTCTCAAAATGGAAGGAGATCTTCTGTTCGTGCAGGAATGTAGCTACACTGTGCAGGAAAATGAGGGCATGGTTCCCCAAATAAAGATTCTGCCTGTCAATAATTTATCTTCCATTCCCTAAATTTCTAGCATCACAGAGAGTGAGACACTGAAAATTGTTCATACTTAGAATTCTTCAACCTATTTGTGTTCCTATACCCTTTGGTAACTTTTGCCTGCCCCCCTCACCCATTTTTTGAACGACTATACTGTATTTCTAAATGTTCTGCTGAAGTTTTAAATTACTGCGGTGCTAGAAATTTGGCGAATGAAGTAAAATTTCATGGTGGGGGGAAATAATATTTTTTTTCAGGGCAATCCCCCCCCCCCCCCATATTTGCTCCTCTGTGCTCTGGGTTGAACTCATCGCTATTTTTTAAAAACAAGTTTTTACATGTTGCTATTTATTGGGATAGGAAAATGGTTTCTCTTATGATCCACTAAAGAGCAAGAAGAAGAGCTAGGAATATATGAGTATACATGAGTATCTCACAGTGAGAGAATGCATGGAAGGGACTCCTCCAGCGATTTATATATTGGAATATGTTGGCTGAATGACTGGAACTTTGGTAGCCAACTTTATAGGTGTCTTAAAATTACTGAATTTAGAAAAAAACACTGTGAGAAGAGGGTTTTTTGGTTTAGGAAAAAAGACCAGGAAGGAACATTATAGAAGTATATGATGTACAAGGGTATATTATACGAGGTAGAGGAAAGGAGATAGGTGAATTTTTTTCTTCCTCTCTCCTAATATTAGAACCCAGTGTCATCCCATGAAGTTGAATAAGGGGTGGGGATTGAAGGGCTTTATCACACAATGAGTAGATAAACTATAGAATTCATTGGGACAACTGACGTAGTGATGGCCATCAACCTGGATGGTTTTGAAAGTGCAAAGACAAACTCATGCGTAATATGGCTGTCAGTAGCTACTCATTTTAATGGCTTTAAATATTCTCCAGCATCAGAAATGGTGTGCCTTTAAACAAAATCTTCTGGGGTGCATTACTATGGCCTTCATGTCCTGTTTGTGTGCTTTCCTACTAGTTAGGTGTCTGGTTCTCCATAATGGGAACAAAATGCTGAACTTTGATCCTCTCGGGCTCTTACACTCTTATTTGACTTGGTTCCATTTATAGTTTTGGTCCTCCAGAGATGCATATAGAAAACAAGGTTTAAACGGAAACTTGTTTGTTAACAGGGTCTTCATTTAGAAGATGTCAAAGATGTACCGTTTGGATACCAAACAATTACAGCTGATGCTGCCAAGCTTAGTTCTTTTTATTCACTGAAAATGGTCAAGAGGCTCTATGTAGAAAAGTCCCTTAATCCTACTAAGGTAAGCTACTACGAAATAATTCCTGTTTCTTCTGGGCCATCTGGTTGACTGTCATGGTCTAAATCTTACCATACTTAATTGCATGATCTCTGTTACTGCACATTATTCAAATAAATGTTATAGCTTATCTTTTTAAAATTAGATTACAATATAGTCTTTTTTGAATTATATTCTAACATTTGCTCTAAGGTTTGATTACAGATATTTGATCAGAAGTCCTACCCTATCTAAAAAAAGTTTTTATCTTTGCATTGTTTTAATTGGTTTTTATTTGTTCATTGTGTTGGGAGCCATTGTGGGCTGGGAGGTGATACAAACGTATGTTAAACAAACAAATCCAAGTAAAAAAATAAAAAATAAAATGCACAATACCTGATTGATGACCAAGAAGTGCCACTACCTTTGTGGCATTTTGTTTGATTCTAAGCAACTGATTGACTATCTGTGTGTTCTGTGGGAACATTATCTTGTTAAAAACAAAAAAGGTGCTATATGAATCTGTAATTGAACTCAAAATCCAGCTAGGCTAATGTACTTTATTTTAATTATGACCCCCCACTTGATTTTAATTGTTTTTTCTTTTTTTAAAATGGAAATCAGTGCAATTAACAATTCAAGAGTTGTTAACATTTTGATTTTAAGCTAATTAATTTCTCTCTGTTGATGGCAAACTCTTTGATCCTGTAGATGATTGCAAGCAAAACAAAAAGAGTTCTTCATCACCATTTCCCATGCTGTTCTGTTCATTCCTCCAACCATCCAGAAGAGGGCTGAACTGATACTCTGCAATTATAGTGCTTTTACCCCACTTTATCCTTCATAGTGCTGCCTTATAGAATCCTGGGATTTGTAGTCTGGTGAAATTATTAGCCAGACAGCTCTAAACATATCATTAGTTTAGGGGAGTGGACTAGAGAATTCCAAGTCCCCTCCCAAAGTACAAATTCCAGGATTCCATAAGATGGTGCCATAGCAATTAAACTGGTATCATGCTTCTATAATTGTGCAGTGTGGATATACCCCAGGAGTGTGTGTGTGTGTGTGAGAGAGAGAGAGAGAGAAAGTGAGACAGAGAGAGATTGAGAGAGAGAGATGAAAAAAGAGATGAAAATCACATTCTTGCTCACTTGGCTGTTGGAAACATCTGCTGAAACCAAAACAAGAACAGTTTAATATCACTTTAATTTTTATTTTTGGTGCAATATGACTCTGATTTTGAAGAAAAAATATAACAAGCCAATATTTAGAACTGAAGTCAATCATCTTAAACGTTATTCTTAACTGCGTTGCACACTGAGAACCATCACAACAGATTTATAGATTACATATATCTGTATGATATGATATTTGGAATGGCTTAATCATAATTTAAATAAATGGATGCTGTGTTGGGTTTTATGTGATAGCATTGTACATTACACTGAAAATCAGACAGTTTTATTTGTGTCCTCTTCATTTTAGTCCCTTTAGATGGATATATTTCTATAAAGCCTTTAGAAATGGCTCGTGTAATGTTTGTTTAATTTTGGACAAAATCCCTGCTCCGCTGAAGTTAGAGTACAACCAATATGTTTTAGACTGAGCATTGTATACTACATTTGATTTTAACTGATTTGATTTCAGTTGACCGTAGAAACAGTAAAAACAGATTTATAAATGGAAGCACTATCTCTGACATACATGAGAATTTAAGAATATTTATCTAGTTAAGATATTAATGGAAACTTCGGAGGATGAAATAAGATATTGTATAACGCCCCGGTCTGTTTTATAGGGTTACCAGCTAATTGTAAAACTATCTTCCCAGCCACTTGAAGAGCTTTTGTCTTCTATTGTTAACAGCTCTGGAATGCAAAAGTTGTGTTCCTTATTTCCACTCGGTTTTCTTTCCATTTAGAAATGATTGCATGTGTGCATTTTGCATATTTGCATTTTAGGGCAGGGGGACACAAAGTTGTGGGTTCACATATTGAGGTGCAGCACCACCATGCCAGCCAGCTCAGGTAGAGTTCAAACCACTACTCATACGCAGAGCGTCTTTCTTGCAATGTCAGTAGCAGATGCAAAGCCACTGCCTTCAAATACATGGCCACTTCTTTAGACACTAGCTGCAGCAGCTTTTACTGTTGCAATGTTGGAAGAGATAAGGATGTTAACATCAGCCCCTTCTGTCACCCAGTAAAGCCAGTGGTGGAGGATGATGGAGGTTATAGCCCAAGAACAGCAGAAGGGCCACAAATTGCCAACTCCTACATTCAATAGAGGTTAGTCCTCTGTTAAAGTTTTGCATCCTTCCAGCAATTTGAACGTCATCCTGTTTTTGTGGTCCAAAGTGAGAAGGAAAAACAGATGATGGATGGATCTCTGATGAATACCACATACAGCTGGTAGAATGCACTGTATGTATTTAATGGCTCACCTTTTATGCAGGCCTAGAATATGCCAACCAATAAATGATCGATTAAGATGATTGAGGAGCTTTGTCATTGTTCTGCAAAGTGTTTGGTTATGGATTTTGAGCCAACACGATGAAAACAGAAAATGCATTAATACTTAGATCAAGTGTTTCTGCTGGAAGAGTGGGTTTAAACAATGAGAACAAACACTTCTCTTGGTAGCTCCTCTTTGGACAGATTCACCCAAGAAGTTTGTTTGCATTTCATCATAAAGTTAATGTTATAAACACATCCCAATGTATTATCCATGTTACACAGAATATTATTTGTGTAAAATGGCCTGTCATTTCCTTGCCTCTCTTGATAAACTAATTTCTTTAAACAGAGTCGATACCATTGGGAGCTGATTAAATATAAGATTAGGGCCCTTTCATACTCTACATTTATAGCACTATGATTCAACTTTAACTGCTACAGCAACACCTATGGAATCCTAGGGCCTGCTGTTCAGGGAGATGCATTTAGAATTTTCAGCTAGAGAACTCCTCTGATGCCTCTGTAAACTGTAAAGCCCACGGTTCCATAGTAATTGTTTAATATGCGCGGGCCCAAGAAATGTAGTTTAGTACAATGCATGAGGGCTTAACCTGGCTGCTTTTATCTTTCAGGAGTTTCTGAGTTCTATCAAAAGACCCTTCCCATCAGAATTTGAGTTAGCAGATTTTAAAGACAAAACAGAAGACACCAGGCTGCAGATCAACAAATCTGTTTCTGATCTGACTGATGGCAAGTATATTCTTAGTCAAATAATCTGTTTAATGCTTTGAACACTGAAGTGAATTCTGATTTCCTTAATTAGAGCTGGATGTGTGTGTGGTATCAGATACATGTGTGGGGTGGGTTTATTTCAATAGCCTATGCCGTATATTAAAGTGGAACTCTCTATTTTGCCACGCACCTTGGTGGTTCCTCCTTTCCCATCTCCATGGCCCCATGATTTATCAAGAGGCAACAGTGCCTTCTTCACTGCTTTATTTCCACAGCCATGCAATTCCATCCTGTAGTGCCCACCCTGAACCACTCTTCCACTGTTCCATTACTGCTGTTCCTCACATCATCACATCTTTTTGTATTTCTTCCTCCCATCATCATTTGGTGGGATAATGGATACACACTGGGAAAATATTAATGTTAACTTTTACATAATTTAATTTTACTGTGTTCAGGGTCCCCCATGTGGTAGAATGTAGAAAGAGGTCTGGAACAATAACATGACCTTAAGGGCCACTTCTGTTGGGTCAAATTAAGTGTAACTCCATTTATGCAATTAGCAATGCTCATTGCTATTTATTTAAATGCTTCGGGCTACAAAGACAGAATCTACTCTAGTTCTAATTAAAATCTATCAACAAATATGGAAAATAAAACAATAGCCCACAGATTTGAAATGCAGAATATACATTCCAATCCCATGAAAGGGACGCCGGCGATTGCAGTGACCATAGGGCCATTGCATTAATTGCCCATGCAAGCAAAGTGATGCTCAGAATTTTACAACAAAGACTTTTATCATATATGGAGTGAGAAATGTCAGATGTCCAAGCTAGGTTCAAGAAAGGATGAGGAGGCACTAGAGATCGTATTGGAAAAATATTGGCCTGTGCTTTATAGATTATAGCAATGCCTTTGATTGTGTAAATCATGAAAAAATTTGGATTCTACTTAAAGAAATGGATTTACCACAACATTTGATTGTCCTGAAGTGTAACCTGTAGTCAGGACAAGAAACTATTATCAAGACAGAATATTGGAGACAGTTTTACAGCTGAATATAGATGGGCAGACTCCATCAAGGAAGCCATGGTCCTGAGTCTGAAGACTTGAGCAGGGCTGTTGTTGACAGAGAGACCTGGAAGACTCTCATCCAAGGGGTCACCATAAGTTGAAGTTAACTTGATGGCAGTTAACAACAAAGTAACAATCACAAGGGAACTTCTTAGTGTAACATTTGCACTGGCAAAAAAGCTCTCATTGAAGCCATTAGAAGAGTTCCTTCTTGTATAAAACAAAACAAAATAACAACAACAACACAAAAACCCCACAAACATGTGTGGAACCCTTAATCCAGATTGAGTTAGCAGCATAGTGAAGGGTTTAAGACCCCTCTGCGTCCCCTCAGGCTCCTGGCCTATATCAGGGATCCCGAACCTACAATTTACAAGTACAATCCCTCATATTTGTGTGTGTGTCTGTGCATGTGTGCGTGCGCATATCATGGGTGGGCAACTTTTGGACCTCCAGATACTGTTGGGCTACAAAGTTGGACTGCAAATCATATCATTCCTAGCTAGTATAGTCGATGATAAGGGAAAATGGAAGTTACAGTCCAGCAGCACCTGGAAAGGCCACAAGTTGCATGCTCTTGATAGATACTGTATGTCTGAAATGTTGAGCCTTTGTGTGAAATATTTTTACATGTTATAAACTAGAGTGATGTATCTTTGGCATAAACAGCTTATTGCTTCGATTATGTATGCATATAATTTGTTTGCACTTAACCAAGAAAACTACTGGGGGCAGATATTACAAGTATAGGCAGAAGTGTTTAGGTACCTAAAGAGTAATGCTGAAGAGCCATCTGCTTCTGATATGTTTATTAATTAAATGTGTGCCTTCTATTCCCATCAAAAAAAGAGGTTCCAGGCCACCTACTGGTGGATGGAAGGCAAGACTACATGAAGGGATGGCAACTCAGGGTCTGATCTTTTCTCTAGACCTCAGAGTGAGAGAGAAGAATTTCAGGGCAAATTTTTTAGAAGTGTTAATACTTAATGGCCAGTGCCTTGAATCAGTGGTTTTTGGAGGGTATTTTTCTAATGAAATACTCTTGCCATTGGGTCTGCAGGTAAAATGGAGAACATTTTGATTGAGGGGAGTGTGAATGATGAGACGAAGATCCTTCTGATAAATGCAGCCTATTTTGTAACAAACTGGATGAAGAAATTTCCTGAGGACCAAACTAAGGAGTGTCCTTTCAGAATAAGCAAGGTATGAAAGCAGCCATTCACACACAAAACTACTGTACAGTGAAATGTTTCACCAAAACGTTTGACAGTATGTGAAACAAAATTAGATATGGCATGAAATTCTCTTACTCCCTTCTGAGCCTTTAAATCCAGCCTCCAGGCTGGTTTCCCAATTTTCTTTACTTCCCTTCTGCTCTTGAGTTCCATGAAACACGATGTGGGAATTAACATACTTTCTAACATACCAAGAAAGTCCAATTTCTTTGTTCACACAGCATTATATTCCTAAAGTTTTTTGTAAATTGTTTTAATCTAGTCAGAAGTAGAGAAATGACTGTTGCCAACATTCACCAAAACGTTATTTTAGAGGGGTGTGTGTGTGGGTCACGACTAGCATGCAGCCCCAAGCCCTACTTTTGTAGTCCCTCAAACCTCCCACCGTTTCTGTAAAGCCACCCCCCATTTTTGGCACAATTTTTTGGGCAACTTTCATCTGAATGCACAAGCACATACTCAAACCTACAACCTTCATTAGAACTCCCCCCCACAAAAACCTTATTTTCCAACACCTATTGGCTAAAATGGTGACTGTGATGTTGCACCACTGCTGGTTACAATTTCAGGATGGTGCTGTAGGCTATATTTCAGAGGAAGGAACTGGCAAAAGCACCTCTGATTATTCCTTCCCTGTGAAAACCTAATTAATTTCCTGACATAGGCCCTTTTTTGCATGGATTTGCCATGCGAAAGAGGGCCTGGAGCGTTGCACGATTGTGAGGAGCGATCTGCATGACACACTCACAATTGCGTGATGCTCCAGGGGCCGGATCGTGCACCTTTTCATTTTCAGCTTGAAGCCAAAAATGGTGCGCAATTGCACATTGCTCCCAGGCCCTGTGCACGCTTACCTGGCGTGTGGAGCCTCTGGAGCCTGGCCGGTCGCGCTTCCTGCCCCAGTGCAGCCTGGGAAGGTCCCAGGCTGCACTGCGGAAGGGAGAGGCGGGGCTCTCACGCGAGCAGGCAGCTCTTGCAGAGCTGAAGCAGCAGGGAAGGGAGAGCCTCTCAGCAGAGGCTGCTTGCGTGATCTCCGCACCCCAGTGCCGGAACAAGGTAAGGTGTGGAAAGGGCCATAGTCAGAAGTCAACAAGCAACTTGCAGACACATACACAAACATTCAGCTAAAAACAGAGGTTTTGGGGGATGTTGGTGAGTAGGTGTGGCCTGTGGGGAGCAGCAGGGCTACACTGACCACTGACTCCCATGCAGTTGCCCAATTCTGCTTTAAATGTATCTTAAGATCATTTACATGTTCAGTTTAATAACCTAGCTGGTGGTAGGCTTTGCCTAAAAAAATTAGTCTGTGAATTTCTTTCTGGAGGCACTCTTCTGATATACAAAAGTCAATCTGAATATCCTCAAAAGGAATTTGTAACTGCAACTTATATTCAAGCAAACGCCTTTCCATTTATATTCACATTTAACAGATTGAAACCAAACCAGTGCAGATGATGAACCTGGAAGCTACGTTTTGCCTGGGCTACATAAATGATCTGAAGACCAAGATTTTGGAACTCCCCTGTCACAATAAGCACATGAGCATGCTTATCTTGTTGCCAAAAGATATTGAGGATGATACCACGGGATTGGAACAGGTACAAAGCCCATTTAAAAGCTGCCTTTGAGTGATGAAACAATAGCTTCAGGTTGACCATTTTCATTTTTTAATTCTTCACAGTGTTAGAAGAGAATGAGAGTTGCATCCCTTTGGCTTTTCATCTGCAGTTCATCAAAAGCTTTAGGGTCATACCCTCAGAATTATTACATCTGCAGAGAGGTATAAGGCCAGGTGAAAGAACAGCCCACTATTAATGTCACGATGTTGGAGTAATACGATTGGTGCTAAATCATCCATACAAAATGTTGATATAGTGATGGTTCACAAAGACATTCCATGGACACATAGGGCATGAGTACAATAATACCTGCAAAAATTGTGATCTGGCAAGCCAAATGGACCTCCATGCTAGGAAGAAATGTATATTCTGTTAAAGTACTGAATAATATCCTCTTCTAAGATGTCTGATGATTTATAGTGAAAGTCACTGAAAACCCACCTCTCTTAGATGCCCTGTCTCAATGGAAGGATCGCCAGGGTAGAGTCACATGACCTTTCTGCACCCCACTGTGGACCAATAGGAAGAAGCTTCAGAGATGTGGGATGTCAGTGGATGAAAAGATTTGCAGTACTTCCCTTGATCAGTCCAGTGGGATCATGTGATAGGAGGGTCTTTCCATCCAGATGTCTTCCAAGCTTTAAATCACTATAGGCCCACTGTGATATGGTGAGCTTGCAGAGTGGCCACATGATACTTTTGAGGCTGTTAGGTTGAGTAAATAAACTGCACCTCTTTGTATCCCCATGTGGACATGGAGCTGAATTGAATCCCCAAACACAAGGTAGGAAGTAAGAAAGGAAAGAAAAACAAAGAAAACATACACACAAAACAACTTTGGCCTAAGGATCCCTTCAAGTAACAAAACTGTGTTCGGTATTGCCTACTAACAGTAGCAATAAAGAAGGATAATTTTATTCTTCCATGTGTCTCTTTTTATACCCTTTTCATATTTACATAAAAGAATGCTTACATTAAAGAAAAGATTCATGTATCAGCATCAGCAGAGACAGTTTGTACATGTGGTATATTTTATCTGACCCTTAACATTCTTGAGTCCACATGCTTCTGCCAACTTCCTGGGTCATTCTAAAAGACGTCTTTGACACTAGCAGTGCCCTTCTTTTCTGCATAAACATGAACAAAGCAGATCAAACAATTATGAGGCAAAGGTCATTTGATGAGCCACAAGTGCCTCAAAATTCCTGTTAATATTTCAGTTCATGATTAGCGAGTGTTAGTTTTACAGTAAATTTCCAAGCACTGAATTTTCAAACCTAACGATGCAATCTGGAAAGAACTGGAAATGGTTTCTATAGGTTGTCTCTTTCATTCACATCCACCTTGATGCTATAAAAAACTGTTCCTATTTGTCCATAGTAGCACAAAGAGTTCTTAGAGGAATAACAGTGATTCTTTCCTTTAGGTAGAACATTCAAGAAGGATAGGATTAGGTGAGTTCAAAGTTCAAATCACTTGCAGTCTTGGAAGGGAATGTAATTTAGCAATTTGACAGGAGATGCACACTTCCCTACTACTAACCTCACCCCATCTATTGTGGCTTGATATCATCATTTGTTCATTCATATAACACCATCACTGTACATGGTGCTTTAGAAGTAAAAAACAGCAACCCAACAGTTCCCTGCCCTCAGGCTTACAACCTAATTAAGACATAACACAAAAGGAGAAGGGCATGAACTTTCCTGTGGTCACTGATAGTGAAACCAGGCTTGCTGGGTCTTGCACACATAACTCATGCTCTCCATCAAATTGCGGGTTGTACAGACCTACTATAGATCCATCATCAGTACAGCATTATGAAATAGAGTATGCAAGTAAAGTATCATGAGACAGTTCCAAATGGTGGTCAGTATAGCCAGTTGAAACTATGTTCATTGCATAAGCGCTTTCTGTAGTTTTGTACACTGCCATAACTATGCACACTGCTGTAATTATGTGTAGTTATAACATCAGTGTTTTTGCAGGGATAATATATATTTCCTGGTTTTGATAGGTATTTGCCAGAATTTGCAGACGTCTTCATATTTGGGATGGAAAGAACTTGGATTTTTCTAAACAAAAAAATTGAATGTGGCAGTACTTAAAGCTCTGGGTTGCCATCCCATCATAATCAGCTGTATTTGTGGTGCTGAATTATATTTTCTACCTCTTTTTTTTCTTTTTCATCTTTAACACATATGTGGCAGGCATATAAAACACAGGATCATAGAATCGTAGAGTTGGAAGAGACCACAAGGGCCATCGAGTCTCACCCCCTGCCATGCAGGAATACATCATCAAAACAACAGATGGATGTCCAACCTATGTTTAAAAGCCTCCAAAGAAGGAGACTCAACCACATTCTAAGGTGGTGCATGCCACTGTCAAACTGCTTTTACTATCAGGAAGTTCTTCCCAATGTTTAGATGGCATCTCTTTTCCTGAAGTTTGAAGCCATTGCTCCACTAATCTCTGGAGCAGCAGAAAATAGGCTTGCTCCATCCTCCATATGATATCCCTTCAACTATTTAAACATGTCACATCTTAACCGTCTCTCCTCCAGACTAAATTTACCCAGCTCTCTAAGCTGCTCCTCATAGGGTGTGGTTTCCAGGCTTTCTACCATTTTGGTCCCCCTTCTCTGGGCATGTTCCAGCACGTCAATATCCTTCCTGAACTGTGATGGCCAGAACTGGACACAGTATTCCAGGTGGGGTCTGACCAAAGCAGAACAAAGTGGTACCATAATTTCGCTTGGTTTAGACACTATACTTCTGTACATGGTCCTACCTTTGCTAGGAATAGCTGAACCTATTGAATTTGGCACTTGCAGATTTCAGTTTAGCTCATGCTTGAAGAATTTCTCATTGTTTACAAAGAATTTGCAAATTTTTTCAAATATGGGATGGAAAAAATCTGTAGTTTTTTGAATGAGAGAAAGCAAAACTGTAATATTCCCTCCTTGCTATTGTATTACACCAGTGCTTCTACTTTGGACAGCATTGTATTGGAAGAGCTCCATTGTGGTGAATTGTAACGTTTAAGCCCCTAAGGGGCCAGAAAGTGGAAGACAATGAGCCTGGATATGAAATCTCACCTGTTCTCTTGTTTTCTGTCTTCAGCTTGAGAAGGAACTCACAGCTGAGAAGTTACTACAGTGGACCAATCCAAGTGTGATGGCAAACACCAAAGTGAACGTGTTTCTTCCCAAATTCAAAGTGGAAGGGGAATATGATTTCAAGCCCATTTTAGAAAGCCTGGGCATGACCAACATGTTTGATGAAAGTGCATCAGATTTCTCTGAAATGTCAGAGACCAAAGGGGTTGTCTTGTCCCGGGTCATTCACAAAGTCTCCCTGGAAGTAGTTGAAGAAGGGACAGACTCCCGAGATGTACCAGGATACCGGATCCTGCAACACAAGGATGAATTTAAAGTGGATCATCCATTTCTTTTCTTCTTCAAGCACAACAAAACCCGTAATATTGTTTTTGCTGGCAGATTCTGTTCTCCATAAATAGAAATTTTCATTAAGAAAAAGCTGATTTATATATCTCTTACTACAATTCTTCTGTAAAACTTCAAAATCTAGGTACGAATACCAAAAAAATAATATAAGCAGGTCATGCATTGTACTTGCCACAAGAAGTAATTCTTCAAAGTAGAGTTGAGCATACTTTCCATACACAGCATTAAAACTGTCCATAAATTTGTATTATATGTCCAAAACAGTGCAGTTCATTTTTTAATCACCCAAGGTAACTATGGACTTCAATTTTTTTTGCATAGGGAATGACTTACAACAATCGTCTCAGACAGTAATACCCAAGGGAGCTAAAACCAATTTGGAAAAGTAGTTTTGGGGGCTACGAGGTTTAGAATCCCCCAACCAGAAGTCCACTCGCCATGCTGGCTGGGAGATTATTGGGCCTATAGTCTATAACATTTATTTTTCCAAGTTCTGGAGCCAAAACACCAGTATTTTAGTGGGAAAATGCCAATCTTACATTTCCCTGGCCTTTTAAAGATACTGCTAAAAAAGTGCCTTTGTTAAATATTGTCAGGTACTAGTTGTGACTATTAGATTTTCACTGGGGATTATGGAATTTATAGTCCTGAAAGGGAATATTTCCAAGGTGCAGAGCTAAGGCACATTAGTCATTACTTGCACAATGGTGATCTTCCAGGCCTTTGTTAGATATGGGCAGAAAAATACTTCTAAAATAGAAAGCCTGTAATTAGTGTGGGATGGATTCATGTTCAGGTGAAATATGATAACATTGTACAACATTTTCAGTTTTCTTTTGTTTTGTATAATACTTTTCTACAGCTTGTGTTTGTCTTGAGGCATTCCAAATAAAGCACCACAATGAGTATTCCCCCCCCCCCTTTATTACTGAAAATAAAAGGATTTATGGAGGAATATGATTTTGGCCATTTATATATAGCCTTCTCCCCCCATAAAGAAGATATACTTCAGTTAAAAAGGTAGGGGGCAAAAGAGGTCACAGATCTGCATATTATGAAAATGTACTAACATGAATGTTTGGGTGTAAATTGAGAAATAATTACTATAATTTAAATAGAAATAGAAATAGAAATAGAAATACAGTCCATCACAATTCTTACCAGATGGGCAGGAGAGACAAGATGTAGGTTAAGGTAGCAGGTCTGCCTAGGTGTTTGTCAGAAAGCTTGATCTTTCTGCCTGTGAGAAAAGGTAAAACCAGTGTTTTTTTTTTTTTTCTGCTATGCATGCCTAGGCTGATGGATGGCCAAAGCAGTCTAGGTGAGAAGTTGACTAGGAAGAGATATGGGCCAAGATAACTGAGGCTTTTCTGTTGGTAGAACTTCTCTACCAGTAGAACCAGGATGGGGGGCAGGATCCCGTTAAGCCATTGCACCCCCTCCATGAACTCTTACCACTTGTTTCAGAGAGCTGGACAAACCTCCAGAGAAGGTTTTCCAAGGTTCCATCTTGCTAGCAGACAGATGCTATACCCTCGAATTTCCCCAACTTTGCAGGGACAGTCTTGATCAATCATCTGTGGTCCCACTTTTTCAGCTGCTTTTAAAATGTCCCAGTTGTGTTTCATTCTCCCACTTTCCCTTTTGTTCTCAGCTCAGTTGCTGCAAATTGAATTCAAAGTTTAAGAGCAATTTGTACTCTTTTCACACTACACTGTTATAGTGTTATTATTCTACTTTCAACATCCTATGGAATCCTGGGGTTTGTAGTTTACTGAGGTCAAAGAGCTCTCTGGCCGAGAATTCTAACTGGCCGTCCTTAAACTGCAAGTCCCAGGATTCCACAGGATGTTGAAAGTGGAATAATAGCACTATAGCAGCGTAATGTGGAAAGGCCCTCAGATCAGTAGGGGAACAGGAGAGAAGGGGTGGAATCCTGCTCTTCCCGGTATGCTCAGGCAAAAGCAAACTGCTGCAGTCTCTCCTAGTTTGTGATCTTCTCTATAACTTTTGCCATCTTGACTGCACTCTGATATCTTTTAGCCACACATATTAGAGTTTTCATCTGTGAAATGTTGGAGAGTATGAGATATCAGATCAGAAGTTTGGCTTGGATGGAGCCAGAGTCAATTTTCTGCCACTGGGACCCTACAGGGGCTGCCAGTGAACAAACATAAAAATCAAACCTAGAGGTAGTCAAAGATCCACTTCTGCTTTGGAAAAAAGGCTACTTTATGCTGTTAAACAATGCTGTGGATTGCTTCTTATGGAGACTTGCAGAAGATGCAATTCACCCTCTTTCTTTTTGGTCACTAAAAGGGCAACTAAGGGAGTCTGGGAGGACTCAGGGCTGCAAAATCAACCTTGGCCCACACTTTTTGCCCACCCCTGCGCTGGAGAAAGGTTGGTTTTTGGTTGCCGACTATAAAGATATACATATTTAGAACATTCTTGTTATTGTTATGTGCCTTCAAATTGACTCCAACCTATGGTGACCCTATCCTAGGGTTTTCTTGGCGCGATTCATTCAGAGGAGGTTTGCCAATTGTCTTCTTTTAAGGCTGAGAGTGTGTGTCTTGCTCAAGGTCACCCAATGTGTTTCCATGGCTGAGTGGAATTTGAGATCCTGGTCTCTTAAGGTGCAGTCTAACACTTAAACCACTACATCACACTAACTTATTCAAACCTTATTGACAGGAAATATTAATAGTGATTCATGCTATCATAGAGCAAGTATTAACAAATCTCTCAAACAAATGCTATGAAATAAAAGAAAAGGCACTAATAAACGAACTCATGTTAACTGGAAGAAACAAGCCTCTGTGACAATTCTGAATGCTGGGATGAAAAGAAAATGGAGAAACCCTCAAACCAATATTACGGGGTCCCAACACAACTCATTTGATTCAGGCAGCTCCTCAGATCCTTTTTGTGAAGCATTTTCCATGAGATAGAGCACCCACCCTTGGATGGATGAGTTGGGAATCTCTGCTTTAGAAAGCATAGTTTAACATGGTGGAGAGTGCATGTGTCCAGCACCTAGCAATTCTAATGAAGGAGTAAAGAAACCAATGGCTAAATAAATAAACTGAGGCTCTTACTGTAAGAACTTCATTAAAGATAGGGAAGCTATCTTAGGTGCTAAAGTAAAACTGAACCCATTTTATTTTTAGTGCAAGTGATAGAAAATGGGGGCTGGAAGAGAATAGGTGGAAAGTGCAACAGTGCATGGCACTAAAGACTCAAGAATGCTGTAGCCTCAACATGTGGGTGACTCAGGGCTCCACCTGCAATGCTAGTATCCCCATGTGACAATGGGAAATTAGTTAACTCAATTAGGAGGCCTGCGAGAGGAGAGCAACTTAATGAGATCTTCCACCAATGTTTACGGGGTCATCGCAAGAAAGAACCAGCCAGAAATTCCAAATAAACTAAAATATCTTTTATTAAAGTTCAATCACACACATGCAATAGATCCAAGCACTCATACACTAACACAAGAGCAAACCAAATATAAAGGGAGGAAAGTTGTTGATAGTGGAGTTTTAGGGAATGGGCAATAAATACCAATCTGGAGAAGAGCAAAGAAAGCGGAGATGCAGCTTAGACTTGTGCCTAAGGACAGTACCTGTTTGGGAATCAGAGTGACTACGTAGCATTCAGCAAGTGAGATACTATGTCTGACTGCCCCAAATGGAGGCTTTTTATACCCAAAATCTGCCTGGAGGGCAAGGGAATGAATGGCTCTTTGACCAAGCAAACAATGGAAGTTGCAAGAGTTAATGGTTGTTGTAATAGCGCTGCAATAGTGGACAGGTGAAAGAACAATGAAGGGAAATGTCCATGTGTTAGGAAGAAGGGCTGAAACAATAAGTGGTTTGGTGGGAATTTCCCATTGCTATTGTATGGTAGCAGAGATGTTACAGCTTTAGTTTAAATCTATTATCTCTGGAGTAACCTGGTAATTATTCTGACAGTGACCTTGGCTATGCTTAGAGGGGATCTTTGACCTACTTGGCAGCATATGTGTTCAACCAGGGTTTTTCCTCTGCCCAGCCTAGCCTTGCAGTCATCTCAGGGTCCATTTTGTATCAATGCCTATTAAAATATTTTGCCAAATCACATCTCACCAATTAAACCATATCAAATACGAGGGTGTGCAGGCTGGTAACAATGCCACAGAGGGCAAAAGTAATAGGCTTAGATAGTCAGAGTGACTCACTGGCCTCCTGATCCTTCTGTGATGTAAACTATTACTCTTAAAAATGTTGTTGTTCCATCTCTTCTCTTCCTGCCAGTTTCCTGCCTAAAAAGAAGGTAGACTCAATTAGCACTCTAAATAACTTTCCTATGTTAGACTGGAGTTCCTATAATAAAACATTTAGCTTGTTTCTCTAAACCATTGAGGTTTTTGCTCCTTAATCAGGATCTTTAACTGCCGCACTCACTCTCTATTAGAAACATCCCTAGGAACATCAGTCTACATCTCAGAGAGGTTAAACTAGCTGGATAAGCGATGAGGAGGCTTTGGGTCACTGCAACTACTTACCCTTGTCACTGCTACTTTCTCTGAGACGTTTTTAACTCTGTAAGTGTTGAGCATTGTCAAATGTCTAACAGCGTCTACCTGAATCTAGATCTAGTCCATCCTTTTTTTTTTTTTGGCAATCTAATGTTAGAAATATCTAGGAATGAGTCTTTGAACATTAGTATTTTTCCACTGCACTGAAACCTGTTGTTCCTGACTTGAAATATGACAAAATGTGAGTCACAAATGGGAGTGACAGAATAGTTTATAGAATCTGAGGGTTGTTTCATCTATCTAGGCTGATTTCCTGCTTGAAGTATAAAGACTACAACTAGGTGATGTTCAGATAGCTGTCCAGGCTCTGCATGAAGACCTCCAGTGAGGAAAAAATCAGAATTTGGAAATATTACTTCCTTGGACTTCACCTCCCTGAACTCCCAGCCAGTATAGCCACACATGATTTCCTCAGGGCAATTCTGGGAGTTGCAGCACACAAAAGTAATTTTACCAACTTCTGTCTTTGACATGATGGGCTTTTCTACCTTATACTGTGATAGTGCTATTATTCCACTTTCATCATTCTATGGAATCCTGAGGTTTGCAGTTTAGGGAGGGCAATTTAGAATTTTCAGCCAGAGAGTCCTTTGGCCTCAGTAAACTACAAACCCCAGAATTCCACAGGATGTTGAAAATGGAAGAATAGCACTATATCTGTGTAAGGCGGAAAGGCCCAATGTGACAATTCTTGCGTCCATGTGCTTACATTTCTACCTTCCCCGTTTCCTACATCTTCTGTGTTTTCTGTTGCTTGTGACATATTGGAAACTCACTGTTGCCACTGAACCTGAACTGAGCAGATGGATTTATTTAGGTTGCAGGCAAACAATACTTTACACAAGTCATAGTTTTCTGGTTTGGAATATAACAGCAAACTGTCATTTGCTGCTAACTCAGAAAGTAAAAGGAGAAATCAGAATGTGTAAGAAGAGAATTTGCTCAGATATGTACAATCTTCAGTTCCTACAGCTTATAGAATTGCCAAAAAAGTATGTGGTGCTACATATCAGTTATGTTTCAGATAGTTCGAAGAAGATCCAGAGATATATAGCATCATCTATGACTTGTACATTTGAATGAATTGCAACTGTTCGATGGCTACAGACAGACCTTCCATATCATGCATTTTCAACTTAAATGAAATAGTTTTGCAGTTAGTTTCATTTGCATGTTTAGGTGCGCATCATCTAAGGAGGAGAAATCAAATGAGGTAAGATACATGAGACAGAAAAGATGGTTGAATTTAAAGACCAATATCTGTATAAGTCTTGTACTTTTTCGGCATTGGTTCACATATAACTGAGCTACTGTATAGTCTCAAATCATCATATAAATACTTTCCGATAAATCTCATATGCAGTTGTGAATCACATTAGAGGTGAGAAATGTAAATGTGTCCATAAACTCCAAGATAGCATTGCAAGTCTCAGCTTTTGCTTTCCTGTTTTCCTGGTTTAAAGGAAAGAGTTTGGCTTTTAAAGATTACAGCATCTCATTTAATCTTGGGAAGATCTCACAGTGCTCCACAGCTCTGGGCCTGGATGATATCTATGGAGAATATTGCAAAGCAACACCCACCCACGCTAAAGGAAGAGGAAAGTGTTCTTTGTAATTCAGCAGGTAGTATTGTGGGAAAGGGTAGGCAGGAGAGCAACAGGTTCACACGAGACTGGCTAACTTGACACCTATGTTTCTGTTATGAGAGCTGACATCTTTCATGCAGAAATAAAAACTAGTTGAGATGTGTGAAAAATTTCATTTGCTGGTTATTGGAGACACTGGAAGACTGGGGAAAAACTCATGAACAGGCATTTCTGTTTAGTTATTTCTGCCATGATTTTGTGCTGTTCAGAATTATTAAAGAAAGGAAAACCATTTCCCCTCAACATAGAAATCTTCATAATATGTACTCACTTTCATACCTGAGCTTCCAGGGGGCCGAGGGACCACAATGGAAATATTTTGACTTAAGTAAATATATATGATAGGAAGCTTGAGGGGAAAAAAAGTGCATCTATTGCAGAGAGCCCACAAAATCAATCTAAAGGCTGTCCAAACAGCCTTCCCTGTAAGATTCAAATTGTTTTCAAATAATCAGAAGTCATCCAAAAATATACAGGCTCTGGGATAATCAAATCTAAAACTGGGAGGGAAAGATTCAATGAGTGTGGTAAGAGGATAAAAGCACTCTGAAACATCATCGTGAGGTAATCTACAGCAGAAATATTAATCAGAGGGTGTGGCAATTGTTTTTATATTCCAACTCCCCCAGAGAGTGGATGAACAAGCACTGAGCAGAGAGGATCTCTTAACTCCTGAAGACAAGAAGGTAGGTATTCTTTTGATTGTTTTAGTTTCAATATGCCTAAAGGTAAATTTTTGTCAAGTAACGTTTTGCATATAATATGCAAGAGAAAGTTGTGGGGTGCAAAAAGAATGTTGACTTATATATTCAGAACACAACACCAATTTTATAATATGAGAATCAGAGCAGTGATGTGTGAAAGTTGCTTATGCCTGTAGCCACAAGATCAAATAAGAGATGATGTTAATGAAGGGGATAGTTAACATGCACATTATTTAAACATATAAACGTGGGGTGTGTGTGACAGATCAGAAGCAGGGCTGTGGAGGATGGAGAGAAGAGCTTAAGCTCTCCAATCCTGCTATAATCAACAATTCAGAATGGAAGCCTCTATTGGTCCCATAACTGATGTCACATTTAGTTAATAGCAAGAAACTCTGCAGTGTTTTTTTGTTTGTTTGTTTTATCGATATGTAATATGTCACCACTAATTTTTACAGGAAAATAATGATCTACTAAAGGCCAGGTAGAGAGAACATGCTTAGATGCAATGTTAACAGGGATAGCAATACCACTAGGCAGAAGGAGGTGTTCCCCTCAGGTTCTGGATTCTGAGAGCAATGTTGGAAGCCCCTTGGCTATTCCTCCTGAACTCTGGCTGTTTCCCTTAGCTGGAGGACAGATCTACGTATGCCCTCCCCGCAAAAAAACAAAACAAAACCCACAACTGTTCAGGGCACCATAAACTCACTTACAGCCTCAGGTCTAGTGGAGGACACACCGGTAAGCTTTGAATTAAGTTTCATCTAGCAATCTAGCTGGCTTCTGTTTTGTACATTGTCTTGTCCTTTGTCTCAGACAGCAAATTGCCTTGGAGTAGTCACTGATGTCTGTTCACACAACATAAAATAGTAACCCCTACCCCAAAATGAAAGCAAGAATAGGGAATGTGTGGCTCTCTAGATATTCTTGGATGTTAACTCCCATCATCCCTCATTTTTGGATGTGCTGGCTTGGACTAATGAGATTTGCAATCAAATACCTTTTTTTTTAGGGCCAAATGTTCTCTGCTCTGAAAAAACACTGAAAATAACAACTGGCTATATGATATCATTTGAGACTATGTCAACATTTTGTAGTACCTTTGAGGCTGAGACAAAGAAGTTGGTAGCATAAACTTTCATAGACTTAAGTATACAAAAGCTTATGCTACCAACTTCTTTCTTTCAGTTAGTTTCAAGGATGCTACAAGATCTCTTTGCATACTGATTAAGGCTAACATGGCTATGTCTTTGTATTTAACAACTGTTCAGGAGAAATGACTTGCTATTTCCATCTCACACGATTTAGAATTATTTTGAAGTTTGTGCACAGTAGTTTTTAAAAATCAGTGGTAATTTTGCACTAAATATGTCACAACTTTGCTGTCATGCATTTCAGTAGATAGGTTTCAGCATGTTTTATCTTTAAATCACTATGCAAATATAATCCTGACTGCAGTGCACCTCACCCAGGATCCAGCTTTCTTCCCCTGCTTTCCTTTGTTTTACTTTAACTTGTTCAATAGCTTCTTTCCAGTACTGTGGCTTTTTTTTTGCCATGAACTTTTTGTACTTCGTGCTAATATTTTCTAGTTTTGTGCCACTTTTGTGTACAAAATATATTGAAGCAGACTAATATTGAAAGACGTTGCTCAAGAAATCTCATATTAGAACGAAGACTAGGAATACCCCTTGCCTGGGAAAAAGGAAATTTCCAACTGGGCATGTCCTTCCAAGCTTACATTTGCAGTATAACAAAACCAGTTCAGCAACTCATTTGTGCTGCCAATTACTTTCTTATTTACTTATAGACTTCTCTCTCTCATTTGCTTTCCTAGCCACATCATGGATTTGGGTTTCACCAAGGATTATTCCCTTCCTAAAGCAATTACAGCATTTGGTCTTGATCTATATAATAAGTTGAATAAAAGTGATGCTTGCAGAAATATCTTCTTCTCTCCAATGAGTATCTCAGCTGCATTGAGCATGGTCCTAGCAGGTGCCCGGGGAAATACAAAGGCTCAAATGGAAAAGGTAAGCATCAACTGTGGAGATTGGGGAAAATAAGGGGGCCCTCCCCTCATTCAGTGCTGACTTCTGCCTTGAATAGGAGCTAGGGATTTCCCCCAAATTCTCTTGATTTTGAGCTGTCACCGCCCATTGCTCAACCCTATTTTACAGCAACGCGGCGGGACCTTGCCTGGGATTAACAGAATCTATTCTTAAAGTCCCTTCCCTTCCCTCACCTCTCCCTTTCTGGGTAAGAGGAATCCTAGGTATGCTTGTTGCCAAGGGAGATGTAGGAATGGAGAGAAAACAGAGGCTTTACAGAAAGCATTTATTTTAAGGCATGCCAGGTAAACAAGAAAATAATACTCATGAAAAGGCTCCTCTCCATTCAGGTACACTTAATAGTTACAGTAGTAATAAGAACAGATAGATTCTCAGATCAGCCAAACTTCTCAAAATAACAAAAAGACCTAACATAGCTAATTGGATACATTCTGAGCTGCTCATAGCACTTGGTCATTTTCTGAGATGCTATGCAGGGGAGGGCCAGAAGATGGCTTATCCTGTCTCTACCAGCATCCATGCCCCTTGTTGATGTTTTTGGATGTCTCCTTTGTTCTCTCTCCCTACATAGTGCTCTCTCAAGGATTTTATAATTTCTTCATGAAAGCATCTTGAAGATTCTCACCTTTTCCCCCCTAATTGGTCAACTATCTCTTGTGACCTGTGATGCTAACCCTAATAAAATGTAATCTAACCCTAACAGTTCATTAACCCTTTATATGCCTGAAGGGAGAACTATTTCCCTTCAGCACTGAAGCCTGGATAATGGGAAACTCCATTATCACATCAACAGAAGTGCAACATTTGCTGGCGGTGACCTTTTCTCTGGATACACTCTCCCCAACATCTAGTGTTGGCTGTCAATGAGCAAAAATGAATGGTCCTTACATTTAGCTGTGCCTGCTTCAGCCTCTCATCTGTTGATGGGACAAAGAACTCTAGGGACTTGCCAGTTCCTTCAGCTGGATTTGGATGGGACAACCTAAGACAAGGACAAGTACCCTGGTACCCTCCAGAGGTTTTATACTGTAATTTCTATCAGTCTCAGTCACCATGGGCCAGTGATAGAATCACTGAATCACAGAATCATAGAGTTGGAAGAGACCATGAGGGCCATCAGTCCAACCCCCTGCTATGCAGGAACACACATGAAAGCACTCCCAACAGATGGCCATCCAGCCTCTGTTTAAAAACCTGCAGATATTCCACTGCCAAACAGCTCTGATTGTCAGGAAGTTCTTCCTGAGGTTTAGTTGGAATCTCTTTTCCTGTAGTTTGAATCCATTGCTCCTTGTCCTAGTCTCTGGAGCAGTGGAAAACAAGCCCGCTCCCTCCATGACATGACATCCCTTCAAATATTTAAACATGGCTATCATGTCCCCTCTTAATCTTCTCTTCTACAGACTAAACATACCCAGCTCCCAAACACCTCCTCATAAGTGATGGTTTCCAGACCCTTCACTGTTTTGATCGCCCTCCTCTGGACATGTTCTAGCTTGTCAATATCCTTCTTGAAGTGAGGTGCCCAGAACTGGACACAGTATTCCAGATGAGGTTTGACCAAAGCAGAATAGAGTGGTACTGTTACTTTCCTTGATCTAGACACCATACTCCTATTGATGCAACCAAGAATTGCATTGGCTTTGTTCACTGCCACATCACACTGTGGTAAGGGTGTGCGCTATGGTAGGGGTGAGACTTCCTATAAGCTTCAGCCAGCATGGCCAATTTTAGCAGGGATGAAGAACCTTTGGCCTTCCAGATCTTTTGGACTTCGGTTCCCAGAGGTCCCAGCATGATCAAAGATGATTCTGGGAGTATAAGCCCCAAGCTTGTGGAGGTCTGAAGGTCCACCATCCTAGGATTATGGGGTTTGTAGTCCAAAACATCTGTAGAATGCCAGTCTGCATGTTTGGAAATTCATGATTTGTGTGCGTGGGGTGAGAGTGCATACGGAATAAGGAAATGAATGCTTCTCTCAGAACTTTTTTATGCAGCTTCTCATATTTTTCATCCACTTGCAAGCCCAACAACTTTTGAATGTTCAGTAAGACTGATTTATGTAGTAGTTCTGATGTCAGTGGAGTTGTGAATTCACTCTGTGTTTTAGTCTGAACTTCAAAAGAATTTTCCAAGATGCCAAACCTATCTGGGGTGATAGGATTCAGCACCTTGGATAGCTCATTTAAAGTTCAGACAAAAATAAGGAACAGGTTCACCACGGCCCTGACATAGAAGCCACCACCCACTAGGTGTCATTGGACTTATTGCTATGTCTACTCCATCACTGGTATCCATGGGAGCACAAAGCCAAGACAGCATCACAGTGGTGTTTTAAATTTATATTTTGAAATCTATTTTCTCTTCAAATGCACACCTGAGGTGAGAATTGTTTCAGAACATTTTGAAAGTTCAGAAGCCAGTGGAAAATAAATTCTGATCCACATATTAGCTGAGAGGTATGGCTCCAGTGGGTTTGCATCAGATTTTATTGTTAGGAAAGATAGGAGAAACGGCATATTCTGTGAAGGCTTTCAGGATGTATCTTCAGAGATGGCCAGGAAGGCAGGAAGAGTTGAACCTGTTGATTGTTGTGGACCTCTCATTGGCATTTGATATCACCGATTGTGGTATAACTTCTTATCTTTATCACTGGAGCAAGAAGAACTGTATTGTGGTTGCTTTGGTCCTTTTATTCGTATGTCTCCAGAAGGTGCTGCTGCTTGTACTGGGAGAGTCTTCTTCCATCTTGTGCACTGTGATAGGAGCATAAGATGTCCCCTGCTGGACCTAATGAATACAAAGAATGGGCAGATGTGGCTCTCCTGGTGTTAGACTACATCTTCAGTCATGCTTCACCATTGGCTGTGCTGGCTAGGACTGATGGGAGATGCAGTCCCATGATACCTGAAAGCCTACAAATTGCCCATCCCAATCTAAATTGCTGCTTTATTTCCAAATGCAGCCAGTTAGATGTCTCTAGTAAGCTAGTAAAGAGCACATACAGACTAGAACCCTCCCCTGTGGTTTTGGTCTCGTTTATGATTTCTGGACTTCGTTTTGGTATTTGGTGGTAACTGCATCTTGCGCCACACAGTTGTAATGGACAGATTATGAACTAAATATAACTGTGTCAAATATACGAGAGACATTGGCTAGCCCCTCCATCTATATTCAAGAAGGAGGAAAAGTCAGATATTTTGCAGCTTGTCCGTTAGGTTTGCAAGATCAAATTTTTCATAAGAATGCAAGAAAACATTTAAGAATATCTAAAGAATAGGTATACTTAAATACCCTAAAGGCACCAGATCTCGTCTGATCTTGGAAGCTAAGCAGGGTCAGCGCTAGTTAGTACTTGGATGGGAGATTGCTGATGAATACCAGGTGCTGTATGCTTTATTTCAGAGGAAGGAACTGGCAAACCCATGTCTGAGTATTCCTTGCCTTGGGGGACTAAAAATGTTAGTAGGAGTTGTAGTGCAAATTCGGGGCACTTTGGTCCAAAATGTAACTTTTGTTAACTACAAAAAAGGCTGATGATGCAAGCTGCTGCTCAGTTAGGAAAGCTCTCTCTCTCTCTCTTCTTGTGACCGCGACTTCCAAAATCCTTCGGAAAGCATGGCTAGTGGGAATTTTAATTCATCAATGTATATGTTCAGGATCTATGTTAAAGAAGCAGAGCTGAGATGTTTTATCCACTTTCAGTCTTGTGATATCAGTGACTTATACACTGGGTAATGGATACTTGAATCAAGCCCCCAACATTATTTCAGTTGAGAATACTGGATCTCTACTGGTTGAACCAAAATTGCTGCTTCTTAATTGAAAAAAAAAGTGCTTGCAAATGTGGGCTAGTATTCTTTATCAGTGACTTAGTTAAGTAAGTAATCTCTCCTGGCCTGACGTCCCCTGTCAAAAACAAAACAAAACAAACGAACAAAAAACCCAAAACAAAACAAAACAACACAACACCAACAAAAGCTTGACAGAAATGTCATTTATCCAAATTCAGATGGCTGGCAGAATAGACCTCTTTCTCTCCATGCAGCTGATATAAAGAAGGTTGCAGAATTATGACTGTGGCTACAGTGTGACAGTGATGACTACGTAGCAATTGTGAATATGTAACAGTTATGGATGAGTAAATCTAGGTAACTGTTCCATATTCATGATCACTACTTAGTCATGATTATGACACTATTGCCATGATTTTAATTAAATATACTTAGTTAAATATATTTAACTAAATAGAGAATACAGACTACTGGCCATTATTTACTTAAGGGATTTGTATACCATTCTTCACTTCTTATCCCAGAGTACTTTATAATAATTTCAAGTGCATAACAATAAATGATTATAAATGCAATTGTGACGTTTCCTGCTGCCCAGCCTGATACGTCTTGTGTACAGGTCTGCACAGCCTGGGAGATTTCTGGATTAAGCCAGGGCGCGCACACACACACACACACACACACACACAGACAGGCCAGCTTCTATCCTCCCCCCACTGGGAATTGCAGCACCCATTTCACTATTGTCCCCCTTTGGCCTCTTCCGACCAGACTGATCTCCCTCCCCTGCTTTCCTTAAATGCTAGCCCTTCTCAGCAATAAGAAAAAGCAGACTTTTAATCCTAAAAGAAAGTGGTACTCTTGGTACTAATGTTGTAATGGTAGCGTGTTTAATCCCTTACGTAGAATGACACTCTGTGAGATTGCTTCTATAAAACAGAAAGTTACATTTTATTGAAAGACTGTTACTGTAACTTGTTTGTCACTAAATTTTTATAATACAGCACACCCCTTCTCTCTCTCTCTCTCTCTGCTCAGCTCATTTACTGTCAGTTATTCACTCTATTTCTCAGCTCTCTAACACAGCTCTTTTCTCTTTTGTCCCTCACTGGACAATAGATGTCATGTTTTAAAAGAGAAACACAAGAGATCAAACTAGGCAGTTCACCCAGTGTTTAGCATGTACTTAGAAGTGATATTCTTTCAAGCAATGAAAGATGTCTGTCATAGCAGGTGTTTTTCCTTACCTATACATTTAGCATTTAGCAAGCGTTGCTTTGTGATCATTGAGTGTAAACATAGGCTAATTTGGCAAATGGAAAATAAATATGGGCTTAATTTGGAAATCTGATTGGTGAGGCATATATTATAGAGAAGATCACACTGTGGGAGGAAGACTGGGTTTATCATGGGAATATGCACTCTCTAATGTTTACCTTAACCCTTGGGAGTAATGGGAAATTGCAATTAATATATTAAATGGCTTTAAATAAGATTTTCCCCCACTCTACTTTCACACCCCATTTTACATTGCTTACAACTGGTTTCCCTTATAGGTGCTACACTTTGATAGAACTCCAGGAGGTACAAGGCCACATCCTCTTCAGAGAAGAATGCCAGATGTTGCATCAGGACCTTTTCCAGTGGTATGTCAAGAAGTATTTTTAAATTCCACAGGCTGAAGTTTTTAGCCAAATTTGTTGTATCATCTGGCCCAGTAGCCAGAAATTCTGTGCTGAGGAAGTTGGGCTCAGGAATTGTATGCATCAGTTACCCTGGAAGAAGAGGAAGAAATGCTGTCACTATGCCAACAGAACCACAACTTTAAAAATTACTTTTTAACCTGCAAGTTCCAGAATTCATCAAGCTGTACTTTTGCTGGTATAGTAACAATGCATCTCCACCAGTTTGGTTTACCTAAGGTCTGATCGGAACATTGTTCTTATTGTCTGTCTTCAAGCCATTTCCAACTTGTGGTGACTCTAAGGTGACCCTATCACAGGGTTTTCTCAGCAAGATTTGTCCATAAAGGGTTTGCCTTTGCCTTCCTGTGAGGCTGAGAGAGTGTAACTTACCCCAGGTTGCTCAGTGGGTTTCCATGGCTGAGTGTGGATTTGAACCCTGCTCTCCTGAGTCATAGTCCAGCATTCAAGCCACTATACCATGTTGAATATACAGCACAGAACCTACAACACAGAACTGAAGAAAACCCAAACAAACTGCAAAAATGACCCCTGTCTCCCTGAAAATATCTTCAAGGCTAGCAGTCTGGGACTGTGCCAGCACAAATGTCTGCATGATGACCATACACAGAGGAAGTCAGTGACAAAGACATGCCCCCAGCATCACTGGCAGCCAGTGGATTCCATGTTAGGGATGTGGTGAATCTGCTCTGGGTTTCACTTCAGATTTCAAAGGAGCTATCCAAAGTGCTGAACCTGTTTTGGAGATGAGGCTGATGCCATCACAGCATTTTTGTTCGTTTTTTTAAAGTCTAGAATAAGTTACAGGGTATTCAAACAGTGGCCAACACTGCCAGTATAATGTCCTGCATCACAACACTTACAGCATACAAAATGCTTCCAGACTGTTAGCCAAGGGGGAGAAATGGTAATGACTCTGGTATTGAAAATCTCCAGTTACCCCTCCAGGCAAGTCTCTTAAAAGGCTCATATGGACCATTTTGGAACACAATGCAAAAGGAGAAGGAAGGGGGGTTCCCACAGTGAAACACTCATGTCCTTCTCTGGGCAGAAGGCCTGCAGAGAGTAACCCAGCCATCCTGGGAGAAGGTTTCAAGAGACACAGTGGGAGTCACAGACTCCCAAGAAAAAGGTAAGGGCAGCCGAGAGCGGCACAACAGGAAGACAGGATACACTGTGTAGGCAGTACTCATTCTAGTAATGAAAAGACACCTGACTGTGAAGTCGTTGCAGAAGACTGACTTCCTCCATTTTGATTTGCAGGCCCTAGAAAAGAGATATAGAATACAGAATTAGAACCATTAGTTTGGACAACTGATCCTTTCAACAAATTCTTCATACTTCATTCTTGTTTATTTCCATGGAGGCCCTAATTGTTTTTAATCTTTTGTTGGAAACTTTCTTTCACATGCTGCAACTAGGATGGGGGAATCAACCTAGAAATCAAGAAACTCCTGTCTCAGCTGAATCACCTCAACCCTGGTTACCAGTTGAACCTAGCAAACGGTTTGTTCGTACAAAAAGGATATGAATTTTTTCAGGTAAGTGCTTTCATGTTCCCAAAGGAAGTGTTACCCTGATTCCTGGGGGTCCCGGGAGGGACACCTAAGTGCGCTCTTACTTTTATAAGTTGGGGAAATTAGTCAAGAGCACAGCCTAGCAATACGAGAGGCAGGGTAACGTAGCAAGATCTTGAACCCTATGTTTATGGGGTCAGGCCGAGTCAAGGAGCACACAGAAGTTGAAATAATAAATGTTGTTTTATTAAAACACAATCAAACAGTGTATGCAGCACACTCACACAGATAACTAAAGAAATAAAGGTTTGAGTGGGATAGAGGGATTTTTAGAGGAGTTGTTGGTTTGGGTGATACTTCACCTGTCCTGAAGCCTGGTTGGAAGCGGAGAAGGTGGGGAGCGTGGATCTCAGCACGTGGAGCTGAGGGGAAGGCTCGCTGGACAAAGTGACAGCAAGGTGGGATAGAAGCCAAGAGCGATCCAAGGAAGCGCTCAAGGTCAGGGGTTTTTATAAGGAGAATTGTGACCGCAGGCTGGTTCGGACTTGGGGAAAACAATGAGTTTGGGGCTGGAGACAAAGCCTCCGAAAGGTCAGAATTTGAATGATTGAGTTATAGCCAAATTGTCAATAGGATAGCCAGTATGCACATGCAGGGTACTTGAGCGTTGTATAGTTCGATCATCAAGCTGCCAGCACGGGGCAGAGGATCTTTTGAAAGCTGCGTGCATACCTAATGAAGGTACTTGCCTTGAGGTCTCCTGAAGCTGCAAGTCAGCTATTTCTGGCCTGCCTGTATTGTGTTGGAATATTACGGTGATTATCGGCCGAGCCTGTGTGCGTGCTTGTCCAGGGGCCTCGCAAGCACGTGGAGGGGAATGGGTATGTGAGGCCGAATTATTGATATCAAAAGATATCTTTTTTATCCCACAAGCTCAGGCTAGCCAGGGCAGTAACAGAAGGCTGTAAGCTCAGTAACAGGGGATGCAAGATGGGTGCCCAAAGTCTCCTGATATCTTCAGGCAGGTTTGGGAAAGTTCTCTGCCTGAAACTTTGGAAATCTTCTGTCAGTCAGTGTAGACAATATTGAGATGGACCAGTGTTATGGCTTAGTGCTAGCCAGCTCCCCATGGTCTTAGACAGTATCTATGTAGGCCACTGCAAACACAGAAATCACCACCACCTTGCCTTTTGCCCTTTGCTCCCATACCTTTATAGAGCATCTGGGGAAAAGCATCTTTTTTCTTTTAAAGTGTGTACTCCCTGCATGCCTTGTTCCTAGAAGTAAATAAAACCTCTTGCTGCTGCCAAATTTCAGCACCACAGTGATAATTTTAGTGAGTTTGGGGGCACAAAATCAGGCGTGGGATTTCTCACTGTGTGGCTCATTTGTTGCCTACCCCTTCTTGTTATTGTTGTTGTTGTTGTGTACTTTCAAGTCATTTCTGACTTATGGAGACCCTGAGGAGATCCTATCCCTGGGTTTTCTTGGCAAGATTTCTTCAGAGGGAGTTTGCCTTTGCCTTCCTCTGAGGCTGAGAGAGTGTAACTTGCCCAAGATCATCCAGTGGGTTTCCATAGCCAAATGGGGATTCAAACCCTGGTCTCCAGAGTTGTACTCCAATGCTCAGACTACTGAACTGCACTGGCTCTCACCTCTACTTTCAAATATTATCTGACACAGTCCACTCAACCTGGAGTCATCTCCTTAGATTAGGAGTGGGAAACATGGTCCTGCAGAAGTTCTTGGATAACAACTCCCATAATTCCTGACCATTGGATGTGCTGGCTTGGGCTGATGGGAGTCAAAGTCCAACGACAACCAGAGAGCCACATGTTCCCCATCTCTGCCTTGGGTTAAAAAGAATCCACTATGATGTGGAAAGGGTGTATTGCTTAAAAGCATTCTAAATATTTTAATAGTTCTCAAGGAACATTCTGTGCACCTTTAACATTTGGCTGTGTTTAGCCTCCAAACAATTGTGGTTAGTTGCAGATGTTGTTCTCACAGACTTGATGGTTCCCCTTCAATGAGCATTTATCTTCCCCTGATAAACTGACTTCAACATAGTTTTGGGGAAGCCGACATGCTGAATGACTGGTGTCAGAAAAACGCTGTTTAGAAATTCCTCAGTCTACAAAATCTCTTACTCATTTTTAAATTTTTTTTTTGCAGCACTATCTTTTATGCATTAAGGATGTCTATGAAGTCACACTGCAAACAGTTGACTTTTTTAGTGCTACTGAAGAAGCAAGACGTACAATCAATCTTGAGGTCGACAAACAGACACAGGGTAAGAAAGCCAAGAGCATGTTGATAACTAGAATGACGTGTCCTGTTGCAGTATATCCAGGGGTCTGGGCTTTGCAGAAGCAATGAAACAAGAATCTCTTCCAGTCAAGCATAGGTGAGGCAAGTTTCCTAAAGCTACATTAGGACCACAGAAAGCTTTCAGAGGGGTCAGCTGTCTGAGCTGTTCAGCAGGGGTGAGAACAGTGCACCTCTCCAGATACAATGAACTGCAAGGCCCAGCAGTCCAGTAGCAGTAGTAAGGAGTTACAGTCCAACAATATCTGGAAGCCCACATGATTGCCACCCCTACTGTAGAGAGATGTGGTCTCAGGAAAGGGTAAAATCCCTCTGACACAAAGCTCTTCCTACAGGTGATCCACTGCTCTAGAGTATCTGGCTGTGCTTTTTAAATGGTAGGAGTCTGAGGAAGGTGGAAGGGCTACATCATCAGACTGGGAAGACACAGCATCCAGGAGTCTTAGTAGATCACAAGCTGAACATGAGTCAACAGTGTGATATGGCAGCTAAAAAAGTCAATGCTATTCTAGGTTGTATCAATAAGAGTATAGTGTTTAGGTTAAGAGAAGTAATAGTACCACTCTATTGTGCTTTGGTCAGACCTCACCTGGAATACCATGTCCAGTTCTGGGTACCACAATTCAAGACGGATATTGACAAACTGGAATGTGTCCATAAGAGCGTGACCAAAATGGTAAAAGGCCTGGAAACCATACTATATGAGGAGTGGCTTAGGGAGTGGGGTACGTTTAGCCTGGTTAAGAGGTGACATGATAGCCATGTTTAAATATTTGAAGGGATGTCATATGAGGCAAGCTTGTTTTCTCTGCTTGAGAGACTAGGACATGGAAAATTGTCTTCAAACTACAGGAAAAGAGATTCCACCTAATCTTTAGGAGGAACTTCCTGACGTAAGAGCAGTTTGACAGTGGAATATGCTGCCTTGGAGTGTGGTGGAGTCTCTGTCTTTGGAGGTTTTTAAACAGAGGCTGGGTGGCCATCTATCAAGAGTGCTTTGATAGTGCATTCCTGCATGGTAAGAGGTTGGACTTGATGGTCATTCTGGTCTCTTCCACGTCTATGATTCTGAAGGAGAAAGTGGCAGAAGGTTCCTCCATAAAGGGACCAGCCAGTGTATTCCTTTCTCATCTAGGTCCTCCATGGGGCACTGCAGAGAGGCAAGTTCAGGGCTAACGATGCAAGAGTGACAAGAGAGATTGGTGATGAAATGGGAATTAATAATCCAGGTAGGTAGCAAGCTCTTCCCTGCTGGAGGTCTTCAAGCAAATCTAGAAAACTTTCTGTTGGAGGTTCTCTAGCTGTAATTTTCCTGCCATAAGCATGGGGTTGGGTGTTGAATGAAATGGTGCCACCAATTCTATGATCTGGTTGGATTACCACTTTATTTTTCTGGCAGGCCTTTAATGGGAAGGATATTTTTAGGAAGGTTCTAGAGCATTAGGATAGGGAAAATGGAGGCCTGGACTGCATTTCTCATTGCCTATGTTGGAAGTGGCAATCTGACAACCTTTCGAGGTCTGCACTCCCCTCTCCCCCAACAAAGAACATCCTTACTGTGCATCTCTACCTACTGCATGGATGGGCAGGAGAGCATCCTTTGGCAATATTCAAAGTTCAGACAATTAAATCCACTTTACTACTGTATGAACAAAAGACACACATGTTATTCTTTAGACTTTCCTCGTTAATTCAGTTTTCTTTTGCTCTCAGGAAACATCAAGCAACTTTTTGCTCCAGGTGTGATTGGGCCCGAAACTGTGTTGGTGTTGGCGAATGCCATCTACTTTAAGGCAACCTGGAAACACCAGTTTGATCCAGATCATACAATGGAAAGAGATTTTAGGCTGAATGAGGTACGGAAGCATGTCATTATAAGCTCATGTGTCCCTTTTCACAGTGGAGGTAAGTAGGTTATGAAATAATCTAAATAGGTTACAAATAGTTGTCAGTCTGAAGTTGAACCCAATGGCACTGTCCCAGTCTCCTTTGTTGAGCAGTATTCTGTCACACAGATGAACTTGTGGCTGTTCCTGTACTGCAGCTCAATCAGTACAGCCCAGGGAGTTGACCTAGTCCTCACTGCCAAAGAGGTGGAATGGGGTGGGGTGATTGACGGAGACTGACGGCTTTGTTTTGGCGTTACCTGCAATTTCTGCTCATTCTCCTCCCTTTGTGGAAAAAAAAGAAGCTGATAGCTTTGTGGCATTCCCTAGTTACATTGCTAGATGGCGATAAACACAAAGATCTCCACCGTGTTTGATGCAACTCAAACAAAAAGAAATGAGTCAGAAACATCATTAATCGTCTGAAAACTTTTTTTTTTGCACAGATAGCCAGGTTGATCCTAAAACAAGGGCCAACCAAAAGGCACAAAATATATGTATTTGTCATGTTTTGATTGGCCTAATAAAGGGATTGGCAGAGATTCATTTTCTTGAATGATTTAAAATCAACACATTAATGTTAACATTAATGCTCCTAAGCTACACCATTTTTCCTGATCTGGTCCAAGCTGCTGCCAGATATGCTATGTATAGTGATAATGAAACATCTGCCATCATTTATGGGATGCTTTGTTCAGAATTCCTGTGCCATGACTTAGCATGCAGTTCTTTCTCTCTAGATGAAGCAAAGGAAGGAAGGAATACATGGTCATAACTCCCATAATCACTGGCTGGAATCAATAAGAGTTGGAGCTGGGCACAGCTTTTCCATCTCTGATATAATACATCCAGTTAGTGGCTAGCTAGTTCAGATGTTCAAGGCGTGATAACAATATTGCAAGATTATTGGCTTGAGTCTCATACTCATCATCTAGAGCCAAGCATTATTTTTGTGGCATTTTTCAAAGTGTATTTGATAAAAGTTTTGTTCACTTGGGAAGTTGTGTATAGTTGGAGTCCTCTCCTGTAGCTCCTTAAGAAGGAATTATTAATTCTGAAACATGTCAAGCAATTACTGACTTGTCATTAATGATTTCCTATTTCTGCATACCACCATTTTTTTGAAACCTTCCTTTTGGCTTGCTACGATCGCAAGAAAAAGAGCTGAGAGGATTCCAATGTTCTAGAGAGCCCTCTATCTCCCTTCAGCCTGCAGGTGGGGAAACCCATTTTAAATACCCCTTTAAAAAAGTGAAACAGCTCAGCCCTTATAAAACAACCCTAGCATACCAGGTTAAGAGGTTGTATCACAGTTGCTTGTACATTTTTGACTTGCAATTTTTTTTCTTTTTCTTTTACTCAAAGGAGCAGTCAAAAATGGCACCTTCATCTACAGCCTGATTGGCACAGTACTTTATGACTTACCACTTCATGTTTCTCCATGTGTAAATCCATGCCTTACTAGGGATTTACTGTAAGGTGTTCACAAGAGGATGCTCCTTCAATTATAAAAATTCCCTAGAGCCTACTCTACTCTACTCTACTCTACTCTACCCTACCCTACCCTACCCTACCCTACCCTACCCTACCGTATCCTATCCTATCCTATCCTATCCTATCCTATCCTATCCTATCCTATCCTATCCTATTCCCCAGAGCAGCCTTCCCCAGCCTGGTGCCTGCAGGATGAATTGGAATCCCACTTCCATTACTCCCTCCTCCAGAAAGCATAGTGGTCACATTGGCTAAGGACAATGGGAGCTATATTCCAACACATCCTTGCACACGAGGTTGGGAAAATTTCCCCATAGGGAAGCTTAAGCATTTATACAGATGTTTGGGGATACACAATATATCTCATGCTGGTGAATGTCATTAAGCCTAGCTGTTTTTATTGGACTTCTCTGCAAAAGTCCTTTGCAACTGATGAGAATGTTGACTGTCCTATTTGCAGCAAAATAGAATGATGACTTAAAAAGAAGAAAGGAACCACAGTACGCTGGAATAATAATACATTCATAGGGCACTACAATCAAAACATAAATCAGCATCCATATTTATGCGTACCAATGGATTAACAATACCTAGAATGATGTGTGATAATCACTTTCCTGTGTATATAAAAAAGGTGTTTCCCATGTATGTGTATATATATGCACATACACACAGAGTATAATTAATTGGTTGAAGTGCTCTGGGCTCTTTCAGAGAACAAAACCTATTTCCTGCACCTTAGGCTCAGTCTCTCTTTATAATTGGATTTCACTGGATCTTTTTCTTTCAGTATTTGGATGGGAGTATTATCATCTTGCATGACAGTCAGCATGGTGTAGTGGTTTAAGCATTGGGCTATGATCCTGGAGCCCAGAGTTCAATTTCCTGCTTGGCCAAAGAAACCCACGGGATGATCTAGGCCACCTCACACACTCTCAGCCCCAGAAAACCCAAAGATAGGTTTGCCTTAGGGTCACCATAGGTTGGAAATGACTTGAAGGCACACAACAACAACAACATTCTGGGGGCATTTTTAATTAGGGATTTCCTGGTTTAAACTTGCTTTCCAAGCTACCCCCGTCCTCTAGCAGCTCTAACCACTTGAACAACAGGAGTGTACAATGTTACCGAAAAGTAGATCGGCAGTTATGCTCTTAGTTTTCAAAAGAAGTGAACGTTGGCAGCATGCAGTCTTCTTGCCATGTTTACATCTGACAAAAGAATGTGTGTATTGGGTATATGCATATGTTTCTATCTTTCAAAACAGAATGAACGTAAGCCTGTGCAGATGATGCATCAGAAAGGTCAATTTAAGTTGGGACGCGCAGGGGCAACAAATGCCCAGATCCTTTGTCTTCCATATGTTGGTGAGCTGTTGTCCATGATCATTCTGCTGCCAAATGACATCAGTGACCTGGAAAAGGTAAATCAAAAACAAGTTCTCATGTTTGTCCATCTACTATGTAAAAGTCAAAGTTTGTGAGTGAGTTGTCTGTTTGTCTGCATCAGGCAGGCAAAGACCTCATAAGATTGGCTGGCTGTGAAGATGCTATGGAATCCTGGGGTTGGCAGTTCTGGAAGGGACCTTTAGAATTCTCAGCCAGAGAGCTCTGGCCAGTTGCTATGGAGATGAGGCCCAGCAGCAAGAATGAGGGCAGTGTATTCCCCCAGAAACCAAACCTCGGTATGTTAACAACTCTGAATACAGATTGCATCGGGGAATATGGGGAACAGTTACAGATACTGAAATAGGCCAGTTGCCACGGAGATGAGGCCTAGCAGCAAGGAGGAGGACAGTGTATTCCCTCAGGAACCCAAACTGTGTATGTAAATAACTCTGAATACAGATTGCATTGGGAAATATGGCGAAAAGTTACAGATACTGGAGAAGACAGTTCTTAAGAAGAAAATAAAATCCTGGGCAACGCCAGGTTAATATGCTAATCAAACTATAAATCTCACAGGTAATGGCCCAGTATAGATATATGTGTCAGCTTATCTAATTTGTCCTCACTTTTGTGTGCCCCCATTCCTTCTTCCTTTGTCAGCAAGACTAAATGAACTAATTATTGTGTCTAAAGTGCTGCTAGGAGCAGAACTTCCAGACCAAACTGCTTCAGAACAGAGAGATATTGTGCAATCACCTACCTCATTCACAGAATTTCACAGCAGGTCCAGATGCTTTTGTCCTCTGACTGAACATCTAGGAGAAATTACTTGTTTCGATGAGAACTACTAGAACACTTCATATAACACTGTCACTGGCCATGCTGGTTGGAGGAGTCTAGAAATTTCAGTCCAAAAGACTAACTTTTTTAGGCACTTGGCATTTGTAAACTTCTTGTGTTGAGTGTTCTTTTGACTTCTTTTTGTTCTTTCCAGAAAAAAAACACATAAGGGGTGAAAACATGGAATAACAGCAAAATATCTTTTGATTGGTAGTGTTAGGAGCCTTCCCTCTGGAAATATCCCAGACTTTGAAACGAATCTCAAAACTGTTGGAAATCCAACAGTGCTCAGCATTGAAAGAGTTAAATGTACCTTAGAGACTGCAGCAGTGATAAAGTTAAATAGTGTTTCAGTGACCTAAAGTCTCCTCATGTCTTATTAACCTATTCCAGCCCCTCTGAGATATAGAATGATATTCTTAGGGATTGCTCCATGGCTTAAGTACAACTCTTCTTTATTATTTCATTGCCCCTAAAGTAAACCTACCTCAGTGGTCTGTCCTGTCTCTGCTTAGCCTAGCTTAGCTTAGTACCTTTTTTCTATCTCTAATGGAGTTCCTACATAGTGACCTAAAATCTTCTCACGTCATGTACCTTAGTTCCTATGACAAAATTTTAATTTATTTTCTATAGTCATTGGTGTATTGCTCCTTAATCATAATAGGTAGCCACTCAATACATACTCTCTGTCAAAGTCAACAGAGTCCCACAGCGCCCTTAATAGCTGCAAATTTATTATAGCTTGAGTTTTTCGGGACCATACAGATTTTGGGATTTGGCCAATTCATTACATGCCCTTGCATCACTTTCATCTAATGGTGTGAGCTATACTGTAGTCCATAAAAGTTCGTGCTCTATTAAATGCTTTCATCTCTAAGGTGGCACAGAAATCTTCATTGTTTATGGTGTAGCAGACTAACATGGAAATAGTCACAGCTTCAAACTTTGTTTTCAAATCTTGGTTTGTTCCGTTCCTGGTAACCATAGTGTTGTTGTTGAGGTACAATGGGAAGTTATGGTTATTAAACAAGGAAATGTTCTGTTATATCAGGAAGAGAAGAGAGGAAGCAAGGGCATAAAGATTGTTCATATCCCAGCTTAATGAACCAAGTTATGTGTGTTGAAAACAGAACACTGGCCAGAATCCTGTTTGGGCATTGCATGCTTGTAAGTGGACTTGTGTGTTTCAGAGATACAATTGTGAAGATGTGTAATATCCATAATCAGTAGAGGGCTGCCATTTCACACCTACGTAGCAGAGTTAGCAAAGGAACCAATGCACAATGGGACACTGATGAAGAAGTTCCAGTGTGCATCGGGCATTCCCAATGTGCACTGGTTATGCATCTTTGCAATTCAGTAACTGGGTTTCTTAGTGCCTCTGCTATTTAATTAACTGCATGCAAATTTACATTATGTGAAAGGAGATGAAGGATTCTGGCTGTCATATTTGTAGGGATCAAGCTGGGATGAGAAAAGCAAGTAAAACTATTCCTTTGAAATATGGAAGCAAGTATAAATGGATTTAATCTGATCTGTTAAATTAATTCAGATATCTTGTCTGATATGATTTTCTTTATCACTTACTCAGTGGTTAAGTATGTTGACCATAGGACAAATTCCAAAATCCACATTGTGGTTATACTTTCACTAAGCCAATGAAAGGCACAAAATTCTCTGTGCAAGCTTTTTTTTTGGTTTTTGTTTTGAAAAACATATTTAAAACATGTCCGGCAAAGATAGTTAAAAACCAGACAGGGATAAAAACTGAGTCATAGGGCATTTTTGCACTACGCTGTTATAGTGCTGTTATCCTAGTTTCAACATCCTGTAGAATCCTGGGGTTTGTAGTTTTCTGAGGCCAAAGAACTCTCTGGCTGAGGATTCTAAATGCCCCTCCCTAAACTGCACGCTCCAGGATTCCATAGGATGTTGAAAGTGGAATAACAACACTATAGCAGTGTAGTGCGGAAATGCCCTTAGAGTCATGTAGGCAGTATTAGAGAGCTGTAGTTTCAGTGTTCTGTTGAAATGATCTGAAAAGAAGTGTCTATCATCCTATCAAATTTAGCTTATCAGGCTAAATCCTAATGTACCCCTAGGCTTGTTGGAAACAGGAAATACAATAAAAAATAATAAATTTTAATTCTCCATTTTGAAAATACATCAGCAATGACAAAACCTTGAAAATTCAAAATTGTCTCTATCCAGTGAGAAGTTCTAAGACCCCTTTGTAGGTAAACAGCAGAGAGTTTCTTAGGCAGTCTCTGTATTGTCACAGTTGGAGAAATATTTAGGAAGTGGAACAGGCATAGTGATTCAGTACAAGACAGACCAATACCTGTTTTAGCTTTGTTTGGAGGGAAGAATCCTTCAGAAAACAGAAGTCCCCATTTAGGGTGGAACAAATGTCTGCTCCTCCAATCTAGGATCCCACTGCTGAATGGCTAAACTCTGTATTCTTCAAGGCATTTTGACTATAACTCCGAAATCACTTACTGTGAATTTTCACTCCTGGTTTTTATCTTAAAGGTTGAAAACTCAATGACCTGTGAGACGCTGGCAAACTGGACCTCCTCAGAAAATATGACGGAGCATCGTGTGGAGATATATTTACCTCGGTTCAAACTAGAAGACACCTTTGACCTCAACCTTACGTTGCAAGCCCTGGGGATGAATGATGTGTTTGATGAAACCACAGCTGACCTATCAGGAATGTCCCCCTCACGCCAACTGTTCTTGTCCAAAGTTATTCACAAAGCCTATGTGGATGTTAATGAAGTGGGGACTGAAGCAGCAGCTGCAACAGGTGTTTCTGTTTCTACCAGGTCCTTAGTATCTTATGAACTATTTTTAGCTGATCACCCGTTCCTCTTCTGTATCCAACATAATCCAACTAATACTGTACTTTTCTTTGGCAAATTTTGCTCTCCTTAAAACTCAAGTTAATTTCCTTCTTTAAGCTTATTAAAGATTAAACTGGTGTTGCATTAGGAATGTTTTCATTTCTTTTATAAGACAGTGCATTCTATATAAAGGCTCTTTCTTTGGGGGTGGGTAACACTGTTTTCATATAGAGCTTTACTAGCTCTGCGTTGACTTAGCTTTCTTTTCTCTACCCATAATAGAAGGCAGAAGAGGGAGGGGTGGACTTTTTTGAATTTTTGAGTTCACTTCCCCTAATCCTTTACCACTGCCTATGCTGGCTAGGACTTCAGGAAACTGGAGTCCAAAACAGCTGGAAGGTCAAGGGCTCCCCAAACTTTCCATAAGGTGGGAAATGGGAGGAATGTCCTTTAAACATGTTAACAGGCATTATCAGAGACACTGGGAAAGCTCACAGGAGAAAACTGGAAAGGCAAATAAAAACTGATGCAACATTTAGTATCAGAAAAATAGGGGAAAAGGAATGAATGCTTCTAAACAGCCCCCCCAAAGGGGAAAAAAAAAGATCTGGCACTTTTAAAAAACTCAGTATTTGAGTTTAAACTCGGCATTTTTAAACTCTTCATTTGTAATATACAGTCAGCCCTCCACATTTGTGACTTTCACTTTTGCAGATTTGATTACTCACAGATTATTTGCTGCCCTATGCCATTTTTAACAGGGACTGCAAGTGTCATGAGACTGAGAAACTGCAAAAAAGGCGTATCTGTCCCTATTAAAAATGGTGTGGGGCAGCAGAGGAGGTGGCAGCAAGTCCCACTAGCCACCTGCTTCTACCTTATGAAGGAACACTGATGACTCAAAGGAATCCACAGTGGATTGAATGTGGTGATCATAATTTTGTGTGTGTGTTAAATATGGTTTGGGAGGGCCTAGAGTTATTCATGGCTTTTCCACTTTCACAGGGGTCCTGTGCCCCTAACCCTAGCGAATGTGGAAAGATGACCATATTCAGAGCTGGCTGTAGGTCTGAGAGAGTTCCCTGCAAAGTGTTTTCTAGCTGGCGCTCTTCAGGAGGAGCTTGGTATATTCACCCCATTCATGGCTCACAATGCCTCAAACAACACTTGGGTCAAGTGATCTGTGGGAGTTTTAAATGGGCTACACTCAGCTCTCTGGTGCTTCTTGGAATAGTGGTCATGGTGGAGATAAAGGAGATGGAGGCAAATGCTGCCAAACTCCAGCTTCTTTTCCTAGCTCTGATACATGAGCAAGTTCCCCTTATATTTCTCATGTGTAGTAGATTTCATAGATTAGAATAACAATCAACTATGTCACATGTGATGGAATCATGACCTTTCAGACGGTGATGATTACTATTCCCATCAGCCCTCACCCTTGGCCAGGCAGCTGGAGTCGATGGGAAATGGAGTTCTACAACTTCTAAGAGGCCATCAATTTCTCAACTCTGTCTAGGATTTCCAGGTTAGGGTTATTCCAGGTCCTGATATTTCAGTGCTAAAATCTGAGACCTACGGGCAGAGACTAATGAGGTGACGGGGTAGGCCCTGGTGATGTTACAAAGGTATTGTCATTGCGTGCCTTCAAGTCATTTCTGATGTTTGGCAAGCAAACCTAACAGCAAGATTTTTCAGAAGGAGTTTGCCTTTGCTTTCCTCTGAGGCTGAGAGAATGTGACTCCCCCAAAGTCACCCAGTGGGTTCCACACCCAAATGGGGATTCGAATTCTGTTCTCCAGAGTTGTAGTCCAATGCTCAAACCATGACACCATGCTGGCTCCCTACCGGGGCATACACTTCAACATTTCACAGATGAAAACCAAGACACCCATGGCCAAGCAAGGTCAGAGTATGGTCACGATGGCAAAAGTTATTAATGAAGAAGAACAGACAAGCTAGGAAAGGTTGCATCCATTTGCATTTGTCTGAGCCAACTGGAAATGGCAAGATTCTGTTCCTTCCTCTTCTCCTCCTCCTCTTGATTTAACTGCTTTTATGCTCTGAACTTGGTTCGCACCAATGGAAGGAAGCTGAGGAGAAAGGGGGGAAATGGAAGGAAGAGATAGGAACCGGGCCATTCTAAAAGCAGCCGAAAAAGTAGGATGACAGAGGATTAATCAGGCCCATCCCTGCCAAAACAGGACAGATGTGGGGACAATTGTGGTGATGTTGTTAAGCATCCTACATTAAACATTAACCACAATTGCATAGCGTATGTCATTCAAATAAAACCTCACCACAAAATCTAGCAAATGAGGAACATATCTTTCAAGACAGCACTTTCACCTCAAGAGTCCTTTCCCTTGCCCCAAGGACCAGAAAACAGAATCCATTACCCTGAGAACTGGGAATCTTCTTCCTGTCCTATAGAGTATCATTGCTGTTATTCAGTATAGGGAATACTTATACAGCAGGACAATGTAACGCAGGGAGGTACTTGTGAACCATCTTATAGGGTTTTTCTTCTGTCTGACGACAATACTTGGTCACAATATCTGTTGAAAACTTGCATTGATAAATTAAGTGTTAATGAACGATTTTGCAGCAACAGAAACGTTTGACGTCCTATGATCTGTTTTTTGAAATGGATACAAAGTTCCCAGAAGTAAATTTCAGGGTCAAACAAAAATAAAGATCTAGGTCCTTTCTGCAACTCACATTTTTGTGGAGCTGGGGTACGGGGATAGCGCGAGCAGCCTCTTGCAAGAGGCTCTCGTGTCCCTAATTCTTCAGCTCCGCAGCTGCTTCCTGCTTGTGAGCAGGTAGTGTGAGAGCCCCTCCTCTTCCTTCTGCAGTGCAGCCTGGGATTTTCCTAGGCTGCGCTGGGGCAGGAAGTGCGAGCTCCGCGGCTCTGGAGCTCTGCACGCACGGCAAGTGCGCGTGGGGCCCTGGAGCGATGTGCGATCGCTCACCATTTTTAGCTCAAAGCCAAAAATGAAATAGTGCATGATCAGTGCCTGCCAGGCCCTGGAGCATTCCGTGGTTGCGAGTGTGTCGTGTGGACCGCTCCTCGCAGTCAGGCGATGCTCCAGGGGCCCTTTCGCATGGCAAATGCCGTGCAAAAAGGGCCCTAGGCATTCCCAAATTAGCAACCCTGGCATCCAAAACAAAAATAAAAGCCTAAGAACACAGAAAGAGTGTATTTTTGTAGTCACCACTAGGGGGAGTGCTTAACACATGGATGTATTGCCTGGCTAAACCTCTGTGAAGCACCCTGTCTGTTTTTCCAGAGGCTAAGCAGATGTAAATTGCACATATTAATGCAGATCTGCACAACTTATGGCTGAGCCAGATGTGATAAATAGACTCACATTGGTGGCTGGCATGTAGGGGTGTTTGAGGAATCACCTAGTTAAACTGAGAAATTTACTACTGTAAAATGTAATAAAAGGTGCCCAATGGAATGATATCAAAAGGTATTTGGCATCTGAGTGTGGATGGCTAAATATCACCTCCGTTATCTAAGGCAGCTTGCTAGGGTGTGAAGGATGGTAGATACCATTGCACTTCTGTTCTGCTGGCAGGCTTTTTGTGTCCACCTGGTCGTCCATGGTATGAACAGAATGTTGGTCTACACTTTGGCAGGCCTGTTCTTGTACTCTTCAGTTCTTGATCAATATACTACAAAATTATTTCCAAATTTCATAAATAAAACTATATTGGGTGATCAGTGGATAAGATTATCTTTCCCTACAAATTTATTCCTCACTTTGTTACAGTCTGCAAGAGAGGATGAGTTCCCTTATTGGTTGACTTTTCCTTTTTAAAGTTCTCTGATAGGCTGGTGGTTTTGAGATGAAACCTAGGCCATTTCCACACTCGAATGTTATAGTACTATTATTCCACTTTCAACACCCTGTGGAATCCTGGGTTTTGCAGTTTAGGGAGAGGCATTTAGAATTCTCAACCAGAGAGCTCTTTGGCTTCGGTAAACTACAAACCCCAGCATTCCACAGGATCTTGAAAGTAGAATAGCACTATAACAGTCAAGTGAGGAAATGGGTGCACCAAAGTCCACTTGAGGAGTTACTAAGGTTTATTGTTCAAGGCGTCAGTCCTGTTACAAACCAACCAACCAACCAACCAACCAACCAACCAACCAACCAACCAACCAACCAAACAGGGGCATGACTCCTGTATGGGAGTTACATCTTTGTAACTGGATTTACAGAGGCAGGAATTAGAACTGGGCAGTTTTATAACATCGTTGTCCAATAGAGGGCTGCAGTTATGGTACTATGTAGCATTGCTGGCAAGGTGACCAATGTACAGTGAGGCCTAGTGTGTATCGGGATCTATGTACAATGGAACCTGATGCACAATGGGACTTAATGCACAATGAGACAGGGCATACATGGGGACATGGGCTAGGGAGAGCTGATGTCATCAAACTCTGCCAATGTGCATTGGCACATCCTCACTGGTGTTTTGTTATGTGTCTTTGCAACTCACTAACAGGGTTTCTCAGTGCCTCTTTTTTTGTAGTTAAATATATGTAAAGTTATGTAACGTAAACATCATGACATAAGATTCTAGCTTGGATTTCCTTGCTGAGTTCCCAGAAATGCAAACCTTAACAAACAAGCAAGCAAGCAAATAAGTGAAAATTCTGAAAACATGATAGCTTTGTGATTGTGTGATCTTTCTTGGGGGCAATGTTGAGTGATTTTTTTTTTCTAAAAAAATAGTGCCAAATGCCCAGATATAGTAAAGGGTATAAGGACATGGGAGGGAAAAAAAGGGTGAAAATTCAGGAAAACATGTATATGTGCAGAATTCCAAATAAAACCAGTAAAGTTGATCTAAGTTATCAAATTAAATCTGGAGTAGGAGTATGTAAAGAGTTCAGGGCATATCTGCTCTTCCACATGACCATTAAAGAAACAGGAACCAGCTCCAGTTTTTAGTCTGACAACCCCACAAGAACCACACATAGGAAATGAAACCTGGGAAGGTGGTAAATGCTTCTAAGCCCTCTGGAGGATGAGGAGGGAGACAACTACAGCTCCCTTTTTTCTAGGAACATTTGGAAGCATCCCAGCACAAGAAGCATGGAGGGGGGAGGCGGGCACCAACAGCAGGCTTGAAGCATTGATAATCCAGCCTTGCACGTGAGACAGTTGCATCACTCCAGCTAATAGCAGGGTTGGGCCTGCCCACAACATGGAAAAAATAATCTTATCTCCCGTTCTTGGAGAAGGTAGAGTGGACACTTTAGCAAAAGGAATGACGCAATGGAAAAGGATACCTGTTGTTCTGAACTTGAATAGATGTATATGTTGCAAAATGTTCCGTAGCTCCTTCTGTGCTTTGTTATGGAAATCAGTACATGCAAAGTTGTGGGTGTTAGGGAGTGGTGGTACAGACTGTGGGCTAGAGAACTTGGCTAGTTTGTGGCTGCCTCCAGATATCAAAGGATTCCTGTCCCAGCCATAAAAGAAATAATTATTCTTCGATAAATACTACATCTTATGACATTGCCCAGCATCAGTATGCTATTATTTTCCCCTCGAGCTATATCCACTGGTTGGCTAATTCAGAAAATTTCAAAACTGGATTTTCAAAACTCATCTTATTACAATGATCATTTCTGCTGAGTTCAGTTTCTAGCCTACAGTTCCTTGTAATGCCTTTTTCCATGATAATCAGATCTCAGCTAGCAGCAAGCTACTCACACCACACATGGGAGGATGGTAGGCTTTGAGCAGCCCAGTCAGAGCCCCTTGAGGGGGAGGCCAAGGTTCAGTTAAGCCACTGGAGAGGATCTAATTTATGACTACAGCTTGGAACAATTACCTTTTGAACTATAACTTCCAGAATCCCCTAGCAAGTGTGGCCACTGGCTCCACTTGCTGGGGATTCCTGAAGTTGTAGCAAAAAAAAAGCAACATGCTAGGGATCTGATTTTTCTTCCCTATGCCTCACTAGACTGGATTCCAAAGGGTGAGGATTGTGTTTGAGGTCCAGGATAATATACAGGCGTTTGCACTGGCTCTAGTTGCAGCAGCATCTGGGACACAGAAGAGCTACCTGGATCTTGTACCTTTTCTAGCCTTTCTCCAAAAGCTGCTGAACAGACAAGCAGCACACTGCAGGGCCTTCATCTCTCGGGGATCATATGACTGAACTACAGCATCTGGCATCCTTGTGCACTGCCCTTTTAAGTTTTATGAGATTCCTTGTTCAGTTTCTTCAGATATTCCTAAGGAGATTCTTGCTAGATCAATGTTAATAACAAGGTGAGACAGAACATGAGACAAAGAAAATTTCTTTTTGGTGTACTGCTGCCTGTGGTGGTGTGGCATCACCATGATATTCTTTTCAATATCAGATCAAAACCTACAGGTTTTCCCCTCAGTTATCTGACAAGTTAGAGATCAGAGCACTGTCTCAAAATGGAATTGGTTAAAAAGCAGAACCCCTGTACTGTACTGTAGGGAGCATGAAGGACTTACAGAGCCTCACCTGGGACCAATTGTGTTTGCTCTGCCTGCAAAGTGTCTCAGTCAGCTTAGTGCCTCCCCTCCATATAACTTTGCAAGTGGCATGCACAAGCAAGTGGTTCCAAGAGAGTCTCCAAAGACAAGAAGATCTGATGAAAGAGCAGAACTTCCGTCGAATGAATGGAACTTGTCCTTAATTTGGAAGTATCAAAACACTGAGTCATCAGAAAATGGTGTGTGTGTGTATGTGTGTGTGTGTGTGTGTGTGTCAAAAGATGAGGCTTCCTATATTTGATTTTTGAGGATTTTCATCTGGTTTATAAAACTGGTTCAATGGCTGTTTTCTATGTCTGGCCCTTTCTGCAACTCACCTATTTTCGGCGCTGGGGTGCGGTGCTTGCGCAAGCAGCCTCCGGAGAGAGGCTCTCGCTTCCCTGCCCCTTCGGCTCCGCATGAGCTTCCTGCTTGTGTGAGAGCCCAGCCTCTTCCTTTCGCAGTGCAGCCTGGGACCTTCCCAGGTTGCACTGAGACAGGAAGCGCGACTGCCCCAGCTCCAGAGGTTCTGCACGCAAAGTAAGTGTGTGCAGGGCCCCGGAGCGATGCATGACTGCGCAGCATTTTCAGCTTCAAGTTGAAAATGAAAAAATGTGTGAGCGGTCCCTGCCAGGCCCTGGAGCGTTGCACAAATGTGAGTTCGTCGTGTGGACTGCTCCTCACATGTGTGCGATGCTCAAGGGGTCCTTTCACATTGAAAATGCCGTGCGAAAAGGGCCCCTGGTTCAATGGCTGTTTTCTATGTCTGTTTTATGTGTTTCATGCCTCTATGTTGCAGCAATTAAAGTTGTACATAAAACCATATATTCTATATAAAAACCATATAGTCTATTTCTCCCACTGTATATTGTTATGGTAAGAGAAAGAATGATTTTAATCGATGTAATGAAATAAAATATCAGATCACTAATACACACACAGAGGGATGTCTGTTGCTGTTACTTGCACCACAGCTGTGTAAGAGTGTGTGTTGACCCACATGGGAGACAACAGGAACAATTTGGACCATCTGATAATATCACTGAAAAGGCAACAGAAACTGAATTCAGCTCAGAATTATCCAGACCATTTTCTGGTTTGGGAAAAAGCTATTTGCTAAACTCTTATGATACCTTTTCCTTAAGACAGAAAGCTATTTTATCTTCCAGCACAGGTGGCAAATAGACCTTGTTTAAGGATAGAAAGAATGTTGTAAATATTTGAATCCCAGAAGAAAAAAAGGTTTCTTAAGTATTGGCAAACTCTAACAAGGAGAATTGTGGATAAATGACAGTCTTCACAGTTTGAGATTTATTTTGAGAAAAATCTACATGTGGGGTATTTGCACAGGAAACTGCATTTACCGAGGACAAATGAAATTTTCTTCAACAAAGACAAGTTTTCTCTGAAGAAAACACAATTTTCTTTGCAAAAAGCACAATTTCTGCACACAAAAATCCTCCTTGCAAAAACCCTATATGTGGATTTTTCACAGAATAAATCCTGAACTGCAAATGGTTCTTGAAAACTGCAGTTTTCAAGGACATTCTTACAGCAGGGAAACAAAAGTTACTGTAAATTTTTTTGTTCTTGACCATGAGAATGAAATTTACAGAGATTTACATCTTTACAGTCTTATCTGACTCCATTTGATAACTTATTATGTCAGCAAATAAGACAGAATTGCAATCTCGGTTGCATGTGACCATAGGTTATTTAAGGCACCCTCAGAAGTCACATCATTACGAAGTGGCTTGGCACACTGACTGCATCGTTTGGAACATTAAATATGTCTACGTATTAGATACAATCTTAATCACCCATTATAATTATTTTTTTTTACAAGAACAAGTTTTATTTGGTTATACCCCCCCCCCCCCGGTAATATCTGCTCTTTCTGCATCTGGATATATTGGTGCTGTATGTGCATGTGTGTATGTGTGTGCTTAAATGGATGGTTGAGCTATAGTATTTTCCTTGCATTCTTTCTCAGGGGGAAAATGAGGTAACCCTCTGAAAATCCATCTAACTTCACTAACTCCAATGGGACTCAGCTTTGACTAACCATATGTAGAAGCAGGTTATAAATATCACAGTAACGGTAAAGAAAACAAGTTATCCTGAACCCACATTTTCTTCATATTCTGCTCCCAATGAGAAGTATGCCCTTCAAAATTCCATGCAGAGAAAGGAGACATTGGCAGGCATGGGAAGGAAAATATATGGCTTGCAAAAGTTCAGGATATACTGTGTTGAAGTCCTTTGGGCTAAAGTCAAGGGCTCTGGGACCTAATGACCACCCAGAGGGTGGCAGATGATAGAACACAGGCAAGTACTGCTGGCATCTTTATTCAGGCTACTGCAGACATGTCAGAGCCGACTGTTTTTGATATTGCTGGCTGTAGCATCCCTTTTTTCTTCTTATTTAAAAAAGAAGACAGATAGATAAATAGATAGATAGCCAGATAGATAGAGAGATAGGTGGAACATGACAGGCGTGGCCTTGTTTATAGATGATTTTGCTTTTATTTTTTAACTTAAAGATTGATGCTAGCCTTTCCTACTAGAGAAATAGTGCTTATGTTCAACAGAATGTGTTTAATGTCAGGGCAGAAGAGGCAAACATCATTTCAGTCCTGTTCTGAAGGTACTGTGATTTAAGTGAGTTGAAAATAACTGCGTATGTTCAGAGGAGCTCTCATAGTTTGGCAAAATCTTTGTTTGGATTGTGGTCCTAACATATCAGGAATGTTAAAGCTGTTTTAAAATGTGCAATGGTGGTATTGGGGGGGGGGGGAGAGAAATGCTAGTTGTGTTCTTCACAAGTAAATAATACATATGGCAATTCTCTGAAGCACCACTCCCACCGTAAGGCCATTAAATCCATTGTCTAAGACCACAGTGGGCAACTTGTTAACCTCCCAATGTTGATGAGGTATAACTACTACAAAAAGCATAAGCAGAATCAACAGCAGGGGAGGGAAGGAGATGGAAAGGAGAAGCATGTTTCCAGTATAGCCAATTCTGAGGAATGGCAGGGATCTGGAAGGCCACACTTATCTATGTTTGGTCTAAGATTAACTCACTAAGAGGCATCAACACATGAGGGGCCAGAAGGTTATTTTGGGCTTTTCAGGCCTGTGGCAAGGTGCACAGCCTATGGCAACCAGAAATGACATAGTGGGTGATCAGAAATAATTTTGGGTAACTTTTAGGTAGGTTTAGAGAGCTAGAGGGATGTAGTGGTGGTTTGACCATTGAACTGTAACTCTGAAGACCAGGGTTCAAATCTCCACTCAGCCATGGAAAACTCTGGGTGACCACGAGTCACACTCTTTCAGCCTCAGAGGAAGGCAATGCCAAACCTCATCTGAGCAAATCTTACTAAGAAAACTCCATGATAGGATCGTCTTAGGGTCACAGTGAGTCAGAAATGACTTGAAGGCATACAACAATAACATTTTTGATGTCCATTCAGGGTGGGCTCCTGAAACAGCATTTATTGGCCAAAATTAGGGCATAGAAATCTATTTTCACCTGAAAAAGAGGTTTTTTTTGGGGGGGGGAGGGGGTCTAGCTGAATTACTTTTTTCAAATTTGGGAGGGAGGGTTCATGGGGATTCAGTGCTGTATAATCCCCACACTTGAGCTAACTGTTCTTTGCTGATCCCATGTCCTCTGCTTATGTATTCTAACAAATTGATTTTCAGCCACACTTTCAGACACATACCAAGGCCCAGTGGGATTCTGAACATATATATTTAAGCTTTTTGCATTCACAGGGAGAGAAAATCTCAAGAAATGAGAGCGATAAGAGGCCCAGCGTTTCTCTGACACAATTCTAGCAAAAGAGAATACAGATACCTACAGAGTTCGCAAGTCAAATATTTTTGTTTCTATAGAAGTTTGTATGAAGCTGCCTCAGGCAAAGTGATGCAGAATTCTTTGTGAAATTCAAATTTTATATTCTCATTTTATAACAGCATCATTCAAAAAAGGGATTCCAATGAATTCTCCTTGAAAAGTTGTCTAGAAATCTTCTTGTGCCTCTCTGGTCATAGCATTATGTAGCATTTCTCTTCCAAGATAAAAATATGTGCTGACATATGACTCAGCACATATGCAACAAATGTTTAGCTGCTGCTGCTGCTGAGAATGGTCATTAGATTTAAGCTCCTGTGACAACCAGCTGGGTTACTCTCCACAGAGCAAGACATTTCTAGAAAGACAATTTCTGCTTCCATTTTAGGTATTCTTTCTGAACCAACAGAGCAATTGCAGAACAGACTGATGCTGTTTTAACCTGTATTAATGATAACATGGGGATTATGAAGCAATTAGCCTTCATTAACTTTCAGGGTTGCTCAAGAGTTATTCAAAGTGTTGATCTTATATAAGAAATAGGTTGGCCTTGGATTCTTTTCAAAATAACATCTCAAAATGTTTGTGTTCTCTCCTGCTGCTGCTACTATGAAACCCCCTTCTGATACCATATCTGTTTTTTTTTCCAAGGGTACTTAAAATCATTCTCCAATCCTGTTCTCTCTGCCAACACCTGCCATGAAATGAAGTGAATCAGCAGCTTCACACAGATGCAATCATATTACATCACCATTCGGCCAATCTTTCTCTTCCCTTTTATCGTCCTGCATCTATAGTCTAATTTTAGACTGTAATCCTTATGGCAGTTTTGTATGGACAAGTTGATTTAATGGTGGTGAAAAATTAATTGCCTTCTTTCCTTAGAGAAAGAATGATGCTGGTATATCACGTCAACTAGTCCATCTTGGGCTATCTGAGATGGAGAATGGGCCTGATAATCCTATCACATTAGAGCACTAATTAATGTGTTGCTTTCAGAGTATTTCTGAGGAAGCCAGACACTAACATTATTATGAAAGGACAGATGACAGTGAAAATCTGCACAAAATAAACAGTGATTGTACAGCAGTGTTTGTGTCAGCAAAAGGGACCGTATGGCACTGGAGATGTGGTTGGATTTCAGCTTCCATCCATTCTCACCACTACCAATGCTGATTAAGGTTGATTGGGGTTGTGATCCAACAACATCTGATGGATCACAGCTTCTCCAATCCTAACTTATGTGGAGCCAAGCAAGGCAATTCTAGTGATTGCAATACTTTTAGAAGTAGAGAATATGTTTATTCAGCTTTCATCTGTGAATTGTTAGGGGTATGTGATGAGCAGTTATGAGCCACATGTCATTTTAAATTTCCCTTTAATACGTTGGAGACTTCTCTTGATGGTAGCCCCAGGGGTACACTGATATGAGATGGGGATCACCAGAAGTTACTTTACCTGGCGACCTTTTAATCATGGAGCGGACCCTGATTCTTCTACTTCATCTCTCATGTCATTGTTTTGGGTTTACATGAGGTATGAAATAGAGGGAACACTGCATTTTGCTCTGTTAATATTTCCTGTCCTCTCATTCTGTTTTCATGCAGCTTCAAAACAATGCTTCTAAAACAGAATCTTTATGACTGCATGAGGAGTTTGCTAACATAGTGAAACTGGCAGTTGTGACAAAGATGGCCAGCTATCTGCACTGAGGTGAGATTCACATGTGAACCACAGATCTTGGAAGTAACAGACATTATAAAGGCATTCATGACATTATATGTTACTTTCTACTTTCTACATCATTCTTTTTACTTGTTCTTCCTTATTTTAAATTATGAGGGTGAACATTGTTACTTTTAAATGTTTTAGCAACCAATTGTTGAACATGTAACATTGACTCATTATTTCTGAAACATTACAGTGAGCCCTCTACTTTTTCAGGGGTTAGGCACACAAGACCCACAAGAAGTGGAAAACACACACACACACACAAAAATAATGAATGCTATTTTTCCAGTGATGTATTTAAGTGTTTTACTTCAAGTCTCAAGTCAAGTATCAAGTCCTTGCAAGATAATTCAAGTCAAGTCTCAAGTCTTTTTCCACTTCCGTTTCCTATGACATAGCAACTGGTTGCTTAGTGGAGTGTTCCTGCTAAGTTGCCATTGCAAACGGACCAGCCAGGGGATTTTTTCTTTTTTTTCTTCCAACTTTTCCCCCAACTGGCCTAGTTTACTTCTTCAGAAGAAGAAGTCTGGAGGGGCTTGGAGGGGACCCTAGAATAGTTCACCTAGCCTCTCCCTCTTTGGGGATGGGGCGAAGGGGACGGACATAGGGTTGAAGAGCTGTCACGGCCATTTGCAGACCGCTTTTTTTTTTGCAGCATTTGTGATGCTATGGATTTTTTTAAACAAGACTTTATAAAACGCTACTTTATATTGGAAACGACTTACCTTCTACTTGAAAATATTTCACCAGAACAACTCTGTAGCAATGATCATTAAGATTTCTTGGAAATAGATTTTCCAAACTTCCTGCTTTCAATATCTTTGTTGTGAATACAGTGTTGTTGTAAAGATTGCTGGAACAGCAGTAAAGCAACGTGCAAGAAGCAGAGTGGAAAACAAGATGCGGGGAGATCTGCCAAAAACCAAGAGTAGCCGACCTAGCAGACCAAGAAATTCCGTGAGCTACAAGAACTTTAAGACTGACTGAAAAAGTAGAAGCTAACAAGATCTCCAGGTATGGTGTTTAAGCCTAAGGGAAAATAGAGACACCGCTACTCTGAGTTGTATAAAGATGTTTACCACCATTCTTTGTTTTTTTCAGGTTTATATTTGTGACTATCAGGACGCCCTTCACTGCTTCAAGACTGTGAGTCATGAACTATTCTTAACTCAAATTAAATTGAATTTAAACTGAAATTAACTAGTATATTAAAAGTATATGCCATGGAAGATACGAGAATTAGAGTAGATGGTCTAACAGACAATTTTGAGAAGCTTGCAACTTGAAGCTATGAAAACTAAGATACTGAGAGCCCAGTACCGCAAGAAGAAATCAGAGATAAGACGACAAGAAAGGGAAGGGATAGGGAAAATTAACACAGAAAAAACTGAAACATGAAATTACCATTCTAATTAATTTGAATCACATTTCACTTGAAAGGACTCTGTAAGGAATGTTTAAATGAACTTTGACTATTACGATGACAATATAGTTAATTTAAATAAAAAATAATTAATTTGAATATAATCATTCAAATATACTGCAGATGTAAAACATTGTTTCGTTACCTTTGATATATATACACTTGCTACGCTCGTCTTATATGGAATGAACTAAGCCAACTGTGAATATATTTTGAACAATGAATTGATGAATTAAGTTAATTGTGAATATATAATGTATTGAATATATTGAACATTTTGTTAGAATGGAAATACATGGGTTTCTTTGAATAATTTATTACATTATTAATTAAATCTATTAATCTAACTAATGAATCTATTATTAATCTATTAATCTGACTAATGAATTCAGAGAACTTAATGAATTTAATTAATGAACCTGTCATCTTCTAGTATATAGGATAGATTATATAGAGTATATAGACTATAGGGTAAGCAGAGTATACAGAGCATATAAATTGAAAATAGATAAAATAGAAAAATACACATAGACAGTACAGACAGCAGATACAGCCAATATATTTGGAAAATATCTATTAAATATTATTATTCATTCATAAAGGATGAGATACAGAGGCTTATTGACACAGAAGATATAGAAGTTTAAATACAATTAAGAATCACGTTTATTAAATTTGCTGAATTCATTAAATGTTTTGGTTACGGTACTCGGTTAATAATTTAATTTATAAGTGGGGAGGAAGATAAAGAGGGAATCTACTAGTAGATATAGCAACATATAATTTAGCGCTGGTGAGCGATTAACAATACGATTATTCAGTAAAATAGGCCATGCAATCAAATAGAATGGCCGCAAAGAAAGGGATTGCATCACTAATATAATCTCAGTCAACAAAAGGTAGAAGACCCTCTATGGAACTGTCTGTAAATTCAGCAGACACAGCACAAGCTCAAACAACAAAAGGAAAAGGATCCGCTACAGAATTGTTGGCAAATTTAGCTGATGTGTCATTGCAACTATCTGAAATGTTAGAGGAGTTCAGGAACTTTAAAACTGAGATACACAGAGAGTTAAAGGATACAAGAACAGAAATCAGAACAGAAATTAAAAAAGAACTGAACTCCTTCGGGAAAAAAATAGAAAAAAACTCTAATGACATCACATCCATGTAAACAGATATATAAAATTTGCAGACGAAAGCAGAACACGTGGATATAACAACTCAACAAATAATCAAGACTCAAGACTGAGACTCAGATGCCATTATCCAGCTGGAACTTTGATATAGAGACAGACGCTTAAAATTACGAGGTCTCCCAGAGGAAAGAGAAGAAAACACATATGATAGGTTACTATACTCACTATTCATTTAGAAAAGGATTGTGACAGTCTAGGTCGAGATATAGACCAGATCTTCCACATTAATTCAAGGACTGCTAAAAAAAAAAAGTTCTCAAGTCAAGTTTCAAGTCTGGGAGCCAACTTTAACAGAAAAAAAGGAGGTGGTGTGTTGGGAGGGCATGAAGTTTTAATAACTAGAACATTAAGAAGATGTGCACAAAGTTAGGTAAAAAAAATTGTCACAGGCAAGTTCAAAAATGCTTTATTTAAACAAAACTGTGCTGTTAATCAAATGTATCAAGATTACATTTCAGAAAAACTATTTTCCCACAAGATTGGCCCCCAGCCTGTTGCGGTGAGTTCTCATAATGATTCCATCTTCACTAAACACATGCTCAACTGGTGCTGAACTGGCTGGAACCATTAGAGCAGCCTTACATAGTAATGGTAGCTCTTTGCAATGTTTTCCCTCAAATTCTGTCCCCTGTCTCTCCTCTCCCCACTTAGACACATCTTGTCACTTGAGAACAGGTGTGTGTGTGTATGAGGTGGAGGAAGGTCCACTCCAGTGGAATAGGGACAATTTAGTGCCACCAACTCCAGTGCTTCTTTTTGAAAGTAAATAGCAGGAGGCACGGCCTGTACAAGACATTTCACTGCACTTTCTCATGGCTGGCAGAGCCAGGGTACCTATCCCAAACACTTCCTCACAAGCAAGCAGTAACCATGGAAGCACCTCTGAAAGAGAGCTTCATCCCACTCTCTCATGGCTGGCAGAGGCAGCAAAACTATCCCAGTTGCTTTGTTGTGAGCAAGCAGTACAATCCACCATCCACATTCCTGGGTTCCTCTTTTTGCAGCCTGTTTGCAGTGCTGCTTAACTGGTTTGTCTGCCTCACCCCTCCTCCTCTCAATCTCCTGTCTCCTCAACAGTGGCATCCTGTCATTTCATTTTACCTCTTTGAAATCCTCCTCTTCCTCTCCCTTCTCCATCTAGCCCCCTCATTGCTCAGTCAGATTTTAAACTCTTTCCCATTGATGTTAGTATGAAATCCACTCTGTTGTCTTCCTTCCCCATCTAGCCACCTTGTTGCTCAAGGAGAGGAGGAGGAGGATTAACATCAACTTAACATCAATGGGAAACAGATTAAAATCTGACTGAGGAAGGAGGTAGTTAAATGGGGAGGGGAGAGAAAGCAGAGGATTTCACATTAACATCCATGGGACCTGAACCCCCAACCTTCCTTAACCCAGATGCTCAGATCATTCCTTGCCCACATCCACCAAATAAAGGTGCAAACTCCTGCTTTCCCCCTCTTAACTTTTCCCGCTCTTTTGATTTTGTATAAAAGCAGGAAACAAAGGACAGCAGGGAGGCAGGGATAAAGACCTTGTGCAGCTCTGATTGGGTCATCAGCATAACATTCCCTCACTGCTGATTGGGGAAAGGCTGGAGGGGGATGAGGGATGGAGTACCAAAGGCAGCAAGTCAATCACTGAAAAAAAAGACAAGTCTCAAGTCGCGTCCCTCCCTCCCTCATTTATTGACGAGTCAAGTTTGAGTTGAGTCATTGAAGCGACTTTAGTTCCACTCAAGTTCAAGTCAATGGAGTTGAGTCTACATCAGTGTATTTTTGTTACCTGAGAATACTTCTCTAGAAATCTCTAGGTCTTCTGGCAGAAGTGGACCATAGAACCATGCTGGAAGACCTAGGCCCTTTCCACACCTTACCATCTTCCGGCACTGGGGTGCGGGGATCGCGCGAGCAGCTTCTGGCAAGAGGCTCTCGTGTCCGGGGTCCTTCGGTTCCACATGAGCTGCCTGCTTGTGCAAGAGCCCCACCTCTTCCGCAGTGCAGCCTGGGATCTTCCCAGGCTGCACTGGGGCAGGAAGCGCTACTAGCGTGGCTCTGGAGGCTCTGCACACCAGGTAAGTGTGTGCGGGGCCCGAGAGCAATGCGCGATCAAGCACCATTTTCAGCTTCTAGCCGAAAATGAAAAGGTGTGCAATCGGTGCCTGCCGGCCCCTGGAATGTCACCCGATTGTGAGTGCGTCATGCAGATCGCTCCTCACAATCGTGCTACGCTCCAGGCCCTCTTTCTCATGGAAAATACCATGCGGAAAGGGCCCTAGAGGTTGCTAGAGAGAACATTTGTGTTTGTGTTTGTGTGTGTGTGTGTGGCAGGGGCAAATAGGGTAAGAATTTTTGAAATAAATGAATTAAATAAATGAAAAATAACCTGAGAATAAGCAAATTTGTGAGTGCTGAATCTGCAAATGTGGAGGGTTGATTGTATTGTCCGAGAGAATGGGGGGGGGGGATTTGGCCATCTTTAGTGATTTGTGGGTAAAAAAGCAAAATAATTTAAAGTAACATGTTAATAATGTGTAATGCCAGGAGCAGCCAATGTTATCTTCTGCCGCAGGGATGGCAAATTTACTCCTGATTTGACCACCACTAGTTCAACAGCTGTTCTCGCCAGGAGCCCTGCTGGTGCTGAACCCTATCCCTTCAGAGGTTCTGCTGTGCTCCCAAATAACCTAGAGCAGCTATGGAAGACTGGGGTAAAATCATTTGCAGCCCCTGTGGTAGTGCATCCGTTGACTGCCCCTATGTAATTTTACTCATTACTTACAACTAAAAAGTAGTGAGTTACTCCTGGAAAAATACAAGAACAGCCAATGTACAGTATGATGCCTTTTTTCAGTAACGATTCTCTGGTGAACCATAAACCACAGCTAACTGGGTGTTAGTGAGTTCTCATCAAGTTTGATCTGACAGCTATGCAGAGTTACAGAGTGATTTTAAGCCAGTGTCACCATAGTAGTAGCCTATCTTTAATGCTGGGCCAGCAATCATGCTGTTAATCAGGGAAAGATAGCCCACCTCAGACAATATAGCAGATCTTTTTGTTAAAGAAGATATTCCAACTGCACAATTTCTGCCCCCGCCCCCAACTTAAAAAAGAAGCCAAACAAACATATTTCTTGCTTACATCCTCCCTCAGTGGCACTTTGGGCCTTTCCACACTACAGTGTTATAGTGCTATTATTCCACTTTCAACATCCTATGGAATCCTGGGATTTGCAATTTAGGGAGGGGCATTTAGAATTCTCAGCCAGAGAGCAGTTTTTGGCCTCAGTAAACTACAAACCCCAGAATTCCACAGGATGTTGAAAGTGGAATGATAGCACTATAACAGTGTAAGGCAGAAATGGCCCTTCCTCTATGTGACTCGGTAGTTCTTATCTGCTATTCAATGACAATTCATTTATGAATTGCCTTAGTTAACTAACTTAACAGGACAATCTAATAGCAACGTGCCAATGTAAATCCCTACTCAGTGACACAGCAGTGTAAGACACATGGGTGCGCCTACAGCAGGGGCAAAAATGAGGGGATTGCCTCCTAGGTAAGAACTCTGCCCCTGAAAATGAAATTTTCCTTCAGTCCTAAACTTCTGGCATCACAGAGGGTGAGACACTGAAAATGGTTCAAACCTAGAACTACTCTATTTGCATTCCCTTGATAACTTTGCCTGCACCTTTTCTTTGGATGCTTAAATGGTTTTTCTAAATACTCAGATGAAGTGCTGAGCTACTGCAATGCTAGAAATGGGGTGGTGGTGGTAGTGCAGAAACATTTCATGGAGAGGGAGGAGAGTTCTTATTTGAGGGGAGAAAGCTCTAATTTTGGTCCCTATTGCTCTATCTCTGAACCATTCCTGCTGCCTCATCAAATATACGCTGTCAAAATCAGTAATATTCCAGAACTGCGCTTATAAACACAGTCATTTAAGTGCTTAATAAACAATGTGTTTAGTTTCCCTCCCATTTTCCCAACTGCACATTATCCATTGCAGAATGAAAAGTAAACCAAGCCCTGCTATGGATGTCAGGGAACCATCAAAGAGAAGCCAATTAAAAATGATTTAGTTTACTGTAATTTTTTTTTATGACCATGGGGTTGCCATTTGGATGTTCTGCCTCGGGCATCTTTTGCCATCTCTGACTGAACAAGGTGGGGCAAGTCAGTCCTGTTATGTTGCCAACAGCTTGTAAACCAGCTATAAAATGCAGTTATGCAAAAGATGCTTTTTGTAACATGCTGGCTGGGCGATCCAGGGAGCTGTCATATTTCCACACTTTGAGCAAACTTAAGAAGTAAAACAGACTAAAACAGTTATTTCCATGAAATCTCAATTAACATGTGGTGCCAGCCTCCTATTTGCTGATACAATAGAGGATAAGGGAAGAAATGGTAATGGCTAGATGTTGGGCTGCTTAACCTTTCTCATTCCCAGCAGTTATCCTTTGCAAATACCTGGCATCTCAGGTGCTGGAAGGGATGGGAAGCAGAATCCTTTTTCAGTGGCCTGGCGAATTTTTGCACAAGGAGAAAACAACAAATTCAAAAAGGAGCAAGCATTTATTCCTGTCTGCCAAATTTTCCTATGCTATTCTCTTTCAGGAGAAAATGGGGGATAGAAATCTCATGTTTTCCGTTATAAATGTTTTGGTTTGGAGCCAGCATGGTGTGGTGGTTTGTGTTGGGCTAGGATTCCAGCACACCAGAGTTTTGTTGGGTCTCCCTCGGAGATACTAACTGGAGTGGAGCATTTGGTGAGAGGCTTGGCACGCTTGCAGCTCTGTTGGTGCAGCCTTAGCTGCTTGCACTGAACAATCAGCCTCCCTAGAAAAAGCAGGCAGCAAATGCTCTATGGCTGCTGGAAACAATGCCAGTCACCCGCCCTGTTAGAGACACCCAAACCAGTTCAGAGAATCTGCCCTGTTCCTGAGCCAGGACTATTCTTCTATGCTCCTTTTGTTCCTTTTGGTTCCCTGGCTTCTGACTGATACCTTGGCTCTTGGCCTTTGGACCTCTTGACTACTCAGCTTCTCTTTTCTCCAAGCGAACAATGACAGGTTTGAACCCCCACTCAAGCATGGAAACCTAATGGGTGACCTTGGGCAGGTCACACTCTCTCAGCATAAGAAGTAGGCAATGACAAACTTCGGAAATGATAAATCTTGCCAAGAAAACCCTGTTACAGAGCCATTGTAAGTTGGATTCTACTTAAAGGCACATAACAACAAACAACTAGTATTTGATTTGGCCATAGGTGTGAGAAACTTGCAGTTGTGGCTTGGACTTCCATGGCAATAGGTTGGTCACCTGTTCTGAGCTTTAATCTGAAGTTAAGCTGACCTATCCATAGTGATGATCCTTTTCCCCCAAACAGGTTGTACCCTGCTGAGACAAAAATATTTGAACTATACTTTCAGAAAGGAATATGCTTTCAAAAGGTATCAGGGATGACACCAGTCTACCGTCTCTAGAAAGGGAGTTCCAAAGTACCAGATGAAAGTCCTTGCTATATGTTGCAAATCATATTTTGATCAGGCAGGTATAATACTTTCCCCTGATAGCTGTAATATAAGAAAAGATATAGGTAATATATAAAGGAAAACTCCTCATATTAATGTAAAAACATTTGTAAATTAAGAAAGGGTTTAGCATTTTGCGGTGGGTGGGTTGGGGGTCAGATAATGAAATTATATGTATGCACTGGCAACTGCTATTCTCATGTCAGTGAGGAAGTGAATCTATTCCAGGTTTTACCTCAAACTCTAAAAGAACTATCCAAGCTGCTGAATCTCTTTTGAGGATAGGATTACACTAAAGCCCAGAGTGGATTTCCTGCTCCAATGGCATTGGAGCTACCAACTGCCATAGTATATGTGCGTATCCTGAAAGTGGCTGACACCCTTCATATTTGGTAAATTATGACACCATTGCTAAAAAATGATGGGAAAAGGTCACAGTTCTGACCATTTCATTAGCTTTAATATTAATGCTAGTGACATTTCTTGTAAGATCTCTTTCAAGTTATTTCTCGTATACTGATCTCAATGTGCTGATGTTGTCCAAACAATTCAGGGGATTTGTAAGAACTTCTTTGTTTGAATATACAGTTGGCCCTTCATTATCACTAGAGTTAGGAGCACATGACCATCGCAAAAGTGGAAAAATCGCAAATATCTGAATGTGTGTGTGTGTGTGTGTGTGTGTGTGTGTGTGAAGGGGGCTGAGGCATGGTGGAGAGAACAGGCACCCAGAGTCCAAACCAAGTCAAGGAAAGGGAGTGGGTCAGCATGGTAATCTTCTACTTCCTCTCTTGTTCATCTCCTTCCTTGGATGTGGGGGGATAGTGCGAGAGGGTTTGTGGTGCTGAAAAATCAGGCTATGATCCATCCTTAGCTGGTCAGGCAGTGACTGGTGGAGGAGGAAGAGGACCAGAAGTGGGTTTTTAAAGGGCTGTACGACCTGTTCAAAACTGCCAAGAGGAAAGTTTCCCCTGGAAAAGAAACACATGAGGTGGGGGGCCAGGGGTTGAAAAAACCTGCAAATAATCAAATCCATGAAATTCAAACCCACAAATGTAGAGGGCAGGCTGTATTTTTAATCTCAACATTTTGGATAAAGACATTCCCATTGAATTCTGGTCCTTTCTGGGTTCCTTGCATAATTACCTGAGTACGCTTTGGCATAGACTAAGGGTGCATTCAGTATCAGAGGAGACTTCCCTTACACAACCACTCTGTTTCACCTATGACTTTTGACAAGGGGGTCCAGGCAACATCATCTTCCATTTGTGATAGTACCCTGTTTCCCAGTGTCTTTTTCCATCTTTTGAAGATGGAAACAGGGAGCTCAGAAAGTTATTTTAAAAAATCATTCTGGAACATATTATAGAAAGCCTTCCCCATCATTTTCTTGGAAATTTTTGCTGCTAAATTCTTTTTTTTTTTTAAATAACACTGTTATATTACTACATATTGCTCATTTTTTTTGTTTAAATATACTTTCTTAAGAAAATGGCAAAAATTCTGAAACATTCTGCTCAAAATGCTTCTGAAAGTGCTTAGAAATGCCTTAAAAGGTAAATTGAAAAATAGTTAGAAATGGTTACACATCATCTCAATTTAATGCTACCCACTTGTTATGATATTTTCAATATCTATCTATCCATCCAACTATCCAGTACACCACCTTTCTCCTCAGTACAGAATCCAGCATGGCTTACAACATGAATTAAAACAGAATATAATTGGTAATTACACTGGATTATATTTTTAAACAAACTAAAATAAGCTATCTTTTTAAAACCAAACATTTAAAAACACGACAAGAAATAAATAAATTATATAACACAGTCCCTTAAAGGAATTTCTGCAGCAGCCAGTTAATGTCACAAGGCCTGTCTGCAGAAAGAATGAAAAATGATGGGTCAGCCTAGCCTCCTATGGAAGGGAATTGCAGAGACTGGGATCAGCCACCAAGGAGGCCCTCTTTTGTGTCTTCAGGAAACATGTGTGGCAGTGGTGAAGGTAACTTCATTACACATTCATTTTAAAAAAGCAATGTGTTACAGGTAAGTTATACCAAATTATATCAAAATGTCTTTTGATTTTTAGAGTTAGGAGACACATGCCCAGAAGCACCTATCCACTTGTCATTCTTCTGAAGCTGTGTTTGCACTTCATGTTTACTGGAGGTCAATGTCACTTTCTTATGCTTCTGCAAAGTGACATGCAAATGCCTCATTATCATTTGAATTAAAAGGTGTGGGAATCAGTTTCAGCACAGTTCCCATGTCAGCTTGGTGTCAGTGTGACACCCACCAGAAGAAATACAATAGCTGGAATCCTGTTGTGGTCCAACAGGATTGTCCAATATAAAATGTCTGCATTCAGTTCCAGATTGTGGAAGTAGAGTAAGGCAGGCCTGATGATGTGTTTAAGATGCACATGAAATGTTCACATCCATGAGATGCAAGTGTGCATGAAATGCACATTCAGTTATACATTCAGCGTGCATTTAGTTGCCATTCAACCGAAATTTCGTGTAGTACAATCAATGCATAACTCTGGATGCAAAGATTCACATGATGCAACCCTGATGCAGGATCTCTGCTTAGGTTTCCTGCTCCTGTTTTGTTTTTTTCCAGTTGTGCCCCTCATTTGTGATATTGTGTAAAAGGACAAAAACCTTCTGTTAATATCCTCTGGCATGTAAAAGGGGAAGAAAGAAGGAGTTAAAACCACTGCTTTTTCTCCTCACTTACAGATATGGCAGCTTCCCCTTCCCTAGTGTGCTATAGTGCCTTACCACTTTATACAGCTCTGGCCTTTCCTAAATACACCACCTTTGTGTATAAAGGGTAAAGCCTTTCAGTTGTTATTTAGAATGATTTACTGATCTACAGTAACATGTTTCTGTTTGGTTAGAACCACTGAAAATTATTCAGCTGAGTCAAAATCTATAAAAATATACTCTAATCTTTATTAAAACAACAAACATAATAAAATATTGGTTTTGTATGTATGTCAAAGCTCAAACAGATTTTCTGAATATGTTTAAACAGTTTCTTATATTTTTACATCAGCATACAGGCACAGGACTCTAACACACACAGGCTGCTGGCTGTCCTTTTCGCCAAAAGCTGTACTCCCAAATGTAGGTCACTCTCTCTGACCACATTCAAAAGTAGGTTGATTTCTTTTCGGCCCCCCTAGGCTTTCTCTGAGAAAACACTCCCCCACTCATTCAACCCCCCTCCCCCTGGTTGAATGAGAACTCTCTCTGGCTGAAGAACTGACTCTCAGCCCTTCTTCTGGAAATTTGACTACTCTCAATTCAGTGCTTACTATTTATGCATTTTTTCTGAGGCCTCCAACCCCTCTTTCACACTAAGGGGCTGGGCTTCTTTCTGGAGTGGACATTCTGGTTGCCTAGGAAACTGTTGCTGGATGGCTCTCTACCACTCAGGATACCACTCCTCCTATACTCTGTCACAACCACCATTTAGGGCCAATACTATTATTAGGTAGAGAAAGGTAGTCATGTTAGGTAGCTGGTGTTAACTATGTTGGAGGAAAGACTTTTGTGTGAGGCAGCCTGTCCAGTACCCCAAAAGTTAGACTTCAAGAGTTAAGGGAGATTCAGTAGACAGCCCACTTGACTTTTATACATGGAACAGGGGAGGCAGCATTTTGTTCTCCACCTCAGGCAGCAAAATCTTGGGCTGTCCTGCAGATTGATTGACAGCCATTTGCACTGTGTTATTTTTGACTGGAGAAATACTCTCAAAGTTCATATTTTTTTTTGAGAAAGAAGAATGTGAAAGAGTTTTTCTTTGGACCAGTATGCAGTAGACTGAAAACACACTGTGCATTCTCATTTAGTTGATGTATGTTTCTACTTTGCCTTGAACCTGAGAAGATTGAATTGAACATTTGAGTATTACCTAGCGATGAAAACTAAAAGGAACCTACAGTTTCAGAGCCCGTACATCTGAAAATAACATGACGGGAGGGGGGAGCAGGGGTTAAGGGCAGTAGTGGTTGGTTTGAGATGGGTTAGATGCAAAGCACTAGAAAAAGAAGAAAGCACTCAAAGAACAATTGCAAGGGGTAGATTCCCTGCACAAATGGTTCTCCATGGAGACTCAACATCACTTCAGAGGCATTGGGAACACACAGACTTTCTTGTATGGAGCTCTCTATGCCATTGTCTCTCTGTGTGTAATATCTACTGTACTTTGCTCACCACCCTTACTTTTCATTACCTCCTGAGTATTGTTTGCCCTATGCTGGGTGGTCACGAAGTGAAGTAGGCTAGACTGGGCTGGAATGACTGAGTCACGCACTCTGCCTCTTTGAGGATTACAGCTTGTGTTGGAGATGTTGTTTATCTGGCTGACTCCAAAGTGTCTGTGATGCCCAGTTTTCAGAAACACCTATCTTGATTATACAGTCTTACTGATGAAATAGCATCAGAGATGAATGCAACTCTTCCCAAGATCTTGGAGACACACATAAGAACATTTTAATTCAAAATGTCCTTTTCTTTAGCAGCAGCAGCAGCAGCAGCAGCAGCAGCAGTAGCAGCAGCACTTGTAATGATGACAACAATGATGGTGCTTGTACTAGAAACCTCTATTCATTTAAAAAACCACCTAGGAAATAGGGTGTCTGGTATTCTAATACTGTTACAGTATAAGAAGATAACTAAAAAACACACCAGCTGTCTATAAGAGAGAAGTATCACCAGGTTTTGGGGAAATCGCAAGATTTGGAGCAATGCAAAACAGAACTTCTGAGGTGAAGACAAAAGGGGTGAGGTCTGAATCAGAAAAAGCATGCTCAGTTGCTCCCCCAAACCCTGTTGAGGGAAATAGAAAACTGGAGTGAGGGACTAGGGAAAAAGAGGAACGGAATGGAGTGTATTAGCAGTGGGCATGGCTTGCTGGCTAGAACCCTGAACAGAAGCATTCTGCACTAGGCACATTCAGACTGATTTAAAAGAGCACAGAATCCAAGATTTTGTTTCTGTTCTTTTTGATTTTATTTTGGAGATCCACAAATATTTTGCTTACTCCAGAATTTTTTTGTCAGTTTCTAGTACTATCAAGACTTTTTATACCAGCTCCTCAGGTTGGTTTATTTTAACCCAGCAGGAAACTGGAAAGAACAGGAACAAAATCTAGGACGTTTCAATCAGTCTGGATTCACCCACTGTAATATTTTGTTGAATATTGTTGTTGTCAGAATTCTAATTATAAAGTTTCACTGTCAGGTGTAAACTGGTTGATATTAGGAGCATAGACTGATAGGACACTATTTCAAGATCTGCTTTTGTGCCTTATGTTACTAAAGATCCATATCTGGTTGCCACCTTTGGACTTGAGTGAACATGCAGGCAGGAGGGGAGAAAAATGGTTGGATGGAAATGATGAACACAACTAATCATGTGGTAGCCAGTTTTAGCTGACAATGATATTAAGTGACAGAAGGTACATGTAATGGCCCCATGGGATGAAAACAACTTTCAGTCTTGCACAATCGCTCATATGGAGTGCTGTCTTTCAATGGCTCCAATGAATAATTGTGACCAAGGGAGTGTTAGATTGTAGCCAATTTTTTGACAGAGAAAGTCTGTGTTCTTGTAGAAACCATGTTCTTGTAGAAATTAAGAAGACCACTCTTCTTCAGGTATGTTTAAAACTTGCTTGAATCTTATTTGTGGTTGCACTCAAAGTTTCTTCTTTCTTACCATAGGCACACTGGCCCTTGCACTATGGGCACTGCACTCTACCGCCCACCGTGCACGTGCAAATACCAGTACCTTATGTGAGATGTCAGCTTAGACTGTGCTGTGACCTGTACAGCAGTTGTGTTTGAACAACTTTAGCAGTCTCAGGGGCAGAAAGCTGGCCAAGCAAGCAAGAAATCTAGGAAACTGGTCTTGGTTACATCAAATTATCTGGCTATTTTTATATGTGATTATATAGGCAAAATGTAGCCTTCCAGATCTTGTTGGGCAGCAACATCCATCAGCTTTAGACAGCATTGTCAATCCTGAGGAATGCTGAGAGCCACAGTTCAGTGGAGTCTGGGGGGCCAACATTTGGAGCAATCATTGCAAACTTACAGTGCATCACTTTGAAACCCCTGTGGTTCATGATGTGTGCAAGCCTGTATTATAGATAGCAGCAGCATGTGCAGTGGTGTGTATACTGAGTGACAGCTGAAAGAGAACACAAAGAGCCTGTGTACCCCTACACTGTTGTTAATAATATAAAAGAGGTAGAGCATGCCAGGTATATAGAATCATAGAATCATAGAATCATAGAAATGTAGAGTTGGAAGAGACCACACGGGCCATCCAGTCCAACCCCCTGCCATGCAGGAATACCCTCAAAGCACTCCCGACAGATGGCCATCCAGCCTCTGCTTAAAAACCTCCAAAGAAGGAGACTCCACTACACTCCGAGGCAGCATATTCCACTGCTGGACAGCCCTGACTGTCAGGAAGTTCTTCCTGAGGTTCAGGTGGAATCTCCTTTCCTGCAGCTTGAATCCATTGCTCCTTGTCCTGGTCTCTGGAGCGGCAGAAAACAAGCCCACTCCCTCCTCTACATGGCATCCCTTCAAATATTTAAACATGGCTATCACGTCCCCTCTTAACCTTCTCTTTTGCAGACTAAACATAACCCAACTCTCTAAGTCTATCCTCATAGGGCATGGCTTCCAGGCCCCTCACCATTTTGGTCACCCTCCTCTGGACCTGCTCCAGCTTGACCATGTCTTTCTTGAATTGGGGTGCCCAGAACTGGACACAGTATTCAAGATAAGGTCTAACCAAAGCAGAGTAGAGTGATACCAGTACCTCCCTCGATCTGGACAGCATACTCCTATTGATGCAACCGAGAATTGCATTGGCTTTCTTGGCTGCCGCATCACACTGCTGACTCATGTTCAGCTTGTAGTCTATTAAGACTCCTAGATCCCTTTCACACGTACTGCTATCCAGCCACGTGTCCTCCATCCTATATTTCTGTATTCCATTTTTTCTACCTAAGTGTAGGACCTTACATTTCTCTCTGTTGAATTTCATTTTGTTAGCTTTGGCCCAGCTCTCCAATCTATCCGGGTCATTTTGAATTTTGATCCTGTCCTCTGGTGTATTAGCAACCCCTCCCAATTTGGTGTCATCTGCAAATTCCTGTACCACCTCTCTACCTATTATGTGCCTCATTTCCCCTGCTTCCTCATCTGCAAATTTGATGAGCATGCCCTCTATTCCTTCATCCAAGTCATTGATGAAAATATTGAACAGCACTGGGCCCAGGACAGAACCCTGTGGCACCCTGCTAGTCACTTCTCTCCAGGATGAAAAGCAGCCATTCGTGATCACCCTTTGGATTCGTTCGATCAACCAATTGCAAATCCAACTAACAGTAGCCCTGTCCAGCCCACATTTTACTAGCTTCTTTGCAAGAATGTCATGGGGAACTTTGTCGAAGGCCTTACTGAAATCGAGAAATGCTACATCCACAGCATTCCCTTCATCTATCAAGCTAGTAACTCTATCATAAAAAGAGATAAGATTAGTCTGGCATGACTTATTTTTGAGAAATCCATGTTGACTTCTCGTGATTACCGCGTTGCTTTCTAAGTGATTAGAAACTGACTGCTTAATGATCTGTTCCAGAATCTTTCCGGGTACTGATGTCAGGCTGACTGGGCGATAATTATTGGGGTCCTCTTTTTTTCCCTTCTTGAAGATGGGGACAACATTTGCCCTCTTCCAGTCTGCTGGAACTTCTCCTGTCCTCCAAGATTTCTCAAAGATTATAGCAAGCGGTTCCAAAATGTCCTCTACCAGTTCTTTTAATACCGTAGGATGCAATTCATCTGGCCCTGGAGACTTGAATTCATCCAGTGTGGCCAGGTATTCCTGTACCACCTCTCTACCTATTATGTGCCTCATTTCCCCTGCTTCCTCATCTGCTCCCCAACCGCCAGGTTGAGGGCTTGTATCCTTCTGGGAAAAAACTGAGGCAAAGAAGGTGTTAAGTAGTTCTGCCTTTTCTCTTCCCCCTGTTAGTAATTTGCCATCTTCTCTGCGCAGCGACCCTATCGTCTCCTTCTTTTTCCTTTTGCTACGGACATATTAAAAAAAACCCTTTTTATTGTTTCTAATGTCTCTGGCCAGCCAAAGTTCGTTCTGTGCTTTAGCCTTTCTGACCTCCTCCCTACATCTCCTAGCTACTTACTTAAATTCTTCTTTGGTGGTTTTCCCCTTCTTCCATTTCCTGTACATGTTTCTCTTAACACTTAGCTCAGCTGAGAGTTCTTTAGTCAACCATTCTGGTTTCTTCAGATGCCTTCCATTTTTCCTCCTTATTGGCACAGTTTTAGACTGTGCCTTCAGTATCTCCCTTTTAAGGAACTCCCTTGCCTCCTGAACTCCTTTCCCTTTCACTATTCTTGACCACGGAATTACAGCCAGCAGCTCCCTAAATTTACAGAAGTCCGCTTTTTTAAAATCTAAGATGAATGTCTGGCTACACTTATCTTCTCCGTTCCACTGAATGCCAAATTCCAATAGGGCATGGTCACTCCCCCCTAAAGATCCAACCACTTCTACCTCATTAACAAGGTCATCCCTGTTGGTCAGGTTCAGATCTAGAATATTTGATCCCCTTGTGGTCTCTTCCACCTTCTGGACCATGAAATTGTCTGCAAGACAAGCAAGAAACTTGCTGGACCTTGTTGTCTTGGCAGAGTTTGACTGCCAACATATATCCGGGTAATTGAAATCTCCTATTATTACTGTATCTCTCCTTTTTGAATGTACAGTCATTTGGTTGAGGAAGACGTCATCAAAGTCCTCAGTCTGGGTTGGAGGTCTATAGTAAACCCCCACCAGAATATCCCTATTGTTTCTCACTCCCTTAATTCTTACCCAGATGCTCTCGACCTGGCTTTCTGGGTTTAAGTCACGGATCTCTTCACAGGTGAAAACATCCTTGACATACAAGGCTACTCCTCCTCCTTTCTTGTTTGGTCTATTTTTACAAAATAGGCTATACCCCTCTATTCCTACATTCCAATCATGAGACTCATCCCACCAGGTCTCAGTGATGCCTATCAAATCGTATTTATTTTGTTGTACTAGGAGTTCAAGTTCATCTTGCTTGTTTCCCATACTCCGTGCATTAGTGTAGAGACACTTAAGTCCCCGGGCCCTTCCTGCAAGTCCTGTACTATAGTTTCTACTCCTCCCGCCACTGGCCGCTTGTACTACTTGTCCAATATCTTTTGGGCCTTTTCCCCCTGCGCTCGCCGAGTCCTTGCTCTGAATAATATTGTCTCCCTCCCCAGCGGAACTTAGTTTAAAGACCTCTTAATCCTCCTTGCGAGACTGTTTGCAAAAACATTCCTGCCAAGTTTTGTGAGGTGCAGCCCATCCCTTGCCAGAAGCCCACGTTCATGGAAATTCAGGCCGTGTTCCAAAAACCCAAACCGTTGCCAGCGGCACCATGTGCGGAACCAGTTGTTGACCTCTGCTATTGCCCTTTCCCTACATGCGCCATATCCTTGAACAGGGAGGAGAGACGAAATGACCACCTGCGCGCCAAGGTCCTTAAGCTTCATCCCCATAAGCTCGTAGTCCTTTGTGATGTGGTAAAAGCTGTTCCTCGCAGTGTCATTGGTTCTGACATGAACCAAAATGAGGGGCTTATGGTCAGTGGGCTTGACCAGCCTGGTTAGCCTCTCCATTATGTGGTTGATCTTGGTCCCAGGAAGACAGCAGACCTCTCGATTGAGCTTGTCCAGTTTGCAAATTGCTATTTCGGTTCCTCTGAGCAAGAAGTCCCCAACAACCAGAACTCACCAACTCTGAGGCTCGACCAGGGCTCCTTGACGAACATGTTCTTCTAGGACTGCCTGGGTATTCTGTTGAGACTGGGAGCGTTGATCTAGTTCCCGTTGCCGAAGTTGGATTCCTTCTCATGGACATTCTGTTCCCTCTTCCTGGTGCTCCTCATCGTTCGTAAGGCCAAGAACTTTGAAGCGATTGTGTAGGTTGAGAGTCTCTGTTACCTTCCTGGACCTTCTGTCCCTACGTGTGACATTCCTCCAAGCCTCCATTTCCTGGCACAGTGTGCTGACTTCCTGATCTGGCAGCTCCTCCACGCATTTGGTCTTCCGGTAGGTCTTCTCTGCCCTATCCAAACACTCCTCCCCTTCCCTAATAAGATGAAGTTTAGAAACTCATGCCTCCAGCTGCCGAACCTTCTCCTCCAAGAAGGTCACCAGCTTGCACTTGATGCAGGTGTACCCGACAACATCTTGTGGCAAGAAAAGGAACATCCCAGAAGTGCTACAGGTGACCATGGCAGCTCCCTCACCTTCCATCCTAGATACTACAGAGAGTAGTATAGGAAGTAGTTCTAGAAAGCATAACTGGGCTTTCTTTCTGAAATTCAGCTGTATAAGCTACGTCTGCCATATTGATTGCCAAGGGTTAAACTTGAAGGATTGAAGTAGAGAACTTCAAGCTCCTAATAAGACTCCTCCCCCCTAGCTGGCTCCTCTCCCTCGTTAGTCAGACCGTGTGCTCAGGGAGAGCTAGGATGTCTTCACAGACCCAGCTCCCCCTCTGCTCTCTCCTCTGGGGGGGGAAATATATATATATATAAATATATGTAGCATATAATGCTACATATATATATAAAAAGAGAACAAGGCTTCTGTACCTTCAAAAATTTGCCAGAAGAGGGGATTTCAACAGATAAAGGGTGTATGATAATAGCAGAAGCTGGTAGCTCAGTGGGGTGGTGAATTTGTTCCTGATCTTAGGCCAGACTTTAAACCATATAACTGAAATAGGTTCAGCACTTTGGATAGCTCCTTTAAAGTCTGAACTAAAACCCAGAGGCGATTCACTCCTTTATGACAAGTCGTATCTGCCGAAATATTGCCCTCCATACCACTGTTAAAGGTAGAGGAGCCTTGTCTTCTTCTTCATGTGGCTATCCTACACAGAGAGCTGGCTCTACTATTAGGGGATTAGAGGAAGCTGCTTCAGTTGGTTAAGGCTGGGGTGGAAGCATCAGTGAAGTGCTGGAAGAGAGAACTGTATGTGACTTATGGCCTACTGACTATACCTAAGCTAGCTAGGTATGGTGGAGGATATCATCTTGCCAGCTCTTTGAAGTATGATTTACTGGTAAGTCTGGTCAGCATTTCATGGCAACAAGATATCTTGGATTGATGCCAGAGGTTGTAAAAGTGACCTTTGTGGATCATGAGGTCCCAGATCCCACCCCCCCAGCCTGCATGGTCACAGTGAAAAAAAAGTGACTTCTTTAGGCTCTGTTGGAAATGCTGGCATGTGCTAATCAGAGAGTGCAAGGCTGATAAACACAAGGTAATTCTTTTTTTAAAAAAATGCATATTTGTACCTCCTAGGACTTTTAACTCCACCCTTAGTGAGAAGAGATGTTAATTGGCATTAAATATTTGTTAACTTGCAGTGAAACACCTTCAGGGCTTTCTGCTTTCACCACAGAAGGAAGGACAAGAGAAATTATAACTTTAGATCAACAGGGCAGCAACAACATTTCAGTGATAGAACTATTATTTGTATCATACTTCATTTTCTGTATGTAAATGATCTTTAATAAAAACATCACTGAACTCTAAAATTCACATGGCAGGTGAAGACGGGAAAGATTCGCTGCACAGGTAGTATATCACACACAGGTAAACCTGGCTCGCTAATTCAGAACCTCATTGCCAAAAGAAAGGTAAATTCTTCTAATTGTTCACCTAGGAAAAGGATTTGAAGAACATTTCTTGGCAATTCTGGTTTTGAAGATAAAGGAAGCCCTGTCTTATAACTGCTGTACATAGTTTGGTTGACTATGCAGCTATTTGTTGATGTTCCTTTTGCAGGTCTTAAGTGAGTATAATGTTAGCAAATGATTTGACATTTTCTGTATGATTACAGGAAGGTTAATGGATACTTGTGGCAACAATGTTCCTCAAGTATCACAGGTTTCAATGGGATTTCAGTGTGGGTCAGTTTTCCTGGATTGTGAGCTGAATATTCAAAGTGTGTATGATGAAAGCAGTTATCTTGAGTGGGCTCTAGATTATGTAGGATCACTTTCTAATGAAGGCATACATTTTGTATATAAACATCTGTTTCTGATTCTTTTCATTTGGTTTAATGAAAAATCTGAACTAAAGTTTTTAAAGATTATAAAGGCGATATTTGTGGATAAAGGCGATATTTCTGAATCTGGGAGCATCAGTCAGGAGCATCAGTCAGGAATTCAGCCCCCAGATTATTTGCCATGTTATCTGGCGCTTCTGGGAGATGAAGACCAACAACATTTGGAGCTCTCCCAGTTGAGAACTAGTGGATAAGGTGGCAGTTTCTTTGAAGAGTCATTATTATTCTGAAGTGGCTAATTTTTGTAAAACTCTTTGATAACTGTAATAGTCAATTGGTTTCAATCAGTTGTCTGTAAGCTGATTGATATATTTTCAAAGAATGACATTACTTCTGATATTATTGTGCATAAATATATTTTCTTTACAATTCAATGTCCTGAAGAAATGCATCTGTTAAACATAGATCTTTTAAAAAAATCAACTCCATGTAGTTTTCTTTCTGTCCTTCGCAATCAGTTGAATTGGACAAAGATACATTATACCAATGAGATTTCCGCTTATTTCTAGGCTGGCTGGTAGGCACAATGGCCTTTCCCAGTGAAGCTAATGCTGACTTTTGCTTCAGTCTCTTTCATCTGCTGAAAAATGATCACCGCAATGAAAACATTCTGTTCTCACCTTTGAACATCTCAGCTGCCTTGCAATTACTGTATCATTGCAGAAGAAACTCTGCTCAGCAGACTGATATGGTAGGTGTCTATTCATGAATTAATCCTTCCTTCCTTGGGCCTGTGATCTTTAGGGCTAAGTTGGGACCACATATTTTTCTCATGGAGTGCTGTACTCATTCTAACTCTAGACAGCACATGGAGAACAACTGCACATGGAGAACAACTATGGGGTGTTATTTTTCCAGATGATAACATTTGAATGGTAAGCAAGGAAATGGAACACCTAGATAACCACCTTAAAATGTTTCCCTACATGATGAAAGCTCCAGGAAGAAAGTATTTAGGTTAGCTCCTCCCCCTCTCCACATGTAAGGTTTCAGTGCACAGGGAAATTTTCAGTGATGGAATATTCCCCACTTGTAGTGCCACTGATACAGTCCAGGAAAAGCTGAGTTGGCTAATACTGTTACATAAATAGAATTCCATGCTACATACATGGCTTTGCTACATGTGTCCATAATATATTCCAAAGATAGGAATAGCCTGTCATGATTAGGGTATAGTACTTATTTTCTTTACTCAGTTTCCTTTGTCTGTCGGGACATTAAGTAAGCATTTTGCTTTTCTTCGTTTTCATTTTTTGATACAAGAATGGAGAAATGTGTGGTTTGAGTGTTGGACTACAGGAGACCAGGATTTGAATCCCTGTTTGGCCACAGAAACCCATCGGATGACCTTGGGCAAGTCACATTCTCTTGGCCTCAGAGGAAGGCAAGGGAAAACCACTTCTGAATAAGTCTTGCCATGAATTTCTGTGACAGATTTGCCTTAGGTTCACCATAAGTTGGGAACAACTTGAAGGCACACAATGACAAACAAAATGTAATACACATCCACTCAGAAGCAGAAAGCTTAAAGTTACAAAATCAGCTCCCATCCTGTTTATTCCCCTTCCAGCTGTGGTTAGGCATGCATGTCTGTTTATATTTCTGTTGAAGGCCTTTCTTTATAGACAAGCATTTTGCAAAACATGCCAGTCACAGTTTCATTAAATTATTTGCCAGTCAATTCTTGTGAGTACAACTTTATGAATATTTATTTACAAGCAAGTTGCCCTAATGTCTTCCACACAGATAATTTCCAGTATGCCTAACATTCCTATCTGGAATGATCAAGTAGCTATTATTTGTATGTTTCTGGAATAGGTGCACATGTAGATGTTTTTCAGCAACTCAAAACAAGGTTTCAAGTGCTGAGAAAATATGGCTGGTTGACAATGAATGGATTTACAGGGAGAACATTTAGAGCCCTTCCAACAACTTACTAGTATAACAAACCAAACACTAAATTGAATCCAGAACAATGCCTAGTGGACTTCTGGTTCTACCAAAGGAAATAGATGCGGAGGTAATCTTCATAATCATTCCTTCCCTGACACCCCTGAAAAACAATTGTGAAGGACTGGGAGACCCTCGGAAGCAGTGTGTGAAGTGACACAGAGGTTGGGGGCGGGGAGGGAATCAAGAACTCTTTTGATCACAGAACGATCAACCTAGTTTCACGCCTCTGGCCAGAAAGTGTGCATTTGAAAGGATGTTTGGGAAGGATGGAACATCTCAAACTTTAAGGGACCTGGGGAAAAAAAAAAGAGCCACAATTCAAACACAATCCTGAATAGTCTTCTCATTTGGGCCATGAACTAAAAAAAAAATTACTTTTTGTTTTTAACCTGCTTACCTTGTTTCTGTGGCACCTGCAATGTAGAAAATTATACACTGTGTACATGGTTCCTTTACAGGCATGGAAACAAAAGAATGATCTACTCTATTAAATTACATTTTGTAAAAGTTTTCTCCCCTCTGTCTCTTGCTACTTGAATTAACATATAATTGCATTTATTACTATCTAATCCTGTTATTCTTCTGCTTTAGCTGTCTAGCTTCAGTCACGATAACAAGGGCCTGCATTCAGAATCTGGACATGATTTAGAAGAGTCACGGAACTGCAATGCCTTGGAAGCCAGTCAGAGATGGCACTTCATGCATAAGTGGTGTGGTGTGTAACAGACATTGGTTTTACCCCATGATGGTCTTATTTTTGGTCAATATAGCTGTATTAAGAGCCAATGAGATGTATGGCTGGGTGGCAGTCAGCTTCTTTGCACTTGTATACAACCATAGGAAGGCTGCCTTATGCAACTGCAGCATGTAGCAACAGGGGAGGGAAATGCTGGTGATATTGTGGGTTGCATGTATCTCCCCTACTGTGTTTTGAAACCTCTAATCTACCAAAATTGCAAGAGCCCCACCAAATTTGGATGATACAGCAGTCACAGAAAAAGCTGCCTTTTTATTTTAGGTACACCAGAGTATGCAATGATGGGTTTACACTAACCAAAAGTGCTAAAGTTCGTAGAAGACAAAGCCCAATTTTGGCTGATCCTCTCTTCTCAGTCTCTCCCCTTGCACTGCTCTCAGACTTGTAGCTGGGGCACAGGTTTTGTTTCATCATTCACCCACTGCAACCTGTCACTCTTGAAGGTCTGGAACAGTTTCAACATGGCATAGAGAGCTGTAGTAAGTTGATAGGTGAAGAGGAGAACAGCAAAAATAGAATCTCCCACCTTGCATGAACATAATTGCTTTTTTGCTATTGCCACTGCATATGACACATATGACAGCAGCAGAAATAACTCTTATTTCTTTAAGCTTCTGGTCCACCTCTAAACGTAAGACCGGGAGTGCATGGTAGTTTAGAGTGAGCAGGTATGCAGAAGGGAACAAAGCTATTTCTTTTAAAATGTATGTTGTGTTGTGTGTAACAATAAAGTGGGAGCATAGTGAAACATCTTTCTTACACACTGTCATCAATCTCATTTATCTTTTCTTTCTCCATTTCTTTGTATCTGTAGGTGAAGGTTCTGTGATTTCTGAAATGCCCGAAAAAGCCATTCAAGTGGTACAGGACAAAGAAGGTAGCAGAGGTACAAGGGAAAAAAAGTTCAAGTCATATTTCAATATGAACATTTTAGATCTGAACTTCTGGAATCAATATACAAATGTGAATGCAATTATCATTCAGGAGTTGTAGGTTTCAGAATTTAGTAATCTAGTTCTTCAAATATTTTGTGTTATAAAAATGCATGCCAAAAAGTATGCATAAGGTCAAACATTACTGGTAAATTTTAGGAAAAAAATGTTCTCTTAAGAAAAAAAGTTATCTGAGATAAGTACATTCAGCAAGCTTGCAGTGAAATAGTTGTGTATTACAAAAAAAATATCCAAAATATATAGGCATTTTCAAATATATACGGACTTTCAAAATATATAGACTTTTTAAACTGGCAAAATGATATGGAAATTAGCTAGAACACCCTTAAGGGGGGAAAAAAGAGAAATAATAGTTGAAAGATAAATTTCCCCCTAAGAATGGCAATAATACTAATGATGATGATGATAATGTCCTGGCTTGTTCTATATTTATTAATAGCTTAAGATTCTTATGTGATTTGCATCTTATTTCTTACATTTAATTTTATATTTCCCCTTGTCTATAGCTCAGAAGGCTCTGCCTAAGTCTTTAGAAGAAGACTGTGATGCGTGTGAGATTCCAGATTCTATGAGAGATACTAGACAAGAGGACAGAAATTGGACCCGTGTTCTCCGATCTGCTATTGGTCATCCTACTAGTGATGACAGTATTTCTTCTCACTTTCTTCTTTGGAGCAAATCCATTCCTTCCTGTGAAGCTGTCAAAGGTCTAAGTCAAGAAGAGACACCTTCTGAAGGGGAAGCTTCTCACAAACTGACCAGTAGTCCAGAAAACCAGAAGGGATCAGATGCACAAAGAAACGTGGCTGCTGAAGATATAAGGTTACCTTCTTTCTACAGTGTCCAAACAGCTGTAACATGTACATCAAGTGCTTCATTCCAACCATCCAAACATACTACACACCAAGTGGCATGTAACAATACTAAAACAAAACTAGTAAGCTCTTCTCAAGTGTTCCTTCCAACTTCAGTAGTAGGTAACAGTCAGACAACAACAGAAAGTCACTGTATTAAGACTACATCAGGTACCCCATGCCTGATTTGTACTGAAGATGTTGGTTTACTGAGAAGAAGCAATGTTCTCCTAAATCAAGAACAGCCTTCTTTGGAAGGCACAATACAGCCCAAACAGGCAAACACACTTAGAAGCCAGGAGAAGTTATCTCAAACCAAAAGTATTGCTGTTTCAGCTAAATCCTCAATTTCATCTGATTCATGTGTGGAAACAGGTGCAGGAAATATGCAAAGAAGTGACGTTCAGGAATGCAGTGACCATGTGGACTCAAGGGAAAATGAGAATTGTGGGACAGAATCCTGTCCTCTGTTTGTGCCTCCTTCTTATGAGATGAATGATGGACCAAGGTGCAACACTTTGATTCAGACTCCAGAAGATACTAATTCCCAGCTTGATTCAGACCAAGATATTTCTTCAGACTTTCTTCCATGGAGTGAAGATTTTCCAGAAAGACAAGAAAATGAAGTTGTAAACCAAGAACAATCTTCTTCAGTAGATGAGACCAGATCCCTAGATCTCCCAAATGTATCATTCTTAAATCATACAGATGCATTAAACACATCTTGGTCCTCTGATGTGGATAGCGCTACAGGAACTATGCTTAATAATGATGCCACTTTGAAGAAATTCAAGCACACCATCAATCAGAAAACAGGTGACTACCCTTCAGGAGAAGAAAGAATCTCCAATCAGGGTCCCTTGTCAAATCCTGGGCTAACTGGCAGGCTATCACACAGCATTGGGGACTACAAAGTGAAATATAACTTATTTCAACCAATCTCTATATTACCTTCTTCTTTTTATTACCTTCCTTGGAATAAATACCTTGCAGGAAGAAAACAGAGGGAGGCTCTAATATGTTGCCTCTATCTTCTGAGACAAAATGGATTTGAAAATATAATGATACCACTTGAAAGCAGGAGGTGTAACTGCCAGGCTTGGATACAAAGTCTACCTTTTACTGCAGAACTCATGGTGCACCCCTGCTCACGTCTACACAGAAGTAAGTCCCACTGAGTTTAATGGGCCTTACTCTCAGGGAAGCAGGCATACTTCAGGAACAGGATGTTGTATACAGTAAGACCATTTCTGCACTACATTGTTATAGTGCTATTATTCCACTTTCAACATCCTAAGGAGTCCTGAGGCTTGCAGTTTAGGGAGGGGCCTTTAGAATTCTCAGCCAGGGAGCAGTTTTTGGCCTCAGTAAACTACAAACCCCAGAATTCCACAAGATGTTGACAGTGGAATAACAGCACTATAACAGTGTAGTATGGAAATAGCCTGAGATTCAGAGCTCAGAATGTTACTTTTCAAGATGTAATTTATTACTTTTTGAAAACTCACAAAGGCCATTTGTTTCATTAGCCATTGTGACAATTCCAAAAGTAATTTAATAAGTTATTCCTTAGTTATTCATTACAGGGAAAAAAAGGAGGTTTTTGCCGGCTGTTGTTCTATTTTACCAAAGAAGATCGATAAAACCTTGTCAGCTCCAAAAGTAACTTGTTACTGTGGCTGTGTGATCTCTTTGTTTGAATCCCAAGCTGAATCACTCTGTTTTGGATTGATTCAGACTGGCTTCAAATCAAACCAGGTTAGGCTATTGCCCCAGTCCACACTGATCTGGAGTGCTTTGGACCTTTTAAGGGAAATGCTAGGAAGGTATGCTCAGGACAGGTTGGATGAGGCTGTACTTTGCTAATTCAAAGCCCTGGTTTCTAGTCTTGCAGGGAGTGACTGTGTGCTATTACTGAAGTTGTTATTCTCCACTGAGAATTTTTGTTTGTGTATTCATGTTTGTTTGTTGATTTGACCATGTAGTTTATCTTTAATTCCATGCTCCATTAGCCTAGACCTCGTTTTCTTAGGTTACTTTCAGTTCTTAATTACTACATGTGTATCTGTGTAAGTACTGGATTTCAGTTTTTAAATTCTGTTGTTACCTGGCCTTGCATTAACTGTTAGTTTCTTAGGCTAGGTGTCTGCTTGTTGCTTTAAAAATTAAGTTCTGTGCTTCTCTTTCCTTTGATATTATTACAATGTGATTTTCTTCATGTAGAAGTAATTGGGATGAGATGCATTACATGCCAATAAGCTGAAAATATATGGTTCTTTATATGTATATTAATTTTGTTAAATAACAAAAGACATATAAAATTACTTAAGAGTCAATGGCAAATTATAGTTACAAAAACCATGCATTATTGCTCAGAAGTAACATTGTGGATGTTTAATATTTAAAACACCAAATTTTAAAAATTGTCCTTCAAAACTGTAATGAATTCAAATTAATTAATTAATATTTTCCCCCCCTCTAAGCTCTGATAAACATATACATCAGCCATACATAAAGCAGCAGCTACAGTAAAACAGAAACTAGGAAGCAGAGAAAACTGCAAAATAGCAGAAACAGCAATTCATGAAACAGAAACCAAAAGGCGACAGTATTAATAATAATAACCAGAGGTGGGATATATGCAGCCCAAAACCTTCTCGAACTCCGGCATTTTAGCCATGCACCTAAATACATACAGTTCTGGATTTGACAGATTTTAACTAAAAGGATGGTGCTATCACTGAGAAGATCTTGCTTGTCAGAACTGGCTGTTTTATCTTAGATCACGGAGAAATCTGGAACAAGGCCTGCGATACCGACTGGATCATGTGCAAAGAAGCATATGGAAGAAAAGAATGTAACAAAGATTGGCTGAGAAGGGTGCTTATTTTGTAAGGAAAGCATTTGTTGAAGTGCTAAAGAAGATGGACCAGTAAACATTGTTTTCATACTTGTTCTCCCTTAGTTCACATCCTTAATTTGACCAGGACTGGAGAGTGAGAGAGAAGAGTAATTGAGGAGGAGGCAAGGAGAGAGTTCTTATATCAGCAAAGGGCCCTCTTAGTCTGACCTATTTCACAGATTGTTACGAGGACAGAATAGGGTGGAAGAGAGCCAGGTTTCCCATTCTGAAATCATTTGAAGAAAGAAGGTATATAGATGGGATTAATAAAAACAAATAAAAATATAGCAATAAGGGAAGCATTCTATACTGCATCGATGCTGGCAAGAACAGCAATGGCTGCTTGTATTTAGAAATAATTTGATGAAATGTCAAATGCTGCTCACTTACAAGCACTGATGTGCTCACTTTATCAATCTCCAGAAAAGGGGTGTGCCTAATAGCATAAAAGTGTCTTTGAAAAGCAGTTTGTATATGTATTTTGATTACAAACAGACTTGCTTAATATATAAAAAAAATGATGTATCTTTTTGAGGCTGCATAAATAGACTTGGGTTATAGCTCTAAATTCTATAAATTGCAAGTTTTAATTGCGTGTAAGATTCTTCAATATGATTCTGTCCTGTTCAACTCAGAAACCGTACTTTAATTATATTTCCTTATAATCAATGTAAATAAAGCAAAACACACACACACTCATTCTGGAAAGCTCTGTGCAAGGCTTTTTAATAATTTGAAATGCTTTTCTCTGTCTGACATCCTCAGTTCTGCTTGAGATGAAAAGGGTATACGATTCCAATGAGAAAGGTGCAAAGTCAGTAAGAGAGGAGGAAACTCCAAGGATTTCTGTTAGGGATGGGCCAACCGAATCCTCAAATCCTGGGTAAGGATTCGAGATTACCGAATCCGAATCCCTGTGCCAAAATGGGCAAACCGAATCTTTTGAATCCACCAACTAAATAGATTGTTGGAGACTGGGACACCTGAAAACCAGAGAGACCAGGAGGCCTGAAAACCTGGGAGACTGGGATGGCTGAAAACTTGGGAGACTATACATACAAGGGAAGATAGTAAGTAGGTGAGGTTTTCCCTTGGCGTAATAATGGCCTTTGCTAACTATTTCAGAAATTACATCTGGGCTTGTATTCTAAGATATTTAAATTGAACTTTTCATATTTAAGTTCAGTACTTAACTGGAAGCTACAGGTTTGAGATTTCAAGGACACCTGAAACATTCCTTTGCATAGCTCCTTGCAAACCTCTTTCAGACACAATTCTGGGGTTTGGAGTTTTAGAAGGTGTCACAGCCTTCTCTGACAAAATGTGCTGGTGCATCATCAAACTGCAAACCCCAGGATGCCAGAAGGAGCTATGCAAAGAAAAGCCAGTTTTGACCTGGATTATCTCTCGACTGTAGTATGTGGCCCTGTTTACATCGGCAGGAAAATGTGGGATTTTAATGTCATTTTCAATCTGGGGAGTTGCTGAGGCAAAACCATGACAATTGTCTTGGCCAGATTTCTTCAGAGGGAGGTTTGCCTTTGCCTAGGCTTTTGCTGAGGCTGAGAAAGTGTGTCTTGCCCAAGATTATCCTTCTTTCCCTTGCTTTTTAAACTCTTTTTAAAAAAAGGATTTGAAAGATTCGAGATTCGTGAGATTCGTGGATTCCCAGAACCTTCTAGGGATTCAGATACGGAAAATTCTGGATTCGTCCCACCTCTAATTTCTGTATCTTAAAATGTTCTCCTTATAGAGTCACTTGGAATAAACAGCCATATCTTAAAGGAATCAAACCATGCTAGGATCTCTTCACTTTGATAGATGAGTTAAGGTCAGGTGAAGACCACTGACCAAGCAGAGGTGTGTTTTCTCCACTCCAGAATGGTGGAGAGAAGCACCAGCCCTGCTCTATGAGCTGCTAGTTGTTAAGATGCATATACGCTCATTTGTGTACTAAAAAAAAAAAAGGAAAGTGTGTTAAAGCTCCTACCTCAACTGCTGTGTCATATATGCAACAACCATAATTTACAGTTTCACATGACGCACTTCTTATAACAGTCCATGATGTTTCAGCTTCAATATTTTTTTTTCTCTGAAGAATTAATCACTACAGTAATTGCAACACAACATGGCACTAGACAAGGGCCTAGAAATGTGGTAGACATGAAAGGCACTCCAGTTACTAGAAAAAATTGAAAATGGAAGATTTCACTCTTCTTACTTCAAACAGAGTATTCAAAGTACACCAAATTATGCTTAATTTACTCCACTGTAGCCAGAAAGCTGAAAACATGGCCTACGTAAGTCAAGAGAGTCCAGTAGGCTGTAAGGTGATGTTTGTATATTTGTCCATCAAGACCTTAAGGAGGAAGTGAATTTCCCCAGTGGTGAAGTTAGCATTTTACATAGTCTATGATGCAACCAAAGTCTGAAAGGAGGATATTTGTATATTCACCTGAGTGCCTCTACACACTGAAGGAATTTTCAGAAGTAGCTATCTCAAGGTCATGCGAGCTAACCCCACCCCTGTTGCTGATAGTGTGGATCACAACCGTGCCTCTTGCTACCATTGCTTATCTCAGAAATGCTTCCCATCATTTGCACATTTCACCAGCATGCTCTTAATGCACACCAATGTGCTGGGGCTGGCCTGAGGTAGTTTGCTGCTTGAGGTGAAAGACAAGATGGTGACCCCTCCTGGATACTTTAACAGAAGCTGATTGTACTGGCAGTTCCATCTTCAGCAACTGGAAATGGGTCAGCCTCCTCCACCATATCTAAGACAACAGGCTAGTTTGTGGGCCCAGAACAGTTTGTGTGGCATACATATTATTTTCCTCCAACAGAGGAGGCCATCCAAAAAATTCATACGGGATACCCAGGAAACTTCACCTTCTCTCCGCTTGATCTAGTTTGGAGGGAGTTGCCTCATTCTACCTAATGGTAGGATCAGCTCTGTGGTATACATGGGCAGCATTTTCCCACCCACAGTCATAGAGGGTGGGTGCTGACAAGGCCAGAGGTCCACATTGCATTGAGCAGTTCTACTCACATACTACTGTTCACACATAAAACCTTTCCCCCTTGCTGAATAAACAGGGAAACAGTAAGAAACTGCTTATTCTGTTTGCAGTGGGGAAGAGAAGGGATGCCATTGCATGTGCTGATGTGATAGATGGGTAGAACCACCCACTAATATGCGGGAAGACATCATATGAACTTCCTGTAAATTTCTAGAAACAGGGTGGAGGAGGGAGTATGTGTTCCTCCAAACTGGAAGGGCATCCAGAAAGCTTAAAGTAATATATTTTGGTGGGATGGTGAACCACAAGAGGTCTGAGGTGACATCTGTTCCCAAATCCTTGAAGGCCCACCTTTGCCTGTCCAACTGTCCCATGCCTTCCACACACCAGTCCATATACTGATGTTTCCAATTTTGGAAAAAAACAGAGCCCCTCCACCTAAAACTGGCTTAGGCAATAAAGATGACATAAAGTGGCCAAAATGATATAAAGTCAATTGGTCATTTAGAGGCAAAACATTTTGGGGGACTAGGCGGGGTATGGGCTCAGGTGTCCACAGAGGGGCCCCTAGTGCATGTGGCCCACAAACTGCACTTTGACCATGACTTGTGGTTAATTGATGTCAATTTGGCTTTGACCTATGGCGATCCTATAAATCAGAGACCAGTAAGACACCTTGGCTGGCATCCTGTTTACTAGTTATGAGACTGCAAGCTGGATTTACAATCTTGTAATTGTTGGAGATTCACATTTACAGTAATTAATGATGGAACATGATCACCTACTGTTGCATCAGGATCCTGAAGGGGTATCCACCTACCTACTTTCAATACACCCCATGACCAGGAGGGTACTGCAGATGCCATTTTCCAGTGTCCTTATCTGTGGCACCTTGGAAACCCTTCAGTTGAAGTGCTGCCAGACTAATAAGGTAGGTTTTTTGTAGGGGAGGGAATGGTGCTCTGCCATTGTAGTTACATATAATGATGCAGGATCTTGGCGCTTGTGGTCAAGACACCTGCTTGGTCATTTTGACAGTCCATGTTATCTTGAGAACTCTCCTTCAGCACCACATTTCAAATTAATTGTTTTTCTTCACTGTCCAGCTTTCACAACCATATCTAGAAATTGGCGACAAATCAGAGATGACTGGAACTTTCTCAAACTTGATCATTTTGCCTGTTAAAACCTGAGGCACTGAATTTACTCTAGAATATGGGCTAATATGCCAGCACTGAACAAGCTAAGCCATACATGAGACAGCATATTTTTGTGCAACTGCTCCATTGCATCTTCGGATTTGACACCACTGAAAAGGGCAGTCTCATGGCCATGAGCAAGGTAGGTCCATGCTTCCACAATCCCTCTTTAAAGCCATTTAAGCTGACATATGTAACTATGGCCATTTCCGCACTAGACTGTTATAGTGCTATTATTCCACTTTCAACATCCTATGGAATCCTGGAGTTTGCAGTTTAGGGAGGGACCGGCCCCTCCCTAAACTGCAAACCCCAGGATTCCATAGGATGTTGAAAGTGGAATAATAGCGCTATAACAGTCTAGTGCAGAAATGGCCTATATCTTGTGGTAGATATAGGTTTGTCTGTCTGTCTGTCTGTCTGTCTGTCTATCTATCTATCTATCTATCTATCTATCTATCTATCTATCTATCTTCAGTGTAAAGATGTCTTTAGCATCTGACCCACTTTATAACATTTTTCTCATTTGGAACAGTCTGAGACCTGCTACCTTTCTTCCATTCACTTGATCAGAGCTGAAATGTTCTGGAGTACGTTGCAAAACTTTTTTTATTTTTTGGCAGCCAATATCTCAGACTTCAATTGTGTTCATGAAAAATACTTCAATAAATTGAGCTAATTGCAGTGTTACACCCTAAGCAGCAGGTGTTTTATTAAGATCAGTACCAGAACAGCACGTAAGCAGGACACAGACACAAGTGAATCAGGAGATGATTACAGCTGATAAGTAATGGCAATATATTATCTTGCTCCATTTACTATATCATTAAAAATGCAATTGTGAAAATTGCATCATGCAAACAGAAGAAGAGCCATGATGGATCAAACCAAAGGCTTATCTAGTCCAGCATTCTCTTTCCATAGTAGTTAACCAGGTGGTCAAGTGGGAAGTCCACAGGAATGACCTGAGTACATTAGTACCTCCTGTCTGGGTTGCCCAGGAACTGGTACACTGAAAAGCATCCTACCTCTAGTAATGGAGGTAATATGTAGCCATCATGAATATACTCCATTGACACTCTTATCCTCCATGAAAAGGTGGCTTCCCGCAAGTTCTGTTCTCTCACCCTTCTTGCCATATCTGTCACAAAGGTCTACTAAACAGAGTTCTTATCAAGATCATGGAAATACTAACAAAAGAAATCACCTGATACCAAAACGGACCATTGCATCATCTAGGTCAACACTGTTAACTCTATGGTTGGAGAACTTTTGGCCCTCCAGATGTTGTTAGACTCCATGTGCTCCTGTCAGTGTGGCAAACAGTAAGAGTTGATATATTTCTTACTTACCTGAATGGCCACTGATTCTTCACCCTGGCCTAGAATCATAGCATCATAGAATCATGTTTAGCTTGTTATTTACTAAGGCTCCTAGATCTTTTTTCACATGTACTGCTTTCAAGCCAGGTGTCACCCATCCTACATTTGTGCATTACATTTTTCCTGCCTAGATGTAGTGCCTTACATTTATCTCTGTTGAAATTCATTCTGTTAGTTTTGACCCAGTTTTCCAATCTATTAAGGTCATTTGGAATTCTAATCCTGTCCTCTGGGGTATTAGCTGCTCCTCCTAACTTGGTGTCATCTGGAAATTTGATAAGCATGGCTTTGATTCCATTATTTAAGTCATTTATAAATATGTTAACAGCAGTCCCAGGACAGAACCATGAGGGGTCCCATTAGTCAGACTGATTGAATCTGGGACCTACCACTTAATTTCAGTCCCTTTATAGAGTCCTGGATGGATACCAATAGATGGGGGACAGGTATTACTTATTTGTATTTTTTTGTTTAGTTCATATCCTGCCTTTCTCCTAACAAGAGTCCCAAGGCAGCTACATTACTTTCCCCCACTTTGGTAAACTGGTACCAAAGGCCCTCATATACAGACCATGGTCCTATCCCATGGATACAATCTAATGAGTCATGAAACATGTGTTTTGTCTATTTCTGAAATTAACCCGTGCATTCAGGCATTTTGCATTCTCCTGAAGAAGAGTCTTACAAGAAGAACTGAAGAAGAGTTCCACAAAAATTGTTGATAATTTTGTAGTTTACCTGAGTGATTTTTAACTAAGGGTCAGCGCTAACAGATAGATATTGCTGAAACAGACCAAATACAAATTGGAAATTTAAGGTATCACTATTTCATACGTGGTGGTCATGTCCTAAGGCTAAAAAATATTGGAATGATATACATAATATGATATGTAAAATATTGAGGGTTCAAATTGATAAGAAACCTAAACTGTACTTATTAAATATGACACATGTGTTAGATGGAACTGTTGCAAAGAAATATTGGCGAATAGTGCTGTATATGATTACGACAGCTCATATTGAATATGCAAGGCTATGAAAAACTGAGCAGATACCTACAATAGAGCAATGGTGGGCAACTTTTATTGAAAATCGGAATGCAGATATAGTCTCTCAGAGATTAAAAGGAAAATCAGATGATGACATTAACAAAGCAAATTGTTCTGGAAATGGGTAGGGTGTTGACAGGTAATAATTCTTAATTCATGGTAGCATGAGTAGTTAGAAGTACAAATCAGTGAAATATCATGGAACATGTAAAGTAGGGTCGAAGAGCAGGATCTATCTTGTATGTTAACAAATGCAATGCGATGCATAATGTTGATATGTCAATGAAATAACACTATTGAAATCCAGAGAGGAGTGGAAGATAGCGGTAATAGTTCGGTAAAATGTACAATGAGAAATGTTGTTTTATATGATGTAATCACAATAAAATTAATTAAAAGGAAATTTAAGGTATGACTTACCTGAATCTTAATTGCTCTTTTTTCACAGCCCTGCCTATGGAGAGGGGGAAAAAGGATTGTTGGCCAGATTGTACATCAGGAATCTCTGGCCTGCAGTCAAGGTATGTTCTTCAGAGGAACAAACAACTACTCAGAAGAATGGAATGAGTGGATGTAGAGGTGACAAGAAATGGCAAAATCAAAAGAGATATATCACGAGAATTCATACTTTTTAAGACCAATCTGAAAGAGTCTCAGGGCCTTTCCACGCTACACTGTTGTAGTACTATTATTCCACTTTAAACATCCTATGGAATCCTGGGATTTGCCGTTTAGGGAGGGGCATTTAGAATTCGCAGCCAGAGAGCAATTTGGCCTCAATAAACTACAAACCATAGAATTCCACAGGATGTTGAAAGTGGAATAATAGCACTATAACAGTGTAGGGCGGAAGTGGCCTTAGATTGCATGAATTTCAGCAGGGGCTGAAACCTGAGAATCAATTTGATTACGATTTTACAAAGATCTGTCTGAAGGCAAATTTTATTCTTTGTTTTGAGATACCATTCTAGAGATTGATTGATTGATTGATTGATTTTAAAATTCAGTACTCTTTTTTCTTGAGCCTTCATTGATCTTCCAAGAAAATACGTTTCCTCATCCAGTTCTTAATATCCCAGATCAATCCATAACTCCTGGGGAGCATAGGGAAGTCTGTCTATCCCCCCCGTATTCCTTTAGATTCTCCTCCTAATATATGGATAGATTGACCATTTATCATGATAGGCTCCACTTCTCCTACCTGTCCACATACTGAATTTGTGCTGGACCATCGAGTCAATTTAACCATACCTTTACAAGTATCACATTTCCCTTGCTCTTTATTTAACTGTGCTGCTTTCCCTTGCTAATCTCATGTCATCACAAGTCAACATTTCTGGCTAGGGGCCAGCTCCAGATTAAGTTTTTTCTTCCCTATCTCATTGACATGTTCTTTTCACCTCATCTGAATATACCATGTTTAGTCTTTGATACCAGTTGCAAAATTCCAGTTGACTTTGATGTTGGATAAGTTTTATAAGCTAAATCCCTTCTGTTCTTTTAATAGCTATAGGTGTACAAGTCTCCTGAAATAATTACGTGTCCTTTGGGGCTTTTTTTTTTTAAATTGCTGCCACTGTGCTTGCTGCCTACAGAAATCATCCTTTAAAAATATAAATAATATATTTAAGCTGCTTTTCCAGCTGTCTCACTGTAAATATGGAAATGTGCAATTTTGCCTCAGAGAGGTACAATGGACCTTAGTGAGTTTCTCAGGTCTGGGTGAGGGAGTGTCTGCTGAGTAATTTGTGAAATCACTTACATATACAACTTCCACTGACAAAATGCAGATGGTATTTGAATTAGGCAAAGACTATTTTAAAATATTTGAAAAATGGTAACCTCCCCACATTTCTCAACCATTGGCAAACCTTGATGCAAAGAATTCTGGACTGATGTGAAATTTCACAGTTCAGGAATTAACTCTAGGCAAAATTCATGCATAGTATTTTTGTGCAGAAAACAATATTTTTTTGTGTGTGTTGGAAAAGGATGAAATTCTACATTGCCTACTTAGTTACATACATTGAAGTAACATCTCCTGGTCTGATCCTCTCCAAACCTATTTTACCAAGCTGTCACTGGAACAGGTGAAAGAAGTTCATTCAGGTGGTAACTGAGGTGTAAGGAAAATGAGGTTTCCACACCCTCCCACCAGCCAGTGAGACAAGACAAGGACTTATGACAGGGATCCTGCTTCTGATCATCACTGCCTAGTGGGGGGTGGTAGAAACATCCTCTTCCTTGTGCACCAATTGCCAGTTAAACAGATGTCCTTTGCCCAGTACAGTAGTTGCTGGATAAAGTAGGTTTGCCAGGGCATTCGTGATCATGGCAATAGAGCCACAATTGTAACTATATCGTGTTTGTGAATACAGATCAGTTGAAGGCCCTTTCTGCAGCTTACTGGATCCTGGAGGTTTCCTGTGGGGATCTCGGTAGAACCTCTGCTGAGAGGGGAGTATGACAGGAGTACTCCCCTTCTCACTGGCTGCCTCCGTGAATGGAGGAAGTACAATGGCACCACCTCTTCCTTCCTCAGCTCAGCCAGGCACTGTCCCAGGCTGCTCTGGGGCAGGAAGCACAGCCACTGGGCTTCTGGGACCTCTGCATAGCAGGTAAGTGAGGGAGGACTGCATGATTGACAGTCATTGATGGGCTAAACCTGTCAATGATTTACTGCACGATTGCACCACCTGAGAACGACGGGACCCATGTGACGTCATGTATAAGCATCATCTGAGTCCCAGCCTTCTCCCGTCCCCTATGTGGGATGACGATGTCCTGCGGAAACGACCACAGATGTGTAACGCAAGGTTATGCAACTGTAACTGTGGTACTAAATTATAGCCACTATTTTCTGTGCAGAAAATGCTGTTTTCTGTGCAAAAATTCCAAGTGCAAATTTTGTGTAGAGTTAACTCTGAACTTTGAATCATCTTCAAAAAACTGCAGGATTTTTTAAAGAATTTCTCATAGTGGGATGATAATTACTAAAATTACTCATTCCTTCCTTCTAGAATAAAATTAGCAAATAATTACACCGCCCAAAATGAATTGTTTTAGCTATGTCTGGTGCTTTGCTCCCGTACTGTTTTTGACTGATGATAGCAAAATCCTTTAAGTGGAGTGCATTGCCACGAGAAGTATCTTATCCTCCTTTGTTGTGCTGTAGGCAGTTATCTCAGAGATGGTAGGGAAATTATACTATAACATAGGGATTCCTTATAAAAAGTATTACTGTTTTTCAGGGCTGTTTTAAAAAAAGTATGTTAAAACTTGCAAGATTAGAAAATGTGCACATGCACACAAGGGAGATGTCAACGACATCACTTTTAATGTTTACGATCTTTTGTATCATTGTTACTTGCAAGATATGGAATAATTTACTGACAAAAGAGAAAATTCACAATCCATTAATCAAATGTGTACAGCAGTGTTTTGGCTTGTCAATGGCCATTGCTTTCATTCTTGTTGATTATGGTGGCAGAATGGTGGCAGTGTATGTGTCATCTACGCAGTCCACATGGCCACTGCTATGAGTAGTCAAGGGAGGTAGTCCCCCTGCCAGTGGCAAATACAGGGGAGTACTGGACATGCTTTGTTTTGATGGTGCCTCTTCTGGCTTGCCTTTGGGAATATCTTAGAAGGGATGGGGGCACTCTTAGAGCCTTGGTAGTGCGGTGGTTAAATGCCAGTACTGCAGCCACAAGGTTGTGAGTTCAATCCTGCCGGGCTCCAGGTTGACTCAGCCTTCCATCCTTCCACAGGTCGGTAAAACGAGCACCCAGCTTGTTGGGGGCTAACACATTGTAACACATTAGCTAACACATTGTAAACCACTTAGAGAGCACTTAGCTGATAAGCGGTATAGAAATGCACATGCTATTGCTATTGCTCCTGTCACATAATCCAGTACCATAGAGAGGTGGGCAAAGCTGGTGGCAAGTACACCCCTGTTTTGCAAGGGGAGGAAAGCATGGGAAAACAAAGCAACACAAAGGACAGGTCACAGCTTGTGTGCCAGGTGCATCCATGCTCAGTATATACAATACATTATGGGTGGGAAGAAGAAGCAAGAAGTTGGGGCTTGTTAGGGGTGAGGAAAGGAGGCAGAGAAAGGATTTTAACTCTATTTTTCTGTCTTAAAGTGCTTTCAGACCTCTTGTCACAGCTTGAGGACTAGAAAAATGTTACTGCAGTTCTTAGAACATGTGTGTGTGCGCACGCACGTGTGTACTTGCATGCACATGTGTGACACAGTTGTACTTTGAAACATCTCTGGTAATACAGATACCACAACACAGTGCTTAATGTATGACCAGTTGTGGTCACAATGTTGATGATATCAAATGGTGTTGACTGCTGGCCTATGTGCAGGCACATCATTATGGCACACATACTGTGTAACATGTGCTCCTTCCTTCCTTCCTTCCTTCCTTCCTTCCTTCCTTCCTTCCTTCCTTCCTTCCTTCCTTCCTTCCTTCCTTCCTCTCTTCACCTGATATTGTAGTTGGCATGTACATCCTGTGACTTAGAGGTTCCTGAAAATGTCAATGAAAAATACATCTGGGTTCACTGGTGCGGTATCTTATATGGCTCTGATCCCAGGCAAGGCTCAGTGATGGCAGCAGGCTCAGTTATGAAAAGGATATGAAGGAGACTAATTCAAAGTTAATGCTTTCATAGTCTGTGCTTCATTTCCAAAATGGTTTTCTTGTGATCAACACTTTTTGCTTCTGTAAGACTTAAAATGTGATGGTGCCAAATGTTCTAATGATGTGACCATGTGAACAAGTAACGTCATAACAGCATGTCCTGAGTGTATCAGATGGATGTGTTTTTGAATTAACTGAACTATTTGCTTTGCTAATGAAGTTGGTGTATAAGCTAATTGAATACATCACACTTTCACACCTTTTCTTTCTGTTTCTGATTTTTTGCCTGATAAAATTTTTAATGAGACTTCAGTACATCTGTGAATGTAAGATTCTAAGGACGTTAACTCAATGAAAAGCAGCCCCATTCTCTTTGTACCAACTTGCCCAAACTTCACCCCCTTCATGTACTCAGAATGGGTGAATTTTGTACCCATTTCTAGTAATTTGTGCATTTTGGGGGTGTGCATTTTGGCTTAATATGCAGTATTTTTTTCAAGCAGTTTTTTGCCCACAAATATTTAGTGCACAAAAATGCATATTTTTATAAGAATATTCTGTTTGAAGAATTATGTTGCAACATTTCAGGAAGTACAAATACTAAAAGATAACAATGAACTTGTGTGTGTGTTGATTCAAGAAGTGTGAATTTGGTAAGCCTGTATCACAATGAGAAAGGAATTGAACAAAACTCCTCCCCACCACCATTGAAAGACTCTCCAGGCAATCATGAACCAGATTACTGCCATCAGATTATTTCATGATCAGGCTTCTCAACAGCGTGAGGGCCCAAGGGCATACATCTGTACACATGTAGACTTATCTTTAAAATTAATAATATGCTGAATGGGTGGACGTTGTGGTGGAACATGTGATGTTGGAACAAGCACTGAATTGGCCTGGGTATTATATACAATATACAGTGAGAAACTTGTAGCCATCCAAATTTGGTTGGTCTGTGCTCCTATCATCCATCACCATGGGCTATGCTGGTAAGTTGCAGCTCAGCCATGAATGCAGGATGGTCACTCTTATTTGTGATGTATGAACTTAAATAGACAGTATACCACTTATTTGTTATCTCTGAATCCATTTGAACTTCATCTGAAGTTCAGTGAAGCCCTAAAAAAACATACAAACTCATCTAAGGAGAAATGTAATAGGGGAGGTTGCTGTGTTCAGATAAATATGACTAACTGATGCTGTCAGTAAAGAGATGTACAGCTGGCCCTCCACCTTTGCAGGTTTCATTTTCGTGGATTTGATTGTTTGTGAATTTCTCCAACCCCTGCCCTACTACCTCAGGTGCTTCTTTTCTGAAACTTTTCTCGCAACAACTCTGATCAGGCTACATGACTCTTTGAAAGTCATGTCCTCTTGTCCTCCTCCTCCTCCACCAGCCACTGCCTGGCCAGCTAAGGACCACTTTCAGCCCAGTTTCTCAGCACCATAAACCCTCCCTACTGCCCCCCCCCAAGGAAGGAGATGGGTGAGAGAGAGGAAGTATATGGCCACTATGCTGGCCCACCCCTTTTCCCTCTCCTTTCCCTGACCTAGTTTAGACCTTGAATATCCATTTTCCCCACCATGCCTTGGCCCCCTTTACACACACACACACACACACACACACACACACATTATGATATTTGTGATTTTTCCATTTTTCCTATCCCTAGCTAATGTGGAGGGCTGACTGTACTGTTTTTCTATCCAGCTGTTCTATTTTCTGCTGATGGCTTGTGTCCTTAGGTTGCAGATGTGCTTACCCACACGTCTCCAGATTGTCGGAGAGGAATAATTCATTAATTATAATCTATATGTTACAACATAGGGGTGGAATCATATCTTGTACCGCAATTACTACATACACAAAAGAGCACATGTGCTGGTTCAGAAGGAGCACTTTAATTACTACCAGTTGCTCACATATTAACTAATACTTTCTGTGTGCTAAGGCCAATTTGTCACTGATTAACAGAGAAAAGCATGTCTTCACTGTAGTTCTCATTGTGTCCCCAAACATCCTTGAAGGTTATATAAGAAGCAAGGGGTTATTATTCCAAAATCAATTAGGTCTCACATTTGAAAACTCCAGCTATCACCAACAACTGAGGAACAAGTAAGGAAGATGTTGGAGACTGCGGAACTGGGAGTGCTGATGTCAGCAAAATAACCTATATGTTTTAACAATTCCACACAAAAATTAGACTCCTTTCAGCCTGTTCTGAATTTCTCAGATTCAATATATTAATAAGGGAAGGAGCAAGGTAGTCTGCTGCCTGAGGTGAAAAACAGTAAATACTCCCCCTTAAACATCCACAAACAGAACCTAATAGGACCAGCAGCTGAATCTTATTTCTAACCTGGTGATGAAGCAGGTTCTTCCATGATTCCTGAGGGCAGTGAGCTAGATTAACAGCTGCAAGAAATGCTTGTGACTTGCACAGCATTGCTTACCTCAGGGGAATGGCAAGGAACTGCCACTCCCATCCTTGGCATCTGCTTGTTGAGGCAGTTGTTTCCCTGTGTCTAATGGTGGAATGGCCCAGGAAAGAGCCTGTAATGAAATTGTACATGGTCAGCTCTTTATTTCATAGTTCATATTGCACTCAGGACATGGAAGCTTAAATGCTGTTACAGCAGAGTGTGGAGAACATTGCTGTTGTGTGCCTTCAAATTGTTTCTGATTTATTTCAAACCCCAAGGCAAACCTCTCATGGGGTTTTCCTGACAAAATTTGTTCAGGGAGGGTGTTACTGCCCTGGCTAGTCCGAGCTTTGGGGATATTAAAAGATATCCTCTTGATATCACAATTCGGCTTCACTTCTCTATTCCCTTCCACGTGCTTGCAAGGCCACCGGACAAGCACGCATACAAGCTCAGCCGTTAATCGACAGGTAGGCCAGAAAACAGCTGACTCGCTGCTTTAGGAGACCTCCAGGCAAGTACTCTAATTAGGTATGCACGCAACCTACAAAAGAGCCTCTGCCCCGCGCTGGCAGCTTGATGGGTTAACTACGCAATACCCAAGTACTCTGTGTTTGCATACTGGCTACTCTATTGAGAACCTCTGCAATAACTCAGTCATTCAGATTCTAACCTTTCGGAGGTTTTGTCTCCAACTCCAAATCTACTGTTTTCCCCCAAGTACGGCATAGCCTGCAGTCACATTCTCCTTATAAAAACCCTTGATTCCGAGACCTTCCTCGGATCGCTCCCGAGTTTCATCCCGCCTTGCTGCCGCTTTGCTTGGCGAGCCTCCCCTCAGCTCCACGTGCTGAGCTACATCGCACCCCAGCCTCGCTCTCTATTTTTCCGGGCTCCAGGACAGGTGAAGTATCCCCCAAACCAGCAATCCCTCTAAAAATCCCTCTATACCACTCCAACCTTTATTTTCCTTAGTTATCTTGTGTGAGTGTGTCGCACACACTGTTTTGCTTGTGTATTTAATAAAACATCATTTATTGTCTCAACTTCTGTGTGCTCCTTGACTCAACCCGACCCCGTAGTCATAGGGTTCGAGATCTCGCTACGTTACCCTGCCTCTCGTAATGCTAAGCAGTGCTCTGAGCTAATTTTCCCCACCTTTGGTTGAGTACAATTTGGTGTCCCTCCCGGGACCCCCAGTACACAGGGTAACAGAGATTTCCCTTTGCCTTTCTCTGAGGCTGAGCGTAGCTTGCTCAAGGTCACCCAGTGAGTTTCCATGACTGAGTTGAGACTCGAACCCTGATCTTCAGGGTTGCTGCCTAATACTCAGATTGCTACACCATACTGGCTTGTGGGGAAAATATGCCCCCTCAGATGTTGGGAGTCTCTCATTATAATATCTAGAATGGATATACAACATTTTGGGTACTTACAGCATTTTACATACGACTTCATGCAGCCCAAGAACAACTTTGGGGAACATAAACCCCCCCGAGGCTGCATGATGTTGTATGTAAAAAGCTTGCAGTGTTCCAAAGCATTTCCTATCAGCTTTAATTGTTATTGTCAGAGCCTCCCAACTGTAAATTAACTGTCATACTGGCAACACGCACTAATGTAGGCTATGAGGTTGGGAAGGCAGTTTCATGCCCTCCAGCGTTTCATAGATGGTAACTGGAATATGTACGGCTGAGGAATATGACAGTGCGGCTAAGAGGGTGTGGCCAAGTAATGGGTGGGAATTATAAAAGAGAAAAAATGTGTAAAACTACTGTTTTAAACAGAGAAACCCCAGAATTTATGTACTGAGTTTAGGAAAGTTAGGAAAAAGAAAAAAAAGTCAGTAAATACAGTACTCTATATGTGATAGCAGACAGCATGATTAGCAGCAAATAAAATATTATATATCACATTATTCTGAAATCAAAATGTCTCCATCAGGCCTGCTCCAAGCTAGTTTTCTCTCAGATCCACTTTATGAACTCCGTGATCATACTCAACCAACGCACATTAGGTCAAATCTCAGCTTCCCAAAAACATAATATTCATGTGGCCGCCTCAAGGCAATCACAGCTTCCCAGCTTAACTTATTTTACTGGATTATTCTTAAAATAAAAATGGGGTTGGGTGGAGAAAAATGATTTGCAATACTTTTAGGTATAGGAAATAAGAGGAATGCAATTAGTTAAGAAAGATTTAGCTGAGAGAAAAAAAGAACATCATGGCCATAAAGAAGTATTTGTATCACAGTGGCTTTTTGGAATGTCTCACATGACAATCTTGTACACATTTACCTCAGAATAATTCCACTGAACTCATGATTACATGGTTAATGTAAATGGAACACTGCTCTGCTGAAAAAGAACTTCTCTCAAAGTAAGTGGAAAATAAAATCTCTCTGTTTGACTGTTTCAAGTTAGTTTCTTTGGCACTGTGCAGCCCTGGCACACACTGAGGATTGGTAAATCAAAAGAAAGGGGCTAGAGAGAAGAAAAATAGTAAAACTTACCGTAACTTACAAGGTTTATAAAAATCTCTAAATGAAACCAAAAACAGAACTGAAGAAAGGAGAAAGAAAGTCAAACCAGGAATGCTTCTTTGGCATATTGATCAGATTTTAGAAAAATTAGAGGGAAGAGAAGTCTGTGTATTTGTCAGAAAGAGCGATTGTGAGAGCATGTAGCACACAAGTGCTGTACGTGAAAGGAGACCCTCTCAAAGAAAGTGCTTCTTAACTGGCAAGGTTCTCCCCTGTCCCTCCTTTTTAAAGGTGGGTTTATTCCATTTGCTTACTTCAGGAAGAAATTTGGAGTCACACAGCACAATGGCCATTTCCGCATTGCACTGTTATAATGCTATTATTCCACTTTCAACATCGTGTGGAATCCTGGGATTTGCAGTTTGGGGGGATTTAGAATTCTCAGCCAGAGAGCTCTTTGGCTTCAGTAAACTACCCCAGAATTCCACACAATGTTGAAAATGGAATAATAGCACTATAATAGTGTAGTGTGGAAATGGCCAATGTTCTGTCCCAGTTTCTGTCCCAATTGCTTTTACCAGAGCCTACTGGGAAGGGCAAGACTCTTGTCACCTCCTCGGCTCTCTTCTTCCTCCTGCTGAATTAGCCGAGTGGAAACTATTCTTGCAAGAATTGAAGTAAGTCGAGGACAAAGGAGGCAATTGGAAGGAGAAGGGAAAAACCAGGACATTTTAAAAGCAGGTAGCTGTGTAGGGACGGGGGGCTATGGAGGCAGTGCGCCGCGGTGGCAATTTTGGGGGGTGCTGCCACTCCTTGCCTGCCCTCCCTCGTGTGCCGTAGCCCCACCTCATGTGCCGTAGCCCAACCCCACATGACATAGCCCCATCCCTGCGTAGCATAGCCCTCCCCCTGCTCTTCCCCCTGCCCTGCCCCTCTTCTGCACACTCCAAGCTACGCTGCTGAAAGCAGGTGAAAAAAATTACTTGGCAGAAGATTAACCAAGGCTGTTCCTGCCAAACTGAGACAGTTGGAAGGCATGGAGTTGAAATGCCAAACAGTAAACTCCTTGCCTTGTACGGAAAATTAAATAAGTTATATTAAGAACATGTAAGATTAGCATTTAGTCTAGTCATTTTAGATTAAGAACAATATAGTATGAGACACTATATACCAGAAACGGAGAACTTTCTGCGGTCAGGTCAAACTGGTCACACACCCCTGAACCCCGTGGGAAACACCATCACTGATTTTGCTGCCATTTTCTTTGCTGACTTTGCTGACACCAAATTTCGGCAGCAACTGTGGTGAATACATACGATACAGCTCTCTATAGTGGCCTAGAAGAGGAAAGAGGAAGGCAGGGCAGGAAGGTAAAAGCAATTTAAAAAATCTAGTTTTGGTAGTCGAACCTTCTAAAAGAATGCTATGCGGGGAGGGTGGAGATTGCGGAGACACTATCACTAATGATATATATTATTTATCTGAACTAGGTAAATACGTCACAGTACAATACCAGTCCCTTCAACTTCCCTGTAAGTGATTGGTCAGTACTACTATAGCTAGTAGCATTACTATTCATAGGTGAATATAACTGGAGCTTGGAAAAGATAGTTTTTGGAGTACAACTCCCAGAATCCCCTGCCAAAAGCTACCAACCAGTATCCATGTTCCAATATTACCGTAATGCCCACAGCACAACGATTTTGTCCACAACTGCTGCTGAGACACTAGTGGCTTGCCAATGACACCTAGGACCTTTCCGCACTAGACTGTTATAGTGCTATTATTCCACTTTCAACCTCCTATGGAATCCTGGGGTTTGCAGTTTAGGGAGGGGTATTTAGATGTCTCAGCCAGAGAGCTCTTTGACTTCAGGAAACTACAAACCCCCAGAATTCCATAGGAGGTTGAAAGTGGAATAATAGCACTATTACGGTGTAGTGCGGAAAGGCCCCTAGTGAGGGTTCAAGGCTCCAGCTGGATTTGAACCAAGGACCACCCCTCTAACAATATGCATGTAGACATTCAGATGGTTTTGGGGTTCTGAAACAGATGGTGGTGGTTGATCTAACAAATTAGATCTGTCGTTATTGTTAGTAGCACAGAATCCTGCCAAGGGCCAGTGTGATGCAGTGGTTTCACAGTGTTGGACTGGGACACTGGGGAGATCAGAGTTCAAATCCGTGCTCAGCTGTGGAAACTCACTGGGTGACCTTGGGTGAGTCACACTCGGCCTCAGAGAAAGACAATGGTAAATCTCTTCTGAATAAATCTTGCCAAGAAAACACCACGATAGGGTTGCTGTAAGTTCAAAGCACATAAGAACGACAGCAAAGTCCTACTGAACTCATTGATGCTTCATTCTGTGTAGATATAGAAAGGACTGGAGTACAAATTGAGGTCTTATGTGGCTTGCAGTTTCGTAACTTCTTTCTGCTCCGTATATTAAGTATTTAGTGACAGGTAAATCAATAAACACAATTTATTTTGTGTCTCTTATACCAGCATAATCAAATTAGATTGATAGACACTACTGTAGCTCTGTAATCACAAACTCATTTACTGATGGTGTGGCAGAAAGGTGTATCACTATATAAGTGAAAAAAGCTTCACAAGAACATATCACACACAGCTAGGCTTCTAGAAGACAAGGTAAATGTTTTCATTTTTAGAGGGTTATTGAAACACTGGGTTTAGTCAAAGGGTTTGCAAAACAGGAATTGCTTAAAAATGGGTATGGGGAGGTAATTAGTGCTGCTCTTTTTCCTTTCTGGCATTTTGGCTCTCAGTAAGGTAATGGAACTAATCACACTGCTCTTTTATCACATTTCCAATGGCCATAAGGGAGTTGGTGTTGCTAAAATGATCAAAGATGTGGCTTCACATTACCCACATTGAATCCAACTTAATTCCTAGTTTTCAACAGCCCCACGTTCAGAACTGTTCAGGAATATTGTTTATCTGTTTGGTTTCTTTAAAAATTGAGCAACTGCAAATTGCCAGGACGAATTGCCAAGTGAAGAGCTGGGAAGTATTGTGTTAAGATACCTCTCATTAACTTACAGTAGGAATGAGTAACGAGAGTTACTAAAGTAGCTCTCACTAACTTGCAGAAGTCCCCCCCGCCATGTGCGTATGTCTGCCATGCAGCAATTTGGCCCTGAGGCCCTGCCAACTCCTCTTCAAATCCTGGTGCAAAACAGAAAGAATGAAAAATAAGTATTTTTCAGACCCTTCATTACTCCATAGAGCCTGTTTTTACTGTAAAATGCTGTTTTGTAAGGGCTCCTAGTTTATTGGCTTGTATGGGGCAATGAATACTATTTTACAAAAAGGAAGGGGAGTGGACCTTGCCTCTTACCTTCCATATTTTAGCAAAGTTAACATTAATTGTTGTAGCTAGAGATGTGAAGGCCTGGGAAAAGAAATGGAGAAATTGGGGGGAAAAACTTGTTTTCTCCCATTCCCCCGGCCTTTTTTTCTGGTATAATCGGGAAAAAAAAAGAATTATGGATTTTATTTAAAATGAGGAATAAAATGTTTGAGACAAGGCGTTCACATATTTAAATCCCCCAAATCATTTCTAAAATCTATGTAAGTGGAAGGCATTCATGTATATCTATATATACTATCAAATCATTAATATTCTTGCTCTTGGTTTCCTTTTCTCAATTCTTTTTTTGGAGATGAGTATATTATGTCTCCTTGGCACTGTGGAGAAAAATAATTTTCTCTATTATTATTATTATTATTGTTGTTGTTGTTGTTGTTGTTGTTGTTGTTAAATTTATTTTAATATTTTTATACCCCAGCATTCTCTCAATGATGGGACTCAAAGCAGCTAACAAGATTAAAACAGAGCAACTTAAAACATCCATGAAAGTATAAAATTTAAAAAAGAATGAAACCATTTATAAAGTTAAAACAATTACATATTAAAAATATTAAATACATTAAAAAGCTGCATAGTATTGCAAGCCCACATCCAGTAAATTTATAAAAGCCTGCCAATACAAAATTGTGTTAATATGCCACTGAAAGAACAACAGAGATGGGGCTATCCTGGGCTCTCTAGGGAGGGAGTTCCAAAGTTTTACTGATGTTGATGGTATCTTCTGTTTTTGTCTAGTTTTTTTTTCTTTTTAACCTTGTCAGAATGGCACAAGAAAAGAGATTCTTAATAGTTCAGGTGTTACTTACAAATGAGCACCTTTTAGGTTCATTTGTAGCAAATAAATGAATTAAAATTAAAAACGTAAGTTCAATTTTTAATTTTTTTCTTCTGCGTAAACTGTACTTTTAATATATGAAATATGATAATTTTATGCCAAGCAAAGTTATATATAATGATTTTTTTTTGTTCCCGGAGTAACAAAATGACTTTCAATCAGTAACGGGGGGGGGGGGGATAACATTGCTTTCCCCTGCCCAATTTTCTCAAAAGTTCTTAAAAAAAACAAGCTAGAGAAAACATTTTTTGCCCATTGATTTAAAATTTCCAGAAATTTTACATCTCTAGTTGTAGTTCTGGTCAAGAGTTATAACTGCCAGTTTCTGTTTATGGCTCACTGTCTCCTGGTTTGTAGATACTGACCTGTGGAATGCTGATATAGACAGATCTTGGCTCGTTGTGTTCATTTCAATAATTGATTGTATAATTCACATCTAAATTTGCCAACGTATTGAAATTACGTAGTGTGCATGGAAGCAGTAGATCAAGATCTTGCGTTGTCATCATAACTATAATGACAGAGCTCTATCATCATAGTACTGATGATATCGCCTCCCAAGCTACCTTTGCAGCCTGACACCATCCCAACCAAAGTTATTCTAAGGTGCTGAGGACTGGAGTGCTGGGACATGACATCTGCAGCCTTCCCCTGGTTGCATGGTGTCTTGAGAACAGGCAGCTGGAGAGGCCCCTTGGAGTCCTGGCATAATTCCTGTCTTTAGGTACCTCACTGGTGGGAGGATACTGTGAACATCATTTCCCACTGCCCCGATCTACAGTGTTTCAGAAATGCTTCACAGCTAGGGCACTGCTAGGCTGTGAAGGTAGTTTTTGGGAAGTCACATCCAGTTGTTCATGACTGTAAATGTGAACCCACAGCGTTACAGTCTTGTAAGATCAGCTTACAATATAGTAACTGCTGAACAGGATGGCAGATAGTAGTTTATGAAGTGACTAGTATAGTCATGAGATACATGTGTTTGTCGGTGGAATGCGTGATACCATTATTTCCCAATCTAGCTATTGCAGCATTTTTGGCAAGTCTATCACATGGTGTTGTATGAAAGACATTTATAAGGTAGTTTAATCAAATTGACGTCCTGCCTTTCTTTCAGTGAGCTCCAGTATACATGGCTCTCTCCTACACTACTTTATCAGCACAACACCCCCATGAGGTAGGCCACATAGAGGGAGAATGAGGTGTCTTAGCCCATTTCCACACCGGGCTTCTGTAACAGTGTAGAGCGACCTCTCACGGAGGTCTTCCACACCGTAGAGTGGAGCGGCGTGGACTACTTTTTGTAGTTCCACACCAGAATCCACTCAGGAGCGGCCGGAACTAGCCGCACTGCGTGTTTTTTAAAAACCTCTTTTTCAAGGTTTTTAAAAAGCAAGGAGCGCGCAGCCCCGCACTGTTTCGTCGCCCGGCTCCAACGCGGATTTGCAGGCGCGCGCAAATGCGTGCCTGCAGATCTGCCGGGGGTGGGCTTCCAGCTGGCGAGCTTCTCCGGTTGGTGGAGAGCCTCCACCAACTGGAAGCCGCCACTGGGGATGCCGGAGCAATGCGGAGCAGCGAGCTCGCGCTGCTCCGCGTCGCGACGGACTTACCCGGCTGCTGGTAAGCTCCGTTTTTGGGCGTTTTCGCCCGTTCGCCCCCCCCCACATGTGGAAAGGGCCTTAGTTCAGCCACTGAGTTTCATTGCTCAGTGGTGATTCATTTATTTAGTTATTGAATTTACATACTGCCTTTCTCCTAAGATGGGATTCAAGGCAGCTTACAATAGTTTTAAAAAGATTATGTTAAATCATTTATTGAACCTTGAATGTTGATCTCCTATGCTACAATTCAACACCTTAATCATGACACAAGTGGTAGGCAGAGTAAGACCTGGGACCACACACAGCTCCCTGAGCCCCCTTCAGAATCCCAGGACCACTCTTTTTTTGGGGGGGGGGGGCACAAAACAAACAAACAAACAAAAGCAAAGCTGAATTTCCTCTCTCAGATGGCTGAAGGAGCAGTGATTCACCTTTAAAATAGGTTGCAGCATCCCATGCGATCATTAATTTACAACAAACAAACAACAACAAAAAAGAAAACAAACAAAAACCAATTCCCCCACATTTTTTTCATTTCTGGTGGTTATGTGGCTCTAGAAGATCTTGGGGCATAACACTATCTCCTGGACACTGTGCAGTTACCTAGCTTTGCACTGCACCCACATAGACTCTCAGTCTCTTTGGGAGGCTCTTCAAATATCTATCAGAGATGTGAGTTCATGCTGAAATACCTGCGTCTGAGGTGGCTGAAAAGTATTCTCTCCAGTCCCTGTCCCACAACTCAAACTGAAATCGTTGCATCAACCCTGTAAAAGTTATCATCCCACACATTCAGAGCTTGGATAAATCACTTTTTGGACATAAGTTCCCTGTTGATGAGGGAATTCTGGTATATATAATCCAAAAAGTGACTTTTCCATGCTCTACATACATTGCAAATACATGAAGTATGGGTGACAGAGAATGGGTTGCCTAAGGCTGTCTAGTGAGTTCCTGCCATAGGCAAGATAGGAATCAGGGAGTAGGCCCTAATATATGACTCCTAGCTATTATGCTGCATCAGCTTCCATCTGGGAGGACTCTTTCCTGACTGCACCATTTAAGGCTGCAGTGGCTGTGCACCTGCACTTTGCACCTTTGAATGCCTCCTGGTTGGGTTAGCAGCATGTAAATAGCATATCAGCATTTATGCCAGCTTTCTACACGCATGGAAGAATGTGTAAGCCATATGCCTTCAAATATTATATTCCAATCTATGTGTCCTGGAATTGTGCAATCCATGCAATGCTGAGCTACTTCATTCTGCTGAGCATATATCCAGCTCGTAGGTGATGGCCAGCCTTTAAGGTATATAGTAGTCTACAGGAGCAGTCTATAATTGAGTCAACAGTAGTCTATATATTTGTTAACGAGTACATATAACTTGCGAGAAATTAACTGTAATTTGGAATTTCATAAAATGTTATATGGCATAATATTTAGCATTTCTGGCTATCATGAACTGGATGGGGGAATGTGTCATTTCTGGTTCTATTTTACCTCTCAGTAGCTTTTGATACTGGTGCAAAAAGCTACAACCAGACTGTTGACCGGGGTCCATTACAGGAAACACACTGCTTTGTCATTACAAGACCTCAGCTGGCTACTTGTTTCTTTTGGGGTACAGTTCAAAGCATTGCTTGTGACTATAAAGCTATTTATATACCACTATTGAGGCTATTTGAGAGGCCATATCTTCCTGTATGAGCCTGCACAACTCTTGGGCAGGGGGAGGGTCTCGTCTTTCAGATCTACCACCTTCCCATCTGTCCTGATCTGGCAATATATAACCCAATTAATATTCTGCTGTCCAACTTTTTCAGCTGCTTTTAAATTGTCCTAGGTTCTCTCTGCTGCTCCCACTTTCCTGCTTTGTCATTGGCTTCCTTTAATTGCTGTAAGCTCAGTTTAAAGTGCAAAGGTGGTTTGCATTCATTTAACCCAGCAAGCAGAAGTGGAGAAAGGGAGTGGAATTTTGCCATTCCCAGTAGGCTCAAGCAAAAGCAAACTGCTAGTCTCTCCTAGCTTGACTGTTTTTCCTCATTAATAACTTTGGCCATCGTAACCACGTTCTAAGGTTGCTTGGCCATACATGTCCTGATTTTTGTCTTTGAAATGTTGGAGTATATCTTTTTTCCAGGCATGTTTGTTGGGAGCAAGGGAGGGGTCCTTCTGAGTGGCTGGTCCCAGACTTTGAAACTCCTTCATTAGGGAGGCTAGAATGGCTCTTCCTGCCTGTCCTGCTAGTAAATGAAAACTTTTCTGTTCTGTAATTGAGTGTGATTATGAATTCAATGTAATAGGCTTTTACGGGTGTACTGTTTTGTTTATTTATATCTTCTGTCTTTTAATGTTTTTTGAACAGTTTTAAACCTATAAATGGTTTAATTGCATTTAAAAATAAGTATGTCTTTTAATCTTTATTTGCTTTACCATCTTGTAAGTGGCCCCATGCCCCACTTATTGGGAAAGAGGTGGGATATAAGTGAATCTATAACAGTAATAGTGGCAATGATGTTGATGATGATGTAGTTGTGTGTTACACATGCTATAGTTACATATTAGTTTAATATGTTAGTAACAGTGCTTTCATTAATCTCACCTTTTCCCCCAGTGAATCCACAACAGTGAGCATACCTTTCTTCCTCCCCACTTTATCCTACAGCCCTATAAAGTAAGCCAAACTGAGAAAGAATCGCTGCCTTAAGGTTATTCTTTGTATTCCAGGGCTCAGTGAAGACTTAAACTAGAGTTCCCAAGCCCAGCCCAACATTCTAACTACTATGCCACATTTGCACTTCTCTCCCAATCATTAAGTATTTCACCCTTTTTGTAAAGTTGCTTTTTACCTCTGTACCCTTTGCAACAGAAAACAGTTAATCCACAACACAAGCAAATGCCAGCTTCAAAATAGACTTTTTTCTCCGGGCTTAGGACCAGAGATAAAGGTTACTTTTCCCTTCTCAGGCCCTTTATGCTTCTGATAATTTTATCAGACTCCATTCCAGCTAATGTCTTGAATGCAACGGCACATTTAACATCATTTCTTGTTTGAACCTCAGATAGACCATGAGGTGGCAATAGCAACAAAAAGAAGCAGCAGGGTCAAGCAGTTCCCAGGCACCTTTTGCTGGCATGAGAAAACTCAGCTGCCCCAGGCATTTATATGCCCGTGGAGTTTCAGTATTACTTGCTAATCACATAGCCTGATCTTGTTCATCTCTACCTTTTCAACACCTGATGAGGACTCTTACATCCAAGCGCGCACATCTGATAACAACTTACTGGTCTATGTCTGAGGCCATTTCCGCACTAGACTGTTATAGTGTTATTGTTCCACTTTCAGAAAGCCCCTCCCTAAACTGCAAACCCCAAGATTCCATAGGATGTTGAAAGTGGAGTAATAGCACTATAACAGCGTAATGTGGAAATGGCCTGAATGCGTGTTTACATTTCACAGTCATACCAGTGTGAAACTATTTTAAGTGTCATGTCTCCATGCTAGGTATTCCAGGCATTTGTTGTATGGAAAGGTGCTTAGAACGGTCTGCTGAAGAGCCACAGTCTACTCTGGCACCCAAGAGAGAATGTAGGTACTTCACCAAACTGCAGGATGTAGGATGGAGCAACACCAATTAAAATAGCCTCAGTTTGCCCTAAGTGTGTAATATAGATGCACACAGAGTTCCAGACCACAGGATTTCTATTTTGAGCTCCAGAACTGGGTACCCATAAAATTGCCTTCTCTCTGTGTAGGCCTTCAAGTTGTTTCCAACTTCCAGCAATCCTGAGGCAACCCTATCACAGGTTACTTGACATGGTTTTTCAGAGGGACGTTGCCATTGCCTTCCTCTAAGGCTGAGAGAGTACAAGTTGCCAAAGGTTAACCACTGGAGTTCCATGGCCAAACAGGGATTTGACACCTGGCCTCCCCAAGTCCTAGTCCATTATTCTAATGACTATATCATGTTGACTCTATAAAATCACCCCCAGAGCAGGCTAAATTATTTATAACTCTAGCCTAGTGTTGTCTGCTCTTGAGAAACAGTGGTCCTCTGTATTCTCAGACAAGGTCATTTTTTTCATATCATATACTACTTAATCCTTTAAAAACAGACTGAGGGACTGAATCTGGGACCTTTGGTATGCAAAAATATGGACCCTGGCATTGTGTTAGGACCCCCCCCCCCAATACACTGTTTGAAATTCCCCTCACTGTCTGTTCCAAATCGCTGCTGCACCCTCAGGTTGGCTCCTTCTTGATTAGGAGATTGATTGCCATGTTGCTGATAACTTGCTACAGCACTCTTTTCCTGTACCATTCCTCTCCCATTTTGACTTATAAAAAAATAATGGGCAGAATCCTGTTCTTGCCATTAGCCAGTGTTTTTTTTGGATGTCATGCAGAGGTGGTATTCCATTCAGGGTTGTGCAAGTCCTATTGAAGTCCTATTGAACAAGCAAAAACGATTGTATCAACAGTTGCACTGTCTAGGAGGTTCTGTAAGTGTGGTCCTTAGCAGAGGATGGGGATTAGGGTTAGCTGTTTTGTTGTGGGAGAATGGACTACCGAACACACCATCAATTGTGCAATGGTGTAATCAGCCAGTATGACTGCACTGGTCTAGTTTCATATGACGCAGCTGGTGAACAGGAATTTGGCCAGTAGCTTCTAGGGTCAATTTAGCTGTAGCATTAAATTCAGCCAATTTAGAGACCTACAAACATGTTCCTCCTTTTCAGTAAGCCCAGTGATGTCACCAAGGCTTACCCAAGACATTATGCCTCTGGAAAGAGAGTAGAAAATGGTGTCACCCTGTTGTCTAAGGCCATTTCCCCACTACACTATTATAGCACTATTATTCACTTTCAACATCCTATGGAATCTGGAGGTTTGCAGTTTAGGGAGGGGCATTTAGAATTCTCAGCCAGAGAGCTCTTTGGCCTCAGTAAACTACAAACCCCAGAATTCCACAGGATGTTGAATGGGGAATAATAGCACTATAACAGTGTAGGGCAGAAATGGCCCAAGTCAAGGTGCACCATATCTCCCCACAAATCAGAAAAATAAGGCAGAAAATTACCGCAAGTACTTACAATTTCCATGACATCCAAAATGTGTTACCTGAAATAGCCTAGGCATTCTTCCCAATGTTAGGGATGTCCTGGGACACTTTTTGACTCTATAAATCTTTCAGCACCTTGACATCTCTATTTGTCTTCTTCACACCACTGATGTTCAATGCTAAAAATATGGAATGTTATTTGACTGTGTGTTTTTTTTAACATTTTTCCCCAAATCATTTCTGTACAAATGTTTAGGGGTACAAGATTCTGATCGGTCTGACACTCTTACATCCACATTTGACAACAAATTCATACCATGAGGTTATTTATTAATGAAAATGGATTTTATCCTGTAAAGATTTCACAATGGTATCTAAATCTGGCTTCTTTTACTGATCACATTTGTCAATCAAATCACTGTAGTTTGTTTCCCTCTTTCTTTCTATATCTGGAAGATGAAGTTACCTATGAACAACTGCTCAAGTAGTCCTGCATCTTAAAGACAGAAAAAGTCAAGGTGGTGATCCCCGAATTTAGAGAACTTAGGGAACAGCCTGGAACTCCTCATATTTAGATCTGACAACTCTAATCTGGAAATAAAAAAATGTTTTCTTCGAGCAACAGCAGGTGTGACTCTGATTCAGCTGGTCAGGGATACTGTGATGCTATTCTGGCTACCTGAGGAGAATTAGCTTTCTAGAATACATAGCCTAGAATACAGGTATGTTTAGCCCTCTCAAAAATGGGTGTAGCTGTTGTTCAAGTTTGGATGTGAAATGCAAAAATGGTTTGAATATGCACAACACCACTCTTTCTGATACTTCAGGTTCCAAGGGAGTTAACTGGATTATAGTACCTGTTGTATTTTTGTTTTTTGTCTCTGGAAATGTGTGCAGGATGAAACTGATGATCAAATTGCAAATAGAGAAAGTGGTTACAAACCAACCGTTTCCAACCTGCCATCTTTCCAGATATGTTGGGACAGAACAGTCACTATGCTGACCAAGCATGATGAGAGATATAGTCCAACACTTCTGGAATAGACTGCGGAAGAGAATATCCTCTCTCAGTGATCACTAAAATTTCTTAGATAAAAGCCCTTTCCGCACGAGGAAGTTAAAACGGGCCAAGGCGTCCTGTCACGGAGGTTGTCCGCACCTTGGATCGGACTAGGTTCGGACTATTTACCTTAGTTCCACACCTTAGTCCGATCCAAAACTCAAGTGGTCCTCCAGCATGCTAAGTGAAGACTGGAAAAATCCGGTCTTTCAATCTTCTGGAGCGCACCATTTCGTTCCTGCTCAGTTGTGCAGATACGCAGGCTCGCACCAATGCGAGCCTGCGATCAGCGGAGGGCGGGCTGTGGGCGTGGTCAGCGTCAGCGGTTGGTCTGGACCCACGAAGAACAGGAAGCCACCATTTTCAGCCTCAGCAGTGCGGATCTACGGATCTCGCCTGCTCTGATTCGCCCTGCAACAAACAGAGGAGCTCTGCAGAAGGGCTTAAGGGAAAGTCCACGTTGCTTCGAAGAGAGAAGAACTGGTAAGTAACAGCACGGAGCGATTCACTCGCCTCGTGTGGAAAGGGCCAATGATTGCATTGCATTTTACATCTTTCTTGACCTTGTAGGAAATGAGTTGTGGCTATATATTTTTTCAACTCTTTTCCTTCAGGGCGTCGTCATTGGAGACCTCCACACTTCCCCCAAAGACTCAGCCAGTTCCAACAAGCCTCTCCTGTATTGTTTTACAAATTAATTAAACTTTTTGAAAAGAGATTTCCTTGGCTACTGAAACCTGCCAATTATTCCCATACTCTGGAAAAGCAGCTGTTTCATGATTATTTATACAAAAGTAAAAAAATGGGCACTTACGATACAATGAAGAGGCCTAAAGCCACTCCTGTGGCCCTGCCAACCCCCAGTATCTGAAGTAACAGGAATCCTCCTTCTGGCCCTGAAGATGAGGGCCTGGGACCCTTTCACACTACAAAATTATAGCACTATGATTCCACTTTAACTTCCGTAGCAACATCCTGTGGAATCCTGGGATTTGCAGTTGGGGGTTATTTGGATTATTAGCCAGAGAGATCCTCTAGTGCCTCAGCAAGCTACAAACTCCAGGAATCTAAAGAATGCAGCCATGGCATTTAATGTGGAATCATAGCACTATAACCATGTAGTGTGAAAGGGCCTGGCCTCACTTTGTTCCATGGCATTAAGAGAAGGGGGCTGATGCTGGGGGTGGGCGGGCCTGCTTTAAAAGGGTATGTAAAGGCCCCTACAAGTAATTAGACCACACAGTGTTTTATAAAATTTTCTCAGTAATGAAAATACAATGACAATGGCAATGACATTATAGCAGTGATAATCTAGCAGAGGAAGAATGTTATTTGTCACCAGCAGCGGCTAATACCTTCCAGGACAGCTCAGCTTGCCAAGTTTTTGACTTTCAGGGAGCTATCCAAGGTGCTGAAACTTTCAAAATAGGCTCAGCACCTTGAATAGATTCTTTAAAGTTCAGACTAAATCCCAAAATGGATATACTGCCACGTTGACTTTGGAATCTGCCACCTGCCACTGTCATCAGTGAAGCTGTGGGAACTAGCAAATAGATGCCGTGGGATATTTATTTAGCCACTATCAACATAAAACTGTGAACTGTAATATATGCATCACTCGATGTTACAAATATGGGAGTGTGGAATGAGTTTTGCTACTGATAGTCCTTTTTTTGCAAGGTCTTCCCACCTCTCCCTAAGGAATTTCTGATAGCGTGCCGTAACAAAGGATAAACATCCTGACACACCTTCATTTATTCAGCTGCTTGAGGAGCTTTTGGGTATTATTGCCAAAGGCTGCTCCCTTCACAGACCAGTTCTAGGAAGCAATAAACAGAGACACTCTGAATGTTCTTGCCCAAAGCCCAGAAACACAACTTAGCAGGAACTTTGTGATGATGTTAAAAAAAATAAGTGGCACTTTTGAAACTATATGTCCATCATGTTGGGAGGTTTTATTGAAAAAATGCCTATTGAAAAGAATGCAGCCAAAGGTCCAAATAGAAAAAGGAGTCTATTTGAGAAAAAAAAATATGTTAAAAGGAGGGGGGAACCAAAGCAAAACAAGGCCAGCTGCTCATGTTCCTTGAGACATCATATCTGGCTTCAGTGACACACGCTTTGATTACATCTTGATTGGACTACTGTAATACGCTCTAACATGGGGCTGCCTTTGGAAACTGTTTGGAAACTTCAGCAGGTACAAAACATGGCGGCCAGAATGCTGACCGGGGCCAGTTACAGGGAGCACATAACTCTTTTGTTAAAACAGCTCCACTGGCTACCTGTTCGTTTCCAGGCACAATTCAAAGTGCTGGTTATGACCTATAAAGCCCTATATGGCTAAGGTCCAGGCTATCTAAAAGACTGTATCTCCCTGTACAAACCAGCTAGAGACTTAAGATCTGTTGGGGAAGGCTCTCTCTCTGTCTCTCCACCATCCCAGGCTCGCCTGGTGAGGACATGGGAGAGAGGCTTCTGAGTGGCTGCTCCCACCCTGTGGAACACTCTTCCGTGGGAGTCTAGGTGGGCCCCCTCCCTGCTCTCCTTTCATCAGCAGACAGAAACATTTATTTTTAAACAGGCTTTCATCTAACTTGTTTTAACAGAATACTGTTTTATGTTTTTATGATTTTATATGTTTTTAATGCTTTTAATTCTTTTTAAACATTTCACTGTTTTAATTTGTTGATGGAAGCCTCCTTGCTGGGAGAAAGGTGGCATACAAACATGATAGATAGATAGATAGATAGATAGATAGATAGATAGATAGATAGATAGATAGATGATAGATAGATAGATAGATAGATAGATAGATGTGGTTTCCAGAGCAAATATTTCATTGCAAAGAGGATAATCAGAGAAACAACGTCTTGGCCTTTGATAAGACCCTCGAGGTGTGGGCTAACTCTTGATTTATTGGGAATCTGAGTTTTTCTTTTTAAAGCCAGTCCTTCTGTGGAGATTGACTAATTGTGTTTACTACCTTCCATTTTTATTGTGAGTGGTCCGACCAACAAATCTCAGAATTACTTAGAAACAGAATCTACTGTCTTTAGGACCCTAAACTTGAAGTATAAAAGAGCAGGGATAATTTTAGCCAGTCAAACCCATTGTGCAAAAGAAGTTAAAAGTTTGGAAAGCGGAAGAAAACATCTGCTGCATTCATGCTACCATGTGGATGCATAATGTACCAAAGTCCTCATAGAGTATTGTTGACTACATTAGAATGTAGAGGTTTGTCATACCTGGAGAGTGTGGCTATGTATACATGTGGAACTAAATCCGCCCCAACCCCAACACCATTATTCAATCTGTATTCCTGTAGTGTGATTTCTCTACAGAACTTATTCTTCTTGGATTCCTCTGGATTCAGGAGTCAGAGCAGCTTACAAAAATTTAAAAAAGCACATCATTAAAAATTCACAGGATACCTCTTTGGAAGATTTTAAGCAGAGGCTGGATGGCCATCTGTCGGGAGTGCTTCGATGTGTGTTCCTGCATGGCAGGGGGTTGGACCGGATGGTCCCGTGGTCTCTTCCAGCTCTGTGATTCTATGATTCTGTGAGATTGAACAATCAATAAAAAATTAAAACCAGATTAAAACATATACCATTGAACACATAAATGTTATTTCATCTACAAATTCCTTGCATCTTAGCCCTATGTTCTTTACATGCTATTGGAAAGGAAAGAAACAAAAGAGAGAGAGAGAGAGAGAGAGAGAGAGGTTTTTTTTTCAAAGTCAAGATGAAAAGTTCAAGTATTTTTCAGTTTTCATGTTGCCTCGAAAGCTGTTTTACTGGAATGACATTTCCTCCTGTGGATTATTATAAATTACATATAGGAAGTAATGTATACAGTACAGAACAAGGCTGGCTATACCTATTAATTAAGTACAAGATAACACACTTGATTTACATATATTTAATTTGTTAAATGCAAAACTACCATTTTAAATATGTATTTTCATTTTTAAATCTACTTCCTTCATTGGTTTTTTTATAGCTTGTCATGCCGAAGCAAGCAAATATACAACACAGGTACATTTTTTCTTTATGGATGCACAACCAGTGTTCTGCGTATGAGCAGTTTTGCAAATAGGTATATATAGTAGAAGGTAACATTTATAGTCAGGGCTATTGTTGTTCCCTTGGAAAACCCTGTCCCAGGGTCTACAACTTTGATATAAAATTAATCTAACCCACCAGAGAGGTCACTCGAATGTGCACGTAGGCAATAAATGGTGGTATGATCGAAAAGAACCAGATCAGGTCAGTAAAATCCCCAGTCACGTAGCAACAGGAGACCTCATGTTGTGATAACCCATGGTGGACAAAAGGCCTTTTACCTTTAAGGGGTCCACTTGAAGGGAGTAAAAGTGTTTCCAGAAAATTGGGCACTGGATGCAATAAAACCTTATCAGATCCATCTCCAGAAACTCACACCACAGCCTTAAAGTGGAGGAAGATCCTGTTATTTAGATGACACTTTGTTACCTTCTGAGAAACGCCAGGTGTGGAGGTGTTTTTTCTTATTCTGTCTCTGTTTGTGTTCCCCAGGAAAGGATTTGCCTTCAAAGTAAATTTTTCCTAAAAATAGTCTCTGTTTTTGGGCTAGTTAGGCAGGAGGGGCAGACACAGGAGAGGAAAGGCGATACAATGAGTATGACGCCTTTCAGTGTTACCAGCTGATCGCTCCCCTCTCCCTCCTCAGCTTCTCTTAGCTGAGCTGGTGCTCTATTGCTTCTCCCTAACTAGAGGACTCCAGAAGAATCCAGTATCTTCTCTATCTTATTTCCACTCTTTATTTCTATTAGCCCTTGGATATGTGTGTGTGTGTGCGCGTGCGTGAGTGCAAACTATTATTATTCAATAAAGTCTTTCATTGGACCTTTGTGTGCGATTTCTGACTGAGCCTGACCCCCTAAACATTGGGTTAAAGATCCTTAATTACCCTACCCTCTTTGCATTTCTAAAGCAGTGCTCTTAGCTAATTTTCCCCATAGGAGACAATTTTGACAGGCGTTGGGAATCCGCCTAAGGGACGCCTAGCAAGCAGGGTAACACTATATTTGGCAATCTGAGGCAAAGCAAGAAAAGTCTTCCCTCATTCTTCTAGATGAAGGAACATACTTCCTAAAGCCTTCCAAATCATTTTGGCGCATGAGGCAGAAAGTCCCACAAACACTTCTCCACTGTCCATGGTATTAAAATAGAAATTAAATAATTCATGCTTTCCTGGTATTTTATGACACTCCAAACCTGCTGCCTGAGGCAACTACCTCACTTTGTCTAAGGACAGAGCCAGCCCTTCTTATAATCAAGAAAAGAGATTGTTTAAGCAAACGTGATGACAAAGAACAATGACCGTGAGAACCAAGGACTAGCTTTCAAGATTTGTCTTAGATTTGTAGCCAGTGCAATACCTTCTGACATTTCACAGATGAAAACTGGAACACATGGGGCCAAACATCATCAGAGTGTGGTCAAAATGGCCAAAAAGTTATTAATGAGGAAGAATACAGAAGCTAGAAAAGCAGTTTGTTTCTGCCTGAATCTAGTGGAACGGGCAAGATTCTGCCTCTCCTCTCTTCCTGCTCAGTTAATTGAATGCAAACTACTTCTGCGCATTGAACTCAGGTTGCAACAACTGAAGTAAGTTGAGAACAAAGAGGAAAAGTGGAAAAACGGGGACCTTTGAAAAGCAGCTGAAAAACAGGGATTAAAGAAGATTAACTGGGACTGTCCCTGCCAAATCGGGATAGTTGGAGGATGGGGAATCACCATCCTTCAACAGTAGGAGATTTTTTTCTTCTTAACTGTGTCTTTAAGAATAAAGAAGACAGACTGTGAGAGGAGTAAACTATTTAAGAAAGTGTATTCATTCCATTTCTTCTTCCCAGAATCATAGGGAGGAGAGAGCACATAGGCCTATGAAGTTACCTGGAGGGACTCTGCTATTTACTTCAGTGGCAGAGACAGCTTTGTACATGGACAGAAACCTGGGTTCAACCATGTAATGGATGTGGAAGCCTGCTTGCACAACTGCTCAGTGTTTGAAAATACCCCTGGGGCACTAAAAAAAATAGCATAAATTGTCTTCTAACAAACTGAGGGCAAGAACTATTGTTAGACTGTGTATTCCAGCAAGCTCAGACAGCAGATACTGGCAGTAGGCTGGTGGTGGCAGCGGGCAGCAGTTAGTGAAGTGAAGGAAGTGGTTCTTCAGCTAATTACCTGATCCTCCTGGATTTCCTGTTTGCTGGGAGCGAGGACACAGATGGGTGTAAGACACAGGCTGTTCTTCAACCTTAAACAAACTTGCTGTCTAGGAACTGATGTAGGAGTAAACTTCAACTACGAGTACACTTCAACTGCGAGTACACTTCACTTCTGTACATAGAATCATAGAATCGTAGAACTGGAAGAGACCACGAGGGCCACTCAGTCCAACTTCCTGCCATGCAGGAAGACATGATCAAAGCATTCCCAACACATGGCCGTCCAGCCTCTGTAAATGTACATGCAAATGCAAATCTAAAGCAGGATTAGACAGCTGGGAGGGGGTCAAGAGATGATCCCCTCTATTGTAGGTTGCATGAAAGTATCCACAGCACACCAGAAATGGTGTTTATCCCTATTCTGGCCATTTTGTGTCTGATTTAAAAGCTTGTGCAGGGTAGGGGGAAGCTAACTGCCATGCTTATGGGCAATTTGGTGTGCTGTGGGTAAATATACCCTGAAAATCATGTGATTCTTATTTTAAATCGACAGTGTTTAGGAAGTTTCGGGGAATATTGAAGAGTTTCAGTAGTCACAAAAGTGGGGCTCAGAGATATGTGTACTTTCACTACCCCTGGTATACAGGGAGAATTTTCTTTTGTTCTTTGATTCTGACAACAAAATGTTTTGGACTGTGCATACTGCCTTCATATACCACTTTTAGAAATTCCTATAACATTGCCTTTGCAGGTTCCACCACATGAAGCTTTGTTTAAAAGAGAAATAAATATCCTGTAATGGTAGGTGGTTAACATACAATGTTTTGTTAATGATGGAAGAAGAGCAATATAGATGGAAATCATATGAGGAATTAACTCAAGAAGGTACTGAGATACGTTAGTTTCCTTATAGGCAAATAACCAAACACTGTAAAATGGATAAGAAATTGTTTGGTTTTGAAATGTTAACATCTGAATTTGAAAAGCAATTATGTATGGAAGATGAACATTTGACTGCTAAAATGTATAAATTATTGTAGAAATTGAAACAGAGGATGAGTAAGTAAGGATTACATGGTTAAATGGACACAGAATGTGGGCCATCAAATATGTTTAGAGCAATGGGAAAGAATGTGGATAAAGGATATAAAATAATAAATTGATGTGTAGATGGTATTTGACACCCGAGAGACTGTTTAAGATGCATAGAGGATCTCACAATGTTTGTTGGAAAAGTAAGCAAAATGAAGAGATTTTCTTGGATATGTGGTGGACTTGTGAGAAGGCTAAAAAGTTTTGGGTGATAATTCACAGAACGATAGAAGAAATTTTGAAGATTAAGGTTCGACTGAAACCAGAAATTCCCCTACTGGGGCTGATAGGCAAACAATTTGATAAGAAGGTTAGAAGAATTTTCCAGTACATGATAACAGCTGTCAGACTACTCTGTGCATGGAAATGGAAGGATGTGACACAAGGAGAGTGGTTGATGAAGATGTTGGATTTGGTGGAAATGGAAAAAATTGTCTATGTTAATTACGAAAGTTTCACTTAGTAACTTCAAAAAGGACTGGGATAAGTTAATAGTATACATAAGATCATTATGGGGGGAAATGCTTTGGGGTTTGAGGAATAACAGATTAACTGTACCTATGAAGTAAGTGCTAAAAAAGGGATAAGCTTAGCCTGTAATATAATCTTTATGTTATAGTTGGAGGTTAACAATATAATGTTTTATCATAGAGTTTTATCTTAGAGAAACCATATATCCATGTATTAGCATATAATCAGCAACTGATGAGTTGGAAGTCATATATATATGTAGTAATTACATAGCCAGTGTGGTGTAGTGGTTTGAATTTTGGACTATGAGCCTGAAGACCAGGGTTTGATTCCCCACTTGGACATGGAAACCCACTGGCTGTACCACACACTCTCAGCCCCAGCAAACCCCTTGATAGGCTCACCTTAGGGTCACTGTAAGTCACAAATGACTTGAAGGCACAAAGCAACAATGACAATTTTTGTTAGTTTTGTTTAGTTGTTATAGTTTAGTTAGTTTTATTTGTAGTTACTTTGTAGTTAGTTTTAGTTAAGTTTAGTATCTTTGGTGTGTTGATATATGTTGTTTTATGTATTTAATATGTGTGCTTTAATAAAAATAATTATAAAGAAAAATTCTGTAACATCATTCTATATATGTTGATTCTGAAGTCTGTGCCACACAACTAATCAGGATTTTTTTTTTCCAATTTGAGAAGTAAATGTGATTTCTAGGCAATTTGGGCAAAAGGCATGGTCATTGCCATTTTAACCAGCTTTATTTATGGACTGCGTTTCATTCTCTCTGAAAGCACTTACATGCAGTTATGGAGCAGGTCCGATATGTTCGTTGCATAGCTTTCATTATGCAAATATCCTGAAATCCAACCACCAGCTGCAAGCTGAAATAATAACAGTGGAGGTGAGCAAAGCTTTCCATTTAGTCTGGTACTTTCTGGGACAAAATCGCCAGCTTCCCAAAGATACCTCTTGGAAGAGAAGGTAAACTTTTTGATTCTTATGTGTTTAAAAAGGTTTTATAGATGCCATGGGAAAGAAAGACCTGGGCTTTACCAAAGATGGGGCAATTAGTTAAGGCTCATTGGTCTGACTCATTTATGGTGCTAATTCGTTTGAAGGATGAGTGAGTGGGAGTCAGCACTTAATTTGGACTCAGATACCTTTGCTGCAAGCACAAAGCTGCAGAATCCAAAGTTATCCTACTGGAAAACTCTGGAACAGAGCTTGAATATGTTACTTTTTTGCTTTCCAGCTCCCAGACTCCTCCAACCAATGTGAAACTTGCCCAAGCTCTGCTGGAAATAGGAAACTCCTGTTTAGAATTAACTATGCAGTTGGTCTTCAGCATATGCTAGGTTTCTCCAACCTGACTATTTGGAGCTGATGGGAGCTGCAATCTAAAACACCTGGAGGGTTCTGAATTGTAAATTGTTGCCATTAGTTTTTAGGAACAAGGTATATTAATGATCTTTGATTTGAATTTGCATCAATCTTTGCCACACAGTTATTTTGCAGTTCTTTTTTTAATCCTGGAGAAGCTTTCCAGCATAAATTGGTAGAAAATGTTTTTGTAAAAAGCCGAGACACTTGGGTTGGAGGTGGTAAGGTAAAGAGATAAACAGATACCAGTGAGTGGGGCAGGGGAGAGATTTCACAACAAAGTGGAAATGCTTGCCTTTGGATGCTTTCCAGAAGAAACTGGAAAATGCTGCTATGTTTCCAAGAACAAGCTGTGGTTACTTTCAAATGCTTCACAGTAAGGTGTGTCCATCTAGCTCACAAAATGATTTTGTTATCTTCTTTTGTAATCATGTAATTAACTAGCCGTTATTAGTGGGAATTGGGAATACGTCAGGTGCTCATGTTGATGATCAAGTTGGGAGAAAGGCTTTCGCAAGGAACAGAACCCTTTTACTGTGTGAATATTCACTCTTCCCCCCCAGTCCTGTTCACATTCATAGTTCCTCTTGAGTACTGCCATTTGGGGGGGGGGGGTTTGCATCATTTTCCTGCTAATCAGGTCATTGTCTTCTTCCTCCTCAGTTAAGACAATTTAAGCCAATAAAGTATGAACTTCCACTATTTGGGACAAAAAACTGCAGATAGAGAAATGTTTATGTAAGATGGTGTTGGAAACCTTGTCATACAAATGTCATACAAAAATACAACTAATCATGTAAGCAGGAGTTCTGCCAGTGTCATGCCTTTAGGGGAGTTCAACCGTTGTACTTGAGGAGATATTATCTTGATAGTTTATAGCTAATCAGATTTGGCTGCTTTGCTGTGACATCATTAAGAAGAAACAAAACTAATTAAGAGTGAGGTCCATGCTTCCTTTTAGTCACATGCGTAACCCAGTCTGTTGGGATCTATGTACTGAAGAAGATGTCATAATGCTATATAAGCGATAAGGTCTGACTATACCTTGACATTGCTATGACCAAATGCAGACAATCAATACATGAACATATTTTTTGCCAAAAAAGAATTATCTTTGACACTGCTGAAAATGGGCATCTGCATGCATGCATTTAACTTGCCTCTAGTGAAAGCTACTTTTCCTAACAAAGATGAGAAAGTGGAGTCACCAGAGGTGACATGATATATTTTTTTTCTTGAACTGCAGCATTTACCAATATTTTGTGTTTGCTGTTCTTTCTGTGATATAAGAAAACAATGGTTAGGCTAGATTATATATGCATTGTGTAAGATAGCAACCAACACCCTCTTATGAATATATGAAGGCAGCAATAAGCTGAAAAACTAGATTGGAAAAATGCAGCACAAGGATTTGTCTTACTGTCATTTATTTAGGGCAGATTGATTTCGTCATGGCTTCCCTTGCTGAAGAAAATGCTAAACTTGTCATTGATTTCTTCCATCTGCTGAGCAAAGAACACCCACATGAAAATATTATGTTTTCTCCTGTGAATCTTTCTGCTGCCTTGAGTTTTTTACGTTATGGATCACAATGTGAGAAAAAAGTTGAGACAGAAAAGGTAAGAGGCACATCACTTTGCAGGCTCCCCCTAAGTTCTGGAGTAACATTTTAACATCCTGGAAAGGTAGGACTTGGAAAAATTACTTATTGGACTTCCAAAGATCCTGAGAGTTATACTCCAAACGAGTAATGTTTTCAAGATGTGATAAATTCATTTTTAATTTGAGATGTGAGAAACTTCAAGATCTGCTTGTTTCTGTACTGGACATGGGGTAGAAATGTGGCACTTTCTGTTAAATTCCAAGAACAAGGTCAGGCTGTTTGCCTCTTGTCCCCTCTGAGTTAAAAGCTGTGTCATGAAAAAGGAATCTGCCATTTGCAAAAAAATCTTTGGCTGTCAAAAGTATACTATGAAACTCCACATTCTAAATTAAAGATTAGGGTCAGATGATGAGTGAAAAAATGAAGGTAGCATGAAAGAGAAACAATAAAAGGTCTAAATCCTATTGTTAGTTCTCACTATAGAAGAGACAATGAATTAATTTGGATTTGCCTACATGTTGATTCACCATTCAACAGCTGAGTTAATAAATCTTCTCTAGCTTTACTAGAATCTGACTGGATTCCAGACAAAACAACTTATTATCTAAGCAGCCTACACTGTACAATCTTAAAGAGAAATATCAGAGCTACTTGTAAGACACAGAGATCATCCATGTTGTTCATAGGAGGACAGATTTCACAAGGGATAAACCCTATTTCTATTCCCATATACCTGAGAGAAGTTAGAAAATCTACTAGCTAGGTGTGGCTGGAGTAAGCTTGATGAACCCACAGAACACACAGGAAAGGAACACCAGTGGAGATGAGATATTGCCACAGCTAGTCTTACTAGGGGAGGAAAGGCAACCACTTCAAGTGGTGGATGGAAGGAAATCCAATGAACATCACCAACTGTCAAAAATTTTGAGTGTACAATGTAGTAAAATAGCAAGCGAGGAATTGCCTACCTCTCCATTCTGCCGATGAAAGCCATTCTATTGATGGGAAGGTGTTGATGTACCACCCATTTTAACAAGCAGCATTTTCATCATCTCATTTTTCAATAATGTGCTTTCCTTCTTTGTATTAGGTGCTTCATCTCAACAAAGCTAAAGAACACACAAATTCAGAAACCAGATGCCTTTCTGAAACATCAACAAGAGATTATACTTTGGGAAGCAAGCGAAGCACATATCTTCCAAAATTGCCAAGTGGTATGTTTTTACTTAAAAAAACAGCTTTTTTTTTTGTCCACATTTCTGCAAAGAAAACATGTGTAACATCCTTGTCAAAGCCCTTGACTTGTTGCTATCACTGGGCATTGGCTTATACCTATTTATTATTCAAACATGGATTTGTTGTTGTTGAAATGAAAATTATAAAGACAAGGTACAAAAGAAAAGAGTACAGTGTAGTATAAGAAGCCTGTTTAGGGAGAAATCCTAACTTCTGCAAAAGGGGAGAGGATTTTTACTGGTATTTCTTCTTCTCAACTCCCCAAATTCATGCACCCTCAAATTTATTAAATATATATTTATTTTTTATATGTATTGGTTTCCTGTGTAACATAGAACTTTTCAAAATCCTTGGATTTTTTTATTAATATAGAAGAGGTCCCCCTCCTCACAGCTATCTCTTTAAACATATGGATGACAAGGAGTGGGACCACTCAGGACAGAACAACAGGGGTTGAAATTTTTTACCTCATATACTTATAGTTGAATGAGAATCAGTATCTCCTTGAACTTCATTTTGCTTGTACTGCTTGCAGCTCAAAACATTTGGAACAAAGCTGTCTGTAGAGAATCCTTGTTTACAACATCTGGAGAAGGTGAGAGACAAACTAAAGATAGCAGTTTGGTTTTGTCAGCAGCAGAAACGACTCCCCAAGCTGAAGTTGAAAGGACATCCTTTGACTATATTCCTTGGAGAAAACATCTGCTAGGAATAGAAGAGAGTGAAAATCTGATGCAAGAGAAACCATCTCCAGTAGAGAAGATGTCCAGAAAGCAAGCTACCACTCACAAGTATGCCTATGAAAGCTTGGAAGAAGCAAGTCAACCAATGGCTGCCCCAAGAGCTGAAGAAACCACAGAAAATATGAGTACCCTGTTGCGTGAATTCAGACATACAGTGAAATGTGCAGATGACAATGTGCAGGCATTCAAGGAAAGTTTGGCCCTCTTTAAAGAGTGTTGTGACAACATGTGTACAAGCATGTCAAAACTTCAGGGTGTTTTAGAAACCCTCATTACAATTTTAAGAGAGTAGGGGGAAAAAGCTTTTATGGGAAGGAATTACTTTAAACATAGGGTCCATTTGGAAGATATATAAATTGACTGATAATTTATGCCAACCTTTCTCAGTATCCTGTTATCCTCTAGATCAGTGGTCACCAACCTTTTGGACTTCATGGATCACTAAACTCAGAATTTTCAATCCTGCGGACCACTAACATGAATTTTTTAAAAAGGATACAAATATCTATAAAATAATGATCATAAAAGTTCCATTTTATTAATATGAAATGCACTTGTTTAATCATAACAAAATTATTATTTACAAGCAACTTAAATCATCAAGTAGATATTATAAAGATAAATAAAAATACCAGTTGATTCATATTCTGATGCTTACAGACACCTTAGTTCATCAGGCAGGTAGTATAAAGATAAATAAAAATATCAGTTCATTCATTAGCCACTGTGTCAATTCATTCAAAATATCTATCCTAATAATATATTTAGTGTTTCTGCAGTGTGGGTGTTACAGAATTCATACACTGACTTTTGGTTTCCCAGTCCATACAGAAATTTGATTCAATAGATTCATCAAATAAATTCATTAAGCAGGTTCAATAAACAAGTTCGTTATCTTTCACTGTCCCTTCCAGACCTCTCTCCCCTCTCCCCTCTCGTTATCTCTTTCTTCTTTACCGTTGTTTTCTCACAGTTCCTCTCACTTCTTCTCACTGAGTTGTTCTTTTCTCTTTGTGTTGCAGTTGGTTTTGGTTTTGGAGAGTAAACAGATATAGCCGTCAAATGTCTAACAGTATGGGTCTAAGTTAGAGCAGTAATAGTTGCAGTCATAGAGCTCACACACAATACCCTCCAACAAACCTGGGCGAAGACGACAGGAGACTCACACTCAAGTTGGAAAGGAGAGGGGGAGCATAGGCTAAATGAACAAAACGCAGCATCTCAAGCAGTCAAATCTATATAGATTGGGAGAGGATTGTAGGGTACCAAAAAAATGGTTGATTCATTTTCCTTTCATAATGGAAAAAATGAAGATGTATAGAAATGACAATTTTGTTATTTTTTATAGACCGGCTTCTTACTCATTGCTAAAAAGGAAATCTGAAAACAGACACAGATTTGCATAAAACGTGTACAAGCAGAAGTACATTTAGAAGTAATTCACTATTGATGGGTTACCTTGAGAGGTCTTCTCCCCCTTCTTAGATTTCTTTTCTTTGTCATCAAACCATTCTTGAAGTAGATATTCTACCACCATGCCCAGTATTTTGTTCAGCCTTTGTGCAGCACATTCATACTTATGATGACAAACCTTCATGAATGAAATTTTAGAAGATGGTTTTGGACATTTTAATTTACCTGACTTTAAACAAAGTTCTTCTGTTGCTTTTTCCTTTTGTTTTGATGTATTAATTTTTGTTGATTCTAGATCTGTATTAACTTAAAATGTGAAAACTGCTTGAGAGACTGTAGAATTATAATGTAGTATATAGTTTAATAGAAATAAAGTAGATTAATATTTTTGGTCTGCCCTCCTCATTTAATTGGTGTGAGATAGTGTGGATAGTGGATAGAGTCCTGTTTTGGGAGGTATCCTTTCTACAATTACATATGAACATTTTATTTTCCCATTTGCAACCAGGCACCCCCCAAATTTATTGGACTGCAACCTCCATAATCTTCAGACAATATAGCTATTTGTTTTCTGGCTGGAGAAATGTGGGTTGTGCAGTCTCACATATCTAGAGTGCACTAAACTGTGGAAGATTGGGTTTAATCAATTCTTTTTGTGTTGGTTACACAAAAGAAAGTTGTCAGATTTCTGTGCGCTTCTGTAACTATTTTCTGCATGACAGTTACAGTGGCAATTCAGAAGCTATTCCCCAGTAGGGTTCCCAGGCCCTGATTTCAGGGCCAAACCCCGATATACAGCAACAACCCCATACAATGCCAGAGTGGGTGGGCCCTGATGATGTTACAATATTGATATTAAAAGGGGCAGATCTTAGGGGTGTCATAAAGCATGATATGGTAGGTGTCAACACATTCGCAAAGAATATGCCATTCAAACAAAAATCACCAACAAACTGGAAAAAAATAAATATGCGCACATACTTTTCAAAATGGCTCCCTTCCCCTTAGACTTCTCCCAAACTTTGATGCCAACTTGCATGGCCATTCCATGCTTTGCAGTGAGCAAGCAGGCTGAGAGAACCATCTCCCTATGACGTGATATACAGCAGTACCGAGCACTGGGGTGGACCCTGGAAAACTCAGTGCTGTTGTCTTCCTTTCACATCTGGCCATGGATGATGCAGACAGATGTTTCTCTAAGCCTGGCTGCTTACCAAGAAACACAAAATGGTGATGCAGTAGTGCTAGGGACTTATCAAAAGTCTGAAGTGGTGACTTTGGGTTCTGTACAGGGAGGAATGAGGACCGTGGATTTCAGGAAAGCTGATTTGAATAAGCTCAAGGAAATACCGGGTTGAATTCCGTGGCTAGACATACTAGAGGAAAAAGGCAAGGGTGAGAGTTCTTGAAGAAGCAGTTCCAAAAAGCACAATCACAAACAATCCCATGGAAGAAGAAAAATAGGAAACATCTGAAAAAGCCAATGTGGCTGCATAGCAAACTCAGAGAAAGCAAAAAGAGAGTATGTGTAAAGAATGGAATGAAGGATGAAGCACCAAGGAAGAGCACAGATGTATAGCCTAAGTTTGCAGGAAAAGTTTAAAGAAAGCTAAAGTTCACGATGAGCTGAGAATGGCTTGGCAAACAAGAAGCAACAAAAAGGGTTTTTTTTTCAGATTCATATCAAGAGAATGACCAAGAAGACTGTAGGACCACTTGTTCTGTTAAAAAAAAGAAAAGAAAAAAGAAAAAAAAAAAGGCAGAACTACTCATTACCTATTCTGTTTCCATTTTCTCCCAGAAAGAGAACTGTGTGCTTCTGTGCAATAACAGAGACCTTGACAAGAATCTGGATGGCAAATCAAGATTGATAGTGAGGTGGTCAGGACTCACATAGGCAACCTAAGAAGTTCAACTCTGCAGGACCAGACAAACTGCATTCCAGAGAACTGAAGGTACTTTTGATGTGCTCTCTGAACCACTTGCCATCATTTTTGAGAAATTTTGGAGATCAGGTGAGGTGCCAGAAGGGCAAACATTGTCCCTCTCTTTAAAAAAAAAAAAAAAAGTCTAAAAGAACTTCCAGGAAACTACAGATCGGACAGCCTGAACTCAGTATGACGAAATATAGAATGGATTGTACAGGAGTCTGTCTGCAGCTACCTTGATGACAATGCAGCAATCCAGCATGAGTTTGTCAAGAATAAATCCTGTCATATTTATCATATATCTTTTTTCAATTAGGTCAGTAATTTAGTACATGTTGGGAATTCTGTGGATGTCATTTATCTGGATTGCAGTGAAACAGTTGATGAGTTCCCCCATAATATTTTGATTAGCAAACTGATTGAATGTGGAATAGATTGGAACATGGTCAGAGGGATCCATAACTGGTTGGAAAACCATGCACAAAGAATTGTAATCAGTGACTGCACTTCAAACTGAAAGAAAGTCTTAAGCAGAATGCTTGCAGTTTAGGTTTGCAGTTTAGGGAGGGGCATTTAGAATTCTCAGCCAGAGAGCTCCTTGGCCTCAGTAAACTACAAACCCCAGAATATCACAGGATGTTCACAGTAGAATGATAGTGCTGCAACAGTGTAGCGCAGAAAGTCCCTTAGATGGGGGGATACAAAGAATCCTTATGAAGTTTGGAGATGACATAAAATGAGAGGGATGGTTAACACGTTGGAAGACAGGAACAGAATTCAAAAGGACCTGAATAAACAACATAATTAGGCAGATATCAATAAAATATAATTCACTATAGAAAAATGCAAAATTCTACATTTAGGCCACAAAAACCGAACGCACATGTATAGGATGGAGAATACATGGATCAGTGGTACAACATGAGAAAAAGACTTTGGGATTATTGTTGATTATAAGTTGAACATGACTCAGAGTTGTGATGCTGCAGCAAAGAAGGCAAATGCTATTTCAAACCTGCATTAATAGAAGCATAGTTTCCCAGGTGAAGGAAGTAATAGTCCCACTATATTTTGCACTGGTGAGTCTTTATCTGGAATATTGCATTCAGTTCTGTGCACTCCATTTTAAGAAGGATATAGAGAATTTGGAGCAAGTTCAGAGAAGGGCAACAAGGATGATGAATATGTGTACAGAACAAAACATATGAGGAAAGGTTGAAGGAATTAGGCATATTCAGCTTGGTAAAGAGGTGAGTGAGAGGTGACATGAGTACATTCTTCAAACATTGCAAGGGCTGTCAGAGACAGGAGGGGGAAGGCCTGTTCTCTGCTGCTGTAGAGGACAGGACCAGGTCTCATGGCTTTAAGTCACAGGAGAGTGCATTTTGGTTGAACATTTGAAAGAACACCTTGACAGTAAGAATGGTTTGGTAATGGAATCAATTGGCTAGAGAACTGTTGGGGGTCTCCTTTTCTGGATGTCTTCAGAAAGAGGCTGGATAGCTACCTGTTGGGGATGCTTTAGCTAGAAAGTCTGCAATTAGCAACGGGTTGGACTTGATGGCCCATGAAACCCTTTCCAGCTCTGTGACTTTATGATTCCAGCACTACAAAAGATGGAACTATATGGCCATTGGGTTCCCTGCTAACTTTATAATTCTCTCTACATGTTTTCAAGCACACATACATCTCTGTACATATGCGCAAGCAGCATGATATCATGGTTAAGTAGGTATCTGTTCAAAAACAGATGGAGAAATTTCATGATGTTTAGTAACTGCTCTTTCTATTGGAACTCTCTGAAGCTTTGATCACTAGCCATCTTATCTTAATATAGCAGTTGGAAGGAGGAAAGTAAACCAAGTGGGTACAAGATGATGAAGTAAATCAAGTAGGTGCAAGACTAAAGAACAACGATACTGCCAAATGGTTACTGGGTACATCTAGAGAATTATGCAACCCTCTTCATGTGCTTTGATCTTTTTATTTCCAACAATGACTCTGCTATATACATCATTGGCAGCAAGCAGCTTCAGAAATTAGAACAAATTTCAAAATGAATTTCTTTTGTGCAGGGGCATCTAACATCTGTTTAGAAACTTCTAAGGAAGGAGAGACCACTCTCTTCCAAAGTAGACTATTACACTGTTAAACAACTCTTACAGCTTATCCTTATTTAAACACTTCACAGCACATTGTATGATAGATGCATGATGGGTATTTAATCCAGGACAGGATTCAGTTTGTAGCCTTCAGGTGTTGGTGGACTACAACCTCCATCATCCTTACCACTGGCTATGTTGGCTAGTGCTGATGGGAGCTGAAGTCCAACAGCACCTGGAGAGCTGCAAATCATCCAGCTTTGCTTTATTTCCTCTAACAACCTTGCAAGTTGACCAATACTTTTATCCCTCTACCCCCAATATTGGAGATGAGGAGACTGAGGCATAAAGAAATAATAATTTACCTACAGTTATCCATTGAGTCCCTGATTGATGGAACATTTAAAGCAGTAACTCTAATCTCTCATTCAGCCATTATCTCACAACATTGCATCCTACCAAATTGTTAGTAGGAATCGCTTTTCAGTCCCTGTAAGGAAGAAGGATGTGAAAATGTCTCGGTCCTGATTTTATGTGGATTTGCACTACACTGTTTGATACCACTTTAACTTCCATGACTGCATGCTGCAGAATCTTGGGATTTGTAGTTTAGTGAGGTGCTAGAGAGACAGTGTGGTATAGTGGTTTGAATGTTGGACTATGACTGTGGAGACAGCATTTCAATCACTGCTTAGTCATGGAAACCTGCTAGGTGACCTTGTGCAAATGGCAGTCTCAAAGAAAGGCAAAGGCAACTTTCCCTAAACAAATCCTGCCAAGAAAACCCTGTGATAGGTTCATCTTGGGGGTTGCCATAAGTCAGAAATGACTTGAAAGCACACAACAACAAAAAGGTAGAGAGATCTAGTGCTCCCCCTTGAACTAACTGTGTAGTGTGGCTACACTTCATATTTTGTTTATCTGAATCCAATCTGCATTTTTCCCCATGCCTTATTCATATTGAGTTGCATGCGTTTGGAGGAGGTGTGCATGACAATTCATGTACATTCTGATGCATTTTTACTGACGTACACTCTTATTTATGTACAGATTTCTCCTCACTGCTCAAAGTGTGCTTTATATATCTTTTAATTGAACAGATTTCTAGCCATTCACATTTTAAAGGATGTGCACTGCTTTTTACTTACTTTATTTTTCAGGAATACTCCATAAGCCTTAGAAGAGTGAAAAATCTCAAGACAAAATACATTCTTTCCTGAAACAAATCCTGAAAGATGCAAAAAGATAGTTTTCATCAAACCTTTCCATTCCAAGCCAGGAATTCCTTTCCCCCTATACCCTTGAAAGTCAGGGTCACCTGAAACCACTCGAACCTCCTTGGTTTTAGTCTCTCATAGCTCCAATTATAAAAAGAAAAAGGCTGCTGGCACATTGGTTAGTACCTCTGTTTAGAACGATTGGTTATTACTCTGACCTCTTAGGTTGAGGGCTGCGTGAGCATCTCATAGTATGATAATGATAGTGATGATGATGATGACGACGACGACGACGACGACGACGATGATAACGATGACAATTTCTTATCAACCTCTCTCTATGGATCAACGCAGGGAACAAAAAAAATTAAACATCAAACACAGTTAAAAGAGCATAGAAAACTGATATACAGTAAAAATAAACTGTAGAAGTAATAATTTAAAAGCAATCTGGATACTGGAGCATCCTGCTTCTTCTCCTCCGTCCTTGTGCTTCTCCTGGTGCAATGATCAGGGACCCGCTAGATTATGGCCTTTGTTTGGGGAAAAAAGAACACCTCCAGGATCTAGGCACATATTGAGCTAAGTAAGTAAAAGGCCAGGAAAGGAGCAAGTTGTTGAGTACTGGAGCCTACTCCTATCTTCCCTTCATGCCTTCAGCGCAACATGTGAGAACAGCTAACATATCTGGCCATAATGTCAGCGGGGCACTGAATCCACTCGGGGTACAGTTTGGACAAAAACTGAAGGACATTTGCCACCCCACTGCCATTGCCACCATCAGAAGTTCATGCATCTGGTAGAAGCAAAGTATTCTTCCCTCAGAAGCTCATTGAGTGGGGAAAAGGAGGAGAGAGAGGGAAGGAGAGGGGGGAGAACACAGAAAGAGAGGAGAGGCTGAAAAAAAGACAGAGAAAGGGGATTCTTTGTCTGCCATTGGTTTTGGCCCTGCCCACTGCTGGAATGTGACCCTGAGAATGTGGTTGTTGAGAGAAAAAAGGTTTCTCTCCTTTGTTTTAATGTCGTATCTACAAGGTTTGGGTCACAATGATACTGGGACAAAATTGAGCAAGATATAATGAAAGACAAGTTAGTATCTGACTGTACTGATTTGACATATACCATGGATGTTGGTGTGGGTGTTTTCCAAATAAAATCTTTTCTACGACCAGTACATAAACAAGAGATAGCTTGTGAGGTATGAAAATAGTATCGGCTTATATTTATCAGTTTTGAAATGTGGTGATATGAGCTTGTGCAATGCAACATTAATCAGGGATTTTGAATTCTTAAATGTTAGATTTACAATCTCTGTCCTTAAGAGCAAGTACTAATTAAAATTAAATGTGTCTTTACTTGTGCATTTCATTGAATCTGACAAATCAATCCCGTCCTAAATCAAGAGGCGAAGATTGCTGTGGTCCTATTAGTGGGCCATGTTGCTCTGGGGACAGAACTCATTTTGGAGTTGGCTGTTCCCCTTTGATATATTAACATAAATGTTCTATATCAGGGATGGGCTAATTTTCAGTTTGGGAGATCTGCACTTGAACTCTTCAAACCTATTGGGAAATGCACCACTGTTGAATTGGCCACCACTGTACTTGCTGTTGCAATTCAATATTTGCTTTTTAATTTGCTGCTACCACTGTTGCTGCTGAAATATTGTGGCCGCTGTGGCAGCTCTCTGTGGTAAGGAAGGCATCATGATATCCTCCCATACCATAAAGCCCCTGGTAGGTCAGAGGGCTGAAGGTCTTTCCCCCTACTTCTGTTATCAAAGGACTCAAATCAAAAGGAACAGAAATGGTAGTGAAAGCTGTCAGGATTTCCAAGGTAGTAGGGTGCTGTGGGAGACACATAAAGCAGATACAAAGTCCACATGTTGCTGTGGGTTGCCGGTTAGTGCACTGTGCATTTTTCCTTTTGAAAGCTGAGAGACAGATCTTACAACATATATGGAGAATGTATACTTTTAGGACAGTAACATGACAGAATCTAGACTTGACATGGCCTCCATATCAATAAAGTTAAAAATACCAAAGCCACTGTTCTAGAGTATATTTTTGCAGATGGATTTCTATGGAGTTCTAATTAAAGCTATTGAGGTTCAGAATGATGTGATTTTAAAAAGGATGTGCTTTCCAGCACTTATTTCTGCTTCTGTTTTGGGGAAGCAGACATTACAGCTACCAGACCCAGACTCTCAGTCCCACTATATTACTCAATTGGAATTTAGGCCAGACCACACCGACTGTGAACACTGTGTCTGTGCGGCATGGCAGACAGATCAATTGGTACAAGCACTAGGGCTGACACATTGGAAGGAGAGATGGCTCACTGAGGCAACATAAAGCTCAACAGTGATTAGGCATTCAAATGAGGGAGAATTCATTCCATCTCCTACACTTTTCTGGTTCTATTCCAGACTATAAAAATCAATTGAGAAACTGATAAGAGCTTGATTTAGCCCTAGCTGCTGCTGCTGCTGAGGGCAACCTTGAATACTTTTTTCAGCCACTGCGGAATTGAATTGAAATTAATTCATCATTACATTTTTCACAAGGAAAGATTGTGTTGTGGGCTATAGACACATGGCAAAACTAGTTGGCTGTACAACTTCAGACTGCAGGAGTGTGTTCACATATGTGCCATTTTAGAATTCTCCTCCACAATATTTTTTTTATAGACGTAATAAATCAGAGATAAAAGTTCTAGTTTGTTCCATTCTATAAGGTACTACTTTTTAGCAGTTGTGCCCAGGACAGACACATAGGGATGAGGGGACAATGGAGGTGGTATGCCCCGGGCAGCAAATTTGGGGGGCATCCCAACTTGTAGCCATGCCCACATGCAGTAGCCCCACCTCCGAGCACAGTGGCCATGCTCCCACACACTGTGGCCACGCCCCCATGAGCCGTAGCCCCACCCCTCCGCCTCCCTCTCCAGGCACTCCAAGCTCTGCCACTGGCCCAGGATCTTATTTTTATCACTTGTGCAACAAAGATCTCAGTGCACACGTGGAGACTGATTCTTCTGAACAGGTATCACAGTGTGCAGCACCAAGCAGCTATGATCCCTCATTACTACATCAGTAAGGGTTTCTACTCCAAATCTTTCAACAAGCTCTTTCTTTTTTTGGGCAAAGATTCCCCCTCACCTGCATTCAAACTATAATTCTCCCATCTGCAATCTGAAGTGGTGCATCTCATTCTACTACCTCAGGACTCTACTAGCTCACTCTGAAGCACAGGTAGAATAGACAGGACATGAGCCATGGAAATCTGTCTGAGCACATGGAATTGGATTGACTGATCTTTGATTTTAGCAAGGGAGGGAGGGAGGGAGATGTTACTGCCCTGGCTAGCCCGAGCTTGGGGGATATAAAAAGATATCTCTTGATATCAGTAATTCGACCTCACATACCCATTCCCTTCCACGTGCTTGCAAGGCCCCCGGACAAGCACGCATACAGGCTCAGCCGATAATCGGTATAATATTCCAACACAATACAGGCAGGCCAGAAATAACCGACTCGCAGCTTCAGGAGACCTCAAAGGCAAGTACTCAATTATGTATGCACACAACTTTCAAAGGATCCTCTACTTCTCACTGACAGCTTGATGATCGAGCTATACAACACTCAAGCACTCCGCGTTTGCATACTGGCTATCCTATTGACAGTTTGGCTATAATTCAATCATTCAAATTCTGACCTTTCGGAGGCTTTGTCTCCAGCCCCAAATCCATCGTTTCTGCCAAGTACAAACTAGCCTGCGGTCACAATTCTCCTTATAAAAACCCCTGACTTTGAGCGCTTCCTTGGATCGCTCTTGGCTTCCATCCCGCCTTGCTGTCGCTTTCTCCAGCTAGCCTTCCCCTCAGCTCCACGTGCTGAGATCCACACTCCCCAGCTTCTCCTCTTCCAACTTCGCTTCAGGACAGGCGAAGTATCACCCAAACCAACAACTCCTCTAAAAATCCCTCTATCCCACTCCAACCTTTATTTCCTTAGTTATCTGTGTGAGTGTGCTGCATACACTGTTTGATTGTGTTTTAATAAAACATCATTTATTGTTTCAACTTCTGTATGATCCTTGACTCGGCCTGACCCCGTAAACATAGGGTTCAAGATCTTGCTACGTTACCCTGCCTCTTGTATTGCTAGGCTGTGCTCTTGGCTAATTTCCCCAGCTTATATAATTGAGAGCGCATTTAGGCGTCCCTCTCAGGACCCCCAGAAATTAGGGTAACAGAGGTAAGGGTGCAGAATGTGCATCTTTCCCTCCCGAATGGTGTGTGCATGAGTACATGTATAGAAAGGAAAAAAGATGGAAGAACTGATAAAAAAATGCAGGAAAATTATGTATGGAAGATAAGCAGACTGTTAGATTCTGTGAACAAGACAAGGCAATAACACAATAAAAAGCCACTTCTGGAATCACCTGTATTCTACTAGATCATTTCTTTTCTATTTTTCCTATGAAAGCACATTTTAAACTCAGTCTCCAGTGCCAAATTGCAAAAGCCAGAGTTCCTGAATGTTAGACACATATATCTTGAAGAAGGTCCCTGATTATTCAGTTGGTAATGAGGTATAATAGGGCAGCCAAAATTTTGGAATTGTAGAGGACTTTCTGTTTTGCAAAACAAAGGCAATGGAAATCAGATTAAATAAACCATTAAAGAAATGTTACTGGAAATAGCACTCTCATGCTGAGTTTTTTTGTTGTTGTTATTGTTGTATATTATTTGTTTGAAATACTCATAAGCTTCTCTATAACCATATTCTCAGGCCAAAGATTGGCTGAAGGCCGTTGCATGCACTAGAAATGACATTCTGCCAATTAGATAGCACTTTTGAGACGGACCACCACCATACCAAACCACTGGTGAAAAGCCCCATGATTGCAGATACAGCTATGTAGGACACCCACTACCTTCTTTCCCATCTCCCAAAAGTCATAAAATGAGATCACAAAGTAAGCCAGCCCATAGCTAGAAATGATATAGCTATCATGGGGAGAGGATATATGTTTTCCTTATATTCTACCAAGGCCAATGATGCGGCTTAGGACAAGAGCAGCTTTGCAGGACTGGAGGCCAAATTGTGGGCTTCTGTTTAGAAGTAGTGAAAATCAAAACAAAAGCAAGATGTGGCCAATGTCCACATCTGCTTTTGATTTTTTTTGTTCTGGGTTGGTGGGCTGGATGGTACTGTGAGTTGTGACCGCATTCTCCATGAAAGAAAAAAAACACTGCTGGGGGGAGAGAAGAAATGTTCTTAAAAATAAAAAAAGGCGTACAAAGGGGCATGGGGTGGTGGTGGTCTGTGAAGACCTCATAGCTGTGAGGGCTTTAGAGCCTTGGGTGACTGTCTGTAGCTTGAAATTTGCTCTTTGCTTTCTTCTATCTTAGCAAGTGGTGGTCCTTTTATTACAGTGTCGCTCTCATTTTGGGATTGTCCTTTCAATCAACAGCTCTGATCCTTTCTTCTTTTCTCTTGTATCTGTATGGATGAGATCTAATTATACTCTGGTGGAACATAAAGCTCTATTGGTGGACTTATGCTGGGTTTCTACCTATAGCTTAACAGCAGCCAAGGATGCACTTCCACAGCCTATCAGTGGTTGGGCGAGGGTAGTGGGTACTCTTGACAGCATCTGAGACGATATCATACCTTAACAAGTATCATTTTTTTGAACGACTCTTGTTTTCTTGCAATATCTCCAAAGTACAACCTTGTCAGCTTAGTCATCTTAGCTTTGAGGAAGAGTTCAGGCTTGAATTACTCATATGTGTCCCAAAAGTCACCAGTTTTCAAAAATCCCCTGAAGCACATGCAGTGCAGAAAAGAATGAAATTACTAACGCAGTTGCAACTATTAATATCAATACTATTTGCAAAACAGGGCATTGGAAATACAGTGTCCCCTATACCTTTGTGAGGTTTTGGGACAAAGAATCCTTGCGAAAGTGAAAAAACTGTGAATCACTCCCCCCCATGCTCCCCCTCCCATTTGCTTCTGCCCTCTCCATTTTCTTATGATTTGCCTTGGTGCATGTTCTCTGCACCAGGGCAAAATGCATGGGAATGGGAGGGGGAGCTCTAGAGGGGAAAAGGAAGGTTCACGCAAGCTTCCCCCCACTCCTTTGCATTTTGCCTCAGCATTGGTTCTCCATGCCAGGGAAAAATGCATGGGAATGGGAGGGGGAGCTCCAGAGGGGAGAATGCACAAGTGTGCCTCGTCCTCTTCCCATTCCCTTGGTTTTTTTGCGGGCTTGCTTGTGTGTCTTCTCCATGCCTGGCAAAACGCAAGAGAATGGGAGGTGAATAGGAGGAAGGCAGGTGTGCTTGCAAATAATCAAATTTGCAAAGGTCAAACCCCTCAAATGTGGAGGGAGGATTGTACGGCTAATGTCTGGCATCCCATTGGTTAGCCTCAGCTACAGTAGACTCATTTAATCAATTGTTAAATGGTAGGTCAACTGATGGGCAAATTCCATTGATTAAGTAGGTCTACTTGAGAAAGGACTAACAATAGGATTTAGGCCAGTATACACAAACTGAAGAAAGCAGCACTCAGTTCTGGATTTTACAGTGTGTCTTACATTTAGCGTTGAGTAGTCTAGTGTTTTCTGAATTTCTAGTGTCTTCTGAATTTCAGAAGAAAATCACCTTACACTTTATATGTTATAACAAGGCCTTTTACTGTGTAGATCATAAGAAATTATGGTTCACTCTAAAAGAAATGAGAGTTCCACAACACCTGATTGTCCTGATGCATAGCTTATACTCTGGATTAGAAATCATCCTCAAGAAACAATACACAAACAAAATGCTTTCCCATTGGCAAAGAAGTCAGACAATGTTGCATTTTATTACCACATCTATTTAATTACGTGCTGAACATATCATATAGAAAACAAGTTTAGACTCAGAGGAAGCAGGTGTAAAACTGAAGGAATGAACATAAGCTGTTTAAAATATGCAGAAGACACCATATTACAGTATTTGCCAATGTATAAGATGCACCAGTATATAAGATGCACCCCATTTATACATCGGCAAATGCTATTTGCTGGCGTATAAGATGCACTGGCATATAAGATGCATCCCATTTTCAAACAGTATTTTTCAGGGAAAAAAATAGTGAGTCTTATAGGGTGCCTGCTGAAAATAGCAGACTTGGAACCATTACTGTTGAAAAATAAGGAAGAAAGTACATAAGCAGGACTACAGTTGAATATTAAGAAGGCAAAAGTAATGACCACAGGTGATTTGGAGAACTCTAAAATAGACAATGAAGAAATTGAAATAGTGAAAGATTTTCTGTACATTGCCGTGGTCATTATTCATAATGGAGATTGTAGTCAAGAAATCGGAAGAAGACTAGGGCCATTTCCGCACTACACTGTTATAGTGCTGTTATTCCACTTTCAACATCCTGTGGAATTCTGGGGCTTGTAGTTTACTGAGACCAAAGAGCTCTCTGGCTAAGAATTCTAAATGCCCCTTCCTAAACTACAAATACGATAAGATCCACCAGTGTAAAGATGTTTTTATTAAATACCTAAGTCAGAATCATCCAGGCCATAATGTTTTCAATTTCTATTTGTCAGTGTAAAAGCTGGACAGTGAAGAAAGCTGACAGGAAGGAAATCAAGTCATTTGAAATGTAGTGCTGGAGGAGAGTTCATGAAAAACACAAATGAAGGGTCTTAAAGCAAGTGAAGGTGGAACTCTTATTAGGTATGAAGATGCCTAAACTGGGTCTATCATACTTTGGTCATATCCTGAGATGATGTAATGCATTGGGAAAGATGATAATGCTAAGGTGTAGAAGGCAGTAGGACAAGAAAGAGGCTGCCCTACAGGTAGTCTAATTCACTCAAGGACGTTACCACCCTAAATTTCTACCTCCAGAGCAGGACAGTAAGTCAAAGCCAACTTTACAGCAAACAAGAACAAGGGTCTTTCCCATACTTTACCCGTTCTTAAAGCTATCATGTGGGGATCCAGGGAAAGCCTCTCCTGGGCTGGGAGCATGACCGATGCACTCCCCTCTGCACCGGCCACCTGCTGGATGGGAGGAAGCATGATGGTTCCACCCCTCCCTTCCACAGTGTAGCCCGGCAGTTTCCCAGGCTGCATTGGGGGAGGATGTGCAGCCATTGTGCTTCCTGCCATTCTACACAACAGGTAAGTGCGGGAAGGAGGTGGGAGGACTGTGCAATCGTGTGTCATTGACAGGAGAAATCCATCAATGATGTAATCTGCCATTGCGATGGGTGGCCGCAGGATCATGATGATGTCATGCAGAACTTTTTTAGCGATCCTGTTGTGATCCTGTGGCCATTGTGAGTTGGGGGCAGTGTGCAGAAAGGGCCGAAGTCTAGTAGTTTAGTTTATCCATCATCTGTACAACATGATAAAACAACCTATCTTTAATTCTTACTGTGCACATTCAGTGCTCACTCTTGTAACTTCAGTAAGAAGAGCTGATTTTTTTTAAAAAAATACATACTTCTTCTGACTATAATTAGCATAGTACAAATTAACTTGATAAAACCCTAGGCCAGTCAGCAAGTAAAGCTCCATCAAATGTCTCATATCTAGCACATGGGCTTACTTGTTGTAATTGTTTTTTATGAAGGCACTCTTGGCTCATTAATTCATTTCACTCATGTAGATGCAAGCCTGAAGGCTCCCGGGCAAATTCAAATGCAACTAGATGTTGAAATATGATGACATACAGGGAAGCCAGAGGGAACATTGCACTCTGTACCCTGAGGGATTGGTAGAAGGCAAGTTGGATGGATTTGTAAGTCTCTGGGTGATTTTCTGCAGATTAGCCAGGATTTTCTGCAACAGCGAAGTGGTGAAACAGAGAAAGAAAGGAATCAGAAGTGGACTTTTATACAGAATTTAGCATAGTGGCTGCTAGTGGCTTTTATATCTGCTCTGTTTTTGATTCTGAAATTTAAAGTCACTATCTAAGGTGCTGAAACTCTTTAGGGTATTGAGTGTAATACTGCATATAGCTTCCTTGTAGTTTGCATTAAAACCTGGAGTTCATTTAATACTTCAGTGACACAGAAGCTGTCGGCCAACCCTGTTAGTATTAAAACCAGCATGTGATCATCACCTTCTTTTATCCTAATGTTATCTTCCACCCTGGCACTAGTGCTTTGTACCTGGTTTTGGTACAGAATACATATGGTTGGGATGCTGGGCTGAAGCAGTAGCATCGGGTAATTGGGTCTACTAGCTATTTCAGTTTCCCACATAATGCCTCTGAAAAGGAAGCTCCTTTTTGGAAAGTCTTTCTGTGCCCACTAAGCACCCTTTTTCCTTTTGTTCCTCTGTCTAGCTGCATATTTTTAGCAGCATTGGGAAGATGATGAAGGAGAGCTGGAGAAACAGACTTGTGGTGTCATGTTGCAGCTGCGTGCTTGAAGAATGCAATACAATAAAAGCTTCAGCTGGAAAAGAGCAGGATTATACTCAAGCCAATCCTCGTGTAGCTGTATGTGCTTGTTTACAACAAGAAATATAAACAGCGATTTCCTGCAGAATCACTTACTGAGCATACATAAGCAGCAAAACAGAGAGAAAAGGAGAAAGCAGATAAACCTGCCTCATCAGCTGTTCCAGGCATTTCACATGTGTGTATTGTTAGTTTTGGAGAAAAAAGGTGGCTGAAACGTGTTAACTGCTCTTCCTTTTTGTGGTGCAGGAACATGTCCCTGTTCTTTTTGTGTTATTTCTGCTTCTGGTACCAAATATTCTGTTAAAGAAGTAATGCCCAGGAACACATCTATTTTGTTAAATGAGGTGTACCTGTATCTGTATTAATAGAATCTTTATATTTTGCACACATGCATATCTTTTAAAGCCACCAACTTTTTTTTTTAATTAGTTACTGGTTAGTGGAAATGGCTTCTCTTTGCCCTTATTGTGGCCAAAGATGTACACCGCAGTGTTAAAAAACCCCAACAACTTATTATTAAATAGACTGAAGATCTTACATCCTTATCCATATGCATGGGACATAGAGAGTGATTTTGTTTGGGCATCTTTTTGGATATTTAGTATCTTTGTATTGAAGTCTATGGCTAGATTTCCCCTCTCTCATTATTGCAGAACACTCCACTGTGACATTAAAACGTCATTTCTTATTGACCTTTCACATTCCCCAGTTCTAGTGCTACGATCTCACTTCAGTTGCATGCTATGGAACCCTGGGGCTTGTAGATCCGTGAGGCACTAGAGGGGCTCTCTGGCTGAGAATTCTAAATCATCTCCCTAAACTCCAATCCCAGGGTTCTGCAGGATGTTGCTATGGCAACGCTGCTCCAATTGTGCGGTGTGAAAGCACCCTTAGATTTGTCAGCAAAAAGCGTTTTTGAAGTGAGACCCAGAGCAGACTTCGGTGATGCATTCTGCTGGATTCTCAGTGCCTTGGCAGCTGTGCAAGGCTTCTGAGGTTGCTAATGTCCACCCTGAAGATTCTATACCATGGCATCCCAATGTCACCCTGAATGATAAGCAGCCAACAGCATGTGTGTGTGTGTGTGTGTGTGTGTGTGTGTGTGCATTGCCTGAAACAACCTTTTGAAATGGACAGTTGAATGTATGGTCCACTACACCAGGGCTTTCCAAATGGTGTGTCGCAACACATTAGTGTGTCACCTGTAGTGTCTAGGTGTGTTGCCTCCCTGCCGCTGCCATTCTCGTGAGGGTCTTTCCTTGCCAAGGGCAATGGCAGGGGCCCAGGATTGGGTGGGGGGCTGCCTCTCCCACCACCACCTCCCACACCAGGGTCTTTCCTCACTGAAACATGGAAGCTTAAAAATGCTTGATGATGAAATACAAGTGTTTTCATCTAATATTCAACCAAATATCAAAAAGCTGTGTTTGTCCTGTCAACCCCATACATCTCATTAACATGGTAAGTAATTATTGGTTTTATTCAGTTTTTAAAATTCTTGAACATATTTTAAATTCTTGCCCATACTTTTAATAATAAATGACAACAATCTTGGAAATGTATGTTATTATTAGTAAACCATATATTTTTAAAAATATATGAAATGTTTTCATGAGATATGTTGTGTCACCACATATTTTGTTATTACAATTTATCTATGTGTCTTTATCTCTTACAAGGGGTTAGTTTAACTTCTGGTTTGCTAGTAAAACCAAATTACTATGTCGTGAAATGAGGCACGTCTAACAAATGTGTCACCAACATGAAAAGATTGGAAAGCTCTCCACTACACTTTTTCCACACTGAAACTGAGGTCCTGTACACACACACTTACTGGGAGAATGTCATTATTAAGCACTGGTGGAGTATGGATGGGAAGCCAAGAGGTGCAAGGACTACACAAAAGGCCATAGGGCATCATGTTAATTTACTTTATTTATTTATATTCCACCTTTCCTCCCTTGCCTGGGACTCAAGTCAACTTACAGGCTTTCTCCATCCATGTATACCAGGAAAATAACTTTTCTAACCCCGAATTTATCTCACACTATCAAATATCATTGGCAGACTCTCCAAAATTTCACAAATGAAAACTGGGACATGTGTGATCAAGCCACAACAGAGAGTGGTTAAGATGGCAAAACTTACTAATGACGAAAAATACACACTCCGGGAGAAGCTGCAGCAGTTTGCAGCAGACCTCACTGCTTAGTTTAATTTGCTTGGTTTAATTTCACAGATGAAAACCAGGACACATGTAACCAAGTAACATGAGAGTGCAGTAAAGATGGAAAAGGTTATTAATGCAGAAGATGATATGAGCTAGAAGAAGCTAAAGGATTCTGCTTTTGCCTGAGTGTACAGGGAAGGGCAAGGAGGGGAGAGAGAATGGGTTTTTGAAAAGCAGCATAAAAAGTGGAATGACAGAGGAATCATCATCATCATCATCATCATCATCACCATCATTACCATCTATAATTAGGACTGTCCCTGCCAAATCAGGACAGTTGAGGGATATGCATCAGGTCAGCTTGAGTCACTTAATAATGGCTCTCTTTCCTCTGGGAAAAAAAATGAGGAAATGGCAGTAAAGCAACCTTCTCTGAATTCAAATACTAAAGCTTAATTCAATTGAATCAATGGGCACTTGGTAAACTGACATTTTACATATATCTCAGTGATCCAGTGGGTCTACTCTAGTTTGAACTAACTGGATCTGGCTGAAGAGTGCCAACCAAAGAATCCATGTCAGTTTTACCAAGGCGGTTTTCAATATGAGCCAAGAAGAGTGCTTACTATTGATGACAATGCAGATAGAGATAAATACTTTTTGAACCAGCCATATGGCCCTGATCCAGTCATGAGTAACAGCCAATAGCTCCAAATGAGAATACATAAATAGCAGTTAGCACAAAATGTTTACAGGTTAAGTGATTAGAAGAGCAGTGCAGTGCAGATTTCATTACATCTTACTTGGACAAGTCAGTACTACTCAGTGTTGTCTTTCAAACAAAGTATTTTGCCTCTCTGATATGGAATGGAAGCCATAACCATGACATACTCTTCAAAATAATCTGTTTCTTCATGAAAAGGTAATAAGTACAGTCATCTCTCCACATTCACTAGGGTTAGGGCACAGGACCCCTGTGAAAGTGGAAAAACCATGAATAACTCTAGGCCCTCCCAAACCATACTGAACACACAAAAAAGTATGATCACCATATTCAACCCACCGTGGATTCCTTTGAAGCATCAGGGTTCCTCCACAAGGCAGAAGTGGGTGACTGGTAGGGCTTACTGTCCCCTCCACTGCTGCCCCACAGCATTTTTAATAGGGCCTTATAAGCCTCGTTCACAGTTTCTCAGTCTCACAAGGCTTGAAGTCGCTATTAAAAATGGCATAGGGAGGCAACAGAGGTGACAGCAAATAATCCATGAATAATCAAATTCACAAAAGTGAAAACTGCAAATGTGGAGGGCTGATTGTGGTAAGCATTACTTCTCCAGACAACCCTACCGGATGAGAGGTTTTTAAATATATTCCAGAGAACCTTCATGTTATTTGGAAGCTTTTTTGGAGTTTCTTCACTGAGATTTATAGTTGGTGTTCCACCTTTGCTAGAGTTAGAATCACAGGACCCTCGTAACAGTGGAAAAATTGCAAATATCAAAATATGTGTGTATGTCTGTGGGAAGGGGGCCAAAGCATGGTAAGGAAAACAGGCACTCAGAGTACAAGCCAGGTCAGGGAAAGGGGGGAAATGGGGTAGACTGGCATGGTGGCCCCATATTTCCTTTCTCTTGCCCTTCTCCTTTCTTGGGTGTGTGTAGGACATTGAGAGAGGGCTTGTGGTGCTGAGAAATCATGCTTTGAGTCATCCTTAGCTGGCCTGGCAGCGGCTGGTGGAGAAGACAAGGACTAGAGGTGGGTTTTTAAAGGGTTGCATAGCCTGAATGGAGCTGCCGAGAGGGAAGGTTCCTCTGGAAAAGTGGTGCTTGAGATGGGTGGGCAGGGGTCGGAGAAACTCACAAATAATCAAATCTATGAAAGTTAAACCACAAATATGGAGGGCTGATTACATATCGTTTATATCATGCCTTTCTCCCAAAGAGCTGCATTCTGTGTTAAAATCAAATCAAATCAAATCAAATCAAATCAATACAGTTAAAATATAAATATGGACTAAAAACATGAGTAAAAGTATACCAAACAAAAGAAACAGCAACACCCACCCAGTTAAAAGCCTCTCCCACAGCAACCTACATTGTTAACTGTCTGTCTAAATACAAAGATCTTTTCTGCTAACAGAAAAACATCAGCCTGGCTTCCTCTGGTAGTGAGTTCTAGTTCCAGAGTCTGGGCAGCCATCAAGAAAGACCTTTCTTGTCTTCCCACCAGAGGGGATGGTGGGGGGACTAAGAGAAGTCCAGGCAGGCCTGTATGGAAGACTATAGTCTTTCAAGTAGCTTGGATCCATGTTGTGTAGGGCTTTATAGGTAATAACCAGTGGTTTGACTTGCATCCAGAAACATTACCAGCACTTTGACTGTTACCTTGATTTCTGGGGTCCCTTGGGGGACACCTCAATGTGCTCCATGTGACGGGGAATGGAAACTAGCCAGAGCACAAGCAATAGCAATGCGAGAAGCAGGGTAACCTAGCGGGGTCTTTTTACCCAGTGTTTACAGGGTCAGGCCAAGCCAAAAACCACACCAAATTGCCAAATAATGGATTTTATTGAATGCAAGTCTCACACACCAACACAATCATGCACACACTCACCCAAGAGCTATTAAGAAATAAAAGAGAGGAAATTGGACTGGGGAGTTTTGAGGGGGGTGTTGTTGGGGTAATACTGCACCTTGTCCTGAAGTCCTGGGTCTGAGAAGATAGCAAAGAAGTGGGGCCCAGCACAGAGAGGGCTGAGGGGATCACTCAATGGATGGACCAGGGGTCTGCTGGGATGACTGGGAGTGATCCAAAGAACCACTCAAAAACTGGGACTATTTGTAGAGGATAAAGTACCTGGAGGACTAATCCTTTCCCAGGGAGAACAATGGGTGTTGCAGTGGGCACGAAGCTCCACCATGGTAACTTCCTTTGTGTGATGAGATTGCAAGGTGTTGCCAAAGTCTCAGGATCTTCGGCTGTGTTAGTTTGTGGTGTGACTTCATGTAAATGGTCCTCGCCTGATGGAATATTTGTTCAACTTGGGGCAGACATGCTAATCCCCTCAAGTCGGCTTCCTGGGGCTGTGGACCCTTTGTTTATTGTGAGTTTACACATCTTGAGGTCTCTTAGGGCTATGGGACTGGGGGTTTTACTGGCCTGACCTGGTTTTCAGTCTTTTGACCATTGCTGCCTATGTGACCCTTCAGGGGACCTCTCTGGCACACAGAATCATATTTTAATATTAAAATTGTAGATCCCAGGATAGGGTTTCTCCACCGAAGTAACACTGACTTATGCACAGAAATATATATGTAACCAGTGGAGCTGGCATAGGTGAGTCATACATTCTTGGCAAGCATCCCTGGTCAAGAGTCTGGCTGTAGAATCCTGCATAAGTTAACATTTCAAAAATGTCTTTCAAAGGTAGTCCCAGATAAACCATTTTACAGTGGTCCAAAGAGAAGTCATTGAGGCATGCATCAGTGGGACCAAACCTGATGTAGTTAGGTGCCGTCTCTTTCAGGCATTTTGGACAAAAGGTAATATTTCTGGATTTACAAACTGAAGACCTTAACACCATATGGCCTTAATCTAGAGGATAATCCCATCATCCACTGAAGAATGTTGAAAACAGAGTGTTCTAAACTGCCAGCTTGGATGCAGCTCAGTTTCATTTTTAGCAATTGAAGAAGATGGAAGCCAAAATATTTTGCTTATTTTATATATTTTTTTGTTCTGTTTGTTAATTGCTTCAGTAAATAGATATACAGTTGACCCTCCTCATTTGTGGGTTTCACTTCCACGGATTTGACTATTTGTGAGTTTCTCTATCCATTCCTCCCCCACCTCAGACACTTCTTTTCTTGGGGGACCTTCTCTGTCAGTGGTCTCAATCAGGCCTGGCACGCTTTAAAAACCCACCTTTGGTCCTCTTCCTCCACCAGCCACTTCCTAGACAGCTAAGTATGGCTTGCAGCCCAATTCTTAGCACCACAAACCCTCTCCCAATGCCCCACACCCAAGGAATGAGATGGATAAAAAAGAGGATGTATAGGGCCGCCGTGATGATGGTCCACCCCCTTGCCTTTGTTGACCTGGTTTGGACCCTAGCAGCCCATTTTCTCCACCGTGCCTCAGTCCCCTTCACACACACACACCACACACACACACACACACACACACACACACACAGATATTTGAAGTTTTCCCATTTTTGTGGGAGTCCTGTGCCTCTAACCCTAGGAAAGGTGGAGGGCTAGCTGTATTTTATATCTATCATATGTATATGTATTATATTATATATAAACGCATAGTTCTGAAAAATTGGCTGGAGGAGACATTTGTTTGTAAAGCATTTGGCTTACAGGGGTGAAAACTGGCCTCTAAGCCCCCCAAAATTGCCCATCCCTGAAATCCTCAACATACACATCATAAGCAAACCATGTAAGACAGGGTTAACTAAAGTGAAAGATGCTCTTCGGAAAACGACATGGTCAGGCACCTTCTGAGGCATCACAGAGGCTTCTTCCTCTAGGCAACCTTGAAAAAAATTCTCCTTTACTAGAGTAATCCTGGTAGGTTTGGTATGTTTGCAACCTTGGTAGTGATTGTCCTCTTTTTAGCCCTTCTTGCCACTCTCCATGTGTTCCCATGGGGTCTGGGTTTTGGTTATGTGGTGAGAGGGGGCAATTTCTCTTCATAAGTCTTCCTCCCTACCACAAAAAACAAGGATCAATTCTTGAGCCGTAGCCAACCTCTCAAAGTCCTATTTATCACTTAAATCCAATCTAATGTCTTTGCATACTCTGCACTTATACAGATAATTCTCTACCAGTCTTAGTCTTGTATAAGTTTGTTAGGTCTAGTATTCTTTGAGTCAACAACTTGGCAGGGGACTAGATTCACAGCCACTTGGGTTTTGTCAATACACACATCCTAAACAAAGTGACATAAAAGAAACTGCAGTCATTCTGTGTATCTACACACATCTGTTGACATATGACTAATCATGCATCCAATGGTTCTTATCTCTAAGAAGTGATAGAAAGAATATTTGAAAATACTCAAAAACTAGACAAAAATGGGAAGCCCAAATAAGACCATTAAGTCCAGCACCTAAACTTATTTAATTACACCATTTCTTAAGCCTATTGAATCCACCACTCCCCAAAGCTACACTTTGGGCTCTTGCCAGCCCATCATGGTATGTGTATGTGTGTAAGTATGTATGTGTGTGTGTGTGTGTGTGTGTGTGTGTGTGTGTCTGGCATTTGTTAATTCTTTCATCAGCACAGTACATTTATGAAGTGATGCCTTACTCTGTTTCCTCTTTGGGCCATTTTGTGCTGATGCTTTTCCTCTTAAGGCTGCAAATGTGCTTACCTAGATGTCTCCAGATTGTCTGGGCAGAAATGTTTTACTATAAAACTACTCATCTCCATGCATCGTATAAAGTTTTGAGTTATGAAATGGGGAATGACTTGTATATATCCTGTTATAATTACTGCATATACAAAAGTCCCACGAGCTCATTAACAAAGGTGTGTGTGGGGGTGCTATTATTCAGTAGTTCTTGATAACACACACAGTAATACTTGCATTGTTGTTAAGGTCAGCTTATCACTGACTGTTAAGCAACACTGTAAGCACAATTTGTACATGTCACGCTACTAGTTTCTTCTTTCTTTCTTCTCTCTGTGTGTTTGAAACTATGAGAGATCTTCTGAGAAAATACAAATCTAACAGATTCTTTAAAACATTTTGCATAATTATTTTATATATGTGTATCTAATAAACCAGATGTAGTCAACATGCAGCCGCTGCGCATTTTTGCTAGCTGAGACACCCATCAACAACTCCTGGAAATATGGGGAGGACTGAAAAAGAAAATGATACACTCCTGCAAGCACAATCCTGCTCTCAAACAGCATTGCTTTACTGAAGTTATGTCATACGGATTTTTGTTTTTTAAGTAAAACCTACAAAAGTGAGATTCTTGTCACTTCCGGTGTTAACTTGCATCGATCTGATGGGGAGATCGATTTATTGCTAAAATATTGGCTCGCAAGACTGAAAACTGGCCTCTAAGTCCACTGTATTTTCCCACTGTTGGAATACATAAACACACCTTTAGCTTAGTGTGATAAAAGGCCCTTCCTCCGTTGCCCTAGCCTTCGAAGGAGAGAAGAGGAGGGAGTTTCTGCTGGACTTAATCTCCTTCACCATTGCCATTGCTTTTCCTTGTGTCTTTAGATTGTAAGCCAGAGAGGGCAGAGAACATTTTCTTGTAAAGCACCATGTGCAGTAATGGCGCTATATCAATCAATCAATCAATCAATCAATCAATCAATCAATCAAATCTGCGTATTTATACATGTCTATATATGCCTAGTCTTCTGTCCAATGGTACTTGCTCTCAGGTAAGGATGAAAAGAATATTAGAAAACATTCAAATAAAAGACAAAAATGAGTCTCCAAAGGGTTCGCTAACCCCTAACAAGGAGAATCCTGGACAATGAGAATTTTCACACTTTAAGGCTTATCCTTCATCAAAAAGGCACATGGTTTCCTCCTCCCAAAATGACATTTCTAGATGCGGAAAGCAGATTTCCTGCACAGAAAATATTTTTTTATGCACAGAATATAAAATTTAAGCTAAGAAAAAATGTGTTTTCTGCACATAAAATGCCATTTTGTGCATGTATGTTTTTTGCAGAATAATTCTCAAGCTGTGAATAGTCTTTGCCTATGAGAACAAATTTTCAGATTTACATCCCATTGTTGCTGTTGCTGTTGTTGTTCTTGTTGTGTTGTTGTTGTGTGCCTTTAAGTCATTTCTGACTTACGGCGATCTATCATGAGAGTTTCTGGGGGCTGAGAGTGTGTGATGTGCCTATGGTCACCCCGTGGGTTTCTATGGCCAAGTGGGGAACTTTGGTCTCCAAGGTTGTAGTCTAGTGCTCAGACTATTACACCACAATAGCTCTTCTTACATCCTTTACTCCCAGGCAATTGTTTATACTTTCTATACTGGACTATGGAAGCTGTGTTGTTCCATTTTGATTCCCACCAGTCCCAACCAGTTTCAGATCAGAAATGATGGTAGGTGTAGTCCAACAACATCTGAAGAGCTCTCCATATGCTGATGTAGAATATGGCAGCCTTAATGAGTTTTCTTCCCATTATATGTCCCTTGCACAGTAGTGCAGAAATGTGTGACAGCTCTTTGCATACAGGTTTGTAGGACACTCACCCACATAGGCAGTCATACAAATAGTTCTTGCCATCCTCTTAAGTCCCCAAGTCTCAGATACTATGAGGATTTCCCCAGCATTTGTAATGAGGATGGTCTTCTATCATCTTGATGCAGCTGTCTTCCCCTGGAAATTGTAGGATGTTAAGAAGAATTGTAAGGCAAAAACAAACAAACAAACAAACAAAAAACCTATGAAAGCAACAATCAACACAATTTTATGCTCACACTCGTGTGCAAAAGAAGATGTAGTATTCAAAGAAAGTATTTTAAAAAGGATCCGGTGAATGTGTTTAAAATTTTAGTTCAGGGGAAGGCATTCCACAACTGAGTGCCACAGCTAAGAAGGTCCTCTCTCCATGCCCTCTCATAATGTTTTGACCTCAGTGATGGGACACAGAGAAGCCCCCCTCTAGCTCACCCCAATCCTCAGCCAGGCATATATAGGAACATCAACTAGTTTGATCCTCAAGATGAAATAGTACACAAGATGTTCTTCACGTTATCATCAATAGCAAGAGTGGCCTTTTGAAAGTATACAGCAGGGTCTGACCAAGATTAGGGGCCTGAGAGGGGGGGCTCAGAGAGCTTTTACCCTTTGACTCCACAAAACCTTGGAGGTTGGTGCCTACAGGGATAGGGACTGTCTTCCTATGCTATGCTATGCTATGCTATGCTATGCTATGCTATGCTATGCTATGCTATGCTATCCCATCCCATCCCATCCCATCCCATCCCATCCCATCCCATCCCATCCCATCCCATCCCATCCTATCTGTCTATCCATCCATCTATCCATCTCCTAATTTTAGAAAACAGAAAAAACTTTTTGAAAAATATGTGCAGTGCTTCAAAAATGATGACCTTTCCACTACTCAGTTATGAAATCTGCAGCATAAAGTGTACATAATTTTACAAGGTCACATATGTCACATATGTAATACACTATGGTAATTACACTGGATGATTACAAATGTCCAGTTTATGCATTACTGCAATTGCATTATGTAAATCACATTTAATCAAACTGTTGCAGATTTGGAAACACAAAGCATCTTTAATGGTCACGGGGGTGTATGAAGTTTAGTATAAATACCGGCACCTCATAGCAGGAGAGCATCTCACGCAGCTGGCAGTCTCTGATCATCTCTACAGAAGTCCAGGTAAGGAGTCTTCCTTGCAGCCTTTTAGTTTCTCTTGTGTTTAGTGATGCTGTTCCCAATATTGAATGGACTTAGGTACTTATAAAGTGCACCTTGAGCAGCTGGTTAGATTCTGGCTTTGAGTTCCTGACCAACAATGTGCTTCATTCTCAAAAAGTTGGGTTGTAGGAGCATGAGTGAAAAAGCATGCTGACACATTGTACAGTACTGAATGGTTTTGTTTTTCCTTTAGGCCTTTTGAACTTCATCATGACCACGATGTCTGAAGCCAATACTAAATTTGCTGTTGACGTTTACCAGGCGCTGAGGAAGGAGCACCCATGTGACAACCTCCTGTTTTCCCCTGTGAATGCCACCTCTGCTCTTGGTCTGCTTGCCTTAGCATCTGGCTGTGAACAGGCAGCTGAGATTGAGAAGGTGCGTGTCACCAAGTGGAAGGGGTGAAACTTTCAAGCTGAATTTATTGGCAAACAGACTTGCCATCACTGTTCCTCTCTGTATTATCTCTGTATTACTTTTAGGATGGTAGCTTGTCTACCACAGAATAAATCAAACCATGCCCTATCAGAATCTGGTTTAGCATAAGAGCAGAATGTACTTTCCATGCCACAAAGATGAATGTTTTGCTTCAAAGTCAGGAACATTATAGACACCAAAAATTTGCAGTAATATAAGTGTTTTAGGGCCCTACTTTGTGTCGAAGCTATTACACAATTTATACACAAATTCTTTCTTTCATACAGTATTGCCCAAGGTACATTCAGTGCATCATATGCTTCTACAGGAGCTTATTATGTTTTGCAAAAGTTTAGCAACATCTCTTCCTTTCATCACTATTCTTGAAAATCTCTGTGTGTTTTTACTAAAAAGCATAACTGACTTCTCTCTTTCTGTCTGTACTTTACTATATTATTAGCCTATTAATGTTTTAGCCCAGTGAATGGTGCTTTTCACTATCATTGTATTGTGAGTATCCTAAAATTGCGACTTAGAATGTATGTGTTCAGAACAAAATTGATATACGACACTTATCATGCATAAAGACTTATATCTAATAAACAATATATAATACATATCTATAGAAAATGCCCCTTAACCCGATTTCTCAGTCACAAGGTGGCATAGTGCTGTTGCCGCAAGGTAGGTTTTTACCTTTCCTAAATAGTCCAATGTAAACGTGGACCATCAATTGGTCATGATTCACAGATTGTGTCATGAGCATGTTCAATTGTCCACAAGTTGAGGAGACAGGAGAATATCTACTTTGTAGCTGATTGTGAATAGGAATCTATCAAATATGCATATGACATTCACAAATGTTGCTCATATTTGATTGAAATGTTTGAAATGATTTTACAACTTCAATCAAGGTCTTGCACTGGGATGAAGTGAAAGAGTGTATTGGGTCCGTAACGAGACGATATCTGGGAGCAGCCAGAAGCTTTGGAGGATCAGCCACAAGACTAAAGGTATCTACAGAAAAGCCCAAGCTAATTACAGGAGTATTTTACTCCCAAATCTAATTGGCTTCTTCACATTATTTCTAGTTAACTTAGCATCAAACTCATTGCTAGTTGGGGAGAAACGCACATCTAAAGAAAGAATAGTGACCCTGATTATTTTTAAATAAAAATGCAAATATACTTTCTTTTTTACAAATATTATTTCCAATGAAATATTCAAATATGAATTTCACAATCCCTTCTTGAGTTGCATATGCATCAGTTTATGCCAAAGAAACCAATTTGCATCTTTTCTGTTGTATTATGGGGTGAAATGTAATGTTCACATTAAACATGTTGCCCATGTATTTGAGAACTTTATGTGATTAGATAAAGAAAAGATTTTTTTGAAGTGAACTAGAATGGACTGTACTTAAATGAACTGTTAGTGCAAATGTTTTCTAATTTCATAGCAGACACAACAAAGAGTTGACGTTTGCCCCAGACCCAGACCTCGACCTGAACCAGTGTGCCCCAAACCAAGACAACGTCAAGAACCAACATGTCCCAGACCAAGACCCTGTCCAGAACCAACAGGTCCAAGACTAAGACCATGTCCGGAACCAGCTCGTCCTGAACCAACCTGCCCCAGGCCAAGGCCCCATCCTGAACCACCATGTCAAAGACCAAGACCCCGCCCTGAGCCAGTCTGTCCCCCCTGCCCTGAAAGAGTAAGTTGGAAAATCTTTGGGGAGGGTCAGTTTTCATCTCTAGGTGCTTTGATAAATATGTTCAGGCAGTTTGACAGAACATCTGTTTAGTAGCTGACTATAGCTTAGGGAAAGGAGCAACAAAACATATTTTGAGGACTATTGGCCTAGTGTTGTTAAATATACCTTTACTTTTTCATTATTAGGATGTTCCAGATTATGAGTGTGAGACACCTGAAGGAGTCCACACTGCATTCAGCAAAATCCTTGCAACCCTGAATGCACCCAGCACCAACTATACTCTGAGTTTTGCCAACAAGCTCTATGGAGACCATGCCATTGCCTTCATCCAGGTAACACTCTGATTTTCAGCTACAAAAGAGTTCAATTGTACAACTGCTGCTGTACTCTACCAGCAAATGCAGCCTTCGGAGGCCTTAAAAAGGCTTAGTCTGAATCATAGTTAACAAACTGCAAGCCTTTTTCTGTAGTCTTGTCTGCTTTCTGGAATTCCGTACCCATGGAGACCCATCAAACTTTACTTTTCTCAGCTTTGAAGAATAAAACTTTTCAATTTTGCAAAATTGTTGAGAGCCTTAGACTATGTTCTTCATAGTTCTGAGATTAGCAAGGCATTTCTGATTATTCAATTTTATCTTTATTGTTAAATATAATGATCTTTAGATGTGTTTTCTTCTTCTTTCTCCTCAGAAATTCATTTACTGTGCTCTGAAACTGTACTGGACAGATGTGGAGGGAGCAGATTTCCACAATGCCCCAGAGGAAGTGAGGAGAATCATTAACCTTTGGACTGAGGTCCAGACACATGGTAAGAGCACGCCATCCTCTCACTCACTGCTTCTTCCTGATCTTTAGAGAAACCTTCTGGCAGGAAGATCTCTTATTGTTGGCTCTGAGTTGCTGGTGCTAAAAAGGAGTAATCCACTAAGTCTTGGCTGGAACAGAAACTGAGACAGGGAAAGGACCTTTTTTCCCAGACCAATCAAATCAGGTGTTCGGTTGCAACATGTTTTCCTCAAAAATATAAACTTAATTATTCCTGGTGAAATTACTAATATCATCTTTTCCCAACCAAGTTGTGTATAGGTTTGCTGTACAAACTCTCATCGTCATAGCCAGCACAAAATGTTGACTGAGGATAGTGGAGGTGATAGTCCAAAACACTATTGCAGTGTCCCAGAGGAAGTGAGGAGGATCATAAATAAACCTTTGGAGTGAGGTCTGTACACATTATAAGAGGACAGAATCCATTCCCTGTTTTTTTCCCTGCGAATTTAGTGAAACTTTTGACAGGAAGATTTCCTATTTGATAGAAAGATCTTTTTAGCTCTTATTAAGGAATCTTTTAAGAGAGCTCAGAGACAGGCTTTTTCAAAATCAACAAAAGCTCTTCAGTATTTTTTTTTCTTTAATCTTTCATAAAAATAACTGAACAGCATTTTGTGGGAGCATCTCTACCCTCCTTCTACAGCCTGGTTTTGTGTAGATCTATTGATTTTGCCACACTATCTGGGAATATTGTAGTCTGCAGTTGAAACTGTCTGGAAGACATGAGGCTGGTCAAAATTGACCTACACTTTCCTCAAAACCTAGACAAATATGGTCAGAATGATATCTGGGAAAAATGAGGACAGAATAAATCACATGAAAATTAAATGTTCCATTTAGTCTTCACAAGGGGTATGCTGCTTTACATGGATTGTGATACAGTGAAACATAATACCCAAAAACTTGCTGAATAAAGAATTGCTCATTTCTTTGCAAGGTAAAATCAAGGATCTCCTGCCCAAGGACAGCTTTGACTGTCTTGTTCAGCTGTTGCTGGTGAATGCTCTCTACTTCAAGGGACAATGGGAAGTGAAGTTTGACAAAGAACTCACAGTAGAAGCCCAATTCTATCCACACTATGCAGATCAGGTTAGTCATATATTGTGATTATGTATAGCTTCTTCTGCCAGCATTGGAGAATGAAGAAGAATAACCAAGTCAGTAGCTACTTTGAAAATTGAAACATGCTATTTTGGAGCAATGCGGCTTATATTGAATCACTATATCCAGTTCAAATGTTTATCCTTTACTGATATAATTTGTGAATATGTTCTGGGTTTTTCAGGCCTTTCTTGCAATATTATAGCACTTCTTCCATAGAGAAGGAAGGCTAAATTAAAAAGAGGTGAGGTTGGTCCTTTGTATCCATTTTGGATGTACAGAGAAGCCATCTTGGGTTGAAATGGTCTCACATCAATTTTGTGCTTGTTTCTCCTGCTCTGACCACAGGGCAACTGCTAGCTGGAAACAGAGTAGACTTATTTGATGAATAGTATTTTCACAAATGTAGATTGATACATTTGATCCAAAGATCCCAAACTAGTTGAGGGAACAAGTTAAACTTAGGGCTTTGTTCGTCAATTTCAGCATTTTAATCTATCACTTCAACTCCATAGGCCCCCAAAATAATAATGAAAGTAAGTTCAAAGAATGTCCCCCTTCCTGCTATATTTGTCTAGTCCTCCTCTTTCTCTTTTCAGAGAGATTGCTACACTGTGCAGCTGATGAACAGGAAGGGTATTTACAATACAGCCACCTTTGAGATTTGCAACACTGAGGTACAAGTGCTTGAGGTCCCCTACAAAGACAAAGAACTGAGCTTGTTCGTTTTGCTCCCGACAGACTGCAGCCCAGAAGCTCTCGAGCAGGTGAGGCACCTCCTCCCATTTCTCAATGTATTCATTTGTCTGAGTGAAGTCTTTATAGATCTAGCCAGTACTTCCCCCATCTCTGGCCATCAACTAATCAGATAGTGTTGGTGCAAAAGTATTTCTTATTCCCAGTAATCATCTTGGGTTGAAATGATCTCACCACAATTTGGTGTGGGTTTTTTCCCACCAGCTTGAAGATTCTCTGACCTATGACTACCTGCTTGATTGGTCCTGTCATCTGAAGCCTGCAGAGGTGGATGTCTTCATTCCCAAGTTCAGCTTAGAGAAGAGCCTTTATCTGAATGAATACCTGGATCTGCATGATCTTTCTGATCCTGAAAAGGCTGATTTCTCTCAAGCAACAACCACAGAAGGAGTAGCTCTTTCTCAGCTGGTTCATGATGCTTTCCTTGAGATCGACGAGGAAGGCGGTGAGGAACCAGAAGCTCCACGTTGTCCCCAAGATAGGCGTCAACGTCGGGAAGCCGTGGAGTATGTGGCTAACCATCCCTTCCTGTATTTTGTCCGCCACAATTGCACCCAGAGCATCATTGTCCTTGGCAAATTTGCTAAACCAGAATAAATGGACCCCTGTGATCCATGCAAGGAAATCAATGGAAAATGAATACGGAAGACCCTTTGCAGAAGATGGCAGTGCTCTGCGTCTTCTTCCTCTTTGCTTCATTCTCTGGAATGTCAGTCATTGCAGAGAACAGGGCAAAGAAACTTTCTTCTTGGTGGTGAGCCTAATTCTTACAGGACCACAAGGATTCTTTAAAAGCTCTGGGCCCTGCCTGTCTACTTATTGCTCCTCTCACCCTTTACGTCTGTTCAGATTTTTAAAGAATAGCCATCTTCCTGATGTTTGGAAATGGTCCCATCTCTTGAGATCCAGTTTCTCACATGGTAGCTAACTAAATTTAAATATCTACAATTGAAGGGGGATGGATCTTGTCTCTTTATGATATTTGAGGAAGGATAATATTCAAGGGAACTGTTTCCTCTGTCATTCTAGCACTTCCTTCCTCCTCATGTTGGGTTGTTTAAAAAGCCAGTCTCTTTGGAGATATAGTCACTCAGAATAAATTGCTGGTACACAAGACCAAACAATGTCCAAACTCATTCCAGGAAAGGGAAATAGAATACCAAAGAGATAGAGATTGGGCCCAGGTAAATATCCCTTTCTTCTTCCTAACAACAGTCTTCTTGCTGTTTAGTGTACATCCTTCCTGAATAATAGAAATACACTTCTAGAGAGTCTGCCATATTTTATTGCCTATAGTCAGTAATACATTGTCATCCTGTACTTGCTTTCCTGGATGTAGGGCTCATTTCAATGGGATTTACCCTGTGTAGACACGTACAGGATGCCTCTGCAGTGTAAACTGTACTGTAACTTTTTAAAAGTGAAAATCTTCCTGTGTTTCTCATAACCCTGTGTTTGTCCTTGACACATATGAAATCTGTTGCATTTTCCCCTACAAACTGAGGTGTAGCTTCTCAATATCTTAATAAACAGAGCATTGAATGAATATGTGATTATGTAGTTTTCATTAATGTGGGAACTTTGCAGAATCTCAAATCTTCTGAACCTCTGTAATGATAAGCATCTTCAAAGTACTGAAGCCACTGAAGTCTCACCTAGTGTTGAAAATCAAAACAGTAAGCATTACAAAGGGAGAAAAAAAAAGTTCCAGAAACATTTAGGTATTGGGCCACATGAGATCTTAGATGATCATTCTCATAATCTGTCCTTGACTGAAAGGCAGGATCGGTATTGCTTTATATGTTAGGCTGGGTAATTAACTGGTAGTACTCATATTGAGTTGGATGATTTCATTTGTTATTTGAGTGAAAGAAAAGCTTGAGTAGCAATACCTTTATCCTATATAGTGACCCTGCTTGTATGTGTGGTATGATTCCAGGACTCTCTGCAAATAGTGAAACATTATTATTAAATGGTAGTAATGTGTGAACAGATGTTTCATCATGTTAAGCAGCTCTCTACTGGACATAGATGTAGAATCCAATGCTAATGGAAATTAGAATTGGATTTTACACCCATATCCAGCAGAGAGCTGCTGTTATGTTACCACGGAGCAGAGCAGGAAAAGTGATCATTGCATAATGGGACCAATTCACATCAGAAACCAAGAGATCTCAGGCACTCTTGCCTTGATATGCATCTTCACCTTTCTTTAACAGGGTTTCTTAGCACCTCTGCAGCTTAACTAAGTATACTTGAAAGCTACATTAAGTTAAAGGTGGTAGAGGATTCTGGTCAGCCTTATTTTGTCAGAATGGATAGTAACCACTTTCAGCATGCTATGGAAACAGGCTAGAATCCTGTTGGGGTCTTGTGTCTTCATAAGTGGACCTAAATCCATCTGTATTGAGTAAAGGGCTGCTGTTATGTTACTTCATAGCTGAGGCAGAAAAGAGGACAATCTGCAATGGCACTGACACAAGGGGACACAAGAGGACCAGTGCACAATGGGATACACATCACATCAATCCTGATGTGCATCAGGCACCAATGTGCATTAGGCATTCTTGCTGGTGTCGTGTAACTCATCTTTGCAATTTAGTAAAGGGGGTTTCTTAGCACTTCTGCTACACAATAAATTTATGTGAAGTAACAGGTCATATGGGAATCCGGCACCAGTATATAAATGAAAAGTGACAGTTTACAAAGTAAATGAGTGGCTGGTTCCAAGAAGGATGTTTAAAATAGAGGGATAACAGAGCATGGATCTGTCCAGTTCTTGACTGGTCACACCGCAAAATACACCTTAGACAGGAGTGTAGTAGCGGGGGCAGGGATTTAAAATGGGGGCACTGCACCACCAATTATGCCCTTCAGTGAAATTTTCTTTCAGTCCTAATTTTTTAATATTGCAGAAAGTGACACAATGAAATTTGTTCATATCTGGAACATGTATATTTTCTGTGTTTGCATTCCCTTGGTAACTGTGCCTTTTCTTTTCTTTTCTCTTTCCTTTTCTTTCCTAAACAGTATTTCTAAATACCCAACTGAAATGTTAAGTTACTGCAATGCTAGAAATTTGGGGACTGAAGTAAAATTTCCTTTGAAGGGCAATTCTCATTTGAGGGCAGTGTCCCCATTTTGCCTTCCCCATACTAGCTGCATCCCTGGTCATAGAAATGGGTTATTGAACAATATTTAACTGAAAAGTAGGAAATTGTCAACTGCATGCCAAAGCAAGAGCACCAGCTGTCGTTGCCTCACTGTCCCAGAGTGGAAGAGTTGCTGTGACAGGCAAAATAAGCAAAGGCACTGATTAGGAAGCATCTGTGACAGAGCTTGAAGGTGTGGCTAGCGGAGCAGCCTAGTAACAGAGGGTGACATAATTGGGTGTCTTTCTGACTGAAAAGAAACCAACCCTAGCCAGAGGGAAGGGCTGTGGAGGAAACGGCAGATAGCATATATATATCCAGGGAGTGTGGGTTAGAAATCTGGAAGTCCTTCAGTGGGTTTCATAGAGAGAATGTGAGAGTGTCCAGTAAACCAAAAGAGGGTTTTCTGGGAGAGGGTTAGCTTCTCAGAGGCCTAGTGTGGAGCAGAGGAGTAACCAAGCCACCTCTGAAAGGGTCAGAAAGTGGAATACTGAGTGGTGAAATAGACCTTTGTGCTGGGAAAGTCAAAGGGGTGTGTGTGAAAGCTCTGTTGAGGAAACAGTGAGGTGTTTTGAGGAAAATAGTTAAATATCTGTGAGGAAGTGTTATTTCATTTGAATCTTTCTGAATCCTCAATATCTTTCCTCTTGTTGGTTCTTTTAATAAAGATTTCATTCTATTTTTCTATAAGAACAGCCTCAATAGAGTGTTTTTTCAGTTTTATTTTATTAACATGCCACCACAGGTTATCCATTTCATTTTGGAGTAACCATTAATAGGCTTTGCCCTTTTCCCACAAAGGTTGTGGGTTCTGTGAAAGCAGGGTTGTGATTATCAACATCTTCATCAATGACTTGGATGAAGGAGTGGAAGGCATGCTGATCAAATTTGCAGATGACACCAAATTGGGAGGGGTTGCAAATACACCAGAGGACAGGATCAAAATTCAAATTGACCTTGACAGATTGGAAAGCTGGGCTAAAGCTAACAAAATGAATTTCGACAGAGAGAAATGTAAGGTCTTGCACTTAGGAAGAAAAAATGGAAGGCACAAATATAGGATGGGGGGCGCCTGGCTGGATAGCAGTACATGTGAAAGGGATCTAAGAGTCTTGGTCGATCACAAGCTGCACATGAGTCAGCAGTGTGATGCGGCAGCCAAGAAAGCCAATGCGATTCTTGGTTGCATCAATAGGAGTATAGTGTCTAGATCAAGGGAGGTAATGATGCCACTTTATTCTGCACTGGTCAGGCTTCATTTGGAATACTGTGTCCAGTTCTGGGCACCTCAATTCAAGAAGGATATCAACAAGCTGGAACATGTCCAGAGGAGGGTGACCAAAATGGTGAAGGGTCTGGAAGTCATGCCCTATGAAGGATGGCTTAGGGAGTGCGGTATGTTTAGTCTGCAGAAGAAAAGGTTAAGGGGGAATATGATAGCCATGTTTAAATATTTGAAGGGATGTTATGTTGAGGAGGGAGCTGGCTTGTTCTCTGCTGCTCCAGAGACTAGGGTCCTTTCCGCACCTTACCTTTTTGTGGAGGTGGGGGGCAGTGCTCGAGAGAGAAACCTTTGGAGGGAGGCTTTCCCATCCCTGCTGCTTGGGTTCCGCAGCAGTTTCCTGGTCACGCGAGCGCCCCGCCCACGCCCTGCCTCTTCCTTCCGCAGTGCAGCCTGGGAGCTGTAGGGTGCATTTAGGACAGGAAACTTGACCGGTCCGGCTCCAGAGGCTCTGTAGGGCAGGTAAGTTCGCCCCAGGCCCCTGACTGGTGCTCAAGCACGCACCATTTTCGGCTAAAATCAGAAAATAAAAAGGTGCTTATGCACTGTGCATGAGGCTCTTGAGCGTCATGTAAATGGGAGTGCGTCATGCAGACCACTCCTGCCATTTACGCAATGCTCAAGGGGCCCTTTCACTTAAGAAATGCCATGCAAAAAGGGCCTGGGACAAGGAGCAATGGATTCAAACTGCAGGAAAGGAGATTCCACTTGAACCTCAGGAAGAACTTCCTGATGGTCAGAGCTGTCCAGCGGTGGAATGTGCTGCCTTGGAGTGTGGTGGAGTCTCCTTCTTTGGAGGTTTTTAAGCAGAGGCTGGATGGCCATCTGTTGGGGATGCTTTGATGGATGTTCCTACATAGCAGGGAGTTGGACTCGATGGCCCCTGGGGTCTCTTCTGACTCTATCATTCTATGATTAAGTGTGGGGAGTGAGCCAGAGTGTGATAATATTTAAAAGGTCACTGCTACCCCAGTGAAAGAAAAAGAAAACAGGTCTGGTTTGTCTGTGCCCTGGGCTAGTCCAAGCAAGCTTTGCCAAGTAAGCCTTCCTTTCCTTTTGAACCTTTCCCCACACAACCCAGAATTCCCCCCCACACCCATCTGTAATAGCATCTAGTTAAACCCCCCCCTCAAACCCCACGGCTAGCACCTCATCCTACAAAAGGGGAGAACACTCCAGCATTTACCTCCAATGAACTACTGAAACAGATAGATGGGATCAGGTTCAAATAAATGTGTAAGCATATAAGCTTCTTAATGTTCAAACAAATGCGTCAACATGAACATGAAACATACGGTTTAAGATTGCAAAGTATAAAGTAGTTTTATATATGCTGCCTTGGAGTGTGGTGGAGTCTCCTTCTTTGGAGGTTTATAAACAGAGGCTGGATGGCAATCTGTTGGGAGTGCTTTGATGGGTGTTCCTGCATGGCAGGGGGTTGGACTGGATGGCCCGTGTGGTCTCTTCCAACTCTATTAATCTATGATTCTATACACAAATTCACAAAACTAAATTAGAACTATGACAATGAACAACCCAACCCAATTTACACTATGACTGTCATCCTATAATGAGCAATATAGAACGATGTGGTATCATAATGACTTGTTTTCATTGTACTGGAACTGCTGTACAGTTGTATTTACATGAGATACCACATTATTCTACATTACTCATTGTAACATGATATTTGTAGTATAAATGTGAGTTGGTTTGTACATTATCATAGTTCTAATTTAGTTTTCTGAATTTGTATGTATGGAACTACTTTATAATATTATACTCTGTCATCTTAAACCATATGTTTCATGTTTATATATTTGGTTGACTGTTAAGGGGCTTACATCTTTATACATTTATTTGAACCTGAGCCCATCTATCTATTTCACTAGTTCTGGATCCCACCCAGGCTAGGCCTCCTGAGACCAGAGGAGACTCTATTGCAAAGCCCCAGAGTTTCCTCCGGTAATATTTCCCAATTTCAAAATGGAATAGAACCCAAGAAGGTGTAGTCTTGTCAACTCTGAGGCCATTTCTGCACTACAGGGCTGTCCCGCTATGGGGACAGGATGGCAGCAGTTGGCTGGTCGTGATTCGGCATGACTTCGTCACTGACCCAATGCCATCCCATCCCCACGCATCACACTTGTGGGGGATTTGCTAAATGGATAAAATCTGTTCAACACCCATGATCACACAATGCTTCCGTACTCGTCTGTCTTGTGGAAGGGCAGGAAGTGCAATGGCAACAGTTCCTTCCCCAGCACAGCCTGGGAAATGCATGGCTGTGCTGTGGAAGGAACAAGCCAGGCCATTGTGCTCTCTTTCACAGGGAGCTGGTCCCGTGTGGAGGGAATGCTCCTTTCCCTGCCAGGACTGTGACAGGATGACTTGCAAGACCCCCGCTGCACAGAAATGGCCTGAGACATGAATGTTCTTTCTTCATATCTCACAGTAGGTATTTCTTCTTATGGTTTGGCTGTCACACTACTCTTTCTGGGCCTTGTCTCCTTTCCTTTTAAAAAAGACTTTATCTGGTTTACAGAGAAAGTACACACACACACACACACATGCTATAATTTAAAGTGTTTTGTCTGTTTCTGTCACAGAGTCCCCAGATATGATGTACTAGTAAATGGAACTAAAAAGAAAACTATAGTTAAGATTTTTGACCCAGTTCATCAGCTAGTGAGGTACCTCTTGAACAAACATTTTGGATTTTTGCATTTGTTGGATTAGAAGCAACGTTCACCAAGTAATTTTCACCAAACCTGATATTTAGGCCCTTTTCGCACGAGGCAAGTGAATCGCTCCATGCTGTTACTTACCGGCTTTTCTTGGGTCCGAAGTAACACAGACTTTCGCTTGAGTCCTTCCGCAGGGCTCCTCCACTTGTGCAGGGCGAACCGGAGCAGTGTGAGGTCTGTAGATCCGCACTGCTCCGGCTCAAAATGGCGGCTTCCAGTGTCTTCGTGGGAGTGGACCAAACACTGACTTTGGCCATACCCACAGCCTGCTGTCCACTGATCTCAGGCTCACATTGGTGTGAGCCTGCGCATCTGCACAGGTAAGTAGGAATGCAATGGTGGATTCCAGAAAATGTAAAGACCTGATTTTTCCGGTCTTTACTTAGCACGGGGGAGGACCACTTGGGGGCGGGTTGGATCGAACTGAGGTGCGGAACTAAATTAAATAGTCCACACCTAGTCTGATCCAAGGTGCGGACGATCTCCATGCCAGGACTCCTTGGCCCGTTTTAACTGCCTCATGCAGAAAGGGCCTTAGTCTTACATGTACATCCAGAAAAATTTTGTGCAAGCTGGGTGTTGATTGGGAAACTCGATTTTTTCCCTCCCCAAAATTGTTAGGTTATGATCTATTTGGTGGAGAGACTAGTATGAAACAAATACAGTGGACTCTTCATATGTGTGACTTCTGGATATGTGATTTTGAAGGACCCCAGAGCATTGCTTCCTATACATAAAATGGTGGTGACATAAACACAGACACACTGAAGCCACTCTGCAATGTCACTACCACTTAATAATATGTGAAGTAATCATTCACATTTTTCACTATTTGCAGGGGGTCCTGGGATAATATCCCACATACATGGAGGGTCCACTGTATATGATGAAGGAACTGCCACTCAAGATTTCCTTTCATTCAAATAATGAATGAAATCATCTAAATCAACCTGAGTGATAGTAGTTAAATTTTCCAACCTAATATAAAGCAATACTTCCCCTGAATTTGACACAAGGGCAACTTAAAAGGATACTCATGTAAGATCCCATGCAGCCCAATACCTAAATGTTCCTGGGATTTCTTTTCTGCCCGTGGTAATGCTTACTGTTTTGATTTTAAACACCAGGTGAGACTTCAGCTGCGTCAGTGCTATGAAGATGCCTATCATTACAGAGGTTTGGAAGAATCCAGATTCTGCAAGCTCCCCACATTAATGAAAACTACATAACCACATAGTCATTCAATGCTCTGTTTATTAAGATATTGAGAAGTTAAACCTTAGGTTGTAGAGGAAAATGCAACAGATTTTATATGTTTCAAGGACAAACACAGGTCCATGAGAAATACAGGAAGATTTTCACTTTTAAAAAGTTATGGGACAATTTATGCTACAGGGGCATCCTATACATGTCTATACAGGGTGAATCCCATTGGAATGAGTGCTACATCCAGCAAAACAGATATAGGATGACAGTGTATTGATGACCTTAGGTAATAAAATATGGTAGAATCTCCAAAAGTGTATTTCTATTATTCAGGAAGGCTGTATTGTACACAACAGGAATCCTGTGATTAAGAAGAAGAAGAAAGGAACATTTACCAGGGCCCAACCTTTATCTCTTTGGTATTTTATTACCCTTTGCTGAAATGAGTTCGGGCCCAGAGAATTACCCACATTGTTTGGTCTTTTGTACCAGCAATTTGTTCAGGATGACTTTATCCCCAAAGAGACCAGCCTTTTTAACAACCCAACATGAGGAGGAAGGAAGTGCTAGAATGATAGAGGAAACTGCTTCCTTGGATATTATCCTTCCGCAAATGTCATAAAGAGACAAGATCTATTCCCTTTCAGTTGTAAATATTTAAATTTAGCTAGCTACCATGTGAGACTATTCTTTAAAAATCTGAACAGACATAAAGGATGAGAGGAGCAATAAGCTGACAGGCAGGGCCCGGAGCCTTTAAAGCATTCTTCTGCCACTGTGAAAATTAGGCCCACCACCAAGAAGAAAGTTCCTTTGCCCCTTTCTCTGCAATAACTGGCAATCTAGAGAATGAAGCAAAGAGGAAGAAGACGCAGAGCACTGCCATCTTCTGCAAAGGGTCTTCCGTATTCATTTTCCATTGATTTCCTTGCATGGATCACAGGGGTCCATTTATTCTGGTTTAGCAAATTTGCCAAGGACAATGATGCTCTGGGTGCAATTGTGGCGGACAAAATACAGGAAGGGATGGTTAGCCACATACTCCACGGCTTCCCGACGTTGACGCCTATCTTGGGGACAACGTGGAGCTTCTGGTTCCTCACCGCCTTCCTCGTCGATCTCAAGGAAAGCATCATGAACCAGCTGAGAAAGAGCTACTCCTTCTGTGGTTGTTGCTTGAGAGAAATCAGCCTTTTCAGGATCAGAAAGATCATGCAGATCCAGGTATTCATTCAGATAAAGGCTCTTCTCTAAGCTGAACTTGGGAATGAAGACATCCACCTCTGCAGGCTTCAGATGACAGGACCAATCAAGCAGGTAGTCATAGGTCAGAGAATCTTCAAGCTAGTGGGGAAAAAACCCACACCAAATTGTGGTGAGATCATTTCAACCCAAGATGATTCCTAATAATAAGAAGTACTTTTGCACCAGCACTATCTGATTAGCTAATGGCCAGAGATGGGGGAAGTACTGGCTAGATCCATAACGACTTTACTCAGACAAGTGGATACATTGAGAAATGGGAAGAAGTACCTTACCTGCTCGAGAGCTTCTGGGCTGCAGTCTGTCGGGAGCAAAACGAACAAGCTCAGTTCTTTGTCTTTGTAGGGGACCTCAAGCACTTGTACCTCAGTGTTGCAAATCTCAAAGGTGGCTGTATTGTAAATACCCTTCCTGTTCATCAGCTGCACAGTGTAGCAATCTCTCTGAAAAGAGAAAGAGGATGAATAGGCAGATATAGTAGGAAGGGGGGACATCCTCTGAATATTACCACGTTTGAGGACTATGGAGCTGAAGTGATAGATTAAAATGCTGAAATTGAGAAACTAAGCCCTAAGTTTAATTTCTTCTCCCAACTAGTTTAAGCTCATTGATCCAAATGTGGATTATCAATCCACACTTGTGAAAATACTATCCATTGAATGAGTCTACTCTGTTTCCAGCTAGCATTTGCCTTCAGGCCAGAGCAGGAGGAGCAAGCATAAAATTGAGGTGACACCATTTTAACCCAAGATAGCTCCTCTGTAGGTCACATATGTCATAGATGCCCACCAACTCATTATAATCAACAGAATTGCCTATTAGTGGTTCAGTGTGAGCCGCATTGCTCCAAAATAGCACTTTGGCACTGCTGACTTCAGCCTCATGGGAGCCATGATCTCCAGAACAAAGGACAGGTCAATCTCCCTGCATCAATTCCCACAAATTCACAAAATATGCCTGTTGAATTTTGCAAAGTAGCATCTGACATGGTTATTTTTCTTCACTCTGCCACAATGGGAGATGGGAACTATACACATACGTAATATGTGACTCACCTTATCTGCATGGTGTGGATAGAATGGTGACTCTATTGTGAGGTTTTTGTCAAACTTCACTTCCCATTGTCCCTTGAAGTAGAGAGCATTCACCAGCAACAGCTGAACAAGACAGTCAAAGCTGTCCTTGGGCAGGAGATCCTTGATTTTACCTTGGAGGGGGAGGGAAAGCAATTTTTGATTTGCCATGTGTTTGGCAACCCGTGTAAAGCAGCATACCCTTTGTGAAGACTAAATGGAACATGTAAGTAATTTATTCTGTCCTCATTTTTCCCAGATATCATTCTGACCTTATTTGTCTAGACTTTGAGGAAAGTATAGGCCAGCTTTTACCAGTGTTATGTCTTCCAGAAGTTTTCAACTACAGACTACAATATTCTCAGATAGTGTGGCAAAACCAATAGATCTGGATGAAACAAAGCTGTAGAAGGAGGGCAGAGATTCTCCCACAAAATGTTGTTCAGTTATTTTTATGGAAGAAACAAATTGCTATTGAAGAGGTGCTTCTGTTGATTTTGAAAAAAAACCTGTGTCATGTCTCCCTCAAAAAGATTTCTTTGGCTGCTTGAGAAGACCAGAAATAACAGATTTTTGTGTCAGAAGTTCCATTAAATACGACAAAAAAACCCAAAACCCAGTGAGTGGAAAAGGTCTTCTTATCCCGTGCCTGGACCTCAATCCAGTGGTTTACAACTCTCCTCACTTCTCCTGGAGAATTGTAGCAGTGTCAAAACTATGAATTATGACTTCCATCATTCACAGTCATCACCTTGTGCTACCTATAATGATGAGAGTTGTTCCCGCAAATCTTTTTGAAATTTGGTTTGGGAAAAATGATATAGGCCCATCGTTTCCAAACTTTTTTCACTTGCTTGCCCCTTGGCAGTCCTTTTCCATAAACTGTACCCTTCATACTATCAACACGTTTGTAATTAATGTAGTCGATTTCTAATTTATATGTTGTTATTTCTAATTTATATGTTGTAACTGTAAACTGTCCAATAATGGCATTAAAAAGCAATGGAGCAATAAGGTGAACAGACAGTGTGTGTGTGTGTGTGTGTGTGTGTGTGTATTTACATTCAAAACTCCAAAGACACATGAATTCAAGAAAATATATTAGCCATTACATTAAAAAATCCTACATTACATTAATTATTATTATTGTTTTGCACTAAAGTGTTAAACCTGTCCTGAGAAATTTTTGGCATTATGTTTCACTTTTTTTTCTGTGCTGGTTTTCAACCAATGATCCATATGTGATAATACATTAACAGAAAAATTAATTTAAAATTTAAAATGATGACAAAGGGAAGAGATATAGAGAAGACCTGGAAGAACTTGCTCTTTGAGCACTGCTCAAAGAACTGATTGAGGTGCCTGCTGCTAATAGGTTAGCTCTCCATTGTCTTAATGCATTCTGTCATGAAAAACAGGCACCGCACTGGTTCCCATTTCCTGATCATCTTGTACTTCCCTAGCCTGAGTTGCCCCATCATAGCTCCCCCACAGGAGGCTGACTAGCTATGCTTCTCAATTCCCTGCCCTGGATAAGAGCATTGGCTGAGGTCAGCAAAGGATGAAAGATGCAACCACATATAGCTTAACATTTCTACTACAATCCCTCTCCCCAGCTTTCTCCCTGCCTCCAACTTCTTCCTCTCAGGGAAGTTGGACTGGGAAGAAAGGGTGTTGTCAACAGCCCCATCCATACTTCCATACTACACCTAACGAAAGTATAGATGTCTGAAGAAGAAAAAAAAAGACACACAGACCAAACCCTCAGTCTTGTCTCTGCCCCTCTGATGACCTGTTGCCTCCAGTGAATGACCACCATCACCATGACTACTAATCATTCCCTCATGCTTTTCTCTCTCTCTCTCTCATGTTCACGCAGACACTTACCAGAATCATCTTGGCCCCAAACTGCATTGGGTGGGTTGTGCACCCTTCCAGAGCGAAGGAAGAGAGCAATGGCTGGGGTCTGGGGAGGTGGAGCGGCCTGCCTTGTATCCCTGGGAATCTGTGGCAAGAAGCTGCCTGATCCACACCACTGTCTGCTCAGCTCCTCCTCACTTGGCCTATGCTTAGATTCAGGTAGTGCTTCTGCTTGTCCCCTCAGAGCTCCCACCACCACCCTCCCATTCTGGTTCCCCTCAGACAAAGTGATTGGCATCCTTGAGCCTGCCTCAAAACTTTCCCCTGCTAGCCAGACAGGGAGAAGCAGCACAGCCCCACTGAAGGCCCAACCTAAAGTTGGCTGGGTTAAACTCTGAAGAGGTGAGTGGATCCTCCTTGCATGTGTGCCCTTATAGCCCCATGAGGGAGAGCAGAATTGGAATTCTTTCCTGCCATTATTCATCTTTTTTTCACCTGCCCCTAAATGTCCCGGTGCGTACACCTGGTGAATGTACCCAGGATTGGGAACTAGTGATATAGGTCATTTCACAAGGAATTCTTAGGTTATGTTTATGAGAAGACTAAACTGTAAGAATAGATGATTTGACTGGTCTGAACAAAGTCCATTCCTTGTCTCAGTTTCTGTTCCAAGCCAAGACTCAGTTGGTTACTCCTTTGTAGAATCACCAGCTCAGAGCCAACAATAAGAGATCTTCCTGCCAGAAGGTTTCTCTAAAGATCAGGAAGAAGCAGTGAGTGAGAGGATGGCGTGCTCTTACCATGTGTCTGGACCTCAACCCAAAGGTTAATAATTCTCCTCACTTCCTCTGGGGCATTGTGGAAATCTGCTCCCTCCACATCTGTCCAGTACAGTTTCAGAGCACAGTAAATGAATTTCTACGTGGAAAGAAGAAGAAAATACATCCAAAGATCAGTATATTTAACAATACAACTAAAACTGAATAATCAAAAATGCCTTGCTAATCTCAGAACTATGAAGAACATAGTCTAAGGTTCTCAACGATTTTGCAAAACTGAAAAGTTTTATTCTTCAAAACTGAGAAAGATAAAGCTTCATGGGTCTCCATGGGCACAGAATTCCAGAAAGCAGACAAGACTACAGAAAAAGGCTTGCAGTTTGTTAACTATGATTCATACTAAGCTTCTTTAAGGCCTCTGAAGGTTGGATTTGCTGGCAGAGTACATGGTAAAACAAGTATCAGAACAAGAGTTCCATGCAGCAGTTGTGCAATTTGTAGTTGAAAATCAGAGTGTTACCTGGATGAAGGCAATGGCATGGTCTCCATAGAGCTTGTTGGCAAAACTCAGAGTATAGTTGGTGCTGGGTGCATTCAGGGTTGCAAGGATTTTGCTGAATGCAGTGTGAACTCCTTCAGGTGTCTCACATTCATAATCTGGAACATCCTAATAATGAAAAAGTAAAGGTACATTTAACAACACTAGGTCAGTAGTCCTCAAAATATGTTTTGTTGCTCCTTTCCCTAAGCTATAGCCAGTTGCTCAACAGATGTTCTGTCAAACTACCTGAACATATCTGTCAAAACATCTAGAGATGAAAACTGACCTGCCCAAAGATTTTCTGACTTACTCTTTCAGGGCAAGGTGGTTCAGGGGGACAGACTGGCTCAGGGCGGGGCCTTGGCCTGGGGCAGGTTGGTTCAGGATGAGTTGGTTCTGGACATGGTTTTGGTCTTGGACGTGTTGGTTCTGGACGGGGTCTTGGTTTCGGACATGTTGGTTCAGGACGAGTTGGTTCTGGATGTGGTCTTGGACGTGTTGGTTCTGGACGGGGTCTTGGTTTCGGACATGTTGGTTCAGGACGAGTTGGTTCTGGATGTGGTCTTGAACATGTTGGTTCTGGACGGGGTCTTGCTTTCGGACATGTTGGTTCAGGACGAGTTGGTTCTGGATGTGGTCTTGGACATGTTGGTTCTGGACGGGGTCTTGGTTTCGGACATGTTGGTTCAGGACGAGTTGGTTCTGGATGTGGTCTTGGACATGTTGGTTCTGGACGGGGTCTTGGTTTCGGACATGTTGGTTCAGGACAAGCTGGTTCTGGATGTGGTCTTGGACATGTTGGTTCTGGACGGGGTCTTGGTTTTGGACATGTTGGTTCAGGACAAGCTGGTTCCAGACATGGTCTTGGTCTTGGACGTGTTGGTTCTGGACGGGGTCTTGGTTTAGGACATGTTGGTTCAGGATGGGCAGGTTCAGGATGTGGCCTTCGATTGGGACATGATGGTTCTTGGCGTTCTCTTGGTTTGGGGCACGCTGCTTCAGGACGAGGTTGGGGCCTGGGGCAGGTATCAACTTTTTGTTGTACCTGCAATGAAAAAAGAAAACATTTGTAGTAAGAGATCATTTAAGTACAGTCCATTCTGGTTCACCTCAAAAAGTCTTTTCTCTGTCTAGTCACATTAAAGTTCCAAAATATATGGACAACATGTCTAATGTGAACATACAACAGAAAAGAGGCAAATTGATTTCACTGGCATAAAGTGGTGCACTCAAGAAGGGAATGTCAAATTCACATTTGAATATTTCATTGGAAATATATCTGTAAAAAAAGAAAGTATATTTGCATTTTTACTTAAAAATAATCAGGGTCATTATTCTTTTTTCAGATGTGTGTTTCTCCCCAACTGGCAAGGTGTTTGCTGCTGAGATAACAGGAAATAATGAGAAGGAGCTAATTAGATTTGGGAGTAAAATACTCCTGTAATTAGCTTGAGCTTTTCTGTAGATACCTTTAGTCTTGTGGCTGATCCTCCAAAGTTTCTGGCTGCTCCCAGATATCGTCTGGTTACGGACCCAATACACTCTTTCACTTCATCCCAGTGCAATACCTTGATTGAAGTTGTAAAATCATTTCAGACATTCCAATCAAATAGGAACAACATTTGTGAATTTCATACACATGTTTGATGGATTCCTAGTTGCATTCAGCTACTAAGTGGATATTCTTACGTCTCTCCAACTTGTGGACAATTCAACTTACTCATGACATAATACATGAATTATAACCAATTGATGGTCCACATTTACATTGGACTATTTAGGTATGGTAAATATCTGCCTTGTGGTAAAAGCAACATGTCAACCCATGGCTGAGAAACTGAGGGAAGTGCATTTTCTATAGCATATACCATATATTGCTTATGAGGTATAAGTCTATATACCTGATGTGTATAGACACCCAGAACCAACATGTTGTTTTGAGTACGTACATTCTAAGAAACAATTTTAGTATATTAATAACTCATTAACAGTCAAATGCACCATCGAATGGGCTAAAATATTTATAGGTTAATATATCGAGTGGGCTCTCAATATCTGCCAGGGTATGGTTCCAAGAGGCCCTGTTAATACCAAAATTTGTGGATGCTCAAGTTCCATTATGTACAGTGGTATAGTAAAATTCTTATGTAAAATGCCAAAACCAAAGTTTGTTATTTGGATTTTTTATAAAAAATATTTTCAAGCCCTGGTTGGTTGAGTCCATGGATATAGAATCCACAGATATGAGGGCTGATGGTGTGTGAGTGGTGGTGGTGGACAAAGAGAGCAGGAGAGAGACTTTTCAGTAAAAATGCACAGAGAGTTTTTAAGAATAGTGATGAAAGGATCAGCTGTTGCTAAACTTTTGCGAAACAAAGAGCTCCTGTAGGAGCATGTGATGCACTGAATGTACCTTGGGCAATACTGTATGAAAGCAAGAATTTGTGTATAAATTGTGTAATAGCTTCGACACAAAGTAGGGCCCTAAAACACTTATATTACTGCAAATTTTTGGTGTCTATAATGTTCCTGACTTTGAAGCAAAATATTCATCTTTGTGACTTAAGATATTCCAATGGCATTGAAAACATGTTCTGCCCTTGTGCTAAGTCAGATTCTGACAGGGCATGGTTTGATTTATTCTATGATGGACAAACTATCACCCTAAAAGTGTGTGATAATACAGAGAGGAACCGTGATGGCAAATCTGTTTGCCAATAAATTCAGTTTGAAAGCTTCACCCCTTCCACTTGGTGACACGCACCTTCTCAATCTCAGCTGCCTGTTCACAGCCAGATGCTAAGGCAAGCAGACCAAGAGCAGAGGTGGCATTCACAGGGGAAAACAGGAGGTTGTCACATGGGTGCTCCTTCCTCAGCGCCTGGTAAACGTCAACAGCAAATTTAGTATTGGCTTCAGACATCGTGGTCATGATGAAGTTCAGAAGGCCTAAAGGAAAAACAAAACCATTCAGTACTGTACAGTATATCAGCATGCTCTTTCACTCATACTCTTACAACTCAACTTATTGAGAATGAAGCACATTGTTGGTCAGGAACTCTGAGCCAAAATCTAACCAACTGCTCATGGTGTACTTCATAAGTACCTAAGTCCATTCGATATTGGGAAGAGCGTCACTAAACACAAGAGAAACTAAAAGGCTGCAAGGAAGGCTCCTTACCTGGACTTCTGTAGAGATGATCAGAGACTGCCAGCTGAGTGAGATGCTCTCCTGATAGGAGGTGCTGGTATTTATACTGAACTTCATACACCCCCACGGCCATTAAAGATGCTTTGTGTTTCCAAATCTGCAACAGTTTGATTAAATGTGATTTACATAATGCAATTGCAGTAACGCATAAACTGGACATGTGTAATCATCCAGTTTAATTATTGTAGGGTATTACACATTGACTTTCGTGACCTGATCTAATTATTTACACTTTATGCTGCAGTTTTCATAACTGAGCAATAGGAAGATGATGATTTTTGAAGCACTGCATGTAGCTTTCTTTAAAGTTAGGGGTAGGTAGACAGATAGTCCCTATTCCTGTATGACTTCCTTGTCCTTGCTATTTGTGTTCGAAAAGAAGCTTCCACTCTGGATGGATGGCCATTTTTTCCCATTGCACTTATCAGATACCAACCTCTGAGGTTTTGTAGAGGGTAAAGAATTAAAGTTCTCTGACCCCTGCCTTCTCAGGCCCCTAATCTTGCTCAGGCCCTGCTGTATACTTTCAAAAGGCCACTCTTGCTGTTGCTTATAACAAAAACAGCATCTTGTCTACTTCTTCATTCCAAGGATCATACTAGTTGACATTCCTGTATGTTCCTGGCCAAGAATTGAGATCAGCTGTGTCTCAACAGGGAGATCAAAATATTATGTGAGAACATGGAGAAGGCCTTCTCAGCTGTGGCATTCAGTTGTGGAATGCCATTCCCCTGAAGGCCTGATTGACTCCAACATTGCTCCATTTGTGGCCAAGTAAAAACATGGCTATGTACCAAAGCCCTCTGGGGCTGACTGATTTATTCCAAAATGTATGTGCACATGGTTTTAACCTTTTTTGAAAACCTTATCAACCTGTTTTAACATGTTTACATGTTTAATATGTTTTCGGTCTATATAAATTATTTTTATTGTTGTAATCTCCTTATTCTGATTTTAGTTGTAAATCACCCTGAGATCTTTTGATATAGGGATAGGATATAATTATTTTGATAAATAAAATAATATAAATATATTAAATATAAGTGAGGGAACATCTTTTTAGCTATAACAACTGTGTGCGAGGAGGACATGATCTAGATCAGCATCTGCTGATAAGACTGGATTAAATTCACCACCACCACCACCATTTTTAAAAAAAATTAAATCCAGCTTTCCCCAAGGGCTTTTCACTTTTTAGCCCCCACGCAGGGGATTTGACATTTTTTTAAAAATGGTTTCACTACCTGGGCTTGATCCAAATAAGGCCTCAGTGGCTTACTTGTGAGTTCTCCCTCATAATTAGATACTACACATTCAGTGTTTCATGTACTTAGACTGCAGGAAGCAGGCTGTATGGAGTATCTTTCCAAATAACTCTTCTACTTGCAGGTATGTTCTATATTCTGGTGAATACTGGTGTATTATGTTCTGTTCCAGGATTTCATCCACCCTTTGGCAGTGCAGTTGAAAATGTTTAAGCCATGGTATGAAAGAATTCCACATTCTTTTCACATGGCTGGCTGCTCCTCCTGGTGCTGCTACCCAAATCACTGTCCTTGGGATCCAGGTGTCATTCAGCATTCTCACAGGCACATGCATGTACAGATTTCATGTGTGTATGCACTGAGTGCCATTTTGAAGGAAAGTACAGTGGAAATTTGCAGGTTGATGGACCAAATTCTTGCTAGGGCTGAAAATCAGTTTTTAAAAAATAGCTCCCTTGAAGACTCCCTCTCTCAAGGGCTCACCAGTCAGCTTTAGCTTCTCATTGTCACAGGGAATAAATGTTGGTTTCTGGTGTTTAGAGTCCAATCCTGAGAATAGTCACCAAAGTTACCTTAAACCTCTCCTTTGAAATCTTTGAAGCTCACTGGTACAAAACTTTTTCTGTATTCCTGGATGACTGCAGCTAAGGCTCAGAAGTAGTGCTTATTCCCCACATCACTAGATATGGCATGATCACAAGCAAAATGTTAAATTACCATACATTTTCACATACATTTCCATACGTTGGTGGAAGACCATCCCCATTACAAATGCTGGGGAAATCCTCTCAGTATTTGGGACTTGAGGACTTAAGAGAATGGCAAGAACTATTTGCCTGGGTTGGGATCTCAGGTAAAGGAGTCAGCCGCCCAACAATATGACTGCCTATGTGGGTGAGTCTCCTACAAACCTGCACACTAAGAGCTCTCACACATTTCTGCACTACTGTGCAGCGGACATTTAATGGGAAAAAAAAACCTCACTAAGGCTGCCATGCTATACATCAGGATATGAGGATCCTCTAAAGATTTTAAATAGTGCATATCACAGGCATCAGTTTAAATCACTGCAGTTTTCTTGACCATATCATCAGACCTGAATTCCCTCAGGGGTTCCTCTTTAGTCTGGGCATTATTTTGTCTTGGTGGGTGTGCACATTGAGCTGTTTTTTTTCCTTCACTTATTTATTATTCACTTGCATGTGTAGCCTCCGGGCCTGTCATCTCTTGGCAATAGAAACAACAACATGCCAATATAGAAACAATCACTATCACACCATCTCTGCAATAATGTTATGCTGCGGGTTTGGTGATGCACATTCTGCAACAGGTCTTCTGGACCATCCTGCTTAGCCTGAGTACCTTACCCTGTCTTTGCCACATGGTGCATGTGCTATACAGTGGGCTGTCAACTTTCGGAGGTTTAACTTTTAGCAGCTAGTTCTGCTTCCCTCCTCCTCCTGCTGCTGTTGGGCAGGATGGCCTCACCCAGCACTGCCAGAAGCAGAGCATCAGGAAGGACTGTCCAAAAAAACCAATAACTCTGTTAACCAGAGAGAAGCGGGGATGATGAAGGACTGTCCAAAAAGGGTTTATCATATGGAAGTCAATAACTTTTCTAGGCAAAAGGGGGAGGGATAAAAAGTACTGTCCAAAAAGGGGCTTGCAATATAGACAACGGTGCCCACTGACCTGACATGAGTGCTGCAATATTGGAACTGCAGAAGAAAGAAAGGATCACATGAATAGGCAATAGTGGGAAAGCAGTGTTATTGGAACCATTCACACACATTTCCTGTGAAAGAAAAAAGACAACTTCGTAACAATGTGAATGCAATCCAACAACAGGAGAGTGATGACATCATGTGATAAGGAGACATCAAAAATGGTACTAAGCCAATGCCATCTTCCAGTAAATCAGCATGTGAGAAAGGTCTCAGAATTTCTGTCTCATCCTCTGGGTAGTCAATTACATCAGTGATTGGACTCATTCTACTCACATTTAAAATGACTGGATATACAGTATTTTCCGTATGACAAGTAAGTTCTATAGGCTTCTCTGGAGATTCTATTTGTTCCTCATTAAGGAAAATCTCATATCCAACAAAATAGAAGTCTTGATGGTTATCACAGAATTTGTTTTGGTTATTGAGAGAACTAAATTATACCTGACCTGACTCTGTCCAGATTTATCTGCTGTCAAATACATTTCTGCAACAACTTCACAATCTGGAGTACATTCCTTCACCATAGGAATAGCCTAGCCTACTCCTTCAGTAGCATTGTTATCTTCATGGATTATAGCATCATCCATGGCCATTCCATGTACTGCCTCATTTTAAACAGGTCTACTTTGTCCTATTTACATATTTATCAAATGGATTTTCACATTCTCCAGTATTGCCACAATTTCATTTTGAACTACTAAAAGCAAGGCATCAGGGCAGCCAAATAGCATCACTTCTTCCTTTTCAAAAAATCCCAACACTTTATAGGGAGTTTGTTTATGAGTTTGGTGTGTGGCCTGGTGGGTATGATGTCATTTTTGATCACTGTAAATCAGGGGTAGACATGGATAAGGTGGGACATTTTCCCCAGCTCCATGCACTCCATTTTCTCTATCTGGATTTGGGTCTGAAAGATGAGTCACTTCTCAGTAAGGTTCAGAAGCTTCATAAAAACTAATGAACACAGCTTCATAAGAACTACAAAGAGTGTTGTGGCTTCTTGAAGATGCCACAACTTAACATAAGCTTTTGTGGCTGTAGTCCAAATTTTCTTTGGTTCAAACTTTTGTGGATTGGAGCCCAATTCATTACATATATAGAGTGTAACATCCTGATGAATAGACTTTGCCAATACAAGTATAAAAGATGGAGGCCTGTTTGGCAGTCCTGGTGTTGTAAGCCAGGCTTATGACTATCGAACTGTTTGGTAGTCACCTTTATGATTGTGGCACCATTGCTACAACTGCAAATTCCAAAACTCATCTTAAAATTCAGGCAGCCAAACTGGTGAATGGGGTCCTAATTTCTCCAGCTTAATCCCACCAGCAAGTGATGGTGCAATGAGGAATTCCAGCAAGACCCCACAGGGTCTCAGGGATCCCTGACTTTGCTCATCACATTGCTACTTTCTAGAGGGAGGGGGCTAAACACGCCATCTTTCAATGCCCTGCTGGCCAGAGCCACAGAACTCCTTTCCTCTGAATAACTGCCTGGATTTTAAGATGTTTTTTTGGGGGGGATTGAACTGGAGGGCTTTCTGTGCTACACTGTTATTGTGCTATTATTCCATTTTCAACATCCTATGGAATTCTGGGGTTTGTAGTTTTCTGAGGCCAAATTGTTCTCTGGCTGAGAATTCTCAATGCCCCTCCCAAAACTGCAAACCCCAGGATTCCATAGGATGTTCAAAGTGGAATAATAGCACTATAACAGTGTTGTGCAGCGAGGCTATGGGAGACAGGATACAGTCACAACATTGTACCTATGTATCTGATGCAGGATTGTATATTTTTAATCCCTACATTCTACCATGTTTGTAGTGCTTAATTAGGGGTTCCACCATTTTTCCCTGATAGGCAACAGCTACAGCGAAAGCAGAAACAACATGGTTTTCTACAAGATCAAATAGTTGTACCTATTGACATTTGTTGGTGTAGATGGAGGATAATTTCAGTACAGTTTGCCTTTGAATATCTAAATCCAAATAATGGCTCCACATAAAGTTGCCTCGCATACTCAGTGTGAACTTGTAAAGTCAACATATATTGCCGCTAGTCTGAATTTAGATTTTAATTGCAAAGAGTGAAAAAGTGGTATGGATATTTGGGGATGTAATTGTGAACATAATAAGGGTAGTGAAGATGGAGAAAAAACAAGCGAGTACAAGAAGGAGGACCATTTTTATTTGAAAAGATAGGCTTAAGCACAAAATAAGCTTAAGCACAGAGACATTCAACCATCATTCTTGCCACTGGAGGGGTCATTAAAAGCAATGGTTCAGAGATGTCACTTTTGGTTTCTTGAGGACACAATTCTGTGTCTTTAGCTTAGGAAATCGTCCATAATTAGCAATGTATTTTCATGTTTCTTCTTTGTAAATATTCTGTCTTTGGGATAAGTGATGAATCCTTGAACTTCTGATCTTACTGTTTAGTTTTACTATTTTAAATAGATATGCATATTTTTTTTTGAAAATTCCAAATTATTTTGAACCTTGCATGCACTGTTAAACCTTTGAAGATGGACCAGTAATCCAGACTTTAAACTATGTGTATGTTTAGTGTGTGTGTGTGTGTGTGTGTGTGCGTGCATGTGTGTGTATAAGTTAATGTAGGTAATAAAAGTTAATATGAGTGGCAACCATTACACTTTTCATATTATAGTACTTTTCTTTCTTTCTTTCTTTCTTTCTTTCTTTCTTTCTTTCTTTCTTTCTTTCTTTCCTTCCTTCTTTCTTTCTTTCTTTCTTTCATAGTTTATTGAAATATTTTTATCCTACCCTATACCTAAGGATCTCAAGATTTCATATGACAATTCAAAACAACAAACAATAATTTAAACAGGGTAAGATATATTAAAGAACTATACAAGTTAAAACAATATAGTTTACAGTTAGTAAAAGTGTAAGACTTTTAAGTGATTTTTCAGTACAAAAGATCATATTTGCTGGAGCAAATGGTGTTGTCATAGGCCATTTCCATACCGGGCTTCTGAAATGGTGCAGAGCGACCTCTGACGGAGGTCTTCTACACCCTAAAGTGGACTGGTGTGGACTACTTTTTGTAGTTCCACAGCAGAATCCACTCAGGAGCGGCCAGAACTAGCCGCGCTGCGTGTTTTTTAAAAACCTCTTTTTCAAGGTTTTTAAAAAGCACGGAGCGTGCAGCCCCGCGCCGCTCCGTCGCCTGGCTCCGACGCGGATTTGCAGGTGCGCGCAAGTGCGTGCCTGCAGATCTGCCGGGGGCGGGCTTCCAGTTGGCGAGCTTCTCCGATTGTTGGAGAGCCTCCACCAACCGGAAGCCGCCATTTGGGACGCCGGAGGACTGCGGAGCAGCGAGCTCGCGCTGCTCCACGTGGCGACGGACTTACCCGGTTTCAGGTAAGCTCCGTTTTTGGGCGTTTTCGCCCGTTTCCCCCCCACATGTGAAAAGGGCCTTAGAAACACGGTTCCAGTGATCATTCTCAGCATAACTATTTGTATCCAAAATCATCTTCACATAATTACTGGTGTTGCTGAAACTGAGAAGCATCTAGGTGGCAATTCAAATTGTGTGTGTTCCTATTGTGCATCTTCAAGTTTCACTCCCAATGCACATGTCTTGTATCTTGTACCATGCTTCACTGTGCACAAAGGGCTGGAACAAACTGGCAGGTCAAGGATAGATATGTTCTAAAAATTAGGTCAGGTCAGGATCCAAACAAATCATAGGTAATTGGTGAGGAAAAATGCAAAAATAGGGTGAAAGGGCAGTTTGGAATCTGACATATAAAATGTCCAATATAGTTAAAGCTAGGTGATCAAGGAAAATGCAAGCAAGGTCTACAGCTGGTATCCAGATATTCCAGAAGTCTGAGCTCCCAGAGACCCACCAGGCCTCACCTGAAGGTCATTGCCAGCATAAAGTAGATGCTGTATTTGTGGGGAGGATGTTGCTCATAAGGTGACCTTTTCTCTTGAAGCATCTTCTTCTAGCAGCAGGAGCTACTTCTTGTGCTTACTGATTTAGCTTGGGTCTTCAGGTGCTAGTATCGTCTCTGACATAGGCATACATATTCTCACATTTTGGGGAGGTGTTTCAGAGTCCCAAAAGATCTTGGTTAGTCTGCAGATCCTTTGACCCAGACTGCTGCTCATGCTGTCCAGTCCAGGAAGTTCCAAATCATCCTTCAAAGATGACTTCCTTCAGGGAGACCTTGACAGAACTTGTACATTCTGAACCAGGAGTGCCTTCTGCAGTTGTCCCTTTGAAGCTTGGGATACATCCCAGCCTTTGCTGCTGGTGCCACTCTCCCTCCATTTTTGAAATACAACCCCAGTAGTATTATAGACTATATTGCTGTTAATGCAGATTATTCAGCTGTAGCCTGGCCATCAGGTGTCATGGACACAATATTTTCCAGGACTTCTTAAACTGTTATGACTATGAATGATGTATGTGTGGTATGATGACCTATTTATAAGACTGGATGTAACACTTTTCAAGAAGAGGCTGAAAACATCATTATCTTGAAAAATTGGTAAGGCATGGAACAAATGAATTAAGGGCCACATTTCAGCATTTCATTCCTGCATGGGAGAATGAATCATTGTTTGGGGGTGGTGGGAAGTATCTCCCCCCCCCAACACTCACCATTTTCCTGTTTCTCCCCATACTCAAGTCAACATTGTCATGTAGTGACCAGAGAGAAGGCAAGGGGCATCCAACAATCATTGTCCAGTGAAAAAGAATTGCCTTCCAGGAGAAACTAGAGGGCCACATTGGTGAGTCAAAGAGCTAGCTTTATTCAAAGAAATGCACTTCTGTCCCATGCTCTGACTGATCAGAATCTGAACAGAATAGAGGTCCTGAGTTCAGCACTTGAGTCTAATATAAAAGTGCCAGGTCACTTTTGTTGCTCAGGTAAATTTCTGTCCCACTAACATACCTTACTAGATGTTTACGTTATCTTCCCAGGCTAGGCATCAAAACTGAGTTTACACAGACGTCTTTCAGACTCCCTGAGATCAGAATGCCTTTAACCTTTACGTGACAGAGTAGAAGAGACATACTGGGTGTAATTGGAGCTCTGTCAGCTTATTTTGCTGGAGGAAAGTCCATAAAACCAAGGCACACAAGTCTTATAACAAACTAACTTACAAACTTCAACCAGTTTCCTAAGTTAGCCCAAATAAAGTCATATTAGGCTTCCTTCCCCTTCATCAGCTATGTTGCAATATCTGGACACAACAATATAGGCATTCTCTGTATCTCCTGAAGTGATGGTGCTGTAGAAATAAATAGATGGTCATCACCACCACCATCTATTTATTTCTACAGCACCATCACTTTACGTGGCACTTTACAAGTACAAGAACAACAAAGCAGTCCTCCGCCCTCAGGCTTACAATCTAATTGAGGCATGACACAAGAGTAAAAAGAGATAGCAGTGTGGGAGGGAATTAAGTCCAGCAGATACTGTCTCTTCTTATCTCTCTTTGAGGACACAGCAGTGGTAGTTGGGATGGAGGGAAGGCCTTTCATCTGCTTCTGGAGGTCCTGGAGGTTGATGTCATAAGAGTGTGCCAGCTCTCAGAAGACGCTAAAACAATGATCCTTAACTATCACTCTTTCCTGGCCACTACATGGCTGTGGTGGTGGGGACAGGAAGACAGTGTGTGGAGGGTCAGAAATAGTCCTCTAGATTTATTTGAAGACTTTGGTGAAATGAAAAAGGGCTTCAGGACTCATTTTGCTGGAGTTTCTTGACATTCCCCCTTTTCATTGTCTCCTCCCCGCATCTTCAAATATTCTTTCCATTTCTACACTTCATTACATGAAGTATAGAACTTAATCTAGACCAAAAATGTTGCATACACACTCACAATATTAACGGTCACACCTTAAGTTGTTCTGTTACCTTAGGCCCTTTTCGCATGGCATTTGCCATGTTCAAGAGGGCCTGGAGGGTTGTGTGATTGCGAGGAGCGATCTGCACGATGCACTCACAATCGTGCGATGCTCCAGGGGCCGACAGGGGCCAATTGTGCACCTTTTCATTTTTGGCTTGAAGCCAAAAATGGTGCGCGATTGCGCATTGCTCCCAGGCCCCGTGCACACTTACCTGGCGTGCAGAGCCTATGGAGCCGGACCAGTCGTGCTTTCTGCCCCAGCGCAGCCTGGGAAGGTCCCAGGCTGCACTGCAGAAGGAAGAGGCTGGGCTCTCGCACGAGCAGGCAGCTCTTGCAGAGCTGAAGCAGCAGGGAAGGGGGAGCCTCTCGGCAGAGGCTGCTTGCTCGATCCCCGCACCCCAGCGCTGGAACAAGGTAAGGTGTGGAAAGGGCCTTAGGCTGCTGAAAGGAGGCAGAAATAAGGAAAAACTTGAATGCTCCTATAACAAACTGCTATTAAGCAGTCATTGAAGGAATAGAAATATGCATCCAGACTGATTAAAAGATTAGAAACTGCACAGATCTTGTTCCTCTCTTTCCAGTTTTATTTTGGAGCTCCATACAAGGTTTGTTTATCTCAGAATATTTTCATTTAGCTCCCAATACAATCAGAGACTTTTTATATTAGCTCCCCAGCTCAGTTTGGCCATTTCCACACTGGACTGTCATAGTGCTATTATTCTACTTTCAACATCCTATGGAATCCTGGGAGAGTTTAGGGAGAGGCCTTTGAGGTCTTTTATTTTAACCCAATATATTTATTTTATTGATGGCCTTTATTTTAATCCAATATAAAATTGAGCCAGCTTGGTGTAGTGCTTTGAGCATTGGACTAGGACCCTGGAGGCAAGGGTCTGACTCCCCCCTTGCTCATGGAAACCCACTGGCTGATCTTGGGCATGTCACACACTCTCAGTTCCCCGAAAACCCCATGATAGGTCCACCTTAGGGTCGCCATAAGTTGGAAATGGCTTGAAGCTACACAACAACAGAACAAAATCTAGATTTCTCAAGGAGTCTGGATGCACTCAGCAAGTGGTTAGCTGTGGAGAAACCTCTTAAAGCCCAGCCTATGAAAAGAGGAGTAAAGAAGGAGATCAACGTGGGCCTGTATTTTCACTCATAAGACATATTCACTGCATTAGCCACTTTAAAGGCATAGCAAGGTAAAACAGAAGTAAAACAGAAGATCAAGATGGAGGGAAAGGTAGTTTGATTTTTAATTCTACACACTTGTCCCTTGGATGAGACCCCTTCAAGTACATATTTTGGGAAAGCATTCTGATGGCACATTAGCTGAACTCTGTCACTTTAGCTTTGGGCTGACACTTCTGTCTTGGAATGGTAGAATCAGCAGTTTTTATTTCTAGATTATAATACACATGAGACGCATTTGTATTTTCTTATGGTTGGTATCTGAAAGCCTAGCCAAAATTTGATAGAGCTCTGCAAAACCAAGTATTTTCCCCAGAATAATTCAAAATAATTTAAAAATATTATACCAGTAGTAAATATGCCAATTTCTTCCACCTATTGAAAAAAATATAATAAATATGTCGAGACTAGGTGACTTTTCTTTCTCTCAGCCTTGGATGCCCCTTCATCAACAATCCAGAGGCCAGATAAACCCACCTAACCCTGCTTATAACAAAGAATTCTTTGCCCTAGATGGGGTAGATGCATTTTTGTATTGGCAGCCTTGAGAAATTCTTCCAAGAACAACCTTGTATTGCATGGTATTTAGCAGCCTCAGGGCCATTCATTCATGCAAGAGATTCAACTGATAATACTTTTTTTCCCCCTGAACAGCCATCACTTGAGATTGCCAGTTATGTCTGGCACATTTTAATGCATCTCTAGGAAAACAAAAATAAACCCCCATTGCTTGTAAAAATCTCGCAGTGCGGGTAGTATTTCAGCACTGTGCAGCATCAATGTGTTCTCACTGGAACAAAAACATCAAAATCCAACTGCTTGTCCCAGCTAGAGTAGATTTACTGACTTAATAGGTACATTAAGTACATAGTGTCGATGTACTAACCCATTAATTTTAATGGATCTAAGCTAGTTGGTACTAGTAATTTGATTTAGCTCTTCGTTCCTTATTAACTATCTGTAATCCAGACACACAGTCCGCAGTGTTTGATGGGTGTGTGAACAGCATACATGTTGCAAAGGTGGTGGGTGGATGTGGAATGAAGAAAGATGCAGATCAGTGATAAAGCATAATTGATAAGTCATTAAATACCATGCTTTAGGACAGCTTTTTCAAACCTGGCAGTTTCCAGACGTTTGGGGTAACAAATGCTACCATTTCCAGGCAAGCAGTTGAACTGTCGATTTTGTAGTCCAGCGCATCTGGAAATTGTCAGGTTTGGGAACACAGCTTAAAATACCTCCACCCCAAAAAACAGAAACAAAAACAACCCCCAAGGGATCTGATGAAAATGGTGAACAACACATGGTGACACTGGGAGCAACAATGTTAACCACAGTAACACAGACCAGCTTCCCCTAGGATTTCTTTTACAACCAACTAATAACGTTTAACTTAACTTTATTAAACATTTCCTCATCAACGATAACATAAACTAACAGCTCTTCTGGACAGGGTCTGCTTGAAGAATTTGTACAGTGGTCCCTTGGTATCTACTAGGGTTTGGTTCAAGGACCCCTGTGGATATCAAAATACGTGGATAATCAAGCCCCATTATATACAATGGCATAGAAAAATGGCTTCCCTTATATAAAATGACAAAATTAACGTTTGTTTTTTGGACTGTTTTTTTTTTTAAAGAAAATATTTTCAAGTCCTGGATGGTTGAATCCATGGATACAGAATTTGTGGATATGGAGGGATGACTGTATTACCATGTTATCTGCCACTGAATGTTGCTTCTTCTCCTTTTTTTAACTTGCCCTTCCAAATGTTTTCATATTTTCTATTTGACTTTCTTTAAGCTTCAGCTAGCATAGCTGTGTGGTGTGTGTTCTGACAAGGGTTGTGATGTTAAATGTGACTGTGCTGGATCCCCTTTCCTCCTTCTTGATTTTAGACTTGTTTCAAGTTTGCAGCATATATGGACACACAATTCTAAAATATAATGGATTTAGCAAACATTAAAACCAAAGCGGGCAACAGTGAGAAGAGAGAGTGAAAGACCTTAGTATTTGTAAGTGTGTCACAGGTTAGAGCATGAGATTTTAAAGTAGAAGTGTGTGCATGTCTCTTTGTTAGTCTATGTCTGTCTGCATTTTTTCCCATTTCTTTTCATTTTGCTCCTGCTGTAGTAGAGTTTCAAGTCAATTTTTAGAACAAGAAAAAAAGTCAATTACCAGAATGCAATCAGAAATTCACAAATATCATACTATCATTTGGATAACAGGAAAAAAGTGGTAACGACCTCAAAGAATTGTGCTAATAAAGCAACTCAAGTAGTGGTCTGGATAGAACCCGAAACAGGTTTTTGGTCTCTGTACTAACTTATTGAATTAGGCTTTTTGTACTAGCATTCCAAGCTCTGTAAAGTCACTATTTATGAAATATCAGGTGAGCTATCTCTTCTACCACATACACGGAAAGAATGAAAATATCAATATCAATTTGTTATTAACTATGCAAAGGGGACTGTATTGCTGTTCCACATCCTGGTTTTAAATACAGTGGAACATTCTGACCTCAGCTTTGTAGTTCTGAAATCCATGTGTACTTCTGCAATCAAGACAGTAGACAGCTTTTTGTTTAGAAGGAATTTTATTCAAGACTTGAATACTTTGTGAAGTATAAACCAACTGATGTGAAATGTACACTAGTAATCTAATCTAGTCATCTAATAGGAATCTTGTGGCAAGGTGATTAAATATTATAAAATTTTAGGAGTTGCCGAGGGGAGAAACAAACCTCTGCAAATCTAGAGAAATCTTGAGGAACTGCCCAAGGTCATGTTCTTTCTGGGAAAAGTAGCCATTCTAATAATGAAGTCTTTTTTCTTCACTCCCCCTTTTTTTCACAGTGAAAACATTACCACCACTTGAGTTGATGGTAACGCATCCTGGCAGCTTCTTTCTTCATCTGGAATAGAACACTCCAGTGGGAATAACCTTAAGTCGTCCATCTCATCTGATTGCCTAACAAACTCTGAAAAGTAAAAGATTTCAGCAAGGGCCCCTAAAAATCTCCATTTTCACTGGGGGCTGAATACCTTGCACAAAAATGGGAGTGGGAGAGGTTTAGATCTCAATTCCACTGCAAGATGCATTGTCGTGGCAATTCCGACTCAGTGCTCTTTAGAATGCATTTTTAAAATCTTCTCAGCTCTCTAGTGCCTCCACCAGTATCAGTTTGGCTTCAAAGATAACAAAATGTCTGGATTGTGCACAGACTTAGGTCATTTCCATACTGGGCTTCTGAAACGGTGCAGAGCGACCTGTCACTGAGGTCTTCTACACCGTAGAGTGGGCTGGCGTGGACGACTTTTTGTAGTTCCACACCAGAATCCACTCAGGAGCGGCCGGAACTAGCCGGGCTGCGTGTTTTTTAAAAACCTCTTTTTCGAGGTTTTTAAAAAGCATGGAGCGCGCAGCCCCGTGCCGCTCCGTCGCCCGGCTCCAAAGTGGATTTGTAGGTGTGCGCAAGTGCGTGCCTGCAGATCTGCTGGGGGCGGGCTTCTGGCTGGCGAGCTTCTCCAGTTGGTGGAGAGCCTCCACCAACCAGAAACCGCCATCTGGGACACCGGAGGAGTGTGGAGCAGTGAGCTCGCGCTGCTCCGCATGGCGACGGACTTACCCGGGTGCGGGTCAGCTCCGTTTTAGCATGTTTTCGCCCGTCCCCCCCCCCCCACATGTGAAAAGGACCTTAGTCCACATTGCTTCTCAAATGGTGAAGGAGCAAAGCTTGGAAAATGTCATTTTGGATTCCCACACTTGGAAGTCCTGGAAAGTGTACCCATCAAAGAGACAGTATGTATTCCTTCCCTTACTCTCTCCCTGTGTAACTTAACATATGATGTAGATACTTTATGTAAAGGTTTTAATAAATCAATTTTTGAAATGTACTACAAAATCTACCATGAAGCGGATTTTGTGTAAACTACACCTACAAATGGAACCCTTTCCCAAATGAATCACATGATCATGGGCTTGGATTATGAACTTTATCATGTCACTATTTTGTTGCTTCATTTGTGATTTTAAAATCCAAGGCTCCTGATGCTTTGGAATGACAGTGTCTCAAGGACTGCCTCTTCCCCTGTGAACCATTCAAATGCTAATATGCTAATCAAAAGCCATTCTCAGTAAGTGAAGTATGGTGGGTGACTATGAGGGAAACAGATTTTTCAGTAATGCCCCTTTGTGGAATGTGCAGAGGGACATATATGGCATTTGGCAAGGAAATGCAGTACCTCTTTTTGCACCTTTTGCAAAATATGGTCTTACACCCTTCTGCCTTGGCCTATGTTTACTTCTCTGTCCTGGTAATAAGCAATAGTGTAATAAGCAATTTTATGATAAATGAAGTGTAATTAATAAGCAATTTTACTATATTTTCTATGTTTTTAATTACACTGACATTAATGTTTTATTTGAGAGCCAGTAGGTTTTAGCACTGGACTATGATCCTGGACACCAGGGTTTGATTTCTTGCTTGCTCATGGAAACTCACTGGTAGCCTTGGGCATGTCACATACTCTCAGCCCCAGAAAATCCCATGATAAGTTTACCTTAGAGTCATCATAAGTTGGAAACAACTTGAAGGCATCCAACAAAACAACAAAGTTTTATTGCGCTTCTACTTATTTTATTTTCTGATTTCTCCTATAATCAGTCCCGAGAACTTCTCCTATATGGTGTTCTAAAAACAGGACATATAAATGGAATGCAGCCCTTTAATATCTGGTGTGAGGGATTCATTTTCAGGAAGGGAGAGCATTTGTGGATAAACAAGGGGAATCTACAGGTAGCGTGGGGCAGGGAGTCTGTTGGGACAGGCCAGGGGGTTTCAGAGAGGAGAGTAGCCACTGGATGCCAGTGATAGTTGCTACCACCATCAAAAATCACTTGGCTCCCTCAGTATTGCCACTGCAACAATCAGACAGCCACTGAGGCATCCCCCATCAGTACATTATGAAGTGATGTCATCTCCCGTGTCCTACTTGTGCTCAGTAGGGTCCCTCCAAAGTGTCAGGACTGCCATACTATATTATGCAAAAAGTGAAGTAATGTGCTCATTACCATCTAAAGATGGAACCTACGTAAAGACCATTATGTCCAAAGTCTAAAATTGCATAATTACACCATTCTTCAATCTTGTGCCTTGGGTTATTGCCATCGTCTCATTTTCACATATCCCTCTGAGATGTACCAATGGCCTCATTGGGACAGCAGATATTAAGAGAGATAATATTCTGTTTCCTATCTGCATGGTTTTCTGCTGATGCTTTCCACTCTCAGTGCTGCAAACATGCTTACCCAGATGTCTCCAGATTGTCTAGGCAGAAATGTTTTCCTATAAAACTACTCATCTCCATGCATTATATAAAGTTTTAAGTTGTGAAATGAGGACAGACTCATAAATATCCTGTTGTAATGATTGCATATATAAAAGGGCACACGTGCTCATTAAAAGGAAGGGGCATTATTCAGTAGTTCCAGATAATGAACACAATCAGGAATACTTGACTTGTCATTAAAGCCAGCTTGCCACTGGCTGTAAAATGACACCATAGGCACAATTTGTACATATTAACACTTGTTTCTTTTTGTGTCATGTTTTTGTGTTTGAAAATCTGAGAAATAACATAACAGGCAAGCCTGACAGAGTCTCAAAAGCAAAATGTTGGTTGTTTTATAACATTGGCATATACAAACACACATACACAAAAACATACTCCAGTTCTATACAGTTGGCCCCCCACATTCACTATGGTTAGGGGTGCAGAATCCCTGCAAATTGGAAAAATCACAAATATTAAAACAGAATCATAGAATCATAAAATCATAGAATTGGAAGAGACCACAGGGGCCATCCAATCCAACCTCCTGCAATGCAGGAACCCACATCAAAGTACTCCCGAGAGATGGCCATCCAGTCTCTGCTTAAAAACCTCCAAAGAAGGAGACTCTACCACACTCTGAGGCAGCATATTCCACTGGCGGTCAGCTCTGACCATCAGGAAGTTCTTTCTGAGGTTTAGGTGGAATCTCTTTTCCAGCAGTTTGAATCTATTGCTGCTTGTCCTAGTCTCTGGAGCAGTGGAAAACAAACCTGCTCCCTCCTCGACATGACATCCCTTCAATTATTTAAACATGGCTATCATGTCCTCTCTTAACCTCCTCTTCTGTGAACTAAACATACTCAGCTCCCTAAGACACTCTTCATAGGGGGCTGAGGCATGGTGAGGAGAGCAGCCAGTCAGGGACCAGACCATGTTAGAGAAAGGAGAGGGAAAGGGGATGGGTCGGTATGGTGGCCCTTTACCTCCTCTCTCTTGCCTATCTCTTTTCTTGAGTGTGGAGGGAGGCGTCAGGAGAGGGTTTGTGGTGCTGAGAAATCAGGCTGTAAGCTATCCTTAGCTGGTCAGGCAGTGGATGGTGGAGGAAAAAGAGGTCCACAGGCAGTTTTTTTAAAGAGCTGCATGGCCTGATTGGAGCTTCTGAGAGGAAAAGTTCCTCTGGAAAGAAGTGCTTGAAGTAAGGGAGGGCAGAAGTTGGAGAAATTCACAAATAATCAGATCTCTGACAGTGAAACCCGCAAATATGGAGGGCCAACTGTAAAAAATGTGGCTTCTCTATCTGAAGCAGCCTTATGTCTTCTATACCTCTAAGGACTCTGCAAGTTCATTTGCTTGTGCTGGAATCAGAATCACAGAATTGGAAGAGACCACAAGGGCCATCCAGTCCAACCCCCTCTCATTCAGGAATATACCATCAAAGCATTCCCAACAGATGGAAGAACCAGTCTGGAAATAGAAGGCACTAGAGCAACTTAGTACACAGCATTCTGCTGCAGCATTTAGAAAGGTTACTTTTCTTGGACATGTAGTCCAAAAATGCCACTGTCCCAAGCTCTGCTCTGCCATTCATTATTCAGAACAGCTGGAGAAAAAACAACACATCATGATTACTTAGGGTCTCTTAGAGGCTCCTTAGAGTAACAAACCCATACAGTCTATAGATCAAGGATGGGAATCATATGCCTCTCCTGATGTTATTGGGTTTTGGGTCCCAGCATCCTTAGCGATAATATTGGGAGGATTCCATCATTCCCACCCCAGTTTAGACGAACCTACACAGGTATTAGAATTGTTTGAATTTTCTTGGCTCTGGTTACCCTCTTGATGGTTGTTTGCATTTTGGACATTTTTTTGAGGGGTGGATTTGTTCTAAACCAGATGGATCTTAATATATCCCAAATGTGAATACAGTTGGTCCTCCACATTTGCTGGTTTCACTTTCATGGATTTGATTATTTGTGAGTTTCTCCAGCCCCTGCCCTCCCCATTTCAAGTGCCTCTTTTCCAAGAGAACCTTCCCTTTTGGGCTGCTTTAAAAACCTGCTGCTGGTGCTCCCCCTCCTCCTCTACCAGCTGCAGCCTGGCCAGTTAAGGACAGCTCACTTCCCAATTTCTCAGCACCAAAACCACTCTTCCAATGACCCACATGAACTTAAGGAAGGAGATGGGCAAGAGAATGGAAGTATAGGGCCACCATGCTGACCTACCCCCTTTCTCTCTCCTTTCCCTGACTTGGTTTGGACCCTGGGTGTCTGCTTTCCCTACCATGTCTTGGTCCCCTTCTCATAGACATACACATATTTTAATATTAATGGATTTTCAACTTTTGTGGGGGTTCTATGCTCCTAATCCTAGTGATCATGGAGGGCTAACTGTATAGTATGAATGCAAAATGTAAGAAAAAAGCAACTGACAGTTGTTAACAGAAGAAGTCTGCTGAGTAGTACAATTAAAAGTCCATCCTCTCCATCCTTTACCCCGAACCTCCAGACGTTTTCGATTCCATGGCATGTCTGTAGCAGGATGTACACAGAGTGGACCATCAAATTGTTTGCATTTTCTGAAGCACCAGTTCATATTCCAGGTAGCACTGGAATGGCATGGTGGGTGGAGTAGCAGAACAATCCTCAGTTTTCGCTCCCTGCGTGGAGATCCTCATTGAATGTTCCTGTATTGGAGTCTTTTGGGAAATTCTTGGCTTTAGGGGATATTGCTATAAATGATCGTCATTGGCAGTGCATTGCACTGTCAATAGACAAAGCACATTCAGGACTGAAAGGATGCAACTTTCAGTGTTGCAATCTGGACAGTGTCTGTAGTATATGAGTTGTACCTTATTATACTACGTAAATGCAGCACATGTAGTAATCTATGGTAATTACATTAGATGATTGCAAATGTCCAGTTTATGCACTATAGTGTCTTCGTTATGTAAATTACATTTAATCAAACTGTTGCAGATTTAGAAGTGCAAGCATCTTTAGTGGCTGTGGGGGTGTTCAAAGATCAGTATAAATACCAGCACGTCATAGTAGGAGAGCATCGTATTCAGCTGGCAGTCTCTGATCCTCTCAGCTGAAGTCCAGGTAAAGAACTTTCCTTGCAATCCTTTGTGTTTGGGGATGTTCTTCTTGATGCATAATGAAATATCTTTTCTCTTAGATACTTAAAAATCATGGCTTGGAGGGACGGCTTGATTATTGCAATGTGTACTTAACTACAGTATGTTTCACCTCAGTGATTCAAGATGTGAAGACAAGAGTTAAAGAGTTACCTACAGATGGTGAAGTACTGAATGGTTCTGTTCTTCCCTTAGATCTTGTGAACTTCATCATGACCACTCTGTCTGAAGCCAATACTAAATTTGCTGTTGATGCTTACCAGTCAATAAGAAAGGAGCACCCATGTGAGAACATCCTGTTTTCCCCTGTGAATGCTACCTCTGCTCTGGGTCTGCTTGCCTTAGCATCTGGTTGTGAACAGGCAGCTGAGATTGAGAAGGTAGGTATCACCAAGAAGAAGGGATGGAGCCTTCAAACTGGCTTGATTGGTAAACAGCCTTGCCATCTTTGCTCCTCACTGTATTATCACACCCTTTTTGTATTGTGGTTTGTCCATCTTAGACTAAATCAAACTAATTGTTAGTAAAGATAGGACTGGCAGGCAATGTAAACCTTGATCAAGCTTGGTTGTCATTGAAAGGCCTTAAGCTCAGCATTTTGTTCTAAAGTCAAGAGCATTATTGACATCTAAAACATAGCAGTAACACGGGGCTCTACTTAGCGTTAATCTAACTATATGGCTGTATGGATCACACTTACACATTCTAAATTTTATAGATGCACTGTGTATTCCTTGCACTTTATCCTACATGCCTTTGTAGGACATTGTAGTATTGTACAAAAATTTAGTAATACCTGTTGCTTTTACACCATTCTTTACAATATCTGTGTTTTTCTATTGAGAAACACATCTGTTTTCTTAAATCTCTCTCTATACTAAGGTACTAATGTTTTTAGCTGATTGAGTTCTTTGAACATTTGAGTTCTTTTAGCCTTTAATTTGGCATTTATTTTCCTAAAAATAACACCTAAAGCAATCATACCTTAAAATATTTAATGTATGGAATCAGGTCTGTACAGTATATGACCTCCTTCTGTGTGGGCAGACTACAACTCACAGCCAATACAATATACAGATACGATATATACAGAAATATCTAGAAAATTCCCCTTTCCCCAATTTCCTAGTCACAACATGTTCATTGCTGGTGGACACCTACTTTGACTAGAGATTCCCCCCTCAATGTGGATTATCAAAATGGCATGATTCAGATAAAATATCACAGACATGTTGAATTATCCATAAGATTGGAACACATCCACTTTGTTTTTGATTGGATAAACCACTTTGTAGTATGAGGGAGATTGGAATCAAGTATATCAAAATTACAAATGTTACTATGTATGATTGGAGTGACTAAAGCGATGTTAATCAATTTTAATCAAGATTCTGCACTGGGATGAACTGAAAGAATGCCCTGGATCCAGACACAGAAGATATATTGGAGCAGTCAGAAGCTTTGGACGATCAGTGACCAAACTAAAGGTAGCTACCTGAAAGCCTGAAAAGAATGTATATCCCTTCCCTACCTGTTCATACCTACTTGCATATTATCAAATAAATCAGCATGAAACTTCATGCCAGTTGTGGAGAAAAATATCTGAAGGAAAAAGAAGAGCCATGGGTGTCCCATAAAATCTTTTTAGAGAACTGTAAACATCATTTTGACAAACACATTCCCATCAAAACATTCCTCCATGGAATTAACTTTCCTCCTCCTTTAGTTGCATGTACATTAGATGGTATGAATGCATTATTTGCATCACTTCATTTGCATTATGCAGGGTGCATGTCAGACATGTCTATTAAGTATTTTGAAAAGTTTATATTGCTAGATGAAAAGGAGATTCAGTATCCCTCTCTTTTAAAAAAGTTTGAATTTAGTGAATCTACTAATTTCTATTAATTTCATCACAGGCGCAACAGGCACAACAAAGAAGTGAAACTTGCTCCAATTCAAGACCCCGTCCTGCTCCGGCCCGTCAGGAACAAACGTGCCCCAGACCAAGACCCCGTCCTGAGCCACCCTGCCCTACTGAACGGCCTTGCCCTGAAAGAGTAAGCAAAATATTTACTTTGCAGTAAAATGTTTGAGGAGTTTAATTTTCAGTTTTGGTTGTTTTCAATAAGTGTATCAAGAAAGCTTAAGAGACCATCTATTTAAGAGCTAGTTCTACCACAGGAAAAGGAACATCCAAGCATGTTTTAGGGACTAAAATCATGTTTATGATCAATTAGATATAACCCTTCCTTTTTTCATTATTAGGATGTTCCAGATTATGAGTGTGAGACACCTGAAGGAGTCCACACTGCATTCAGCAAAATCCTTGCAGCCCTGAATGCGCCGAGCACCAACTATACTCTGAGTTTTGTCAACAAACTCTACGGAGATCATGACATTGCCTTCATTCAGGTAACACTCTGATTTTAAACTACCTGATGGATTTACTGCAGCATGAAGACCAAAAGCATTGACCATCAGGGCTTCACTGAGCTCTGACATCAATGGGTTCTTTTACCTCCATCAACAAACACTTTATCTCATTCCCCCAGATCACCAGAAGAAACTTTTAGTACAGCAATCCTCTTTCTATAAAGTGCCTCAGCAGCAAAAACTGATATTCTATAGGCTTTTAGAAGCTTAGTAGGAATCTGAAAAAGTTAAAAAGTAGTAGGGCATTTTCTCTGGCTGCTCCTACTTTCTGGAACTCTCTGCTCATAGAGGGCCATCAAGATGAGACTTTTAGGAGGCTGACAAAAACATTTATATTTGCAAAGTCATTGAGAACAATCAGCAGTATTCTTAATAATGCTGAAGTCAGAGATGGTTTTGCATTTTATATTAAATGCACTGATCCCCTTTTTTCTCTTTCTGTCAAGAAATTCATTTACTGTGCTCTGAAACTGTATTGGACAGAAGTGGCAGAAGCTGATCTAAAGAATGCCCCAGAGGAAGTGAGGAGAATTATAAATCTTTGGGTTGAGATCAAGACACATGGTAAGAGTACACTACCCTCTTGCTGCTTTTCCTGGTGTTTAGTGAAACCTTTGAAACAAAGATCTCTTATTGTTGGTCCTGAGCTGTTTGTTCTTTAAAAAAAGGTAATTAATTCTACATCCAGACTGATTGAAAAGTCTTAGCTTTTGTTTCTGTGTTTTTACAACTTTATATTGGGTTAAAATAACCCAACTTGGTGAGATGGAATAAACATCTCTGATTATATCAAGAGTTGACAGAAAATGTTTTTTGGGATAAACAAAATGAATATGGATCTCCAAAATATAATTGGAATGAACAGAAAGAAAAGCTTGAATTTCTTATGTTTGTAATCACTTTGGATGCATCCTAATTGAGTCTTTCCTGTAACAGAAACTGAAATGAAGAAATACCACTCAAATTATGTAGTCAATAACAGGATGTTTCCCCCATAAGCCTAACCCAAGAATTCCTTTCCCCAATCAAGTTCCCCACGGATTTGTTGGAGTAAAATTAACATAGCTAGCACACTGTGTTGACTGGGGATGGTGGGGGTGGTAGTATTAGACATCTCAAGGGCATCAGGCTGATTTATGCTTTCTTCAAAACCCAGAAAAAGAAAGTTAATTTGGTATATTCGAAGTAGCCAATTGTAACGTCTAGAAATGCAGCAAACCAAAAAGCATTGTATTCATTTCTTTGCAAGGTAAAATCAAGGATCTCCTGCCCAAGGACAGCTTTGACTGCCTTGCTCAGCTCCTGAAAGTAAATGCTCTCTACTTCAAGGGACAATGGCAAGTTAAATTTGACAAGGAACTCACAGTAGAAGCCCCATTCTATCCACATGGTACAGATCAGGTGAGTTATATATTGTGTATGTGTATAGCTTCCGTCTCCCAGTTTTGCACAGCAAAGAAGGATAACTACATGCATGGTTACCTTGCAGCTTCAAACAGGCATGTTTGGGGAATTTGTGGGAGTTGGTGTAGGGAGTCTAATCTGTTCTTTTGTCTGGAGATATGCCTGTCAAGCAATTGAAGTTATAGGTGCTAGAGTCTCATTTTGGAACAATGGAATTTACACTTAGCTACTAACAGCCAGGAGCTAGTGTGGTGTAGTGGTCTGAGTGTTGGACAACAACCCTGGATATCAAGGTTCTGTTCCCCAATTTGTCATGCAAACCTACTGGGTGACCTTGGGTGCATCACCCACACTCAACCCCAGAAGACCCTGTGATAGGTTTGCCTTAGGGTCACCATAAATCAGAAATGACTTGAAGGCACACAAAAATGAATAGCCAGCCTTATTGATTCTAATGGGATTGTGGACCTCAATAAATTTGGCAGGACATAGGTGACCATTGTATAAAATCCTAATGTTTCCACATTTTCTTTTTCTCTATACATTCTTAACAATATTGAATTATTTAGCATTGGCAATGAGCTGTGGTTATCTTTTCCTGCTTGGGTGGGACACAGTCCCCTTTTTAATACTTGCTGATCCAAAATAAACAATGTCTATCATTTATGGATATTGTCGAATGATTATATTTTGGATATTTCAGCCTTCCTTGCAATATTGCACACATTATTTTTCATGAAGGAGGGAGACTTTTAAAAAAGAGGTACTTGAAAGAATTTGCCCCTTGTTTCCATTTCTGATGTACACAGAGAACGATTACCTGGACTTTAGTGCAACTACTAGCTGCAAACAGAGTAGATTTATTCAGTGAGTAGTATTTACAGAAGTGCTGATTGATAATCAGCTGTCAGTGCAATAAGTCTAAAACTTTTTGGGCAAACAATCAGATTTGGAGCTTGGTTCTTCAATCTCAGCATTATAACCTATGACTTCAGGTTGATAGTTCCCCAAAATATTACAGTGTACAAAATGAAATCAAAAGGATGGCTCCCTTCATGCTACCTTTACCTATTTTCTCTCTTTCTCTTTTCAGAGAGATTGCTACAATGTGCTGCTGATGAACAGGAAAGGTGTTTACAACACAGCCACTGTTGATATTTGCGACACAGAGGTTCAAGTGCTTGAGGTTCCCTATAAAGACAATGAACTGAGCATGTTTGTTTTGCTCCCAACAGACTGCAGCCCAGAAGCTCTTGAGAAGGTAAGACATCTTCTCCCATTTCTCGTTGTATCTTAAAGTCTTTATGTAGCTAGCCAGTATTTCACCCATCTCTGGTCATCAAACAATCAGATAATGCTTGAGAAAAAAACTCTTTCTTATTAGCTGTTGGTAGGAGCCATCTTTGCTTTGTGGCAATGTCTGAACATACATTCATCTTGAGTTGAAATGTTCTCACCACAATTTTCTGATTGTTCCTCTAGCTGGAGGATTCTCTGACCTATGAGCACCTGCTTGACTGGTCCTGTCATCTGAAGCCTGCAGAGGTGGATGTCTTCATCCCCAAGTTCAGCCTAGAGAAGAGCTATTATCTGAATGAATATCTAGATCTGCATGAGCTTTCTGATCCTGAAAAGGCTGATTTCTCTCAAGCAACAGCCACAGAAGGAGTGGCCCTGACTCAGCTGGTCCATGATGCTTTCCTTGAGATTGATGAAGAAGGCGATGAAGAAGCAGAGGCACCCCGTTGCCCAAGGGATAGACGTCCACGTAGGGAAGTTGTGGAGTATGTGGCCGACCATCCCTTCCTGTATTTTGTCCGCCACAATTGTACTGAGAGCATTGTCGCTCTTGGCAAATTTGCTAAACCAGAGTAAAGGGACCCCTGTGATCCATGCAAGGAAATCAATGGAAGATGGATATGGAAGACCCTTTGTAGAATATGGCAGTGTTCTGTACGTTCTTCCTCTTTGCCTCACTCTCTGGACTGCCAATCTTTTCAGAGATTCAGACAAAGAAACTTTCTACTTGGTGGTGGGGCCAAATTCTCATACTGGGACAAGGATACTTTAAAGACTTTGTACCCTTTTTATCTGCCATTTCCTTCTCTGACCATTTGTATCTGTTCAGCTTTATAAAGAATAGCTTTCCTCCTGACCTCTGGAAATTGTCTCAGCCCTTTAACTTGGCAACTATTTTAAATGTCTGCAGTTTGGGAAGGAGAGAGAGCTTCTGTCTCCTAAAGATCCCAGAAGAAGGACAATATCCAGGTGTATACTTTCCCCCAGGACTGTAACCTAGTCCTGGGATAATTGACGATGCTTCCTCTCGGGATAGATTTTTTTTTGGTGAAATAAAGCAATTTGATATAATATGTCACTCACTCTGAAATCTTCTCCTCTGAATTGTATTGTGTTCCATTGCCCAATTGCAATTTGTAGTGCAAACTGTATCTTACCAATATCTTAATAAAGAAAGCATTTAATAAATCTCTGGGTTTATAGTTTACACTAGCATTTTTTTTTCTTTGAAAGTATGAATCCTCAAACGTTCTAATAATAGGCCCATCCAAGGCACTGAAACAATAGATCAAATCTCACCTAGTGTTAAAAAGCCCAACCAAAAGACTTATATAAGGCACATTCAGGTCATTACCCTTACAATTTTTCCTTAGGGCCAGTGAAATATATAAAAATGTGTTTTTGTTTTTTTCAAAAAAAGGAACAGACATCCAAGAAATTGAAGAAATAATAAAGAATAGCTATTATGTGACATTCTATTTTGAGGTTGGGAGGCATGGTCACTTAGAACTCTGGCACTTAATCGTGGAATCAAAAAAACTAAATCACAGAGTTGGAAAGGGGCTCGTAGGCCATCAGGTACAACACCACTCCCGTTTAATACAGGAACTTCAGCTAGAGCATCCCTAGCAGGTAGCTTTCCAGCCTCTTTTTGGAGATGCCCAAGGACCTCACCAGCTCTCTAGGTAATTAGTTCCCTTGCTAAACTGCTCTTACCATCCAAAAGTTCAAGTTAGATCCACCATCTTGTAACTTAGGATCATTAGACCTGGTCCTATCCTCTAGGGCTTTTCACTGTTTCTTTACTGAGTAACCATGGATGATATCAAAGGACAGCCCTAACTGTTAGGGGTTCTCAGCAAGCTATTGTCTAGTCAGTGCTCTCTTTCTGCAGCAGTATCTTCTCTGCCATCAGACAGAGAGATGATGATAGCTAATTTATTTTTTAAAAAAGTATTAATTTTTGACATGAGTCATCTAATTTACAATCGAAGTAATAGGCAATCAAAAAAATAAAGAGAAAGAAGAAAAAGAAGGGGGAAAAAGAAGAAAAGGAGAAAGAAGGAAAGAAAAAGACAAATAATTAATACACAGAAAGGCTCTGACCCCCAATCCTGACTGCGATGAAAAGAAGAGCAAAGCAGAGAAAAAATGATCATTCTACCATTACAGATCAAACTGAATAATCCAGTTGTAATTACTAATAACCACAGCCACAGATTTCTGCATTTCAGATTTCTTATTGCTCAAAAAATCCATAAACAGTTTCCAGTTTTTCAAAAAGTCTTCAATTGGCTTATCCATCAGAATCTATGTTAATTTGGCCATTTGGGCTGACTCAGAAACCATTCTTCTATCATTAGTGCTCAGTTCATTTCCAAGTTTGAGCAAACAATATTCTTGCTGTTGTTACATACCCAAGAAGTAACTGACATTTATTATATTGTTTTTAGCCATAATACTCAACAAAATCAAACTTTAAAAATTTTTAGATTGACATATAAAGCTTGGATCAGTAACTTTTCACTTTCTCACAAGCCCACCACATATGAAAAAAGTATCCCTCCTTATCTTGACATCCCCAACATTGGTTTGAAACATTCTGGGACGTTTTTGACAGCCTGCTTGGGGTTAGATACCATCTATATATCATCTTATACAGGTTTTCTTTTAAATGATTTGTACAAAGAAAATTTTATATCTTTGGATCACATTTTTTTTCTCGTACATCTATGTGGACATGATGTCCAAAATTTTGGGCTCTTTATACTAAATATTCTTTTATAGGCTCATCTTTTTGCACATTTGTAACAGTTTTTTGCACCTTATTTTTTTCAATCTATTGTTTATTTATGTATTGAATTTATAATTTATATTTCTTCCAGGGTGGCACTTTAGGTCTTTTCTTGTGAAGAATTCATTTGTTAAAAAGAAGAAGGAAGAGGAAGAGGAGAAGAAGAAGAAGAGGAGGAGGAGGAGGAGGAGGAGGAAGAAAAGATAAAAACCAGCAAATAACTTTGGTGTTCAAAAATGTTGTGTTTCTACAGAAACTGTTTTTCCTCACAAAATATGAATTTTCCCCCAAACAGTTTTTCTTGCAAAAAAGTCTTGAATCATGAAAATAATTTTCTGGTTTCACAGTTTTCTTGACTGGATGTCACAATATGCTGAGATACTCCTCCTCCTTCTTTTGATTGAGGGTTAGAACTTGTACAAGTATTCTTTACATCCCTGTTACCTCACTGGGCTGTTTGTTTCAGATCTTAGTTCCTGTTAATTCTGGCATCACTCTATCCTTTTTTTGCAATTCTCTTACTGTTCTTCCCCATCACTCCCTTATTTTTCTAATTAGAAATAAAATCTGCTGTTCTTTCATTATTCTAAACTCTATGTAAGGATGATCTGTAATAGTTCAGTACTGAAGTTGCCCAGTTCAAGTGCTCTTGTTCCATTCTTGCATTGGGTACATCTGTTTATTGCAAATAAAGATTAGCTGCATGAGACACAACAAAATAGTGCTGCAATATGATAACTAACATTACCATCTCCCCACCCACTCAAATATATACTTAGATTCCCAAGATATGCTATAACCAGTCTCTAGATATTTTTTCCTGTATTATTTTCTATGTAAACATCAAATCAGTACCTGATCAGTGTTCCCAAAATCTCTGCCTCTCAGAATTAGGAAATCTCATCAGTCACTGCAATGGTGCCAGAGTGACATTATCTCTAAGATCAGATGATTCAATGAGTAGGTTTATCAACCAGCTAACTGCTCATAGCTGTATCACAATGGAAAATGACAAAACCAATTTAAAAGAAGGATTTTTTTTAATTTTCCATTTTAAGCATCATATAGAAAGGACATGACTGTTAGTAGTTTCCCTACAATCTAGTTAACCTTTTGAATAGTACATTTTCATATTCCTTCAACTGCTTGTTGTTCTCTATTTTTTAAAAAAGTAACACTTGTATAATCAAATTTCTCTTTCCACCTCAAATTCTTTACTTTGAAAGTCAAAACCATGATTCTGGAACTTGATAAGACTTCTGATATTCTAGTGATGCATCTGCCCTAACTTTCAGGAGTGTTGTTGTAAAATAACATTTTGCTGCTAATCGTTGCAAATCTCTTGTTTGCAGTTTTACAACATCACTCTAATTCAAAGTTTTCCTTTGTCACCCCTCCCATAAACCATAAAACTTGTGAAAATTTAAACTCTTCCACTTCTTGAATACAATTGGTAGGATTAAGTGAAAGCAAATGGAGGTATTTTAACTCATTATATTGCAAGCACTTCCCTGTTTTTCATATTTAAGTCAATAACCTTTGTTTGCTAAATTGATATCTTATAAAGTAGCAGAAGGAATCCTGCAGTCTTTCAGATGTTGTTGGACTGCAGTCGCTAGCAGCCCTAGTCAGCATAGCCAATGGTGAGGAATTCTGGAGGCTGTAATTCCATCACTTCTGGAGAGGCACACAGTTCTCATCCTGTTTTTTATTTGATTTAAGTCTCTCTGTGTAAACATGATTGTCTCACTTCCTCCAGGTTTAAAGTTTGGCAGAAACACAAACAGAAAAGAATCAACTAATACAGAATAGTGAAAATACCAAAAGTGGGGATATTTTTCAAAAAGTTTTGCTGTCAGGAAAATGCAAATAATTTTCTAAAAATCATTTTCACTTCATCATTTCACTTCATCATTGACCTTAGACCACTTTTCCTGGATTTCATCAATGATGTCATCTGCAAAGTTCCCCTGAATTATTAGTTCATCTGTTCCCATTACTGAGGCACCACAAAAGAGAACTTCTGAGCAAAGAATCTTTGTACTTCCTTAAGGTCTATTTCAAAGATTGCGAGACCCTACATCTTGTGATGTATTTCTTCTTTGTTCTAGGAATTTTTGCTACTGTAACTTTTTGAGGGACAGTTTTCTTCTTGTTGTCTCTGACTTCTTCTACCTCTCTTTTGCTTTTGCTTTTCTTCCTCTTCACCAGTTGTTCCTTAACCTTCTCCAACTCCAGATGCTTGTTTAGGAGATTTTTCTACAGTACGTTTTCCAAACTCATTTGGAAAATTCTTCTCTAGCCATTTCTTGGATTTTAACACATTGAGCACGTATTAATGGTACTCTGTTGGCAATGAGCAGACTCCACATTAGAGAACTCTGAAAGGATAGTCTGCATCTGGTCTAGTATTGCACCTTTGGTCTCATTTGGACCCTTAGACGAATGTTTCATGGGGTTTTCTGCGGGCTGTTAGCGTGTGATGCACCCAAGGTCACCCAGTGAGTTTTCATGGCCAGGCAGGGAACTGAACCCTCACCTCCAGGGCTATAGTCCAATGTTCAAACCACTACACCATCATGGCTCTCTAGGAACAGTGTGGCTAGACTTAAACACTGAGAGTTTTCTTGCCCCAGTTCTCTTGACGCTTCTTTTCCTGTCCGCTCCTGCAAGGAAGGCAAAGGACAACTATGGACTTCAGGTCTCCTGCAGGCTGTGCATTCATGTGAGCACTATTTTATGAGTGCTGTAGAGGCAGAAGGAAGGAAAGGACCAAATCTCGGAAAGAATGAAAGATGAATCTTGCATCCATAGCTTGCATAAATTATTAGTTTTGTCAATGTTAATGGGAATCACTTTGAGAATGCCATAGAAAAGTAGTATATAAATTAAAATTGACATTCTATGGAGGAAAAAAATCAATGGCTAGTTCAAAGCACACTTTTTTAGACAGGTGGAGCATTTCCCTCAGTCCTTCAAGTGTCACTCTAGGAAATGGGTCATTAGAAACTCATAGAAATGGGTTCTTCAGTCCAGTGGAAGCTGCTTACTCCAGTGTCAGTGGGATGGTAAGGCTAGCCTGGGTTTTAGTCCAAATTTTAAAGGAGCTCCGGAAAGCACTGAAGTCACTTTGAAGATACGATTAAGCAGCTTGGCCAACTCCTTTGAAGCTTGGACCAAAACCCAGGGAATATTCATCACTGACCTTTGCAGTTGCAGCCCCATTGGCTGAGCCATACTTGGGTGGAAATTGGGCAATCAGCAGTGGCCAAGCAAGAGCAGCAGCTGTCATTGTCTCTCTGTCCCATGATGAAGGAGGTGCTGGGTCAGGTAATACCATATCCAGTAAGGAGGGAAACTGACTAAAGAGAACCCTAAAACCTAGGATTAGCCCATGCTTAAAACCAAAGTCCCACAGTCTCAGATGGCACCCCACACAAAATGACATTGCTCCACATTACCCTTCTTGTAGTGCTCTTCCTCTTGTTTAAATCTTATGCTTTGAATAGGTGAAATTTCAGCTTCTGCTCCTTGGAAAAGCTTGTCATTACAATCCTTGCAAATTCATCTTCTACTACACCCCCACCCCCCTGTTCTGAAAACTATAGAGCAACAGTTTTACTCAATGCTTTGTTTATTGTGATATGATAGAGTTACAGTTCAGGTCAAGGGAAAAGATATAGCAGAGATTTCTATCTTGCAGAGAAAAGCGACAGTCTCATGAGACACATAAAGAAAGATTTCTCCTGGGATATTTGCCCTTTAAAAGAACCACACCATAGTTTATAATTTGACAGTGAAACTCCATACGTGTCTACACAGAAGATAATTGCATTGGTTTCAGTGAGGCTTTCTTTCACATAGGTAGAAAGGATGACATCATTATGCTGACTTTAGGTAATGGATTACTTAGGCAGGCTGTATAAGGAAGAGAAAAGCTGGACATATGTAACTGACAGACAGGCAGGGCATGAAAAATTTAAAGCATCCTTGTTCCACTGTGAAAATTAGACCCACCACCAGGGAGGAAGCTTCTTTGTCCCAAATCCCAGGAATGACTTGCAAGCCAGAGAATGAAGCAAAGAGGTAGAAGGTCCAGAAGACCTTCCGGGTTTTCCATAAGAGTTTTCCATATTTGTCTTCCATTAATTTCATTGCATGGATCACAAGGATCCCTTTATTCTGGTTTAGCAAATTTGCCAAAGACAATGGTGCTCCGGGTGCTATTGTGGCTGACAAAAAACAGGAAAGGATGATCAGCCACAAACTCCAAGGTTTTCCGACGTAGACACCTATCCTGGAGCTGATGTGTGGCCTCTACTTCTTCTCCACCCTCCTCATTGATCTCAACGAAAACGTCATGGATCAGCTGAGTAAGAGCAATTCCTTTTGTGGTTGTTGCTTGAGAGAAATCAGCCTTTTCATGATCAGAAAGGTCATGCAGATCCAGATAATCACTGAGATAAAGGCTCTTCTCTAAGCTGAATTTGGGAATGAAAACATCAACTTCTGCAGACTCCAGATGACAAGGCCAGTCAAGCAGGTGCTCATAGGTCAGAGAATCTTCAAGCTAGAGAAACAAACACAAAACTGTGATGAGAACAGTTTAACTCAAGATGGATACAGATTCAGACACTGCCTCAAATCAATGATGTCTCCAACTGATAGCTAATCAGAAATACTTTAGTATAAACATGATCTTATTATTTAGATGGCCAGTGTTGAGCGAAGTGATGACTATGTCCATAAAGACCTTACTCAAGCAAATGGATATGAGAGCTGCCTTACTTGTTCAAGAGCTTCTGGGTTGCAATCTGTTGGTAGCATAATGATCAAGCTCAGTTCATTGTCTTTGTAGGGGATTTCAAGCACTTGCACCTCTGTGTCACCAATATCAAAGGTGGCTGTATTGTAAATACCCTTCCTGTTCATCAACAACACAGTCTGGCAGTCATTCTGTAAACAGAATAAGAGACAATAATCAAACATTTAAAAAGTAATATAAGGGACAACCACATTTTCTTTCCTTTTGAAGCCATTTTCCTTTTTTATCATCATAGATCCAAATTCAGAGTTCTAATGGAGAGATTGAAAACTGAATAATCACAAAATACCCATTTCTTTTAAAAAGAAACTAAATAATAATCAAAGAGAAGAACTGGAAAGGAGTGGCACAAACCATCAAGCCCATTTTTATCTAGCCACAACTCCATCCGCCTCTGAAACTGAGTATGAAAGACTACGAGTAAGGTGTGAGGCTCATGTCTCTTCTGGATAAGTAAAGTATGAAAACAATATTTTTGTGACCAAAATTAAATTAAAATTTTTGGCAAGGTGAAGCGATCTTTATTACTTTTCACAAGGTTAAATTATTCAGCACTATCAGGAATTCCAAGAGAAAGAAAGAGAAAGACAGGCGAGTTTAATTCTCCAAAAATTGTGATCTGGGACTTGGGGTCTTTCTGTACTATCTAACTATTGCAGTATGACTCCACTCTAACTGTCATGGTTCTGTTCCATGGAATCGTGGGTTTTGCAGGTTAGAGAGGGATATTTAGCCATTTCAGCCAGAGAGCTCCAGTACCTCCTGAGACTACAAACCCCAGGATTCCATAGGAGGCAGCCATGGGAGTTAAAGTGGAATTATAGTGCAATAATTGTGTACTGCAGAAAGGCCCTTACTGTCAATGGCTAACTTAAGCTCATTGGTTCCAATGGTACTTTAGCATAATTAACTTCATGCATACAGGCTCACCACTGCCAGTCAAAAGGAGTGATTGATCAGCAGGGCATTCTTTGCACAATGATGTTGAAGCTGCCTGCATAGTATTTCATTGGACCACCAGAACTCCTTACTAAGGAAATAAATCTCCCACATTTTCCATAGTGACGGCTCGTGAATGTTGCAAGTTTACCTTGGCTGAGCAAAACAGCGAGATAGTTGTCACAGACCTCTAGTACTTACCTTAGCTGCATAATGTGAATAAAAAGGAGCTTCAACTGTCAGTTCTTTGTCAAACTTCACTTGCCATTGTCCCTTGAAGTAGAGAGCATTCAGTTGCAGCAACTGGGTGTGACAGTCAAAGCTGTTCTTCGGGAGGAGATCCCTGATTTTACCTTGCAAAGAAATGGACATGACACTTTGGTGTTTGCTACATTTTCAGCCATTTGACTATATCACTTCACATATAACAATTTAACTTTATATTTCTGAGTTTTGAGGGAAGTATAAATCAGCTTTTTGTAGAACAGTGTCCTTGAGGTGTTTTGGACTACCACCTCAACCATCCCCAGTCAATACCTTGAGCTGGCTGTGATGATGGAATTTGTCAAACAAATATGTCTCTAACTTGATTGGGAAAAAAATAAATTCTAGTTATATTTATGGGGAAAATATGCTGTTACCTAATACATTATTTGATTGGTCTGGAAAAAGTCCTTTCCTTGTCTCATTTCTGTCCCATAAAGGACAACTGATTACTGCTTTTTAGAACAACCAGCTGTGGACCAACAGTAGACATCTTCCTGCTGGAAGAAGCAGTGAGTGGATGGTGTCCTCTTACCATTTGTTTTGGCCTCAACCCAACGGTTTATGATTCTCCTCACTTCTTCTGGGGCATTGTAGAAATCTGCTCCCTCCACATCTGTCCAGTACAGCTTCAGAGCCCTATAAATGAATTTCTGGACAGAAGGAGAAAAATCAGATGCAGGAATCAGTACAGTTAACAATAAAAATGCATGTTCAGAAACATCTCTCTAACTTTGGAATTATTAAGAATATTGCAAACTGTTCTGAGGTCTTTTGAAAAATAGAAATGCTTTCTTTTCCTAAAGATCAGGAGAGATAGACTACTTTGGGTAGAGAGTTCCAGAAACCAGTGGCAGCCAGAGAAGAGCTCTTACTCCTAAGTACCTCAGATTCCCACCAATAACATAGTAGGAATTTCTTCTGGTGATCTGGGGAAATGAGACGAAGTGTTTGCTGATGGAAATTGAAGAACTTCTTGTTAAAGTTCAGTCAAGCCCTGATGCTCTTGGTCCCCATGCAGCAGTGGACCCATCACGCGGTTTGAAATTTGAGACTTACCTGGATGAAGGCAATGTCATGATCTCCATAGAGCTTGTTGGCAAAACTCAGAGTGTAATTAGTGCTGGGTGTATTCAGGGCTGCAAGGATTTTGCTGAATGCAGTGTAGACTCCTTCAGTTGTCTCATGTTCATAATCTGGAATATCCTAATAATGAAAGAGTTATGTCTAATATCATCTGGCGAATACTGCTTTGATGTTCTTTTGATGCTTCTTTTCCCAAGCCATATATGGCTGAGCTACTTCTATTTCCTATATTCGTATGTATATTTGAATCTAGAAGCTCTAGAAAATAGCAACAGGGTCATAAAACCATATTTTCCTCTGTTAAAGTTTAGTTTTAACAGTCTATCATTCTTGTCCTCTCTCTGTTGTCATTTCCATTCTGAATACAGGCATTACGGAAATAAATGATATCTTTGAGACTAAGACACGACCATCTGATCCTACCCAGAGCTTCTCCACTAACCTAAACCTACACTTAATTCACCCGTCTCTGCTCTAAAACTGGCAGAAATGGGACAAGTTTAAAGGCGTTCACACAGATTTATGAAAGGTCCCACAGCTGATTTTGTTTTCCTTTGTTATTATCTAACTCCTTGGAACAAAAAATTGATATTTTTCCTTTGAATTGGAACTGTCGATTTCTTAATAACATCACTCACAAGAAATAAAGTCTGCACTCTAAGGCGCCTTAGCTGTACATGGAGGTCCTACTAAAATCAGTGGTGCTCACTTTTGCTGCAGGCCAGATCGACTCAGAATGGCTTCCTTTTCTAGATCCTTCCTGTTCAGGATGCTCTGCCTCAGGACGATGTCCATGATTAGATTCTTCTGACGTGGGATGTTCTGCCTGAGGCTGGGATCTTGGTCTGGGGCATTCTGACTCAGAGCGGCGTCCTGGTTTAGATTCTTCAGATTCAGGATTTTCTGCGTCAGGCTGGGACTGTGGTCTCGGGTGTGCTTCCTCAGGTTGACGTCCTGGTTTAGATTCTCCACGACGTCCTGGTGTAGATTCAGGATGTTCTGACTCAGGCTGGGAACTTTGTCTGGGGCGTGATGGCTCAGGACGACGTCCTGCTGTAGATTCTTCTGGTTCAGGATGTTCTGACTCAGGCCGGGTTCTTGGTCTGGGGCATCCTGACTCAGTGCGGCATCCTGGCTTAGATTCTTCAGATTCAGGATTCTCTGCCTCAGGCTGGGACCTTGGTCTGGGGCGTGATGGCTCAGAGCGGCGTCCTGGTGCGGATTCTTCAGATTCAGGATTCTCTGCCTCAGGCTGGGACCGTGGTCTGGGGCGTTCTGACTCAGGGCGGCGTCCTGGTGTAGATTCTTCAGATTCAGGATTCTCTGCCTCAGGCTGGGACCTTGGTCTCGGGCGTGATGGTTCAGGACGACGTCCTGCTGTAGATTCTTCTGATTCAGGACGTTCTGACTCAGGCCGGGCTCTTGGTCTGGGACGTTCTGACTCAGGGTGGCGTCCTGGTTTAGATTCTTCAGATTCAGGACATTCTGCCTCAGGCTGGGACCGTGGTCTGGGGCGTTCTGACTCAGGGCGGCGTCCTGGTTTAGATTCTTCAGATTCAGGATTCTCTGCCTCAGGCTGGGACCTTGGTCTGGGGCGTGCTGGCTCAGAGCGGCGTCCTGGTGCGGATTCTTCAGATTCAGGATGTTCTGCCTCAGGCTGGGACCCTGGTCTGGGACGTTCTGACTCAGGGCGGCGTCCTGGTTTAGATTCTTCAGATTCAGGATTCTCTGCCTCAGGCTGGGACCTTGGTCTGGGGCGTGATGGCTCAGAGCGGCGTCCTGGTGCGGATTCTTCAGATTCAGGATTCTCTGCCTCAGGCTGGGACCGTGGTCTGGGGCGTGATGGCTCAGGACGACGTCCTGCTGTAGATTCTTCTGATTCAGGACGTTCTGACTCAGGCCGGGCTCTTGGTCTGGGACGTTCTGACTCAGGGCGGCGTCCTGGTTTAGATTCTTCAGATTCAGGATTCTCTGCCTCAGGCTGAGAACTTGGTCTGGGGCGTCCTGACTCAGTGCGGCGTCCAGGTTTAGATTCTTCAGATTCAGGATTCTCTGCCTCAGGCCGGGCTCTTGGTCTGGGACGTTCTGATTCAGGGCGGCGTCCTGGTTTAGATTCTTCAGATTCAGGATTCTCTGCCTCAGGCTGGGACCTTGGTCTGGGGCGTGATGGCTCAGGACGACGTCCTGGTGTAGATTCTTCTGATTCAGGATGTTCTGACTCAGGCCGGGCTCTTGGTCTGGGACGTTCTGACTCAGAGCGGCGTCCTGGTTTAGATTCTTCAGATTCAGGATTCTCTGCCTCAGGCTGAGAACTTGGTCTGGGGCATCCTGACTCAGTGCGGCATCCTGGTTCAGATTCTTCAGATTCAGGATTCTCTGCCTCAGGCTGGGACCTTGGTCTGGGGCGTGCTGGCTCAGAGCGGCGTCCAGGTTTAGATTCTTCAGATTCAGGATTCTCTGCCTCAGGCCGGGCTCTTGGTCTGGGACGTTCTGACTCAGGGCGGCGTCCTGGTGCGGATTCTTCAGATTCAGGATTCTCTGCCTCAGGCTGGGACCTTGGTCTGGGGCGTGATGGTTCAGGACGACGTCCTGGTTTAGATTCTTCAGATTCAGGACGTTCTGCCTCAGGCTGGGACCGTGGTCTGGGGCGTTCTGACTCAGGGCGGCGTCCTGGTTTAGATTCTTCAGATTCAGGATTCTCTGCCTCAGGCTGGGACCTTGCTCTGGGGCGTGCTGGCTCAGAGCGGCGTCCTGGTGCGGATTCTTCAGATTCAGGATTCTCTGCCTCAGGCTGGGACCCTGGTCTGGGACGTTCTGACTCAGGGCGGCGTCCTGGTTTAGATTCTTCAGATTCAGGATTCTCTGCCTCAGGCTGGGACCTTGGTCTGGGGCGTGCTGGCTCAGGGCGGCGTCCTGGTTTAGATTCTTCAGATTCAGGATTCTCTGCCTCAGGATGGGACCGTGGTCTGGGACGTTCTGACTCAGAGCGGCGTCCTGGTTTAGATTCTTCAGATTCAGGATTCTCTGCCTCAGGATGGGACCGTGGTCTGGGGCGTGCTGGCTCAGGACGACGTCCTGGTGTAGATTCTTCTGATTCAGGACGTTCTGACTCAGGCCGGGCTCTTGGTCTGGGACGTTCTGACTCAGGGCGGCGTCCTGGTTTAGATTCTTCAGATTCAGGATTCTCTGCCTCAGGCTGAGAACTTGGTCTGGGGCGTCCTGACTCAGTGCGGCGTCCAGGTTTAGATTCTTCAGATTCAGGATTCTCTGCCTCAGGCCGGGCTCTTGGTCTGGGACGTTCTGACTCAGGACGGCGTCCTGGTTTAGATTCTTCAGATTCAGGATTCTCTGCCTCAGGTTGGGACCTTGGTCTGGGGCGTGATGGCTCAGGACGACGTCCTGGTGTAGATTCTTCTGATTCAGGACGTTCTGACTCAGGCCGGGCTCTTGGTCTGGGACGTTCTGACTCAGAGCGGCGTCCTGGTTTAGATTCTTCAGATTCAGGATTCTCTGCCTCAGGCTGAGAACTTGGTCTGGGGCATCCTGACTCAGTGCGGCATCCTGGCTCAGATTCTTCAGATTCAGGATTCTCTGCCTCAGGCTGGGACCTTGGTCTGGGGCGTGCTGGCTCAGAGCGGCGTCCAGGTTTAGATTCTTCAGATTCAGGATTCTCTGCCTCAGGCTGGGACCGTGGTCTGGGGCGTGCTGGCTCAGGGCGGCGTCCTGGTTTAGATTCTTCAGATTCAGGATTCTCTGCCTCAGGCTGGGACCTTGGTCTGGGGCGTGCTGGCTCAGAGCGGCGTCCTGGTGCGGATTCTTCAGATTCAGGATTCTCTGCCTCAGGTTGGGACCGTGGTCTGGGGCGTCCTGACTCAGTGCGGCGTCCAGGTTTAGATTCTTCAGATTCAGGATTCTCTGCCTCAGGCCGGGCTCTTGGTCTGGGACGTTCTGACTCAGGACGGCGTCCTGGTTTAGATTCTTCAGATTCAGGATTCTCTGCCTCAGGCTGGGACCTTGGTCTGGGGCGTGATGGCTCAGGACGACGTCCTGCTGTAGATTCTTCTGATTCAGGACGTTCTGACTCAGGCCGGGCTCTTGGTCTGGGACGTTCTGACTCAGGCCGGGCTCTTGGTCTGGGACGTTCTGACTCAGAGCGGCGTCCTGGTTTAGATTCTTCAGATTCAGGATTCTCTGCCTCAGGCTGAGAACTTGGTCTGGGGCATCCTGACTCAGTGCGGCATCCTGGCTCAGATTCTTCAGATTCAGGATTCTCTGCCTCAGGCTGGGACCTTGCTCTGGGGCGTGATGGCTCAGAGCGGCGTCCTGGTGCGGATTCTTCAGATTCAGGATTCTCTGCCTCAGGCCGGGCTCTTGGTCTGGGACGTTCTGACTCAGGGCGGCGTCCTGGTTTAGATTCTTCAGATTCAGGATTCTCTGCCTCAGGCTGGGACCTTGGTCTGGGGCGTGATGGCTCAGAGCGGCGTCCTGCTGTAGATTCTTCTGATTCAGGATGTTCTGACTCAGGCCGGGCTCTTGGTCTGGGGCATCCTGACTCAGTGCGGCATCCTGGCTTAGATTCTTCAGATTCAGGATTCTTTGCCTCAGGTTGGGACCTTGGTCTGGGGCGTGCTGGCTCAGAGCGGCGTCCTGGTGCGGATTCTTCAGATTCAGGATTCTCTGCCTCAGGCTGGGACCGTGGTCTGGGGCGTTCTGACACAGGGCGGCGTCCTGGTTTAGATTCTTCAGATTCAGGATTCTCTGCCTCAGGCTGGGACCTTGGTCTGGGGCGTGCTGGCTCAGGGCGGCGTCCTGGTTTAGATTCTTCAGATTCAGGACGTTCTGCCTCAGGATGGGACCGTGGTCTGGGACGTTCTGACTCAGGGCGGCGTCCTGGTTTAGATTCTTCAGATTCAGGATTCTCTACCTCAGGCTGGGACCGTGGTCTGGGGCGTTCTGACTCAGGGCGGCGTCCTGGTTTAGATTCTTCAGATTCAGGATTCTCTGCCTCAGGCTGGGACCTTGGTCTGGGGCGTGCTGGCTCAGGGCGGCGTCCTGGTGCGGATTCTTCAGATTCAGGATTCTCTGCCTCAGGATGGGACCGTGGTCTGGGGCGTCCTGACTCAGGATGGCGTCCTGGTTTAGATTCTTCAGATTCAGGATTCTTTGCCTCAGGTCGGGCTCTTGGTCTGGGACGTTCTGACTCAGAGCGGCGTCCTGGTGCGGATTCTTCAGATTCAGGATTCTCTGCCTCAGGCTGGGACCTTGGTCTGGGGCGTGCTGGCTCAGAGCGGCGTCCTGCTGCGGATTCTTCAGATTCAGGATTCTCTGCCTCAGGCTGGGACCGTGGTCTGGGGCGTTCTGACTCAGGACGACGTCCTGGTGTAGATTCTTCTGATTCAGGACGTTCTGACTCAGGCCGGGCTCTTGGTCTGGGGCGTGATGGCTCAGAGCGGCGTCCTGGTGCGGATTCTTCAGATTCAGGATTCTCTGCCTCAGGCCGGGCTCTTGGTCTGGGACGTTCTGACTCAGAGCGGCGTCCTGGTTTAGATTCTTCAGATTCAGGATTCTCTACCTCAGGCTGAGAACTTGGTCTGGGGCATCCTGACTCAGGGCGGCGTCCTGGTTTAGATTCTTCAGATTCAGGATTCTCTGCCTCAGGATGGGACCTTGGTCTGGGGCGTGCTGGCTCAGAGCGGCGTCCTGGTGCGGATTCTTCAGATTCAGGATTCTCTGCCTCAGGCTGGGACCGTGGTCTGGGGCGTTCTGACTCAGGGCGGCGTCCTGGTTTAGATTCTTCAGATTCAGGATTCTCTGCCTCAGGCTGGGACCGTGGTCTGGGGCGTGCTGGCTCAGAGCGGCGCCCTGGTTTGGATTCTTCAGATTCAGGATTTCCTGCCTCAGGCTGGGACCGTGGTCTGGGGCGTGCTGGCTCAGAGCGGCGTCCTGGTGCGGATTCTTCAGATTCAGGATTCTCTGCCTCAGGCTGGGACCGTGGTCTGGGGCGTTCTGACTCAGGGCGGCGTCGTGGTTTAGATTCTTCAGGTTCAGGATTTTCTGCCTCAGGCTGGGACCTCGGTCTGGGGCGTGATGGCTCAGGACGACGTCCTGCTGTAGATTCTTCTGATTCAGGACGTTCTGACTCAGGCCGGGCTCTTGGTCTGGGACGTTCTGACTCAGGGCGGCGTCCAGGTTTAGATTCTTCAGATTCAGGATGTTCTGCCTCAGGCTGGGACTGTGGTCTTGGGCGTGCTGCCTCAGGACGACGTCCTGGTGTAGATTCTTCAGATTCAGGATGTTCTGCCTCAGGCTGGGACCGTGGTCTGGGGCGTTCTGTCTCAGGGCGACGTCCTGGTTTAGATTCTTCAGGTTCAGGATTTTCTGCCTCAGGCTGGGAACTTGGTCTGGGGCGTGCTGGCCCAGGCCAAGGTCCTGGTGCGGATTCTTCAGATTCAGAATGTTCTGCCTCAGGCTGGGAACTTGGTCTGGGGCGTGCTGACCCAGGCCAAGGTCCTGGTGCGGATTCTTCAGATTCAGGATGTTCTGTGTCAGGCTGTGGTCTTGTTCTGGGGCATCCTGGCTCAGGGCGGCGTCCTGGTTTAGATTCTTCTGATGCTGGACGTTCTTCTTCAGGATGGCATCCTGGTTCAGAGTCTTCTGATTCAGGATGTTCTGTCTCAGGTTGTGGTCTTGGTCTGTGACATACTGGCTCAGAAAGAGGTCTTGGTTTAGAGCCCTCTGGATGGGCTTCTTTTTCAGGATTGGCTGCCTCATGATTGGGGTTTCCTTTGGAGCCTTTTGCTTCAAGAGGTTTTGATCTGGTCCATGCTGGTTCAATCTTGGTTTGTGTGGAGTGGGGCCTTAATTTTGGGCAGATATCAATTTTTTCTTGTATCTGCAATGAGAATATAAAATTTCTGTATTAATAAATACTTAAAGTTCATTCTTTTTTCAGAAAATCCTGTGAAATTCTATCTGTATGAAGCCACATTTTCCTTTCAAAATAACTGAAATAAATGTCTATAAGATACTCTTCATTTCACAAAATACAAAAGAAAGACAATACAAAAAGTGTAATGTTTTTCCATCTCATTGAGGGTAAGATAATTCTTACCTCAGTTTTTGATTTTGTTAGGATTGTATATGTAAAGCCTGTATTTCAATTTCTGTGCAAAATTTTACTGAAAATTCATGTTACCTCTTCTTCCTTCAGACATATTCTCTCCAACTTATATGAAGTTTCACATTCAAATAACTGGAAATAATGCAAATGTGCAAGCTGGGTCAGGTGGGGAGGCTGGAGGCTATCTGGTGGACTTTGTTCAAGCTTTCCTATACCCACCTTTACTCTGGCTGACATCAGTCCAAAGCTTCGTACTACTTCCACGTGTCTTCTCTTTCTGGACGTCTCTCTCTCCTTCTGTTCATCCCAGTGCAGAACCTTCAATTAAATTGTAACATTGTTTCAGATGTTCTGAACTTTACAGCAATACTTATTGACTTGTTATATGTAGGCTGGTAGGTTCCTGTGTCTCATGTACCACAAAATGACATCTGCAATCAACCACAAAGTGGATATCCTTATACATCCCAGTTTTTGGAAAGATTCCGCATGTTCAGCATGCCGTACCAATGGCAGATTAAAGATCCACATATATGTTAAAATATTTACCTGAGGATGGGAATCAAGTGGTCCTGCAGATGTTGCTGGAGTGCAACACCCAGCACATCTTGCCATTAGGCATGCTGGCTGTGGCTGCTGGAACTTGCCATCCAAGATTCCCGCCTTTGATTTAGGCAATCTAGATATAATTAGCAACAACCCACCTTGTCATTAACAGCATCTTTAACATGCTTTTCTTAAAAAGCCCAAAGTACTACACCTGGGCAGAAAAAAGTGAAATGAACAGACGTAAGATCAGTGTCACCTGGCTTGACCACAGGATATGTGAAAGGGATCTCAGACTCTTAGTAGACCACAAGCTGAACGTGAATCAGCAATGTCATGCCAATGTGATTCTGGGTTGCATCAATAGGAGTATAGTGTCTAGGTCAAGGGAAGTGATAGTATCATTCTGTTCTGCTTTGGTCAGACCCCACCTGGAATACTGTGTCTAGTTCTGTGTACTACACTTCAGGAAGAATGTTGGGAAGTTGGAACATGTCCAGAGGAGAGTGACCAAAATGGTACAAGGCCTGGAAACCATGGCCCATGAGGACTGACTTAGGCAGCCGTGTATGTTTAGCCTGGAGAAGAGACTGTTAATTGGTAACATGGTAGCTATGTTTAAATATTTGAAGAGATGTCATATGGGGGATGGAAAAGCTTGCTTTCTGCCATTCCAGAGACTAGTGCACAGATCTAAAGATTAGGAAGAACTTTGTGATGGTAACCATTTGACAGTGGAATATGTTGCCTTGGAGTGTACTGGATTCTCCTTCTTTGGAGGTTTTTAAAGAGAGCCTGGATGGCCATCTTTTGGGAATGCTTGGATTGTGTATTTCTGCAAAGTAGTGGGCTGGACTTGATGGCCCTTGTCATCTCTTCCAGGTCTATGATCCAATGATTCTAAAAAATTAACTACAAATTAAAAAGTCAAAACAGCAAAATGATTGAACAGGCTAAATATGTGAATGAACTAGATTTGTAAAAATGAAAATAGGAATAAAGTAGCGACTAATGCCAGCCCTTTGTACAAGGTAACAAAATACTGTGTGTGCATGTGTGTGTGTGTGTGTGTGTGTGTGTGTGTGAGGAATGGGATTTTATAAAAGCATATCATATTAGAGCAGTATAAACATAGATCTCAACACTCAGATTGAGAACTCTATACAACTGTATTATAAGTACCAACAATGTTCTTGAATTTGGAGCAAAGCATTGGGCTTTGTGTCTTAAGGCCTTTCTACGGCATTAAAACCATTGCCAAGAACTGTCCACTCAGTACATTAGTTTGGTTCTTACTCAGACAAATTCTAATAGGTTATGGTTTGATTTAGTCAAATATGGACATTTGACAAACAGTTGACAAATATGGACAAAGAGTTATTGCAGATAAGAGGAAAAAGTGATGGCAATACAGTGAAAAACCAACAATGGAGTTTGTCTGCAGACTCCCTCCCTTCTACTTGGTGATGCATACCTTCTCAATTTTTGCTGCCTGTTCACATCCAGATGCCATGGCAAGTAGTCCCAGGGCAGAGGTGGCATTCACAGGGGCAAAGAGGAGGTTCTCATGTGGGTGCTCTTCCCTCAACTTCTGGTAAGCATCGATGGCAAATTTAGCATTGTTTTCAGGAGTGGTGGTCATAATGAAATTCAGAAGCTCTAAGAGAAGAACATAATCATACATAATCTATAAGAATACTCTTTTATCCCTACTCTTACCGTAAAACTTGAATTGCTGAGAATAATTTTTTCAGTGATATATGATACATAGGCAGTGACACAGTGCAGTGACATCCATCCATACGCCCAAGGCATAGTTTTGAAGCACTACCTAAAATAAGTGACATTTCATTCTATGTACAGGTGCCCATCACCAAACGCAAGGGGACTGAAAGAGTTGCAAGGAAAGCTCTTTACCTGGACTTCAGCAGCTATAGTCAGATATTCCCAGCTGAGTGTGATGCTCTCCTGGTGTGAGGCGCTGGTATTTATACTGATCTTCACACACCCTCATGACCATTAATCAAGGTTGGATTTCTAAATCTGCGACAGTCTGATTACCAGCCATTTAAATAAAGAAAACAGTGTGATGTATAAACTTGAAATCTGTAATAAATATAATCATCATAGATTATGATTCTGTGTCTATGACCTTGTATAATTACATATTGTTAATATACTGCAGACAGCCATGCAGATTATTGCATTAAGAGACATTTGCTTACAGCCCTAAAAATGCCCTGTGTATTGCTAACCTGTTGTAAGCACAATGTATAATGAAAATTTAAGATACTGCCTTTACAGCGATCACCCCTATAGTGAAAACTTTTTAAAAAGACTGTACAAAAGAACAAGGGCTTTAAAAAAACACACATATCTACAGTCTAGATGTTCCAACAGAGAGGAGATCCTGATATCACGCGTACATCCCCCAGATCATCACTTGCAAGTGATGCAGGAAGTGGTGCTGGTCACTAATTCAAAAAGCTCTAAAAGTTGTTCATGCATACCAATCATGGTCTACTAGCCATGGTCATTCAATGACATCTTTACATCCAGACAGCACATTTTGGAAAGCTATACAACAGGGGGAATGGAGAAACCTGCAGTTCCCTAGATGTTCCTATTGGATTCTTTAAAAAAAACCCAACTTTAAGGTTTATGAATGGAGTCTGATACTAGGGCCATTTCTGCAGTAGGTTGTTATAATGCAATTATTCCACTTTCAACATCCTATGGAATCCTGGGGTTTGCAGTTTAGGGAGGAGTCTTTCAGGGCCTTTGAGGCCCCTCCCTAACCTGCAAAATCCAGGATTCCATAGGATGTTGAAAGTGGAATAATAGCACAATAACAGTCTAGTGCAGAAATGGCCTAGATTGAACTCAGCAGTTGGTAACCTATGGCTCCACCATAAACAAGCAATTAAACAAACTATAGAGAATTGTTACAAAATTGTGCAGTGGCAGCAACTGAACAACAAAAGGATATGACATGAATACAGACTCACCAATAAGGAATTCACACTGTTTCCAAACAATCTACATCACACTTGTTCTTTGCATCGCATTTCAGTTTTCTAAGTTCTATCATATCAGCAGAATATACCAAGATGCTTTGGAACATGGCTCATAATGGTTTCCACATTAACTTAATTTGAAATCACTGGCCCTTTCCACATGTGTGTGGGGGGAATGGGCGAAAACGCCCAAAAACGGAGCTTACGGGCAGCCAGGTAAGTCCGTCGTGACGCGGAGCAGCTCGAGCTCGCTGCTTTGCAGTCCTCCGGCGTCCCAAATGGCGGCTTCCGGTTGGTGGAGGCTCTCCACCAACTGGAGAAGCTCACCAGCTGGAAGCCCGCCCCCGGCAGATCTGCAGGCACGCACTTCCGCGTGCCTGCAAATCCGTTTCGGAGCCAGGCAACGGAGCGGCGCAGGGCTGCACTCTCCGTGCTTTTTAAAAACCTCGAAAAAGAGGTTTTTAAAAAACACGCAGTGTGGCTAGTTCTGGCCGCTCCTGAGTGGATTCTGGTGTGGAACTACAAAAAGTAGTCCACGCCAGTCCACTCTACGGTGTAGAAGACCTCCGTGAGAGGTCGCTCTGCACCATTTCAGAAGCCCGGTATGGAAATGGCCACTATGAGCTTACATTTTCTGTGTCTAAGCAAATTGTTTTCTTCAATGTGCTTCTAATCTTTCCACTTTACTGTTATCCTTTACCACTGGATGGACTGACTGAGGGTGATAAGAGTTAACTACCCAACAACATTGAGAGGACTACAGATTCCCAACAAGGCAATACAAGATTCTGAGGAAGAGCAACAAAGAAGCACTGTTGACATTTTACTCCACCTGCAACCTTTCAAGAAGCATCTGGATGGGCACTGTTGGACTATATCAGACTTCTTGGTGGCCTATAGATGCTTTGAACTACAGCTCCATCATTCCTGACTATTAGGCATATAGGTTTGAGTTTAGGAGATTTGTAGGCTAAAACATCTGGAGAACACTTGGAAAGAGAGGGGTGGAATACATGGATCTTTGGTTCTATTATCCAGCAGTACACTCATTAGTCTGATGTCTGGAGCTTATTTGTACTCTCACTTGCTGTGTGCTTGCTAGTGTATTTTGAATTTTCAAAATATCAGCCCTGGGTTGCCTGAAAGTAATTTGTCTTAATACAGCAAGTTGTAAAATATAGCCCAGCATCCAAGGAGGTATCAGGTAGAGACCAAGAACCTAGATAAATCCAGGTTGTTCTAAGATCTACCCAGGACTGTTCACAGACTTCATTCGTCAATGGCACAGCTCTAATGGGTTTTTGACATGTGTCATCTTTAATTCCTCTGAATAATGCATGGTAAGTGTGGTGTAGTGATTTGAATGTTGGGCTACAACTCCAGGAGACCAGGGTTTAAATCTCTTCTCAGCCTCAGAAACCCATCTTAGGCAAGTCACACTCTCTCACCTTAAGAGGAAAGCAATATCAAAACCACTCTGAAGAAATCTTGCTACAAAAACCCCAGGATAAGTTTGGTATAAATCAGAATTGCCAAAGCTATTCTGCTCATTTGCTTTCCTGCCTTCTAAAAGCAGACTGGATCCATCTGGACTAACACTGTAAATACCTGTATCTGGACAGTAGTCCCCGCCTTCCAGATAGCGATGAGAAAATGAGGTTTGCCCATCTGATGTTTTAAAAGGTAGATCAAACTGATGTTTTGATCTGGACTGGGACAAGATTGGCAAACACAGTTTAGGGAATGTTAGTCCTTTGGACCCCACAGTAATCCCTTTATCCCTACTACTGATCCCTACTGTTTTACTACTTTTTGAAAGTGACAACTCATGCACTGAGGGAAAAAATACATTATGTTAACCCAGTATATTTTTTTTATGGGGGTGGGGAAGAAAGAGAGCTTTTCCATCTGCACCTGGGTTGTCTCTCTGTATGAGTGGGGACACCATTCACACAACCCCTCAGCCCGCCTGCAAGTCAGTTGGTTTCCAAGCTTTACCACTCTCTGTGTGCTCTTCGCTCCCAGCTTCCTCTGGAACGTTCCATTGTTCTCCGTTTAGATCATTTCTGCCTTGCACTGTTCTAGGGCTATTGTTCCACTTTCAACATCCTGTGGAATTCTGGGGTGTGTGTATGTTACTGAAAGAGCTCTTTGGCTGAGAATTCTAATTGCTCCCCCCCCAAGTGCAAATCCCAGGGTTCCACAGGATGTTGAAAGTGGACTAATAGCACTATAACAGTGTAGTGCGGAAATGGCCTTGTATATAGTTTCTAAAAAGAATCCTGAGTGTGTATAAATATATAAATGAGAATGACAGCACAGACAGGTAGATTGCTCTTATTTCAAGCTATATTTGGTCATATTCTGCCTGCCTCAGGAATGAACCCAAGGGCTCTAACTGAGACAAGCAGAAGAGATGCCCTGAATCCAATCATCATGAGCCTGCAGGTCTCCTTTCCCTTCTCTTTTGGTTTTCTTTTCAAGCCAGGAGTCATGTTGCCACATTGGAGAAAAGGGTGAAGCTATTGAGATGAATTTTGGATGGCATTAAAAAAAAAAGGAAAACTTTGAGTTCATCTGACACCTAAATAGGCCTGTGTAAGGGGAGTCTCTCTGTTCTGTTGCCTTTGAGGCATATATATGAGGAAGAAGATTGGAGGAGGAATATATGAAGAGGAATAGAGGAATGGTCATGTTAAAGAGACAGCCAGTGTGGTGTAGTACTTTGAATGTTGGATTAGGAGTCTGGCCAGGGTTAAAATGCCTGCTTAGTTATGGAAACCAATGAGGCGGCCTTGAGCAATGAGGCGGTCACATTCTCTCAGCCTCAGAGAAAGGCAAAGGCAAAATTCCTCTGAAGAAACCTTGCTGAGGAAAATCAGTTTGAAGACATGCAACAATAATAGCATGTTAAAGAGGGTTGTAATTTGAATGCTTAGAACTTGTTGGCTTTGCATGTTCCTGAATAATGCATCTCTCTGACTTCTCAATAAAGCTACAAAATAGGGTTTTGTGGCTCACATTGCCTTTGAAGCTTACCTCGGAACAGAAATGGAGGAGGTGGTTGACAAGTTAAACAGAAGTGTGCTTTGAAGACTTAGACCCCTTTCACATGCCAGTCCTGTTGCAAAATGGCCTCGGGAGCATCACGCGATTGCGAGGACCGTTCCACATGATGTCCTCACAACCGTGAGACGCTCCTGAGGCGATCGCACATTATATCATTTTCGGCTCATTGCCAAAAATAATGTGCGATTGCATGTCCATCCCGTGCCCCACATGCACTTACCTTGTGTGTGGAGGCTCTGGACGTATGGCCATCATGCTTCGTCCCCCAGTGCAGCCTGGGAAAGTACCTGGCTGCACTGTAGAAGGAAGGAGTGTATGTATCTGCAAAGAACTATTCTTATGTTCCCCTAGGGAGGCTGGTGGCAATAATTGCTACTGTTGCAGCTTTTTCACTTAGCAGATGGGCATTAGCTGGCTTTGTCTATTGTGCTGGTTTTCACTGTTTCTTATCAACATAACAGACATGCAAACAAGTAGTTGGGGAATACTCAGTTGACATACATTTTGTTGGCAGCAGTGGTTGCTGTTTCCACATTATGACATTATTACCATTCTGTATTGCTCCAGTCCCAACTGCCCCTTTCCTCTCCCCACAGTTAACCGATAGACCATTCCATGCTCACTGATCATCCTCAGAAATTGCTGGGTTGTTTTACAGGTTCCCTACTAGGCTATCCCACCCACCCCAATTTACTGGAAATATGATTTTGAAAAGAAAGTCGAGCTTTTTTTTGTTAATGGGACACACTGTCATGTGAGTGTGCATAGGATTATAGCTTTGCTACACAGTAGTTTTACTATGAATGAACTCTTTTCTTTAACATTTTTTCTAGGTCTGAACTCCTGTTTCAAGGAATACTATGCCTAATGTTGGTCAAGTATTGTATTGGTCTTGCCTGCTGCAACTCGTACTTATACTTAGGATTATTTGCAAAACCTCCCCCCCTCCCCCGTTATCATGTTCAGATTGCCAGCTCTTCACATTGACTCCTGAATTTAGTTAAATATTGTGTAGGCATTGCTTGCTATAGCTAATTTATACAGTTGTGTTCACATTTATAAGCCTATATGTAAGATCTTTGGTGATGCGAGACTTACCATGTATGTGCTTGAAACTGTCCCTCCATCATGCCTAATAGAGACAGTGTTGGGACCTCCTTTTTTTTTAAAAAAAACAAACCCTTCCCTGAACTCCTCCATCATGGATAATTTCTGCTCAGTCTTCAATATTTCATTCTTGGGCACAATATTAGAAGAATACCATCTCTACTTGTACAAGGTGATAGAGATTATTTTTTATCTCAGTCCATTTCAACCTAGTTTCTGACATTGTTGTGAAATCTACCTTGGTGGATGATTTGCTTCAGGAACTGGATGGGGGAAATGTGCCACACTTGGTTCTGCTGGACCTTTCTGCAGCTTTCAGGGCATCAAGAATGTGAGTCTTCCTGGCTACCTGATTGGGATGGGATTTGGATACTATTTTATGTTTTTGTTAAGATCTTTCTTAGAGGGCAATCTCCAAAGATGGCACTGGTTAACTCCAGTTCAACAACTCTGCAGTTGATCTATGACTATGTTGCTCCATATTTAATGGTTTCTCTCATTCTATTTTTCATGCACATGAAACCACTGGGATATCAACTGGAGTCTGCAGGACTGGTGTCACCAAAAAGCTGATGACATCCAATTCTATCTCTCTTTTCTATCTAAATTAAAGAAAGTTATCCAAGTTCTCAATCAGTATCTGATGTCCAAAGGGCAAGGTTAAGCTAACAAATTGAAAAGGGGTGCTCCTAATCATTTGAAAGGCAGATCAAGGAAGAGTGGTTCAACCTGTGGTTCAACCCCTGAAGTTGCCGTCTGGGTGTAGTGCTTAGTTCAGCTTCAAAAGTTGGAGGCCCAAGCTGTGCCAATGGCCATGAGTGTTTATCCATTGCTAAAACTACTGCATCAGCTGCACCTGTTCTCTGACAAACTGTCTCTGGCCACAATGACACACGCCCTATTTACATTTCATTTAGACTATTGTAACATGCCCTATATGGGGCTGCCTTTGAAAAGTGTTTGGAGCAGCCGTAGGTTCAGAGGCTGTAGCCAGACTTCTACGTAAACAGTAATTGATTCTGAATTGTAAATACATGGTAATTGGTTTTAACCAGTTGATTTGATTGATGCTTTGTTTTGCCTTGTGTCTATTATTGGCTTTGTGTTTTATGACTGTTTATAATTGGTATTTACCACCTTCTGTACCCTCTGGTGGAAAGGAACTACATATGTTTAACAAACAGAAGATCACACAGTATCTCAAAAAAGAATTCAATAAACAGATTCCCAGGCAATAAATGAAGAACCAGCCATTAAACAATTCATCAAAATATAGCATAGCATAAGGACAATCAAGCTATTCACGTAAATCAATTTAGTATTTCAAATACCTCATTCAATCTTTGTGCACTAGAATTAAACAAAATCTCACATTGTGTGAGTTATGGAGTATTCCCCCCCCCCAATAATTCCAATATATTGCAGGTTAGGTATAAGGTCAGGATTGGAACTGTGGTAAAACATACACCTTTTAGATAGTACAGTAGTTCCTGACCCCACCCAGCCCCATGTTTCCTCCATGCAAGAAATTTGGGCTGAGATCGTGCATGGGAAGACATATTGTAAGTACTACACAGAACTATGGAACTATGATACATTTCTCCCGTCATTCTTTCCTACATGGTTCATTTTTTAGCTGCAGCAGCCATTTGGTGGCCAGTGGAGAGTGGAGAGCATCAGAAAAGTCCTTGCCTGTGTTGCCATAGCCAGATGCTGAATGCTGTCATCATCTGTCAAGACCTTATGGGATCCTCTGGAGACCTCAGTGGAGGATGCTATCATTCTGCATCTGGCAACATGTAGCTGGGAACAGACCAGAGGTGTAAAACTTCTCTGGTTGCCAACCTGTTTGTACCGTTTTCATAATTCTTGGGAGGGAAGATGGATCACATCTTTACCTTGCCCATCCATTAACTTTTCTCTGTTAATATAACCCTTGGTTCATACAATCCTTGGGAATTCATCTTCCACTAGTCTCATCAAAGGGGGGAACCTCACACAGGGATTTTGTTTAGCTGACCCTGGAGAGCTGGAATGCTAACCATGGGATAGCCTGGGTAGAATTCATTGTTAGAGATCTTCTGTAAGTTTCAACTGAAAGACCATGATGCTCCTCTGCTATATGCACTCTGCTGCATAATATGCTACCACTAAAATGTCACATAAATTAGAAATGTGTCACTTTTTAGTACTAACTTAAGTCTCGGGGAGGCCTCAAATTGCAGTCAGTTCCAGTTCTGAATACTGGCATGAGGCATTTTTAAAATTATTATTATTTTTGGTCCCAGTAGTATGAAAAACTTTCCAAATAGGAAAAAATCAGTAGATGCATTGGGGCACTTTTTGTTCCATCTATTTTGTTGCTTTCTTTCTCTGCTTAAAAAACAACTCTTGTACATGACAAATGCCTGAAATTTGAGGACCTAGCATGCAGCCTTTTAGCGGATAATGCTGCAGAATGCCTGCACTGTGTGGAGTCTCTTAACAAAAAATGATTCTGGGGAACTAAAAAGACCTGCTGTAGTGCATAAGGGTTAAAAACATAAAACGGATCCAGCCAACAAAACTAAACTCTGTCAATAAGCCAATAGCAGTTTTTGAGGAAGCTTCTCCTATTTCCTGCCACAATATTGCAGTGATTACTAGGGGTGTATCTACATTGCATCACTATATCTTTTATTTGATATCATGGCCATTTCCACTTCAATCCTGTCAGCTGGCTCTGTGTGGTACCATAATAGTGCTTGATAGAGCTTCCTGTTGTCACAGATCCAGCAGCAGGTGGAGCATGGGTGTGCCCAGCTTGTCCCTCCCTCCCCAGCTCCTATGGCATGGTAATTTTGAAATCTATGACCTCTCTGTGTTTATTTTAAAGTTCTTCTTTGCGTTAAAAGTTTTTTTCTTAAAAAAATAATTTTTTAAGCATTATGGCATGAAAATGCAATAGTGTACTGGCTTGTAGTGTGGCTACAACAGTGTTGCACTAGTACAGCTTCCAAAGAAAAACAAACAGACAAAAAGATCAATCAGGGCGGTGGGGAGGGGTCAAGGCGAGGGAAACGGAGTGGCCAAGGATGCTATTGTGTGGAAGGAACACCAGTGGCAACACTACTACTCATCTGCTTAAGGAGGAAGGATGTGGAAAACGGCGTTCCTAACCTGCTACCATCCCAAGAGTGGCAATGCTGGGAATGTAAGAGTACAATGCACTAATGGCATCTAGTGCAAAAATGGCCCACATTAACAGCCCTGGCTATGTCCCATATGATCCTAGGATGTGTAGTTTGCTGAGGTGCATAGAATTATTTGTTAGAGAGAGCTGTGGTCCAGGCTCCTGACGTACAGCACTGGAGTCTTCTAGAAGAGGATCCAAAGTCCCTTGCCAACCAAACTACAAATCCCAGGATGCCACTGAATGGACCTATGGCAAGTTAAAGTGGAACCGTAATTCTACGGTTGGATAATGTAGAGATAGTACAGTTGGTTCAGTGAGTGCACACAACACTAGTATTAGAGAGACTAGGGACTAAGACGTAAATCTTGATCCTCACCCCTCCACTGTCTTAGACAGACCAATACTCTTATTTTGGGAACGGATATGAATTCATTTCCTGTTGTTTGTTTGTTTTATTCATTTTACAGATGTCTGCGTTGCACTTTCATCATCAAGGATCACAGGGCGGTGTGCGTGAAATTACACAAGGCACATAATGTAGCAGTGTATAGCAACAGTGCAATCCAAACAACAGGACGTGCTTGAAAAGACATATATCCAGCAACCAGGCAACTAACAATCTAAAATAAATGTTGGCTGAAACTGAATTTACACCTTTTAAATATTAACATTTAACATTATTTTAAAAATTATAAAATCCATAGAGGACCAGGAATATGTTCATTTGACACTAAGAACTTACATTGTGAAAGTATTGTTGTTGTCGCACAACAGTATTGATGATGATCCTGGCATTGATGGCCTAATTATCACTTGAAATGGGATGAAAACTCATCATCTCAATTCTGACCACAAGACATAGAACTGAACATCTTATCCAGTTTACCCAGTTTGTTGAAACTGCCGATCTGCTTCTGTAGGCCTTGGTTATCTCACGTGTTGATTATTGTAAGAGCTTATTGAAAGGTTTGCCATCCTGCTCCCCCTTTCCTCTGATTTTCATTCAGAACAATGCCAATCAACTTGTTTTAAATCTCACTAAATATTTACCTGTTTCTTCAGAGGAGGGAGAGGGCTTGTTTTCTGCTGCTCCAGAGACCAGGACAAGGAGCAATGGATTCGAGCTGCAGGAAAGGAGATTCCACCTGAACCTCAGGAAGAAATTCCTGACAGTCAGGGCTGTCCGGCAGTGGAATATGCTGCCTTGGAGTGTAGTGGAGTCTCCTTCCTTGGAGGTTTTTAAACAGAGACTAGATGGCCATCTGTCGGGAGTGCTTTGAGGGTATTCCTGCATGGCAGGGGGTTGGACTGGATGGCCTGTGTGGTCTCTTCCAACTTTATATTTCTATGATTCTATGATTCTCCTCATAGATCTCTCCACCGGCTATCAGTTCAGGCCAGTGCTTGTTTCAGACTTTTGGTTCTGGTATTCAAGGCTTTGTGTTCTAACCGTACCTCACAGCTTGGCTAGTATGGTATAATCCAACCAGGAAGTTAAGATCTACAGGCAAAGGATTACTATTTATTCCACCAACGTGCACAGCTTTGTAAAGGATGCGGGCCTTTCAAGATCTGTATCTGTATTTGTGGAATGGTCTTTCTTTGGACCTCTGGCTGAAGGAGGATCTCACCTGTTGTCGTCGTCATCATCGTCGTTGTCGTTGTTCTCCTCCTCCTCCTCCTTCTTCCTCTTCTTCTTCTTCTTCTTCTTCAAGAAATAGAAGCCCTTTCCACAACTTACCTTCTTGTGGCAGCATCCAGTGGCGATCCTAGCAAAGACAGCTCCATATAGGACCCTGTGGAAGGGAGGGCTACTTCCTTCCTTAGTGCAGACAGGTATTTTCCCAGACTGCACTGGAGCAAGAAGCACCACCATCGCACTTCCTGCCCTTCTGCAGAACAGGTAAGTGTGGGATGGTGATGTGATCACGGGTCATTGATGTGGACAACCAGTCAATGATCTAACCTGCAATTGTGCCTCCTGGGGATGGGAGAAAGACAAGACCATGATGATGTCATGCAGAAGTGTTGTTGCGGTCCCATCCATTTCCCATCCCAATGGTGGGATGGCAGGGTACTGCAGAAAGGGCCAAAGATTCAGCCTCAAAATCAGGAAAGCATTCCAAAGGTGATTGTTTTGTGCCTTCAAGTTGTTTCTGACATATGGCAATCCTAAGGTGACTCTAGTATGGGGTTTTCTGAGGCTGAGAGTGTGTGATGCATCCAAGGTCATCCATTGGATTTCCATGGCTGAGCAGGGAATGGAAGCCTGGTCTCCCAGATCATAGTCCAATGCTGAAATCACTACACCATGCTGGCTCTCATTCCAAAGACAGGGCACCACAAACTGACAGAAGGCACTCTCTTTGGTAGATGTAGCAAGTAGTCTCAAAACCCTAAATTTCCAACTATCCATTCTGTGTTACTCCATCATCATAGGTGAGGTTGCTTCAGTTCCCATCCTATTGGCTCAAAAATGAACAGAAGTGTTTCTTCCCAGATCACTAAACAGCTTGGTTCATTGCTGTTCTTGGTTCTTATTGAATGAGGTGCCAAAAAATAAATAAATAAATAAAAAAGAAAGAATAATCCTATATTTTGAGACATGGGTCCTTCCTAAAGACAGAAATGTGTGCATCATGTAATTTGTGAACCTGGATAGTACATTAATTTTACAAAGAAATACATGTATGAGTGAACTGAAATTAATACTTTCATTTGGCATTCAGGTAGATTGCCAACTTGTTAATGTCCGGTTCCTGATTGTCAACTCTGCATGTCATGAATTTTGGCTATCCCTTATTGCTATTTTGAAAAGCAGGCAATATTACTCAGTGATCTTGGTAGCTTTTCCAAACACCCTCAGAGGAGGAGAAGATGCATTTTTTGGTTTTGCAAGAGGTTTACTTTTAATGACTCTTCCCAGAAGAAATGGGGTGGGTGGGTGAGAAGTGAAATTTCGCCCCCAAGGAGCTCTTTTCCCAAGAATCCCTTTTCAGAGTGGGCTTTCAGATTCTACTCCTGTTTTGCCAGAGCACTCTTCAAAGGAGCTTCATAACAAAGCTCTGGAAACATTTTATTGTGACAGGGGAAGGTTTTCTCTTGCTCCTGCCACATGTTTTCTTGGTGAGAAGAGAAAGCGCCTTCTCAGTGGCTGCTCCTACCTTCTAGAACTCCCTTCCGTGGGAAGCTAGGCTGACTGTCTTCCTGCTTTCCTTTCACTTTCAGAGGCAAAGATCTTTCTGTTTAAGAGGGCTTTTAATATATAAGCAAAGGAGCTTTTCATTGGGTTGTTTATTTATCTTTTGAAACTTTGTATGTTTTTAAGTGATTTTATACTGTTTTATGTGATTTTAATTGTTCTTAAATTTTATTGGAAAGATTTTTTAATCGACTCCTCCTGGCAGCTGCCTTGAGTCGCACTTTGGGAGAAAGGTGGCATGCAAATAAAATAAATAAATAAATAAATAAATAAATAAATTGTGGGGGAGACAGCTGTGACGAGTTTCAGCAAAGGATACTAACCGGGGGCGGGGGCAAAATTCCACTCCCTGGGGAGAACCTCTGCGTAAGCTTGCAAAACCGGAAGAGGGATATCAACCAAATCTATCAGAACCATGTTGTTGTTCTGTGCTTTCAACTGATTCCCAAATTCTGGTGACCCCAAGGTGAGACTATCATCGGGTCATCCAGTGGATTTCCACAGTGACGTAGACTCGAATCAATTGATTGGGACTCAAGTCAGACTTAAGTCACTTCAGTGACTCGACTCGGACTCGACTCAGCAATAAATGATGCACTGACTTGACTTGACTTGAGACTTGTATAATTTTAGTGACTGACTTGCTGCCCTTGGTTCAGTAACATAACACGTTCATTCAGAAACCTTATGACTTTGAACGCTTCCATCTATTTTTGCCTACTGGTCACATGCCAATCTGTCTCAAGCCCAAGGTGTGGGCTCATTTCTCAGAGGGGAACAGCAAACGGGCTAGGCAATGGGCTTGAGGAGGAAGGATCCTTCTTTCTAAAGCTTTTGAAACTTGAGTAAGAAGGATCCTATTCCCCGCTTCTAAAAAATCCTCCAGCTTCAGAAATGGGAAGTAAAAAGGATCCTATTCTCCACTTCTGAAGCTGCAGACTCTTTTATGCCCATTGGCACAAAAGTCTCCAGCTTCAGGAAGGGGAAGTAAGAAGGATCTTATTCCCCACTTGCAAAGCTGCAGATGGCAAACTCACAAATGTAGAGAGCTGACTCTACTTAAATTGTTTAAAACTGACTTTATTTGACTGCGTCTGGAAATTCTGGAATACAGGTTGGGGTATAAAGTTGGCTACCAGACTTGAGACTTGACTTGAAAGTGTCTTCAAGGACTTGAAACCTGACTTGGGACTTGAAGGTAGAGACTTGAAACTTGATTTGAGACTTGGAGTAAAAGACTTAAATGCATTGCTGGATTTCCATGACCGAGTAGGGAATCAAATACTGGTCTCTAGGGTTGTAGTCCAATGTTCAAGCCACTACACTACTCTGGCTCTTATCAGAACTATCCCCTCTATCAAAACATCCAGAAACAGCACCCTAGAAAGTGACAGAGGTTATCTTGGTTTCCCAGGAGCTTATTTAGAAGAATTAACCTCAGAATAACTGTTCTCTCCTGGAAGACCCTTGTAGGGGTGAGATTATTCTCTTATTCCCAATTTTCTGGGATCAGCTCTCTGTCTGAGAAGTCTCCTCCAGCTCAGAGCTGAAAAATTAAATCTGAGGCTATCATGATTTAGCCTTCATCACTGCTAAGTTCTGTTTTCCATAATACAGAGGAAATCATTTAAAGGCTGGAATCTTAGTGAACCAATTGGAAGAGCCCTCCATGGCTATGAGCTCCAAACTCTTCTAGTACACACATACATGCTTATTTCTTGTTTACTTTGATGCTATCAAGTCAAAAATGCTCCTGGGAAGGTTGGCAGGCTGTAGAACTTTGTCCTCCAAACCTCCCCAGTGTTTCGTAGCATTTGCAGCCCACTTGGACTCATTTTCCAGCTGCAAAATTAGTGGAGAAATGAGTGGTGCATTGGGGCCACTGTCTCTGAGACTCAGCTTTATCACAGGCACTGGAGGGGGGATCCCCATGGGCATCCCTTCCTTGGGCTGAAAAGGGGCTCGTTCTTCCCTGGGAAGGGTCTTCATGGCCAGGCAGCATGACCAAGCTGCTGCAGCATGAAGTTGGCTCTCCAACAGAAGAGCTCACAGACCTGAACAACAACAGTCCATACCTGTTTCAGGAAGTATTCCAAGGCCCTTGCCACTTTTTCCTGGCCTTGGATCCTCTTTCTTGGCCTCTCAATCAATAATGTATATCTTCTGTGCTCTGAGCAGATAAAATATCTGGGTTGCCTTTATTGGCAACCTACAAAATAGGCATCAAAGTCATCGAGATGTCCAGTTTCATCAACCGTGGACTGAAGGAGAGACTGAGGAGTGAATCTCTTGGAATTGATATCAGGAAGATGTCAGGAACCAAAATGCCAGCAGATTCTATCACATGTTACACTGGTACAGGATTTCACCTGTTTTGAATCTGGCAGAATCCTTGTGATCCTTGTGTTGACGAACTGGCTGGCCCCTGCATCTTGGTGGGAAGAGTCCGTAGCTGTTGAAACTTACACAAATATTTGCATATCATTTTTGTGGAAAATAGCGCATTACTTTTTGAACATTCTCATACCTTGGGAGGGGAAGTTGCTATTGTTTATGTCCTATGTTTTTCCCAGTCCAGGATGCAAAGTAGTTTACAAAAATTGAAACAAATCGAGCTTGAATATTTACCTCATACAAAGTTAAAAATGCAATTAAACTATCAATACAATTAAAAGTTACTAAAACATTGTAGTTAAAAACAAGAACAAGTACAAAAAGCATGGCATATCCCTGAGTAATCACCCTTCCAAGGCCTGCTGAAACTAAAGCCATTTCCACACTACACTATTATAGTGATATTATTCCACTTTCAACATCCTGTGGAAAGACGGGTTTGTAGTTTACTGAGGTCAAAGAGCTCTCTAGTTGAGAATTCTAAATGCCCCTTCCTAAAGTGCAAACCCCAGGATTCCATAGGATGTTGAATGTGGAATCATAGCACTATAACAGTATAGTGCGGAAACAGCCTAAATGATCTTCAGTTGCCTACAGAAGGAGGGCTCAGCTCTAACCTCTCTAGGAAGAGAGTTCCAGAATTTGGGAGCAACCACTGACTTCCACTTTCCAGAACATTTCAAGACACAAGCAGGTTTGTATTGGGGGATACAGTCCTATAGATAGCTAGGATCTGAGCTGCATAGGGCTTTGTAGGTCATAACTAGCATTTTGAATAATGCCCAGAAACAAACTGGCAGACAATATAGCTGTTGCAACAAAGTAATTGTTTCAAAAAACTAGAAGCCAGTCCTGTTAACACTTTGACTGCAGCTCTTTAGATCTGCAGAAGTTTCTTAACCCACTTCAAAGACAGCCCCTCATAGAGCGTATTTGTGTTGCCTGCCAGTCTTGTAAGCTGTGCTACACAAATGTTTATTGTTCCTAGTTTCGTCACCCCCTCTTCTTATTTGCAGTGATGATGACATGAAAATAAAAGATGGAGAACATTAAGAAGCACACTTCTGCATATGTATTTGTTTGTTTGTTTGTTTATTGCATTCATATCCTTCCTTTGTCCCAAATGCCTACATATAGAAAAAATGTGTATTATTTTGGTACTATTTACAAATCAAATCCACTGGCTGCAAAACAAATCTGGAAAGATTGTTTTATGGATGATAGAATGGATGAAAGCACATGAACTGCCAAAATACGTATGAAGTAGGTTATATGGAATATGCAACACAACCCTACTCAGAAACTGCTGGAGATTAAGCTACAAGTCTTTGAATTTGTATGTGTGGCTCCCCTATGTAGTGAGCCATTGAGCTGCATGCCACAGTCTTTGCATGGGTGATTAGTATTCTCAGGCCCTGCTTTCTGGTTAGGAGAGAACATTACCACACTTTCTATTCCAATTCACCTTTGCTTCCAGAGGCTGTCTTGTCTTCCTATATGCTTTGGTTACCTATTGGTCTCCTTGACTTTTCATCTCTCTCTCTCTCTCTCCCTCTCTCTGTCTCTGTCTATACATATGTATCTAGGCGGGGGGAGGAACATTTTTATTACAGCAAGCAAAGTAGTATCAATTTCTTCACAAACGAATGAGTAAACATCTAACACTAAAATTCACTCAAAACTAAAATAGAAAAAATAAAGAAAATAATCTTAATATACCTTGGATATATATTTTATATAATGTAATTTCTACTGTGTAAATTATGGCACTGAAATTAAACTTCCATTCTTTCTCTGTTGGATATTTAATATTGGATGTGTCCATCTTCTTGTACAGAAAGGAAAAGGTAGGTAAAGAATTTACAAATCACTTCATGCAAAAAGCACTATTACATACTTGGTTAAAATTTAAAAATTGGATTTACACCAAAATTCCCCTCTGGATTTCACTTCAGGAAGCTTTATTTGGCATGTGGAAAGATATGTCTGAAAAATGGCTAAGATGAAGATATTTTAGTCTTGTTACGCCACAACAAAATTAGATTAAAAACAAAAGAAGAATTGGAAACAGAGGGGATAAAACACAATTGGTTTCCATACAGGCGACTAAGCAAGAGGTTCAAGATGGACCTAAATTTAGAAGGGTTGAGACAAAGAAAGAGAATAACAATCTATAAAAGCTCTTTTTTTACAATCCAAATCATATGGTGTCAAAAATATATAAAATCTTGCTTCTGTGGGAATGAGAAATAGATATTATAAAAGACTCCATGATTAAATGGTCACAAAATTTTGGAGAACCGATCTTACTTGACCATTGGGAGTAGAACTGGAAAAGAACTCAGAAATTTACTGCTGCACAAAATCTGTGTGAGAACTACCTCAAGATGTTTCACTGTTGGTACCTTAGTCCGCTTGAAAATAAACAAAATTTACAAACCTGACACTTGTTTACGTTGGAAGTGTTGAGAAGGAACTGGAACATTTTTCCACATGTGGTGGTCCTGTCTGAATACTGGACACAAGTACACAGCTGGTTTCAGGAGACTTTTCAACAGAAATTCTCCATGTCACCAAAGTTGTATCTCCTGAACATGACTCACAAACTAGACTCAATCTTTTCAAGAAAATACTGGAGGACTTTGTGTGATGATGGTTGCAGGAACTGCTTTTGCGAAAACATGGAAGAAAAAAGATACTCCAGATTTGGAAGAATGGCTTCCTGACCTTTTTGAAATGAAAAACGTGGACATTTAGCACATAGAATTGAAGGAAGAACAGAAACAGTAGTTCAGAAAGAACAGTAAATACTGCCTCTTTAGCAGTTTAAATGATGAGTAACAGGTGAAAAATTAAGAACTCGTGTATTTCTCATTTATTTCTGAAGGCATAATGATTTAAAGTCTGGTTTATCAATTCAATATTAATAAGGATAAGCTAAGATAAATCAGTCAAGGTCAGGAATAGTTGTAATAAGTTGTTCTTGAGTGTAGAAGAACTTGGCCTTCTTGACTCCTGACTTCTTCTTGTTCCTCAAGAAAAAAGAGAGACATGTATCAAGATGCTGGAAGGTGGCCTTTATTAACTAAAAAGGCTAACATGTTTTGACCTATAGAAATTCTGAGGCTTTCTTCAGGGGGCTAAAACAAAACAAAACAAAACAAAACCTTGAGAACAACACATAGGCCATTTCTGCACTAGCCTGTTATAATGCTATTATTCCACTTTCAACATCCTGTGGAATCCTGAGATTTGCGGAAATGTAAATAGTTACACGTGTAACATAAACAGTGAAAACACTGCTATATTTTCACGTTACTTTTAGCTTGTACATGGTCACTGAAAAGGAAGGAAGGAAGGAAGGAAGGAAGGAAGGAAGGAAGGAAGGAAGGAAGGAAGGAAGGAAGGAAGGAACCCAAACAAAGAACTCAGATACAATTTGAAAGCATGTGAATAAAGACTGAAGATTTTTTTAAAAAAATTCTGAGCCTACGGTTAAAAAAAAAGCATGTGGTCAAAAAAAGAGCATATGGTTAAAAAAAGAAGATGATGTTGAAGGGCACATAGGTGTATTTAGACTAATGGGAAAAGAGCTGTTTGAAAACTCTGAAGGATTGGCTGGAAGATACTCAGTTTTTTCATTCAGGCCTTAAGGGGCTAAAGTTTTTAATTTTGATATCTATTCCATTTACGTTTTCAGGAAGAATCCAGAATCCAGGTATAATCAATTGCGTAGGGACGCAGGGGCAGGGAGGCAATTTGCCCTTGGCAGCGATGCTTTTTGGGTGTCCCTGCCCGTAGCCACACCCCCGCACACCCTGGCCAAGCCCCTGCGTGACCTAGCCATGCCCCCACGCACTGCAGACATGCCCCCCTGCACAGTGGCCACGCCCTTGTGCCATAGCCTTGCCCCTCTGGCCCCCCTCCACACTGTCCAAGCTCTGCCACTTGGTATAATGGTGTTGTTTCAAGATGTGGCTCGTTAAAGCAGAGCTTTCCAAACTGTTCATGTTGGTGACACACTTTTTAGACATGCATCCTTTTGTGACACGGTAATTCAGTTTTACTAGCAAAGCGGAGGTTAAACTAACCCCTGATAAGAGATACAGACAAAGACATAAATTGTAATAATGGAATTACAAGAAACAAAATTCTTAATTAGAAACTTATCCATTGTAGGGGTAATTCAACTGCAATTTAAGTAACTAAACATGAAAATAACAGCACCAGCACTCTACTCCCACAGTGATAAAGTGAGAGAACAATCTCGCATGGCACACAACTTCAGATAGGGGGCTTTTTATTGAGCGGTCGCAGCTTTTTACATTCATTTCCACTGTTTCAACCTGATTACAGTACCCACTGGCACATCTAGCTTCGGGTGGGCCCAACACTGCCCTTGCTGGAGTCTTTCTCAGCTCAGGGCGGTGGCGGCAGCCCCTTCACCTGTGCTTGGCCCATGGCAGCAGTGACACACCTACACACTGCAGCCGACACACTAATGTGTCGCAACACACAGTTTGGAAAGCTCTGCATTAAAGAAACACCTGTCCCTTTTAAAGTTATTCCTCTATATTTTCGACTAGTCTTAGGTCCTATCCACACCACACAATTATAGCATTATATTCCACTGTAACTGCCATGGCAACATCCTATGGAATCCCAGAGTTTATAATTTGAGGAGGCACTAGAACTCTCTGGCGACAATCCTAAACTACATATCCCAGGATTCCATAGGATATCACCATGGAAGCTAAAGTGGAATCAGTGCTATAATTGTGTGGTGTGAAAGGGCTCCAAATTGTTTTCTCTACATAAATTTTCTCACCTTTGCACTGCATGGTATAAATAAGAGAGATGCTATTACAAGTGATTAAATAGTGCAACTTTTTTTTTTTTGGTTCATACGATCTACAAAATCTGTAATCATAGGACTGTGTCTACAAAGGTGCAAATAACTACAGATTTGGGCCCTTTTCGCATGGCATTTTCGATGTGAAAGGGTCCCTTGAGTGTTGCGCACATGTGAGGAGTGGTCCACATGACGCACTCACATTTGCGCGATGCTCCAGGGCCTGGCAGGCACCACTCACACATTTTTTCATTTTTGGCTTGAAACCGAAAATGCTGCGTGGTCACACATTGCTCCGGGGCCCCATGCGCGCTTACCTTGCATGTGGAGCCTTGGGAGCTGGGCTGGTCAAGCTTCCTGTCCAGTGCAGCCTGGGAAGGTCCCAGGCTGCACTGTGAAAGGAAGAGGCGGGGCTCTCGCTTGAGCAGGAAGCTCGTGTGGAGCCAAAGAAGCAGGGAAGCAAGAGCCTCTCTCCGGAGGCTGCTCGTGCGAGCACCACACCCCAGCGCCGAAAATAGGTGAGTTACAGAAAGGGCCTTGGTGTCCTGTGGGTCAAGTTATACCTATCAGAGTATGATGTGATGTTTGTTTTGCTCCTTGAAATTACTCCTCACCAGAACTTCTCTAACGTTCTTGATTTTTGAAAATATGTTGAATTATGTGTAACAGTGCTTTAAACTCTTGGGGCCTTTCCACACTACACTATGTGAATCTCTTCTAGATGGCAGATGTTAGTTGGGTAGATCTAACATGCTAGTGTATCCATAAGCATTTCAGGTTATTTCCCCCACAGGGAACATTATCTTGTCTCTGTGCAGTTCCGTACATTAATTATCTCAGTAACACTTCTGGAATCTTATTGATCTGAGTCCCTTGTGATCTCTTTTTCCACATTCATGTTTTCCTTCCTGTTTCCACATTTCCTTCTTGTAACACCTCCACATTTGCTTGTTGTGGATGGGTTTTTTGGTGCTGAAATCAAGTCCTATGGTTGGATGGGTCTTCCCTTTCAAGAAGAACATGGTGGGTCTGTTTTGTTTTGTTCTGTTTTTATTCCTATTGACCCTGCTTTCTACCACAAGAAGAGTTCATCTTTGTTTCACCTCAGGACCACTTTGAAAGCTTACTACTCTGTTCTTGCACAGAAGGAAGTGGCAAAGCTGAACAAATAACTGAAGGGAGCAGAAACTGTGGCTGTGAAGGTTAGGCAAAGTACAGGTTTGTGGAAGGCAATGGGAAGGGCAAGGATCACCATCACTCCCTCTTCTTTTGACTTCTTAGAGCGGGGGGGGGCAGCTACATGACAGTGTGGAGGGCAGTTTTTGCTCCCATGATCCCTACAAACTGTATTAGTGATGCAATGTCACATCACATGACTAATGCAGTGATTTTTTTCCTCTTTTTAACACCACTTGATTCTTTTAACTTGAGAGGTAACTGCTTTAATAGTGTAAGCAGATTGATTCTATTTTAATGTTCACTTTCTGTATGTTTTTTATCGTACCACTCTCTTAAACTGTGAGCCGCTTTGAGTCTCAATTTTTGGAAAAAGTGGGATATCAATGATGATGATGATGATGATGACGTCACTTTTTTCAGGTCGTTTTCAGCCCAGACAGCATGGGATGGTGGTGGACCTGGACGATTGGAAAGCTAAAGTAAGCAAACATTTGTGGGCAGTCTGAGGGTGTACTGGAGCCAATTGGGAGTGAAAATCCCCTGAAAATCCCCTTAAAAAAATGAAATTTGGGGGATAGTTCTGGGGGCGGGGCCTGGAACCTTTAGGAGACACAAAAGTCGGATTGCTGCACCTGTAGCCTGTGCCTGTGGCCTCCACTTTCCCAACTCCTGCCCGAGAGTTACCTCAGAGTTTTTCATTACTAGGCAAGCAATAAGATACTGAGGCAACAGAAAAGATACGTGAAGTGCTAGGTGTGGAGAAGTGCTATACATAGAACTATCTGTTTACATTGCAAGTCATTACATTGCAATCTATACGATGATTGCTGCATTGCGAGAGATTCAGTTGAGTTCAAACTGACTAAATATATGACACATTATATTTGTACATTGTACAAACATTGTCGTACGTATCATATGCCAATATTTACACGTAGTTTGCATCCAGGACATATTCATTTCAAATGAAAACCAGAGTTGATCTCCTGCCTTCTTTACTGTTAGAAGAAATCAATTTCTGAATTGTTGTATTCTATACGACATTGTATCTTACTATCCTTAGAATTTACCCATTAATAAAACTTCATGTCAGGTTTATTCCCTCTACAAATAACAAAGACATCATCAATTGACCTGGCACCATACAATACACTGTTTAGTAAAAACACTTTCAGTACAAGGGATTTGATTTGATCTGATCCAATCTGATTTTGATTTAATTTATTGTGTATACTCTGCCTTTCTCCCTGCATGAGATCCAAAATGGCTTACCAAATTTAAAATACAAGTTTAACTAAAACTTATTTTACAAATCTTAAAAAGAATTAAAATATAATTCTGCTTTTTTTTTTAAGCACACGGTAAAAACAGTTTAAAACAGATTTAAAACGTAAGAATAAAAATAAAACCTTTCACTTTCAAATGTCTCCATGTATAAAGTAGCCTCCTCTGGGGCCATAGGGTACCCCACAGCCACTCCTTTTCTTTGTCAGTAAAAGCTGTTGTCAAACTTGGAGGTAGTTCTTGGCTCAAGTTATTTAAGCAAGGGAAGTGAGAAAGTGAGAAGGCTGCTGTTCCACTTCTCTCCTGTCCACAGTATGGTGTAGGACAGTCAAATGATCTACTTGAGATATTCTAGGCCATTTCTGCACCAGACTGTTATAGGTCCCTTCCAAAACTGCAAACCCCAGGATTCCACAGGATGTTGAAAGTGGAATAATAGCACTATAACAGTCTAGTGCGGAAATGGCCCCAGTGTAAAGTGATGTCACTAAAGTTGCCAGGTGAAAAAAGAGGCACCACTCCTTTATCTTTAACAGTTGTGTAGAAGTGGAAATTTTAGTAGGTATTGCTTGGATAACCACCAGGACCTGCTGAAATTCCATCTTCTACACAACTCTAAAAGGTACAGAAGCCCTGTTCCTTATTTTACAGCTAACCCTACATGTCACATCCATGGTGACTAAAATATTTTTGCCCTCTCTGCCTTCAAAGGTATTACTTTATTAGTAAAATCTGAAAAAATCTCGTGTATAAAATGGAATTGGAGTATAGAAGATTTTCAGAAGTAATCTACAAATTGAGATTGGCTCTAGCATGGAACTATAGCCTGATACAATGTGACTGCTGGTGGTAATGTGGGTAGTTTGTTTAAAGTATTTACAGCTCACAAGGGCTTCCAGGGTAATGAATAGATAAAAACCAGTGAAAACAATGCAATGAGAATTGAGAAATATTTAAAACATTCTTTAAAAACTCTAAAAGCAGTCTAAAAACAACCCAAAAATCCAGATTTTTGGTGTGATGTAACATGCAGATCAACAAAAAAATTATTCATTTAGTTTTAATGATTTTACTGGCTGCTGTGGATTGTTTGGTTTTAATGATTTTACTAGTAGCTGCTGTGGATTGTTTTTCCATAAATTACACACAGATTTCTTAGAGTGCTCATGCAGATCCACTGAAACTGGGACATTCAAGCCGAGGGCTGAGTCCAGAAGTACACTCAAGTCCAATAGTTCCCCTTACCTGTCGGGGATATGTTCCAAGACTCCCAGTGGGTATCTGAAATCACGGATAGTATCAAACCATATAAATATTTTACTTTTTTTCCTATACTTACCTACCTATAAGTAAACCATACATAAGTAAACCACACAACAAGGGTTATTTGAATACAAGAGCTGTGACACATTGCAACAGTCAATCTGATAACTGAGATTAAATAAGTGACTAAAAGGCAGGTTGCATATACAGTATGGACGATTCATATCCTTGGTGGAACAAAGTGAGATGCATGAGATTTCATCATACTACTCAGAACAGCATGCAGTTTAAAACTTATCATTTATTTCTGGAATTTTCTATTTAATATTTTTGGGCCATGGTGGACTACAGAGGTAACTAAAACCATGGAAAACAAAACTGCAGATAAGTTTGGTGGTGGTGGTGGGATTGCTGTAGTTAATGTTGGTTTTTCAGGGTAAATGTAACCCTATCCAGCATAGACTGAATTCCTACATCCTAATCTATCTTGTCTGGATTAAGTTTCATTTTATTCATCCTCATCCAGTCCATTATGGGTGCCAGACACTGGTTTAGTACCAAAATGGCTTCCTTGGAATTTGATTAATTTGATGAAAAGGATAGAGTTTGGATTCCTTTCAAGAATCAATGGGCTGCCTGGATACCTTGAAATACTGGAGATATTGGTGAGTTTTTTTTTTAAAAAAATTTTATTGCAGTTTAGGGAGGGGCATTTAGAATTTTCAGCCAGAGAGCTCTTTGGCCTCAGTAAACTACAAATTCCAGAATTCCACAGGATGTAGAAAATAGAATAATACACTATAACAGTGTAGTGTGGAAAAGGCCCAGAGTATAGGCTTGATTTTCTTTAGGACCGATTTATTTGTCTCTTTAGTAGTCTAGGGTATATGTAGAACTCTTTTCCAGCACTGCCTTTCTTTTCTTTAGTACGTTTTATTACATATTTTCCAATATACTGTATTTGCTGGCCTATTAGACGCACCGCCATATAAGAGGCACACTATTTTCAGCCTATATTCTTTAGTAAAAAATATTTTAGTACCCTGTTCCCGATTCCTGTCCTTTCTGCTTGGATGGAGGGACCTCTCTACCAAGGCAGAAAGAAGAGGCAACGTGTGTTGGGGGATTCCAGGGGACATGCTGTACTCCAACATGACCCACAAAACACCTGTGCTTCAAAACAGGTAGATGCAAAAACCAGCATAGGATTAAAAACAAATAGAAGCCAGAGTTGAGGCCAACTAAACTAGTACTTTATTGTAAAACAGTTTAAGTAACATAAAGAAGTCAAAGCTAGGTAAAATCCATTGCACTTCTCTCTCTTCTTACAGCATGACAGAGACAGAGCTGTGAAAATGCTAAACAGCAAGCGAAGGGGGAGTGAAGGAAAGAGAGCACTGTGAGAAATTCCTCACAGCAGTTATAGCTACTGTGGGATTGTTTTTCCAAACATCCCTTAGGTTCCCACAGGAACTGAGAGACAAACCAGACATCTCTTATCACACTGGCTGGGTCAAGCCGACCTGCAAGTTACCATGACCACGAATGCAACAGAGGAACAAGACAAACTTTAACCCTTTAGGCAGGGAACTGGAAGGCCTAATACTTAACAGTGTGTGTGTGTGTGTGTGTGTGTGTGTGTGTGTAAGAAGCCCCTCCCTCCCCATTCCTCTCTTTTCTGTCCCGTGAAGAAACTTTCCTGCCAAGGCTGAAAGTAGAGGGAGGGAGGGAGAGAGAGAGAGAGAGTGTGTGTGTGTGTGTAAGAAGCCCCTTCCTCTCCATTCCTTTCTGCCTTGCAAGGAAACTTTCTGTGATAGATGATGATGCTGTGATTGAGGAGCAACTGATTGTGCAGGGGGCCAAGCCAGTGACTGAGCAAGTCAACCTGCAAACATTCTTTGCACTGGAAGGTCAAACAGAGACTGAATTGCCCCAGCCAGCTCATGACAGAGAGGGAACCAGCAGCGATGCAGAGGAGTTGCAGCCAGCTGTGCCCATCAGCCCTCAATCACGCAGACGGCTGAAACAGGTTGTGGAGAGAGATGCTGCTTGGACTAGGCTGAGGAAACAATTACGAGCAGCACCTGCTCACAGGGGCTATTTAAGTCTGCCAGCGTGGCTGCTCCTTGCTTGCAGCAAATTATTAGCAAGTGTCATGAGCCAGGCTGATCTTGCTCCCGATTCGGACTTGGACTCCGAGCCTAGCGTGGGTCCCTGGGAGGGGCCTTCTGGAGGGGGGTCTCCTTCAGAGTCGAGGGAGGAGTCTGCTTGCGACTCCACAGCTGTTCCTGGTGCAGAGCCCAGGCCTGCACCTGCAGCAGACTTTTGCGCTCCAGAGGCGGAGGCCGGGGTTTCTGACTCCAGTCCCGGAGTTTAGAGCAGACCCTCCCCCCATGTTCCTCCAGAGGCGACTCGAGAAGGGGGCAGTCCGGAGGTCTCAGCGACTGTGGGAGAAGTGCTTGATGAATCGGCTCTGAACTCTTAAGAGGCTCTAGCTGTGAGTGGGGCCAACGGACAGTTGACTGGCCTCAGCTGGGCTAAAACTGAGTATTTGAGGCAGATGCTGTTGGGGTTGGGCACGGGGCAACAACTGTTTACCAACTGTGAAACTGCGTCCTGCATTGGGAGCTCTTGGTTCCAGTCTGACCTTGCTGCTTTGTGTTTGCCGCTCCTGGAACTTTGCTGTTTGTTTGTGTTGACGTTTGGTGAAGTAACCTCTTTGATTTATTACCACTAAAGCTATAAAGACCCAGCTCCTGCCTCTGTGTCTGCTTAGCCACCGCCCTGACATTGACAGCAAGCAATCTTTGTGTCTCCTGCTCCCTGAAACCCTCCAGACGGATCTCTGCCTCCTGAACCTTTGGACTGGACCTTGACCTGGCGAGGCTTGTGTTTTCCTGGTGTTTGGTATATTCAGACTCCCCGAGTGTTCCTGACCTCTCTCCTCCCTTGCTGGCTGCAGCCCGGCAAGGAGAAATTCCTGACACTTTCCTGCCGAGGCTGAAAGAAGAGAGAGGGAGTGTGTGTGTGTGTGTGTGTGTGTGTGTAAGAAGCCTCTTCCTCCCCAGTATTCTCCTTTCCACCTTGCAAGGAAACTTGCTGGAGCACTACTTTCATCCCCCTTGCTTTCCTACCCCCCCCACCACAGGAATTACTGTATTTGCCAGTGTATAAGATGCATCTCATTTTCAGAAGGCATTTTTTGGGGAAAAAAAGTATATCTTATTCGCTGGCAAAGACGGTAATAAAGGCCCTTTCTGCACCAGGCAATTAGAACGGGGCAGTGCGTCCTCTCACGGAGGTCGTCTGCACCTTGGAGCAGACTAGGAGCGGACTACTTACTGGAGATCCGCACCTCAGTCCACTCCAAAACAACCCCAAGTGGTCCTCCAGAGTGTTTTCTAAAGACCGCAAAAAACAGGTCTTTATTTTCCTGGATTGCGCCATTGCGTTCCTGCTCCCTTGTGCAGATTCGCAGGTTTGCACCAATGCAAGGCTGGGCTTTAGGTGTGGTGAGCTTCAGCGGTTGGTCGGGACCCACGACCAACCGGAAGCCACCATTTTGGAAGCTGGAAGCTGCCATTTTGAAAGCCGGAGCAGTGCAGATCTGCAGACCTCGCACTGCTCCGATTCTCCCTGGACCAAGGAGGAGCCCTGTGGAAGAGCTTCAGGGACAGTCCGTGTTGCTTCGGACCCCAGAAGAAGCAGTAGATAACAGCATGGAGCGATTCCCTCGCCTCGTGTGGAAAGGGCCAAAGAATCAGAATACATACAAAGAAAAAGAAAAAGTTCAACAAACAAGAAGAAAAGAGATACCAAACTGTAAGAAAATAGAAAGAACTACAGGAGCTTGGCTGATTGGCAGCAAGGCCAACAGGCATTTTTCATGGGTGTTTAGCGGAGGAGTTCTGCTCCAGTGTGCATTTAGGACTGCTGAACGTGGAAAAGGAGGGAGCTGTTGTAGTCACCTGCAGCAGCTGTGATATGTTTGTGTTCTTGCCAAAGGATGTGGGTAGTTACACTTGCAGCAAGTGCAAGTTCATTGCCCTGTTGGATTAGGGCATCCAGCATCTTGAGGCCCATGTATCCATTCTGCAGCATTTAGGGAGCATGAGGTTTTCTTGAACAGAGCAGAGCAGACTGTACTGGAGGAGGAACACACAGGGAATGTCTCTGAGGAGGAGGTTAGTCCCCAAACTCAGGAAGTAGGCATTTGGAGGAATGTGACATATACAAACAGAAGGACCAGGGATCTTTCAATGTGTTTGGAGCTCCAAAATCAATGTGAAGCTTTCTCTCTTATTAGAGAGGAAGAGGGATAGGAGCCGAAGGAACAATGTCAGTCTTCAGAGAACAGGCAGGGGACCTAGGAAGATTCAGTGCAAGGATTGGCCTTTGCCAATCCCCAAAGGAGGCATGTGGTGGTGGTGGTAGGGGACTCCCTGCTGAGAGGAACAGAAGCAGCAGTTTGTGGGCCTGATAAGATGTCTCATGAGGAGTGTAGTCTCCCTGGGGCAGAGATCCATGATGTAATACAGCAGCTGACAAAACTGGTCAAGCCCACTGATCATTATTGTTTCCTTTTGGTCCATGTGGGAACCCATAACACCTCAAGGCACAGCCTTCAAGAGATTATGAGGGATTACAAGGCTCTGGGTAGGAAGCTGAAGGACCTTAATGTACAGGTTAGCATTTCATCTCTCTCCCAGTTGAAAGAGAAAGCCCTGGAAGGCAGAATAAAATAGAAGAGGTGAACAACTAGCTCTGCAGGTGGTGTCACGAAGAACAGTTTGACTTTTTGGACCATGGTCCACAGTTTCATGAAGACTTCTGGCAAGTGATGGGTTGCACTCACAGTTGGCAGGAATGTTTTTGCTAAGAATCTCAGAAACCTAAATTAGAAGGGCTTTAAAATCATTCATGAGGGGAGGGAGACAGTGTTTTGAGGGCAGGAGTTCATCAAGTACTGGAGATAATAGACTGAATCTTATAGGGAGAAAGGGGCAAATAGTACAGGAATCCAACAGTGGGAGGGAAATAATTTAAGCAGCTAGGGGATGTGTCTCTACACTAATACAGACAGCATGGGAAATAAACAGGATGCACTTGAACTCGTAGCACAGCAAAATAAATAAGATATAATAGGTATCACTGAAACCTGGTGGGATGAGTTTCATGTTTGGAATGTAGCAGGAAAAGAATAACAGTCGTACTCTATGTCACGCAGTTTACACCTGTGAAGAGATCCATGACTTAAATCCAGGGAGCCAGGTTGAGAACATCTGGATAAAAATTAAGGGGGAGAGAAAAAACAGTGATGTCATTGTGGGAGTCTACTACAGACCTTCAAACCAGACTGAGAACTTAGATGATGACTTCCTGGAACAGATGACAAAACACTCAGGAAGGAGAGATATAGTTGTAATGGAAGATTTCAACTACCCTTATATTTACTGGAAATCAAACTTGTCAAGAATATCAAGTCCAACAATTTCTTACTTGCCATCATAGACCAGAAGGTGGAAGAGGGAAAAAGGGGTGTGTGGCTATTTTAGATGTGGTCCTAACCAACAAGGATGATCTTGTTAGTGGGTAGAGGTGGAAGTGATCATGTTCTCCTGGAATTTACTATATCAGAATCCAAAACACCGTGTAGGTTGATAGAGGTCCATGAGCAATATTCATTTTTGAGGCAAACATAATAAAGGGACATAATCTTGTTTTAAAACTATCCTCTATAATCTCCTCTCTTGCCTTATGAGTTTTAAAAGTCATTTTTTTCCTGCAGGGCTGTCAGTACAGGTGGTACAGTATATATCGGGTGGTTCTTCTTCCTCTTTCTCTTATTCTTCTTTTTAAACCCAACTTAATGGAATTCACATTGTTATATATGAATCTGACAGAAAGAATTTAAGTCATTTTTAAAATGAATGCCACAGAAAGAGACATTGGCAGGATTGCCCATCCCTAGTTGAGGTCTAGAGATATTGCCAACATCTGGCATGATGGAAACCTCACATTCTGCACATTTAGCATGGCTTTAATGCAGGCATGAGCAATTTTATGGGGGCTTGAGGTAAGCTTTCACTCCAGTAGCCCAGGCTTCACTGTGGCACCTGGGATCACTAAAAGGGAAGGGTGTTGGAAGGTTTAGAGGTGGTGTGAGGGCGGGGCACAAACCCACACACCTGGAGACAGATGTGGGCCATTTTGGCTAATTTCTTTCTACATATTAGAAAAGGGGTGAGGATTTTGGACCCAGCCCCAGAATGCCCAAGCCAACATAGCCAATATCCCTCCTGATTGGGAAATTCTTACAATTGTAGTCTAAAAAGCTAGCTTTTCTGATTATAACCAAATCATGAACTGGAAATATACCATAAGCCTATTATCCTAACTTTTTGTGGAAGCTAGGGACATCAAAATTGTAAAGATTTACTTCAAGGAAGATATGTTTAGGATGAGAACATTGCTGTGAAATATGCTATTATTTCTCTTTCAGAAATCTTGTGGAAGATGAAAATTTTTACCCTCCTCTGCCTTGAATTTGTCCCTTCAGTGTCGTAGTCACTGTGCTTTTTTCCACCCTCGTTCTACCACTTCTATACTTCCCTTACTATTTCTGGAACATACTTAGAAGCCACCAGAAAAATCCTCAATCCTCAATGCATTCTAGAAAGGCACCTGGTATATTAGGAAATATATGTTCCAGATGAGATTCTACTTAGGAAGGAACTCTACCTTTTTTGAAATTATAAATTACAACTCGTGTTTCATTTACAACATAGGCTACATGTGTATATCCTTTGTTTGCCTCATTGGTCTTGGGTTCTTGGATTTAGTCACAGTAGCCTGATTACTTGTTGCACAGAATTTATTTTCGGGATTGCCCATACAACTTCCAGGAACTTGCAAAATTTTGTTGTAACAAGCTAGACATTATGCAACTTCACGTCTTTAAATATCAATGCCCAGGAGGAATACACCATCTCAGGTACTTCTGCCCAGCAGAGTGAGTATTTCTCCCATTGAATAAAAGGTAAGTTGCATATAAGACATTTCTTTCTTGTATTAAGTGAAGGTGTGTGCCTGTGTCTGTGTGTGTGTGCATGTGTATGTGTCTGTGAACTAACCTCTAATGGAGGGTAGCTTTTGGCCAGGATATTAGAAAATGTGGAATTTTAGAAGTACAATGAAGTGACAGTGTTCATAATCAAAACTGGTACCATGATCACAAAAAATATATACAATATGAAAAGCACCAGATGAAATGAATCAGTCTTTTATAGGATGGTATCTATCCTCACTTTGCAGAAAGTATCTTGTGGATTGTGGTCACACGTGAAAATACAATCTGTTATGACATATGGAAAAATGGAAACCACAACTCAAAATATGTTTCACACTGCCAACATTTCCAAGAATTTCGACCAATAATATTTGAACAGCATAAAACCAAGTGACAGCAGCCGTGCATCTGTATCAGTTGTGCACAAGGAAATCAGGATAAAGTTATGGACTGACGCATATGCCTTGTGTGACAAATCTATCTCATGAAATGCAAGTTGGGATGCTAAATTCTGCCTTCAGATTTGTGTCACAAGTTTATTTTTTGTTCAGTAAGCCTTGGCTTATGATAACCTCCTGAATGAGAGATCTCATTCAGAGTCAGCAATGGCTCTTCTCAGGTCTTTCAAAAATTGGGGCCATGGTTTCCTTTACTGAATCAGGCTATCTGTCATATGGTTTCCTCTGATTCATGATTTGTCCAAAGTACAATAGCTTCAGTTTGGCTTCTAGTCAGAGCCCAGGCTTCTAGCCAGCTCAGGACTCATGATTTGTCTTTTAGACATGGGCTGAATACAATTATTAGTCCCACTTAGCGAAGGTTCACTGAATCATAGGAACCTATGTAAGTGTGGGTTTACCACTTCCCCATTAAATTATAACCTGTTTACAACTAAGAAGTGGAATAAGCCAGGGGTGGGAAGTCTCATCATTGGCTATACTGTCTGGGGTTGCTGAGATTTGCAGTTTAGCAACATCCAGAGGATTGCACCCCCTCCCCACCCCCAATTAAGACTTGGAATGCTCAAGTTGAAATGCACAGGAAAAATTATTTAGCCTTTCTCTCCTTAGGTATGATTTTGATAAAAATAATCCCCCATACTGCTATTAGTAGGCACATGTGTAGACACATATATGAATGTACACATGCTCTCCAATGTTTCATTTTCAAATGGGTTCAGCCTGATCAACACAGACATAGTGGGAAAGCAATAGTGTTTCCTCGATCAGATAGCTTGTGTTGATCAAACAAGAACAAGTCTGTCTTCTTTATCTGCAATGAAATAGGACAGCATTGCTACACCTACCCAACCCAGCAAGCTTGCAGAGCAAGTCTGGTTGATATAGATGAGCAAGAGCCTGATTTTCTTATTTCCTCGAAAAAAAACATGGTTGAGCAAGCTTGGTTGATATAGATGAGCAAGAACCTGATTTTTTTTTCCTCAAAAAGACATGGTTGACAGTTAAGGTTTCTACTCTCAGTAACCACATTTGGAGGCCTGGAACTCGGCTGGATGAGACTAGACACAAATGAGATTTTTCTCTGGACAAGGACCTACTTTGTCCCTCTCTTCAAGGTTCATCTCAAGTTAGAAAGACACTGTCTCTAATTAACCATGGTTCTCTGTTCTACTAAAGCTTTTTTTTCTATTCTTATTTTAAAATTTTATTAATTTTTCATCACACATTTGCCCATCTACAAATATAATCGTTTTCCTCTGTTCCATCCAATATATTTCTATATGTTTGCTAAGTAACAACCTAGACTAAAATCCTTCGTACTTTTGGTACGGCATAAATATACACCATTTTATTTTACACAGTTTTACAAGCCATTGCACAGTGAGTGCCAAGACCCATTTGCCAAAAGTGCAAATAGTTTACTATCTACCAACTCAAAAGTGTGTGAGAAAAGGCACCATTACTGGCTGCACAAAGACCCCATTTCATAAAAGGTATAAAACTTGCACAATCATTTTTGTACTAGCCTAGTGACCCATCAGGATTCTAGCTTTTGGAGAAGTTTGAAAATGATGTAAGAGTCTGACTTGTTTCTGCAGCTGATTAGAAAATGAGAAACTACAGTTAATTAAAGATTTACTAAAGACTGGGAGTACTTAATTAAAAATTAATTTGATAGTTAATTAAATATTTCTGAGCTTACCAGCAAAGCCTTGCTTGCTATGGAAATATTTAAAATATCAAATCAGTTTTCTGAGTCACCGTTTTTATATCTCTACCACAGTGCTTGTATTGCTGATATGCACTCCCGGGCCAAGTCCTGTAAATATTGATGGCATGTCTTTCCTCAATGCTTGGCATATATGGCTGTAAATACTGGAGTTTGTGAGATAAACATCCTGCAAAATGAGTTTCATGCCCTTTAAAATTCCCAGATAGTCCCACTGCCTTGCATGTGCATTGGCATGATGGCACCATTGCTTTTCAGAGTTTTCATGGGTAACTTCCAGATGTTTTGGAATACACTTCCAGTAGTGCTAGATCAATTGTCATGCTGTCAGAGGCTTATGGCAATTGCAGTTCAAAGCATTTGGTTGCCTATCTTAGAAAGGTGGGTTGGACAACCTATGACTTTCCTAATGGACTGCAGTTTGCATCATTCCTCACCATTAACTTTCTTGGTTGGGGCTCTTGGAAGTTGCAGTCTAACACTGGTAGGCCATACATTGCCTACCCATGTTCTGTGGACTATATTAGGGTAAGCTTTTAATCAACCAAGGGATTTCTCTTTGGGAGCTTAGGCTATTAACATGTTCTTGTGCAAACTAAGGCTGCATATATATTACATATCATTGTCCTCTGCTATGGCCTCACAGGAAACTGAAGACATTGTCTTTTACACATTTTCCAGAAGCTTTGTTATGTAGTAAAGTGTGTGGTTCAGAAGTTACCTAATTCCTCTTCCAGAAAAAGGTGCAAATCTTTGCCTTACAAGCAATATCCTGGTTTACAAATACATAGGAAACTGATGTATGTTCTGACAGCTGAAAAACATTGAAATCACAGGTCAAAGCAAGTTTCATGGCGCTGACGTGTCAAAGTACAAACCTTCTTTCTAATAGATTAATTGGAATGGTAGTGATTATATAGGAAAGATACTGAAAACCCAATTTTATTCATTCTTAGGGAGAATAAAGATGCTTTCTCTGTTCTCTTTCAACAGCAGAGTAAAACCATCTGGTTTAGTTTTCATCTGGTTCAAAATTTTCAATTTTACAAGTAACTCTACTTACACTTCCCACAATCCCCCAGCCAGCATAGTCATGGCTATGCTGGCAGAGGTACTGTGGGAATTATAGTCCTAAAAATTACTTTTCCAAGTGTTGGTTATATCTCTTGGCTCTATGCTCAGCCTTCTTAAAAGAATAGGGAATGCAATCCACATATAAAGGTGAACATTGTGTGAGTGAATGGATTGACCTATAAGGACATGATTCAAAATTGATTACAATCTTCTTCACTAAGAATCCTGGTTTGCCTACAGAACAATTAGTTTCATCTTTTGCAGGTCAGTGTTAAAACTGCTATGTCAGGACAGACCATGCTAGTGTAACACTAGAGAACTGAAAACATTGCTTTGTGTTGAGTCAATATTATGATAACTTTATTAGTGCTTGGTTTCCATTAATTACATAGGTCAATCAGAACAGAGATACATTGATGTCTCCACAATTCCATATTGATCTTTGAAATGGCATTTTATCTTGGACCATTATCATGTTGTTACATGCAATGTTTTGATTTATGTATTCATCTCTCATCTGGTATGCAGAGAGTTATCATTGTATAGGTGCTTTTTGAAGTATATGGATGTGCTTGTTATTTTTTAATTAAAAGAAACCAAAAACACTGGAAGCAGCCATAGATGTTCGGATTCAATTGGCATAGAATTCCTTATCAAAAAAAGAAGACCTACTTTTCAATGTGATTTGTGACTGTGCTTTGTCAGCTCATAATAACCAAAAGACAAAATCTTCTCTACTGTCAGCTCTTATGGAGCATTGCTCATATTAGAAATTGATTTGCATGTACACAGCTACATGGTAAGCATTTGCTAAGGCTCAGTAAAGAGTAGCAACTGTCTCTTCCTGCCAAAAATCACCAGAGCAATTGTCAAAAATGAACTGCGTTTATATATACACGTTTTCCCTTTTTTCCCTTGGAGGGAAGACTTAAATACAAAATGATTTAATATTAAGCCTAACTAAACACCTGTTCAAGCAAGGTTATCATGAGTGATTGCTTGGTTTGGAAATAATGCTAACCCACTGTTAAGCTCTATGTGTCCAGACATATCCCCACATCTTCAAACCTCAATAAAATTGGAAGCATCCACTTTTCTTTTCAATTAATTAGTTCTTGGTCATCCAAATAGCAAGTTGTGTTTAGCTTTTAACTATGGTTTAATTGAATAAGCTAGACTCCTAAACCTCTTTTTCAAGGTGCTTCACTTCTCCTAAAAATATGTTGTGTTTTTGTTACAGTCACAGGTATATTTGGCTACACCATGGCAACCCTCATTGATGCAAACACTGAATTTGGTGTGGATCTTTTAAAAATACTGATGAAAGACAATCCTGAGGGGAACGTCTTCTGCTCCCCACTGAGTATCTCTGCAGCTCTGAGCATGGTCCTTCTTGGTGCCAGGGGGAACACTGCTACACAGATGGAAAAGGTAGTCATCCAATCACAATTCTGTTCAAGAGGTGTTATGAGACAGTAGCGTCCCGAGGTCTATCCATAATCCCAGCTATGAGGAAATCTCTAAGAAATGTTCCTGACTCATAGCTTAAACACACAAATTAAGAAAATGTGTTTGAAATGTTTGGAAATTTAGTGTGGGAAGAAAATGCAAAGATTCATAACCCATAGAAAACAAGGATGGGAAGAAAATGCAGGCAGGATTGGAAGAAACTCAATACAATCCAGAATGAGAGATTTTCACATCCCTTACTCTGAGGCTCATCGATGTCAATCAAGGTCTGGGATATTGTCTCCACCGGGAGAGGAATATATGTGTGTGTGGTTGGGCTTCAAGGGGATCACAGTCTTTAAGCCCCAAACAAAGAATACAGTACATTACAGTGACTTCCTAGCTTTGCTCTGACAAGCTGTGGATCTCCTCAAAAACTTATCACAGACTCTTCCATGAAACAGGGCCAGCACTGCCATGAGACAATGAATGAGCTGGCTACATCAGGGCACAGCGAGTGGCAGCAAGGTGTTGAAAATATAGAGTTATCTGTGCCAGAGCTCCTGTTCTGCACCTCTAAGATTACCTGATGCTTTTCGGTATTTTTGAGGAAGCTCTTCCCATTGTTAGTGTTGAACTGAGATTCAACTGGTAGCCAGGAAGGCTTCTGTGTAGAATGAAGGTCTGGAGTGCCACCCTGGTCTTCATACCAGGCAACAGAATGACAGTAGGTTTCCCCCAAAAAGAACTTGTCTACCAGTAGATCCCCATTATAGACACAGGCGAGTTGTCTTCCAAGGTGTATTTTCTATTCACATAGGGAAGGGGTGGGCAACTTCAGGAGGCCATGCTGGCAGGGGATGGCAGGGGTGGTACTCCAGTCCTTCTGGAATATATAAGATCTGTTTGGATGCAGTTCCATCGACTCCTGAGTCATCCCTTTGCCTTTCATCCACATGGATACTCCTGTGGGGTTTTTCACCGCCCCCCAGGCTAGTGAAAAAAATGCATGCCTTGATTTCATGGAGCACAATGAGGGGTTTCTCATTCTATGTTTTCTGTTGCAGGTCCTTCACTTCAATGAAATCACTGGATTCAGAAGCTCTAAAGATGTTCCTGTAAGAGTACTATCAGCCCTATCCTGTCTCTTTCACCTATTCCATTAAGGAAGAGAAAATGCAGATCTAGGCAAACTGCCCTTTCAAAATGGCAGATAATACTGAACCTAGAAGCAAATCCAATAGCAATTATCTGCTGTCTTGGAAAACAACGTGGTGCAGTGAGTGACTAAGAATTTTGAGGTGCAAGGTCTTCTGGTCCAAATCAGCCAAGGAATTATTCCATCCCCGAGCTACTTTACAAGCCTACTTTACAAGCCTACTATGTGCATTAAATAAATGATTCCTGGAAGGGGATTTGAGCATTTAAACATGTTACCGCCTCCCCTGAAAAAAAAGGAAAGAAAGAAAAAAGTTAAATGGAACTGACCTGTTTGCTTTTTAGCTTTAAGCCATTTGGCATCCAGAATAATATATTCTAAACTATATTTGGATCGATTTAGGGCATGCACCAAAAGACAATAATGTGACTCGTTTGTCTACTTTTCTGCAGTTCTGAAAATTTCTTTTTTTGACTGCGGTCCCCAGGATCCCCTTGGTGGCATGGCCAAATGTGTGCTGGTTGGAAGATCTTGGAATAGCAGTCCAAATAATCAGATTTAACAAGCTCTAAATTTGCACTATTTCAGTTAAGATTATAACTATTTGCTACCCTGTGAGCGCATTTTTGTGGGGCACTGTCACAAATAGATTGTTGGTTGTATTGGGGGTCTGTGCATAAGTGTGTGTTCTTAAATTCTGCATGGTGAATAGAAAAATGAAAGCAGACCTTAGAAACTATATTTGGTGAATGGCACCTCCCAGGCCTCCTGCAGACAGAAGGGTGGTTATGCTTGCTGTGTGGGGTATTATGAAAACTGTCATTGAAAATATCATGCAATGTTTCCAAACTCTGGTGTAAATTCTGATTTGGAGCCTGTGGTCAGCTCTCTTCGAAAGGAAGCAGATCTCCTGTTAAGCAGGTTTTGTTATTTGAAGGTTACTGGGACCCAGTGTGACAGACCTGGAGGGCCTCATGAACAGTTCAAGGTGCTCTTATCTGCTATCAACCAGCCTACCAAAGATTATGCTCTGAGCATTGCCAACAGGCTGTATGGATCAAACACTTATGACTTTCAGCAGGTAAGAAATCACGCCCTCCAGACCTCTTCACATATCAGTCCAGTTTTGAATGGTGAACAACATGGACCTCATGATTTTGGTAGAAGTGTAACTTCATCACAGCAGATTGGTTTTGGTTATCAAAATGAAACATTGGAAACCCACTGAAATCTGTAGGACTTAATGTTAGTCATAACTAACTCTTCCACTGATTTCAGTGGGTCTGTTTTGACCATGATGAAGTATGGATTCAACCCCGGCAAAGTTACTTTAGGTGGATTGGAACGTTTATGGTCTAATCACTCTTGTTAGATGTTTTCTCGTTGTGCCTTCAAGTCATTTCAGACTTGTGGCAACCCTAAGGTGACCCTACCACAGGATTTTCTTGGTAAGATATATGCAGAGGGGGTTTGCCTTTGCCTTTCTCTGAGACTGAGGGAGTAAGTATGACTTGCCCAAGGTCGCCCAGTGGGCTTCCATGGCTGAGCAGGGATTCAAACCCTGGTCTTGCAATGTCATAGTCCAACTCTCAAACAATGTCACCACACTGGCTTTTCCTGTTAGCTATATTTCCTTTTGTAAGACCATTTCCACACTAGACTATTATAGCGCCACTATTCTACTTTCAGCATCCTATGGAATCCTGGGGTTCGCAGTTTAGGGAGGGGCCGGCCAGCCCCTCCCTAAACTGCAAACCCGAGGATTCTATAGGATGCTGAAAGTGGAATCATAGCGCTATAACAGTCACGTGTGGAAATGGGCTAAGAATGATTAGCTCTGTTCAAATCTAATATTGCCATTCTTAACAAGGAGGTAAGTTACTGTTGTTGTTTTAAACGGCAGAAGGTATCACTTTGAATTTGATCTACAACAGGATAGTCTTGTTCTAACATCAGTGATATTAGACCTAAGCTTTGGAAAAGAATAGTATGAAGGATATGAAAGCCATCCTCCATCAGAAAAGGCATACATTCTGCTTTGTAAGAATAGGTAAAAGTTACTAAAAGTTACTTATTTGGACTTAAATTCCTAGGTACTTCCAATATGGATTTCCCTTATGGCCAATAATTATGCAGGTTGAGGGATTTTGGAAAATGTACTGTATTTGCTGGTGTATAAGACACACCCAATTTATACACTGGCAAATATTATTTTCCGGCATAAAAGACCACTGGTGTATAAGATGCACCCCATTTTCAAACAGTATTTTTTTGGGGGGGGGAGTGAGTCTTACATGCCAGCACATACAGTATTCCAAACACATAACTTTTCCAAGCTTCCAAGCGTGGGGGAAGAGACATGTGAAAATCTGCCTCTTTCTCTAATAAAGTTGGCCCACTGTATTCATGAGCAATTGGTTCCAGGACCCTTCGTGGATACGAAAAATTGTGCATGCTCAAATCAGCCTTGCAAGGTTTGCAGAGAGACTGCAAAGTCTTGTGAGGTAAGACTTACACAGTAAGTGTGTATTAAAAATGGTATAGGGCAGCCACAGAGACAGCAGGAAGATCTAGGTGTCTTAGCAGACTGCAAGTTGAACAGGAGTCAGCAGCGTGATACAGCAGCTAAAAAAAGCCAACACAATTCTATGCTGCATCAATAGCAGTATAGGTTCTAGGGCAAGGGAAGTCTCACTGTGTTCTGCTTTGGTCAGACCCCACTTGGAATATTGTGTCAAGTTCTGGTCCCCACAATTTAAGAAGGTTATTGACAAGCTGGAACAAGTCCAGAGAAGGGCTACCAAAATGGTTAAAAGCCTGGAAACCATGCCCTATGAAGAGCAGCTTAGGAAGCTGGTATGTTCAGCCTGGAGAAGAGAAAGTTAAGAGGTGACATGATGGGCAAGTTTAAATATCTGAAGGGATGTCATGCGGAGGATGGAGCAAGCTTGTTTTCTGCTGTTTCAGAATTTGGAAACAGAGCAATGGCTTCAAGCTACAGGTAAAGAGATTCATCTAAACTTTAGGGGAAAGTTTCTGACAGTAAGAGCAGTTTGACAGTGGAATATTCTGCCTTAGAATATGGTAGAGTCTCCTTCTTTGGGGGTTTTTAATCAGAGGCTGGATGGCCATCTGTTGAGAGTGCTTTGATTATGCATTTCTGCATGGCAGGGGGTTGAACTCAATGGGCCTTGTGGTCTCTTCCAGCTTTATGATTCTATGATTCTAAGCCCTGGCTGCCAAATGGGCCCTATTCTTGGGGCTTCCTCACCTGCAGTGAGCATGCCAGCCAGGCCCACTGGAGACTAGGGAGCCCGAAGAACCCAGCCTGCCTGGTAGCCAGGGCTTGCTGCTGCCTCTATAGCTGCCCTGCACCATTTTTAATATGAACTTACTGGATAAGTGTCATAAGACTGGCAGTGAGACAATGAAGCTTCATGAGGTGAGGCATCTCCACTAAGCCCTGCAATATTACAAACGGTGCCAGCTCTCTGCTTCTGCTTTGCGCTGAAACCCTGCCACCGCAAAGGCAGAAGCAGGCAGCTAACATGCTCCCCACTGCAGGTTCAAATGTACGGTACTGTGCACATTTTAATTTGCAGTTGCTTAAATTCATAGGTTCCAAGCTCACAGAACCAGCACACCCACTGAATTCTGGATGAATGCAACCACTATTTAACCAGTGGTCTAGCAGTCAGCTTTGAAGTGTAGGCAATCATCATAACAGTTCTCACGGCTGTAATCTCCAAGGAGAGTCAGAAATGAACTCTCCACTGGAAGTAGGTATTCGTCTTACTTGCCCAATGAATTCCGAGTCATACTGAAATACTTGGCAGGGAGAGAACACAGAAATATATTACTTCTGGAAAATCTTTCCTCTTCCAGAGGAAAGCTCAGAGGTAGGAGAAGTAAGAATGGCAGATGATCTCACATCTGCTCCTGTTAATCCAAAACTACTAGCTCTTCATCTCTGTAATTCTAGAACTAACATATCACTGAATTTAACAATTATTTCTTTATTTTCTTAAGAAGATGTAGGGCCTTTAGAAGCATTTTGAAAAATCAATGAAAAAAGAGATATGGTCATATTCCTGTTTCATGAAACTCTCTACTTCTTAGTAACAGTCTGCAGTAAAGAAGCATACTGGCAAGATGTTGGCCTTCCAGATGTGTTCAACTTTAACCCCATCATTCGTTACCAAGGGCCATGTTGGGTACTGCTAATAGCAGCTGAAATCCAGAACATCTGGGAGGACAAAGATCCCCCGGTTGAGTTTTAATTGAAGTGTTAAAACAGTGGGAAGTCAACATGAGGGAACAGATAGATAGAAATTCACATTTATTGTAAATGAAAATAATAATTATTTTATTATCTTTAACTCTGTACAGCAATACTTACACTGTACAAAGGAGCTGTACCATGGTGAATTGGAAAGAGTTGACTTTGCTCATGCAACGGAAGAAGTTAGAAAGAAGATTAATTCTTGGGTTGAAAGCCAAACAAATGGTAAGAGAGCATATAGCACGTCTCACTTAGTCTGCATCTGACCATGTTGTTTGTTTCTCTCCACTGCTCTTGAAAACTGATTTTGATTGAATGAATGAGTGAATGAAAGTTTTCTGCTATCTGAAAAGATAATCTTCCCCCCTTACATTCTTTTACAAAAAGGTAAAATCAAGGACCTCTTTCCTAGTGGAAGTATTGCTCCAGCAACAGCTTTGATCTTAGTAAATGCCATATACTTCAAAGGAAAGTGGAAGGAGGAATTTAATAAGAAGAGCACACGTGAAGAACCTTTTTGGACAAGCAAGGTACAAAATGACTAAAAGTTTGCAGAGATGGGAATGCATCTATTACAATCTTTCCCCCAATAATAACTGTCCTCTTCTGCATGGTAGAACACAGATTTGGAGTCTGGAAATGTTACATTTGTTTGACCTCCATCTCTCAGAACTCCTTGGCCAGCATGGTCATTGGCTATGGAGGCTGTGGGGATTCTAGAAGTTATAGTCATAAGCCTTAATCCAGTTGTTAGCTGCAAATAGAAGAATCAGTGGTATTTATGTACGAGTTGTCTCCTTAAGTTCTGATTGATTTAGTGAGTTTGCTCCAGTTGGGACTAAGGGCCTCCAAATATTTCTAAGATCTGCAAAGATCAAATCTGGGTTTTCCCACTAGCTAGGCAACTGGTAGCTTGCTGATTTAAAGTTTTGTTGACACTGGAAATCATGTCAGCTAGCTAATTATACTCAATATATCGTGTAGTATATAAAATCACCTAGACTATCTCTATGGAATAGGAGTAATGTTTAAAATCTGCTTTATTTATTACAGAATCAGAGCAAACCAGTGGAAATGATGTTTCAGACAAACGAATTTAATCTGGCTAAAATAAAAAATCCACCCATGCAAGTCCTTGAGCTTCCTTACCAAGGTTGTGAACTAAGTATGTTCATTCTTCTGCCAGATAGCAAAGAAGCTCCAGACCAGGTATTTTGATTTGATTTCTAAAATTGTTAGCAAAGGAATTTAAATGAACTGTATTAAATTTAAATTCAGATAAACTTTGCAGTTGTACTTATCTTTCTGATAGTCTAAAAACTATGACCATTTCAGCACTGCACTGTTATAATGCTATTATTCCACTTCAACAGCTTATAGAATCCTGGGGTTTGCAGTTTAAGGAGGGGCATTTAGAATTCTCAGCCAGAGAGCTCTTTGGCCTCAGTAAACTACAAATCCCAGAACTTGACAGGATGTTAACAGTGGAATAATAGCACTACAACAATGTAGTGTCGAAATGGTCCGAGAAGATTAAGGTGAATAAGAGAATCAGCATAGTGGAGTGGTTTGAGCATTGGATTGTGAGTCCAAAGACCAAAGTTGGAATCTGCACTTGGCCATAGAAACTCACCAGGTGACCTCCAACAAGTCACACTCTCTCAGCCTCAGAGGAAGGAAAAGGCAAACCCCCTTTGAACAAATCTTGCCAAGACAACCCTGCCATAGGTTTGCTTTAGGATCACCATAAATCAGAAACTTCAAGGCACAGAACAACAACAACATGAAAACAACTACAACAACAAGGGTGAATAAGCCACTAAATTCCCCACCCTTTCTTCTCTACATTGTGTGTTTTTATTTTTAAATACTTCATCAGTATCAATTCTCTTTTTTGTTTTATAACATTAACTCTGGGCACAGTAATCTTATAGACACTGAATACCATACCAACATAATACTGTTGATATGAAATATTTTTGGGTTCAGATAACATGAATAGATTAATAGATTTAATAACCCATTCCTTATCTGCTCTGTGCTAGTAAACGAACAAAACAAAGCAAGCAATTTTTTTTATTTATGACGTTTACTGCACTTTGAAACAGCCCAGTTTCCTTTGCCTGAATTTGTACATCCAATTACACTACAGTTTAGTGTTACAAGAATGAACTACAGTGATCCTTGTCTTGTATACTCCCTCATCTCTCTCCTCATCCATCACGGCCACAAAAAATGCAGATTTCTATTCCACTCTCCTATTAGATCTACAACTGTGGTTAATTGAAACTAAGGATGGGGCAAATCCAGAATTTTCCAAATCCGAATCCCTGGAAGGTTCTGGGAATCCACGACTCTCATGAATCTTAAATCTTTCGAATCCTTTTTTAGAAAGGGGTTTAAAAAGCAAGAGAAAAAAAGCACTTCTACTGAAAAGTGTTTTTGAAGCAGAATTTGACATCTTTGTTTAATGAAAAACAAATTAAATAATATTCAGTTAAGGAAACATACCCATACTTCTTATTAAGAAGATACAAATGCAATTGACATGTTCATCTACTACAGGAAGTACATAACTCCTAAGTCAAAAGAATAGAGATTATTATCTTGCAGAGGGAGGTAGCTTCAGGGACAGGCAGCCCGAGTGGGCACAGGCAGCTCAGCAGGCACAGGCAGCCCCAGCGGGCACAGGCAGGCCAGTGGGCACAGAAGCACAAGCAAGCACAAGCAACAGCCCCAAGGAAGAGGCAGCCTCGTATGCGCAGCTTTATGCCGCAATTTTTGTGCTCCCAGGGGCCCGCCGGCCAATCAGATCTTTGGCAGACCCCAGAGGTGCCAATTTTTCAAAACCCCATCACCTTCTTCCACGTGAGATTGTGCTCCCCGCCACCTTCTGCCACCCACCCTGGGCAAGATCAGGCCGGTGGCTGGTGGGAGCAGAGTGGGGAGCACGAGACTGTGCTCTCTGCCACCTATTCCCACCCCCCCCAGGCAGGATTCGAAAGATTTGGTTCGCCTATTTTGGTGGGGGGATTTAGATCCCCGAATCTCGAATGCTTGCCCAGGATTCGAGGATTCAAGGATTTGAGGATTTGGTTGGCCCATCCCTAATTGAAACAAACCAGCTTTGGACAATTGACTTCATACATCTATGGCCTTTTCCGCACCGGGCTATTTAAACGGTGCAGAGCCACCTCCAACGGAGGTCTTCTGCACTGTAGAGTGGACTGGGGCGGACTACTTTTTGTAGTTCCATACCTCAGTCCACTCTGGAGCGACCAGAACTGGTCGCGCGGTGTGTTTTTTAAAAACCTCTTTTTAGAGGTTTTTAAAAACCATGGACCGCGCAACCCCGAGCCGCTCCGTCGCCCAGCTCTGGAGCAGATTTGCAGGCGCGCGCAAGAGCGTGCCTGCAGATCTGCCGGGGGCGGGTTTCCAGCTGGCGAGCTTCTCCGGTTGGTGGAGAGCCTCCACCAACCGGAAGCCGCCATTTGGGACGCCGGAGGACTGTGGAGCAGTGAGCTCGCACTCCTCCTCGTCGCGACGGACGTGCCCGGACGAAGTTAAAATCCGGTGAGTAGCGTGTTCCGTCTTTTCCCCCACCACATCTGGAAAGTGCCTATGTCTTGCATCACATGTTAGCAGCGGGTGGAGTGACAACCCAAAATGAGTAGGGGTCTCTCTGCTTACCTGAAAAAGGAATGAAGTTGAACTATAACCTTGATAAGATGCTCCTCAAACCACAGCTTGGGGCCTTTCTGCTCTACACTATTATAGGGCTGTTATTCCACTTTCAACATCCTATGGAATCCCGGGGCTTGCAGCTTAGGGATGGGCATTTAGAATTCTCAGCCAAATTACTTTTTGGCCTCAGTAAACTACAAACCCCAGAATTCCACAGGAGGTTGAAAGTGGAATAATACCACTATAACAGTGTAGGGTGGAAAGGCTCTTAATTATTTTTCAAGCCCTTCTCCTTGAGGAAGAATATTAGGGAGAAGCCTCATCCAAAGATCCTGCAGGTCAGATGGTCCAGGATAGTGGGCCAGTTTCAGCCCATGGGTTCCTCAGCCGTATTTTAAACTTAACTAGTTTGAAACTAACCATAGTTAATTGTAGCCAGAGGTTTTCGGTCCAGATGACATGACAAACTGTAGTTAAGTGAAAGCAATATTAAAAGCATTTGACCCTCCTTGCCCAAGAAAGTGGAAGGAGAGAAGACCAGGTAGGTGCAAAGCTCAGTGCAGCCTTTTCATTCTGATCATGTCAAAACTACACCAAATGCAATGGTTTAAAATGATTTGCAGCTTCTAAAAAAATCAAGACAGCAAAGAATTGGTGTTGGAGTGAGATAAATTTATTTTATACTTTCTTTACGCCGTTCGTTCAGAATTTCCACATAATATTTTCCATGGAAGCGGTGTCTCCGCAGAAAATTTGATTTTCATAGCATTTTCTCAAGCTACAGCTTTATTGCAAAGATTTTTCAAATGATTTTAAGACAAACGTTATTTGTTTTAATAATGCCTATACATTTTCACAACTGTATCTTTTACTCTTCCATCTGCACTGTTTTTGTTGTTTTCCTGCCAGCTTGAAAGAGAACTCACGTATGCAAAGCTGAAAGAATGGACCAGTCCAGCAAACATGGAAAAACAAAATGTTATGGTTTTTATGCCAAAGTTCAAACTGGAAGAAAAGTATTCACTCACACCCACTTTACAAGCCATGGGGATGACTGATGTCTTTGTGGGGGGAATAGCTGACTTATCAGGCATGTCAGGAAAGATGGGCCATAGACTGGCTGTGACCAAGGTACTTCATAAAGCTTATGTTGAAGTCAATGAAGAGGGTACAGAGGCAGCTGCTGCTACTGGTATAGAAACTGGTTTAACAAGTACAGGAATTATTCCAGAGTTTAGAGTTAACCACTCCTTCATTTTCTTCATAATACAGAACAAAACTGGGAGCATTCTGTTTAGTGGCAGGTGTTCTTCACCATAACTAAGAGATGCTGAAAATACAACAAGCAACTCTTGGTTTCTTGGTGGTGGAGCCAGCATGTTAACAGTGCTGAAAGAAATAAACATATTCCAAATTTAATTTTCTTCCTGTCTAACATAGCAAGACTCTAGTCTCTTAAGAAACAAGAGGAGAAAGAAGCTTGATCTGTCTTTTACATACATAGGCAAATGCATTGTAACCCATTCATTATTGGCATGTCTGTCTTCCTCTTTTCTCCATTTAAAAGGGAAATGGTATATGTAGTACAGCTATAGACTTGGGCACGCTTAGCTGAGGGGACTCCATTGCATCACACACAGCTGGCACCTGGACCAAACCAAACTACTGAAGTTGAATCTTATGATGATTGCTTATGAATCCATTGCAGGATTTACAGGGAATTCCAACTCACAAAAGCTTAGCAGAGTCCATAAGATGTACATCTTGCCAGAGACTTCATCTCACAAAATCTTGGAGGCCATTGAATTTAGTCTCTTTTCATGGCCTCTTCAGAAAGTTGTTGATACCTGGACTTTGGCTGGTCCCTTGCAGAGCCAGGAAGTAATTTTGTTATCTCATTGTGGAATGCTTTTCACCTCCCCTAGGGACTACCCATAGAGGCAGGCTTTTTGAGGTTGCTGGTTAGACTGTCTTCTCTAGGATGGTTTGGAACCTGGATATGCTGCCTATGTCATAACTGGCGGTGGGTATTAAGGTGTGTGAGAGAAAATCGGTGAAATAAATAAATTGGAATGGGGATGAATGGGGAAGAGGTGGTGGCTGAGGAACACTTGCAGCTTTTTTTAAATCATTTTATTCAGTTTCACATATAAAACATACATTTATAACTGATAACTTAATTGAAATATTTCTGCTCATCCACACTGATCTAGTTTCCATTATCAATATTTCTTATCATGCTTATATTATTGAACTACATTTAATTGCTAATATTACTCACTGATTCTTGCCTTTCCATCTCCATATTCTCGCTTCATGATATATAACCTGTAGCCCCCTCCTAACTTATCTTAAATGATGAATTACAGATTTCCATCTGGTTACCCAGCAATTACCCACTACCGTTTACAATTTGCCATTCTCTTTGTATCTCATCGTCTGATTTCCCTTTAATCTCTGAGAGACCATATCAGCATTTTGAACACTTGCAGTTTTAAGGAACTGAAGGATAGCTCCTTGGTGGCTGGGCTACCTGCCACCAAAAATTGGTGGTGGGTGGTTCTTGATTGAGCCTGGGACATGCTGATAGAGCAGGCAATTTAATAACACATAGGCCATTTCCGCACAGGGTGAGGGAATCACCCCGTGATGCTACTCACCGGACTTTTGGGCTCCCCGGTCTGGTCCACACTGCTCCGGAGCAGTGCATGGCCACCGCTCCACAACGCTCCGGGGACGAAAATGGCGGCTTCCGGTTGGTCGAGGCTCTCGACCAACTGCTGAAGCTTGCCAGCCTAAAGCCCGTCCCTGGCAGATCGCAGGCTCGCACCAATGCGAGCCTGCGAATCTGCATAAGGGAGTAGACTCGCACTGGCGCGCTCCGTGCTTTTGAAAAACCTCAAGAAACAGGTTTTTCAAAAGCACGCTGGACAACCACTTGGGGTCGTTCCGGAGCGGGCTGGGGTGCGAATCTACGTTAAGTAGGTCCAGGTGCAGACGTCCTCCCTGCAGTACGCTCTGCACCGTTTTAAAAACCCCGTGTGGAAATGGCCATAGAGAGATGGATCAAAATCCTGTACTTTCTCCCCTCTTTACCTTTGCATGTTGTATTGTACTGTTAATAAAAGCTGTGGCCTTTTATTCCAATTATGGGTGCCTGTTTATTACTTTCAGTGAAAAGGATTTAGCGCTGGTTGCACTGAAGTTCTTCTCACAGCAGAAAAGGCCTTACATACATAGGACTATAACCAGAAGACATTTCAACATCTTTTACCCACGGGGGAAAGTAGAAGAGTACAGCACCACTCTCCCCATCCACCCACCCAATTCCCTAGAAGAGATCCTGTAAAGGTTGCAGAATAAAATAGCAAGATTGACTTGTGAAGAACTCCATTTCCTTCTTGTTATGCATAACATGTTTCTAGTATAATTATTTCTATTTGGAGAGAATAGTCACTCCTTGTCTTTCACACTACAGAATTAGAGGACTATGTTTTGATAACCAACCATGGAATAACAAGACTAGACATAGATGATTGGGTTAAATAAGTGCCATTTTATTTTACATAATCTATTTAAGATGCCTTGACCTGGAAATGAAGCAAGAGTGGGGAGGGACCTGTTGTGGGTCCAGCAGAGGCCAGGTGTTAACTTCTTGACAACCTCCCCTAACCTTCCCTTGGGTGAAACACCTCAGCCTCAAGGGCAAACCAAAATAGTCTGTGTTGCTCCCTAGCTAGCTGTAACTGGAAGGTCACTGAAGAGACTCTTACTCAAGCCCCAGAACTCTCTCTCAAGCCCCAGAACTATAAGTGAGAACCTGGATCTCAAGTTAACCTCAAGGATAGCCTCCTTCCCCAACCCTCCGGGCCCCAGAATCCCAAAACGGGAAGTTTCCCTTCACCAAAAGGGTGCCAAAGGTGATAATTGAAGACTTGTATTCTCCTACTACCTGCCACGGACAAGGGACAAGCATCTGCCTAGTCCCTTTCCACCACCAGGCAAAATAATATGGTCCTTACCCCCTGTTGCAACTTCTCCAAAAACAATATATACCCTTCAACAGATGAACGTTATTGGCCCAGTAGAGTTTTAGCCATTGGAAAACTATGGTAGGCTATGGGAGAAAGTGGTCCAATCCCATGCCCCTTGGCAATACAAGGTTTCCTATTGATTTTTCTCCAAGCAAGGTCCATGTACCTTCTCCACACCACACCTGGCAGGGCAAAATGGCAGAAAAAAACAAAAGAAACTCCAGGCCAATGAAGTCTAATAAGTTTAAAATCTTGCAATGCCTGAAAAACTAGGACCTTGCTCTTCAGCAAGCCCAAGTCATTCCTACCAAGGTGAATGTCTAAAACATCAGGAGGAGGTCCAGTGTGCTCCTCACACAGGAGAGGAAGCAAACTGCTCCACAGTATGCCTCTTCTTCCAAGCCGCTCCACAGCGGAAATATCATTCAACCTCAGTGGAGCCTCAAAATGTCAGCTTTGGGCCTGGTGCCCTGCCCAGAACACCACACTGTGGCTGCATATTGGTATCTTCTGCCTTGCCGCACAGCACCTAGAATCTAACAGAGAAAACAAGAAGAAAATTAGTTGAACTAAACAGTCTCAGAACTTGAGACACATGTCCCTCCTTGCAGCCAAAGATTTCCAATGCCCAATACACTTGATGTATTGTGGGCCAAAGCCCACCACTGAAACATGCTAAAAGAATGGGTGCCAAACTTAACCCCATACCTGCCTATACACTGCAAGACCTTTGAGGTAACCTTCCAAAATTAATACCTAGTGAAGGATGAAAAGTCAAGGTGACAAAACAACAGTCCTGGTCTGTTCCCCATGAGACGCACATAATGCTGCAGAGCTCAACCAAGATATAAAGCCAGGTCAGAACACAATTCTAATTGCAACTTTCACCCCCACCCCTTTCTAATTAGTTTTGGAATGCCTGATTTTCAACACCACAGCCTGAACAATGAATTCTAAATCAGCAAAGGCCAGAGCTCTTCCATCTCCTTTAGCCAACACAACAAATTCACTAACGTGCAACCCCCCCAAAAAAAACACAGTCAATGCTGTAGCATGAAATGAGATTATCTCATAAACAGAACTGCATATAACAAGCCAAATATTGCCTGAACACCTAAGCACCTCTAGAGACAATGGCTCGCAGCTATCCGCCACCCGATCATGCTCGCTAGTCCAACCCGCCAAAGCCTTATGGACTCTGAAATCAGATGTTGAATCCTCATAATCCTGTGCTTTAGCAGCAAAAGTCAAAACCAACAACCTAGATGGAATAGACTGAGAGCCAAACCCCTAGCTTTTAAGTACACACAATATTGTAAGATGTGTTCCACAGGAACAGGTTGAGAAGCCTCCAACCCAGTAATTTTCCTGGAATGTCCAAATTCTTTCCCAGTCCTCTGATAACCACACCTTGTGCTAGGGGGTAAGGAAAGACCAACGGCTCACACAATCTCATCCCTCCAAATCTTCATAGGTTTATGAGCACAGGAACTGGTTCGGAGTCTGCTTCTGGGGCAAGTTGTCTGAAGCACTCCATCTGTTGGCAGGAAAGAGCATCAGCTATCCCATTATCCACACCAGCCCCCTGGAGCACTGTCAAGAAGATGTTATAACGGAAATACCGCAAAACAAAGGCTCTAACCAGGCATATAATCCTAGGGGGTCTGGAGGACATTGTGTTAATAACCTGGACCGCTACCATGTTATCACATCAAAAATGGACAAAAGAGTTGGCCAGTTTTTCAGCCCAAATCCTAACAGCCACCACAACCGGAAAAAAATCGAAAAAGATCAAATCAATCACCAAGCCAGCCTGACCACATTCCTTCAGCCAAGGCTAAGCACATTGGTGCCCTTTAAAATAAACTCTGAAACTCTGGCATACCAAGAGGAGACAGCATTTTCATCACTACTATCATCCCTCTGGAAGAGCTGCTGTTTGCCAGCTGACAGAAGAACAGCTACTCCCCTTCAGGACCAGAACCAAGCCTCCAGGTGCTGGCATAACCAGGACAGCCTCCTGTCATACTGAGTTTACTTCCGGCCCCCCCGCCCCCAAGCCTGACTTCTCCCCTTGAAAAGGAGCAGGAAATTCCCCAGCGTTCACTAATTTCGCATGCTGCCACCACCCACTGAATTCTGAATATACTTGTAACTGAACAGGACAGTGGGACCCTGTCAGTGAATTGCCAATCTCTATGCTCAAGGACCTTTCCTTTCCCTCCTCCTTCTGAGTGAGAGAAGTTCTATCTAAGCGTGTGCCGAAGAATGGCGTGGGAATGGAGAGGAAACAGAGGTTTTACAGAAAAGCCTTTATTGTAAGGCATGCAAGTAAACAAGACAATAATACCCATGAGAGGCTCCCCCCTCCCAGGTACGCTTAAGTTACAAGTAGTTATAACAACAGATACATTCTTAAGATCAGCCAACCTCCAAAACAATAAAAAGCCCTAACGCGACTAACTACCTTATTCTAGTTACTCACATTTGGGTTCACAGGCTTAGATGGTCTAGGAGAGGAATGAGACCAGGAGGCGAGGCCTAGGCCTGCAGCCGACTACTGGCACAGATCCCATCTCCAGGAGGTTCCTTTGTTGACTCTCTGCCACGTGGCCTCTCAAGGATTTTTATAACTTCTCCTTCGAAGCATCTCGAAGCATCTCGAAGATGCTCACCTCTCTTCCCTTGATTGGGCCATTCTCCCCCTGTGACCTGTGAGGCTGACCCACAGTAAAAATGTAACCTAATCCCAACACCTCATTAACCCTTGGTTTACCTGAAGAGGGAAGCATCCCCCTTCAGCCAAGTCTAGATAATGGGAAGCCCCATTATCACACCTCCATCTGCTCCCCTGCCAGGACAAGGATATTTGATTGTTGGTGTAAGAAGAACAGCCTCGCCAGTAAGACTAGCCACCTTGCTGGGAGCAAGCATCAGTTGCCTTGCCAAAGAGTGCCACCCATTTCAAGCCTGTTTGGTGTCTGGATTGTCTTATTGATTGTTGCTGCACATTATATACCAACTGAGGGGAGGCTGAAAACAAGGGGCATGAAATCACAGAGAGTATGAGATGTTGAAATCACAACTGGCCTAAACCAAGAGGACAGTTTTGATTGTGTCTTGAGATACTGTTTTATGTTGGAGCCCCATCGGTACATTACTGGAGAATTCTACCCATATGTAGATATTATTTATGGTAATACTGATAAGTCAGATGTCAGTGAGAGTGGCAGCTGTAAGACTACCCACAAGGTAGTGGTGGGAACATAATGTGTTACTATTCAATTGGCTATAAGGCTATTGGGCTTACTCACATTTAGTGTGAGTAAGGCTATGCTGGACTAGCCAAATACCCAGTTCTATGAACCTGGTATGTACAAAATGGGAACCATTGTGTAGTGATTTTTTAGAGCTGTGTCACTATGTCGTTAATAGTGTAATTTGTATTTAGTGTTATTGTTCATTGTTGGCATAAGTTTAATATGTAAAGGAAATGGGGCGGCAATACGAGAGAGAGAGAGAGACATGAAGATGTCAGGGTGATGTGTTGTTATAGAGGAAGGGGAGAGAAACATTTAATACCTGTCTTACCTTCCAGTCATCCTGCATTCCTCATGAGCCTGGAGAATGAACCAGGCTACCCACAAAACCTCACCTTGCTCCTGCATAATACCAGGTCAGTTAAAAACAACATGCATACAATTTATGATCTCCTTCCTGATGAGGAGGCTGACCTGGTATGTTTTGCAGAAACTTGGCTAGGAGGTGACAGCTGCCCAACATGGGTGCAGGCTCTCACAGCCAACACTCACTGTGTTAGTGAGCAGGTGAAGGAAAGTGGGCAGAGTAGCTGTGCCCTATAAAGACCATCTTAACCTGACCAGATTACTTATTAGGAAGCTGAACCACTTTGAGTGTGTATACCTGAGCTTGAAGATCAGGGATAGGCTGGGGATTCTATTAGTGTTTTGTCTGCCCTGATGCCTAAGAGACTACCTGGCTGAGCTCACAGAACTGGTCTCAAAATTGGACTTTTGGTCTTGGGTGACTTCAACATTTCGTTTGAAACCAATCTGTCAGGTGTAGCTCAGGGGTTCATGGCATCCATGACAAACATGGAAGTATCCCAACTGGTTTCAAGGCCCACACATTCATCAGGTTACACCCTTGAAGCTGTTTTCAGTTCAAAGGAGGCAAGTGTGTAGGCAGAAATGATTAATACCTCTGAGTTGTCAAAGACAGATCATTTTCTGGAGTGAGTTAGCACCATGGCTTCTATCTGTCCCTGCAGGGTTGGTGGACCTATTAAGATGGTCCACCCTCAAGATGAACGAGTGAAAGAATATGTGATCAACTGGAGCAAAGAATTTTGGGTATACTGTATACACAAACCAATGAGAAAGACTATGGACAAAAGAAATTAAAAATACACCTTGCTATGATTTCCAAAAACATTATTATAAAATGATGTTACGCTGGTATCTTACATCAGAAAGACTTTCAAAGATACATAAAGAGATGAAGAATAGTTGTTGGAAGTGCCAAAACCATATTGGATCATTATATCACATGTGGTGACTTCTGATACGGCTGAACAGTTTAGGAGAACAATACAGAATATGATTCAAAAAATCTTGAAATGCCAAACCAGTAAGAGTTTTGAATTATTTCTACTAGGACTCTAGGACTTTCCCACCTAATCCTCTCTGAACATATGACCTGATCATGTCTGAGGTCACCCTGTCCTGGTGTATGTGTACAGTCAGTGCACTTTCAATGTATTTCAGCTGTGGTATATGTCCAATTATGAAAATAGCACATCCTGCAGAGTATGGGTGTATGGTGTGGTAACACTCCCATGCCGTGAGGATCCAAAGAGGCTGTGAAGATCCAAAGAGACATGTGAGGGCACTATCAGACCTTAAGCAGTCCCTGACTCCACCCCCTATAACATGCAGCATTCTGGTACCCTGTGCGAGATGCAAATCACTCTGGTTTCTCCCATGGAGAGTATTGAAATCCTACCCTCCCTCGCCACATCATTCACCACACGAGTCCAGGTAGGTACTCTCTTAAAGTGCCAGGGAATTCTGTGGTTTGTTATTTGGAGAGGCATTCTTATTCTTATTTATTGGGAGTAAGGAGATATGGGAGTGGGGATAATCTTCTAAATTCTTGGGTTAGTATGCTTAGTGTGGTTGGAAGTTGCCCAATCCTGTGCCAGATCAACCATCCAGTTTCCAGATTTTGAATGCAACAGGACTTTGCTCACAATAGGATGACTTGGTGGCAAGGGCACAGCTGGACAGCAAGATAATGGCAATAAAGATATAAAAACTGAATATATATATTTTTTTGCCCCAGTGGTGGTGGTTAGCCGTCTCATCAGGAAATCTAGGGGTGATTTGAATTGGGCAGCCCCCACCCCCATGTTTATTCCTTTTCTTTCATCTGCAAGATAATTATACCCAGCATTTTGGAAAGACTATCCTATAGGACATGTGGGTTGTATGTCTTTTTTCTTTCTTAAATTCTGCCTTAAACTAAGAGGAGTTGTATGTATACATCAAATTAAAGGCACAGACACTTTCCTCAGGATTACCAGACTGGCAACATAAGGGAATGGGAATGGTGGAGAAAGGTAGCAAAGGAAACATGAGAATACCAGAATGGAAGGTTTGAGGCAAAGTATGGGAAGGAAAGGCATGTGACTTCTCAACAACCTCTGGCCCTCTGGCCAGTGGATGGAGCTGTAGTGTTCTTCGTCTTACCTCAGCACAGAAAAAGTACACTGAAGCAGGAAGAAGCAAGCAAAGACTATATAGACTTAAGTGGGAAGTTGTCTTAGTGGGAGAAGAACATACCCTACAATTTACCCAGTGCAAATTTCCCCCTACTGTGTGAGAACACAGTTCCTTGAAGGAGAACTATACCATTGGGTTAAAATTATTATCATTTCTTGACAATGTTTAAAGTTATGCAAGTCACTTCAGTAATAAAGAGAAAAGAAAGAAATAATGAGGAAGAGACAGACATCACCAGGAAGAGACATGTATCACCAAACTGTGATCACGTGTGTAGAAAATCCCTGTGGGAAAACTTGACCATACTCATATTCATATTCTGCACCATGCAAATGAGGAAATAAAGCTTATAGCTTCTTATGAAAGAAAAGGCATGGAAGCCTTCCATTTAGACATACCAAGTTGTGTCATGGTGATTGCTCAAGGCAGAAGCTTTGTGCTATGCTCTTTTTGAATGTCTTAAAAGCTTAAGAACTTGAGAAAAGCATGGACATCTGGCATTTCTTACTCCATATATGGTAAAAGTATTGTTGTAGAAATCTGAACATCACTTTGCTTGCATGGGACATTAATTCAACAGTCCTTTGGTTACTACAATCCCAAGTGTCCCCTTTTTTGGGGACTGGAACATATATGGAACGTTTCCAATCTGTGGGCCATTGTTTTATTTTCCATATTGGTTGACAAATTTTAGTTTTAATCATCTGTGCAGGCTTCTCTTTCTTTTTGGCTTCAGAGAGTATCTTTTTACATTCTTCCTCACAATGTCCCTCATTTCAGTCCAGAGTTTCAGTCTTCCAGTCCATTAGGCTTATTAGTGCAAATCTATCTTTTACATTATCTCTAAATTCTTCAGGGATGTTCTTCAGGTTGTATTTTGGCATGATGGTTTGTTTAAGATTCTTCTTTAACTTTACTCTGATTTTTGATATTAGCAAGTCATGGGCCCTTTCCACAACTCACCGTTTTGCGGAGGTGGGGTGCGTGGATTGCGCGAGCAGCCTCTAGCGAGAGGCTCTTGTGTCCTGGTTCCTCCAGCTCCGCAGCTGCTGCCTGCTCACGCGAGAGCCCCTCCTCTTCCTTCCACAGTGCATCCTGGGAGTTTCCCAGGCTGCGCTGGGGCAGGAAGCGTGAGTGCTGCAGCTCCGGAGCTCTGCACGCACGGCAAGTGCGTGCAGGGCCTCGGAGTGATGTGCGATCGTGCACCATTTTCAGCTCACAGCTGAAAATGAAAAAGTGCACAATTGGCGCCTGCCAGACCCTGGAGCATTGCGTGATTGCGAGTGCGTTGTGTGGACTGGAGGAGATTCCACTTGAACCTCAGGAAGAACTTCCTGACGGTCAGAGCTGTCTGGCAGTGGAATATGCTGCCTCAGAATGTGGTTGAGTCTCCTTCTTTGGAGGTTTTTAAGCAGAGCCTGGATGGCCATCTGTTGAGAATGGTTTGATGGGTGTTCCTGTACAGCAGGGGGTTGGACTCGATGGCCCCTGGGGTCTCTTCCAACTCTATGATTCTATGGACCGCTCCTCACAGTCGCGCGACAGTTGAGGGACCCTTTTGCATGGCAAATGCCATTCGAAAAGGGCCATGGTCTGTGCCACAGTTAGCTCCTGGTCTTGTTTTTATAGAGAGAACAGAGCTTCTCCATCTTCTGCTTCTGATTATGTAACCTATTTTGATTTTTATAATGACCGTCAGGTGATGTCCATGTTTAGAGTCACCTCTTTGGTTGCTTGAAGAATGGGTTTGCATTGAACAAACTGTTGAACTTGCAAAATTCAATCAGTTACTCTCCTGCTTCATTTCTTGATCTCAGCCCAATTTTTCCTACAATCTTTGATTTGTTTAGTTTCCTACTCTTACATTCCAATCACCTATGATAAATAAGAAGTCCTGCTTGGTGTGTGCTTAATATCCTCCTGGACTCCAGCATAGAAGCTTTCAATTTCTTCTTCTGCCTTCTGTAGTCAGAGTGTAAACCTGGATTATAGTCATACTGATGGGTTTTCCCTGTGACCTATTGAAATTATTTGGTCAGATTTTGCAGTACATCTTTTTGACTGTTTGACTACATCTCTCCAGACTATTAGTGCCTCTACATTTCTTCTTAGATTTTCATTTCCAGAGTAAAAACAGAGTGTGATTATCTGACTCAAATTGGTCCATTCATTCCCACTTTAGCTCTCTTGTTTCAAGTATTGCAATGTTTATATACTCATTTCTTATTTTGCTATGTCTAGCTTCCCCAGATTCATGCTTCTCACATTCCATATTCCTACAATATATGTTGTGCAGTTTGATGCACAACTGTTGATGCATCAAGAGTTGATTGTCCTTTCAGCTTGAGTCTAGCTGTGTCATTAGCAAAAACACTACTTGTAGTTGTCCTCTGCTCTTCCCCAGTAGCTCATTGAGTGCCATTTGCTGCTGGCACTATCTCTTGTTTCATTTTGGATTGTCTCATCATAGGATTTTTGCAGTAAAAGAAATTCAAAAGAGGTTTACTGTGTCTCCTAATGTGCAGGGTTAGCTATGGTGTCACCTTCGTTGGCTCTGACAGATCCTCCACCAGTGTTACTCCCCACTACTGCTTGAACAACCACAAAAACAAAATCAAATTCCAATATGGCAGTCCAAAATACAAGATTAGTTTGATAGATTTCTGTAGGAAAAGTTCATTTCTGAAGCAAATATATTAAAGGGGTACCATGTGCTCATAAAATTTGGACAGATTTATTTCAAGGAAAATATGTTTTGGATGAGAATATTAATGTGAAGTATGATATTTATTCTATTTCAGAAATCTTATGGGAGATGAAGATTTCCACCCTCCTCTGCCACCACCCTCCTCTGCCTGTCCCTTCAGAATCATAGTCACCCTGCTTTTTTCCACCCTGCTTCCAGCACCTCTACACTTTGCTATTTTTAGAACATACCTGGAAGCCACCAGGAAATCCTCAATGGATTGTAGAAAGGCACCTGCTACGCCAGGAAACCTATGTAGCAGGTGAGATTCGACTTAGGAAGGGACTCTGCCTCTTCTGAAATTACAAATTATAACTTGTTTGTGTTTCACTTGCAACATATGTTACACCTCATGTATATCCTGTGTTTACCTCATTGTTCTTGTACTCCTGGATTTAGTCACAGTAGACTGACTGACTGTTGTACAGATTTATTTGCATTATATGTGAAGGTTCCAAGAAATTTGTAACAAGCTAGACTTTATGCAAATTTACATCTTTAAATATCAAGGCTCGGAAGGAATACACCATGTCAGATACATCGGTTCAGCAGAGTGAGAATCCGTCCCATAGAATAAAGGTAAGTTTTATATAGACCTCTCTTTCTTATGTTAAATGAAGGTGTGTGTGTGTGTGTGTGTGTGTGTGCGCGCGCGCATGTGCATGTGGGCATCTGTGAACAAACCTTTAAGGAGAGTAGCTGTTGCCCAGGATATTAGAAATTTTGGATTTTTAGAAATACAATAGAGTGAAAGTACTCATGTTCGACACTGAGACCATAGTCAGAATATTTAACAAAGAATAGGACCATAGGAAAAGCACCAACTGAAATGGAGGAGTCTTTTACACAACTGTTGCTACCCTCACATTGCAAACAACATCTTGCGGGTTGTGGTCACGCATGAAAAGGGAATCTGTTGTGACATACAGAAATATGGAAACCACAGCTCAAAATGTGTTTCAAAAGCTGCACTGTCAACATTTCCAAGAATTTAGACTGAAAATATTTCAACAGCATAAAGTCAGGTGACAGCAACTGCGCATCTGTATCAGTTGTGCACAAGGATATCAGAATAAAATGGTGGACTGAGGCACGTGCCTTGATTTACAAGCTGATCTCAGGAAGATGCTAGATGTGATGCCAAATGCAACTTTTAAAACTGTGTCAACAGTTCATTTTTGTTCAATAACAGTTGTTATTTGCCACCCAGAGGGCCTTCTTGTCAGACACCTCTAGACTGTGGAATGGCCTGCCGGAAGAGATCCAGTAAAAAAATAAGTTGTCTGAATTTAAAAAACTGCTAAAGTCTTATCTCTTCTGGCGGGCCTACCCAGTCTATTTTAGACTATGACATATTTTTAATTATGATTTTAATTGTGATATTTGAATGGTTTCATGCTTTTAGTGTATTTTAATGTGTTTTAATTTTAATGTGTTTTTAATTGGTATGCTGGTTTTAATTGTATTTTAATTTTATTTTTACCTTTGTTGTACCCTTCCTCGAGCTTTGAGGGAAGGCGAGTAACAAAATACTCCTCCTCCTCCTAATAGTAGTAGTAGTAGTAGTAGTAGTAGTAGTAGTAATAACAATAATAATAATAATAATAGTGAGCCTTGACTTATGGTAACCTTCTGAATGAGAGACCTCATTCAGGGTCAGCAATGGCCCTTCTCAGCTCTTGCAATTGCAGTCATGGTTTCCTTTACTGAATCCATCCATCTGTAATGTGGTCTTCCTCTTTTCCTAGTACCCTCCACTTTCCTGACAATAATTTTCTTTTTCAGTGAATTCTGTTGTCTCACGATTTGTCCAAAGCACAACAGTCCTGGTTTAATCAGTTTGGAATACTTGATTGGTTATAGGACCTATGATTTGTTGTCTAGATATATGCCTAAATACAATTGTTAGTACCAACTACTACAGGCTCAGTGAATCATGGGAACTTAGATAAGTGTTGATTTACCAAGTTCTCATTGATCTAATCTCTGTTTAGGACTAAGAACTAGATTAAGCCTGGAGTGTGAATGTCTCACCATTGGCTATACTGGCTGGGGCTGCTAGGATTTGCAGTTCAACAACATTCAGAAGGTTGCAAAATTTCTACTCCTGAATGAAGACATGGAACCCTTCAGTTTTTCTTAGAACTGGAATGCACAGGAGGAGACGTTTTGGGCCATTTCTGCACTACACTCTTATAGAACAATTATTCCACTTTCAACATCCTATGGAATCCTGGGGTTTGCAGTTTAGGCAGAGGCTACCTGAAGGAGAAAGGGAGGAAAAAATTATGTATAGAGAGGCTGAAGGGTTTGGGGGGATTTATAATTATCAGTCCAGAAATGTAGAGAAGAGCAGAAATGTGTTTCGGTTTAGGTAGGACCTAAGGACAGTTCTCATTCAGGAGCCAGACAGACAGAGTGATGGGTAGACCTTTGAGAGACTGCACTGGGCATCCTGAAATCAGGGGTATTTCTCCCCTAAAAATAGCCTGTGGCAATGGGAGGTATCTGCAGTTCCAGGTTTGGAACAATGGGAGTTGCAGCACAGACAATGGGCTATCAACCCACTAATATTCGCAGTGTGTGGATGGCAAAGACATGATGACTGTTGTAATAACTGTCTATTGTGGGTTCTATGAGGGAAGAGGAAGGAGTCCAGGTGCACAGGTGATAGGTATCGGTCAAGCAGTGTCCTGGTGGGCTTCTCACAATTGAATTCCATGGGAAATTCCAGCTTGTACTTAAGCCTATTATTCACAGGAACGGCATTTATTTGCCTGACAAATGGCCCAGTCATACCTGGAGGGTGTCTTAGACTGACCAGTCTTTCTTTCTTATGTTTACAGTCACATCTCTTCCCTCACTTGATTTGGCTTGAATTTGATATTAGAGCCAATTGAACATGTGTTGCCAATCCAATATGGTGCCAATTGAGTAGGGTGCCCATCCAAACCATACTGATATCAGGGACCCCCTAAGCAGGGCCTTACAACCCAGCCCAGCAAGCTTGCTGAGCTAGCTTGGTTGATAAAGATAAGCAAGGGCTTGATTTTTTTTTTTACTTGCTGGAAAGTGTATGGTTCGCATTAAGGTTTCTAATGTCTATAGCCACTTCTGGATGCCTGGAACTCACCTGGATGAGACCAGAGACAAATGAGATTTTTACTGAGCATGAAGTTACTTTGTTCCTCTCTTCAGGGTTCATCTTAAACCAAGAAGACCCTATGTCTGATTAACAAAGGTTCCCGGTTCTACCCAAACATCATCATCACCATCATCATCATCATCATCATCATCATCATCATCATCATTATTATTAAAACATTCATATAATTCTATAAAATACACACAAAATTAGAAATTGTATTCAACAATCAGAGTATATATTGATGCAGAAAAACAGTCATATCACATGTTGATATTTAAGAAAAGAATTTATAATAAATTGGTTTTACAACTTCTTTTTGCCATCGGTCTGGAATCTTCCTTTTGTGCTATTTACTTATACATATATATATGAAATTCCCTATTTCTTTATTCTAAGTATATTCTACGGTTTGAGTGCACATTTGTATTTCTTTACGTAACATATCCTAGTTATTTAACAACATTTTTTCCTTTTTAAGTGTAAGGAAAAGCTAATTTCAATTCAATTCAGTTTGTCTTTTGGTTCTCCATACTTAATATGTTTGTCCATCTTCTAAATTTAATCTAAATTTAAAGTCTATATACATATATACATTTTATATTTTGACACCCCATCTTTTATTTACATATGTAATGACAGGTTCCCAATTTTTTTCTAATTGATTAATTTGTTTTCCTTTTATATAGTGAGTGAGTAGGTTGAATTCTTTCAGTTCTATTATTTTTAATAGCCATTGTTCTATATCTGGTATATTTGTTTTTTTCCAAAATTTTGCAAAGTTTATTCTCATAGCTGTAATCAAATATAGCAGCATCTGATTATTTTTCTGCACAAAGTTTTTTTCAAATATGAAAGTCATGTTAAGTAAGAAAAATTCTGGAGACATAGGAAATGTCACTTGGAACATTTCTTTTATGACTTCATGTATTTTTGTCCAGTATTTCTTTGTTACTGGACAAGTCCACCATAGATGGTAAAATGATCCTACTTTTTCTTTGCATTTTCAACATTTATTATTTCCTACATGATAGATTTTATCTATTTTTTCTAGAGTAAGGTGGTATCTGTACATCATTTTTAAAAAGTTTTCTTTTAAATCTTAAAAGCTAGTGAATTCATTTGTATTCTTCCAGGTAGATTCCCGATGTTCTAATGGCATTTCATGCTGTAAGTTTTTGGCCCATTTCTACCCAAACTTTTTTATTATTCTTTTTTTAAAACTTTATTAATTTTTCATTAGACATTTTTTCCTTACAAATATGGTATAATACGACAATCACCTCTCCATGTTCCATCCAATATGTTTTTATGCTTGCTAAGTAGCACCCTAGGCTAAAATCCTTTATACTTGGGGCACAGTATAAATATACACCAGAGTAGTTTGCACTGGATCCCACAGTTTTGCAACCATTGCACAGTGGGTGGCAACATCCATTTCTCAAGGATCAAAGAGTTCCCCATCTCCCAACACAAAAATGTGTGAGAAAGGGCACTGAGTGTGCTTTGGAAGTAACTGGCTGTACTAGGGCCCCATTTAACCTTCTCTCTAAAACAGTGTAAAAGCTTGCACAAACGTTTTTGGACTGGTGTAGTGACCCAACATGATCCCAGCTCTGGGAGTGGTTTGTAGATGAAGTGAAGAACAAAGAGTCTGGTTTGTTCTGCAGCTGATTAGAAAAGTGAGAAACTACAGTTAATTAAGATTTACTAAAGACTGTCAGCAAAGGCCTTGATGTCTATAGAAATATTTAAAATACCAAAATATAGGTGTTTTGAGTAAACATTTTTAAATCTCTACCAGGAATATCAGTAATACAAACATGAGATGAGCTGCAGGCCTTTGTTCGAGAACTATTGATGGCATGCCTTTCCTTCCTGCTTGGTATATACAGCTGTAAAATACTGCAGTATGTCAGATAAACATCCTGCAAAAACTATTTCCTTTCCTTTAATATTCTCAGATAATCCCATTGCCCTGCAAGAGCATTAGCGTGATGGCACCATTGCTTTTCAGAATTTTCAAGGGTACCTTCCAGATGTTTTGGAATACACCTCCAGTTGTTCCTGATCATTTGCCATGCTGTCAGAGATTTGTGGCAATTGCAGTTCAAAGTATTTGGTTACCTATCATGTTCTCAGGTGTGCTGCACAACCTCTGACCCACCAAATGTTATTGGACTGCAGTTTACATCATCCCTCACCATTAACTATCTTGGCTGGGGATGATGGAAGTTGAAGTCTACCACTGGACTGGAGTCCAAAGGATATACTGGAGTATGTTTTTAATCATCCAAGTGATTTCAATTTGGGAGCTTAGGTTACTAATATGTTCTTGTGCAAATCCAGGCTGCATATGGGTTATATACCAATGTCCTCTACTATGGCCACACAGGAAAATGGAGACTTTGTCCTCACCCAGTCCAAAAGCTGTGTTCATGAAAGGTCCCTATAAGCTGAGTAGTTTCAGTGGTTATCTAATTCCTCTTCAAGAAAAAATTGTTCATCTTTGCTTTACAAACATTGGTCTGGTTTGTGTGTACATATGAAACTAAGGTATGTTGTGACACACGAAAAACATGGAAATCTCAAGTCAAAACAAGCTTCACGGTGCCAACACATTGAAGTATAAGTTGCACCAAACTTTCTAATAGGTTACTAGGAATTGTTGTGATTATACATGAAGGATACTAAAACCCAAATTGATCAATTCTTAGGAAAAGTAAGGTTGCTTTCTCCATTGTCTTTCAACAGCAGAATAATGCCATCCTGTTCTACCCAGTTTTCAATTTTACAGGTAACTCTACTTGCAGTTCCCCCAGGCAGCATCACCCTGGTCATGTTTCTGGGTTAGTGGGGAATTATAGTCCAAAAAGGATTCCCCCCACCAGTATTGTTTATATCTCTTGGTTCTATACTCAGTCTGCTTGAAACAAGAGAGAATCTAATCTACCTGTAAAGGTGAATATTGTGTGAGTGAATGGACCAACCTTACAATCCTACTTAGATCAAGACAGAATATAAAATACATGTAAGGATGAACATTGTGTTAGTGAATGGATTGACCTATAAGGACTTGAGTCAAAATAGATTATAATCCTCCTTACAGAGAATCCTGGTTTGCCTACAGAACGATAAGACTCATTTGGCTCATTTGAAGGCCAGTGGAAATAATGCTAACCCACTGTTAAGCTCTATGTGTCCAAACATATCCCCACATCTTCAAGCCTCAGTAAAATTGGAAGCATCCACTTTTCTTTTCAATTAATTAGTTCTTGGTCATCCAAATAGCAAGTTGTGTTTAGCTTTTAACTATGGTTTAATTGAATAAGCTAGACTCCTAAACCTCTTTTTCAAGGTGCTTCACTTCTCCTAAAAGATATGTTGTGTTTTTGTTACAGTCACAGGTATATTTGGCTACACCATGGCAACCCTCATTGATGCAAACACTGAATTTGGTGTGGATCTTTTAAAAATACTGATGAAAGATAATCGTGAGGGGAACATCTTCTGCTCCCCACTGAGTATCTCAGCAGCTCTGAGCATGGTCCTTCTTGGTGCCAGAGGGGACACTGCTACACAGATGGAAAAGGTAGTCATCCAATCACAATTCTGTTCAAGAGGTGTTATGAGACAGTACCGTCCCAAGGTCTATCCATAATCCCAGCTATGAGGAAATCTCTAGGAAATGTTCCTGACTCATAGCTTAAACAACAAATTAAGAAAATCTGTTTGAAATATTTGGAAATTTAGTATGAAAAGAAAATGCAAATTGAAGTAAACTCAGTAAAATCCAGAATTTAACACATCTTTTACTCTGAGGCTCATGAACAGCAATCAAGGTGTGGGAGACTGTGCACAAGAAACAGAAAGTATTTCTGTGGTTGGGTGTCCAAGGAGAGCACAGTCCATAAGCCTCAAAGAAAACAATTCAGCATTTTACAGTGGTTTCTCAACTTTGTTCTGAGAAGCTGGGGAGTTCCTTTGAAATTTATCATAGACTCTTCCATGCAACAGAGCCAGTACTACCATGAAGAAATGAGTGAAGCAACTACCTTAGAACCCATGGAGTGGCAGGAAGGCGTTGAAAAAACCAAGGGATTTGTGTTAGAGCTCCTGTTCTGCACCCCTAAGACTACCTGATGCTTTTATGTGTATTGGAGGAAACCCTTCCCATTGTTAGTGTTCAACTGAGATTCAACCAGTAGCCAGGTGGGCTTTTGTACATAGAATTAAAGTCTGGAGTGCCACTCTGGTCTTCATCCAAGGTAACAGAATGTGCATAGGGTTTCTCCCAAAAGAGCTTGACTAGCAGTAGATCCCTGTTATAGCCACAAGCGAGTAGTATTTCAAGGTGTATTCTCTATTCACATAGGGCACAGTGGGCAATGTATGAAGGGCATGCTGGCAAGAGATGGCAGGAGTGGTACTCCAGTCCTTCTGGAATGCATAAGATCTGTTTAGATGCAATTCCACCAGCAACTGAGTCATCCATTTCCCTTGCCTCCACATGGGCACTCCTTATGGGATGTATATCTGTGTGTTTTTTACAGTAAAGCTCGTGAAGAAAAATGTATGCCATGATTTCATGGAACACAGTGAGGGGTTTCTCATTCTATATTTTCCATTGCAGGTCCTTCACTTCAATGAAATCACTGGATCCAGAAGCTCTAAAGATGTTCCTGTAAGAGTACTATCAGCCCTATCCTGTCTTTTTCACCTATTCAATTGAGGAAGAGAAAATGCAGATCTAGGCAAATTATCTCTTCAAAATGGTAGATAATCTTAAATCCAGAAGCAAATGCAATAGCAATTATCTGCTGTCTTGGAACACAACCTAGTGTAGTGACTAGCAATTCTGAGGCGCACGGTCTCCTGGGCTAAATCAACCAAGAAGTTATTACATGCCTGAGCCCTCAATTCATCTCTCTAGGCAAGCCCTCTCTGAACATCAGTGCACACGGTCAGCAACAATCAGTTAAACATGAACCTCCTTTCCATTTTTGACTACAGTTCCCAGAATCCCCCTGTTGGCATGGCCAAATGTGTGCTGGTGGGAAGACTCTTGGAACAGCATTCCAAATAATCAGATTTCACAAGCTATAAGTTTGCACTATCTCAGTTAAGATTACAACTATTTGCTACTCTGGTATAAACATTTTTGTGGTGCATAGTCATAAATATGTTGCTAACTATTTTGGGTGTGTGTGTGTGCATAAGTATGCATTCTTAAATCCAGCACAGCTAATAGAAAAATGCAAAGCAGAACTTAGAAACTATATTTGGTGGGTAGGAACTCCCAGGCCTCCTGCAGACAGAAGGATGGTTATGTCTGCTGCCTGGGGTATTATGAATACTGCAGTCCAAAATGCAGTGTAGTGCAATGTTTCTAGACTCTGATGTCAATCCTGATTTGGAACCTATGACCAACTCTTTTCACAACGAATATCCTGTTAAGCAGCTTTTGTTATTTGAAGGTTACTGGGGCCCAGTGCGACAGACCTGGAGGACCTCACGAACAGTTCAAGGCACTCTTGTCTGCCATCAACCAGCCTACCAAAGACTATGCTCTGAGTATTGCCAACAGGCTGTATGGATCAAACACTTATGAGTTCCGGCAGGTAAGAAATTACGCCCTCCAGACCTCTTCACGTATCAGTCCAGTTTTGAATGGTGAACAAAATGGACCACATGAATTTGGTAGCCTTGTAATTTTGTTACAGCAGATTGATTTTGGTTATTTAAATGAAACGTTGCAAATCCATTGAAATCAATAGGACTAATGTTAATCATGACTAAATGTTCCATTGATATAAGTTGCCATGATGAAATATGGATTCAACCCAGAACAAGTTACTTTGGCTGGATTGGAACCTTTATGTTCTAGCCTGTTACCTATTTTGTTGTTGTGTGCCTTCAAGTGATTTTTCATTTATGATAACCCTAAGACAAATCTATCTTGGGGTTTTCCTGGCAGAATTTGTTCAAGGGTGCATGGAGGGGGAGGAGGATTGACCTTGTCAGCCTCTGAGGCTGATAGAGACTTACCCAAGGTCAACTAGTAGGTTTCCATGGCATAGCAGAGATTTGAACCTTGGTCTCACAGTGTACTGTCCCAACACTCAAACCACTATACCATGCTGGTTCTTCCTGTTAGCTCTACTTTTTTTCATTAATAGGATTTGCTCTTTGTAAACCAAATTTTGTCATTCTTAACATTAACATTCTTAACATTCTTTAAATGGCAAATAGTAAAATTTAAGTCATATTTAGTTATATTAGAGTTAAGCTTTGAAAAAGAATAATATGAAGAAAATAAAAGCTATCCTAAATCAGGAAAGGTATAAATTCTGCTTTGCAGGAATGGGTTTACAGCAAAGATTGTAAAAATTAATTCTCTGGACTAGAACTCCCAGGATCTCTCAACATGGCCGATCGCTATGTTCATAGAATCATAGAATCACAGAAATGTAGAGTTGGAAGAGACCACACGGGCCATCCAGTCCAACCCCCTGCCATGCAGGAACACCCTCAAAGCACTCCCGACAGATGGCCATCCAGCCTCTGCTTAAAAACCTCCAAAGAAGGAGACTCCACCACACTCTGAGGCAGCATATTCCACTGTTCACTGGGAGATTCTGGGAAAAGCAATCCCCCCCCCCGCCCCCGCAAAAAAACTTTTCCAAGCTCTTTTAAGACACTTTTTTTTTCATTCTTTTTAGTTACACAGTTACTGAGTTTTCTGAAATCTTATCAAAAGAGCTTTTTGTATCTCAGGCTGAATGTGTAAATATGAAACTACCAATGAGATGAAACCAGACTTATTCATGATGAGAAAAATGGAAATGAAAAGCAATTAAGAGTTATTTCAATCTCTGTTTATTTCAATAGATCTAAGTATGGCTTAGTCTAAGGCCCTTTCCACATGTGGGGTGGAAATGGGTGAAAACACCCAAAAACGGAGCTTACCGGCACTGGGAAAGTCCGTCGCCATGCGGAGCAGCGCGAGCTTGCTGCTCCGCAGTCCTCCGGCGTCCCAAATGGCGGCTTCCGGTTGGTGGAGGCTCTCCACCAACCGGAGAAGCTCGCCAGCTGGATGTGCGCCCCTGGTAGATCTGCAGGCACACACTTGTGCGCGCCTGCAAATCCGTGTCGGAGCCGGGCGACGGAGCGGCACGGGGCTGCGCGCTCCGTGCTTTTTAAAAACCTCTCGAAAGAGGTTTTTAAAAAACACGCCACGCGGCTAGTTCTGGCTGCTCCTGAGTGGATTCTGGTGTGGAACTACAAAAAGTAGTCCACGCCAGTCCACTCTACGGTGCAGCAGACCTCCGTGAGAGGTCGCTCTGCACCATTACAGAAGCCCGGTGTGGAAATGGCCTAAGTCCAACACATCCTGATGCTGAACTATTGTGCACATTATATTACATAGAAGCATGGAGGAAGATACATGAATAAATCTGCCTTTCTCTAGTACTTTGGATGAATGCAACCATGATTTAACCAGTAGTCTGGTGGTCCGACAGTGGTGTAGTGGTTTGAGTATTGGATTATGGCCCTGGAGAACACAGTTTGATTCCCTGCTTCGCTGTGGAAACCCACTGGGAATGCTTGAGTGCATCACTCACTCCAAGCCACAGAAAACCCCATGATAGGTTTGCCTTAAGGTCTCCATAAGTCAGAAATGTCTTGAAGGCACACAAGAACTACCAGTGGTCAGTTTTGTAGGCAATCATCATGATAGTTCTCATAACCATAGCTTCCAATGAGAGTCAAAAATGGACTCTCCACCAGGCGTAGGTCTTTGTCTTACCTGCCGAATTAATTCATAATGAAAGGGATACGGAAATACTTTGTAGGGAGAGATCACGTCAAGATATTTTTGCTGGAAAATGCTTCCCCTTCTGTCCTCCCTCCAGATACTATGAGCACTGCATAAAAGCATAGAAGAAAGAGAGGATGGAAGATGGTCTTACATCTGTACCTGTTAATCCTAACGTGCTGGCTCTTCACCTCCGTAAGCTCCAGCCCCACTTTACCACTGCATTTAACCATCATTTCTTCATCTTCTTAAGAAGATGTAGGCCCTCCAAGAGCACTTTGAAATACCATTGAAAATAAGAGATACATCCACATTTCTGTTTCATGAAAATCTTGACTTCTTAGCAACAGTTGGCAGTACAGAAGTATACTGGTGAGATCTTGGCCTTCCAGATGTGTTCAACTTTCACTCCCATAATTCATCACCAAGGGCCATGCTAGGTGGTGCTAATAGCAGCTGAAATCCAGAACATCTGGAGGGAAAAAGAGTCTCCAGTTGAGTTTTAATTGAAGTGTTAAAATAGTGATGGAACACATAAGTAGAAATTCCTGTTCCTTGTAAAAGAAAATAATAGTTACTTTCCTATTTTTAATTCTGTACAGCAATACTTAGATTGCACAAAGGAGCTGTACCATGCTGAATTGGAAAGAGTTGACTTTGCACATGCAACAGAAGAAGTTAGAAAGAAGATTAATTCTTGGGTTGAAAGCCAAACAAATGGTAAGAGAGCATGTAGCACTCCTCACTTAGTTTGCATCTGACCATTTTGTTTGTTCCTCTCCACTGCTTTTGAAAACTGACTTTGATTGATTGATTGAATGAATGAATGAATGTTTTCAAATATCTTTTATTATAATTTTTATAAATCATACATACCACCATTACAAAATCAAACAGAACTTTTACACACACTTTTTTCATGAGATATATAGAAAATAAAATATATATCTATATCTATAAATGGATTTATAACATTAGCATTTCTACATGTATATTTGTAATTCCATCTGCCCTCCCTCCCATTCGATTTTTAGTTATATTTTATTTTATCCCTGTGTTCTCTGTTCTTCTTTCCCTCCCCGCCTCAATCTTTCCCAATTTTCCCTTCCCTCATCCCTCTCTACTATCCTTATATCATGCTTTCCTCAACTCTAAGCCAATTTTAGGTATTTTTAACTGAACCTACAGTTTGTGAAATATACCTTTGTTGTTGTGTGTTTAGATTTATCTTTGAATTATATTTAGTTACCTAATATCTAGATATACACTTATATCTAAACACACATTTACTTATTATTTCCTATTCTATTTCCCACTCTTAATATAAAGCTACTATACAAAATCCTATCTTGTTGTTTAGATTATTTCTGGTATTTAGTTTCCTTTTACCCATTCTATAATTGGTCTCCAGTTCCTTTGAAACTGTTGAATTAAAGCTTCTTTCATCAAACCTGATAGCTTCTCCATTTCGATGATATCTATGATTTCTCTCTTCCAGTCATCCATAGAGGGTTCTACTTTTTCCTTCCAGCATTGTGTGTAACACAATCTTGCTGCTGTAATTATTTTTTATTATAATTTTTTATAAATCGTTCAGCTATCTGAAAAGATAATCTTTGTCCCCCTTACCTTCATTTTCAAAAAGGTAAAATCAAGGACCTCTTTGCTAGTGGGAATATTGACAAAAGAGCTATCTTGATCTTAGTCAATGCCATATACTTCAAAGGAAAGTGGAAGGTGGAATTTAATAAGGAGAACACACATGAAGAACTTTTCTGGACTAGCAAGGTACAATAAGTCTAAAAGCTTTAAGAAATGGAGTGCATCTATTCTGATTGGTTCAACAGTAATAATTGATCTCTTGTACATGGTGGGCCATAGATTTAGAGCCTGGAAATATCTGCTTGATCAGGGGTGATGCTGCCGCCAGATAACACACACAGGCACCAGAGTGGGAGAAAAAAGACCACAACTTTATGGGCTAAGTTGCCAGTCAGGTTGACATATGCATGGGTCTGTTTACAGGCATCAACTAACTCACCTATTCATCGATGAGCTTGACCTCTGCTCACAGCTGGACCGCTGGGGCAACAGGGGAGGCACCTTCACCCAGGGGGGCCCTCATAGCCTCCCCTGATGCCAGAGAGTGCAGGAGCCGTATGCCTGTTACATTGCAGGGCATGACCACCACCTCTCCCCCCCCCCGAGCCCCTCACATCCAGGAGGGGCTCCCAAACCACTATAGCACCAGGGATACCAAGAACCAAAAACATGTATCCAGGACCCATGCGCTGCCAACCAGCAAGCTGTGACAGTTAACAGCAAGTACATAGAACTACATACAAAAACTAGTCCAGCCTGTGCAGGGGCCACCCTCTCAAAACTGACCACCCCAGCACCTCAAAAAAAAGTACACTGCAAGCAGTGAAAGGAGAAAAATGCAGGGAGGGAGACTGTTGAAAGAAGACTGGTGTGGAGCCAGGAGATGGGGGAATAAGTACCCCCAGCACCCGACTGGTGTGAAAACACCATCTGGGCACTCCAGCTGGGTCCCAGGCAAGTGCCAGCCAATGGAGGCTTGCACCCATTGGCTGGTCAGACCCTTCCTTCCTGGCTGGCTGCACAGCCACACAGCCCCTTGGGAAGGATACACGAGGTCTGGAATGGCCGGACACACAGTGGCTGCATGACCCACCCCGAGCTGCAACGGACTGTGCTTAGTAAGTCAAACAGCTGCTTTCTTCGACCTGCATCTCCCAGAACTCCTTAGCCAGCATTGTCATTGGCTATGCAGGCTGGGAGGGGGGGCATTCTAGCTGTTATGGTCATAAACCTAAATCCAGTTCTTAGTCCTAAGTGGAAGGGAATCATTGAATCATCGGGACATGTGCAAGAATTGACTCATCAAATTCAGTTGATTTAGTGAGTTTGTTCCAGTTGGGACTAAGGGTTGGTTTTAGGTCTCCAAATGTTTCCAAGATCTGCAACGATCAAGTCTGGGCTTTCCCGATAGTTAGGCAACAAGTGACTTGCCGATTTCGTAACATTGGAAATCAAGTCAACAACCTATCTTCAACGTTTCCTGTAGTATACACAGAGACCTAGTCTGCCATTACGACATAGAAATAATGTTTAAATACTGCTTTTTAAAATACAGAACCAGTGCAAACAAGTGCAAATGATGTTTCTGAAGGATAAATTTCACCTGGCTGAAATCAAAAATCCACCAATGAAGGTCCTTGAGCTTCCTTATCATCAGGATGAACTAAGTATGCTCATTCTTCTGCCAGATAACAAAGAAGCTCCAGACCAGGTATTTTGGCTTGATTTCTACAGTTTTTTTTTAAGGACTTTAAATGCACTGTTTTAAGTTTAAATTCAGATCAGCTTTGCAGTGGATACTTATATTTCTGATATTCTAAAAAAAGTGAGAGGAATAAAGTGAATAAGTCACCTACTCTTCCTGCCCTACATTTAAAATATCATGTGATGTTTAAATTTCTCTTTTTATTCTTAAATATCTCATCAGTGTCAACTCTCTTTTTGTTTTTTGCTATTAACACTAGGCACAGTAATCTTATAGACTCCAAACATCACCATCTGCTGATGCTGAAATATTTTTGGGTTCAGATAGCATGAATAAATTAGCAGATTTAACAACTCTTTCTTCATTTGCACGGCACCAGTAAGGGAGGGAGGGAGGGAAACAAACAAGCAAACAATTCATTTATTAATCCATCATGGCCACAAAAAATGCAGAAGATTTCTATTCCACTTTTTGTAGAATCATAGAATTGTAGAGTTGGAAGAGACCATAAGGGCCACCAGATTCAACCCCCTATCAACCAGGAATACACTATCAAAGTATTCTCGACAAATGACCATTCAACCTCTATTTAAAAAACTCAAAAGAAAGAGACTCCATCTCTTTCCAAGGCAGCATATTCCACTATCAAACTGCTCTTACCATGAGGAAGTTCTTCCTTATGTTTAGATGGAATCTCTTTCCTTGAAGTTTGAGATCATTGCTCTGTGTCCTACTCTCTGGAGCAGCAACAGACAGGCTTGCTCCATCCTCCAGATAACATCCCTTCAACTACTTGAACATAGCTATCATGTTACCTTTTAAATTTCTCTTCTTCAGGGTAAATATCTCCTGCCCCCCAAGCCACTCCTCCTAGGACACTTTTTCTAGACCTTCTACTGTTTTGGTTGCCCTCCCCTGGACACATTCCAGCTTGTCAATATCCAATAACAGATTGTCCGTCTAATGACCTGGTCCAGAACCTTTCCTAATATTGATGGCAGGCTGACTGGGCATTCAAAGTTCTTTAGACATCCATATCAGATTGTTTAGACACCTCCCATTATTCCTTCTCATTGGATTTGTTAGAAACTGAACCTTCAATATCTCACTTTTAAGAAACTCCCATCCATCATGAACTCCCTTTTCTTTCAGTATTCCTGACCATGAGATCAGTCCCAGTATTTCCCTAAGTCTACTGAAATCAGCTTTCTTAAAGCCTAGAACGGATATCTAATTATATTTGGCTTCCCATTTGGCTGTATAAAAACCCCCAGGAGAATAAAGTCACTTTCGCCTAAGGATCCCAACCACCTCCATCCCATCAACCAGGTCATTGTTGCTTAGGATCATTGTTGCTTAGGATCAAATCTAAAATAGCTGTCCCCCCGTTTCCTCCTCCACCTTCTGGACTATGATAGTGTCTGCAAGGCAAGTGAGAAATTTGTTAGACCTGATACTCTTGGCAGAGCTTGCCATCCAAAAAATATCAGGAAAGTTGAAATCTCCCATTACTACTATCTCTCTCCTTTCTTAATATTTTGCTAACTGTTCCAGGAAGGCATCATCCAAGTCTTCCATCTGGTTTGAAATACACTGTAGTAGACCCCACAAGAACATCACTATTGTTTCTTCCCCCCACTTACTTTTTACTCAGATGTTCTAAACCTGCCTTCCAGGATTTAAATCACAGATCTCTTCACAGGTGTAAATGCCCCTGACACATAATGCTCTTCCTCCTCCTTTCCTGTTTCGTCTGTTTCTCTGAAATAAGTTATACCCCTCTCTTGCTACATTGCAATCATGAGACTCATCCCACCAGGTTTCAGTGATGCCTATTATGTTATATTTGCTATGTTGAGTTCATCTTGCTTTGTGTGTTAATGTAGTGACATCTAAGACCATGGGTCATTCCTCCAGCTGCTTATTTAATTTTTCCCCCCTCCCACTGTTGGGTTCTTGTACTATTTCCCCAGTTCTCCCTATAAGATTTGGACTATTATCTCCAGCACTCCTGCCCTCAAGAATCTTGTCTTGTCCCTGCCCTCACCATAATTCAGTTTAAAGTCCTCCCAGTTAGGTTTCTGAAAACCATTTTGATGAACTACAATTGGCTGTGCCACTAGACCTAGAACTGTGGTTAATTCAAACAAGCCAGCTTTGGACAATTGGCTCCAAACAACTACGTGTTGGATTACATGCTAGCAGGCAGTCCAAAATGAATGGTCTTCTGTAGTGTTGGCATGTTGTTTTCTCACACACAGATTATACCTACATAACGGCTAACATTCTTACTGAGAGAAATACAGATTCACTTGTCTTCAACCCCACATACACTTATGTCCTTTCCATGAGTGAAAGGATTGTGCTGGTCTCTTGAAGAACAGTTTTACTAAGGAAGATAAGAGAAGACTGCAGTGGATTCAAGCAATGCCTTGTGGAACTCCTACCTGAGGTGCTAACTGAGTCTTCAGATGGCTTTTCTCCTTTCTCTCTTTACCTGAAAAAGGAATGAAGCTGAACTATAACCTTGAGAAGTGCTCCTCAAAACCACAGTTTGGTTATTCTTTAAACTCTTCTTCTTTATGAGGAGAAGCTCTAGGGAAGAGTCCTACTCAACAGCCCTGGAGACCAGATGGCACAGGCTAGCAGGCCAGTTTCAGCTCATGGATTCCTCACCCATGTTTTAAAGTTAGCTTGTCTGAAACTAACCACAGATAATTGTAGGCAGTGCTTGTTGATCCAGATGATATGACAAACTGTGGTTAGGTGAAAGTAATGTTAAACGCACCCGAACCTCCCTGTCCAAGACAGTGAAGGTGAGAGGAACATGTGTGTACAAAACGCACTGCGGTTCATTCCTTCTTATTGGGATCTTGCCAAAACTGTGACAAATGTATGGTTAAAATGATTTCCACCTTTAAAAAAGAAAAGAAAAAAGGACAGCAATGATTTGGTGCTGGAATGAGCTAAATGTGTTCAATACTTCCTTTAACACATTCATTTAATAATCTCCACAGAATAATTTCCAAGAAAGTGGTGTTTCTACATGAGATGGCTTTCATAGTGTTTTTCCAAGCTAAAGCTTTATTGTAAAGATTTTTCAGATGATCTTAAGAAGGAGATTATTTATTTTAAGACTGCCTATACATCTTCCCAACTGTATCTTTTATTCTTCCATTTGCATTGAGTTGTTATTGTTTTCTTGACAGATTGAAAGAGAACTCACTTATGTGAAGCTGAAAGAATGGACCAGTTCAGCAAACATGAAAGAACAAAAAATGAGGGTTTTTATTCCAAAGTTCAAACTGGAAGAAAAGTATTCACTCAGACCCATTTTACAAGCCATGGGGATGACTGATGTGTTTCTGGAGGGAAAAGCTGATTTATCGGGCATGTCAGGAAACCAGGACCGAAATCTGAGGGTATCCAAGGTAGTTCATAAAGCTTATGTTGATGTCAATGAAGAGGGTACAGAGGCAGCCGCTGGTACGGGTGTAGAGGTGGTTCCAATCAGTGTAGAAATTCTTCCAGAGTTTAGAGCTAACCGGACATTCATTTTCTTCATAAGACATAATAAAACTGAGAGCATCCTGTTTAGTGGCAGGTGTTCTTCACCATAACTAAGAGATGCTCAAATCACAACAGACAACTTTCTCATGGTGGTGGGACCAGCATGTTAACAGTGCTGAAAAAAATAAACTCCAAATTCAATTTTCTTCTTGGCTAATGTAGCGAGACTTTAGTCTCTTAAGCTGTCACAACATCTTAAGCTTGAACGTTCTTTTATCTACATAGGCAAATGTATCTTGATTCATTCATTATTTGCATGTCCGTTTTCTACTTTTCTCCATTTAAAAGGGAAATGGGTGTATAGAATGCCCTCAGCCCTGAACACACTTAGCTGAGGGGACTCCATTGCATCAAGCCCAGCTGGTGTCTGGACTCAGTCAAGCTACTTGGTCAGCCATGCTACAAAGGCTGGATCTCTTGATGGTTGCAACAGCAGCCATTGCAAGAGTTGCAGGGAATTCCAAGTCACACAAGCTTAGCAGAGCTTACAAGATGTAGGAGATCTTACCAGAGACTTGGACTCACAAGATCTTGGAGGCTATATATTGGCCTGAGCATTGGCTTTGGTCTGAACATGGTGCACTCTACCACCCTCCTTGGAAACTTGTTCACCTCTGGGCTTTGGTTGGTTACCTTGCAGTGCCAGAAGGATTTTTTTTCATCTCAATGTGGCATGTTTTTCATTTTCCCTGGGGATTATCACTGATGGCTACAGTTATGGGTTAGATTGTTGCTTATCTCATGCTGCTTATGTCGCAAATAGTGATGGGTATTAAGATGCAAGAGAGGAGACGAATGGCATAAACTGGAGGTAGTAAAGGCTTGGATTTGGGAGGGGGTGATTCCTGATTAACACTTCCCAGTTTTAAGGAACTGGGGGATGCCTCATTGGTGGTGGGCCTTCTACCCATCTTCACAAATGCATGACAGGAAGCTCTTAGTTGAGTCTGGAACATGTTGATCCAGTAGGTTATTGGATAACACATGCAAAGCTGGACTGGGTTCTTGCATTGTTCTCCTCTCTATTTATTGCTGTTGTGTTCCTTCAAGTCATTTCCAAAATATCACAAACCTAATCACAAACCTTGGCAAGATTTGTTCAGAAGGCGTTTGCCTTTGCCTTCCTTTCTACCTCAGCATGTTGTAGTGTACTGTTAATAAAAGTTATGGTCTCTTTTGCTAATGTTATGGGCGTCTATTTCTTGATGCAAAAGCATTTATCACTCACTGAGCAACACTTCGGTGTTTTAGGGAACTTGTGGGTAACTCCTTGGTGGCCGAGCTCCTGCTCACTCTGAAGAATTGGGAGCAGGTGGCTCTTGATTGAGCCTAGGGTATGTTGATACAGCAGGCAACAGAATAACACATGGAAAGATGGGTCAGAATCCTGTACTGTTCTCCCCTCTTTACCTTTGTGTGATGTGTTGTACTGTTAATAAAAGTTGTGGCCTCTTTTACTCCAATTATTGGTGTCTGCCCATACTCTTGATGTTAAAGTATTCATCACCTGCTGCACAGAAGTTCTTCTCACAGGTGAAAAGGCCTTACATTCATGGGACTATAACCAGGAAACTTTTCTTTAGGTATCTTTAACCATTAGGTAAAGTAGGAGACTACAGCATCACTTCCCCAAAAAACAAACCCGAGAAGACACTCCTTAAAGGGTGCAGAAGAAAATAGGAAGATTGACTCATGAAAGAACAAGCTACCTGTTTCCCTGATTTCTGGGGTCCCTTGGGGGACACCTCAATGTGCTCCACATGATGGGGAATGGAAACTAGCCAGAGCACACGCAATAGCAATGCGAGAGGCAGGGTAACCTAGTGGGGTCTTTTACCCAGTTTTTACAGGGTCAGGCCAAACCAAAAACCAAAGGAAAATGCCCCAAAAATGATTTTATTGAATGAAAGTCTCACGCACCAAAGCAATCACTCACACACTCACTCAAGACCTATTAAGAAGCAAAAGAGAGGAAATTAGATAGGGGAATATTGAAGGGATTGTAGCTGGGGTAATAACTGCACCTTTTCCTGAAATCCTTGGTCTGGGAAAAATAGCGGAGAAGTGGGGCTTAGCACAGAGAGGACTGAGGGGATTACTCAATGGGCGGAGCAATGGTCTGCTAGGATGACTGGGAGCAATCCAAAGAACCACTCAAAAACAGGGATTATTTGTAGGGGAAAAAGTACTTGGAGGGCTAATCCTTTCCCAGGGAGAACAACGGGTGTTGCAACGAGAAAGAAGCTCCATAATGGTAACTTCCTTTGCGTGATGAGATTAAAAGGTGTCGCCAAAGTCTCAGGATCTTCGGTTGCATTTGGTTGTGGTGTGATTTCATGTAAATGGTCTTCGTCCGATAGGATATTTGCTCAACTTGGGGCAAACACGCTAATCCCCTCAAGTCGGCTTCTCAGGCGCTGAGGACCCTTTGTTTACTGTGGGTTTGCACAGCTTGAGATCTCCTGTGGCTAAGTGACTGGGGATTTTACTGGCCCAACCTGGTTTTCGACTGTTTGATCATTGTTGCCTACCTGCCCATCCGGGTGACCTCTCAGGCACATTGAATCATATTTTAATGTCAAAATTGTAGACCCCAGGACAGGGTTTTCCAGTGACATAACATACCTCTTGTTGTGAATAGCATATCACTAGTTTAACAATTCCTCTTTGGAAACAACAGTCGCTCCTTGATCCCTTTCACACTACAGAATCAGAGGATTATTATTTCTCTTTAAGTGGCATGGTTGCATGCTGTGGAACTAAGACGTTGCAGTTCAAAGAGGTCCTAGAGCTTTCTGGCTAAGAATTCTAAATATTCCTCCCTAAACTTCACATCCTAGGATTCCATGCGATGGAGCTATGGTAGCTACTGGAATTGTAGTGCTATAATTGTTAAGCACGAAAGAGCTCCTTTTCTTCTCAGCGATTAGATCCTTCTTGTATGCTTCTTTTTTAAAAAAATGATTTTTCTCCAACAGAACCTTGTAGTCCTCCTTACCATTGCTTACTCATTGCCAGACAGTAAAACAGAGCTCAGTTCTATAAATCAGTACTCAGTTCAGTGCAAGGTGGATAAAGTACAGCCTGTGATCTCTTGGAGTCTTCCAACACTCAGAGTCCTCCAACCAACCAACCAACCGCCTTCATAAGCTACAACTAGAGCCTTCTGTGGACACAACTGGCCAATTCTATAGCCAAAAAAATTAATTTTGGGGAGACAGGAGGTACAGGAGTAGGGATAATCTTCTAAATTCTTGGGTTGGTATGGCTGAAAATTGCTCAGCCCTGTGCTAGATCAACATTCAGTTTCTAGGTCCTGGTTACAACAGGGTATATTTGCTCACAGTGGAATGACTTGGTGGCAGGGGCACAGCCAGAGAGCTGGAAAATGGCAATAAAAGATATAAACATGGAAACATAAAAAAATTAAGATCCATTTCTAGGATTTTTTTTTCAACAATAGGATCTTTTTCAATAAGAGGCTTGCTTGGATTTAGATATCTTCTGTTTTGTCAGAATTTGTCTGACCTGAATAACATGAAACCTGGGAGGATTATTAGCAAACATGCTTGTCCTGGTTATACAAAGTGCTCAAAATAATGAAACATAGAAAAGACCAAGCAGAAAGGGAGGAAAGCAGGAAGGATAAGCAAACTAATGGGGACTATGGTTTAGCAAGGCTGGAACAAACTCCTCAATTGAGGGTACCTTCTAGTGGTTACACACACTAGGAGGCTCAAGCACAGGGACTGAAATCTGTATGAACTTCTATGAGGTCTTTCTACACGCTGCCTTCACAGGATCTGCTTGCTTAGGGGAAGGGTTTAATTAAAACAAAGAAGGATAGCTATAAAGATTGGGAACTTGACTTTTTAGACTGAGAGAGTCAGGACTCTGATTCTTTTCAGTGTGGAATTGATATGCAACATTACTGTACTTGTTGACTCCTAATCGCTGCATTAGTATAAGTTTGACAGGGCAATATTTGATGGCTACCAATTCAAGAGTGTTCTCACTGACCAAGCAGAATTCCTTTGGATTTGGTAGGCAGTGTTCGGCTTCTGGCAGAAAGAAGTATTTGCATTGCTAGACTCGTAGAACTGTGGAACTGGAAGATATTCCAAGGCTCATTCTGTCCCCACTGTGCCAGCACAAGGATCCAAGGCTAAAACCTCCTTGACAGGTGGCCATCCAACCTTTGTTTGAAAATTTCCAACAAAAGAGAGTCCCCAATCCTCTTAGGGGGACTGTCCTGAATAAATGGATGACTCCACTAGTGTCCTCCAGTGTACTGTTATTGTCTTCTGATGCAGCTGAGGAAGATACAGCTGAAAGAAAACAGAAGACTGGACCCATTTGTGGATCCTGTTGAATGTCAGCAACCTCCTCTAGTGGTGGTGGTTACCCACCTCATCAGGAAATCTAGGGGTGATTTGAACTGGGCAAGGGCCCCCCCCCTGTTTATGTCCTTCTCTTTTGTCTGCAAGATAATTACACCCAGCCTTCTAGAAAGACTATCCTATAGGAGGTGTGGACTCTCTCTCTCTCTCTCTCTTTTTTAAAATCTGCCTTAAATCAGGAGGAGTTGTACAAATAAATTAAAGACATACATTGCTTCCTCAGGATTACCAGACTGGAAACATAAGGGAAAGTGAGTGCTGGGGAAGGGTAGAAAAGGAAACATGAGAATATCAGAATTCAAGGTTTGTGGCAAAACTGGGACAGAAGGGCATGTGACTTTTCAACAACCTCTGGTCCTCTTGCCAGTGGATGGAGCCATAATGTTCTTCTTACCTCAGCACAGAACAAGTACACTGAAGCAGGAAGAAGCAAGCAAAGACTACCGAAGTGGGAAGCTTTCTTAGCGGGAGAACATACTTTACATTTTACTCATTGCAAGTTTCCCTCTACTCTGAAGGAGAACTATACCATTGGGTTAAAATTATTATCATTTCTTGACAATGTTTAAAGTTGTGCAAGTCACTTCAGTAATAAAGAGAAAAGAGGGAGATAATCAGGAAGATACATCTATCTCCAGGAAATAATCACCAAACGGTGATCACATGTGTAGAAAATCTCTGTAAAAAAACTTTAGCATACTTATATTCATATTCTGCACCATCCAAATGAGGAAATAAAGCTTATAGCTTCTTCCATTTAGACATACAAAGTTCAAAAATCAATGTGAATGTGAATCTGAGCCATGTTACAAGTAAGGCCAAGATGTAGGGAAGCTGAACTTCAAACCTGTTGGTAAATGTAGGAAACAAGCAAGTCATGAAGCATGCACTGGAAGTGAGCCTCTTTGAGGCTGAATCAGATGTTTCCTTCAGGTGTGATGAATGGTGGGGATGAATGGGGCATTGCATACTGGCTTCTCCATCTACATTCCCCACCCAAACACCTCCTCCCCTGTCCACAAACACATCCCACACTGACAAGGTTAATCCAAAAGTAATTCATATAAACAGGAGTGGAATGGTTCATGCAAAAGCCCCTGGTTGCATGGAGCAAACTATCCACATTCAGGGAAACATGAGTGGAGTACCATTTCAGACCTCAGTGCAAGAGAGATGTGGAGTGAGAGAACAAGCAGGCACAGAGATGTATGGAGCAGGGCCAGCTTTCCCGGCTCCATCCTTCTACCCTCTTAGGGCCCTCTTGTGTTCACACAGGGCTATGGTTTAATCTCATGGTTCTCAACATTGGGTCAACAGATATTCTTAGGCTCCCAGAAGCCCTAGCTTGCGTGGTCAGTGGTCGACAGGTGACTTGAAGGAGCACATACACATACACATAGATCAATTTGGCTTATTACTTCCCAAGAGTTTCCAGACAAGCATAAAATGGGTGAGGATCCTCTTTTTCTATGTCAATACGAGCTATCCTCTTTTACTACAACATACCTGACTTAACACATCAACACTGGGCAGCAACAATAAATACAATGTACAACAGGAAGACTTTGTACTAAACAGATTCTAAGTCCCTCACCAAACTACCTGTCCCAAATTTCTTTAAAAAGCTATGAAACTGTGACAATTGTGCTTTGTATATCTAGTCTATATACTTACTATGTGTGCTCCCGTATAACACCAGGATGACACATTTTAAGGCCCCAGAGTCATTCTTTTTTTTGTAGAAACCACACAAAACTAGGCCTATAAGATAAGCATTTTGTAGCATTGTCACCTGCAATTCGTTTCCTCAAATTTCAGCCACATGCAGATACCCTTTCATTTTTTTTTTAAACATAGAAAAATAGCTGGAAAAATGTCTCAGAAAATCCATGGCATTTTGTGATTGGGGTCTTTTTTGTCCCAGCCAATTTAAGGCACTGGGATAAAAAAAAGATGTCCCTCCTTTTTTAAAAAAAAAAAAAAGCAAAACATGAAGCACATTAGAAATGATGTAGTCCAGTTGGTAGTTGACACACTGAAGTTCTTAGTGGAAAAAGAACACACCCTACAATTCACTCAGTGCAAGTTTCCCTCTACTATATGAGAACACGTTTCCTTGAAAGAGAACTATGCCACTGGGTTAAAATGATTATCATTTCTTGGAAATGTTTAAAGTTATGCAACTCACTCCAGTGAGAATAAAGAAAGGAAGTACGAAGAGACGTAAATCACCAGGAAGAGATATGTTAGGAAGAGACATGTATCGCCAAACTGTGATCACACATGTAGAAAAATTCTATCAAAATTTCTGTCACATTCTGTATCATCCAAATGAGGAAGTATAGCTCTTAGCTTCTTGCAAAACAAAAGGCATGGAAGCCTTCCATTTGAACATACCAAGTTGTGTCATGGTGATTGCTCAAGGCAGAAGCTTTGCATGGTGCTGTTCCTGAATGTCTTAAAAGCTTAAGAACATGAGAAAAGCATGGACATCTGGCATTTCTCACTCCATATATGGTAAAAGTATTGTTGTAGAAATCTGAAATAAATAAATTTAATGGTTCTGTGGTTACTACAATCCTGGATGTCCCCTTTCTTGGAGATTGGAATCTATATGGAAAGTTTTGAATCTGTGGGCCATTGGTGTTTTCCGTATTGGTTGACAGATTTTAGTTAGAACTAGAGAAGATTCTGTCTCTTTACTTCGAAGCACCTGAATTGATACGCATTGAAAAATTCTAGTCATAGGGGTTTGAGTTCCCATGGAAAATACATTTTTTAAAAATCAAATTAATGGATAAGTTGTTATTAATATGAGAACTGGCTGCTTCTCAAATTGGAATGGCGTGATTTCTCTGCAGGTGGATAGGATTTCTGCAAAAGGTACAAGGATTAGACAAGATAAACTTGCAAAATCTTTCTTTTAGCTAATGGACAATTTGGGACTAGTGGGTGCATGGAGATTCAGGTATGGTGATAATAAATATTATACCAATTTAAAAAATTGGTGGAGTATTTCGAAGACAATTTTGGTGAAGACACCAATATCAGAATGGAACAGGATGCCAGTAAAGCCTTTATGAGAGAATGGCTCATACAACAGAATATGGAATTTAAAAAGAAGGGACAGGAAAAAATGCAGCTACTTCCAGAGAAGATAGAAAATAAAGAAGAGCTTAAGAAATCCCCCACAAATAAGGTGGTGCCCAACCAAATCAGGATATTACAGAAACAGCTATCAGTAATGATTGTAGGTAATATTGAGGAGAAGTTACGTTACGCCAAGCAAGAGAATTTCAAGTTTTCTAGTAAGCCAGATGGGTGATTAGAAAGCAAGACAGAGAGAGAAATAATGTTAAAAATGCAAAAGGGTGAGGAGATAGTGAGTGATATCGGAAACATTTGGAAGGTGTTTTATCAATATTATATAAAAATAGGAAATTTCACTATCAAAAATAGATATATACCTAGACAAACAAAATTTACCCAGAGATTTCAGATTTGCAAAAACAGATGCTAACTGCTCCTATAACAGTGAGAGAACTTTTTGAAGCAATTAAGAAGATTAAGATTGGCAAACCATGAGGTCCAAATGGCTTATCTGGCTACTACAAATGTTTTGAAGAACAGTGGCAACAATAGTTTTAATTCCAAAAGAAGATAAGGATTCAGCAATGACAAAAAATTATAGGTTTCTTTCCTTACTGGGTGTTACTTAGCTTTTGCATGCATACAAAAGTTATATGTGGTGTATTCTTCGCATTTTTTTGGTGTCCAAAATTTCAAGGTAAAAATCCTGGGTTCTACTTTTCCACCAATTTGACTTTTCAACAGTGCTCCAGTCCCTAGCCCATCAGATAAGAGATGGCTTCTTGTATACATCTGAAAAATGAGAGCAAAAGCTTCTTGAAAGGAAAGAAATTTACATTAACAGTAACAGTAATAGATAAACATACATACCATCATTTTAAAAGAAGATTTAGACTTCCCCACATGATGAGTTTTCAGGTTTTGCTAAATAACTATCAACAATAATCCTTTCCACAGTTAAAAGAGAAGAAATAAAAGTAAAAAAATGACAGTAATATTAACTACATTTCATCAGAACATTATGAAAGCTTGTTAGGACACCCAGTTTCCTTTTGTCAATATCCTCATGAACTGCAAACAAAACTATAATTAATACAGTGATAAAAAGGTTTCCCCCCACTTTCCCCAAAATCTAAACATCAGATAATTTTATATACTGTACATCACTATATAAAGATATTATGTTCCTTCCTGCGGTGGAAAATCCCAACAAACTCTGGAATCAATTGTATGGTGCAAAAAAATTTGAAAGTCAATTTTCATTTGAACCCTGAAATATATTTGCTGAAATTTGTGGATGACCAACTAGAGAAGAAGTACAGAAAGGTATTATGATACATGACTGTGAGTGACAGGATTTCCTCCATTATAAACTAGTAAAGTAGACACTTACACAGGAGTCCTAGCCCCCCCATCTGCTGACTCATGGTACCACCTCACCTGAAGCATCTCTCTCTTTCTCTGGACATTCCCTAAATGTAATGTGAGCTGTGACTGGATAAATAATGCCGCAGTGGGAGTGGAGGCTGAAGTATCCATATAAGGACTTAGTCACGCCCCTGACCCAAAGGCCTCCTGGCACTCTGCTGCAGCAGACTTTTATTTTCTTTACATTTTATACATTTGTATTTAAATAAATCTGGTATTTAGCCTTGGAGCAAGAAACATCTGGTCATTTGCCTGTTTCTCAGAAAAAGCTGTCCATCTTAAGGGCATAGAAGGTGACATGACCACTACAGCAAGATTATTATATGTGAAGAGATAATAAAATAAAGCAATACTAACACATTCTAGAAAGGCACCTGCTATGCTAGGAAACCTATATATCAAGTGAGATTCCATTTAGGATGGGACTCTATCTTGGTTTCTGTTTGTGCCTGCTTTAATGAAGGATGTAACTTAGCTAGCTTTGCTGAGTACCCCGAAACACTGTGTCTAACAAGAGAGGTTTCTGTCAGGGTCAGAGGCTCGAGTGGTGAGACAGCCCGGAGAAGGGAGCGGGAGAGCTAGCAGAGTCCTGCTGGGAAGAGTCAAGGAAGCACTTACTCAAGGGAAGTCCATTTACCCAAGCCAGAGCAACAAACAAAAGCTGTAGTCAGAGTTCCAAAAGCCAGGGGTCTGGAGCCAAGAGATCAATCCAAGGTATCAGGAGCCCAGTGCTGGAAGCAAGGAACAGGCAAGATGAGGGCTTGTAGAAAGTTTGCTACAAGCAAAGGAAAGCTTCCAGGCAGGCAGTTACATAGCCCAAGACACAGGTGTGGCTAACCACTGCTTCTTGAACTTAAGGAAGCCTCCCTTTGCTCAGCTCTCTTGAGTTTCCACCTTGTTTGTGGGCTGATTGACACAGGCTTCAAAGCATCTTCAGAATCGGATCCCTGTTGCCTTAAAGGAGCAGGCAGAGGAACGTCCAAGCCTGCAGGACTCATCTCCAGTCAGAGCCACAGGGACCAACAGCTGCTGCTCATCATCAGCAGCTCTGACAGGGGCTTCAGTTATCACGGCTTCCTCTATCAAGGTAGTGGGCTCCCCGATACATGGGGAGCCTGACACAGACTTCACACAAGCCAGGACTGGGTCCTGCAAAGTGTCAACTCAGGAACAGAGCACATGGCACAGCGGTCCTGAGGCTGTATGAGAATTGCATGCTTTGATAGAGGCGGGTGTGTGTGAGGGTATCTCACTCAGCTATGTGGACATTACAATTCATCATCTAGATCTCTTGTATATATGTATATAATTTTTTAAATTGTATTTTTACTCATGGAAGCAAGACTCCCCAAGTCTACTGCAAATGTATTTTCCCTGTTGTTAAAGCAATCCTGAGCTTGGATTTAAAGACATAGTATTCTTTTTCTGGATTGCTATTGGCACTAGAGGAGAATAGATAAGCACTTAGGTTTTTCTTTTTTCTTACGTATTTTTATCTTGGGATTACATATTTCTTTGTTGTTTATTTGGACCTCAGAATGTTTCAGATTTGGTTGTGGATTATGTGTTTTTTTTGCTTTTTTGAATTTTTAAGGATTGGCCACCTTTCTTCTGAAATTGAATAGTAACTGTCCGGCTATTACTTTATGTTTTTGGATATGGATTATAGAACTAGATTTATTAAATACTAGCATATATACCCGGTATTGCCCAGGATTTTGTTTTCTCATAGGTAATACTTGTCAGAAAGATTTGACATCCTGTGTCTGTAATTCCCCAAACTGTCTTGTCCAGTACCTGTAACTTTTCCTCATATTTCCCAATCCAGTCTTTATTCAGAGTTATTAACATGCAGAGGTTGGCTTCCTGAGGGAATACACTGCCCTCCTCCTTCTTGCTGCTTGATCTCATCTCCATAGCAACTGGTCTGAGGCCCAAGAGCTCTCTGGCTGAGAAATCTAAAGGCCCCACACTAAACTGCAAACCCCAGGATTCCATAGAATCTTCTCAGACAGCCAATCATATGAGGTCTTCTTGCCTGACACAGCCAATTGTCTGGGGTCTTCTCTGCCTGACACATACAAACAGACAAACTTTGACTTTTATATATTAGACTAGTGTATTTACCCAGCATTGCCTGGGATTTTATTTTCCTCTTAAGAACTCACCAAAATGTCTTCTCTAATACCTGTAACTTTTTCCCATATCTCCCAATGCAATTTGTATTCAGAGTTATTTACATGCACAGTTTGGGTTCTTGAGGGAATACACTGTTCTCCTCCTTGCTGCTAGGCCTCATCTTCATTGGAACCAGCCTATTCCAGTACCTGTAACTTTTCCCCATAGTCCCCAATCCAATCTGTGTTCTCTGGCAATGTTGATGTACTGGCTTTTGATTTTTTTTGTTGAATTTGTGCAATGGCTTTACGTTTTTCTGGAAGCATTTTTCTTTTGAATTGCAACTTTAAGATTCTTCATGTATGGAACCCATACAATCTGCTGTGTGAGGTGAGAAGACCTTGTAACTATGGCCTTTTCTGCACGAGGGTAGTGAATCGCTTCAGGACGTTTTGTCTCGGTTCTTCTAGGCTCGAAACAAGGCGGACTTTCCCTTATGCCCTTCAGCAGGGCTACCCTGTACGTTCCACATCAATTCGGACCAGTGCAGGTTCACAGATCCACACTATCTAATCTGTAGCCACTCCCGGTAATCTCCTTACACCACCCCCCTCGGCTGTGATTGTTTTTTTTTTTTTTGCACGGTTCCATACGTCATTACGTACGTGTGTACGTGCAAAAGTCCGTAATTCCCCCCGTCTCCTCCCATTACCCTTCCCATGACCCCTCCTTCCTGGGAAGCTTCTGGAGAGAGATCTATTCTTGGAACTAGCGAGGTGTGCTCTCTCATCTGCTTGAGCTTGCTAGTTCTTCGCTCCTCTTTCTGGCAACGCTGTTCTCTTGTGCAACTTTTGCAATGGAAGAAGAGGGGATGAGAAACGTTGCCACAGTCCTGGGTCCATTTATGATGGTTCTGGGACTTGCCATGGGAGCGATGCAATGGCAATGGACCTGAGACAGAGCTGGGAGGTACAGGCTTCAACGGGTGGGTGGATACTCATGAGGAGCCAGTGCCCTGAGTCAAGCTTCCTTTGTTGCCTCATGGATCATGGTGATGATGATGATTTTTAGCCTGTATGCGCCCCTGCTAGGAGGCTCCTCTGAAAGTGTGCCACGGCCAAGAAGATGGTGGGTTCGGGAGCGGATGCACAGGACGTGGTGGACCAATGAGGTCCTGGCTACGTGGGATGATGACCAGTGGCTCTATCACTTCAGGATGACAAAGGCCACCCTGTTTGAGATAGCAGATCATCTGCATCCACACCTGAAGAGAAGGACCACAGAGATGCATGAACCCATTCCTGTGAAGGAGAGGGTGGTCATTACTGTCTGGTGGCTGACAACCCCCCTGATCTACAGGAAAACAGCAAACACCTTCGGCTTGGGGATCTCCACAGTTGCCAAGATTGCCATCAAGGTGTGCCTTGCAATAGAGCATGTGCTCCTGTCATCCACTGTTTGCCTCGGAGACTATTGGAGGGTGAGTATGCATTCTGAACAGCACTGCTGCTGTACATAATCCACATTGGTATCTGACAAATACAATTGGTCCACATATGCTGAGGGCCTCACAATCCTACTTCACCATTCCTCTCCTCACGAGACAAACACCTAGAAGGCGTCCACAATCTTGCACGCCCATGGGTTCTCATGTTTGTCTACATGGGAGAAATTGAACATGTGGTGCTTCCCTTCTACACTCTCACACCCACATCCACCTCACATTGCCTCACTACACTTCCCAGGGCCCAAGTAGAAAGTTCTCCAGAAAGTTCTGCCTCCAGAAAGTTCTGCCCCCCCCGGTCACCATCCTAAACTTTTAGGGGGACATGGGGCATGCAGTACATTCTCAAGGCACTCTCACACCCAGCATCCACCACAGGGCACTAGCCTACACTTCCCAGGGCCCTGGCAGCCTTCCTCCAAGAACACAGTGACGTCCTGCAAGGGAACATGGGACTTCCAGTACTTTCCAAAGCCACTGTCTCATACACACTCCACCACAGGGCAATGGCCGACGCTGCCCAGGGCCTAGAAAGCCTCCTTCCCGAATGTCAGCCCCCCACCCAGGATCACCATGCCTACCTGCCAGGGGAACATGGGACTCCCAGTACTTTCCAAAGCCACTCTCTTGTCACCTTCTACGCCCTTAAGAAGGACAGCTTCTTCTGAGAAACAGGCAAATGACCAGACGTTTCTGGGTTCAAAGGCTAGAGGCTGTGATGAACGAATGGGTTCCGGTTGAAAGTACAGTCCTGAGCCAAAGAAAGTGGCTGTGCATTACTGTAGGACGGACTTGGAGCTGTGGAGGGAGAATTCCAGGAATGCTGATTTGGCTGGAGAAGATAGTTTGCAACATGATAAGAACTTGGTACAAGCAGAGCGTGCGCCTACATTTCCTGACAACATGATATATGACCACTTCTTCTGCAAGCAACCTTTTATCAGTACGGTACAAAATGATATGAACTGGTCTTTTAATTGCTTGATTGCTTTTACGCAATAAAAGTCCTGGAACCCTGGCAACCGTCAGAACATGTCCCCCCCACACACACAAGAAGTGAGAAACATGGGTATAAAGAGCGGGGGATTTTCAGCTCCGTCTTATGGCTCTGATACCGGCAAGGAGTCATCAACCCCTTCGAGGACGACTGATCAACGTTCGGCGAAAGGACTGTTTGCGAGTATGTCATGTGAATGTGTGTGTGCAAGAGTTCTTGATACAAATGTGATTTCGTATTTTATGTCTTAATAAATGTTACATGAATAGTGTTTAAAATCCAGATCTGGTTTCCTGTGTGTCTTCTGCTGAGAATCCTATAGTCTGGGGTGGCTGAATTTCTCTCTGGATTAAAAAGGACCGAAAATCTCAGTCCATGACATAATTGACGTAGTCGGCAGGATATCCAGGAGAATTTGGTCTCACCCTGGTGAAGGATGACTCAATAGAGACACTGGGAATTGAATTGGAATTGAAAACCAAATTTGGTCTCTCCTGCCTTTTTGCTTGTCACTTGTTCTGAGATCTTCAACTAACACTCTCCAATGAAGGACATAGTTGGGAAGAGTGTGGAGATCTTTGGAGCATTTTGGCAGGGTTAAGGTTGGAGAGTGGGAACAGAGGGACGCCTCTGAATAACTGGTCATAAAGGGTCAGAAGGAAATATGCCTCTTTTTGCAAAAAGAAAGAGCAGAAAGGGAAACGAGGAGGAAAATGGACTCGTTTATGGAAACCCTTTCTGCTCTGTGGAGGGGAATGTACTGAAAGCCCCTTTAAATGAAGATTGTGGAGATAAGGCAGGGGATTGGAGAATAAATTTTCTCTTTGGATTTTCTCTTTCATTTGTGGTGTAAGTCTTTCAGTACGTGTGTATGCAAAAAGAACTGCTGCTCTGTTTTGCTGTCTGGTGACTCAGGACTCCACTGTCTGTAAATGTTCTGTTCCTTGTTTCTGTTTTTTGCTGATGCTATTTGAAACTGAAGGACTGAGTTAACCCCCTTTGAGACTGTGTGTAAGAAATGTGACCTAGGCATCAGGCGATTAAGTTATAATGATGGGGGATCGTGATAAGTGTACGAAAGTGTTTTTCTCTTACTCGTTCAGATTAAACTTGCCATCACTGTGCCAACTAATCCAGCAACTGAGAGACTGGGTCTAATAGAGCAACGTAGGACACAGTACCCCAAGGGGGACCCTGAAATTAACTTGTAATAATTCTGATCTGGGCTCTGGGGATGGAAAGAATATTTAATGTTGACCCAGAGGAAATAGTTTCATCCCTAGATGTATCATGGATGGAAATCATAAAGAGAGTTAAGCATTTGCAAGTAACAGACTGTGTAGGGCTTGTTAAAATGATTAGCAATTGGATGTCAATGCCAGAGTCCAGGGTGAAACATATCCCTGACCTTATGGACCACCCTGAAAATGCTATGTGGGTTGCACACGTGCTTTGGGATTCTGGAACCTATGTTTAAACAGAACAAGTGATGTGTTAATCGCAGATCCCAGTCACAAGTTTTGGTATCTCATATATGCTTATGAATTTGTTATAGTATGGAATATGGATAGGCACTTCTTTTATCTCTCTTAACCCTTTGAATACAGTAAGAATTGATGGACATCAGGAAATGATTGCAGATCAGTCTGTGTGAAAGGCCAAGTTGGCCCTGGTTTAGAAAATATGCAAGATTCAGCCCCTGACTGTGTGTTTCGCATGTTTTGATTGCGTATACGTTTTGAGAAATGAGGACTTGCGCACCAGCTAGCCTTTGAAATAATCTGTATCCTTTTTGGAGCCTTTGAGACTTGTATATAGCAAATTGTATTTTGTGGGATGGCTAGTTGTAATTCTCTTGAGAATAATGTTCCCAGACCAAGAAGTAATGAAGTTGGCCAAAGTGGGTTTTGCAGTCACTCAGTACTCAGCTAAAATCAATCCTGCATGAAAGAAGTGAAGCTAATTGTTTCCTATAACAGGGAATGGGAAATGGTATAAATCAGAACAACAGTTATTTTTAAGCCGATCTTTATAACCAAACTGACTTTATTTTGGACAGGCCCATAGAATATAACTTTCCAGGTTGCGGGCTGCATATTTACTTTTCCATTGCTTTTCCATTATTGCCACAGATTTTGTGCTTCTTCAAAGAGAGGGGACTTCCCCCTCCCGCCTCAGAAGAAGCAAAAGAAAAAGAGAGAGAAACCTAACCTTTGTTTGTGGATGTTTATGCATGTTGAGTTTTTGAAGAGATGTGATAAGTGAAGGGTTAATAGAATGAGGGGACATTATGGAAAGAAAGGACAAGGAAAGTCAGAAAAGTCAAAGAATGTTGATTATTGAGATTAAAGTTATGGAAAAAGTAAACATGGTTTTTGGCATGTTGAAGAAAGTCTGTGTAAGTAGAATGTGGGAAAGAAAAGTGTTAAAAAAAAGGCGGGGGGCTACTTCAAGGTGAGTTAAAGCAACATGAGAAGCGAAGATGTTTAGGTTTTCTTTTGGGATGATAAAGAATACAGCGGATTCGGTTCCTGTAAGCCTTGCCTGACCAGCAGTAATAATTAATAACAACAACAACAACAACAACAACAACAATAATAATAGGTGTGCTTAACATTTCCGGTAAAAAGAAAAATGTAAAAGAAAAGAGGTATGGATAAATGACTGATGTACACTGCAAAAACTTTTGGTAATTGAAAATTGGTTGTCTAAATTTCTTTCCTTGTAAGACACCGATGCAACTCTTGTTCTTGTCTCTTAAAAACCATAGTGAATGACTGTTTATTGAACTTATTTTCTGAGAAAAAGGTAAAACTGCTTTTTCACGTATTTAAAGACTTTCCTTTGTTTTTCAACGAAAAACATGTAAACTTGAGGCCAATTCAATATAACCACCGTAATGAAACAATGGCATACACCCACTCCTGTTGTAACTGGACCAAATTTACACCAATGGAATATTAGGTTAAATGCTACTATGTTTAATGTAACAAAATTGAGACCAGAATGCAGTAAATATGTGAATCCTTATTTGGAATTTGCCGAGAAAAAAAGAAAAATTGTGGAAACGAAATAAAAGAGATTTGTTAGACACCATATTGGGTGGAATAGGAACAGGAGTTGGTGTAGCAAATTCTTGGGATATTGAGAAACAAGCAAATAAACTGTCTGCTTTAGGAGGATTACAGTGGAAAGTCATACACATGGCTGGGAATGATTTAGTATCAACTTTTAGGCTGCATGACATAGCTGCTAGTTTACAATTAGAGACTTTTGAACATTTAAATAAGACACTGTATGCCCCTTAAAGAGACTGGCAGTCAAACTTTGGAAGCTGTCTCCGACGTTTTGTCCTGTTTAATAATACAGACCACTTTGTCGGGTTGGAGGGATCAAGTGTTATCAGCTCTATATGGGAATCATGGACACCTGTTTGTAAAAATAGGAAGACTAGAACCGTGGATTCATACAGATTTTCCGCCATGGTATAAAATTTTGGATTATAAAATAAAAGAATCAATGTGGCAGATAAAATTGATGACATTAGAAAAGGCCCAAAAGACTGAGGAGAATTGGATTTGTGCTATTCAATCGTTACCATTTAATATGGGAGAAAATTATTGGAAACCCTATTTGTTGTCAAACCATGCAATCTGTATGAATTCAAATATAAAAAGAGTAAATGAAACCGTAGATTTAGACCGATGTGAAAAGTGGGAAATTGGATATGTATGTCCACAAGAAACAAAACAAATTGAACCCTGTGCTTTTGAACTATCCGATGGAATATGTAGATTACAGAGAATGCCTAAGAGAACATTGATTTTTGATAACGGACTGGGGTGCTTGTGTGGGATATCACCTACACCTCTGTTTTGTTCAGACGGGGAGTATCAAGAAGATGGGGAAATGAGATGCAAATGTAATGTCACTTACGTACAAAGTGTGAATACGAGAAAATTAGTATATGCTATGGAAGCTAGAAACACTGAGGTTACTTTAGATATGAATGATATTAAATATAGAGTGCACATAGGGATAGATTGGAAAAAGTTAGATCAATTATTGAAATATAATAAACAAATTAGGAAGCATTTACAGGAACATGCATGGAACTCCAAAAAAAGAGTTTGTAAGGATACAATATGAGAACGGAGAATTTCAAAAGATTGCAGATGAAGAAAGTAAATTGACTGAACACCATTGGTATGATATATTTAAAGGATATTCTCCAAAAGCAACTGCGTTTTTACATGTAATGATTCACCCAATTGTATGGTTAATATTGATTATGATATGTATAATCATATGGTTATTATATTTAATTAGGCGAGTGAAAAGATTCCAAAGGGACTTTGAGAAATTAAAAGATGAGGTATCAAAACTTGGAGAATTAAAATGATAAAATGACTTAGGGCTGATTGACCTTTGTTGATTGGGATGGATCGTGACTGGTATAGTAATTTGCTGTCCCAACGGGGGTCTTGGTTGGGGTACTTCTGTTCTGCGGGGACAGATCCATCAGTACCTGGAGGATGGGCCTTTTCCCACTCCAACATAGCTGCTTTCCTAATCATAATCATTTCTTCCCCAGAGAACAGGATGTTGAGAATGGCCATTAACTCTTTCCAGGTATAGATGGAGGGTCCATGACAAGGCCAGATTTATTGAGTACAAAAGTATAAAAATATATAAATCTGCTGCAGCAGGGTGCCGGAGGTTCGGGACAAAGGCCGGAGGCGGGGCAAGGCCTTTTTACCCAGGTAAACAGCATACACACCCACTGCGGCATTTTTCCACCAACCACAGACCACCCGCCCCATATTAGGTAATGTCCAGAAACATCCATCCATATAAGGAAATGTCCAGAGGGGCAGGTAGTATGAGGTTTCCTCCAATCACAAACTCCTTTCCAAATAAGGCAATGTCCAGAGGGAGGTACTTCAGGTGAGGTAGAGTCATGAGTCAGCAAACGGGAGGGGCTAGGACTCCTGTGTATGTGACTACCTCCTGGCTTGTAATGGAGATTGTCTTTCCTTCACTCACACTCTCACACACACTCCACCACAGTGAGAGTGGCTTGGCCTACACTGCCCAGGGCCAAGAAAGCCTCCTTCTGGAAGGTTCTGCCCCCCCAAGGATCACCATGCCCTCCTGCCAGGGGAACATGGGACTCCCAGTACTTTCCAAAGCCACTCTCACACACACACTCCACACAGGGCACTGGCCCACACTGCCCAGGGCCCAGAAAGCCTCCCTCCGGAAGGTTCTGCCCCCCCAGGATCACCATGCCCACCTGCCAGGGGAACATGGGACACGCAGCAGTTCCTCAAGCTGCTCTCTCTCACACACACTCCACCTCTACCAAACATATTACAATTCCCAAGACCAAGGCTAAGAAGAATGTCAAGCCAGGTTGTAGGGTCACCGTGCCCAGCTCCAAGGAGGACAGGGGACATGTAATACTTCCTCTATGCACTCTCCAACATACCATCCAACTAGAGGAAGTACACTATGCTTCTCAGGGCCCTGACAGCCTCCTTCCAGCAGGTTCTGCAACGCCCTAGGATCAACATGCCCAGCTCGTGGGGGTACATGGAAAATGTAGGAATTTCTCTATGCACTATCACAGCCAACATCCATCTCTAGAGACCACACTAAAATTCACAACGCCCAGGCAAACACCCTTATAAGTGTTTCACAACGCAGTGGGGGGTCACCATCCTGTGCCACTAAGGGAACATGGGACATGCAGCGCTTAGTTGTATATCTTTAATGCAGATAAAAATTAACTTTCCCCTTTTCTCCTACCAATTACAGATCATGGATGGCTTCCATCAAATGGGATTCCCTCAATGCATCGGGGCAGTTGATGGAACCCATATTGCCGTGCGGCCACCAAAGGGAAGAGGAGAGGAGTTAATCAACTGCAAGAACTCCTTCTCCATTCTACTACAGGGCACTGTGGATCATACCAGGGGGTTTATTGACATCGTCTTGGGTTTTACGGAAAGAACGCATGATGCCTTCGTTTTCCGCCACTTCTCCCTGTGGCAGGCCATGGAGGCGGGCAGGTTTGTTCCTGGAAACCCTACCATCACCATCAAGGGGATAAACATTGGACCAGTTATTCTGGGCAGTGCTGCATACCCCCTTTCCTGGTGGCTGATGAAGCTGTACGGAGGACACCTTGACCCACAAAAGCTTGCCCATAACAAAGTTTTTAACTGTTGTAGGAACGTTGTGGAACGGGTCTTTGGAAGGCTAAAGGCAAGATGGGGCTGTCTTTCTGCATCTTTGACTGTCTCCGAGCAGAACTTCTTACCAGTGGTGTCGGCTTGTGTTGTCTTACACAGCGTTTGTGAGACAAAGGGTCACATCCTCCACCCAGACTTAGCACCATCCCCCCTGTACATCTTTCCCATCAACCAGAAGACATCTGTCCGTATGCCTCCGGAAGGAGGCTCCGGGAGGGGGAAAGGGTGAGGTCAGCCATAGCAAGCCTCATCACTTCTGGAAGTGCTTACGGCCAGCAGTGGGGTCCCATACAATGAAACGCCAGCAGGGAAAGGTGTTTCCCAGAAACTAATTAGTTTTGTTTTGTTTTTCATTAGTTACTAGAAATCCTGCAGTTCACACACCACCCCCACCTTTGAAAAATTCCAAAAACAATATTTATAATTGTCCTGTCCTGTCCTGTCCTGCCCTGTCCTGTCCTGTCACACCTTTCCCTTTCTGAGAGCTCCTTCTTTATCTATTTCACATAAGAATGTTGAAACCGTTTGAATTTTGTTCCATTTCTGGTATATGTAAATAAAAATTGGGTTAGTAGTCATTAAGACGCCTGGTTTCTTTTATCATTTACATTTACCTAACCAGAATAAAAAAAACCATGTGTGTCTCAAATCTAGGCTTTCACCTGTCAAACTGACTGTTGACAGTTGTGTGCTTTCACACTTTAGCACTTACATGCATACTATGTGGGCAAATCCAGAGATATATCAAAAACCATTTAATAGGAAGAATACTTCAACTTTAACAACTGTCCAGAAACAGGACACGGACACATCCCAAGAACATATGTTAAACAATATAACACCTACATTGAGAAACAGAAAAGACATGTGTTTCCTTTTTGTCATGTCACCCTGTGTTGTATAGATGTAGTGGCACATAGGATACATTACAAATTGATGGTGACATCAGCAGTCCGTCTTCTTATAAGCGCAAGGCACTATGTTGCTCCGTTCTCTGGGATAACGCTGACATTTACACCTATCCTTACTGCAGTCACACAACACACTGTACTGTATGTCGTGGGTTATGGCCACAGGTGGTTCGCATTAAGGTATTCCATGGCCATGCATGTATTGCTATGAAGAAGAACCCTGAGGATATACGTAAAATAAAAATTAAAACAAACATTATGAGTGCAAAAGGCATAGAGTGGAAAAATGCATCAGGGGCTATAACGCTGAAAGGATTTTTTGGGCCGGGAAACCTTTCCACTTGGTTGTTCTTGACGGAACGATGAAGAGGTACCTTCCAGCACAAGGGCCTGACTTGTCTCCTCTCCTGGCGGATCGGCGCTCACAGTGGCATCCCTTCTGTGTGTGCTTCTTGTGCCGGAAGTTCTCCTCGCCACTGCTGATACCAAGGACGTCATTGCTGTGGCGCAGACTCTGAGGAGGGAAATTATCTCTCGGCGTTCTTCTGCGCCCGATTCTATATTCTATATCCCTGTATGCATTTGTTTTGGTGCCTCTTTCACTATCGTGTTTATGTTGCTGTGGCATAAACAAACATTAATGGGGGCAGTTATCTTTTCTCAATGTTCCCATGTCTGGAGCACACAGCACCCTGCAGTTATCAAGGCGGTGCTGCCGCAGTCACAAATAAACCTTTGCTGACAAGGGTTTGTTCCATAAATCCCCGACGTTGTACATGTTTGCTGTGCATGTGCATTTATTCCTTGCTGCCCTGATTTGCGTAAACCTCTCACACTTATTACTACTCCATAAGATACTGTACAATGCTTCATAATGTTCCCCTAATGCATAACTCTTCTACAATCAGAAGATACACACAGCAGTGCCTGACAGAAATATTCACATCCTGTTACTGCCATGTTTGCAGGAATGTCCATTCATCACAGATTCTCAGAAAGAATTAAAAATGTACCCTCAAGTAAGCAACAAGACAGAGAGTCTCCCTGGGGAAAAGGAGATGTGCTGCTACTCACCAGAAGCTGTCGGACTCTCGTTCTCCTGCCTGCAGGAACCTGCTTGAGAATGGCTGGGAAAGTTGTCTTCATTCCCTATATGGAGATATAACTCATCCGTTGGACACAGCTTGTGAGCAACACTGTGGCATGTCTATCACAACGCAGAGTTAAAGCCAAATGTTTGCCACTCACAGTGTATCAGCTACCGTTGACCACACCATCCAATTTTGCATTTGAGAAGCATGTTGAACCCAACTGGGGTTTTGTGTGTGATTGCCCATGGAAAGCATACTTTGGGGAGGGGAGGGGAAGGATATCCCTACTTCGTGAGTGAAAGAAAGGTGCATTTGACAGATGCAGCCTTCCACCCCACATCCACCTCTCGAGAGCACACTAGAATTCCCAAGGACAAGGAAACTCCCTCCAGAATCCTCCTGCCACTCAGTAGAATCGCCCTGCCCTCTCCCAGAGGCCTTTGGGAGATGCAGCAAGTCCTGCAGGTACCCTCCCACCCCCACAGGCACTCCTGGAGAGCACACTAGAATTCTCAAGGACAAGGAAACACCCTCAAGGAATATCTCACTACAGACTCATTATTCAATTAGTTAGAGCCAGGGACAAGGATTTCCTATTTCTCAAAAGGCTAGATGCACCCTATCCTGCCGTTACCCCATAACCCCAATATGTGCAGTGTATGGGTCTTTCTCCAGATGTATTGCACTCCCTTACTAGTGGGACTTGAAAATTTAAAGGCATAGGGACTATTTATTTCAGGGGAAGCTACAGCAGCAATATTATTTCTCTCACACATCCCTGTGTACTTACCGGATGCCTCAGGTTCAGATGTGTCCTGAGTGGCTTCCTCAATAAGTTCGCCCCTCTCCTCTGGTACTTCATCTTGAGAAGAAGGGAGAGATAAATATGGTTGAGAAAAACAGGAGAAAAACATGTATTGACTCTCTGGTGAACTGAATTGCTCATACCTACTGCTGTCCCTCCACCGTCCATAGCTTCCTCACAATCTTCTGCAACCTGCAAGCTGGCAGTGACTCATGGTGGTACTACACTGGCATCGCCCCCTAGAATCCTTGAAAGTTCATCGTAGTATGTGCAGGTTACCCGGGAAGAACCTGTCCTTTTATTTGCAGCCACAGCATGAAGATAGTCTAGCCTTAGCTTTTTAGTTTTGTTCCTACATTCCTCAACAGTCCTCTTGTGTCCCCTTCTTCTCAACCCCAGTGCCATGTCCTCGAAAATCTTTATATTTCTATGGCTTTCCTGCAGATCGGCTTGGAAGCGACGGTCCCCCAAAACATCCAACAAGTCCTTTACTTCTGATGATCTCCATGCCACCCCTCTCCCTTTACTCTTCATTTTTCTAAGTTCGGAATCCCTCTCGCCAGGGTTGACAACGTTACCACTAGAAGAGTCCAAGGTCTCCATTTCTTCTGCATTCTCCCTTTTTTCTGTTACAAACCTTTCTTCTTTAGCTTGCCACTGCTCCCCTACAAAACGGCTGCCCCCAGTAAGAAAACGCGCAGCTTCCGGCCTGCGAACGTGCGCACCCGTGCAGTGGAGCCGAACTACAAAATGTCTCTCTGAGGACCCCTACAGGACAGAGGAGGAATTGTCCAAGGTTTGTGGATTTTTAGAGAGGAGAGCTATGAGTGCGTTTTTTCTGAGGTTGTTGTTGTGGGTTTTTTTCCTTTCCCATTGCCTAGCTTCCCCCTGTCTTGCTCCAAACCTTCTTCTTTTCGCTGTTCCCCTCACTTATATGCCAGTCTTCTATTCCTTTTCCCATTTACTCTTACCATTTTAATCCTTTCCTGTGTGTGTTGTGTTGTGTTGCTTTTTGGCTGAGACAGTGTGTCTGTGAGGTTGGGTAAGAGAGAGAGAAGGGTGATTGAGACAGAGAGAGAGTGGAGAGAGGGAGAGAGAGGGAGAGAGAGAGTGATAGTGTGTCTTGATTGCAGAGGTTGTGTGTGTGCTTACTGTGCAGTTTGGATGGAGTGAGAGGGTGCTGTCTGGGGTGTCGGAAAGATCCGTGAGCTCCTCAGACTAATCCGGGCCAGCTCAGGCATCTCGATCCTAATGAGAAGTACACATTTTCCGAACAAGGAATATTACGAGCGCATCGCCCTGCGCCTGTCTCACAAGGGGTTCCACAGGACACCTGGACAGGTGAATTCCAAATTTAAGGCAATCAAGGGCATCTTTTATGATGCCCTTGAGAGGTTTAATGGGCACCCCCCCAGTGCTGCCAAACTACCGTACTATGCCACGATGATGATATGGAAGGCAGCGGGTCGTCCATCCTGGAAGGACAGGCGCAGAGGATGTGCGTAACTGTTTCCACCCTCCCTCACACAAACAACTATATGTAAAAAGTTGTTATCATCCATTCAAGCAAGGAGGGCTGCCCCTTTCTGGTGCAATCTGCATCCACGCAAAAATGTACATCTGCTATCCTCTCAGGTGGAAGAAGACATGAGACAGGGCCCTGTCGTGTGGAGGAGGGAGGCAGTGCTCAAGAGAGGCAAGGTAGGGGAAAGTCAACAATTTTACCTGTATCAGAAAGATTCTTGGTAAAGGAATACTTGTTGGGAGCATTTTATTTAACTTTATTTCGACAAGTACCAGACATTTTGCACACAGCATTTTGGATAAATGTCAGTTCACCATGCCATACCATTTTTAGTACTGTTGTGTTTTCCCCCCTCCTGCTACAGGCGAGGAGAGCATTGTCATCGAAGACACAAACTCCGCCACAGAATGGGAGGAGGAAGACCTGCCAGGGCCCAGCGTGGCAGAAGGTAATAAATTTTTAAACTAGTGCGGGAAATGACAGCCGCCATTACTTTCTCAAACAGTTCTTGCAAGCATTGTGGGGGGCATTAACTTTAAAGGCTTTTCCATTCTTTTCTCAAAGCCACAGCGGGACGAGCAGAAACGACTGACGCATCTGCCTCGGCCTCCAGCCCCGGGAGGCTTGTAATTGACCTGAAAGAGGAAGGACCCCGGAATGTGGGAGGTGAGCCTTTTTTCCTTTTGGAACTGAACTGTGTGGTAAGTGAAAACAAGCCCATAACACCTGTAGATAATTTATGTTTAATGCTGGTTTTATTTGTTTTACAGTGGAGGTCATAATCCAGGAACAAGCGGAAGAAGGGGCAACCGCGGAAGAGGTTCCGGGTCCATCCACAGCTGGCAAGTGTATCTGGATTCTATCCTTTTTAAATTTTGGATTGTGCTGATGGATGTGTCCTTGCCCTTTACTTTTCAACAGCAACATACGTACATTGTAAGTAACTAGGTTTTTGTTTAAACCTTTGCCGTAGCTCCAGCCCGTTGGCAAGAGATGACCAGCGGACAAGCTGTCCTCAACCGCCTGCAAGAAATAGAGGATAATACCACAAGCCTCTGTAAGTGCATGCTTCCCATGACGGGGAAAGATGACAACACTGTCTTGGTGTCCTAATGCAAAGATTCTTTGGCATTGCTTGACTAACCAATTCCAACCTTTTTTTTCCCTCCCCACAGATGACACTCTACAGCATAGTCTTTTTGATTACACTTCAGCACTGCAGGTCATGATCTCCCAGACTTATGAGGGCATCACAAGGGATATCAGAGACCTCAAGAAAGTCCTGAGGGACAGGAGAAAAGACTTATAGTTTTTAAACTTCTCAAATAGTTCCCCTTCCTTCACCAACCCTCCCTGAACTATTTTGCCCTTCCCTTGAAAAAATATTCCCCTCCCCTTTAATTGTTGAAAAGTTTGATTTTATTGTTTATAAAGGTTTTTTAAAAAATTTAATATCTTTGCCTCTCATACATCCTTTTTTTCTTAGGATTTCCACTACGTGTCCCATGTGTCCCTGGCAGGTAGGCATGGTGATCTGGGGGGGGGGAGAGCCTTCCTGAGGGAGGCTTTCTGGGCCCTGGGCAGTGTCGGCCATTGCCCTGTGGTGGAGTGTGTGTGTGAGAGTGGCTTTGGAAAGTGCTGAAAGTCCCATGTTCCCCTGGCAGGTGGGCATGGTGATCCTTGTGGGGGACAGAACCTTCCAGAAAGAGTCTTTCTGGGCCCTGGGCAGTGTAGGGTCGTTCTCTGTGGTGGATGGTGGGTGTTAGAGTGGCCTGTGGAACTTCTGCATGTCCAATGGCCCCCTCAGAGGTGGGCGTGGTGACACTTTTGGGGGCAGAACCTTCTGCAGAGAGGCTCTCAGGGCCCTAGGGAGTGTAGTGCACTGCCATAAGTTGGAATTTAGGTGTGAGCATACAGTGAGAAAGTACTGCATGTCCCATGTTCCCGGCAAAAGTTCATGTTAAGGGCATTTTCAAGGACGAACAGTTTATAGATTTTTTTTGCTATGGGGGGGAAGTAGTGGAATTACCAGAGGGTAAGGGGTGTGTCCTAGGGAAAGTATTGCAGGTCCCATTGTGCATGCAAAGCTGCATGTGGAGGCTATTTTCAAATGAAATTAAGAAGTATATATGGAGGAGAATTTGGATGAGGGGAAAATGGGTAGTAGTCAGTATTTTGAAATGAGAAAGGAAAGAGCATGCGGCAGTAGCTCCCAACGAAAAGTCCAGCAACCATTATCCCCACCCTCCATGACTACTTACAACACCATAGGTACATAGAACACTAAACATGTAACCTGAGCACTATAAAAATAATAGAAATTGAAAGCCACACTACATACCTGCAATCTTTTTCTTGCTGTTTCTGTGAATTAGCATTCTGTGAATTTTTTGAGGATGAGGAAATGGTGGCTTCCTGTCCTTTGTTGGGCGGGACCAACCTCTGAAGCTGACCACGCCCACAGCCCGCCCTCCACTGGTTACCAGTTCGCATTGGTGCTAATCTGCGCATCTGCACCACTGCGAAAGTACGAATTGGCGTGTTCCGGAAAATTGAAAAACCGTTTTTTCCATTCTTCAAATAGCGTGCTCTACGACCACTTGGGGGTGCATTGAATTGGACTTAGGTGCAGGTCGAAGGTAAATAGTCCGAACCTAGTCCGTTCCAAGGTGCAGACCACCTCCGTTACAAGATGCATTGGTCCGTCTTAACTTCCTCGTGCGGAAAGGGCCTATGTTGTGTGTGTCACTTTAATTTTTCTCACATATGCCTCCCAACTGTTTTCTGGCATCTTTATTGATGGTAGGTCTCATCTCCACAGCAACAGGCCTGTAGTGTTAGTTAAGCTGTAGCACTTGTTAGTCTTATTAGTTTTTGAAGTTTTTGTCTCATGTTTCTTTAATATTGTATCATTCTGTAGCTTAGCTTAGTTTCATTTTATAGCTAATGCTTTTTATAGTGTTAGTGTGTGTGTGGTTTTTTTCTGTTCTTGTTTTCTTGTTTTTCTCCTTTTATTCAAAATAAAAATATGAATTCAAGATAAGAATTCAAGATCTCTTCTGATATTACAAACTACAACTTGCTTCTGTTCTCCTTACAACATATGTTACACCACACGTATATCCTTTGTTTGCCTCATCAGTCTTGTGTTTCTTGATGTAGTTACAGTAGCCTGACTGACTATTGCACAGATTCATTTGCATTGTGGATGAAACTTCCAGGAACTTGCAAAATTGTCCTTGTAATAAGCTAGACTTTATGCAAATTTATATCTTTTAATATCAACGCTCAGAAGGAATACACCATCTCAGATACATCTGTTCAGCAGAGTGAATATCTCTCTCATAGAATACAAGGTAAGTTTTATATAGACTTCTCTTTCTTATGTTAAATGAAGAAGGTGTCTCTCTCTCTCTCTCAATGATGATGATGATGGTAATAATAATGATGCCAAATGCAACCTTCAAAACTGTGTCAAGAGTTCTGTTTTGTTCAATTTGCCATTGAGTCAGTTTTGACTTACGGTAACTGTCTGAATCAGGAACTTCATTCAGGGTCAGCAATGGCTGTTCTTGGGTCTTGCAAAATTGGGGTCATGGTTTCCTTAACAGAATCAATCCATCTTCCTCTCTTCTTACTGCCTCCTATTTTCCTGAGAATAATTTTCTTTTTCAATGAATCATGTTGTCTCCTGGCTTGTCCAAAGCACAATACCCTTGGTTTAGTCAGTTTGGAATACTTCATTGGCTCTAGGGCTCATGATTTGTCATCTAGACATGTGCCTAAATACAACTTTTAGTTCCAATGACTGAAGGTTCACTGAATCATAAGAACCTATATAATTGTTGATTTACCAAGTTCTCATTGATTTAAACTCTGTTTAGGACTAAGAACTAGAGAAGTGTAAGGTCCTACACTTAGATAGAAAAAATGGAATACAGAAATATAGGGTGGGGGACACGTGGCTGGATAGCAGTATGTGTGAAAGGGATCTAGGAGTCTTAATAGACCACAAGCTGAACATGAGTCAGCAGTGTGATGCGGCAGCCAAGAAAGCCAATGCAATTCTAGGCTGCATCAATAGGAGTATGGTGTCTAGATCGAGGGAGGTACTCGTACCACTCTACTCTGCTTTGGTTAGACCTCATCTTGAATACTGTGTCCAGTTCTGGGCACCCCAATTCAAGAAGGACATGGTCAAGCTGGAGCAGGTCCAGAGGAGGGCGACCAAAATGGTGAGGGGCCTGGAAGCCATGCCCTATGAGGATAGACTTAGAGAGCTGGGTATGTTTAGTCTGCAGAAGAGAAGGTTAAGAGGGGACATGATAGCTATGTTTAAATATTTGAAGGGATGCCATGTAGAGGAGGGAGTGGGCTTGTTTTCTGCCGCTCCAGGGACCAGGACAAGGAGCAATGGATTCAAGCTGCAGGAAAGGAGATTCCACCTGAACCTCAGGAAGACCTTCCTGACAGTCAGGGCTGTCCGGCAGTGGAATATGCTGCCTCGGAGTGTAATGGAATCTCCTTCTTTGGAGGTTTTTAAGCAGAGGCTGGATGGTCTGTCAGGGATTCCAGGCAGGGAACCCTGGGAAAATGATCTGCAAAGATGTTGCATCATGCCCCAGCTGTGGGTAATTGCACGGTTGCATAAGAAACGGGGGTCGTGTGCAGATGGTAGAGGGAGGTGTGCAAACCTCTACCTGATTGGTTGTAGATATGTATATAACAAAGCAACGCCAGTATGAATTTGTCTGTTGACCAAACCTGGTGCCTGGTGCAAGTTTTTGTCTGTCTGTCCTATGTTTTGTGTATAACGGAACTTTGCTGCAAGATAAAGTGCCTCCTGTTTTGGAAGAAACTCCTCCGTGTGTGAGTATCCTTACTGGGGAACAAGGCTGCTGCTGTTAGCTCGCCGAACTCTGGTTTTTCCGCCGCGTTTCCGTGGGGCTGAAACTCCTATCATCCCCAACACGTCCATCTGTCGGGAGTGCTTTGAGGCTGTTCCTGCATGGCAGGGGGTTGGACTGGATGGGCCGTGTGGTCTCTTCCAACTCTACATTTCTATGATTCTATGATTCTATGATTAAGCCAGAGGTGGGAATGTCTCACCATTGGCTATACTGGGTGGGGTTGCTGGGATTTGCAACAACAATCAGAAGGTTACACAATTTCTATGCTGAGTTAAGATATGGAACTGTTCTGTTTTTCTGAGGAATAGAATACACAGGAGGAGATCCTTTAACCTATCCCTCCTTAAGTATGACACTGATAAAAATAATTCCCCCATATTCAAGGCTGCATTAAGGCTCTAAAAATGTTGTAGGCCCTAGGCTGCCATGCCCATGCTGCTTTTAATATACAGATATGTGGACACATACATGTGGACACATGCTTTCTGACGCTTTGTTTTCAGAATGAGTTCAACCTGGTTAGTGCAGGCATAGTGGAAAAGCAATTGGAAAAGCCTCAATCAGATAGCCTGTATTGACCAAACAGGAAAAAACAAGTCTATCGTCTTTATCTGTCATGAAATGGGACGATAATTGCTACACCTACTCAACTGAGCAGATTTTTTTACTTGCTCGAAAGTATACGGTTAACATTAAGGTTTCCACTCTTAATAGCCACATCTGGATGCCTGGAACTCAGCTGGATGAGACCAGAGACCGAGACATTTGTTCTAGCATGAAGCTACTTTGTTCCTCTCTTCAAGGTTCATCTTAAACCAAGAAGACTTTGGCCATTTCTGCACTACACTGTTATAGTGCTATTACTGCAGTGTCAACATCCTGTAGAATTATGGTCAATGTAGTTTACTGAGGCCAAAGAGCTCTCTGGCTGAGAAGTCTAAATGCGCCTCTGTAAACTGCAAACCCTGGAATTCCGTAGGATGTTGAAAGTGGAATAATAGCACTATAATAGTGTAGTGCAGAAATGACCTTTATCTCTAGTTAACTAAGACCCTTTCCACATGGCATTTGCCATGCAAAAGGGCCCCTTGAACGTTGCGCGATTGTAAGGAGCAATCTGCACGACGCACTCACAATTGTGCGACGCTCCAGGGTAGGGCAGGCGCCTTTTCATTTTTGGTTAAAAGCCGAAAATGGTGCACGATTGCATATTGCTCCCGGGCCCCACACGCACTTACCTGGCGTGCGAGCCTCCAGAACCACAGCAGTTGTGCTTCCTGCCCCAGCGCAGCCTGGGAAATTCCCAGGCTGAGTTGTGGAAGGAAGAGGTGGGGCTCGGGCGCAAGCAGGCAGCTCATGTGGAGCCGAAGGACCCTGGACGCCGAAACCTCTCGCCGGAGGCTGCTCGCATGATCCCCGCACCCCGGCGCCTGAAGAAAGTAAGGTGCGGAAAGGGCCTAAGGTTCCCTGTTCTACCCAAACTTTTTTTACTATTCTTATTTTAAAACCTTACTAATTTTCCATCATAATTTTTTTCCTTACAAATACAGCACAATATGATAATCAGCTCCCCTGTGCCATCCAATATATTTCTATGCTTGCTAAGGAACAACCTAGGCTAAAATCCTTTGTACTTTGGGCACGGCACAAATATACACCACAATAGTTTGTACTAAAGCCCACAGTTTTGCAACTATTGTACTGTGGGTGGCAAGATCCATTTCTCAAGGTTCAGATAGTCCCCCATTTCCCAAGGCAAAAATGTGTGAGAAAGGGCACTGAGTGTGCTTAGGGAGTAACTGGCTGTAGTAGGGTCCCATTTAATCTTGTCTCTAAAAAAGTGTAAGAGCTTACGCAATTGTTTTTGCATCAGCCTAGTAACCTGATAGGATTCCAGCTCTGGGAGTGATTTGTTGATGAATGAAGAGTCTGGCTTGGTCATCAGCTGATCAGAAAAGTGAGGAACTACAGTTAATTAAGATTCACTAAAGACTGAGAATAGTTAATTAAATATTAATTTGATAGTTAATTACAGATTTCTGACCTTATCAGAAAAAGTATCAAAATATAAGTATCTTGATTCAATATTTTTATGTCTCTACAAGGGTATTTGTATTGGTGATATGAGCCGCAGGCCCTTGTTCTTGAACTATTGATGGCATGCCTTTCCTCCATACTTGGCATATATAGCTGTAAAATACTGCAGTGTGGGAGATAAACATCCTGCAAAAACTATTTCATACTCTAAAATTCTGGGATAGTCCCACTTCCCTGCATGAGCATTTGTTTAATGGCACCATTGCTTTTCAGAATTTTCAAGGGTACCTTCCAGATGTTTTGGAATACACCTCCAGTTGTTCCTGATCATTTGCCATGCTGTCAGAGATTTGTGGCAATTGCAGTTCAAAGCATTTGGTTATCTATCATGTTCTCAGGTGTGCTGCACAACCTGTGACTCACCAAATGTTACTGGACTGCAGTTTACATCATCCCTCATCATTAACTATCTTGGTTGGGGATGATGGAAGTTGAAGTCTACCATTGGACTGGAGTCCAAAGGATATACTGGAATATGTTTTTAATTATTCAAGTTATTTCTCTTTAGGAGCTTAGACTGCTAACATGTTCTTGTGCAAATCCAGGCTGCATATGGATTATATACCAGTGTCCTCTGCTATGGGCACACAGGGAAATGGAGAATTGTCCCTCACCCAATTTCCAAAAGCTATGTTCAGCAAAGGTCTTAAGCTGAGTGATTATCTGATTCCTTTTCAAGAAAACATTGTACATCTTTGCCTTACAAACATTGGCCTGGTTTGTGCGTACATATGAAACTGAGATATGCTGTGACAGAGGAAAAAACATGGAAACCTCAAAGGAAAACAAGCTTCATGGTGCCAACATTTTGAAGCATAACTCCCACCCAACTTTCGATCACCTTACTAGGAACTGTTGTGATTATACATGGACGATACTGAAACTCAAATTGATCCTTTGAGACAGTGAGGTTGCTTTCTCTGTTGTCTTTCAACTGCAGAGTAATACCATCTGCTTCTACCCCGTTTTCAATTTTAAGGTAAATCTATTTGCAGTTCCCAGAATCCCCCAGCCAGCATAGCCCTAGCCATTCTGTCTGGGTTATTTGGGGTATTATAATCAAAAAAACAAAACAAAAAACCAATCTCAATCCTGTTTAAAACAAGAGAATATAATCTTGAATATTGTGTGAGTGAATGGATTGAGCTATAAGGACTTGATTTAAAATTGATTACAATCCTCCTTACAGAGAATCCAGGTTTGTCTACAGAACAATAACTTTCATTCAGCTCTTTGAAGGCCAGTGTTAAAACTGCCATGTCAGGATTAACCGTGTTAGTGTGATGCTAGAAAATTCAAAACATTTCTTTGTGTTGGGTCAAGATTATGATGAAATATGATATGCATTTACACAGCTACATGGAAGGCATTTGCTAAGGCTCAGTAAAGGGTAGTCACAGGATCTTACTGACCAAAAAAGCAAAACAACAACAACAAGGATAAAAAAAAAGAAAAAATAGCATAACAATTTCCAAAAAAGAGCCTAATTTAAGTCTAATTTAACTCCTGTTGAATCATGGCTATCCCAAGTGATTGTCTGGTTTGGAAACAATTCTAATCCATGGTTAAGCATTTTATGTCCAAATGTCTTCCCACATTTTCAAACCTCAAGAAGATTGGAAATATCTACTTTCCTTTTCAATTAATTAGTTCTTTGGTCATCAAAATAGAAAATTGTGGTTAGCTCTTAATTATTGTTTAACTGAATAAGCCAGAATCCTAAACCTCATTTTCAAGGTGCTTCACTTCTCCTAGAAGATATATTACTGTGTTTTTGTCACAGGTATATTTGGCTACACCATGGCAACCCTCATTGATGCAAACACTGAATTTGGTGTGGATCTTTTGAAAACACTGATGAAAGACAATCCTGAGGGAAACATCTTCTGCTCCCCACTGAGTATCTCTGCAGCTCTGAGCATGGTCCTTCTTGGTGCCAGAGGGGACACTGCTACACAGATGGAAAAGGTAGTCATCCAATCACAATTCTGTTCAAGAGGAGTCATGAGACAGTATTGTTGCAAAGTCCACATGTAATCCCAGCTGTGTGGAAAAAACTAGGAAATGTTCCCCACTCATAGCTTAAATACACATATTAAGAAAATGTGTTTGAAATGTGGGAAGAAAATGCAAAGGTTCACAGCCCGTATAAAAATGAGGATGGGAAGCAAATGGAGGCAGGATTGGAAGAATTTCAGTAAAATCTAGAATGAGAGATTTGTCCATCCCTTACTCTGGGGCTCATGAATGGCAATCAAGGTGTAGGAGACTGTATGCACAAGAAGAGGAAAGTATTTGTGCTGTTGAAGTCTAAAGGGTGCACAGTCCATAAGCCTCAAAGAAAACGATTCAGCATATTACAGTGGTTTCTCAGCTTTGTTCTGACAAGCTATGGAGTTCCTTGGAAACTGATCATAGACTATTCCATGCAACAGGGCAGCTATCTCAGGGCACAGGGAGTGGCAACAAGGTGTTGAAAGCACAAAGTGATCTGTGTCAGAGTTCCTGTCCTGCACTCCTAAGATTACTTGATGCTTTTAGCTGTATTAGAGGAAGCTCTTCCCATTGTTAGTGTTGAACTGAGATTCTACCGGTAGCCAGGTGGTCTTCTGTGCATGGAATGAAGATCTGGAGTGCCACCCTGGTCTTCATCCAAGGTAATAGAATGTCAGCAGGCTTTCCCCAAAAAGAACTTCTCTACCATTAGATCCCCATTATAGCCACAGAGGAGTTGTCTTCCAAGATGTACTCTCTATTCACATAGGGCACAGGTGGACAATCTCAGAAGGGCATACTGGCAGGGGATTGACATGGGCTGCAGTCCAGTCCTTCTGGAATACATAAGATCTGTTTGGATGCAGTTTCAGCAACTATTGAGTCATCCCTTTGCCTTGCCTCCACATGGACAGTCCTTATGGAATGTATATATGTGTGTGTGTTTTTCTAGTCAAGCTCATAAAAAAAATGTATGCTGTGATTTCATGGAGCACAGTGAGGGGTTTCTCATTCTATATTTTCCGTTGCAGGTCCTTCACTTCAATGAAATCCCTGGATCTAGAGGCTGTAAGGATGTTCTTGTAAGAGTTCTATCAGTGCTATTCTGTCTCTTTCACCTATTCAATTAAGAAAGAGTAAATGCAGATCTAGCCAAATTACCCTTTGAAAATTGTAGATAATCCCAAACTGAGAAGCAAATCCAATAGCAATTATCTGTTGTCTTCGAACACAAGCTGGTATAATGACTAGGAATTTTGAGGCGCCAGGTCTCCTGACTCAAATCAGCCAGGTGCTTGAGCCCTCAAGTCGTCTCTCTAGGCAAGTTATCTCTCAACATCAGTGTACACGGTCAGCAAATTGGGATTAAACATTAACCTCCTTTCCATTTTTGACTACACTTCCCAGGATGCTCCTATTGGGATGGCCAAATGTGTGCTGCTTGGAAGATTCTTGGAACAGCAGTCCAAATAATCAGATTTCACAAGCTCTAAGTTTGCACTATTTCAGTTAAGATTACAACGATTTGCTACCCTGGTATAAACATTTTTGTGGTGCCCAGTCATATATATGTTGTTAATTATTTTGGGGGATGTGCATAAGCATGTGTTCTTAAATCCTCCATAGCCAATAGAAAAATGCAAAGCAGACCTTAGAAACTATATTTGGTGGGTAGGAGCTCCCAGGCCTCTTGCAGACAGAAGGGTGGTTATGTTATGAATGCTGCAGTCCAAAATGCAATGCAATGTTTCTAGACTCTGATGTCAGTCCTGATTTGGAGCTTATGATCAACTCTCTTCACAAGAAAGCAGATGGCCTATTAAGCAGCTTTTGTTATTTGAAGGTTACTGGGGCCCAGTGCGACAGACCTGGAGGACCTCACGAACAGTTCAAGGCGCTCTTGTCTGCCATCAACCAGCCTACCAAAGACTATGCTCTGAGTATTGCCAACAGGCTGTATGGATCAAATGCTTATGAGTTCCGGCAGGTAAGAAATCATGCTTTCCAGACCTCTTCATCTATCAGTCCAGTTTTAAATGATGAACAACATGGACCACATGAATTTGATAGAAGTGTAACTTTGTTACAGCGGATTGGTTTTTGTTATCTAAATGAAACATTGCAAACCTATTGAAATTCATATAACTTATGTTAGTCATGACTAACTGTTCCACTGATTTAAGTATGTCTATTCTAGCCGTGACAGGGTATGGATTCAAACCAGAAAATGTTAGTTTAGCTGGACTGGAACCTTTATGGTCTAATCACTCCTGTTACCTATTTTGTTGTTGTTATGTGCCTTCAAATCATTTCTCACTTATAATGACCCTAAGCCAAACCTATCCTGGAGTTTTCTTAACAGAATTTCTTCAGGGGTGGGAATGGGGGGTTGTCTTTGCCAACTTCTGAGACAGAAAGAGACTGGCCCAAGGTCAATCAATAGGTTTCCATAGCCAAACAGGGGCTGGTAGCCATAGAGCATTGTGTAGTGTTTTGAGCATTTGACTATGATCTTGGAGACCAGGGTTCATATCACCACTTGGCCATGGATACTCAGTGGGTGTCCTTGGGTGCATCACACATTCTTAGTCCCAGAAAACTCAGTGATAGGTTCACCTTAGGGTCTATATGAGTCAGAAATGACTTGAAGGCACACAACTAATGGCTTTGAAGTATTGGCAGTCATCATGATTGTTCTCAACCATAGACTCCAAAGGGAGTAAAAAATGCACTCTCCTCCAGGAGTAGGTCTTCTTCTTGCTTGCCCAATGAATTCAAATTGAAAGTGATAACTGAAATACTTTGCAGGGAGAGATCACAGTAAGATATTGTTGACGAAATACTTCCTCTTCCATCCCCCCCTCCAGATACTGTGAGCATTGCATAAAAGCTCAGAGGGAGGAGAGGATGGTAGATGGTCTCACATCTGTTCCTGTGAATCCAAAAATGCTGGCTCTTCACCTCTGTAAGCTCCATACCCACTATACCACTGCATTTGACCATTATTTCTTCATCTCCTTAAGAAGATATAGGTCCTCCAAGAGCATTTTGAAAGATTGATGAAAATAAGAGATACATCCACATTTCTGTTCCATGAAACTCTCTACTTCTTAGCAACACTCGGCAGTAAAGAAGTATACTAGCAAGATGCTGGCCTTCCAGATGTGTTCAACTAAAACTCCCATAATTCATTACCAAGGGTCATGCTGGGTGAGGCAGATGAAATCCAGAACATCTGGAGGGAATAAGATACCCCAGATGAGTTTTAATTGAAGTGTTAGAACACTGAAAACTCCACATGGAGGAACACATAAATAGAAATTCCTGTTTCTTGTCAAAGAAGATAATAGTTACTTCCTTATTTTTAATTCTGCACAGCAATACTTAGATTGCACAAATGAGCTGTACCATGCTGAATTGGAAAGAGTTGACTTTGCACATGCAACAGAAGAAGTTAGAAAGAAGATTAATTCTTGGGTTGAAAGCCAAACAAATGGTAAGAGAGCATGTAGCACTCCTCACTTAGTTTGCATCTGACCATTTTGTGTGTTTTTCTCCACTGCTGTTCAAAATTTATTTTAAAGTAATGAATAAATGAATGAAAGTTTTCAGCTATCTGAAGATAATCTTCCTTCCCTTTACATTCATTTTCAAAAAGGTAAAATCAAGGACCTCTTTGCTAGTGGGAATATTGACAAAAGAGCTGTCTTGATCTTAGTGAATGCCATATACTTCAAAGGAAAGTGGAAGGTGGAATTTAATAAGGAGAACACACATGAAGAACTTTTCTGGACTAGCAAGGTACAATATGTGTAAAAGCTTTAAGAAATGGAGTGCATCTATTCTGATTTGTTCAACAATAATAACTGATCTCTTGTACATGGTGAGACACAGATTTAGCCTGGAAATATTTGTTTGACCTCTATCTCACAGAACTCCTTGGCCAGCATAGTCATTGGCTAAGTAAGCTCAACCATTCTAGCGGTTATAGTCATATGCCTTAATCCAGTTGTTAGTCCTATGTGGAAGGGACTAATTGAATCCACAGGACTTATGCAATAGTTGACTCACCAAGTTCGAATTGATTTAGTGGGTTTGCTCCATTTGGAACTAAGAGTTGGATTTTGACCTTCAAATGTTTCCAAGATTTGCAAGGATCAAGTGTGGGCTTTCCCACAAATTGGGCAACAAGTGGCTTGCTGAGTTAAAGCTTTGACAATGTTGAAAATTAAGTCAACTAGCTATCTTCAACATTTTCTATAGTACATACAGCCACCTATTCTGCCACTGTGACATAGAACTAATGTTTAAATGCTGCTTTACTCAATTCAGAACCAGAGCAAACAAGTGCAAATGATGTTTCTGGAGGATAAATTTCGCCTGGCTGAAATCAAAAATCCACCCATGAAGGTCCTTGAGCTTCCTTATCATCAGGATGAACTAAGTATGCTCATTCTTCTGCCAGATAACAAAGAGGCTCCAGACCAGGTATTTTGGCTTGATTTCTAAAGTTTTTTTTTAAGGACTTTAAATGCACTGTTTTAAGTTTAAATTCAGATCAGCTTTGCAGTGGATACTTATATATATGATATTCTGAAAAATGAGAGGAGTAAAGTGAATAAGTCACCTACTCTTCCTGCCCTACTTTTAAAATAACACGTGATGTTTAAATTTCTGGTTTTATTCTTAAACATCTCATCAGTGCCAACTTTTTTTTTAATTAATGCTGTTAACTCTAGGCACAGTAATCTTACAGGCTCCAAACTGCGGTTTCAGATAGCATGAATAGATTAATAGGTTTAATAACTCATTCCTTATCTGTATTGCACCATTCATTTATTCATCAGCTTCCTTAAAGTCTAGAATGCATGTTTGACTACACTTGATTTCCTCTTTTGGCTGTATAATAAACTCAAGAACTTGGTCATTTCCATCTAAGCATCATACCATCTCCACCTCAGCAACAAGGTCATTGTCATTGCTTAGGATCAAATCTAAAATAACTACCTCACGTTCCTTCCTCCACCTTCTGGTCTATGATATTGTCTGCAAGACAGTATAGAAATTTGTTGGACCTGATACTCTTGGCAGACATTGACATACAACAAGCATCAGGATAGTTGAAATCTCCCATTACTATCTCTCTCCTTTATGTTTAGATGGAGTCTCTTTTCTTGAAGTTTGAAACTATTGCTCTGTGTCCTATTCTCTGGAGCAGCAGAAAACAGGCTTGCTCCGTCCTCCAGATAACATCCGTTCAACTACTTGAACATAGCTATCATGTTAACTTTTAAATTTTTCTTCTCCAGGGTAAATATACCCTGCCCCCTTAAGCTGCTCCTCATAGGGCACTTTTTCCAGACCTTCTACTGTTTTGGTTGCCCTTCTCTGGACACGTTCCAGCTTGCCAATATCCAGCTTGTCAATATCCAGTAACAGACTGTCTGTTTAATGATCTGGTCTAGAACCTTTCCTAGTATTGACGGCAGGCTGACTGGGCATGCAAAGTTCTTTAGACAGCCATATCAGATTGTTTAGACATCTCCCATTATTTCTTCTCATTGGATTTGTTAGAAATTGTACCTTCAATATCTCACTTTTAAGAAACTCCCATCCATCACGAACTCCCTTTTCTTTCAGTATTCCTGACTATGGGATCACTCCCAGTATTTCCCTAAGTTTACTCAAATCAGCTTTCTTAAAATCTAGAATGCATGTCTGACTATACTTGGCTTCTCCTTTTGGCTGTATAATAAACTCCAGGAGAACATGGTCACTTTCACCTAAAGATCTCACCACCTCCACCCCATCAACCAGGTCATCATTGTTGCTTAGGATCAAATTTAAAATAGCTATTCCCCCTGTTCCTTTCTCCGCCTTCTGGACTATGATAGTGTCTGCAAGGCAAGTGAGAAATTTGTTAGACCTGATACTCCTGGCAGAGTTTGGCATCCAACAAATATCAGGAAAGTTGAAATCTTCCATTACTACTATTGTCAGGGTTCCCTCCATAATTAGTTTGGAATAGTATTATGGATGGGCTAAGTAGTAGTTAAGATGCTTGTAACATGTAGGCCATTTCTGCATGGGGCGAGGGAATCACCCCGTGATTACCGGGTCTTTTGGCTCCCTGGTCCGGTCCAGGCTGCCCCGGAGCAGTGCGTGCTTGTCGCTCCCCACTGCTCCAGGGACGAAAATGGCAGCTTCCGGTTGGTCGAGGGTCTTGACCAGCCAGTCTAAAGCCCGCCCCCGGCAGATCGCAGGCTTGCACTGCACAAGGGAGCAAACTCGCACTGGTGCGCTCTGTGCTTTTGAAAAACCGCAAGAAACAGGTTTTTCAAAAGCACGCTGGACGACCACTTGGGGTCGTTCTGGAGTGGGCTGAGGTGCGGAACTACACTAAGTAGGCCAGACCCAGTCCAGTCCACTCCCAGGTGCGGATGTCCTCCCTGGAGGACAGACTGCACCGTTTCTAATACCCCATGTGGAAATGGCCGTAGTCTAAGCAGTTAGATAGCTTTGCCTGCAGCTGCACATTATAGTAACATTCCTAAAAGCACCGTTAAGAAAACATCCAGAGTTCTCACTAGATAGTTACCTGGTAACAGCTCAGAGGCTAGAGAAGCAAGGTCATCTGTAATTGGCTTTGTGGGAATGAGGGGAGCGTTATAACTTACTGTCTCTGGAAATTTCCTCAGTTTGAATCACTGAAATCTTTATACTCTGTTCATGCTCAAGATTAAAGCTTGCTTCGCATGGTTATTTCTGTGTGTTTGAATCAGTTCCTGACAACTATCTCTCTCCTTTCTTAATATTTTGCTAACTGTTCCAGGAAGGCATCATCCAAGTCCTCTTTCTGGCTTGGAGTAGACTATAGTAGACCCCACAAGGACATCACTATTGTTTCTTCCCCCCACTTACTTTTTACCCAGATGTTCTAAACCTACCTTCCAGGATTTAAATCACAGATCTCTTCACAGGTGTAAATGCCCCTGAGACATAATGCTCTTCCTCCTCCTTTCCTGTTTCGTCTGTTTCTCTGAAATAGGTTATACCCCTCTCTTGCTAGACTGCAATCATGAGACTCATCCCACCAGGTTTCAGTGACGCCTATTATGTCATATTTGCTATGCTGAGTTCATCTTGCTTTGTGTGTTAGTGTAGTGACATCTAAGACCATGGGCCAGTCCCCCAGCTGCTTATTTAAAGTGTTTTTTTCCTCCCACTGTTGGGTTCTTGTACTATTTCCCCAGTTCTCCCTATAAGATTTGGACTATTATCTCCAGCACTTGATGAATTCCTGCCCTCAAGAATCTTGTCTTGTCCCTGCCCCCCCCCCCATAACTCAATTTAAAGCCTTCCTAATTAGGTTTCTGAGATTCTTAGCAAAAATATTTTGATTGACTAAAATTGGCTGTGCCATTAAACCTAGAACTGTGGTTAATTTTAAAAAGCCAGCTTTGGACAATTGGCTCCAAAAACTATGTCTTGGATCACATGCTAGCAGTCAGTGCAGAAGCAACCCAAAATGATTGGGGCTACTGTACTGTTGGCACGTTGTTTTCTCACATACAGTTTACACCTACATAATGGCAAACCTTCTCACTCAGAGAAATACAGATTCACATGTCTTCAGCCCCACATACACTTATGCCCTTTTCATGAGCCAAAGGATTGTGCTAATCCCTTGAAGAACAATTTTACTGAGGAAGATAAGAGAAGACTGCAGTGGATTTAACCAGTGCTTTGTGAAACTGCTTCCTGAGGTGTCAGCTAAATCTTCAGATGGCTTTTCTCCTTTCTCTCTTTACCTGAAAAAGGAATGAAGCTGAACTATAATCTTGGGATGTGTTCCTCAAAACCACAGCTTAGTTATTCTTCAAGCTCTTCTTCTTTATGAGGAAAAGCTTTAGGGAAGAGCCGAATTATAGCTCATAAAGGGAGGCCTGTGGGGGTGGTATACTGGTACTAATGTAGAGACAGCAGTTGGAGGTTAAAAGAATGTTTTATTGGGGAAACTCACAATCACACACAATACTCAAGCAGTCTCACAACAATAGAAGGCTAACCAAAAGAAAGGAGGGAAAGATTGGATAGTGAAGTGTTGAGGACAAAGTGAGCAAAATTTACCTATCCTGAAGAGGAGTCAAGGCAATGTGGCTCAGACTACGGGTCCAAGGGTACCACAAGAATGAGAATCTGAAAAGCAGAGTGATGGCCTATACCCAGTGTACTATGAGTTGCCAGGCTCAGAGCCAGGGTTTAAATACCCTTTTTCTGTCCTAAAGGGGAAGATGTTAATGGCTCTCTGGCAGAGCAAAGGGGTCCAGAACAGGCTCATGGTCTTAGCATTAGGTGACAAAGCATTCATGGGAGTTGTGACAGCTCCTTAATGTCTAGACAAGTGAGGAAACAAAGGAGAATTTCAGTGGGAAGAGGGTGTAGGTTGAAGACCATCGGTTGCTCTATTGAAGCAGTTTTGTTTGCTATTGCAATTGAAGGTTGGGTTGTTGAAGGGTTTCTTTCAAGCTCATAAGCACTGGGGATTTTTGGCTAGTCCATTGAACTTATGACCTTGCCATGCTCTGAGGTGCCTCCTGACCTCATTCTTCACGTGTACAGCCAGTGTTCTTGCCAGCATGGCTTTTCAGACATAAATGTATATGATTTATATTGTCCAGACTAAATAATAATATCACAGACTGGGGATGTATGGCACAGTAACAAGCAGGCCAATTTCAGCTCATGGGTTCCTCATCCATGTATTAAAATTAGCTTATTTGAAATGAACCACAGCTAATTGTAGACAGAGTTTGTTGATCCAGATGACATGACAAACTGTGGTTAGGTGAAAGTAATGTTAAAAGCACCTGGACCTCCCTGCCCAAGACAGTGGAAGGCAAGAGGAGCATGTGTGTACAAAACTCACTACAGCTCATTTCTTTCTTTCTTTTAATATATTATAATTTTATTAACAATAAAACAAACAAAAACATTTACATTCATATTAGCTCATACAGAATCAAGTATACACATAACAACAGATATATACACATACGTACATCTATCCAACCATCCTGACTTCCGCCCGAATGAGAGGTAATAAAATTTCCGAACAGTATTTCAAGTGTCTGCCGATTGAATATTACATCATATGGCCCTGTGTATTACCTCAACTATGTTAATAGTCAATGTTAGCAATCTTGATATCAGTCCATTGACTGATATCAAGAAAAGTATGCTATTACTCTCTCCCAATCTTTGACAAATTTTTCTATATTGACTCCTTTCAATATGTACGTAAATCTATCCATTTGTAACATGTCAAAGAGTTTCATTTCCCAATGAGGGGAGGGTCTTTTGTTTCTAATTTTGAGCTACTAACATTCTAGCTGCGGCCAACATATAAAATATCAATTTCCCTGTTTTTTTTCTCTAAATCTTCATTCATCATTGATAACAAATAAAGTTCAGGGGACATTTCAAAATGAAACCCTAAAATTTTTTCTATCTGGGTGTGAATTATATTCCAAAATGTTTTAACCTTTTTACATATCCACCACTGGTGGTAAAACGTACCTATACTAGTATCATACTTCCAACCTTTATTTGAACAATTTGGATATATCTTTGACAATTGTTCAGGCATGAGATACCATCTATAAACCATCTTGTATAGTTTTTCTCTAATATCCTTGGCATGCTGTGTAGTGCAACATTTTGTTCCAGGTTTTTTCCCATTGGTCTAGAGGAACTGAGTGACAAAAGTTTTGTGCCCATTTAACCATTGAAGTTTTAATTTGTTCCTCCTCAGTGTCCCATTTCAATAGAGTTTTATAGATATATGAGATACTTTTGTTTTTTTCTGTAGACAAGATTGTTGTCAGATTTTCTTCTTTTACTTGGTATCCATTCAAATTTAAATCAATCTTTAACTTTTCTCTAAGTTGTCTATGAGGAAGCCAATGACAATTAATTCCATTTCCATTAAGCTTGTGTTGTAGCCTAATTCTTATTTGATCATTTTGGAGTTCAACCAAGTCCCCATATTTAATCCATTTATCGAACAAAACATTCTCTTTTTTATAATATGCTTCATGAGGGGAGATCCACCCAGGAATTTTCAGACAACACTGAAAAGTACTTTCTCCATACATTCAGTAAAGCTTTACTTACATAATGACCGTTGAATTCTTTGTTAGGCTTTGCTTTATTAAACCACAAATAATAATGCCACCCTGACCACAGGTCAACCCCTTCAAATTCAGTAGTTTTGTCTTGTCAAGCTTAATCCAGACTCTTATCCAATTCAAACAGCATGCATGATAATACAATACTAAATTTGGCAGGCCCAGACCACTCCTTTCTTTCGAATCTTGAAGAATTTTTGATTTCAATCTTGGATTTTTCCCCCCAAATAAATTTAGTAATCTTTCTTTGCCAAGCATAAATTACTTTATCATTATGGATAATGGGAATCGTTTGAAACAAAAAAAGAAGTTTAGATAAGATAGACATTTTAACTACAGCAATTCTTCCCCAAAAGGAAAACTTTAGATTATACCAGTTCTTAAGTTCTCTTTGAATGCTCTTCCACACTGTTTCATAATTATTTTTAAATAAATCTGAACTTTTTTTTTGTTAGCTGAATATCAAGATATCTAACTTTTTTAGTAATCATATATCCAGATGTTTGCGAGATTTGTTTGTCTTCATCTGCAGGGATATTTTTTTGTCAAGATATTTGTTTTGTCTTCATTCATTTTCAATCCTGAATATTTTCCAAAGTCTTGAAGAGTGACTTTTAATTCTTTTAATCTACGTTCTTGATCTTCTAGTGTCACCACAAAGCAAATGCTCTGACTTTATATTCATGACCTTTTAATTTAATTACTTTTATTTTGGGGTCATTTCTAATATTTTCAATCAGTATTTAAATAACTAATAGAAACAGAAGAAGAGATAATGGGCAACCCTGTCTTGTGCCTCTCTGAATATTCAGTCTCTCTGATTTTTCCCCATTAATGATGATTTGGGTTGGCTGATTCATTTGTATAGCTTTTATCCATTTCAAAAAACGTACCTCTATATTCATTCTCTCACAAATATTCAGCAGCAATTTCCAATTAAAAGTATGAAGGCTTTTTCAATATCCAGAAAGACTGCAACCAATTTCTTCTGAGGTATTTCTCGCAAAGCTCAATTATATTATTATATTTCTAATATTGCCACTTATTTGTCTTCCTGGGATAAAACCTGCTTGTTCCTCTGGAATTATTCCCTGTATTTAACAGTGAGATTGGTCTATAATTCTTTATGTCCTGAGGATCTCTTCCTTCCTCATGTAACAGCATGATATCAGCTTCTTTCCATGAGTTTGGGATGTTTCCTTCCAGTGATTTATTCATAATTTCATGTAGAACTGCTGAAATTTTATGTTGGAACTTTTTATAGAAAGACGCCAGGAAACCATCAGGGTCTGGTGATTTCCCGCTTTTAGCTCAACAAATGGCTTCAGTTATTTCTGCCATTGTTATTGGGGTGTTCAAAATTTCTCTCTGTTTATCAGTTATCACCTTTATATTTTGTTGGGACAGACAGGTCTTTATCTTATCTTGTTGCTTATATAACTCTGAATAATAATTTATAAAGAGTTTCTTGATCTTTGAAATGTCTGTATATGTGATTTCTTCATGTTTAATTTTAGTAATCAATGTTTTCTCCCTCTTCTTTTTCAATCTTAATGCTAACCATTTACCAGCTTTGTTGGCCCATTGAAAAAATCTCTGTCGAGAGTAAAGTAACTTGTTGTTCAACTCTGTATTAATTTGTGTCTAGAGGCTAACTGCTTACTACAGCTCATTTCTTCTTATTGGGAACTTGTCAAATCTATGGTAAAGGCATGGAGTTAAAATGATTACCAGCTTTTTTTTTTTTTTTTTTTGGAAGGACAGCAAAGATTTGGTGCTGGAATGAGCTAAATACACTCAATATTTTCTTTAGCACATTCCATTAATATTTTCCACAGAATAATTTCCAAAAGAGTAGTGTTTCTACAGATAAATTGGTTTTCATAGTGTTTTTCCACACTAAAGCTTTTATTCTAAAGATTTTTCAAATGACTTTAAGATCAAGATTGTTCATTTTAATAATGTCTGTACATCTTCCCAACTGTATCTTTCATTCTTCCATTTGCGTTGAGTTGTTGTTGTTTTCTTGACAGCTTGAAAGAGAACTCACTTATGTGAAACTGAAAGAATGGACCAGTTCAGCAAACATGAAAGAACAAAAAGTGAGAGTTTTTATCCCAAAGTTCAAACTGGAAGAAAAGTATTCACTTATACCCATTTTACAAGCCATGGGGATGACTGATGTGTTTCTGGAGGGAAAAGCTGATTTATCAGGCATGTCAGGAAACCAGTACCGAAATCTGAGGGTATCCAAGGTAGTTCATAAAGCTTATGTTGACGTCAATGAAGAGGGTACAGAGGCAGCTGCCGGTACAGGTGTGGAGGTGGTTCCAAAGAATGCAGGAATTATTCCAGAGTTTAGAGCTAACCGCCCCTACATTTTCTTCATAAAACATAATGAAACTAGAAGCATCCTGTTTAGTGGCAGGTATTCTTCACCATAACTAAGAGATGCTCAAATCACAACAGGCAACTTTCTGTTGGTGGGGGAGCCAGCATGTTAACAGTGCTGAAATAAATAAACAAACTCCATATTCAATTTTCTTCTTGAGTAATATAGCAAGACTTTAGTCTCTTAAGTTATCACAACATCTTAAGCTTGATCTTTTTTTATCTACACAGGCAAATTCGTATTAATTCATTCACTATTTTCATGTCTGTTTTCTGCTTTTCTCAGTTTAAAAGGGAACTGGGGTGTAGCGTATACCCTCAGCCCTGAGCACACTTAGCTGAGGGGAGTCCATTGCATCAAGTCCAGCTGGCGCCTGGACTCAGCCAAGCTACTTGCTCAGTCATGCTATAAGGTTTGAATCTCTTGATGGTTTCAGCTGCAGCCATTGCAAGAGTTGCAGGGAATTCCAAGTCACACAAGCTTAGCAGAGCCCACAAGGTGTAGGAGATCTTGCCAGAGACTTGGTCTCACAAGATCTTGGAGGCTATATATTGGCCTGAGCATTGGCTTTGGTCTGAACATGGTGCACTCTACCACCCTCCTTGGAAACTTGTTCACCTCTGGGCTTTGGCTGGTTACCTTGCAGTGCCAGAAGGATTTTTTTTTTCATCTCAATGTGGCATGTTTTTCATTTTCCCTGGGGATTATCTCTGACGGCTACAGTAACAAGTTAGATTGTTGCTTATCTCATGCTGCTTATGTCACAAGTAGTGCTGGGTATTAAGATGCAAGATAAATTGGAGATAGTAAAGGCTTGGAATGGGGAAAGGGTGATTCCTGTGGAACATTTACCAGTTTTAAGGAACTTGAGGATGCCTCTTTGGTGGTGAGCCTTCTACCCATCTTCACAAATGGATGACAGGAGGTTCTTGGTTGAGTTTGGAATATATTGATCCAGTAGGTTATTGGATAACACATGCAAAGCTGGACTGAGTTCTTGTATTGTTCTCCTCTCTGTTTGTTGCTATTGTTTTCCTTCAAGTCATTTCCAACATATCACAACCCTAATCACAAACCTTGGCAAGGTTTGTTCAGAAGGGGTTTGCCTTTGCCTTCCTTTCTACCTAAGTATGATGTACTGTACTGTTAATAAAAGTTATGGCCTCTTTTGCTAACATTATGGGTGTCTGTCTATTTCTTGATGCAAAAGCATTTATTACTCACTGAGCAACACTTTGGTGTTTTAGGGAACTTGTGGGTAACTGCTTGGTGGCCGGGCTCCTACTCACTCTGAAAAATTGGGAGCGGGTGGCTCTTGATTGAGCCTGGGGTATGTTGATACAGCAGGCAGCAGAATAACACATGGAAAGATGGGTCAGAATCCTGTACTGTTCTCCCCTCTTTACCTTTGTGTGATATATTGTACTGTTAATAAAATTTGTGGTTTCTTTTACTCCAAACTCTTGGGTGTCTGCCCAAACTCTTGATGCAAAAACATTCATCATCGATTGCACAGAAGTTCTTTGCACAGGTGAAAGGGCTTAGAGGTCTTATAGATTTCTGGCTAAGAATTCTAAATACTCCTCCCTAAACTTCAAATTCCATGACTCCATGGGACGGAGCCATGACAGTTATTGTAATTATAGTGCTATAATTGTTTAGTATGAAAGTGCTCCTTTTCTCCTCAGTCATTAGTTCTTTCTTGTCATTCTTGTATGTGGCTTTTTCCCAAAAGCAATTTGTAATCCTCCTCATCACTGCTTTGTCATTACCAGACTGTAAACCAGAGCTCAGTTCTATAAATCAGTACTCAGTTCAGTAGAAGGTGGATGAAGTACAGCATATGATTTCTTAGAGTCTTCCAACACTCAGAGTGCCTACATGAGCTACAACTAGAGCCTTCTGTGGACACAACTGGCCAATTCTATAGCCAAAAAATTAATTTTGAGGAGTCAGGAAGTACAGGAGTGGGGATAATCTAAATTCTTTGGCTGGTGTGGCTGAACATTGTTCAGCCTTGTGCTAGATCAACCATTCAGTTTCTAGGTTCTGGTTACAATAGGGCTTTGTTTGCTCACAGTGGGATGACACAGTCAGAAAGCTGGAAAATGGCAATAAGAGATATAAACATGGAAAGATAGAAAAATTAAGACCCATTTCTAGGTCCACACAGAAAAAGGAGCATCTTTTTCAACAAAAAGCTTGTTTGGATTTAGATGTCTTTTGCTTTGTCAGATTTTGTCTGACCTGAATAAGATGAAACTTAGGTACAGAAAGGAGGATTATTAGTAATCACCCTTGCCCTGCCTATACCAAGTGCTCAAAATAACAAAACACAGAAAAAGGGAGGAAAGCAGGAAGGATAAATGAACTAACTGGGACTATGGTTTAGCAAGGCTGGAACAAACTCTTCAACTGATGTTATCTTCCAGTGGTTAAACACACTGGGAGGCTCAAACACAGGGACTGAAATTTGTCTGAATTTCTTTGAGGTCTTTCTATGGACTTCCTTTACAGGGTCTACTTGCTTAGGGGAAGGGTTTACTTAAAGTAATGGAAGGATAGCTATAAAGATTGGGACCTTGACTCTCCAGACTGATTGCTCAGTATGGAAGACATGAGAGCATTATTGTACTTGATGGACATTAATTGCTATACTAGTACAAATTGACAGGGTGATATTTGATGACTACCAAATCCAAGAAAGCTCCCACTGGCCAAGCAAAGTTCCTTTGGATTTGGTAAGCAGCATTTGGTCCTGGTAGAAAGACAGAATCATTTGTATTGATAGAATCATAGAACTGTAGAACTGGAAGGTATTCGAAGGATCATTCTGTTCCCACTCTGTCAGTGCAGGAATCCAAAATGAAAGCATCTTTGACAGGTGGCCATCCAATTTCTGTTTAAAAATTTCCAAAAGCAGAGAGTCCCTAGGCCTCTCAAGGGGACTGACCTGAATAAATGGATGTACTAGTGACCTCCAGTGTATCTTTATTGTCTTCTGGTGGACTGGAAACACAGGGGAACTGGAGAGGTGGGGAAGGGTAGAAAAGGAAACATGAGAATTCAAGAATGCAAGTTTTGTGGCAAAAATGGAAAGGAAGGGCATGTGCCCTTTCAACAACTTATGGCCCTCTGGCCAGTGTATGCAGCCATAGCGTTCTTCTTTTCACTTCAGCACAGAACAAGCATAGAACAAGAAAAGAAAAAGAAAGATGGCCCTTGGGTAATATAAATTATTTCTACATAGACTAAGAACAAGTGCTTGGATGAAAAGTTCCCTTTTAATGCCAATATTCTCCCACTTCACAAAAACCAATGTGAATCCAAGCCATATTGTAAGGAAGGCCAAAATGTGATGCATTGATAACAGTTCGATGGAATGATAAAGATTGTAATCCAGAGAGGAAGGAAGACCGTTGTAATACGACAATTGAGAATACAATGATAATTGTTTGTTTTATATGTTGGAACTTTAATAAAATTACTTAAAAAAAAATCAAACCTGTTGGTAAATGTAGGGAACAAAAAAGTCATGAAACATGCACTGGAACTGAGCTTCTTTTAGACTGAATCAGATGTTTACTTCTAGTGTGATCAATGGTGGGGTGAATGGGGCACTGCATACTGGCCTCTCTGTCTACATCCCCCACCCAAATGCTTCCTCCCTGGTGACACAGTGGTAAATGCTGGTACTGCAGCCACAAGGTTACGAGTTCGATCCTACCAGGCTCCAGATTGACTCAGCCTTCCATCCTTCTGGTAAAATGAGTACCCAGCTTGTTGGGGGCAATTAGCTAATAAATTGTAAACCACTTAGAGAGCACTTAGCTGATAAGTGGTATAGAAATACACATGCTATTGCTATTTATCCCCTGTCACAAACACTTCCCACACTGAGAAGGCTAATCCAAAGTAATTCATCTGAACAGGAGCGAAATGGTGCAGAGAAGAGCCCCTGGTTGCACAGAGCAAATCACTCACATTCAGGTAAACATAAGTAGAGTGTTTCTAAGGCCATTTTGACATAGCGTCACAGTCCTGCTATGGGGACACAATAGCAGCAGTGGCGTGATGCTCCCTTCACCCTTGGCCCATCCAGAAGGGGCAGAAGCACGATCACATGCTTCCTTCCCCAGTGCAGCACAGGAAAGAGGCCAGCTGCACTGCGGAAGGCAGGTGTGTGTCACTCACGCTATCTTCCACAGGAAGATGGGTGGGTGAGGATGGGAGCATTCCTGTCATGCCCTTACTGTAGTACATAGTCCAAGCCCGAGGTCTACTAAAAATGATTTTATATCAAAGAATTGGCCATTCCAAACTGCTCCCCTCCACGTGCTTGCGAGGCCCCCGGACAAGCACACACACGGACACGGCCGAACAAGCTGAAAAATACTAAACAAATCCAGGCAGGCCAGTAATCTTCTGACACGCAGCTTTAGAAGACCTCCAGGCAAGTACACTTTAAACCTATATTAAGTATGCACGAGGCATACAACAGATTCTCTGCCCCGAACAGGCAGCTTGATAAGATTAGCGCTTCTGACTACTCAACTGTCAAGCACTTTCCATTTGCATACTGTCTGCGCTATTGACAGCGCTGTCAAAATCCAATCATGCTAAATATTGACCTTTTGGAGGCTTTGTCTCCAACCTGAAACTCATTGTTTTCCCAGGGAACGGACTACCCTACAGGCACATTTTCCCCTATAAGAACCCCTGATTTTGAGCACTTCTTCGGATCGCTCTTGGCTTCCATCCCACCTTGCTGCCAGTCCGTTTGCTGAGCCTTCCCCTCAGCTTCCACGTGCTGAGAATCTCCGCTCCAACAGACTTTCTACAGACTACCCAGGCTACAGGATGAGGTGTCATATTTCCCCAAAAACTCCTTCTTACAATCCCCTATCTACCTTCCTCCCTTTATTTTCTTAGGTCTGTGTGTGTCAGTACACAAGTATGCAGTATCTCTTAGTTCTGTGTGAGTGAGCATGCAATTGCGCTGTGACTTTACAAATAAAAGAACTAAATTAGAACTTTATTGTGTTGTGATCTTGACTCGGTCTGACCCCGTAAACACTGGGTAAAAGATCTTGCTAGGTTACCCTGCCTCTCGTAGTGCTATAGCTTGTGCTTTCGCTAATTCCTATTCCCCATTATTTGGAGCACATTGAGATGTCCCCCACGGGACCCCAGAAATCAGGGTAACAATGCTCCCGTCCCAGCAAAGGCACTGCTGGCTTCGCAATGGGACATTGGCAGAAACAGGTAAGGTGCTGAAATGGCCTAAGACATTGTAATTCCAATAAAACTTTTAGTCTTGGCCATGGCCGGAATGTTCTACTGTTTCTCCACTGTTTCTTGCATAAAGCTCTACAAACTCCTAAGCATATTTTCTGAAACTGGAGTTATCCTGTATATGAGTTCTCTCCATATTTATGTGCTGCTTACAGAGTAAGCTGAGAGGGGGGAAAAGAACCAATTTGACCGCGGAGGCTTGCTTGTTACTGAGCAAATCCTGCTTGTGTTCTTTTTTCCCCTCTCTCTGTGACTGTGCACCATCTTTGTACAACCTGAGTTCAATCCATGATGCTTCCGAGATCATGGACATTGCATCTCTTACCGTATTACTGTACAGTATCTGTGCTTACAATAAATATTAATATTAATATTAATATAACATAACATAATACAGTATCATAGTTATTTGTACTGTACTGTACAGTATTCATAATGTCAACTATTGTCAACAGCGGTATTTATAAGCACGCAAAAGTCATATATAGTGTGTTATTTACATTTTTGTTGACCAAGATTTATTTTCAAGGGAAAAATCCAGGGTTCCACTTTTCAACTGATTCCAGGTTCTTCCAGTGCTCTGGTCCCTAACCCATCAGGTAAACATGGGCTTCTTGCATACAGAAAGAACAATGGGAGGAAATGTGGTTGAAAGGAATGAAATTTACATTATATCATAATTTTAACGCGATGTTTTATAAGATGATGTATTGTTGGTATATGACACCAGAAAAATTACCCAAAATGCATAAAGAGTAGAATGGGTGTTAGGAATGTAAGCAACAGATAGGATATTTTTACTACAAGTGGTAGACTTCTGAAAAGCCCAATAAATTCTGAAATCAAATACATTGTATGGTACAAAAAAATTTGAAAGTCTATGTTTAATTGAAACCTGAATTATATTTGCTGCAGTTGGTGGATGACCAACTAGAGAAGAAGTATGGAAAGGTATTATGATCTACGACCACTACAGCAAGATTATTATATGTGCAGAAATGAAAAAATACAGCAACATCAACAACTGAATGGGTCTTCTGTTCTTCCTTGTTGTTGTCATCTTCTGTTTTGCATTAACTGTTTTAATACTTCACTTCTCCCTGCACATAGGTCATTGAACAGCTGCATTCAAGGTTTTGACTCTACTTCTCTCACCTTTTACTTTTGCTTCTTTCCTGTCCAAAACTTCTTGGAGAGTATGATAACTGAAGCCCCTGTCAGAGCTGCTGATGACAAGCAGCAGCTGTTGGTCCCTGTTACTCAGGGTGGAGATGACGAACAGCAGCTCTTGGTCCTGTGGCTCTGGTTGGAGATGAGTCCTGCAGCTCAAGAGCTCCCCCTGCTGCCATGGACCAAGCAGGCACAGATGTCCCTCTGCCTGCTCCTTTAGAGCAACAGGGATCTGATTCTGTGCCTGCTCCTTTGGAGCAACAGGGATCGGATTCTGAAGAGGCTCTGAAGCCTGGTTCAATAAGCCCCCAATCCAGGTGGAGACTCAAGAGGGCTGTGCAAAGGGAGGTTTCCTTGGCTAAGGCCATTTCCACACGGGGTTTTTAACACAGGGCACAGCATCCTCCAGGGAGGACGTCTGGACCTGGAAGTGGACTGGGTCGGACCTACTTAATGTAGATCCACACCCCAGCCTGCTCCGGAAAGACCCTAAGTGGTTGTCCAGCGTGCTTTTGAAAGACCGCTAAAAACAGGTCTTTCAAAAGCACGGAGCATGCCACTGTGAGGCTGCTCCCTTATGCAGATTCGCAGGCTCGCATTGGTGTGAGCCTGTGATCTGCTGGGGACGGGCTTTAGGCTGGCGAGCTTCAGCGGTTGGTAGAGACCCTTGACCAACCAGAAGCCTCCATTTTTGTCCCCGGAGCAGTGCGGAGCAGCAGCCACACACTGCTCTGGAGAAGCGTGGACTGGACCGGGGAGCCCAAAAGTCCGGTGAGTAGTGTCACGGGGCGATTCCCTGGCCCCGTGTGGAAATGGCCTAAGTTTAAGAAGCGGTGACTGGACACACTTGTGCCTGGGGCTATATAACTGCCTGCCTGGAAGCTTCCCTTTGCTTATGGCAAACTTCTTACAAGCCCTCCCCTTGCCTGTACCTTGCTCCCAGCACCCAGCTCCTGATACCTTGAATTGATTTCTGGACCCTTGGCTTTGGAACTCTGACTATGGCTTCGCTTGGCGCTCTAGTAAATGAACTTCCTTGAGTAAGTGCTTGCTTGTCTCCTCCTGGCTGGACTTTGCTGGCTCTCCCACTCTCTTCTCCGGGCTGGCTCGCCGCCCAGATCTCTGACCTTGACAGAGAGTTTCATCTGTCACCCATCGAGGCATTTCTTTCTTTTCAGCTGCAGATAATATCTTTTTATATGCTTCCCTCACAACGTCCCTCACTTCAGTGCAGAGCTTTCTGGCTCCCAAGCAATTAGGCTTAAGAGTGCAAATCTATTTTTTACATTATTTTTAAATTCTACAGGGATGTTCTTCAGGTTGTATTTTGGCATGATGGTTGGTTTACTGTTCTTATTTAGCTTTGCTCTGAATTTTTATATTAGCAGCTTATGGCCTGTGCAACAATTTGCTCCTGGTCTTGTTTTAGCAGGGAGAATCAAGCTTCTCTATCTTCTGCTTCCAATTATATAGTCTATTTCATTTCTATTTTGGCCATCAGGTGATATCCATGTATAGAGTTGCCTTTTTGGTTGCTTGAAAAATGGGTTTGCAAAAGGCAAACTGCTGGCCTCACAAAATTAAATCAGTTGCTCTCCTGCTTCATTTCTTGATCGAAGGTCAATTTTTCCTACAATCTTTGATGGCTAAGTTTTCCACATTAACATTCTAATCACCTGTGATAAACAAGAAGTCCATTTTTAGTGTGTGCTTAATTTCCTCCTGGACCCCAGCATTGAAGATTTCAGTTTCTTCTTCTTCGGCCAGCTGTAGATAGAACATAAACCTGAATAATGGTTATATTGATGGGCTTTCCCTGTGGTCTTATTGAAATTATTTGGTCGGAGTTTGCATTACATCCTTTTGACTGCTTTGGCTACATCTCATCTGACTATTATTGCCATTGCATCTCTTATTAGATTTTCATTTCCAGAGTAAAACACTGTAACAGAGTAAAACTCTGACTCAAAATGTCTTATTCCTGTCCACTTTAGCTCACTCACCCCATGTGTTGCAATGTTTATACATTCCATTTCTTATCTTCTTATGTCTAGCTTCCCCTGATTCATGCTTCTCACATTCCATGTTCCTATAACATGTGTGATGCTGCTTTGGGCTTTTCTTTCACATCTGAGCACATCAACAGCTGAACTCAAGCTGAAAGGATGTTCAGCTGCTTCTTGTAGTTGTCCTTTGCTGTATCCTCATAGCTCATTGAGTGCTAGTTGACCTGGGGTTTTCATCTTCTGGCACTATCTTTTGTTTCATTTTAGATTGTCTCATGATAGGGCTTTTGTAGTATAAAAACATTCACAAGGGATTTATTGTGCCTCCTACTATGCAGCAGTAACAAGTGTTAGCTATGGTGTCACTGCCGTTTTCTCTGAGACATCATCCATGAATGTGACCACCACACTCCCACTACTGCTTGAACAACTAAAAATAAGACCCAGCCCCAGAATGCTTCAGCCAAAATGACTAGTAGCTTTCTTGATTGGGAAACTTGGGCAATTGCAGCCTAAAATGTTAATTTTTCTAATTATAAACAAATCATGAACTGGAGGTATACTATAAGACTGTAATATTAAGTTTATGTGGACGTCAAAATTGGAAAGATTTACTTCAAGGAAAATATGTTTACGATGAGAATATTAATGTGAAATAATTCTCATTCAAAAATCTTAGGAGAGATGAAGATTTCCACCCTCCTCTGCCTTGAATTGGTCCCTTCAGTGTCTGGGACCATTGTCGCATCACACGGTTATGGTGCTATTAGTCCACTTTCAAGCTCCTGTGGAATTATGGTGTATGTAGTTTACTGGGGCCAAAGAGCTCTCTGGATAAGAATTCAAAAGACCCCTCCCTAAACTCCAAACCCCATGATTCTATAGGATGTTGAAAGTGGAATAATAGCATTTTAACAGTGTAGTGCGGAAATGGCCATACTCACTGTGCTTTTTGCCACTCTGGTCCCACTATTTCTGTACTTCCCTTGCTATTTTTGGAACATACTTGGAAGGCACCAGGAAATCCTCAATGCAGTCTAGAAAGTCACCCGCTATGCCAGGAAACCTAGGTACCATGTAAGATTCCACCTAGGATGGGACTCTACCTCTTCTGAAATTACAAATTACAACTTGCTTGTGTTTTGCTTGCAATATATGTTACACCACATGAATGTTCTTTGTTTGCCTCATTGCTCTTGTGTTTCTTGATGTAGTCACAGTAGCCTGACTGACTATTGCACAGGTTCATTTGCATTATGTATGAAACTTCCAGGAACTTGCAAAATTGTCTTCGTATCAGGCTAGCGTTTATGCAAATTCACATCTTTAAATATCAATGTTCAGAAGCAATACACCATCTCAGATACATTTGTCCAGCAGAGTGAGTATCTCTCCCATAGAATAAAAGGTAAGTTTCACATAGACTTCTCTTTCTTATGTTAAATGGAGAAAGGTTGTGTGTGTGTATGCATGTGTGCATCTGTGAACAAACCTCTAATGGAGAGGAGGTAGTTGACCAGTATATTAGAAATTATAGAATTTTATACATACAGTAGAGTAATAGTGTTAATAATTGAGACTGAGACCATAGTCTGAATATTTAATAAAGAATATGTACAATAGGAAGAGCTCCAACTGAAATAAAGGGGTCTTTTACATTATCCTTACTACTCTCACATTGCAAACAACATCTTGTGGGTTATGGTCACACATGAAAAGGGAATCTGTTGTGACATATGGGAATATGGAAACCACAGCTCAAAAAATGTTTCAAAAGCTGCACTGTTAACATTTCCAAGACTTTAGAACAAAAGTATTTCAACAGCATAAAGCCAAGTGAAAGCAACTGTGCATCTATATCAGTTGTGCATAAGGAAATCAGAAAAAAAAAGGGACTGAGGCATATGCCTTGAATTACAAGTTTATCTTAAGAAGTTGCTAGAGATGATGTCAAATGCAGCCTTCAAAACTGTGTCAGGGGTTCTTTTTTGTTCAATAATAGTTGTTATTTGCCATCATGTCAGTTTTGACTTATGGTAACTTTCTGAGTGAGAGACCTTATTCAGGGTCAACGGTGGCCCCTCTCAAGTCTTGCAAAATTGGGGTCATGGTTTCCTTTACTGAATCCATCCATCTGTAATGTAGTTTTCCTGTTTTCCTACTATTTCCCACTTTCCTGAGAATAATTTTCTTTTCCAATGAATCGTGTTGTCTCATGATTTGTCCAAAGCACAATAGCCTTGGTTTAATCTTTTGGAATGTTTGATTGGCTCAAGGACCCATAATTTGTCTTCTAGACATGTGCCTAAATACAATTGTTAGTCCCAACTACTGAAGGCTCATTGAATCATGGGAACTTACGTAAGTGTTGATTTACCAAGTTCTCATTCATTTATACTTTTTTTTAGGACTAAGAACTAGATTTAGCCAGGGGTGGGAATGTCTTACCATTGCCTATACTGTCTGGGGTTGTTTGGATTTGCAGTTCAAGAACATTCAGAAGGTTGCACAATTTCTACCCCTGGGTTATGACATGGAACTCTTCAGTTTTCCTCAAGTAAAAATAATGCCCCATGCTCATGTCTCAATTAAGGCCCTTGAAATTTTGTAGACCCTAGGCACTGTGCCTAAAGTGCCTAAGACAATCCTTCCCAGGCTGCTTTTAATATTCGGGTGTGTGGACACAAACGCATGGACATGTGCTTTCTGATGTTTTATTTTCAAAATAGATTCAACCAGCTCAGTGTAGACATAGTGGAAGAGCAACTGTGTTTCCTCAATCAGATAGACTGTGTGGATCAAACAGGCAAAAACAAGTCTTTCTTCTTATACCTGTGATGAAATGGGACAGCATTGCTACACCTACCCAACCCAGCAAACTTGTTGAGCTAGCTTGGTTGATAAAGATTAGCAAAGGCTTGATTCTTTTTTTCCTTGCTGCAAAAAAGGTTTCATTCATATTAAAGTTTCTACTCGTAATAGCCACATCTGAATGCCTGTAACTCACCTGGATGAGACCAGAGGCAAATGAGATTTTTGCCTGAGCATGAAGATACGTTGTTTCTCTCTTCAGGTTCATCTTATATCGAGAAGACTCTATCTCTACTTAACCAAGGTTCCCAGTTCTACCAAAGCTTTTTTACTATTCTTACTTTCAAATGTTAATAACTTTGCATCATACATTTTTTTCCTTACAAATACACCATAATATGACAGTTGCTGCCTCCTATTCCATCCAATATATTTCTATGCTTGCTAAGTGGCAGCCTGGGCTAAATCCTTTATACTTTGGGCACAGCATAAATATAAATCAGAATAATTTACACTGGATCCCACAGTTTTGCAACCATTGCACACTGGGTGGCAAGATCCATTTCTCAAGGATCAAATAGTTCCCCATATCACAACACAAAAATGTGTGAGAAAGGGCACTGAGTGTGCTTAGGGAGTTACTGAAAGTGGAATGATAGTGCTATAACTGTGTAGTGCAGAAATGGCCTGAGATATGTTGTGACAGATAAAAAAATGTGGAAATCCCAACATAAAACAAGCTTCACGGTGCCGACATGTCGAAATATAAGTCCCCCCTGCCCCGTTTCTAATAGAATCTGTGGAATGGTAGTGATTATATATGAGGGATATGAAAACCCAAATTGATCCATTCTCAGGGAGAGGAAAGTTCCTATGAAAGGTACTTATTTCTCACTAGGTGGATTTTGCAGTTCCTACCTAATTAGGCATCCTGACACTAATACTTGATCTAACTCCATCCTTTGAATGCAACCTTTGGTTGGTTCATTCAAGGTAGTGTTTTTGTTTGTTTGTTTTTTGTTATCAGTGACTTCAGATAACTCAGGCCAACACAGTAATTATAAAAACAAGCTTTATAATTTATTACAGTAACATTAGAAATAAAATATTTTGTTAAGGTTCATGTAGAGTACAGTGCTGTTACATTAACCTGTTCAAACTTCTGACAATCTATAACAATAATTCCCAGCCTTAAATGCAAGTTGTCTGTGTTTTTTCCTCAACTGCTTAAACACAACCCAGCCACCCTCTCTAGCCAAGATCTCATTGAAGGCTCTCTTTGCCTTATATGTAATTCCTATCATCCCTAAGGCCACCTTCTCCCATCACACCACTCTGCCGGGTTTCACTCTTAAGATACTGCTGGGTTTTACTCTTAAAACACCTGCCATCAAGTTGTACTTGCATTCCAAATAGCTGATCCTCAAAGCAACTTCATCACAGTTGCTTTCTTTGTTGTCTTTCAACAGCAGAGTAAAACTATCTGATTTTACTCCATTTTCAATTTTACAAGTAATTCTACTTACACTTCCCAGAATTCCCCAACTGGCATAGCCACTGTCCATGCTGTATGGGTTTTTCCCAAGTGTTGGTTATCTCTCTTGGTTCCATCCTCAGCTTGCGTGAAACAAGAGTGAATATAATCTACCTGTAAAGGTGAATATTGTGTGAGTGAGTGGATCGACTTTAAGGACTTGAGTCAAAATAGATTACAATCCTCATCATGAAGAATCTGGGTTTGCCTACAGAACAATAAGTCTCATTCAGCTTTTTGAAGGCCAGTGTTAAAACTGCCATGTCAGGATGGACTATGCTAGTGTGACACTAGAGGATTCAAAACATTGCTTTGTGTTGCATTAAGATTATGATGAATATGATATGCATTTACACAGCTACATGTGTAAATTCACTAAAGCGTATTCACTAAAGGGTAGCCACAGGACATTTCTGCACAACATCACTATAGCTTTACAGCAGCAGGTTGTTTCCAGTCTAGGAGTTGTGCTACTCTGCGATGTCATCACTATCCAGCAGCTACCCCATTCCCAAGCGCCACCAAACCACTGTATTCTATTTCCTTAAAAAATCCATTAAGCACCTCCTTTAGCCATCCAATCCCATCAGCTGTCATAGTGTGGTATTGTTATAGTGTTTGATAGCCCTTTCTGTTATTGTGGATCTAGCAGTGGGCAGGCTGTGGATGTGCCCAGCTTGTCCCTCCCTCCATGACTCCTATGGTGTTGCAAGTTCAGAATCTATCATCTCTCCGTGTTTATTTTAAAATTCTCTTTTGAGTTATAACTTTTTATTTTTTTAATATATTTTTAAGCATTATAGTATGAAAATGCAATAGTGTACTGGTGTGTCGTGCCATTACAACATTGCTGCAGTAGTATGGCTTCCAAAGGAAAAACAACACCACCGAATCAGGGGCAGCAGGGCAGGATGAAGGTGAGGCAGAGGAGTGGTCAAGGATGCTGTAATGTGGAAGGAACACCGATAGAAATACCACTACTCCTTTGCTTAAGGTGGAGGGGTGCAGAAAAGAGTGTCCCTAAGCCAACAGCATTACCCAAATGGCTATGCAGGGACTGTAACGGTACAACAAACTATTGGCAGATAGTGCAGACATGGCCATAGTCTCTTACTGGAAAAAAAAAAGCCACAGTAATTACCAAAAAAGAGCTGCATTTATTCATATTTATGTGTGTGTGTGTGTGTGTGTTTTCTTTTTCAATTTGATAGGAAGACTTTCATACCAAATTACTCAATATTAAGGCTAATTTAACTCCTGTTCAAGCATGGCTATCCCAAGCGATTGTCTGGTTTGGAAACAATGCTAACCCATGGTTAAGCATTTTATGTCCAAATATCTTCCCACATCTGCAAATCTCAAGAGGATTGGAAACGTCCACTTTTCTTTTCAATTAATTAGTTCTTTGGTCATCCTAATAGAAACTGTGTTTAGCTTTTAACTATGGTTTATCTGAATAAGCCAGAATCCTAAACCTCATTTTCAAGGTGCTTCACTTCTCCTAGAAGATATATTACTGTGTTTTTGTCACAGGTATATTTGGCTACACCATGGCAACCCTCATTGATGCAAACACTGAATTTGGTGTGGATCTTTTGAAAACACTGATGAAAGACAATCCTGAGGGAAACATCTTCTGCTCCCCACTGAGTATCTCTGCAGCTCTGAGCATGGTCCTTCTTGGTGCCAGAGGGGACACTGCTACACAGATGGAAAAGGTAGTCATCCAATCACAATCCTGTTCAAGAGGTGTCATGAGACAGTATTGTTGCAAGGTGCACACATAATCTCAGCTGTGTGGAACAAAACTAGGAAATGTTCCCACTCATAACTAAAACACACAAATTAAGAAAATGTGTTTGAAATGTTTGGAAATTTAGTGTGGGAAGAAAATGCAAATTGGAAGATCCTCAGTGAAATCCAGAATTTAACACATCCCTTACTCTGAGGTTCATGAATGGCAATCAAGGTATGGGAGACCGTATATACAAGAAAAAGAAAGTATTTATGTGGTTGAAGTCTAAAGAGTGCACAGTCCATAAGCCTCAAAGAAAACGATTCAGCATATTACAGTGGTTTCTCAGCTTTGTTCTGACAAGCTGGGGAATTCCTGGGAAACTGATCATAGACTATTCCATGCAACAGGGCAGCTATCTCAGGGCACAGGGAGTGGCAACAAGGTGTTGAAAGAACAGAGGGATCTGTGTCAGAGCTCCTGTCCTGCATCTCTAAGATTACCTGTTGCTTTTAACTGCACTGGAGGAAACTTTTCCTATTAGTTAGTGCTGAACTGAGATTCAACTGGTAGCCAAGTGGGATTCTGTAATAGAATGAAAGTCTGGAGTGCCACCCTGGTCTTCATCCAAGGCAACAGAATGTCGGTAGGTTTTCTCAAAAAGGAACTTGTCTACCAGTAGATCCCCATTATAGCCACAGAGTAGTTGTCTTCCAAAGTATATTCTCTATCTATGTAGGGCACATGTGGGCAACGTATGAAGGGCATGCTGGCAAGGGATGGCAGAGGTTGTAATTCAGTCCTTCTGGAATACGTAAGATCTGTTTGGAAGCAGTCCCACAAACTCCTGAGTCATCCCTTTGCCTTGCCTCCACAAAGGCACTCCTTATGGAATATATATCTCTGTGTTTTTTCCAGTCATGCTCATAAAAAAATGTATGCCATGATTGCACAGAGCACAACAAGGGGTTCTCATTCTATGTTTTCTGTTGCAGGTCCTTCACTTCAGTGAAATCACTGGATCCAGAAGCTCTAAAGACGTTCCTGTAAGAGCACTATCAGCCCTATCCTGTCTCTTTCACCTATTTAATTAAGGGAGAGAAAATGCAGAACTAGGCAAACTACCCCTTCAAAATGGCAGATAATATCAAACTGAGAAGCAAATCCAATAGCAATTATCTGCTGTCTTGGAATACAATCTCATGTAGTGACTAGGAATTCTGAGGTGCCGGGTCTCCTGGGCCAAATCAGCTAAGGAGTAATTAAATGCCTGAGCCTTCAAGTCATTCCTCTAGGCAAGCCATCTTTCAACACCAGTGCACACAATCAGCAACATGGGGTTAAACATTCACATCCTTTCCAAGGCCACTGTATGCATTAATTAAAAGAATCATGCAAGGGGATTTGGGCATTTGAGATGTGCTACAAAAACCTCTAAATGGTACCAACTTGCTTGCTTTTTAGCCATAAACCATTTGGCATCCAGAGTAGTATATTCTAAGCTATATTTGGATGGGTATAAAACATACACCACAAAAACAATATTGTGCCTGGTATGTTTAGTTTTCTAGAGTTCTGAAAATTTACCTCTTTGACTGCAGTTCCCAGGATCCCCTTGCTGGCATGGCCAAATGTGTGCTGCTTGGAAGATTCTTGGAACAGCAGTCCAAATAATCAGATTTCACAAGCTCTAAGTTTGCACTATTTCAGTTAAGATTACAACGATTTGCTACCCTGGTATAAACATTTTTGTGGTGCCCAGTCATATATATGTTGTTAATTATTTTGGGGGATGTGCATAAGCATGTGTTCTTAAATCCTCCATAGCCGATAGAAAAATGCAAAGCAGACCTCAGAAACTATATTTGGTGGGTAGGAGCTCCCAGGCCTCCTGCAGACAGAAGGGTGGTTATGTTATGAATGCTGCAGTCCAAAATGCAATGCAATGTTTCTAGACTCTGATGTCAGTCCTGATTTGGAGCCTGTGACCAACTCTCTTCACAAGAAAGCAGATGGCCTATTAAGCAGCTTTTGTTATTTGAAGGTTACTGGGGCCCAGTGCGACAGACCTGGAGGACCTCACGAACAGTTCAAGGCGCTCTTGTCTGCCATCAACCAGCCTACCAAAGACTATGCTCTGAGTATTGCCAACAGGCTGTATGGATCAAATGCTTATGAGTTCCGGCAGGTAAGAAATCATGCTTTCCAGACCTCTTCATCTATCAGTCCAGTTTTAAATGGTGAACAACATGGACCGCATGAATTTGATAGAAGTGTAACTTTGTTACAGTAGGTTTTGGTTATTTAAATGAAACATTGCAAACCCATTGAAATCAATAGGACTAATGTAAATCATGATTAACTGTTCCATTGATTTAAGTAGGTCTGTTCTAGTCATGACAAAATATGGATTCAATCCATAAAAAGTTACTTTAGCTGGATTGGAATCTTTATGGTCTAACCACTCCTCTTACCTGTTTTATTGCCGTTGTGTGCCTTCAAGTAATTTCTCACTTATGATGTCCCTGAGCCAAACCTATCCTAAGGTTTTCTTGGCAGAATTTGTTCAGGTTTTGTGGGGTGTCCTTGCCTACCTCTTGGGTTGAGAAAGACTTGCCCAAGGCTAGCCAGTAGCTTTCCATGGTAAAGCAGGGATTTGAACCTTGATGTCACAGCATCCTATCCCAACACTCAAACCACTATACCATGCTGACTCTTTCTGTTAGATCTATTTCTTTTCATCAATAGGATTTGCTCTTTGTAAACCTAATATTGCTATTCTTAACAAGGGGATGAGTTGTTGTTGTTATTGTTGTTTTAAATGGCAAATAGTATCACTTTGAATTTGATGTATAATAGTATAGTCTTACTCTAACACTAGTCATTTTAGGCCTAACTTTTCAAAAGGAATACTATGAAGTAAATGAAAGCCATCCTAAATCAGGAAAGCATAAATTCTGCTTTGCTTGAATGGTTTTATAGCAAAGGTTGTAAAAAAAAAATTTTTTTTTTTTACTAGAACTCCCAGGATCTCCCAATACAGCCATTCACTGCACTGGCTGTGGGATTATGGAAAAAGTAATCTCCTTCCAAAAAAGCTTTTCTATGCTCTGGTTAAGAAACATTTAGTCACACAATTACTGAGCTTTCAGAAATCTTATCTAAAGAGTTTTCTAGATCTCAAGCTGAATGTCTAAATATGAAGCCCTCAGTGAGATGGAACCAGACTTATTCATGATGACAAAAATGGAAACCAATAGAAATTAAGAGCTATTTCAATCTGTATTTATTTCAATAGGTGGCTAAGTCTAGGTCCAACATATTGTGGTACTGGACTATTGAGTACATTACAAAATTAGTACATACGTACAGCCATAGTCTGCTTGGCAGTATTACTCTTGTCACCTCCCCATGTGCTCACCTTTGCATGAACCAAAGGACACAATACAAAAGAAGTTTAGTTTAAATCAAGGGTGTTCAATTTGTGGGCTGATTTCCATCCACCAACCATATATAGTGGACGATCAGGACTTCTGTGGAGCACCCATTTTTGTTCACTCTCAAGCTTCTGACAGATCTCACTCCAGAGGTTAAAGGTTGCCTGGGTCACTACATATAGAAGCATGGGGGAAAATACATGTGGAAATATGCCTTTCTCCAGTACTCTGGATGAAGGCAATCACTATACGTCCACATTTCTGTTTCATGAAACTTTCAACTTCTTAGCAATATGTTACTGCCCTGGCTAGTCCGAGCTTTGGGGATATTAAAAGATATCCCTTGATATCATAATTCGGCTGCACTTCTCTACTCCTTTCCACGTGCTTGCGAGGCCACTGGACAAGCACGTAAACAAGCTCAGCCGTTAATAGCCATAAGATTCCTGGACAATACAGGCAGGCCAGAAATAGCTGACTCACTGCTTTAGGAGACCTCCAGGCAAGTACTCTAATTAAGTATGCACGCCACTTACAAAAGAGCTTCTGCCCCGCAATGGCAGCTTGATGGGTAAACTATGCAATACCCAAGTACTCTGCGTTTGCATACGGGATACTCTATTGAGAATCGCTACGATAACTCAATCATTCAGATTCTGACCTTTGTCTCCAACTCCAAATCTATTGTTTTCCCCCAAGCATGGCATAGCCTGCAGTCACAATTCTCCTTATAAAAACCCTTGATTCCGAGACCTTCCTCGGAACGCTCCCGAGTTTCATCCTGCCTTGCTGCCGCTTTGCTTGGCGAGCCTCCCCTCAGCTCCACGTGCTGAGCTACATTGCACCCCAGCTTCGCTCTCTATTTTTCTGGGCTTCCGGACAGGTGAAGTATCACTCAAACCAGCAATCACTCTACAAATCCCTCTATACCACTCCAACCTTCATTTTCTTTAGTTATCTTGTATGAGTGTGTCACATACACTGTTTTGCTTGATAAACATCATTTATTATTTATTATTTCAACTTCTGTGTTCTCCTTGACTCGATCCGACCCCGTAGACATAGGGTTCAAGATCTCGCTACGTTACCCTGCCTCTCGTAACGCTAAGCAGTGCTCTGAGCTAATTTTCCCCACCTTTGGTTGAGTACATTTTGGTGTCCCTCCCGGGACCCCCAGTATACAGGGTAACAAATAGTCTGTACTAAGGAAGTATACTGGTAAGATGTTGTCCTTTCAGATGTGTTCAACTTTAACTCCCATAATTCATTACCAAGCGGCATGCTGGGTGGTGCTGATAGCAGCTGAAACCCAGAACATCTGGATAAACAAAGATCCCCCAGGTTAGTTTTAATTGAACTGTTAAAACAGTGGGAAGTCAATATGATGGAACACATAAGTAGAAATTTCTGTTCATTGTAAAAGAAAACAATAGTTACCTTCTTATTTTTAATTATGCACAGCAATACTTACATTGCACAAAAGAACTGTACCATGCTGAATTGGAAAGAGTTGACTTTGCACATGCAAAAGAAGAAGTTAGAAAGAAGATTAATTCTTGGGTTGAAAGCCAAACAAATGGTAAGAAAGCATATAGCACTCCTTGTTTAGTTTGCATCTGACCATTTTGTGTATTCCTCTCCACTACATTCAAAATTGATTTTAAAATAATGAATGAATGAATGAAATTTTTCAGCCAGATGAAGATAATCTTTTTTCCTCCTTACATTCATTTTCAAAAAGGTAAAATCAAGGACCTCTTTCCTAGTGGGAGTATTGATGAAAGAGCTATCTTGATCTTAGTGAATGCCATATACTTCAAAGGAAAATGGAAGGTGGAATTTAATAAGAAGAAAACACATGAAGAACCTTTTTGGACCAGCAAGGTACAATAAGTCTAAAAGCTTTCAGAATGGAAATGTGTCAATTATGATTTGTTCAACAATAATAATTGATCTCTTGTACATGATGAAATACAGATTTAGAGCCTGGAAACTTTTGTTTGACCTCCATCTCCCAGAATTCCTTGGCCAGTACCTATTTTGCCACTATGACAAAGAAGTAACATCTAAATGCTGCTTTATTTATTACAGAACCAGAGCAAACAAGTGCAAATGATGTTCCTGGAGGACAAATTTAATCTAGCTAAAATAAGAAACCCACCCATGCAAGTCCTTGAACTTCCTTATCATCAGGATGAACTAAGTATGCTCATTCTTCTGCCAGATAACAAAGAAGCTCCAGATCAGGTATTTGGGTTTGATTTCTAAAATGGTTAGCACAAGAATTTAAATGCACTGTTTTTCAAACGACTTTAAGAGAAAGATTGTTTGCTTTACTAAGGTTGATACCTCTTCTGAACTGGATCTTTTACTCTTCCTTTTGCATTGAATTGTTTTTGTTGTTTTCTTGACAGCTTGAAAGAGAACTCACTTATGTGAAGCTGAAAGAATGGACCAGTTCAGCAAACATGAAAGAACAAAAAATGAGAGTTTTTATCCCAAAGTTCAAACTGGAAGAAAAGTATTCACTTGTACCCATTTTACAAGCCATGGGGATGACTGATGTGTTTCTGGAGGCAAAAGCTGATTTATCAGGCATGTCAGGAAACCAGGACCGAAATCTGATTGTATCCAAGGTAGTTCATAAAGCTTATGTTGATATCAATGAAGAGGGTACAGAGGCAGCCGCTGGTACGGGTGTAGAGGTGGTTCCAACCAGTGCAGAAATTCTTCCAGAGTTTAGAGCTAACCGGACATTCATTTTCTTCATAAGACATAATAAAACTGAGAGCATCCTGTTTAGTGGCAGGTGTTCTTCACCATAACTAAGAGATGATGAAATAACAACAGGCAACTTTCTCTTGGTGAGGGAGCCACCATGTTAACAGTACTGAAAGAAATAAACATACTGTAAATTTAATTTTCTTCTTGGATAACACAGCAAGACTTTAGTTTCCTAAGAAATTACAAAATCTTAAGCTTGATCTCTCTTTTATGTACAAAAGCAAATGCATCTTAACCCAATCTTAATTTGCATGTCTGTCTTCTACTTTTCTCCATTTAAAAAGAAAATGATATCTATAGTATGCCTCCACCTGGGTACATTTAGGCAAGGAGACTCCATTGCGTCACACCCAGCTGGTATCTGGACTCAGCCAAGCTACTTGCTTAGCCATGCTTCAAGGGCTGAATCTCTTGATGGTTGCAGCAGCAACCATTGCAAGAGTTGCAGGGAATTCCAAGTCACACAAGCTTAGCAGAGCCCACAAGGTGTAGGAGATCTTACCAGAGACTTGGTCTCACAAGATCTTGGAGGCTATATATTGACCTGAGCATTGGCTTTGGTCTGAACACTCTACCACCCTTGTTACCCCAAAAGTTAGGAGAACCCCTTGAGGTCCTCCAGTAGTACCTGCAACTCTGCACAAAATCGTGGAATTAATTAGTTCTGATTGAGAATGCTGCAAGAGGCAGGATAACTAACAGGATCTTTCCACCAATTTGTACATGGTCTTTGAAGGAAAACCAGTCAAAAGCTGAAAAATAAACTACAATGTGTTTTATTGAGGGATATTCGATCACACATGCATACAAGATTCAAATAGGCACACATACACACAAGAGCTAACCAAAGGCAAGGGCAGTTTGGATAGTGAAGCTCAGGGTTTTGGGTTATAAATACCAGTCCAGAAAAGCAATGAAGAAACAGTGAAGTGGCTTAGATTTGTGTCTAAGGGCAGTACAAACTGAGCTTCAAAGCAACATAGTGGTGTTCAGCATTTCAGGTACTGCAGCTAACTGATTTAAATGGAGGCTACTTATACCTACAAGCTGCCAAGGGGGAAAGGGATGTAGATGGCTCTCTGCCTGAGCAAACAATGGAGGCTACAGAGTGGACAATGAGGTCCAGACTGCATTGGTGATCTTAGTGTTAGATGACAAGAAATGAACGGCTATCATAATAGCTCTGTAATAGTGGATAAGAAAAAGGAACAATGTAGAAAATGTCTCTAGGTTAGGAAAGAGGACTGAAACAATCAATGGTTTGATGAGAATTTTCCTTTGCAATTGTTTGATGGTGTAGATGATACAGCTTGGTTTAAGCCTGTTATCTCCAGAGTTACCTGGTGATTGATCTGACAACGGACTAGGCCACACCTAGCAGGGATCTCTTTGCAGCACACATGTTCAGCCAGTATATTTCCTTTTCCCAGTTTGCCCTTACAGCCACCTCAAGATTCATTTTATAACAATGCCTATTGCCAATTAAGTTATAGTTCATCAATTAAACCATATCAAATTGGGGGGTATGCAGACCAGTAACACCCCCCTCAGAAACTTGTGCATCTCTGGACTCTGGCTGATTACCTTGCAGGGCTGGAAAGGAATGTGGTATGTTTTCTACCTTGGCTGGGGTTATTGGTTAGACTGTTGCTTATGTCACGCTGCTTATTTCACAAGTGGTGGTGGGTATTAAGGTGTATGAGAGAGAATGTGTGAGAGTGGATCAGTGGAATAAATTGGAAGTAATAAAAGCTTGGAATGGGGAATGGGGAAGGGGGAAGGGGTGTTTCCGAGGAACACTTCCCAGTTTTATGGAACTGGGGGATGCCTCTTTGACGGCGGGCCTTTTACTCATCTTCACAAATTGGTGACAGGAGGCTCTTGTTTGAGCCTGGAACATCTTGATCCAGTAGGTTATTGGATAACACACGCAAAGCTGGACTGGGTTTTTGCATTGTTCTCCTCTCTGTTTATTGCTGTTGTGTTCCTTCAAGTCATTTCCAACCTTGGCAAGATTTGTTCAGAAGGGGTTTGCCTTTGCCTTCCTTTCTACTGTATGTTGTATGTTGTAGTATACTGTTAATAAAAGTTATGGTCTCTTCTGCTGATGTTATGTGTCTTTGTCTATTTCTTAATGCAAAAGCATTTATCTCTGATTGAGCAACACTTCGGTGTTTTAGGGAACTTGTGGGTAACTCCTTGGTGGCTGGGCTCCTACCTATTCTCAAAATTGGTGGCAGGTAGCTCTTGATTGAGCCTGGGGCAAGATAATATGGCAGGCGATTGAATAACACATGGTTCCATCCTTCTACCCAGTTAAGGCCTCTTGTGTTCACACAGGGCTATGGTCTATGGTGACTTGAAGGAAGTTAGCTGCCTGACTTACTGGGCAGCACATTTGCGGTTTGGGCTGGCATGGATGCTGCTGCTGCTGCTGCTGCTGCTGCTGCTGCTGTGTCCCCCAGGGCTGTTCAGTTGGCATGCCATGCAGCTTCCCAACCATGTGCTCAGCCCTTCTGAGTACTTCCTCATAACCAGCAGGCTTTGTGCAGCTGGAAAAAGCTCCCAGCCAATCAATTCAAACCTCCTGGTTTGAATTGATAGGCTGCTTCCGCCCAGGCCAGAGCTCTAGAAAGTTTTCCTTCTGGTCCAGGTATTTTGTAGTTAGCTAGGCTTTCCTCTCCCAAGAGCTCAGTTCTTCTCTGCATATTGGCTGAGAAAGAGGTCCAGAGGGAAGGGGACAGCAAGGGAGTAGGATGATGCTGAGAGAGAAGCAACAGACAATGGACACTGAGAAGCAATGGGCAGCAGAGAAACAGTGAACAACAGATGCACAAGAAGCTGGTTGGCCAGCAGTCGGCAGGCCTTTTGGACTAAAGCTCTTTTGAGGGCTTTGTTGAGCTGAGTCACGTTGGGGCTCCTGCCCAAAAAAGAGCTAAAATCACTCCCTCCTTCCTCTCCTATCTGCTCTCCCTCCCCGGAGAGGAGCAACTAGGCCAGCCTAGAAGGGGCAGAGTGTGTTGAAATGCCAGGACTCCAGAACATCTGGGCAAGCAGGAAAGCTACACAAGTCACAACCTGAGCTGGTGCTGGCCTCAAGAAGAAAGCAGGCACTTACCATGGACTCCTCACAGGCAGTTTGGCAGAGTGGTGAATGGGGCAGTGCAGCAATCTTGCAAGGTCTCCCCCCAACATTGGAGAAGCTGACAGAGAAGGTGGAAAGGCTGGAGTTGCAGGCAGTGGAGCTAATGACAAGCCAGGAGCAGCAGGCAGAGGGGACACCTGGGCAGCAATGCCCAGCTAGAAGGACCAGGAGATGTCGTGACATTAGATCTCCGTCCAGCAGCAGCTCATTGTGCACCTCAGACAAGGAGGAGGCGTGAAATATAGGAAGGAGAGAACCAACAAGTGCAGGAAGAAGATGAAGAGCAAGAGAAGGAGGAGGTGCACCAGCAGGGAGGATTCAGACAACGATGGATCCTCAGGTGAATTGTTGTTGGTAGGGGCCCTAGCCAGGCAGTAGCACTGCAGAGCCTTCTGGCCTGGACCACCAAGACGTAGTCCACAGGGAAATTTTGCCCTGGGCGGCCCCCCCTTGGCCTGGGCAGGGGATGATGGGGCTTCCTCTCTGTCCTTCTTCACACATTTGGGGATCACAAGGACCCACCTGGCTTTCACCTGGATAAGCGTACCAGGAAGTGGATCCTCAATGGTTATTACATAGATTTTTCTTGCTACTCAAGCCTGAAGGGGAAGAAGGGCAGGTCCCAAGGGAGTATGAAGAGGAAGTAGGAAGGAGAAATAGTGAGGTGGAATGCTTGTTCAACAATTGGTTGGCGAGTTACATCATGTTCATGGAGGTGGTCCAGGCAGTGTACCCTGACAGGGGTTGGTATCTCTCCAACCACTTAGGCAATGTTCTTAGGGCTGGCCTTTGGCGAGAGATGCAGCAGCCATAGAATCTATGTTGTCATCCACAAGAGAGTCTCCAAGAGCAAGCATGCTTGCTGGAACCTCATCTATGACAAGCTTTGGCTGGTCCTCGTGGGCCCTCACATTTTGAGTAGGGGCAAGGGTTCCAAACTTTTTCGTTGGGCAAGTAGGAGGAATTCCAGTAACAATGTGCATTGGGAGTTCAACATTGGTAAATGTCAGCAGGCCCGTTGTAAGTTTGAGCACCTTTGTGAGATCTGTCTCGGGCCTCACCCAGAACTGTCCTGCCCCTGCTCTGCTAGTGGCCAGCAGCCCTTTTGGGCAGCATGCCCTGGTGGGGCAACCACCTCTAGAGAGGGATAGTGGTGCTCACACTGGCAGTGTCAGGGCCAGTGGGAGCACCTAGTAGTGGTGGTGGGCCTGCTAATGTGGGGCAGCCTCGGGCCCACACCCCTATCTGGTTTAGCAGCCCTTCTCCACTTGCTGGAGTGGCACCCTGACTCGAAGGCTGCCAACTTTATCCATCTAGGATTCTGCTGTGGCTTCAGGATCCCTGCCCAAGGCACCAGGGTAGCACCCAAGTCAGGCAATTTAACATCGACCTGGGAGCTTCCAGGAGTCACTTAAAAGATAGATAAGGAGATCAGTACTGGGAGGATAGTGGGACCATTCCCCAAGTCCCCCCTTTCTGCAACCCATGGGTTTCCCTGCTGGGGATGATTCCCAAAAAAACTGCTGGTGAGTTCATGCTCATTCACTGTCAGCACAATTGGCGGGGGTGGGGGGCTGTCAAGGTCAGGGCTGCTTCCCCATTTGTTACCCACTACGTGGATGACTTCATGACGGGAGGGGGAAGATTCCAGAGTGTGTGCTGGGACTTTTTCAAGAGTTGGCTGTGGAGTTAGGAGTCCTAGTCACTCCGAGTAAGACTGAGGGCCTGGCCAGGTCTACCTCGGTATCATGCTGGATTCCATGCAGGGGCGGGGTTCTTGCCTGCCTGGGTACAAGCTGCTAGCAGAGAGCAGCTGGTGCTTTTGCTGGTCTGCTAAAAGGCCACCCTTAAGGAAGTGCAGGCCCTGCTTGGTCACCTCAATTTCACCTGCAGGTAGTTTGCCAGGCAGGGCCTTCTGTGTCTATTTAGCCATGATCAGCTGGTACCAAGACACCTCACCACAGAATCCACATTGCCAGGGGTGTTAGGAGGACCTTGCAGTTTGAGCCAGATACCTGGAAGAGTACAATGAGATCCCTCTCTGGCAGGCTGTGTCAGAACCAAGGGGGTGCTGGGTTTGAGGATTACTCTAGTGGGCACTAGTGTGCCCAGTGGTGGCCATATGCATGGCTTCAGGATACCATTGCTTGAGATCTCACCTTCTTGAAATATTTTCCCATAGTGGTTGCAGTTGCTATCTGGACAGACCACTTTCAGGATAAGAAGGTTCAGTTTTGGTGTGATAATCAGGTTGCAGTTGCTGTCATCAACCAGCAATCTTTCAAGTCTGAGAGGGTCATGAATTTGGTTCTTAAACTGGTCTTGGTATGTCTCCTCCAATATAACCTTTACAGCTTATTATGTTCCTAGTCTGGACTATGGGATTGCAGACTCCTTATCCTGATTTCAGGTAGACAGGTTTTTGTTTGCTCACACCAGAGACAGATCATCAGCTAGCAGCATTGCTGGAAGAGCTTTGGAACCTTGGGAGTGATCTGTGATGCAGGAAGTACTCCTTTTGATTGCATCTGCCACGTTGTGGGCTTACTCAAGGACTGTGACCAAGTTTTGGCCTTCGATGAGCAGTGCAGGGAGGGCCAGGGGTGGCCGGTGGCTGTGCATCACATTTTGCAGTTTTTAGCCCACTTTTAGGAGCTGGGCATGACTTGGCCCTTGGGGATATTTCATTCTTTAGGAAGCCATAGGATTTGGAGATCCCTGTTCTGCATTTCTCACCAGGAAGGCAAGGCAGGGGTGGAGAAGAATGGCTCCCGGGAGGAGAACCACCACGTTCCTACTACTCCATCAAACTGTCATTCCCTACCTGCCATTTGCGCTTCTAGAGGGAAGGGGCGGTTGTTCTATGCAGCCTTTACTGTTGCCTTTTTCAGAGCCTTGGGGCTGGAGTTGCTGGGAGCCGGTTCCAATTTGGGCTGCTCTGGTTTCACACTGCAAGTTGGAGACATATCCCTGCAGGAGGAGTCAGTCTGCAGCACTATCCATAGGTCAATGCAGGACCAACTGGGCCAGGGTGCTACCATTTGGTTACAGGCTATTGCTGGCATGGGCCATGCCCACTCAGGACTTTGCACATGTTCCTGGCCTCATGCCCTGCCAGGGCTGGGTACCTCTTCACGCACACCGGCGATTCTCTACTTTCCAGGTTCCAACTCATTGTGGTCCAAAGAAGGTGATCAGGCATCTCCAGCTCTAGCTGCAGAGTATGCAGCCACTAATTTCTCATTGGAGTGGCCATGGAGGCAGCCATGCATGTACTCCCTTCTGAGTCAATTAAGCATATTCGGAGATGGATATCTAGTGTATTTATGAGCTACATATGGTCAGGTCTGGAGGTATGGGGGAGTTATGTGTTTTTTTCTGCTCCAAGCAACAGGTCTGTCAGGAGTGGTACAGGAATCACTGGGGGAATAAGCTATGGGTGGAAGGAGTGATGCCCAGCAGCACATGAAGCTAACACCAGGGTGGCGGTAGCTGGAGTGAGAAGCAAGAGCTGGAGAAGAAGCAGCAGGAAGTTCCTGTGAATTGGGTGATAGCAAAGGGGGAGATGAAGAAGCCATGGCTCCCCCTCCCTTGAGCTGGTGGTTTCTGGTGAATATGCTTGGACTTTGGGGGCTTCAGGAGGGCATGGTCCCTTTGTCCCTTCCTGTGAGAGCAGGCAGTGTCCCTGAGCGCCATGGTGTTTGTTATTGGCTACAGCTTCTCAGGGTTGGTAGAAGGTGGGAACGTTCTGTTGCCCACCTTTTTTGGCGGTTGGCATGAGTCCCAGATCCGGGTCTGCTATATCCCCAGGTCACTGGGGTCTGGGGATGGAGGTGGTTGCCAGGAAGGCAGGGTCAGCAGCGGACACATGGCATGGATATGGTGTCCGCATCCATACACTACTGGGGGGTCAGATGGTTTGCACGTGACCCCAGGCAGTCTTGGCCTTGGGTTTTTGGTCTCATCGATCAACAGGCGGGTTGGCCGACGCTGGGATCCAGACCTATGTGCAATCCAAGCCTGTTTTTGCAGTAACCCATAAAGTTGTGGCCTATTTTCATCCAGCTTCAGTGTGTGGCCTGGTTTATTCCTTGCACTACACCTCTCAGTCCTGAGCAAAACACACACACACACACAGATCAATTTGGTTTAGTACTTCCCAAAAGTTTTCAGACAAGCTTTAAAAGGGTGAAGATCCTTTTTCCTATGTCAGTACAAGGCATCCTATTAGTCTACAGTCTATTCTGTCTTAATATGTCAGCACTTGGCAGCAGTGATAGATACAACATACAACAGGAAGACTTGGTGCCAAGGTAGTAATGTGGGGAAAGAAAGGAGATGAGCTGGCACCTCTCTGATAACATTTTAACTACATACAAAACCTAATCCCTGTAAGATCCAGAGATGTACACATGAGTCAATTGACTTAGACTCAAGTTGGACTCAGTGACTTGGACTTGACTCGGCAATGAATGACACACTGACTCAACTTGTGACTTGTAGATTTTTAGTGATTGACTTGCTATACTTGGTTCAGTAACATAATACATTCATTAAGAAACCTTTTCTCCTACTGGTCATGTGATGATCTGTCTCAAGCCCAAAGTGCATTTCTCAGAGGGGAACAGCAAACACATTAGGCAACAGGCTTGAGGTGGGTTTGGGATCTGCTCAGCAGCCTGTCCTCGCTGCATATTGGACGAGCCTTCTAAAATATTTCTTAAGAGCAGAAGGCAAGACTCGCTCCCAGAGTGTGAGGTGTATTTCTCAGAGGGGAACAGCAAATGCATTATGCAACAGACTTGATCAGGAAGGATCCTTCTTTCTAAAGCTTTTGAAGCTTCAATAATGGGGAGTAAGAAGGATTCAATTCCCCACTTCTGAAAAAGCTTCCAGCTTTGGAAATGGGAAGTAAGGAAGATCCTATTCCCCACTTCTGAAGTTGCAGATTCTTTTATGCCCATTGGCACAAAAGCCTCCAGCTTGGGGAACAAGGAGTAAGAAGGATCCTACTCTCCACTTCTGAAGCTGCATACCCTTGTCAGTGGTCAGACCCCTACACACACACACACACACACACACACAACCCACCAGCACTTCCTTTTTTTCTGTTAAAGTTGACTCCCAGACTTGAGACTTACTTGAAACTTGACTTGAAAGTATCTTGCAAAGGCTTGAGACTCAACTTGAGTCTTGAAAGTAGAGACTAGAGTAAGTTCCAGTGACATGGCAGCATGACCAGTAGCTCCAGAGAAGAGGTTGCCCAAGGCTGCTCTGCAGTACAGTTGTTATCACCTCCCTATTGACAACTTTAGAGATTTCTTCTCTTTTACTAGAAAGGGAAGCTGGTAGCAATTCCTGTAGTGCAGCTAAGCAGCTAAATACAATCCCTAAAGTACTACATTGTGTCTGTGGGTGTTATCCACACAGCACAATTACAGCAGTTTGACAGCACTTTCATTGCCATGGCTCTTTGCTATGAAATGCTAGAATATATAGTTTGGTGAAGCACAAAGAACTCTCATCTAGAGAAAATTCTCTGAAGAGAATTCTAAGTCCCTCATCAAATGACATGTCCCAGGTTTCTATTAAAGTGCAAGACAAGACAAGACCTAGTAACCAGTATATTTGTTTGGAATATCTAATAATTAATAATAGCAAACATTTTGTGATTCTTGGGAAAATATGAGAAGCAGTGAACTGTAATGTAAGGAAAAAAGTCAGTGGATAGGTCAGAAACTTGAGGTAGAAACTGGCTGACTTACTGAAAATTTGGCCAAATTTGCAATGGGGAAGGCAAGTCTTATGCAAATAATGACTGCCATACACTGGTGGTGCTGGATAACACTATAGGAAAACACATGACAGAAAAGAAGCAAAAACTGTATTGGGGCTATTAAATCATGCTGTTAAAAGTTGCTGTTCATGAAAAAGAAAGCAGTATTTGTTACTGTGAGTTATGAGGTCTTGCATCCATCATGGGAATGGTTATTCCAAATGTATGTTCAACAGTGAGGAATCTCTATAGATCCATCTAGTGCCGGAGCCAAAACTGCATAGCTGTCCCTGCTCTGCCAGTGCAGGAATCCAAAGCTAAAGCATCCCTGACCAGTGGCCATCTGTTTCGGAACAAAGGAAAAAAGGAGGCTGGCACAGAGATGTTACTGTTACTAATGAAGATAGTTCTTGCTCAGAGGATTCAAGTGGCTTACATGTTGATAGGTCCTTGACAAGGAAAAAAAAGTCAGAAAAGGAAAATGCAATCTCTTGGGAGGATGTAGCCCTTTGGTTTCTTGTTACACTTTGCCATCTGGTGGTAACCAAGAAAAACTCCAATTCCTTTCCACTAGACAGTTACATAAATAACAAAAACAACGATGGAAGGTGGTTTCCATTTTTAGCACGTGGGTACGTCTGAACCTGCCAGTGCTATCTATGCTGTAATGTTTGCATCTCCACCTTTCAGAAATACTTACACTGCATTAAGGAACTGCACCATGCTGAGCTGGAAAGAGCTGATTTTCCACATTCAGATGAGGAAATCAGACAGAAGATTAACTCATGGGTTGAAATTCAAACAAATGGTAGGGTACATGCATTGGCTTCTAAAGATCTAGCTTGTTTTTTTTTAATTGAAAACTTTGATGTTATCACTTGTACAATGATCTCAGTGGGCAAGCACACCTGAAAAATAAAGGATGGCCTACAAGGATTTATGGCAAATGCTTGCAATCCCTCAAGGAGGTCTAAGAAACATTTGTTCACTCAATCCCTTTTGACTTCTGTCCCTTTTACATCTCTTTAGGGCACAGATCAGCAAGTGTGGCAACTCTGGGGAACAATTTTGTACCTCTGGGACTTTCTGAGTCCTCACAAACTGACAAAAACATAACAAAAAACCCAGCCCATTTCTGGTTTTGAAAAATGGATATTTTTTTATCTTAAGCAGTGCAGAGGACTCTTTAATCTATGTAAATTGTGTCCCCTGGAGATTTCCAGGAGATGCAACTTACTCAATTTGGGAGACAAAAAGGGCAGTCAGGTAGCCCGGAGGACTGGGGGATACAAAAAGAGCTTTGGGCCACTTGCAGTCCCATGGCCTTGCTTTGTCTGCCACTGCTTATGGGCAAGAAGGGCTGGTAGGATGGTGGTGGGGAGATGGTAGCAGGAATGAAAGGCTTTTTCAGCAGCTAGAGACCAACAACTCTTGTCTGTTGTGTTCAAAGATGCTCTTTGAAAAGGATTTCTCTATAGAAAGTTTTGGGTTCAATAAACATGCTTCTGTGCATATGCAGGGGATTTATGCCACTTTCCCCCTTCTTCAGCACAGAAGGGAAGCTACTGGCATTTATACTAAGTGGAAAAGATACGTCAGCCATGGCATCTCCAACCCTTCACAAAACGATTACATACCTCGCTTAAATGTAGTTAAAGCAAGATAGTTCTTCTCTCGCCTTTTTAATTTTTTTGTTACTGGTTTCTCCATCTTTCACAACTCTTTGAGGGCAATTTCCTTCACAGGAATGATTGCTCCAGTTTGGAAAGTGATGAAACTTTAAAAGTCATGACAGCCATACAGATAGGCTGAATTGGGGTGGGATGGGAGCAGGCTCCTGAGCCATCGGTCAAACAGAGCTACTAAAAGCCAATACCTTGCCCCTATCCCTTGCCTTGGAAAGAGAGAAGAATGAGGAAAATGGCAGTAGCAGGACTTGTGACCTCTGCATGTGTTACCCTAATTTTCTGGAGGGCCTGGGGGTCCCGATCGGCAAATTAGTTATTTTAAGTTCTGGGAAGTCCTGGTCACCAAATCAATGATTTTAAATCCAGGGGGGTCCCGGTCACCAGATAGGTTACTGGAGTTTCCGGGGGTCCCGGTCACTGCCTGAGTTCTGTGGGATCCCTCAAAGGACACCTAGTTTGACCCCGGGTTTAAGGTGATTCCCAAGTTGCACCAAGCATGTGCCCAGCACACCAGAGAGGTAGGGTAACCTAGCGAGACCTTGTACCCAGCTTTTATGGGGTCAGGCCAAGTCAAGACCCAGGCAAAATAAATTTGTAATTATTTTCTTTGTTTAAAACCTAAATCACTGCTCACTTACGCACTCATTCACACAGACCTAAGAAAAATAAAGGGAGGAAAATTGATAGGGGATTTAAAGAGGGAAATCGGGGGAATACTACACCTGATCCTGTAGCCCGGGAAGTCGAAATAGAGCCAGAGAGTCGGGAGCCGTGAATCTCAGCACGTGGAGGCTGAGAGGAAGGCTTCGGCCAGCAGAGCAGCAGCAGGATGGGGAGGACACCGAGAGCGATCTGAGGAAGCGCTCAAAATCAGAGGTTTTTATAGGGGAAAATGTACCTGGAGGCTAACCCTTTCCCGGGGAGAACAATAGATTCTCAAGCGGAGACAAAGCCTCCGAAAGGTCAGTGCTTGACTTGACGGGTTTTCGTCTGGGTTGTCAATAGCCCAGACAGTATGTAAATGGGGGACTGCTTGACAGTTGTGTAGTCAGACGCACTAATCCTGTCAAGCTGATGGTTCGGGGCCGAGAATCCTTTCGTGTGCTTGATGACTAAGTGTGTCTGGAGGGTTGCTAGGGCTACATGACAGATTAATTTACTGGCCAGACCTGGATTTTCCTAATTACGGCCATTCGGCCGTGCCTGCCTACGTGCTCTTTCAGCAACGCTGTTGGACACGTGGAATGATTTTTAATATTAACCACGTGGAGATGTCAGTATATTTTTATAGCTGATTTTATTACTATTAAATTGTAGACCTTGGGCTCGGGCTAGCCTACCAAAATAACACATGCCTAGACAGAAAGGCTTCACCATCATTGTCTTCCCTTCTTCCTCTTTCCAGGTACAGAGTTCAAAGAGGGGTGTACATAGCCCAGACCCTGCCAGCACTGAAGAACAGCTGTAACAGCTGCACTTTACAAAAAGAATGGACCATATCTTCAAACTGTCACAGGTTGGTAGGTATAGCCCCTCATAATCTTCTGTGGTTCCACTTTTTCATTTGTCTTTGAACTGTCCCAGTTCTTCTCTCTTCCTCTCACTTTCCCCTTTGTCCTCAGCTTCCTTCAGTCATGGCAAACTGAGTTCAAAGTAGAAAAGTAGTTTGCACTCATTTAAATTAGTGAGTCGGTGGAAGAAAGAGACAGAATCTTGCCCTTCCCAGTGGGCTCAGGCAAAAACAAAATGCTGCAGCCTCTCCTACATTGTCTGTTCTTCCTCACTAATAACATTTGCCATCTGGATCACACTTTGATGTTGCCTAACCACATGTATCCTGTTGTTTTTTCCCCCCTATGAAATATTGGACACTCTGATTGACTTTTGGAGTGGCAGCAACAACAGGCAGGGCCATTTCTAATGTTTTGCTTCTGGGTTGGCGACCCCTAAACTTTGCCACTCGGTCACTCATTTCCTTTAAATCTCTTTCCTTCAAAAGGTAAAATCAAGGACTTTTCCCCCTCTGGGGCTCTTGATCCTTCAGTTGTTCTGCTGCTATCCAGTGCTGTCTACTTCAAAGGGGAATGGTAATCCACATGTAAGGGAGAAAACACCAAAGAAATGCCGTTTAGACTAAGGAATGCATGGAATATACAGTATCCATCAATTTAGGCAGAAAGAATTTTCCTTTTGTTCTATCAGTAACTTGTTCCTATTATCATTCCTCAGTGAGTTCTGCTCATGTTCATGCAGGTTCAAGTAATGTGAATATTGAAGCACATGATATTTATAATGATTGCAGCATGCTTAAGAGACTGCGTAAATAGAAAAAACATTCCAAACATGAAAAATCTAATGTACCAAGGGTGATTATACACACATCACTGGCTTCCACATACAGTTGATCCTCAGTGGTATCCACAGACGATTTTGTATCCACAGGGATACAAAATTCGTGGCTGCTCAGTTCCCATTATATGCAACAGCATAGTAAAAGGGCGTCCCTTACATAAAATGGTGAACAACTGAAACAAGTGCTGGAGAAAGCCTGAGGATTAGTGAAATAGCGAGAGCCTACATCAAGGTAGGTCTACACATCGGTGTAAAGTTCAGTCCACGGCAAAATCGAGGTTTGCTTTTTGCATGTTTGAAGAATGCATTTTGTTATTAGTTTTCTTATTAGAACTCCTTAAATTCCATAAAAGGAGTCAGGTTCAAAAGAATAACTCAGACGAGTGGTCATTTGCTAAGACTTTAGAAACAGAGGGCCTCTTTGAGTATGAACAGCCCAGAATTCTAGATCCGTATCAGAACCAAACCTACAGAAAATTTCTAAGAATATACAAATCACCCTTATTCCATTCTGTCATTCTTCTGGCTGGATGCACACTCTTGTCGGTTGCATACTCTGCCAGGTTGTCTTATGACCTATTATTATTATTATTATTACAGTGATGATGATGGTGATGATGATGATCACCCACAGATTCTACTTGGATTTCTTTTCATCCTGATATGCATTCTTGTACTCATACTCTGAAGCTGCAAAAGCAAAGCATATATTTTATAGTCTTGTGTATGCTAAATACTATGCTAAAAGTTGTGTGTGTTTCCTCTTTCTGCATCCTATCTTCCTGTCCTGTGTGTTGTGTAATGTCAGCATATGAAATGACAGGAAGGTAAGAGATAGGACAAAACACACTTAGCCAACTGCCACTGGCATTTGAACACAAAATGTGCACAAACTACAAAGTTTTATGGACAAAATGCACTTTTGTTCAGGATGCTTAAAGATTTTTTTTAATTGTTATAGATGATCAAAGAAGCGCTAGTCATTTTGCTTTTGTGTAGGCGGAAAAAGAAAAGATCTCCTGATGGCTGACAATTTTTGTTTTGACAGAGTTGAGGATGAAGACATGAAAAAATTGTGAAAATCCTTGACATTTCTATTCCTCTGAGTTAGACTGGGCTGATATTATGGCATAGCTTTGACTGAAATCTTCTCGACTTTCTGTAATTTCATCCTAACAGAAGCATCGATTGCATACTTCCCTTCAGAGTCCCCACTGTGATGAACTGCCACAGGAAGATAGATACTGTCTGGTTTCTCAGTAGCACTGTGTTGGTCTCCAGTGTGCAAGTTTAAATGGCAGGGAGGTAGGTTCAAAAGCACAGTGTTGGGGGATCCAGGAGGGGGATAGGTCCAGACCTTAACCTTAATGAGGCAGACCATCTCAGATTGTGCGGCATTGGGGGTGGCAAATCTGTCACTTTCCCCTGCCCAGCAGGACTGTTGCTGCTTGGGAGAGTGGCCATCACCATTATTCACAATTCTTCAGAGGTGTCCTATGACAGTGGTGGGGAACGTGGCTGTCAGCTGTGTCAGACTCCACTACTGCTACCACATTCTTCTCTCTCTCAGTTTGTGCATCTCCTCTGTGCACTTATAGATAGGTGTCAAGCCCACCTTCTTCTTGGTCAGTTGGCCGAACAGGGAGGGCGGGGCCACTGCCATGGCATCCTGCTTCTGGAGGGTAGGAATGCAAACACCACCACTAACACTTCCTCCTGGAGCACCACCACTGTGTTCAAATCTAAGCATGCCACTGCTGCTGAAGTGAAGTAGCTGGAGCAAGTCATTGTTACTTCTTGCCTTAAGTGACAGGAGAGCTTGGACTGCCTCAGGAGAGAGAGAAACTGCTGTGTGTGAACCTAAAACTGTTCATGTGATCTTATTCTGAGATAAGTGAACATAGAGCTGCAGCTATAGTCAGCTTAGGGGAGGTGCAGTAGGAAAGCTGTCCCAAGTAATTTTTAATTTGATTAAGGATTTCCATAAAACATCTTGGGAAGGAACTAGAAGACAGAAGCAATCATCTTCTATTTTTCTTCATATCTGCATGCATGTGTATACACATCCCAAAGCAAAGAGATGTAAAACACATTCCTAATTATAGGGGACTGTGGCAACATTACTACCAGTACTGACTGAAGGTAAGGACATTTGAATTTTGCAAAGTAAATTCAGTTCTGCTTTGTACAGTTTCTGGCATTAGCTGCCACTGTAATGCCCTGACAGGACAGCACTAGCAATAACAATAGCACTCCCCAAGCAGTTTAAAATGTACTATAGCTAATTGTCCCCAACAAGCTGGGTGCTCATTTTACTGACTACGGAAGGATGGAAGGCTGAGTCAACCTGGAGCCCTGCAGGATCAAACTCACAGCGTTGTGGCTGCAGTACTGGCATTTAACCACTGTGCCACCAGGGCTCTTCAATGTCATCGGTAGTGGAGTTCTGTGGGTGTGGCTCTCTGAAGTGCCAGAACAGCCTGGAAGCAGGTTGCCAGGCAATGAGAATAACCCCTCAGGAGAGAAACCTAGCCCATTAGTGTGTGGGACGGGCTGGTGGCTGACAGAAAAAATTATATAAAGCCAAGTACCAGTTGGCATTGAGTCCTTCAGTGAGATTCGAGCAAGAAGCTATGGAGTAGAGTCCCTCAGTCAGCCAGGGAGGGTAATTGTGTGGGAAGATTTAATTCTCAGTGGAAGCCTGGTGAGAGGCGGAAGAGTAATTGAACCTGAGTAGAATCTGGTCAAAGAGCATGATTTGGATTGGGGAGTGAGTCTTTGGTGAGAGTGTATTCAAAGGGCTGCTACATGATACTTGTGCTTTATATAAAAGTCTAAAAATGCAAAAAGTGCACTGAGTCAATATATTAACTTTGACTTGTGTATGAATGTTAATATTTTATTTTATTGTTATCTAAACAAATTACAGTTTATCTTTATAAATAGCGACTCAGCTGAGCTGTGTACGGTATATATGGTAACACAGAAAACACACTACTATGACATTATTGAGTAATTCTAAACAAACTATGAAAACTCTCACCCTTCTACACAAAGGTGGTGTTATAAGGTGGGGGGAGGCAGAGCTGTGTGCTAAAGACAGGGCACCTTATCAGTCTGGGAATAGCCACACCAATCTGAAAGAAGTAAGGGCCTGTCACACCATCCGTCTGTTTTAACATCAGTTTAAGTCTGACCTTTCTGAAGTTTGACCTAATGGACACCTCTGGACTACATAGTAGGTTTTAAATACAATAGTCTAAAGAAATAAAGAAATAAAGAAATAAATAAATATTTCTGTTTCTTTGATTTCTCTTCTTCAAGCTTGCACATTCTCTTACCTACAAGAACTAAAAGGAGTAGACCAATCCATCAAATGTGTCCAACCTAGAAAGGGATGTGTGCCTACCTAGGTTTACATTAAAAAAAAGCTATGAACTCAGAACAGCCTTGCAGTCAATCGGACTGACAGATGCTTTAGACAAAACAAAGCAGATTTCTTCAGAGCTTCTGGGGGGGAAAGTCTGGCTGTGTTCAAGGTCATCCATAAGTCCTTTGTGGAGGTCAATGAAGAGAGCGCAGAAGCAGCAGCTGCTACTGGGGCTGTAATGGTTCCACTGAGTAAACAAATTCCTATGGAATTTAAGGTTGATCGTCCACTCACCTTCTGCATAATGGACAATAGATATGACAGCATTATCTTCTTTGGCAAATATTGCTCATTTTAGGTGCTTTATTTTTTTTTGTGAGAAGTCTCCTTATCAGAGTTTGGAACCATTAGCCTTTTAACTGCAGTTAAATGTAGCCAGCATGTCTCATGGCCATGCAGCTACCAGAATCCCCTAGCCAACATGTGGGAACATGAGATTTTCCTGAAAAGGAAACTTACCACATCAACCTATTCCTACCAAAGTGACTGATTTGTGCTTTGATCATGCTCATTGATAGTGCAGCCTGATTCAATTCCAGAAAAGATGTCGGCAGTGTTGCAGTCAAATCATTTTAGGTCTTGGGACATTTCACGGCAAAGAAAGTCATCTAGTCATGCGTATCTGCAGTTGTGAAACACCCTATTCATATTTATCTCTCCTTCCATCACTGCCATTCCACGCTTTACACGTAACTGCATACTTGACGTGTTAGAACATTAAAAGTGAGGCATCACCCACGTTCTCATCTGATGATATCACTGTAGTTATAGGGGAATGGGACATTCCTGCTAGATTCTGAGACTTCCCTGTATGTTTCAGAGCATGGAAAAGTTACTTTTGGGAGCTACAACTCCCAGAATCTTCTGGCCATATTGCGAGTGGCTAGAGGGATTCTGGGAGCTGTAGCCTAAATAGTAACTTTTTCAATAGACTGGGTTGGATCCAGACTTGCCTCTTCATGAATGAGAAAGTTCCTTTCAGTGACGGAGGAGAAATCCTGGAGGCTTTCTAACATTGCAGAGAATGAGACATCGAAAATCATTCACACTTAGAACTCTAACATTTTGTTTTTTCTTGTTCCCTTGCTCACTTTGCCTGCCCTTTTTGTTTGGCTGCCTAAACTTTATTTCTAAATGCTCACTTGAGATTTTAAGTTACTGTAATGTTGGAAATTTTGGAAATGAAGGAAAATTTCTGGAAGAGACAAAATTCTTATTTTTGTGGCGGCGGAGGAGACAATGCTTTCATTTTGTCCCACTCACTCCCAATAGCTACAACCCTGGTGGAAGGGGAACAGAGAAAGAAATCCTTCAGCTTCTGCAGAAATCGTCTGTATTCAAGTCTGGATCCAAGCTACTAAATATAATCTTCTTCTACTCGACATACTGTTTGCCTTAAAAAAAAAAGTCCCCTAACAAGACAGTAACAATATTTTCCTATGCTTTGGTTAAGTTTAACAATAAAAAATCTAAAATAATTATATTATGTTCATGTGGCTTTATTCTCATCAGCATAGCTGTACACCAATGAACATTGACTAAGAGCCTTTCCGTCCTACACTGTTATAGTGCTACATTTCACTTTCAACATCCTGTGGAATTCTGGGGTTTGTAGTTTACTGAGGCCAAAGAGCTCCCTCGCTGAGAATTCTCAATGCCCCTATCTAAACTGCAAACCCCAGGATTCCCAAGGATGTTGAAAGTGGAATAATAGCACTATAATAGTGTAGTGTGAAAAAGCCCTCTGCTTCACATTCCAAACTCTGTGTATGGTTCAAACATGGAGCCCCCTGTTTCAGTGACTGTTCAGAATGGAATCATTGCTGTAAGGGCACAAATATATCTTAAAAAGGAGGGCAAGACTTAAAGCAGTGCTACCCAAAGGGTTAGTATGGGGACTAGGGATGGTCCTTGGGCCATTAGTTGCCAACCTGTGGCAATTTTCCAGGAAAGAAAGAAGCATTTGTAGTCAATGTGCACAAATATGGTACCAGTTGCTGGTGTATTAGGGAGGGGGAATTGCCAGTCACCCACATCAGATGATCCCCTCCCAACCCTTCAGTTTGGCAGGGACGGTCCCAATTAACTGTCTGTCATTGGAGAAAGGAAAGGAAAGGGTGGGATCTTTCCTTTCCCGGTTGTTACGTGCCTGTAAGTTGTTTTCAACTTATGGTGACCCCAAAGTGACCCTATCACAGGACTTTCTTGGCAGGATTTGTTCAGAGGGGCTTGCCTTTGCATTCGTCTGAGGCTGAGACAGTGTGACTTGCCCAAGGTCACCCAGCAGGTTTCCATGGCCAAGTGGGATACAAACCCTGGTCTCTAGAATTGTACTCTAAATTTCAAGCCACTATATCATACAGACTCTCTCCCTTCCCAGTAGGCCAGGCAAAAACAAACGGCTGCATCCTTTCCCTGCTTGTGTGTTCTTCCCCATTAGTGTGTATATGCATGCGCGCGCGCGTGTGTGTGTGTGTTCATTTTGACCATGCTTAGATGCGGCTTGGCCGCGTATGTCCTGGTTTCCATCTGCGAAATGTTGGAGGATAGGCAGATAGTCTGAGAAGTACTGAGTTACAGCAAAGCTCAAAGACCTGTTATGATATAACTATTAAGTTAGCAAGTTGGGGCTGGGTCCCAGTATAGTAAAGAGGTAATCTAGGAGTCTTTTTGCTCGTTTCAGAATTTGGGGAGTGGCAGAATTGCGCTAGCCATATGCAACTGGTAGTGCACAGAGCCAAGAAAATGCAAGAGATGTTAAACTAAACAACTGCAAGGAATTGAATCAATCACCAGAGGTCTCTAGGTCTGCCTTTAGAACTCGGACATAGTACTCTCTGCTTTGCTTCAAGAGTCTTTCACTTCTTTAATGTTCTCACAATCAGCGGTAAATCAGTGATTGAGGCCATTTCTGCTCTACACTGTTACAGTGCTATTATTCCACTTTCAACATTTTATGGGATCCTGGAGTTTGTAGTTTAGGGAGGGGCCTTTAGAATTCTCAGCCAGCGAGTTCTTTGGCCTCAGGAAACTACCCCAGAATTCCACAGGATGTTGAAAGTGGAATAATAGCACTATGACAGTGTAGTGCAGAAGTGGCCAAAGTGCGGGCTGTGGTGTTTGCTGTTTTGATTTGTTTGTTTGTTTCCCTGTAGTCACATAACGTAGCTTGTGGTTAACTGATGCTATCAAGCTGACTTTAACTTAGGGCGACCTTATGAAGGAGAGACCTCCGAGCCACACTGGCATCAGCAGCCCTGCTCGGGTCTTGCAGACTCAGGGACGTAGCCTCCTTGATTGAATCCATCTATCTGTAATGGGAACTTCCTCTTTTACCACTGCCTTCCATCTTATCAAGCACGAGTGTATTTACCCAGTGTTGCCTGGGATTTTATTTTCTCATAGGTAATGCTTGTTAGAAATACCTTAGGAATTACCTTACCTTACCTTAGGAATTAGAGGTGGTTGAAATACACAGCTTTGAGATCCTGTGTCTCTAACTCCCCAGACTGTCTTCTCCAGTACCTGTAGCTTTTCCCCATATTTCCCAATGCAATCTGTATTCAGAGTTATTTACATACACAATTTGGGTTCCTGAGGGAATACACTGTCCTCCTCCTTGTTGCTAGGCTTTGTCTCCACAGCAACCAGCCTATTCCAGTACCTGTAACTTATCCCCATATTCCCCAATCCGGTCTGTATTGGTAGTTATTAACATACAGAGGTTGGGTTCCTGCAGGAATACAATGTCCTCCTCCTTGCTGGTAGGCAGCGTCTCCACGGCAACCGGCCTATTCCAGTACCTGTAACTTTTCCCCATAGTCCCCAATCCAATCTGTGTTCTCTGGCAATGTTGATGTACTGGCTTTTTTATTATTATTATTATTATTATTATTATTATTATTTTATTTTATTTTATTTTATTTTATTTTTGCTTTCTGTTGAATTTGTGCAATGACTTTATGTTTTTCTGAAAGCATTTTTTGTTTTGAATTTCAGCTTTAAGATTCCTCACACATGGAACCCATACAATCTACTGTGGCCCTTTTTGCATGGCATTTGCCATGCAAAAGGGTGCCTGGAGCATTGGGCGATTGTGAGGAGCGATCTGCATGATGCACTCACAATCGCGCGATGCTCCAGGGTAGGGCAGGAGCCACTCGTGCACTTTTTCATTTTTGGCTTTCAGCCAAAAATGGTGCACGATCTCGTATTCCTTCAGGGCCCCGCGTGCACTTGCCATGCGTGCGGAGCCTCCGGAGCTGCAGCAGTCACGCTTCCTGCCCCAGCGCAGCCTGGGAAACTCCCAGGCTGGGCTGCAGAAGGAAGAGGCGGGACTCTTGCTCTGCCTGCTCGGGAGCAAGCAGCTTGTGCAGAGCTGAAGCAGCAGGGATGCGAGAGCCTCTCGCTGGAGGCTGCTCGTACGATCCCTGCACCCCAGCTCTGCAAAAAGGTAAGCCGCGGAAAGGGCCTGTGTGAGGCAAGAAGATCTTGTAACTATGTTGTGTATGTCACTTTAATTTTTCTTACATATGCCTCCCAAATGTTTTGTGGCATCCTTATTGATGGTAGGCCTCATCTCCATAGCAACCGGCCTGAGGACCAAGAGCTCTCGGGCTGAGAATTCTAAAGGTCCCTCCCTAAACTGTGAGCCCCAGGATTCCATAGAATCTTCACAGCCAGCCAATCCTGTGAGGTCTTCTGGCCTCACACAGCCAGCTGCATGAGGTCTTCGCCTGCCTGACGCAGACAAACAGACAAACGCGCAGACAAACATTGACTTTTATGTAGTAGATTATTGTCTTTTATGGTGATTCATCTCTCCTCGCCATACGTCCAAAGTACAACAGTCTCAGTTTAGTCATCTTGGTTTGTAGGGACAGTTCAAGCTTGATTTGCTCTAGAACTCATTTATTTGTCTTTTTAGCAGCCCACAGTATCCATAGAACTCTTCTGCAGCACCACGTTTCTAATGAGTTGATTTTCTTTCTTCACTGGCCAGCTTTCACAATCATACATAAAAATTGGAAATACGATGGCATGGGCGATCCTAACCGTAGTATTCAATGTTATATCTTTATACTTCAGGACCATGTCTGCTTCCTTCATAGTTGCTCTTCCAAGTCCTAGGCCCTTTTCGCATGGCATTTCCGATGCGAAAGGGCCCCTTGAGCATCGCGCAAATGTGAGGAGCGGCCCACACGACGCACTCACCTTTGCGTGACGCTCAAGAGCCTGAGTTGGACCGCGCGCGCATTTTTTCATTTTGGGCTCAAAACCAAAAATGCTGCGCGGTCGCGCATCGCTCCAGGGCCCCGCGCGCACTTACCTTGTGTGCGGAGCCTCGGGAGCCGGGCCGGTCACGCGTCCTCTCCTCAGTGCAGCCTAGGAGGTCCAAGGCTGCACTGCGAACAGAAGAGGCGGGGCGCTCACGCGACCAGGAAGCAGCTGCGGAGCCCAAGCAGGAGGGTTGCGAGAGCATTCCTACGAAGTCTTCCTGCGCGAGCCTTGCACTCCGGCACCGGGAAAAGGTAAGGTGCGAAAAGGGCCTTGGGAAGTAACAAACAGCTACTCTCATTGAGAACCCTCAGGTCAGCTTAAATTCTTTTCTGTCTCTAACTCTACCTCTGTCTCTGTATGTATGTATGTATGTATGTATGTATGTATGCATTTTTCCTCTCTGAAGGACTGGGTGAGTAACTTGCCGTACACTAGTTTGTAACTTGCTTTTCAGCATGGACCAGATTTTTCTTTCAATGATGTAACAATGAAGAGATTCAGAACCATTGGCTTTGACATCACTCTTAAACTGGCCAGGAATGAGGGCTCTGTAAAACGCATAGAGCTTTGTTTGCCTTCCAATGGCAACAAAATCTTTAGGAGAGTTTCCCACACCCATCAGCTCCCAAATCCTGTTTTCCTTAAGGCTTACACACAGGAATCAACAGCTGAAGGCTAACCTGGGTGTCAAAGAGCTGTAAGGTTCCATCACATGCTTCATGGCACATATAAACTGACTTGCTGGAACTTGCATTGTTGACAAAATAGGAATCCATAACCTAGGAGGCACTGTGCATGATGGGAGCTGCAGCCTGATTTCTAACTAAATCTGTGATTCAACAACAAGACTCTCAGAGGTGTGATCTCAGCAATTAGAATCACACATCAAGCACATGTTTACCTTCCAACATAAAAAACAAACCACATATGTAGGTGATGCCAATAGCATGCTATGCAGACTCATGTCTTTCATCACTAGAGGGAGCATGTCTTCTGAAAAAGTACTAAAAGTTTTGCCTAGTTTAACTTTGACTGTAGGAAACTCTGTATGGATCCACTGGGATTGTTTGTTCTTTAATATGCCTGTGATTACAATTAAACCAGGCCGAGGAACCATAAGGCAAGTTTAAGGACAAGGTGCAAACAGTCTATAAAGTGATCCTCTTTGCCTTTGCCTCTTGCCTCTCACTATGCACGTGGAAGGCAGAGTGCCAACAGGTATGGCATTTCTTGACATTACTGCAATTCATTGTGGTTTTCTTGCCCTTTCCCTTGTAATATGTATTTTACATTGTTTGTCTAAGTCATCCTGAACTACATGCTTTTCAAGTAGTCTGCTACAGTATGGTGAGCCACTTCTCTCAGCATGCTGCACTGCAAGGCCCAACTGGGTAACTGGGCTAGTGAAAGATGATGTAGCTTCTAATCTGTTTTTGCCATAAGCCACACTACAGTATCTGATTTTGGATGTCATAAGAAAGTAGCAAAGGGTTATTTTAATATATTATTACTGTTGTTGTTGTTGTTGTTGTTGTTTGTTATTATTATTATGTATTTTATTACTGAAAGGTGTTTGTGGAATTTCTTGCCTCATGTACATAACCTCCAACTGTCCCAGGCCCTTTTCGCACAGCATTTGCCATGCGAAAGGGCACCTGGATCATCGCGCGATTGTGAGGAGCGATCTACACAATGCACTCACAATCGCGCAGTGCTCCAGGGGCCAGCAGGCACCGATCACGCACCTTTTCATTTTCGGCTGGAAACCAAAAATGGTGCATGATCGCACATTGCTCCCGGGCCCCAAGCGCACTTACCTGGTGTGCGGAGGCTCCAGAGCTGCACCGGTCGTGCTTCCTGTTTGTATCTCTTCCTCCCACTTTCCCTTTTTTGTTCTCAGTGTATATTACCTGCTGCAAACTGAGTTCAAAGTGTAAAAGTAGAGGGAAAGAAGAAGAGAGGCCTTTCCCAGTAGGCTCAGGCGAAAGCACACTGCTGTAGCCTCTCTTCCTCCTCGTTAATAACTTTTGCCATCTTGACCCTAAGTTGATACTGCTTAAATTATTTATTAATTTATTTATGGAATTTATATGATGCCTTTTCTCCCACAGTAGGACCCAAGGCGGCTTCCACGAAGTTAAAAAACATGAAAAACGTTTAAACAATTAAAAACATTTAAAAGACACATAAAATTATAACTTACACCAAATTTTAAAAACAGCTAATGAATAAATGAAAAGTTCTCCTGCTCACCCACTAAAGGCCTATTTAAAAAGAAACATCTTTGTTTGCCTGTGAAAGGAGAGCAGGGAGGGGGTCAGCCTAGCCTCCGACAGAAGAGAGTTCCAGAGGGAGGGAAGGAGCAGCCACTGGGAAGGCTCTCTCCCATGTCCTCACCAGGCGAACTTGGGGTGGTGGTGGGACTGAGAGAATGCCTTCCCCTGCAGATCTTAGGGCTTTAGCAGGTTCATGTTGCTTGTCTACACTGGTGCCCATTTTCATCTGTGAATATTAGAATCATAGAATCATAGACCTGGAAGAGACCACACGGGCCATCCAGTCCAACCCCCTGCCATGCAGGAACACCCTCAAAGCACTCCTGACAGATGGCCATCCAGCCTCTGCTTAAAAACCTCCAAAGAAGGAGACTCCACCACACTCCGAGGCAGCATATGCCACTGCCGGACAGCCCTGACTGTCAGGAAGTTCTTCCTGAGGTTCAGGTGGAATCTCCTTTCCTGCAGCTTGAGTCCATTGCTCCTTGTCCTAGTCTCTGGAGCGGTAGAGAACAAGCCTGCTCCCTCCTCAACATGACATCCCTTCAAATATTTAAACATGGCTATCATGTCCCCTCTTAACCTTCTCTTCTGCAGACTAAACATACCCAGTTCCCTAAGGTGCTCCTCATAGGGCATGGCTTCCAGACCCTTCACCATTTTGGTCACCCTCCTCTGGACACATTCCAGCTTGTCGACATCCTTCTTGAATTGAGGTGCCCAGAACTGGACACAGTATTCCAAATGAGGCCTAACCAATGCAGAATAGAGTGGTACCATTACCTCCCTCAATCTAGACATCATACTCCTATTGATGCAACCAAGAATCACATTGGCTTTCTTGGCTGCCGCATCACACTGCTGACTCATGTTCAGCTTGTGATCTACTAAGACTCCTAGATCCTTTTCACATGTACTGCTATCCAGCCACACATCCCCCATCCTATACTTGTGACTTTCATTTTTTCTGGCCAAGCACAGAGGGTATGTATGTGCCAAATCAATCTGCCTGGCTTTGAGTGCTACATTCCCGGGACATGATAGAAGGAAGACACCAGTTGCTGTTTCACCTCAGGCAACAAAATGTCTTGAACCAGACCAGTATTGTCCATGTTCACTTTCTTAACTATGTGGCCTTTTGATTTTTTCTATATTATAAACAGCTTGCAAGATTGGCTGAAGTTCATGAGAGCATGCAATTGCTAAGGGCACAGGCATTCTTTTTCATATGAGCTGCCTAGTTTTATGCATGTTTTTCTTGGAAGTGAATTCCACTTCTTTCCACAGAGATCTCGCAATCCCTTTCCTGGAGATTAAGTCCCACTGAATGCAGCATGACTTACTTCTGGATTGACTGGCGTAAAACTGCACAGCTTTTTTTTTAAACTTTATTTGCATGGCTTCCTCATTTTCCAAGTGAGAGCTGAGCAAAACAAATCACCTGGCAGTAATCTATTGTTCTTCTTTCTAGCTGAAGGACAGGCAGAATAAAATGAAATACACAGTGAGGAGGCTTATAAAAACCCCTCACATTATTATGTTCATATAATAATATAAAAAACCCATAGGTTCTTACAAGCAAAACATAAACATGTCATTCTTTGTCATCTCTTCCTTGGCAGTGCAAGTATTTGTTTAAGAGAGACTGTTCTCTTACTGTGAAAATCAAGATTCTGAGAGGGAATAGTCCCCACAAAAATCAGTTTATGCATTCGTTTCCTTTCATTCATAAGAATGAAATCAGGCACATTTAAATAGAATAATAAAAACTGATTCTAGAAGAGTAAAACATATTAAACAATTTAGCAACTTAAAAGAAGACATTAAAAGAGTCAAAACAGTTTTAAATGAGTTGTTCTCAATTTGCAGTGCTGCCTTGTTGGCTTTTGGCTTCCACATTGGTAAAGCCTCAGTTTTTAGTCTGAACTTTGAATGAGCTCTCCATGGGCTGAACATTTCTCTCAAAATATCTTCAGCACCTTGGATATTCCTTTTAGTCTAAATAAACTACGGGGTAGATTGACCACCCCACCTGACATGGAAGCTAAGTGCTGCTATCCTGCCATTTTGCAGGTGTCATCAGGGATGCTGCTGGTTTACAATCACGGAGCTGCAACTTCAAATATATTCCCTAGATCCACTATATATTCTTACACATATACAAGTGTTGTACAGATTTGTTTCTGATAGGTCTGGGCTGCAATTTTTTTTTTAGTGCCTAGCTGAACTGTAACCCTGCATGACCCTCCTTGGCCCTTTCACTAGAAGAATCCAAGGGCATCATCTTTGGCTTTCTGTCACGCCTCATATTTACACCATCTTTTGACAAACCGGAAGTTGCAGCACAAGGCATGAACCAGTGCAAGGAAACTGAGGTTCTTAATGTCATAGCTACTTTTTCTTCAGTTTCCTGTTTTCTGGGGAACTGTCAGATTAGGAAACTGCAAAATATGCAGAAGAAATAAAAACGGTCAGGAAAGGATGAGGAAGGAGAAGGGCATGTGAACTGAATGGGACTATGAAGGGAACACTGTGGATCTGCTGATGAAGGGCATGGTGATGGGTCACAGAAAGGGCACAGAGAGGCATTCACTGCCTCCAAGTGATAACTGAGTGATATCACAATATGTACGTTTTCAAAGAGCTTTATTACTATCCTGGAATCTTCTTGTGTGGTAGTTAATGAATATCACTGTTTTTCACAAGTGATGCTTTTTTGGCTTTAAATGTCTCTCCAGGTAAAGCATTGTTCAGCATGTACATCCCAATTCATATTGCTTTGTGTCTAGGGGTTATTTCCATACTAAGTGCTCAGTGTTGGATTGCTATGCTCCATCCATTCATTTATATGGGACATCAGCATGATAGCATCATAAATCCCTGTCATCCTCTCTTCTAAACTTATTGTATTCTTATCATCAACTGCAGAACTTCCAAAGATTTTTTTTTCAAGAATGGAAGAGTGGCACAATCTCAGTAAGTGCAGATGGCATCCTTGGCACTACTCTTCTATCTCCTTAAGTGGGTGTGCTTCCAGTGTGAGTAATGACGATATGAGGTTAGTTAACTCACTATTGCTCAGCACAACTTTATTCCCTTTCCAGTAATCATTATCTTATTAGTTCATCCTTAAAAAAAGAAACCCCTCAGTATTTTAATTAAAATTAAAGTGCTGATGGCAAATGAAACTTTTGGGCAGATAAGAAGAGTGGTAGTACACTAAGATGAGATGGACTGATTATGGCATGGAGCTCATTGTAGCATTTACTTCATTATGAAAAAATGAAGGCATATTTCTGCAGTGGAGAAAGCAGCTACGGAGAAGACAGACTGATCTGATTCTATCCTAGGGTGCTTGCTTATGTTAATAGTCTGAATTGTATCCTGTAATGGTTAGGAATATATACTTTTCAGCCAAAGGAGTTTTTATGGCTGTGTCATAACACTGTATTTTATTTAAATTTGCTTTGAGAGCTGGAGATAGCAAGCAGATATATCATCTTTACCCCTAAATAAATGTCATTGTGGGCCTAGCTATCTGGTTACTGTGAATTGCCCCGTCAGTCTGATTTTGTCTAAAGGAAACATCCCTCCAAATGTTTTGGATTTCAGCACCCATAATCCATCACTATTACCTACAATGGGAGATGAAATGCAAAACATCTGCAGGATCAAGTTTCCTCATTCCTGGCCTGTCACTTGATTGGAGTCTAGGACTTAATAAATAGCCTCAGTGAGTCAGGTTTAAGCACTGGACTATAATCCTGGAGACCAGAGTTCGATTCCCCTCTCAGCCACAGAAGCCCACTGGGTGACCTTGGATGCATCACACGTGCTCAACCCTGTGATAGGTTTGCCTTACAGTTGCTATAAGTTAGAAACTACACCACCACCACCACAACAACATTCTTTTACTGACTGTGATATTTCCAATGGACAATTTAGCTGGTGACCTGGGGTTATAGATCAGAGCAAGGTGTGGATACAGACACAGGCAGTCCAAATTCACACAGAAAAGGATCTGCAATATCAATGGGTAGTGGGGCTCATCAAATAAGTCAGTCTCTCCTTCACACCAGCACAGAGCTGGGTACGTGGAAGTCAAGTAAGTGAGGTGGGCAACTGGGGACAGTGCTGGGGAGTGGGTATATAATATATGAAAGAAACACAGAGTATATAATACATGCAAAGAACAGTAAAGCAAATGAGAGCTCCTGGAAGGAAAAAAAAGAAAACCAGAGCCTTGGAAAAAATGAAGAGGTTGGATTCTTGCCTTCTCAGAAAAATGCTGCCTTCTGAAATACAGTCTTCCCTTCATCTGAATGGGTTTGACCTTCTTGAATTTAATTATTTGCAAAGTGCATGCGTGCCTTCCCCTGTCCTCCCCCCATTCCTTTGAATTTTGCCAGGTATGGAGAAGGAAGGCCAGTGAACTTGGGCAAAAGGCAAGGGAATGGGGGGGGGGGAGAAAGCCACTACCTTCCTTTGCTGCCTCCGGTGCTCTTCCCTCTCATTTGCTTGCCTATTGCCTGGGCATGGAGAATGCGCAGCAAGGCAAAAGGCAAGCGAATGTGGGTGAGGCGTGTGTGCACCTTCCTTCCCTGCCTCTGGTGCTCCCCCCTTTCATTCCCTTGCCTTTTGCTCCAGTGTGGAGAAGGAAGGCCTGCATACCAAGGCAAAAGGTGAGGGAATGGGAGGGGGAATCCCAGAAGGGAATGGGAGAGGGAGTGCAGGGGAGAGTTATTCATGGTTTTTCCACTTTTGTGAGGGTTCTGTGCCCTGCACCCTCGTGAAAGTGTAGGGGCCACTGTAGTATCTGTACGGCTCCTATGTTTTTTCCTGGTACATATACTTTTAAATAAACCACAGTCACAAAGCCTCTAGTGCTTTCGCATGGAAAGGTAACTAAGCTCTACCCTGGAGTATTTTCTCCAAAACTGGTGTGCACACAATAGTAGCAGTCCAGGTCCATGGTGCAATATGTGGATTGGCTTGTTAGGTCCATGAAAGCTCCCTGTTTGAGAAAGTGTGAGTCGGCCACACACTGAATGAATCAGCTCTGAGAGAATAAAACTAAGGATAAAACATCATACAATGTGTACATTTCTGAATGAACATCAAAGATAGTTGCATAAAGCCACACCCGCAAAAATATTTGTTCAGAAAGCTGAGTATACATTTTCATACGTACAATCTCAGCTTTTTGTGGAAGCATGAATCATAGTTGTTTCGAAAGCAACTGTGAAAGTTTATTTGAAATTTAGCGTGTGCATACTTTTAGGACTGAGGTGTTCGTGGTGAAAGTTCAAGAGTTCTCTGGTGGTGAATGAGGTGACATGGGGTGTAGCGTGGCAGGTGCAAACAAGGGAGGTAACTTACATACAAAAGGGAATGTGGGCTGGATGCCCAGCTGTTACCTAGTGACAAATGAACAAATACTCTTCATGGGAAAATCTGATTTAAGATAATCCGAAATCATGTTAAAGAACGGGTTGGGTTAGATGGGTATGCATTAGCATTGCAGAAATTATAGATCATACAACAGATTAGACTGTGAAACTGGCCCTGTATTAAAAGCAATAACTTGTCAAGGGAAGAGCAATGACAGTCAAAGTGTGCCACAGATCTTCCATTTTATAGATACATAATGGCAATCTGTTATCCATTAAAAAGCAAGGGGCAATGTGACAACTTTGTCTTTAGCCATCCATAAACAATTGTGGGGAAAAAATTTGCCCACAAGATGATGAGGCTCGTGGGCCTAGTCTGCCCCACAGCTGCACGGAGCTTTGCCCAGTCACACCACAAGTCCATGTAGTGTAGAATTATGTGCCCACTATTGCGTGATTGTTTGTCCTTGGCATTCCTTACGAAGAGATATACTGCTTCTGACATTTTGAGATACCACTTGGTTAAACAGAAACTAACTATTCACAGACCTCCTTTCCATCTACTTCACAACTTTTTCATCAGAATATACACCTGGCCCAAGAGCTCCAGTTCCCTGTCTATCGTGAAATATCTCACAAATAAGACGCTAATCTAGAAGCTCATCAGTTTGGCTGCAATCAAGCGAACGCTTTCAAGAGAATAAACAGTGTTGAACACAATGGGGCTTATCTCCATGTAAACACGTATAACGTGAGTGGAATATGCTGCCTCGGAGTGTGGTGGAGTCTCCTTCTTTGGATGTTTTTAAGCAGAGGCTGGATGGCCATCTGTCGGGAGTGCTTTGAGGGCGTTCCTGCATGGCAGGGGGTTGGACTGGATGGCCCGTGTGGTCTCTTCCAACTCTACATTTCTATGATTCTATGATTCTATGTGATAAGACCATTTGTCCAAACTCAGCTGTCAACTGAAGCCCATCTAGATGTTTCCATCTCTGCATCTTCTATTTCAAGATGGGCTGCTGTTAGAAATAATGGCATGAGCTCTTCGTTCTATAAACTGTAAACTGTGATTATCTCCTTGGAACATTGATAATAAACCAAATCACTGCTTAATCTATCTGTTTGATTTGTGATGCTACTTATTTACCTTATAACAGATTTCTAAAAATCATGAACTGTTGGACATTGGCTTCTCAATTGCGGTTATAGTTGTAGATCGATTATTTTTTAATATTAATATTCCTGTTTTAGTTAATAAAGTATTTTTAAAAAAACATGCAAAGCATTATGCCATGAATGTCACATTTGGCCTAAATTCAAAACACTATTATTTGTGTATATGACAATTATGGAACTGCGATATTTTTTAATGGATTAAATGAATATACATTTTAAAAGTATGTGATTCTGAGTAAGATGTGTGACAAGGTCATGGTACTTTCCCACGACAACAGCAAAAGGTTATGATTCGTTCTGTAGCAATTCTACAGAATACCAGCAATTAGTCTTCTATCATGTCATTCTTGAATGCTTTTTAAAAGTCATACTCTCCTTAGGATGCTTCACTTTTTCCACAGGGACATTATTGCATCATGGACATTAAGAAACTAGGATGGTTTCTCTGGGAGTGGTAAGATATCCTATATAATCACTGAGACATGCACTCAGAAGTACAGTAAGGCGAAGACAGTACCTGATTTAGTCATTGGGTTAGACAAGGTATGTAAAACTTTGTCTCTTATTCACTTTGGGGGCTTTGTGCTATATTCTGCTGCCACACCAAATGTATTTAGTATATTAATAGGGCAGTAGCAGAAATTGCATCTTTTAATATTGGTTTATATAAGAAATGAAAGGGTAGTTTACACTCTAATCCTGTGTGTATTTATTCATTGATGACTGTCTATTCAGAGTTAACTTCACAGCCTGCTAACTTCAGTGGCATCTGACTTTCATAGAGTCATATTCTAAAATGTACTATTGTCTCATAATTAGAGCTGCATATAGTTAATATGTAATATAATCTGGTGAAAAGATCATTTCTTAAGGTAGTAATTGTTAGTAGTAATGAGTTTCTTCTATCTAAATGCCTTCAAGGGAATATCTTCTTTGCAAATCTGGCGAAAAGATCAAGCAGCCATGGAAATGCATAGAGTGGCCCAGAAAGTGGTTTGAAGGCGTATGACAATGTTTTTAGCTGCAGAAATGACATTGGTTTGGGCCCAGTATAATGTAGTAGTAAGAGTTTGGAAAAGTTACGTTTTGACTATAACTCCCAGATTCCTATTCAACATTGATTCTGCTGCTATAGTCAAATTTGTAGTCAAAAATAAATACTAATTGTAATAAATGCTATGATGACAGTTTCCCAAGACTTTGAGCAAGAATGTGAGACATGGTCTGGATAGTAGGATTGCCAAATTTGTTATCATCTTCTTTCCAGTACTTTGGTGCTAGTTTTATGGGTAGAAATTGGCAAGTCACAATGCTCAGACAGAGAGCCAGTGTGATACAGTTATTTCAGTAATGGACCAGGATTCTAAGTGACCAGGGTTCAAATCACTTCTCACCCATGAAAAACCATTGGGTGACATTTGCCAAAGCATGTTCTCTCAGCCTAAGAGAAAGGTAATGTCAAACTCCTCTGAATAAATTTTGCCAAGCAAACCCAGTTATGGGGTTGCCATAAGTTAGAGTTGGCTTGAAGGTACATAACAGCAACAGTGCTGAAATATATGCCATGGAAAACATCAACTGCAGATTCTTCCACACCAAAGTATTGTTAAAGACACCAGATCAAATCTGCTGATGCTGTCTTTTTGTGCTCTGATTATGCTGCTTCAGCTTTAAGGAGTCCACACTTCTGAATTTCAGAAGTAGAAAGGTTGATGGATAGAATCATCATGTTTAGTTTGTGATATATGCTAGCTTCTTTCACACATTAACTGCATGAAGGGTACATGATAGCTACTTTTCCATGAAGTGGGACCTTGAAAACGATGGCTGGGGATGGGGGCTAAATGTCTGGTTTTGCCCTGGAGATCACAAAAACCTGTGTAGGTTGCCATGACAGCTGGAAATATGTTCATATAGAAACCTATGTATGTAGAGTTTTATAGGCACTGGCTTCCTCAGCTCAGTCTTCCACACTCAGTGAATAAATACCATGACACAAGGCCAGGGAGCCACAGAGCTTTGGGAACATGACCAATAGCATGGTTCCATGTCATAGTGACCTGTGGTCCAAGTGTGGGGAGCATACCTCCTCGTCTCCACAGTGCCCAAGTGAGGTGCACAGGCCACCAGGGGTCCCATTGCCCCTTTCAACATCTCATCCTAATTAATGTGTGATGTCCCCTAGCAATCTAACAAGCAGTATGTGGCCTGTGAAAAATTGGACAGGATATTGGGTGTCAGTGGCTTAGCTGGGTGGAACTGGATTGTTAAGGAGCAGGTCTGTGACAGCAGTTATTAGAAAACTATTGGGAGGGTAACAGGCAAGACTAGACTTGAAGTAACTCCCAATTGTTGGGAGTGGACAAGTGAACCACCGGAACAAAGGAATCTGCAAAATATAACCTATATAGAAGCAGGGAGGATGCATTGTGATTCCCTGAAACTTTGTGTTAGCCAACAGGTACAGGAGAATTCTAACAGCAGCAGCATTGCCAGAAAGCTGAGTGACCGAGTAAAGGGGACGGTGGATGGTCCCATAACAATAACAACAACTTTTTATTTGTTACCCAACTGTCCTCAGGGTTTACAAGGAGGATGCCTATCTTACGGACAGGAAGCAGACTGAGAAATATTTATAAGAATGATGTAGGCTCCTTAGTTTCGTACAGGCGGAAAAATCCACTAGGCCTTAGGTATCAAAAGTGTAGAAAATTCTAGTCCAGTTCATATTGCAGGCAGAGCACAAACTACTTAGCTACTGTACAGTTTTTAATTTGTTAGATTCACATATATCCTGCTTATCTTCCAGTGAGGTAATGGTGATTTACATGGTTATCCTCCCCCATGCCCTTCTTAATCTTCCCAAAAGGCTGAGAGAGTGTGGGTGCCCTTATTCCAGTATTCTATAAGGTGAAGCTGACAGTTGAAGTGGTATCGATCAAAGTGCTGTAGCTCTCTAGTGTAGATACCCATGACTTCTATTGTATTGGGTAGCTCTATTGAATCCATAATAGTTGATTCACCATTCAGTAGGTCTACTCTACCTGATATTACAAATAGGATTCTGGCCTTAGGCTTCTTAATGACACAAGCCAGACTCAAAATGCCATCATGAAGAACAATTTTGGCAGAAAAAGACTTGAAACCACAGAATAACATATGTCATGCTGCTTAATGTCTACTATCACAAAACTAATACCAGAAAGACAGGCAGGTATTTTCTGTGGTCCAAATTACTGACTCATTGTTCCGGAAAGTTTATCTTTCAGGCCAATTGCCAGTTTACTCAAAATTTCCAGAGTATCTTTAATAACAAAAGGCATTGGGTGACCATTCCCAGTGAACTTAGAAGTGAGCAGTCTGCAATATATTTTTGTGTCTTATTCAAATAGGTTCAAATAGAAATGGAAGCTCTGGTGATAGCAAACACTGGCTTTGCCATTGAATTTTTCAAGCACGTGTGCCAGAATGGAAGCAACAAAAATATCCTGTTTTCACCCTGGACTATTTCATCTGTCATGGCCACCGTGTACCTTGGGGCCAACGGCCGTACTGCAGAGCAGATAGCAGAGGTAAGCTTTGCCTTTATTTGTAACTTTGGGCCTTTCTGCACTATACTGTTATAGTGCTATTATTCCACTTTTAACATCATGTGGAATTCTGGGGTTTGTAGTTTCCTGAGGCCAAAGAGCTCTCTGGCTGAGAATTCCAAATGTCCCTCCCTAAACTACAAACCCCAGGATTCCATAGGATGTTAAAAGTGGAATAATAGCACTATAACAGTATAGTGCAGAAAGGATCTTTAATGGTTTGTATAACTACAGTAGCTACCACACATATGGGGGTCTGGATAGAAAGGCATTTGTGAAGACACAGCAGTGTTTCCCAGCCTTTCAATAGCTGTTGTCTGTGTATTTCCGAATAAAAATGGTAGGTACCCTTCATTCAGTGCTCAGAAGTAACCCCCCTTTTTTCCCTCCCTACCTATTAAAAAGATGGTTGGTCTGGTCTATATGATAAAACAAAAACAGAAACAAACAAACAAAACCCCCAAACGCTACACAGCTATATGGATCCCACCCATTGTTTAGAACCCTCATTTTGCAAAGATACTAAGGGGTCTAATTAAAAGAACACTAGTTCTTACAAATGACTGAATGTTACCTTATGCTGATCTGGATGTTAACTAATAAGCTAAAACTGACAAAAGCAAGCCAGGAGTGGACAAAATAAAAAGAATTCATGCGAGGACGATTCTTTACAGACCTCAAAGTGATTTTACTTTGTCTCAACATTGGGTCATCTCCTTGTTCTCCATTTATGGGGCACCTTTAAGTATTCCCTGAGCTGGCCCAGAGTGGAACCAGGGTGTGGCACCTAGAACAATAGCAAATGCAGAGGCTTGAGCAGTGATGACATCTAGTGATAAATTGCACCTCATCTTTCTTAATCTAGTGACACAGACAGGAGCTATGAGCATAGTAGAAGTGATAGCAATTCATTGGTTTCTGGTGACTATTCTAAAACTTTCCTCAGCTCATAGACAAAAGATTCCTGGGGCTTCCATTCAAGAGACATTGTGCACCAATTCCATCTTTCTATCTATAACATCCAGAGGTGTTACAGGCTGCAACTGCTAGATGATGATGACTGAACATGCCTAAGATTCTATAAATGTCTAATTCTCTGCACTTCATTTATTCAAATTGCAGGTGTTTCACTTTGATAAAGCCGGGGGCATTGTGACCACTCAGATTAGGAGACAACCAAGAGCATATTCCAAAATGGAGGAGCTGTTGTATAACCCTTGCATCTCTATTCAGAAGGTAACATCTTCAAAACAAACTGGACATAGCTAAGATAAATGTACATTTGCCTAATTTATTTTAAAGAAAACTATTGGAACAGCTCTGACTCTCCAACACTTAATCTAAATAAGGGTAGATTTTCCAGTTTTTTTAAAAAAATATGCTTGCATGTTTTTTAAAACTATTTGGACATTTCTGACTGACTTTCCAACTTGAAATGTACATTTTGAAACAATGAGAATGACATGATTCCTAGTTTACACAAACTTTTGCACACAGTTCTTCAAATTAAAGGGGAAAAAACCAAGTGTGCAGAGAGGTCTTAGAGAATTATTTTTATATTTCTAGGTGACAGAACAGTCATAAAATCTTTTATTTTTAAAAAACAAAAATGTACATTGATTATGAATGAAATTGTGCCAAGTGCATCTAGTCTTTATAGGTTTACCTACAGACAATCTTGATTGATGTTAAGGCTGAATTTCCAAGTAAGTTAGCCTTGGCCAGCATCCACAGTTTCTTGGCAGTTACTTCTATTGACAGAAACGTGATATAATCAATGTCATAATATCACCAACTATTCTATACATCAAAAGGTAGAAGATAACAATAACAAATCTAGTTTAAATAAACCATCTTTGAGTTAAAGACTAAAAGACTAGGTAGACCACTCAAAGAATTATTAGACAAGAGAAATACAGCCCACAGTAAATGAGCATCGCAAATGTGATTCTTCATGGTCCATTATCAGCTGAAACTAAGCATATCTGCCCATTTACATCTTTTTAAGGCATTCAATTTAAACATGGTTCACTTTCTTTGGATTAATCCTACAAAGTGAAATAGCAATTGAGAAATACAGAATTGTTAAAATGTCCATAGGACTAAACACAGTTAGGGGTTTCTTTTTTTTTTTTCTTTATCCCATATTTTTGTCCTAGAAGAGGGTGGAGAACATTTCACTTTCCAGAAGTTATTGGACTGTATCCCTCATTGGCTCTAGCCAACGTAGCCAATAGTGAATGCTGAGGAGAGATGCAGTCTGGAGAGTCACATTTTCTCCATCCTTATCCCAAAATAAACAGGTTGAGTTTCTGTCATAAGAAGTGTATCTGATCAGTATTTATGACAGCATCTTTGTTTTGCACTGATCTGCTGCAGAGGGGAATAGTTTATTATTTCCACTAGCTCTTTGTTGATTATATATATTGGTCTCATTTTTCAGGCAAAGATAGTCTGCCAAAGCAGCTCATACAAATTCAGGTTCAGTACACAATGCTAGTGAGTGGTGTTGTATGTAAAAGAAAATAACTCACAGGTTCTACCTTCAGGCCAAAGAAGGGGAGAAAGGAATGTTGTATGAACATAGTCAAATTGAACATGTCAGAATGAAATCAGTCGCGTAGGAATGTGGGGGCGCGAGGGGTGATTCGCCCCAGGTGGCAATGTTTTTGGGGTATCCCAGCCCGTAGCCATGCCCCCATGTGCCCTGGCCGTGCCCCCACCCACCGCAGCCACGCCCCCTCACACAGTGGCCATGCCCCTCATGCTGTAGCCCTCCTTCCTGCCCCCCCCGCACACACTCCAGGCTCCGCCACTGAATGAAATGATTAGTTCTAACCATGAATATATGATATAAGACATGAGGTTGGGAACATGTGACCTTAGCTGATGTTGTAATGATGATACAGCACTGACCTTAGCTGCAGTACAACAATATCTGGAGGGCCACAAAATGTCTAGAGAGACAAATCAGAAATAATTAGGGTTGTAAGAAAACACTAACAAGAAGACTATGCATATAATACAGGGTTCATCAATGCTTTCTCTTTTTTTATGTTTAAGCCACCTGTTGAAACATCAAGCAACATCCATTCCAGATTCCAAGCACTTAGCCAAGAAATCAACCAGCCCACAAAACATTTTTTACTTAGAAGTGTCCATCAACTATATGGAGACAGATCGGTGTCTTTCCGAAAAGTAAGTGGACCTGTTGTCTGCACACTGAATATGCAAGCCACTACAACTTACTAAAAAAAGTATATAAATATACTCTGGAACTGTATGTGATAGATTATACAAACATAAGTCCCAATTTCCTTATGCTCTTGAATTTCAGGAGTTTGTAGTTCCCAGCTTTCAAAATGTGAGAACTGCTTTTGTTACAATCCTTTGGTCAGCAGAGGCTGAACACTTTCTTGAGTCCTCTCAGCTACATCTTCATTAGCCACATACTGGAATATCTTCTTTTCTTTACTATTGATTTCCAGTCCCCTTGAGTGCAGCAACACTGTATGTGTTGGTGTTGGTTTAATTGTATTTCGGAAGGCAGATAAAGTCCTGACTAGATAGTAGGCAGGGACAGGCCATCTGAAAACACCTCACTATGAGGAGTCAGGTCCCACAAAGAAGCTTTGAAGGGCCTTGTGGAATGTGTTACCCTGATTTCTGGGGGTCCTGTGAGGGACACCTCAATGTGCTCAAAATTATGGGGAATGGGAATTAGCTAGAGCATAAGTTAGCAATGCGAGAGGCAGGGCAACATAGCAAGATCTTGAACCCAGTGTCTACGGGGTCAGGCCGAGTCAGGACCATGACACAAGAAAGCTCAAATTATGTTCTTTTTTTTATAAAGTCACAGCAAATGTACGCACAAACTCACTAGAAATTAAGAAATACTGCACAATTGCGCAGTCATGTATGCAGTCCTAAGAAAATAAAGAGAGGAAAATAGATAGGGGATTTTCAGGAGGATTTTCGGGGAAATACTACACCTGATCCTGTAGCCCGGTAGAAGGAAAGAAGCTTGGGAGCGTAGATTCTCAGCACGTGGAGGCTGAGGGGAGGCTCGTCAAACAGAGCAGCTGCAAGTTGGGAGGCAAGTCACGAGCGATCTGATGAGACGCTCAAAATCAGGGGTTCTTATAGGGGAAAATGTGCCTGTAGGCTAATCCGTTCCCGGGGAAAACAATGGGTTTCGGGCTGGAGACAAAGCCTCCGAAAGGTCAGTACTTTAGATGATTGAATTATGACAGCGTTGTCAATACCGTAGACAGTATGCAAATGTGGAGTGCTTGAGAGTTGGATAGTCCGCTCATCAAGCTGCCTCCTCGGGGCAGGGGATCTTTTGTAAGTTGCGTGCATACACAATGTGATCTTAAGAAGGTACTTGCCTGAAGGTCTCCTAAAGCTGCAGTCTGGCGATTACTGGCCTGCCTGGTGTTGTTTTTGAATATTCAGCTATTTTCAGCCGTGCCTGTGTGTGTGCTTGTCCGGGGGCCTCACAAGCACGTGGAGAGGAATGGGTAGTGAAAGCCAAATTCTTGATATCAAATGATATCTAATATACCTCAAGTTCGGACTAGAAACTACAGTAACAAATGCTGTTGGTCCTTTGAATCAGCTGGCATCCACTCAACTGTAGTTGTACTGCAGGTCTGTGTGCAGTGGTGGCTGATGTCTTCTGGTCAGTAAGGTGGTGAATCCATTCTAGGATCTGGCTAAATTTAAAGGAGCCAGCCAAGGTGCTGTACCTGTTTAAGAATAGATTTTAGCACCTTGGAGAACTTCTTTAAAACCTGATTTAAAAAATCGAGTGGATTCACCACCCCATTAACATGGGACCCACCATGCAAGGAGAAAGCGAAAAGTAGTGCCTTTCTCTAGCACATTGTCATGGCAATGCAAAGGTAAAATGCGTGCCTAGCTCTTTCTGGTTAAAATCTCCTAGTGCCCCATGTGTTTACTTTATTAAAAACAATCCTGTCTTTGAAGGGCTGCCAAAGGATTGCCCTCTTTTTGGAAGCATTCTCTATTTGATAGACTGATTTAGCCCAAGTCTGATCTAAAGATTAAAAAAAAAACCCACTGCAGGAGAGAAAAGTGGGGCTCTTGAAGCTGCCCTTGGAGAGTGGATTGAGCAGAAGGCATATAACTCTGGTGACAATCTCTGCCACTACAGCAAGCCATGTTTTACTGCTGCCTACATTACAACAATTGGTTCTAAAGCTGCACATATGTGGTGATGGACTTCCTCAGTCTTTTGGGTGACACATAAGCGATCACTCTGCCAGAACTGTATAATGTGATGTCTGGGGCCCTACGAGCACCTTCAGCAGACTCTACATCAAGGGTGGTAATCACGTAGCCTGCAAGCTGCATCTGGCAGTGTTGTGGGGGGTCCCATGCCCTTGAGGCCCCCTGATTCCCTAACCTCCTTTACAAATTTTTTTCAACTGAAAAAGTCCCTGGGATGCACTTTGTCACTTAAATGTTGTTTTGAAAGGCCCAAAAGCTGAAAGAGCAAAATATCTATTTCAGAAGTGTCTGGAAGTAATCAAAATGTTAATTCTGGTGGAGGAAAATGGCAACCATGTTGTGGCCTATGTGAGGATCTGAGATTCCAGGAATGGATCTTTAAACCCCAACAGATGTGCACTTCTGCTTCATATTATCTGTGCTTGAAAGATTCCCCCAGAATGAAAATGTAGGACTGCCCACACATTCTACTTTTCTTACATATTAAATATTTTTGGGACATGCTGGAGCTCATTTCTAACTCATTCGGTTGAGAAGCTAATATAAACATGTAAAAACTGCCTGTTTCAACTATAGAAATATATTCACATTTTAATTTGCTTTTCTTGATGTATAACATGTTTTGACCATCATTTAGGTAAACTTTTGTCTCCCTGTTTGGCCTTGACATATTGCTAAATAAAATCAAATACTGCTTTACATTTTAAGGAATTCTTACAATCAGTGAAAGAATATTATAACACGGAGCCGCAAATAGTGAACTTCCAAGAAGCTGCAAAAGAAGTCGGAAAAGAGATCAATGCCTGGGTTGAACACCAGACAGAAGGTAAGCTCAGAGTGGTTGTTCTGATATACGGTGTTACAGCAAAGGAGTCTGAGAACTGTGGTGGGTAACTCATTGAAAAAAAAAGCCCATCTGGTAGAGTGGTTTGAGTGTTAGAGTAGGACTCCAAGAGACCATGGTTCAAATCCCCACTCAGGCAGAAAAACACATTGGCTGACCTTGAATGAGTCACACTCAATAAGCCTCAGAGGAAGACTCTGAAGAAATATTGCTGAGAAAACACCATGATAGGTTGGTTGCCGTAGAGTTGCGGTAAGTCAGAAACAGCTTGAAGGCACACAGCAAAAACAGGAAGAAACTAACTACTCAGTTATGGTATTATGATTCTGCTTTAACTGCCAAGAAAAACCACGAAGGGTCCACCTTAGGGTCACCATTAGTTGTAAACAATTTGAAGATACAGAACAGCAGCAGCAGCGACAGCAAAAACAACAGATGTTGACCCACAGAAACCATGCTCAAAAAGCAAAAGAACCTAAAATGTAATTGCCAACATCACAATTTCTTTATCCAAATCTATGGTACAAAACTCATTTGAAATATTGTGCATGGTCCTAATCACCACAGGTCAAAGATGATATTGTAAAACTGGAGAAGATGCAGATAAGGGTAACCAAAATTATAAAGGAGCTGCAACAGGCTACTATGAGGAAATGTTGCAAGGTTTGGGATTTTCAGTTTTGCGGGGCGTACATGTAGGGAGAACCATAACAGTGCATAAAACTAGGCTTGCCGTGTAGAAACTAGATGGGGAAATGTCCTTCCACTCTCTTAATACTAGAAATTGAGATCATCAGTTGAACACATGCTGTGTACAAGGTGGAGCTCAGAACCTTTATGTGCTTGTGGGGATTTAACCTTGATTGGACTGCCACATGCAAATCAAGGAGGTTTAAAACTTATACCTCAGTTGCTGTTTTTCTAAACTCTCTCATACACCCACATGTACAAGAAATAAGACAAAAAAATTGAATGTACTATAGAGTTATAGTATCCAAATATTGTCTCCAGGACCAGAGGCTAGGGAATGCAAGCAGGAGGGTGCTATCATTCCCACACCCTGCTTAAAGCTGTTGAAACATGTAATGACTTCTTTTTTCTTCTTCCCTGGAAAGGTAAAATAAAGAATCTGTTAAGTGAAGACTCTGTAGATTCACTGACTCAGCTGATCCTGGTGAATGCACTGTACTTCAAAGGAAACTGGTCAAAGACATTTAAGAAAGAAGACACAACAGAACAGCCATTCAGACTGAACAAGGTGTGAAATTATACAATACTGAATGGGAAAAAAAAAGATAGGAAGGCACTCCTATCTTCCATGCCTTGATGTGGTAATCTATTGTGAATTGTACTGTTACAGAGTAATACAGTCTAACAAAGAAAAAGATAGATCCCTGCCCTATAGTGCATACAGTTTTAAAAAATGTTCCCTTGTGTAGTCTAAGATTTGTGAAAATACAAGGTATGCTTATTATCTTTCAGAGCACAAGTAAGCCGGTGAAGATGATGTTCCAGCATGATACATTTAATTGGAGCTACATAAAAGAATTACAGACTCAGATTCTTGAGCTCCCGTATCTAAAAAATGATCTCAGCATGTTTATACTACTCCCTGATGACATTACTGATGGTAGCACTGGGCTGGAAAAGGTAAGTGAAAGCATCTGTCACATCCAAATTGTTCTAAAATGGAGGGATTTGTTTGGGGCTTGTAGATCATGAGAAAATTGTCATAAGCAGGTAAAGAAAACTCAGAAACAAACTGTGCCCATACTAGATCTCCAGCAAATCTCCTCCAAAATATAATTTCCGAAGTGTTATATTATCTCTGCTTTTGGCCACACCCAGTTCCATCAGAAAAGGGAAGTGTATCTGATGATAATATTTTATGGTTTTGATTTCAGCAAGCCATAACTGAAATCCCCCTTACAAAATGCCCTTTACTTTCTTAGCTTCTGGCTGATCTTGGGAAATTGTATTTAAAATGCCACTCTCTGTCAGAGTCTAGAATAATCTTTCACCCTGCATCTTTATACTATAGCTTTTATTTATTATTTTATTCTGGTCTTGTTCCATTTGTATCTTCGTACTGAGGGAGGTGAACATGTGAGCCTCCAGATGTTATTTTGCATTTCTTATCACTCCTAGCAGCACACATAGCCAATAGTGAAGGATGATGGGAGCTGCAGTCCAACATTGTGGAAGCCCACAAATTCTCCAGCCTGTTTTAATTTTAATAATCCTGGTTCCTTTCCTGCTGAATACTGGAAGATCACCTCCTGAATACTTGTAGATCACAATTCCACTTTTTCCCTTCCTTTTGCAGTCCCATGTATTTTAAATCTTATGATAGAATGTCTTCAGTGATTATTGTTCTTTGATGTTGGGTCCTTGCAACAGAATTTATTGCTTCAAAAGCAAGGAGCTTTCAGGATTAGTATTTTTCAGCAAGTGCAAGGCACATTATGTCAGGCATTCCAGAAAACATACTTGTGCACATCTCATTTAATGAATTTGAGTATCTGATGTGTGTGTGTTCTCTTTTTAAATAATTGCAGCTAGAAAGAGCATTGACTTATGAAGCCTTATCCAAGTGGACTAGCCCAGAAGAAATGGAAGAAGTTGAAGCCAGTGTATATCTCCCTAGGGCCCAACTAGAAGATCACTATCAGCTGAAGTCAATTCTGAGTAGTATGGGGGTAACAAATGCCTTCAGCACAGGACAAGCTGATTTCACTGGGATGTCTGAGAAAAGCAAGCTGGTTCTGTCCCAGATTTTTCACAAGTGCTTTGTTGATATTAATGAAGAAGGCACAGAGGCTGCTGCTTCAAGTGCTGCTCATATAGATGGACGAAGTGACCAGGGTGCCATTTTATTTGCAGCTGATCACCCTTTCCTGTTTTTCATCAGGCATAACAAAACCAAGAGCATCCTCTTCTTTGGAAGGTTCTGTCATCCCTAAAACATTTCAGCTTTTTGGTTAGCAAACAGGAAGGATCTTGCTGCAGCATGAACATATACCACACAGCTACAGTTTGTCCAAATATGTCTAAATAGAGTGGGGTTTCTTCATTTTCCTGTATGTATGGAGAAGGGCAGAGAGTGCAGACAGCTATAGCTGATATGTTCAGCAAGAAGTCAAGTCACTGTTTCAAAAAATATAGAAACCCTCTGAAACCACACATGACATAATCTGCATTTTCTTTTTTTGGAATGCACATGTCTATTTCTAAACTGCATTTTTAGTACAAATAGGAGCTAGACTATTAAGCTTAATCTAATCTAATCTTTTTCAAGCTGTGAATTTTTTTAAAAAAGTAGACTGGAAATCAAATTTGCATCACCATCCTCCTGGTTACATCTTTATAAACTAGAGTTTGTCATACTCGGTGTTACATTTTGTAAGATAAACACTGGAATGCCAATTATATTGGGTGATTTTAATTTATTGTAGTGAAATGTTTTATTTTGTTCTTTCATTCCTGTTTTTTTTTAAAATATTATGTTTCATGACTTTTTAATATTGTATTGTAATTGTATTGTAAAACTCTGGGATTTTGGAAGTGAAAATTGTATAGAAATACCTTAATAAATTTTATATATATTGAACATAATGTGTGCGCAAGTCACTTGGGCAGTTTTGTATGTTGCAATAGATAAATGTAAATAAATAGCATGTGCTACTTACTACAAGTACAAGTTTATTATTACGGCAAAAAGCCAGCAATTGTGCTACTTACTCGAGTGTATGCCATAAGAAGTCTTCTGGTACCTAAAGACCTGGTGGGCTAGTGGCTTTTCTGTCAGAAGGATGGAAAATGTACACTGGCTTTTAATCTGAACATTATGGGAGATATCAAAGATATTGAACTTTATTTGCCACATAAGTTGAGAATTTTGAATCGCTCCTTTAAAGTTCAGATTAAAAGCCAGACTGGATTCACTGACTCACTGCCATGTAAGTCACTATCTGCTACTGAGTAAAGACTAACAAGTTTTTTAGTAGGCATAAAATTTCATAGACTCCAATCCACAGATAGCTCATGCCAGACAAAATGTGTAAGTCTTTAAGACTCATTGTTTCTGCTTGTGAACATGTCTATCACCAAGGATAGACTTATTTTTTTTTTACTTAAGTACATACTGCTTAAGATAGCAAATACAATCAGGTCCACAAAAAGCTCTGTCTGGTAGCCACTGTATCTTAAACAAAACAAGATTGCCAATAGGCAGTATAGGCAGTGATCACAAGCCTGACACAGGTAAATACCACCTGAAAGGAAAGCAATGTAAGAGGGAAGAGGGGTAGGAAACTAGGGCCATTTCTGCACTAGATTGTTACAGCGCTATTATTTCACTTTCAACATGCTATGGAATCCTGGGGTTTGCAAGTGACCCCTCCTGAAACTGCAAACCCCAGGATTCCATAGGATGTTGAAAGTGGAATAATAGCGCTATAACAATCTAGCGCAGAAATGGCCTAGAACACTCTTAACGGGAGCAGAATCCCTCCTCCTTCTGTTTTCCTTCGGGCTCCAAGAAAATCATGTAGTTTTACACCCTATAGACATATCATATGTCTGTAACAACTGGACTCATTCAGGCATGTATTTCCTTTCCACATACACATCCTTTTTTAAAAAAATGCTGGCCATTTCCGCACCGGGCTTCTGAAATGGTGCAGAGTGACCTCTGACGGAGGTCTTCTGCACTGTAGAGTGGACTGGCGTGGACTACTTTTTGTAGTTCCACACCAGAATCCACTCAGGAACGGCCGAAACTAGCCGCGTGGCGTGTTTTTTAAAAACCTCTTTTGAGAGGTTTTTAAAAAGCACGGAGCGCGCAGCCCCGTGCCGCTCCGTCGCCCGGCCCCGGCGCGGATCTGCAGGCGCGCGCAAGTGCGTGCCTGCAGATCTGCCGGGGGCGGGCTTCTGGCTGGCGAGCTTCTCCGGTTGGTGGAGAGCCTCCACCAACCGGAAGCCGCCATTTGGGATGCCGGAGGACTGCGGAGCAGCGAGCTCGCGCTGCTCTGCGTGGCAACGGACTTACCTGGCTTCAGGTAAGCTCCATTTTCGGGCATTTTCACCCGTCCCCCCCCCACATGCGGAAAGGGCTGCTGTTGACCTATTTGAGTGAGCTTGTTTGTGATGGTTCTTTAGTGAGGTAATTTTCATTACAATTTTTTTACCTGGAATGAAGGAGCATGTCAGCATGTCCTTTCCTTCAGAAAAGACAAAGAGCGGGGTGGAAAATCTCCCAGCTTTACTATGATGGATGGTACTATGTTGTTATTTTGGATTTAGAGTCAATTCATGGTGACCCTGTCACCTTCTACGCCCTTAAGAAGGACAGCTTCTTCTGAGAAACAGGCAAATGACCAGACGTTTCTTGGTTCAAAGGCTAGAGGCCAGATTTATTGAGTACAAAAGTATAAAACTATAAAAATATATAAATCTGCTGCAGCAGGGTGCCGGAGGTTCGGGACAAAGGCCGGAGGCGGGGCAAGGCCTTTTTACCCAGGTAAACAGCGTACACACCCACTGCGGCATTTTTCCACCAACCGCAGATCACCCGCCCCATATTAGGTAATGTCCGGAAACTTCCATCCATATAAGGAAATGTCCAGAGGGGCAGGTAGTATGAGGTTTCCTCCAATCACAAACTCCCTTCCAAATAAGGCAATGTTCAGAGGGAGGCGCTTCAGGTGAGGTAGAGTCATGAGTCAGCAGACGGGAGGGGCTAGGACTCCTGTGTACGTGACTACCTCCTGGCTTGTAATGGAGATTGTCTTTCCTTCACTCACAACCCGATCCTGGGGTTTTCTTGGGGTTTTCTTTGCAAGCTTTATTCAAGCAGGCTAGCCATTGCTTCTGAGGCTGAGTCAGTGTGAGTTGCTTAAGGTCACCCAGTTTCCATGGCTGAGAAGGGAGCTGAACATTGGTCTCTCAGAGTTCTAGTCCAACACACAAAACATTGTACCACACTAGTACACTTAAGTGGTGTTGAGAAAGAATGAAATCCCAGCAGCTCTAGATGGAAAAGGCATTCTTGTTCCTCGCTTTGTAAGTGATAGAAGAGCAATAAAACACATCCATTATAGCTATCTATGGGCCTTTCCACCCTACACTGTTACAGTGCTATTATTCCACTTTCAACGTCCTATGGAATCCTGGGATTTGCAGTTTAGGGAGGGGCCTTTAGAATTCTCAGCCAGAGAGCTCTTTGGCCCATAGGCCCAGAATTCCACAAGATGTTGAAAGTGGAATAATAGCACTATAGCAGTGGAATGGTAATGTAAATGGCCTGACTTGCAAAGAAGTGTATTTTTTTTCAGGTAACCAAGAAGAGTTTTGTGTGACTCCAAAGCTTGCTTTTCCACAGGTCATCTAATAAAAAGTAACAATATGGGAACCTATCTTTTTCCTTCATGACTGGCAAAGCAAGTGTTCTTGCAACAATACTGAAATACAGTTTATTATTTAAAACTACACTTATAGAATACTTAATTATAGATAACACCGAGTACCTGGCAGCCCTTAAATTTGGCTGCAGACAGTTGTAAACAGAGGGTGAGGATGAACTGGATGTTGACCTGAATGATCCAAATAAGAGGAAGTAAGGGCTGCCTTATATTTCTGCAAAGTTGTTTCTCCACAGACAAATGCAAGCCTGGCTAAGGAAAAACCATTAATTGGAGCAGCTCCAGGTACTGTAAAGAATTTATGTCAATTACTAACTACTACTGGTTCAGCGTCACTTATGAACTGCTGTTGTTTCTTTCACCAGTTTGCATAGTAGAGTGAATAGTATCTTGTGGCAGATTTTTCTTGTTCTTCTACAGAAAGAACAGGAATTAATTTCTCAGATTATTAAAAGATTAATACTGTCCTCTAAAGCAAATTGGGTGGGAAATAGTGAATTTTAAATGTTATCAAACTGCAACTCTAACATCCCTCAACATTATCAGGATTTAAATTAATAAAGGATTGCTTATTGATATAAAATGTATCTAGTTATTTGAATGAAAACTTGTATAAAATGATGTATAAATGGTATCTAACCCAAATAAGCTGTTGAAAATGTCTAAAAATATTTCAAATCAATGTTGGGGATGTCAAGATAAGGAAGGCTCCTTTTTTTCATGTGTGGCACACTTGTAAGAAGGCAAAAAGGTATTGGTCTAAGATTTATAAATTAATCCAAAAAGTTCTAAAGGTGGACTATGTAATGTTAGTAGAAATATTTTTATCCATAATCCATGTATTATGCTTAAAGAATTAGACATAAATATGGATTACTGATTGACTATATAATAACAACAGCAAGAATATTGTTTGCTCAAACCTGGAAATTTATTGAAGCACCATTGTTTGAAGATTAGACTGTTAGAGTTGCTGAGTTTGTTCAAATAGCCAAACTAACGGATTTTAAAGGATATGCCAGTTGAAGATTTTTTGAAAGATTAGAAATGGTTTGTGGGTTTTTTTGAGCAATAGGAAATCTAACGATGCAACAATTTGTGGCTATGATTACTAGTAATTCTAGTAGGATTATTTAGTTGGATCTTAATGGTAGAATAACATTTTTTTCTGTTTAACTTTTTTCCTTTCATTACCGTTTGGCTGGGGGGGTTCAGAGACTTTTTGGGTTTTAAGTGAAGGTTAAGTGTTTTAGTTAGTGTTCAACGCTTTAGTTTAGTGTGTTAGTATTGTGTTTTAGTTGCAGGGGAGTTTCCCCCCCTTTTTCTCTCTTCTTTTTATTTTTCTTTGTTTCTGAATTTATTTTTCTTTTACTCTGATTGTGACTCTGTGAATTAGTTTGTCTTAAAATTTAGAAATAATCCTTATTTAATTAATTAAAATTCTCAAAAGTAGCGGGCTGAAATAGTTGAACTCCAAGTTTTACAGTGGTTGGACTGCAAAGCCCTGCATTTCTCACTATTAGCTATGATGACTAAGATTGTTGGGAGCTGAAATGCAACCACATCTGGAGGGTCTCACAATTCTTAACCCTGTTCTAAAGAAAGAGCAAGCATTATGGCATTCCTTGGAAACATGTTGCTTTTAAGATCTCTGGAAGCTGGTCGATTAAGGCAGGTAGGGCACACTGCCTATCAACCCAGAAGCAGAGTACCCCCCCCAACCCATTCCTGCCTGTTTCACAGTACTGTTGGCTTTGGTTTCTTCCATTGGCCACCCTGTTCCTGGTGGGACAGCTGCCCCAATCATTTGTGTGTCATTGTTTAAGATATTGCTAGGCAGGTGTATAGGATCATCAGGATGCTTTAGGCATTATACACAAAAGATTTAGTTATAAATCTAATGCATAATAAATTAAGCTGAGGGACAGCCATGTTGCTTCTGGAGCTCTACAAGTTCTGGACGAGTGGGGAAAAAATTGTATCTTTTCTTCACACAGTTTCAAGGGTGTATAATTGCTCCTCCACTAGAGATGTGGTATAGTAGTTTGAATGTTGGACTAGGACCCTGGAAAACCAGGGTTCATATCCACACACAGTCCTAGAAAACCACTGGCTGGCCTTGACCAAGCTGTATTCTCTCAGAAGGCAGTGGGAAACCTGCTCTGATGAAATCTTTCCAACCCCCAACCCCCCGTAGAATATGGTCACCAAAAGTCAGAATCAACCTGAAGGTACATAAGAACATTTGGAGCCAAGCTAGGAATTGTAGTTCTTTGCAAAGGCTGAGGGATCACTTTGGATAATTCAAAGCAGGACTATTCCTACTGCTGAGTAGAATGAAGCAGAGGTCTAAAGTGCCAGACCTTGGGGGAACTTCCCAGCCTTTCAGTCCCCTCCAGCAGGATGCTACTTTGTTTTCAGTCAGCATCCAGAGATTGCTGATAACTCATGTGCTGGCTTTAACAGCACAACTGAGAATACTTTGAGAGGGTTGTAATTCCGTACAATTTTATTATGGGGGTTATCCAGTTCAATCCAGACAGTTTTCTTTCTCCATTAACATGCATAGGATCAAGAAAGAATAATCACACAAATCATTCTTCCTCCAGAGTTGCTGTTGTTATTTTCCTTGTCTTATTTGTCATAGATTTTAACAATGGATTCCCTTGCGGTAGCCAATGGCAACTTCACCTTGGAGCTTTTCAAAAAGCTGAATCAATCATCCCGAGGCAAAAACCATCTCTTTTCACCGTGGAGTATCTGCTCTGCCCTGGCCATGGTCTATTTGGGAGCAAGAGGCAACACTGCCACCCAGATGGCTCAGGTAGGTTCTTCAGTGTGGTTGCTGGGCATGGTGCAATGTTAGGCTCTTTTATGCTAATATGCATAATAGACACACACTCTTGTCTCTCACCAAAGCCCTTTCCGTTGTGTCCTCCCATCCCAGCATGGGGGCGGGAGAGGAGCAGGACCACAACGACGCTTCTGTTTGACGTTGTCATGGTCCCGCCCCTCTCCTGTTCCCAGACGGCGCAATCACAGATTAAATCACTGATTGATGTTTCCTTGTCAATGACCTGCAATTGTGCCATCATCCCACACTTACCTGTCCTGCAGAAGGGCAGGAAGCACGATGGTGGGACTTCCTGCCCCAGTGCAGTCTGGGAAAATACTTGGCTGCACTGCACTGTGCTGTGGAAGAGGCGTGTCCATCATGCTCTCTTCCACAGACAGCTAGTCTGATGTGGAGGGGAGCACTCTTGTCATGCTGCCTTCTCAACAGAGCTGCTGCCAGAATCACCCCCAGAGGACCATGCAAGAAGGTAGGGTATGAAAAGGGCCCTAGTTTCACCTCCTAATCCAGTAGTTCCCAACCTTGGGTTGACAGATGTTGTAGGACTTCAGCACTGTTCCAACAACATCTCAGAACCCAATGATTAGGAATAGTAAGCCACTCCCACATAAGAGAAGATTTTAAAGTAAGTGTCATAAATGAAGATGGCCGCGAGGAAAACTGAAGAGTCATCTCAGGTTGATGTTGCTGATGCTGATATCAATAGGCATTTGTGAACCAGGCAAAGGCAACATTACTATGGAAGCTGGTTAAACAAACTTTGAGCAGTTTCAGGACTGAAGGTAAGATATTTTAAGAAATCTGCTGACTAGCAAAACTGATCGTTATGCTGAATACTGACTCAGTATTTTTAAAATGCTATTTCAATTAAAGGATCATTAAGAAGAAATTATTGTTGCTATATTTTATGTATAGTTTTGCAAACTAGATCAAAGGTCTCAGTAAACTGTTGATTGTACCAGCATTATCCTTAGTGAAGTTGTGATTAGTATGACTGTATGACAAGTAGATACAGTGCACCCTCCATGTATGCAGGTGTTCCGTTCCAGGAACCCTCACACAAAACAAAAAACAAAAATGCTCCATCCCATTATTGTCAATGGACGCAACATGTGCACACCCATGATGGCCTGGACACATACCCAGCGCATCCATTGATGATAACTGAAATGAGGCTTCTTGTGACCTTGCATTCATTTGTACTGAAGTCACAAGGGGTGCATTGTATTACTACTGTATGTAAGTTCTCTTATTTAATGTAGCTTCATTTTGATTAATATCATACGGTCAATAAATAAATAAATCTACTAATACTATTATTCTCCATATCTGGATAATTTGATTAACTTTACTGTCATTACCTTTGTAACTCTACTTCCAGGTGCTTCATTTCATTATGGCAAAAGTTGCTGAAAGCTCTTCACAGGTAATACAGTTCTCCCTCCGCATTTGCAGGTTTCACTTTCGCTAATTTGATTATTCACGGGGTGCCCACTTGCTCCCCCATTCTTCCCCTCCCCTCCCATTCCCACCCCACTTGCTCCTCTCATTCTCCCTGCCCCCAGTGCAGGCACGCCTCGCACCACTGGCAGGAAGGTCCAGAGAGGACGATCACCAGTTCCCCGTACTCCTCCCATGGGTGCGGGTGGCAGGAAGGCCTGGGGAGGGCAATTGCCAATTCCCTGCACTTCTCCCGCTGCCCCCGCTGCTGCCACCATGGGTGCAGGTGAGCCCCGCGCCAGCGGCAGGAAGGTCCAGGAGAAATGATCGCCAGTTCCCTGCATTCCTCCTGCCCCCACGGCCAGTGTGGGCGCACCTCGCGCAGGTGGCAGGAAGGTGCAGGGAAGGTGATTGCCTGTTCCCTGCCTCCCCCATGCCTGGCTGGATGCACCTGCCAGGCAGAAGCCTATAGGGAGGGTGCTCTATTCGCAATTATTTGACATTCACGAGGGATTTGTATCCCTATCCCTTGCGAATGTGGAGGGCCTACTGTACAACATCATAATGGGAAAGGGGTGTGTGTGCAGAAATAGCAGTCTTAAGTGTAATTATTTAGAAATAGGTTATATTGGCTTGTACAGTGGCAGGGTTGATTAACAACAGCAGAATCTTAGAAACATCTGTGTTTCAAATATGGTAACCCTTTTTTCCCAAAAAGAGAATGAAAGAGAGGAACTAGCAAGCTACTAGCTAATACAAGTAAGCCCTTTTTACCAGTGTATGGATGATGGTGAGCCAGGCCTTCTCACGCCTTCTGCAAATTATGTCCTATTGCCAAGGATCCCTTCTGAATAGGTAATACAGAACTGTCTGGTATTTCACAGGTAGGGTCACCATGTGTTCTACTTTGAAAGCAACGTTCTCCATTTTAAGGGTGTTAGAATATAATAATCTTTTTGTAAGGCTGTCCGGTCCAACTCTAATTTAAAGATGAAGACCCATAAGAAGGCGGAGCAGAGGCTTTGAACTTCTCCATCATCATTTAGTACCTAGACAGAAGACCGAGTAGGCATATGGTTCATCTTACAATAGCTCCCACACTCCTCTGATGAAATGTAATGTATTCTTAGTTAAATCATAGAAATTATAAGTAAAGTTTGTCTATCGCTATAAATTAGCACAGAATGCCCCAGTTAACTAAGCCTCTGATAAAGAAACACCTTTTTAAAAAGCCTTTTTACAGAAGCTCAGCCCACTGCATCCTTTTCTTGTCTTCTGTCTAGCTGGAAGGTTTTTTGGCAGGATGGTGAAGGGTTAGTGGCGGAGCTTGGAGTGTGTGGAGGGGAGGAGGGAGGGGAAGGGCTTCGGTGTAGGGGTGTGGCCACTGTGTACAGGGGCGTGGCCAGGGCACGCAAGGGCGTGGCTATGGGCCAGGACACCCAGAAACATTGCTGCTGGGGCGAATCGCCCCCCTGCCCCCATGTCCCTATGCAACTGTGAAGGGGGGCTGGAAAGAGAAAGACTTCCAGTGTTGGGTTGCAGTAAACAATGCAATAAAACAGAAAGAATGGGATTCTACTTTAGGTTCTACAGTAGCAGTCTGTGCTTCTATAAAATGGGCAAGGTAAATAGCTGCTTCCAGAATCGCTTACTGAGCATGCATGGAGAGCAAAACCAAAGGAAAAGGGGAAAGAAGATTGTCTCACCAGGTCCTGGCATACTGAAAAAGCATAGATCTATAAGTTTTGCCACCAAAATGGAAATCATAAGGAAAACAGAGGTGGTTGGAAAGGAAACCAAAAATCATCCCTGAATGCATTTTGGAAGAAGTTTTCAAATGGTTTCTAGAAAGTTAAAAAACATTTTTTTTGCCAACTTATGCAAAATTTACCTGACTTGGCTGTTTAATTTCACGTGTATGTCTTCCTAGTTTTGGATAAAAAGTTTCCTGAAACATGTTGAATTGCTCTTCTTCCTCTTCCTCTTCCTCTTCTTCTTCTTTTGTGATGGAGAAACCTATCCTTATTCTTTCCATCTTATTTCTATTTCTGGTACCAATTTTTCCGTTAAAGAAATAATGCTGAGGTACACATTTACTTCATTAAGTGAGGCATAGCTATATAGGTACCTGTTATGCAAGTGCCTTGTGTCTTCTTTTTGGTAATGTGTTTCCTCTTTTTTTAGTGACACATAAGTGCCTACCCCACATTCAAGGTTTGACTCTGGCACTTTTTCCCAACTATTCTAATGTTCAGAATTGCTTGAGCGTCTTCCAGTTGAAGTGAGTTTTTTTATAGACAATGATCTCTCTCTGAAAGGAACCAGGCCTTGGTGAAACTGAAATCATCCACAGGCTATTCCAGGAAATGATTTCTGAAATCAACCAGCCCAGGAGCACTTACTTGCTAAAAACTGCCAACAGACTATATGGGGAAAAGACTTTCAAATTCACTGCTGTAAGTATAGTATTTAGACTAAACTCTAATCTCTAGTTTGGAATTAGTTTAATATCATGCCAGCCTAACCTTCAAGATTCTTTAGGGTATAATCCTAAACTCTTGGAAAGAGCGGCTGATAAGATTTTACACAGTTTCATTCTGCCCTTCTTGCTCAATAGAGAAACGTCCAGGGACTGTGGAAAGGAATTTGCTGGGGGAGGACCCGTGAACATAAGCTAGGATTGCCACTTCAGGATTATTCCAGGCCCTGAATTTTGTGGGCTGAAACCTCAGATTTAGAGATGCTCCCTAGTGCTGTCATTAGGTGATATACATTAGGTACCAACCACAATTGCTCACAGATTCTCATTCAAACACACACACACAAAGAGCATATTTTCCTGTTTTCAAAATTAGGACAGAAATCTTTTCTAGTAGGTATGTTCCAGATTAAGGTAAAATAATAATTCCTGCTCACTCTCTTAGGGAATATTTAATCTAGTCTTCTAGTTTTTAACCCAAAGATGGATGGAAAGCTGCTTGAAAGGTGAGCCCTGGCACCACAGTAACTAGGAAGGAAGGAGGAAGCTAACTAATAAAATATACAGACTCCCTGCCCACTTCTTCCCAAGAACAGTCTTTGCAAATTGCAGCAATAAGTGAATTAATTCTTGCAAATGTTAGGAAGTTGCTGCTCTACTAGCTGAGCTGGAAATTGCATACAGCCATTTCCTCTTGCCTGGAGGTGAGCCCTCCAAAAACTGGAGAATTTGAACTCTATTCTTCTTTCTGGAGATGATCGATGAAAACTGGAAGCTTAGGGACAGGCCCTGAGATCTGGCAACCCTAAATGATCCCTTGTCCCTCCTCATCCTCATGTGAGTAGAGTCAGTGGCAGCCTAGGGATAGTTCAAGGGTGAGAATCATGCCACCCTCCAGATGCTGGTGGACTGCAGCCCCAGCAAATGTAACCAACTTAGCCAATGGTAAAGCATGCTAAAAATTGCAGTTCTGCAGCATTTGTAGGGCTACTGTAAAATATGCCTGCAGAACACACTTCTTTGTAGCATTTCCCCCTCACCTTGGCTCTTCTCCCTGCTCAGTTATTCAGTGTAGCTGCATTATTAATTGTGGGGCAGAACAGCCAGTACCTGGTAGGATCATTCTGTATCCCTGCTTGAAATTATGGATGTGCAAGACAAACAGACAGACAGATTAAATATTTTGCCGTTATACATTTCAGGAATATGTGCAGTTTATTAGGAAATATTATCATGCAGAGCCACAAGCAGTTGATTTTTTGCATGCTGCAGAAGAAGTGAGAGGCCAGATCAATGCTTGGGTGGAAGGACAAACTGAAAGTAAGCGAATTCATTCATTCTTTTTGATATATACGTTTCTCCTAAAAACACTTTAGAAATCAGGGGAATATATTTAAGCCAGTAGCTGTCACATGTTTTATTTTTTATAGAGCACTTTGGTTCTACATTATAAAGCAAAACACATTCATAGCTTATATTGTTGTAGCTCGCTGTATTATTTTGTTATATTTTCCTTACTTGACAGTCACCATTGTAAAACCCAGAATTCTAATGTGGAAAACACAGTCCCTAAGCCAAGCCATTGAAAATGCATCTTTCAGTTGTTAATTGAGAGTAAAACAGTAGATTGTACCACCGTGGTATTGATGCTACAAACAGGCTATCTTCCAAGCGGCATACCAATACACAACTCAGAAATCTTTAAGTGTAAAAGAAAGAAGCTCTTTATTGTTTCCACTACACAGTGGGCCAGCCAGGAATTGATAACAATTCAGAACAAATCTGGCCCCGAGCACATTTTTCAGTCAGTATTTATACATTCTTTATTTTTCCAAAGATACAGGTTAACAACTTTTCATTGGTTAAAAATTGCACAAGCGCGTTTGGCTACATACAATTTAACTTCTCAGTGACTATTTTCATATACACTTGCGTGTGCTCATTTCTATTTTAAGACAGCTTTTACCGTTTTTATCTAGACTCCGACCAGCTCTGACTAGCTGTTTACAAACTCTCGTTATATTCCAGTTTCAAAATGTAACTTTTATCAGTGTCTGCATTCCAAGGGAAAATGGCAGAGTTCCCAGAATCAGAATAAACAATAGAGCATTCATTGTAGTTTCAAAGACTGAAAAGACTGTCAGGCTGTATCAGTATGTTTTTTTTAGTACTGCAAGGCCCATCATGCTTCAACTGCAAATTTACAGATCTCACATGCTCATTTTTCATTGCACACCATCAGTATTATGGGAATCATAGGCTGGGGCTTCAATTGTTGGGGGATGATAGGAGTTCCAGCCCCACAGAGATGCAGCGGAAAAACCAGAAGGCAGCGAGCTAACAGCAGCAGCCTTGTTCCCCAGTAAGGATACTCACACATGGAGGAGTTTCTTCCAAACAGGAGGCACTTTATCTTGTAGCAACGTTCCGTTATATACACAACATGGAACAGATGGACAAAGGCTTGCGCCAGACACCGGGTTGGTCAACAGACAAATACATACTGGGGATTGCTTTCTTATATACACATTTACAACCAATCAGGCAGAGGTTTGCACACCTCCCTCTACCATCTGCACACGGCCCCAGTTTCTGATGCAACCTTGCAATCACCCACAGCTGGAGCATGATGCAACATCTTTGCAGTGGGCTGATCATTTTCCCAGGGTTCCCTGCCTGGAATCCCTAACATCAATAGCCTTTTTTGACAATCTAGTGCCGATCAAACCTATCACCATCAGGTTTATCAGATAAAAAATAATCAAATGCAGAACTGACCATTCTGTAACTTTTTGCGGATCATGCAAATGAAACTTGCCAACCAATTTCAGAACTATCTCCTAAGCAATGAGAGGCATGAATAAACTCAATTAAGACACATTCAAAAATTAGAAAAATAATTGGCCCCTTGAAAGCTTTGGATGCCAATCATAATGGAACAGGTCTGTCTTGGGTTCTAGAAATAGTTAATGTTTAAACCTTGGTGAGAGGGGGACTCCACACGCTTCTAGAGGAGACAAGGACCCATTTTCAGTCAATTTGTTTTATAAATTGGTTGTAAAAATTGGAGGGAAGGCCATACTGTGGCCGGTTGGGTGCACTTTGCCCACCCCATTTTAAAGAGAGATGTATCATGCAGCTGTATAGGAAAAGGTTAGATGTGGAGAGTCCTTTGAGGAATCTACCACACGTTATGTATTTCTTGGCATAAGAGATAGTTTTCTGCTTAAAGCCTGAAGTGTACATGGTTTGGTTCTTTCCATAGAGAGGCTTAAAAGTTAGCTGATCAAGATGCTTCTTACTCTTAAAGTGTCAAGTAATGTTCCAATGAAAGAATTTGCCAGCCAATGCTTGAGTCTAGGGAAACAAACAACACCGCCCCAAGCCTTTTCAGTAAGAATCACTTTCCCGGTATCAGAACTTGGAAGTAATATGACACAACTAAAGATGTTACATGTAACATATTATGTGTTGGGTTAATGTAATGAAGGCATAATGAACAATGCTTACTTGGAGGAAAGAAACAAGTTGGTAATTGCTAATGTTATCTCTTCTGTAATGCATAACATCTATGCGCTAATTTTTCATGTTACTGTTGTGGGAAAGTAAACTCAGGGTTTGGGGGTTAGGAAATGAAGAACCCTAGCAAACTACTCAGACAAAACAACGATTCAACTCAGTAGAAAGCAGTGTCTCAAAGCCCTACATGTTTTGGAGATACCAATACCTATCTTTTTCTTTGATAAAGACAAAATCAAGAACCTGCTGCCTAAAGGTGCTGTTGATTCTCAGACGATATTAGTCCTAGTAAATGCTATTTATTTCAAAGGAATGTGGGACAAAAGATTTGATAAAGCAAATACCACTGAGAAGTCTTTCAGGCTCAGTAAGGTAAGCACCTGTTAATAATAGAGAAGTGTGTCATTCTATGATATGGAGAAATTTTGCTGAAGTTAATTTATTATAATGTTATTAGTACCTTTGCATGCTGTATACAAAGAAGGCCTATTAAAAGGAAAATCATTAAGTCGATATAGTAAAACATGAAATTTAATGTTCTTCTTCAGTTTGTTTTTTTAGACACAACAGTTAATTGACTTGCAGCTGGACTCTTGCATAGCTAATATAGTTTAAATTGCCAAAGAGCTATTGCAGCAGTCTGCTTTAATCTGGCAGTACAACACCTGTAAAAACTTGTCTTCATTAAAAGACCTGTTAAGGAGTTTCACTAATAGTACTGTAATAGCATTTTAAATTAACTTGTCTAGAAGGTACAGAAACTATAAGGAAAAAAATAATCTGCTCACTAGAATTTGTTTGCTATCAAAAGAACCACTAGTTCAACTAGCATGCTATCCATACTAATACAGAGCTGCCAGATTTTAAACATAGAAATATAGAATCGTAGAGTTGGAAGGAGCCTCATGGGCCATTGAGGACAACCCTTTGTTCAGTGCAGGATCTCCAATTAAAGCATCCTCAGCAGGTAGCTTTCCAGCTTCTTCTTGATGATAACCTTGAGTATCTCCTTATTAGTCTTGATTTGCAATCTGAATTCCATGCCAAAGTCTTTGCTTATGCACAGAAACACATAGTTACCTTTAGGGGGAAAAACTGAAGCCAAGTCAGGTGTTCTGCAGTTCTGCCTTTTCATTGTGATCTCTTAGCATTTTCCCATCTGTACTGAGCAGCAATCCCACCATTTCCTTGGTCATTCTCTTGCTTTGAAAATATTTGAAGACCCACTTTTTGTTGATTCTTGCTTGTCCTAGCCCAGCTATGGTCTGTAAAGGAGGAAGCAATTAGCTCCGTGTTTGTGAAATAACCACAGCCAAAGCAAGGACCATAAATCAACAAAGCTTTAAGGAGCATTCTTACCTGTGAGAAACGGTTCAGCAGAAGCATAGTCAAGCCTGAGATATGAGTTCTGAGATAAAGCAGGGTTCATCAGCTGAGGTGACAATCCAAGAATCAGGCAGTCCAAGGTCCAACGGTTAAATGAGTCACAAACAGGTCACAGGTGTATGAGCCAGAAGCAGACAGTTGTTTCCAGCAACAAACATAGCCATAGTTTATTAAATGGCTACAGCTAGCTTTCAACAATTAAGAGTGCTCTTCCCATATTTTTGGGAAGGAGCCTCATTGACTATCTCTGCACTGCTCTCTTCTCCACATGTCATTTCCATGGACTTGGAAGCTATGCTGCTTTTTCAACTGATTCTTCTGTTAGGCCAGCTATTGGTGGATTCTGGCCTTGTGCCTCCTGAGGCTGCCCTTGAACAGAGAGAGCTGCCGGGCTTTCCTCAGCACCAGATTCCAAATCTGAGTTCTGACTCTGGCCCATGACACTGTTTTGTAGCCAGTCACAGCTCCTTTTGAGCTATAGCTTTCTTTACATGGTTCCTGAAGACCTAAACACCCTAAAGGCACCGGATCCCATCTATCTTGGAAGCTAGGTAAGGTCATCAGTGGTTAGTACTTGGATGGGAGACCACCAACGAATACCAGGTGCTGCAGGCTATATTTCAGAGGAAGGTACTGGCAAAACTACTTTTGATTATTCCTTGCCTAGGAAAACCGTATAAAAATTAATGAGTTTGCCGTAAGTTGACATGTGATTTGAAGGCTCACAAACATGCACATCCACACATTGTTCCTGCAAGTTTGGGCTACGCATCTGTATTCTTCCTTGGTGATTCATCCTTCCTTCCATTCTTTATACATGCTCATTTTTCTTTTCACTTTCTCCTCAAGATTGCTGCGCAGCTACATTCGCTTTTTCAGATGTTTCTCATGTTCCTTCTTCCATGGTACTGTGATTGTGCTTTAGGAACTCCTTCTGTATGAAATCCCACCCATGCTGGATGTCATTTTCTTTAGCATCTCTAGCAATGGGATTCTACCCAATTTTAATCTAAGCTTTCTCTCTAAGCTTGATAATACCACGTTTCCTGAAATCCAGGATCCATCCTTGACTCTACGCTTCTTTGGCCTGTCCCACAATCACGAATTCTACATTAGATAGTCACTGCCTCCTAAAGTGCCAAGTGCTTTGATTCCCGTGACAACCTCCTCCCTGTTGTTTAGAATCAAGTCTATCATTACCAATTGTCTTGTCCCTTCCTCTACCTTTTAAGAGGTGAAATTGTTTGCAAGGCATGTCAGGAATTTGTTGGCAACCCTATTTTTAGCACAGTTAGTCTCTTAGCAGATAGCAGGGTATCTTGAACTCCCCCTTAATTACTAATTCTTGCATCTTGAGGATTTCTGAGATTCCTTTCAGAAAAGTATCATCCATGAGCACTTCTGGGTATGGCAGGCTATAGTACCACACTGTTGTTTTTATTTCTTTCTCCATTTATTTTTACCCAAATCTCACTCTGACCAGTGAATTTGAATTTGAACAAAGACAGGTGAATTTGTCTGTGACATATAATGCTACTCCCCATCCTTTTCTGCCCCATCTATGTTTTTTGAGGAATTGTAGCCTTCTTGTGTTATATTCTGATCATGGGAGCCATCTCACCAAACCTCTGTTATACCTATAAAATCATATTTACTTTTCTGCACCAGGATTTCAAGCTCATCTTGTTCGTTTTCCAAACTCTGTGCATTGATATATAGACATCTAAAGCCTTGTTTGTTCTCATATTTAATTTTGCTGCGAGTTTTGATGTGGCTCTCATCCTCTCTCTCATATTCTTCTCTAGAATTCACATCCTTGTGTTTAGAGCTTGCCTTTTAGATAGATTTCTTAGTGATTGTCTCCAAAACAGCCCCCATGTTTTAGTTCAAAGCCCTCTTGATCAGACTTGCCATGCTTTTGCCAAAGACATTCTTCCCTGTCTTTGTGAGGTGCACCCCATCTATAGTCAGTAGCCAGTGAAGACCATGATTCCAGAAATCAAATTTCTACGATCGACACCATATGTGTAGCCTGTCATTCGCCTGCTGTATCTTCCTGTGCCTGTGTACACTTCTATCTTTCACTGGTAGAATTGGCAAGAATATCACTGTGCCTCTAAACTCTCCACTGTCCTGCCCAGGGCTTCATAGTCCAAGCTGATCTGCTCAAAGGTGTTCTTTGCATGTCATGGGTGCCCGGATGAATCAGAAGAAAGTACTTCTCTGTGTTGTTAATAAGCTTCAGCAAGTTGTCAGTGACATCCAGGATACGTGTGCAAAGAAAACAGCATATTTGAAACTGCTTTGAAATTATGCAGTGTCTATGATAGGAACTTGGCACTCCTATAATATAGATACAGGCTGAGAAGACAACAACTTTTCAGCAGAAACACCAAAACAATCTATGCCTTCAGTGTGGTTGCAGTTGCCTTTGCCTTAATGTTAATTATGGCTCTATTCAATTCTCTGTCCCCTCTTTCCCCCTCTCTCCTGTCTGTGCTGTTTTGTTTCTCATCTCCTCTACTAGTTGTATGGTTCCTATTGGGTTTTTTTTGTATGTATGTATAACAATGTTTCAAAATGAACATTTTTTTTTAAAAAAGGAAAAGATGACATTATCTGTCTGAGTTTTCTATCCTTCCTTATGATGAGGATACAGAATTCCTATATGAGAAGTGGTAATGTTGTAGTCAGTAAGTGGCTGTAACAAAATTTTCTTTTTCTGGCTTGACTTTGGAGAGAGGGAGTTCTGCCTTGTTCCCACATTCTTAGCACAGGCCCCAATAGTCACAACTGTGCTTTCACAGTTGGGTGGACTGGAGAGAGAGGGCAGTCTGCACTATGTAAGGCTGGGGTGAGTAACATGTTAGCAATCCAGATGTTGGTGGAGTTCAGTTCCCGTCATCCCTCACCACTGGCTGTGCTAAGGCTGATGGGAGTTGCAGTCCAATGATACCTGAAGGGCTACATGTCACACACCTCTGTGTAAACCTTCTGTGGTTTGCCAGGCCTGAATGGCGATTCATTTATGTAATTATTTTACATAAAAATTACATGTTATGTAATTTAACATATGTTAAATTTTTTAATTTTTTTTTTAACAATTGCAGATCCAGTCAAAGCCTGTGCAAATGATGTTCCTAAGAGAGAAATTTCCACTTTTCTATGTTGACACATTGAGAGTCTTTATTCTTGAGCTCCCCTATGTTAGCAGTGAACTCAGCATGCTCATCCTGCTGCCAGAAGACATCACAGATGAGTCTACGGGTCTAGAACTGGTAAAACATATATTTACAGATTTCAGGGTGCTTAGCAAACATTTGTAAGTATGAATTCAGATGTAGATAGAAAAAAGGGATTTTGTTTTCCCTTTGACTAGGAGAAGGTTTAGGAATTCAATTCACTATAGGTTGTATAACTCCTTTCTAGTGCAATTTTATGGGCATGTTTATATAAAAAAAAATCTCACTGTACTCAGTGGAAGCCACTCCTTGGTATGCATGTATTGCCATTATTGTGTGCCTTCAAGTCATTTCTGATTTATGGGGTCCCTAAGGAGAACCTATCACAGATTTTTGTTGACAAAATTTGTTCAGAGGGGGTTTGCCCTTGTCTTCACTGAGAGATTGTGTCTTGCCCTAGATCAGCCAGTGGGTTTCTGTGGCTGTAGAGAGATTTGAACCCTGGTCTCTAGTATCCTAATCTAACTCTCAAACCACCACATCATGCTGTCTCTCATGTGTGTATAGGACTGCATATTTAATAGAACTTCATTTTCCTAGACAAGTCTACTCAGATATAAAACCCCACTAAGTTCAGTGTGATTGACTCATAGGTCAATGTGTACACTGAGAGTGGGAAAGTGTGGCCTAATAGATGCTGGACTGAAACTCCAGCTTTTATCACCCTTGTCTATGTTGGCTAGGGCTGATGAGAGTTGTGGTCCACCAACATCTGGAAGGCCATTAGATGTCCACCTTTGGTGTACACATGTGTTTTAAGACAAATTGTAGCCTGAATCATGTTAGTCTTAACTAGAGTAAGGCTGTTTAATCAATGGGAATTTACACAAATGTTGATTCATCAAATTAGTATTGATTGTATGGATCTACTCTAGTTGGGCCAAAAATAGAACTTGTCCCTAGAAAAATAAAGAAGAGCTTTGGCTTTTCATGTTCTTGTGTCTTTGTGCTAAAAATTGCAGTCAACATGGCCAGAAGTTAGAATTTATGATTCAGAGTCCCTCCTTTCCCTTTGTATTAAAAGCTATGGCCCTTTTACACACTGCACAGTTAAAGCACTATTATGGCACTTTAACTGTCATGGCAATACCCTATGAGACGCTAGGATGTGCAGTTTGAAGATGATTATTTAAAATCCTTGGTCAGGGAGCTCTTGTGCCTCCCCAAACTACAAACCACAGGATTCCACAGGACATACCTGTAGTAGTTAAAGTAGTCCTATAATTAGGTAATGTGAAGTGCTCTTGGTTTCAGTTTTGCTATCTAACTGGTTTTCTATTCTAACTGTAGTTGGAAAAAGAGCTAACATATGAAAGATTATCGATATGGACCAGTGCGGAAATGATGGAGAAAACAGAAGTGGAGATCCAATTGCCCAGGTTCAAACTGGAAGAGAGTTATGAGCTCAGGTCTACCCTAAGCAGCATGGGAATGAAAGATGCCTTCAATCAAGGACAAACTAATTTCTCAGGAATGTCAACTGAAAAAGGCTTGTTTTTGTCAGAGGTGTTTCACAAGTCCTTTGTGGAGGTGAACGAAGAGGGCACCGAGGCAGCAGCTGCCACCGGGACTGTTATTGTAACAACATCATCTCTGCAGCCTCTTAAAATTGAAGCAGACCATCCTTTTCTCTTCTTTATCAGACATAACAAAACAAAAAACATCCTTTTCTTTGGCAGATTCTGTTCTCCATAGGGTGCTTTATAGCTTCTGTGTTACATTTAAAGTCTGAAGTCTGAAGTGCACTCACCAAGTTAGAAATGTTGTTGACCTTAGTAGAATTGGGCCAAAATTAAAAAAAAATGCTTAGGAACAGACTGAAAATGTTACGCGTACTAAGTCTAAGTCGAATGTTGGTTTAAAATGCTTTAAACAATGTGTTTCAGTTTTTCTACCTGATCTCTGAAGTATATCTGTGCTGCCCAATTCTGTTTATCAGAAGAATCAGGATATCACTTTTTGTCAAATGAAAAAAGGGACAGATGTCTTATTCCTTTCAGGCCCCACCCAGCATCCCCTTAACCATGTCCTTTTTTGCTTTTTTACTTTTGTCCCCTTGCCTTCCATCCCTTTCTCCATGTTCCTTCATAGCTACTTGTTGTCCCCAGTACCTTATTTTCCAATTTCTTCACCCATTGTTCTCCTTCCAATCCTCTCCTGCTCTTTCCTTTTATCCCCAAAATGGCCCTTTTGCCTATAACTTTATAGAGCAGCTATCGTATGTAGGCCTGTTTTCCCTTATCCCATGTCAGGCTCCCTTATCCTCACAGACTGAATTTCACTCAACGCTATGTGCTGATGGTCTATACCTTGAAGCTTAAGAACATACTGGTGAGGCTGGAAGTAAACAATATGGAAAACTGAAACTCACATTAGGTGCAAATCCCATTGTTAGACTCGGCTAGAACAGACCCATTAAACCAGTAGAGGTGACATAGGTGCTGACATGCCAAGCTCCTGTTGATTCGATGAGTCTAATTTAATTCAAACTTACAATTGGATTTAGGCTATAATGTCCCATCTTCTAGTTCCCCAAATGCCTGGAAGTAGATAATCAAAATATGATATATAAAGGGTATTTAATGTAAGATGAAAGTTTGAGAAATTTATATTATTCTCCAATTGCATACTTTTATACTTTGCTGCTTTCTAATCATTGTCTTTTTTTAAAAAGCATAGCAGACTCTGTCCTCTACCTGCAGCTGTAACTGCACAAAAAACAATGGATGCTGTGAGATAACATTAAAAATTTAAATATAGAAAACAAATGAGTTGATTCCATTGTGGCACATATATGATTTGAAAATGAATGTTTAGCCATCTCTTGTTAACACTGCCTGCAAGTTCTTACTGCATATTATACTCACATGACATTTTATATCTTGCATTTTGGTAGAACAAGGGTCTGCAGAATAACAGAAATGGTCTTGGAAAGTTCTTTAGAAAATATGTATGCATAAATAATACAAGATCAATTGGTATTATAACTCAAAATTGCATTTTAATTTCCTGGCTTTGTACTATATGTAATGCCATTGATGATTATCTTTTTCCTAAGATGAGTAGTTCCATTCTGAAGACAACTTTTGGCGAAGCAATGCTCTTTCATTTACCACTTAGAACTATAACGCAGGGTCCATCATGACAATCTGTTTTCAATGGAAAACAAAAGTTCTTTAACCTTTTGTGTGCGCGTCTTTACTAATTCATAATGTAACTGCCATCTTTTTGTCTGCCACAAAGGAAAAGCACTTCTTAAAATGACCCTTTGCTTTTGGCACCCTGTATCTCCCCACCACCACCACAAGGATGTTTTGCATGTCTTCTGTCTACATGCTTCTAATAAGCAACTTGGCATTTTACCTGAAAGTAAGTAAAATTTGGGTATACTTATGAATACTACTTAAAGAGAAGGATATACTGCAGGACAGGGGAACTTATAGACCCTGCCCCCACCCCCAAAAAAGTTGATGAATTACCATTTGTATGATCTCTGTTGATTGACCAAGCTATCTGGGACTGATGGGAACTAAATGCAACATCATCAGAAATGGGTCCCCTATCCTTCTGTTCTGTAGTTTCTCCCTATGCTTGAACTTGAAGCAAATATTTTCAAATTTTAGAAAAGCAGAAACAGACATTCCAGATATTTCAGGTTTCTTTGTGATGCTTTTTTTAAAAATGTAAACATCAGTCTTAGGACACTCTTTGCTTTCTACTATCTTCAGAGGACTTGGTCTTATAACATTTGTTTAGTTCCCCACACTGGCAGGTGAAGCTGAGCAGCAGCAATTGAGCAGTGTGCTTTCACATTTAGATAAGGTTATTGTTATGTACTAAAAGAGCCCGTTTAGGTCCATGAACATTTGGGATTGCTTACATATCAAGAACAATGCAGTTGAACGACTGTTGGCAACTCTAGTACTGTCAGCTCCCTAAATTCAATGAATTAACAAATGTTAACTGCTGAGACAGGACTTTATCTGAACTTGTGTGTTAAGTAGCATTCTGATGGTTTACTCATGCTGGCTGGCATGATGTTCAGTTATGTACAATGTCATGAGCTAGATTTACGACCTCATAAATTTTTGCAATTCAAATTTGTGACCATTGCACCATGGCTCACTGGAGGGGAGGGTGCTGGATGTGTCATCTTTCAGTACTTTTCTCACCAGCACCTCAGAACTACTTCCTGCCTGACTTCTAAGGTGGGTCTGGTGGGTGGTATTGGGAGAAGAATTGTAGCTATGTCTCCCATGCTGGACCTCAGTTTTATGCATTGGGAACTGATTACTGATTTCAGCAATGTAGGAGTTCTGTGATGGAAATAGCAACAATAAATCAGTCTTTTAATGCATCCAGTAACATCATAATCAGGAAACAGAACAATTCATATAGATTTGTTTTCAGTTTTTATTTAAATCAAACGAGGTTGAAAGCCACTTCTAAGACGATAAAGTTCAAACTGTTTTATTCTGTCCAAGAGAGAAATACAGTAGTGTCTACCACATCAGATTTACAATTATTCTTTGCAAGGTCAGATCTTCAAAAATTGTAATTCTTTTTAACTGAACTTGTTTTTTTGAGAGAACATTGCTCTGGCTTTGCTGTTTACATTTTTAAAAAAGTCCCTATGGTAACTTTGCCTATTTTACGTGCTTTTACAGATTTGTATTATTGAGTGATTCTGACATGGTATATTGTTACAGCCTCCCTTGCCCAAAATGCTTGGGATCAGAAGTGTTCCAGATTTTAGATATTTTTCAGATTTTGGAATATGGTACCTTTTTGGAAAAGCCTCATGTCTCGTTCATTTGCTATTTGTGTACGAGATGCAAGGCTGAAGAGGAATTGAGGATCTACGAAATGGAGGTAATCACAGTGTAGTGCTTGGTGTGAATCCACACCTCTTGCCATTTCAGATCCTCAGTCTCTCTCTCCCTCTGCCAACTGCTACCCACTTCTGCCTTTGAGGTGGCAGCTGTGGTGCTCCTGCTTGTTCATCTCAGAGATCCTCAGTCTCTTTTTGCCACCAGCTCCTGCTTCTACCTTTGAGGCAGTAGCCACAACACTCTTCAGATCGGAGAGATGAATGAGAAGGAGCATGCAGCCATCACCTTCCACCTTGAACGTAGAAGCAGGCAGCTGGTGGCAGAAAGTTTAAGATTTTGGAGGTTTTTGGATTTCCTGATAAGGGAAGCTCAACTTGTAATTGGTATTTTAGAGTAAATAAGACAAGGTGTGAGTGTGTAAATGGATGAATGAGTGAGCATGGAGTGTCCTTGGTCTGACTGATGCAATGGTTGAAAGAAACGGCAGCAAGGGATTGGAAAGTGGTTCAAGAGGGTAAGAGTAAGAATAAGCAGGGATCAGAAGTATATCTGAGGTGTCTGCTGGAATATAACGTGCGCAAAACAAGAAACTGTAGCTGCAAGCTTAAATGAATGTGATTTTATTAAACTTGTTATTTTTACATATTATTTAGTAACAGTTTTATCAGCTCTGCCTGTTTATATGGCCTGTCTACCATGGGATTTGTCCAAACAGCAGGCAGAAGGCAGAAAAGTAAACTGTGGTATTTTTTAAGTACCCCTATGCTCCTGGGGAGTACACTTGGGTGAAGAAGGTGTGACAGCTCCCTCCCATTCTGGAAAAGGGAAGGCCAAGAATGAAAGGCTCTCACAAAAAGTGGAGCCAAGGCACCTGGAAAGTAAGCCCTCTACTGTTGAATAATGCACACACAAAAGACAAAGAGGAGTACACTTAGCAAGGTTTGTTTGACCTCCCATACCACTCCCTGAAATGTTGTCTCCTGCATTTAGTAAGGCACGCCGAAATGAAAGGCATCAATCTGTATCAGGAGCAGGACTTAGGATAAAGTCATCTTTTGGACTGATCTTCCTATGCACAGCCATTCCTCAAATATTAACAGCATCATCAAAGCCTGCTTCACGCAGACCGGCACCAGCATTATATCATGTAAATACTGCTTTGAAGAATCTGATATGAAATTAAAAGCTTAATATACGGTCAGCAGTAAACAGCAACATGTGTTTGTATTGTACCTGAACAATACGCAACATTTAAGGACAACTAAACCTACCATAGAATAAGATGCTTCTAGTTTTGTTGTGCCAAATGAGAAAGAGGAATGGATGGTCAGCAGTGAATTTTGGTACAATCATAGCACACCTCAACATCATAACAGCTGCTGTAGCAGCAGCAGCTTCAGTGCCCTCTTCATTTACCTCTACAAAAGATTTGTGAACAACTTCAGACAGGACTAAGTCATTTTGGGGTGACATTCCTGAGAAGTCAGCCTTGAGCAGGTCAAAAGCTTCAGACATGCCCATGCTAATCAGAACAGGCTTCAGGTCATAGGCTTCCTCCAGTTTAAATTTGGGCAGAGACAGCTCCACTTCAGTTAGGTCCATCATTTCTGGATTGATCCAGTCCATTAGTTTCTCATATGTCATTTCTCTCTCCAACTGAAATAAGATGAATAAGAAACATTAAGGCACGAAGGAAAATTATCTTACAGATATACATCTGAGTCACTCTGGTTTAATCTCAGAGGAATGAAAATGTCATGCAGAGGAGGGTAGGCACACAAAGCTCTTCTGAAATATGTTTTTCTGCTAGTCCAAAAAAAAAAAAAAAATAGCAGAGATGGCATTCCATTAAATTTAGTGATAATTTAACGAAACTTTTTTTCACCACATAAACGTGTCATGTTAGTATGATCTGCCTTCTAATAAGACATGAAGATTCACCAGTTCTAGTACAGGTTGAATATCCCTTATCAAAAAATCCAAAATGCTTCAAAATCCAAAATTTTTGAAAAGTGGAACCCAGTCTTCCTGTAGAAAACATGAGGGGATTACGGAAGCTTGCTTGGGACTGTGTATGTGGACACATGCTGCTTGCAAAGTCTCTCAGTGAGCTTGGCACCTTTTTTCCCCTCTCAGCTTGCTTTGCAAGCAGCATGCATATGCAATCCCAAGCAAGCTGAGAGGGGGGAAAAAAGGCGCCAAGCTGACTGTGAAATTTTGCAAGCAGCACATACAGATGGTCCTAAGAAAGCCTGCATAATTTCCTCATGTTATCTACAGAAAGAAGGCAAGAGGAGAAGAGTTGATAAAAGAGTAGACTGTGCATCAGAAGAACAGTATATAATCTTATTGTATATATGCAAATATTCCAAAATCAAAGAAAAAAAATCCAAAATTTTGAGACACCTTGGTCCCAAGCATTTCAGAAAAGGGATACTCAACCTATATCCTGTTCGCTACAGCAGCTACATCTATGTCCTTCGAAAGTTCCTAAATATGGCTTGTTAGGAAGTGTTTGTGCCAAAGAGAAATGATGAGGGGAACTCCCAGTCATATGTTGCCACTGAATGTGCAGGGGTGGGGGGCGTCTGTTTTTAGAGTCTCTTAAAAATCTGTCCAATTTCTCTTTAAAAGCAAGACAACTGATGGTTATCCTCTAAGAGCATAAGGAAGGGAATGGATGGAGAGACATGTACACGCAAGTCGGACATATTTTTTCTAGAGCTCCTGTTTCAAACAGCAGCAGCATTAATTTATTTGATGCAGAGAATGGCTAGAATTCATGATCATGATTACAAATGTGTAACCTAGAGTTATGCATCCATAATTGATTCATATTTGCAGCCCCTCTATATTTGATAGTGTAGGGAATATGTAGGGACTGCAAAAGTCACCCAGTCCTGATTTACTGGGCACTAGTTGCTGCAAGCAATAGGGGTCTATTCTCCTATCATCTGGGCTGCAGCACATTGATGTTTCCATTCCCCCTCCTGTGAGTGATCTCCAGTGCAAGAAGGAATTGTGACAGGGATCCTGCTTCTGACTGTCACAGCAGAGACTGCTCACAGGGGATAATGGAAATGTCAGTCTGCTGTATCCCAATTGACAGGAGAACAGAGCTCCACTGCTTGCAATGGATGCTGCCCTATAAGTCAGGATGGTGCTGAGGAAATGATACTTAGCTATGCAACTATGATAGTTTTGGAACTAAGTAGCTGAGCTAGAGTCATGACTAATGTGTTTATATTACCAAGGAGAGAAACTGCAGCTCATACTACTATGGGCTTGTTCAAAATTTAAAAAATTGAATTCCGTGTTTGAAAACTGGACTTTGGCTTCTGCATCTCAGCACTGTTCAACACAGTCAGATGGTAATATCATATAGCCCAGAAATTGTGCTTGGCAGACTTATCACCACTTGTCCCTGCCTGTGTATACAAATAATGGGGCTAAAATGTGTTTGGGGTAGGAAGAAAGAATTCCAGAAGAGCAACCGATTGCCAGGAGCTTATGTGACCTGAAACGGGGAATAGCATTGCTAACTACACTCACAGAAATATGGCATATTGTTAGAGAGCCAGTGCGATTTAGTGTTTTGAATGTTTGACTAGGACTGACCTTGGGCACGTCACAGTCTCTCAGTCACAGAGGAAGGCAATGGCACAACCTCTCTGAACAAATTTTGCCAAGAAAAACCTGTGATGAGTGTGCCTTAGATCACCATAAGTCAGAAATGACTTGGAGGCACACAACATCCAGTAAAACAGAGGATAAGGTTAATTTCTGCAGCGGTATTAAATGGATATTAGGACCTACATCTGATGTAAAGGAGCTTCAGTCCCATTCCATGCCTCACCTTTTCCAGGCCAGTGGAATTATCTTCAATTGCATCAGGAAGTAGGATAATCATGCTCAGCTCCTCATCCACATATGGGACCTCGAGAATTTTGGTCTGATAATCAGATATGTAGGTCATGTTGTATTTTGCTTTCTTAAACATCATTTGCACTGGTCTGCTTTCATTCTGCAAGCAGGAGGAAGGTGTGTTAGAAAGAGGGGCAAAAGAAAAACTGTAAGATGAACCTTCTATTATGTTGCCAACATAGAACATAATAGCAAATGCATCTGTGATCAGCTGTCTGTGAATCTAAGGGCTATGTTACACACCATGGCCTAGGACCAATTGTTTGTACAAACTAGAGTAATCTCACTAGAGCCATGGAACTTACATAAAGTACTGATTGATTCAATGGGTCTAATTTTAGTTCAGATTAACAACTGGCTTTTGGATGCAGGATGCAGTTTAGGATTACTTGCTTGTTTATGCTCAAGCAAACATGCATTGTTCCAGTCTAAATGAACACCAATCTATTCAGAAAAAACAAATAAAAAATTTATATAGTAACAGGCATAAATGAATTGATGTGGATAATGTAACTTAAAGAAAGAAAAGAAAAACAGAAACACAGACATACAGAAAGTAAATATTCTGTGCCAAAAGGAGGCAAACTTCTTACACCTTTTATTTATTCAAAATCTGTTATCTCATGTTATTTTTTTATCTGGAGTAAACTGGAATAGTATTCCATCAACAGAATTCTTTTGTTTCTGATTCAATCACTCTACCACAATACATCTGCCCAGGTTCCTTGCAATAATTTAGGTTATCTTACTAAAGAGGTTTGTAAGGCCCTGCTTTGGGGGTCCCCAATATCAGTATGGTTTGGATGGGCACCATACCTAATTGGCATCATATGTAATTGGCAACACATTTTATTGGCTCTGATATCAAATTCAAGCCTGAAAGGTGATAGAGAGGTCAAACTGAGCGAGGGAAAGAATTTGACTGTAAATGTGAGAAGCATAGGTCAACTCCAAAATTCTTCCAGGTAAAACTGAGTCATTTGTCAGGCAAATACACATCATTCCTGTGGATAATAGGCTTAAATAGAAGCTGGACTTTTCCAAGGAATCCAACTGTGAGGAGCCCACCAGGACACTGATTGACAGATATCCATCTCTTGTACACCTGGATTCTTTCATCTGTCCTCACAGCACCCACAATAGACAGCTATTACAACATCCATCATGTCTTTGTCAATCAAAGCACTAAGCCCATCAACAGGCGAAAGACTCATTGTCCACAACAGGTTCCCTTTGTCTTGCATCTGGAACCTTCACAGCCACAAGCCATTTTCAGGGTACAAATACCCCTGATTTGAGGAGGCCCAGTGCAGTCTCTTGAAGATCTACCCGTCACTCTGTCCGTCTGGCTCCTGAATGAGAACTGTTCTTAGGTCCTACCTAAGCCAAAATACATTTCTACTCTTCACTATTCTTCTGGACTGGTAATTACAAATCCCCCCAAATCCCTCAGCCTCTCTATAATTTTTCCTCCCTTTCTCTTTCAGCTGGCTCTTGTGTGAATGTGTGATTTTGTGTATCTTGTGTGCATGCATGAGTGAATTCCCCTCAATAAAATCATTTTATTAGACAATTTTGCTTGGTTTGTGGCTTGGTCTGACCCCGTAAAAATTGGGTTTAAAGATCTCGCTAGGTTACCCTGCCTCTTGTAGTGCTACAGCTTGTGCTCTGGCTAATTCCCATTCCCCATTATTTGGAGCACATTGAGGTATCCCCTACGGCACCCCAGAAATCAGGGTAACAGGTTGTCTCCTCTTCTGGTATTAAACAAGGGTGTGACTTGCCCAGGATCACCCATCAGGCTTCCATGGCTGAGCAGGGATTTGAACCCTTGTTTCCTGAATTGTAATTCAATGGTCAAACCACTACACTTTATTTAAAAAAAAAAACATTTTTTTTATTTATATTAGTCAGTTTCTATCTATTTTATTCTATATATTCTATTAGTTTTTACCAAATAGGTATATTTAAGATGATATTTTAATGGACATTGACTGCAAGTGTAAACAAATAAATGTAAGCGTAAATAATGATTGGCTGACTGAAAGACAAACAAAAAGAACAGATGTAAAGTCAAAGGCTTTCACGACCGGAATCCATAGGTTGTTGTGGGTTTTCCGGGTTTCGAGGCCATGCACTGTTATGCATATCCCCTGACTAACAATACAACCCTGGGGGATATCCCATTTAACAACAGGCCAACTGTAACACATGCAAATTGCTCCCCCCTACCCAGGAGACTACACAAGTATATATACTCTGTTTCACTTCCATGCCACCATATCCTCTGAAGATGTCAGCCACAGATGCAGGCGAAATGTCAGCAGAAAATACTAGGAGAACATGGCCTCAAAACCCAGAAAACCCACAACAACATACAAAAAGAACAGACTTGATGTATTGGTCAGCAGTGGAATTAGTACCCAAGGCCCACCTCAGTTTGAAACTCAAAGGTGTCCATTTGGAAAGTGGGACAAGTCTTGTTGCGAAAGAAAGAACATTACTAACATAGAGACAAAAGATATATAAAAATGTAGGGTTTACAAATTTCTTCATGGGTGAACCAAAGTAGTTTCAAAAATTCATTTCCTGCTCTTGGCTTAGATATTTTCCCATTAACATGATCTGAAACACTGAGACTGTCATTTGATGGCATGGGGTGGTCTGGACTTTCTAAGGGCAGAAGGTTTACAGAATAATACAAAGCATACACTTATTGTTGTTAAAAAATTTTTTTTCTCATACCTTGTTAATCTTGAATGGCCGTTCCACTGTGCAATCTTTCCTGAACTGATTTGCCCAATTTCCCTTGAAATAGATAGCATTCACCAAAACCAGCCTTGTAAGGTTGTTAATTATTTCTGGTGCAAGGAGATTGGTGATTTTACCTTTAGGTGGAATGAAGAAGTTGCTTTAATACAGGTAGCTATTTTTCATTCACGGTAATGTTAAGTGTTAAGTTAAGCATTCACTGAATCCCACTTTTCCTTTATAAAAAGAAAGTAAAACCCTTAAATTCAAGATTTACTCACCTGCTGTCTGTTCTTCCACCCAGGCATTGATATGTTTTCTGGAATCTTCTGACTTTTTAATAAAATTAAGCTTCTCTAGACCAGCATGGTAGAATTTCTGGCTGGAGTCTATAAATGACTAAAGAAAGAAAAAAGGGTGGGGGGGTGTTGTTATTACAACCTATAATAATTTCTTATCATATTAAAACTATGCTCTCACTTACATTTTGTCACAAAGGAAGAAAAGCAAGGCATGAAAAATAAAGAAGCCGATTCCATTATTCACCATTGTAAGCACCTGGGAAATCTGTTAATGTATTATTCCAAAGACATTTAGTGATGCTCACATTAATAGAATACTCAGCATAATCCTGGAAACTAATTTACAATATTAACTTTAGGATGAAATAAATCACCCTGCACCAGAACCAATGTAAATTCTTCTATTCAAAAATATGCATAGTACTTATTCTATCAGATGGTTAGACATCTGCATGAAAAATCTGTACATAGGATGCCAGATTCCTACCATGTTTAGCACCTTTAACATTTCTGCTAAATGCAGTCAGGTTTTCAATCCCAAGTGAATTTTTCTTCCACATTTCTCTTTGGGAGAAAAATATTATGTGATTGGTAGATATCGGTGTCAAATTTTAACAATTCTTTGAATGGTGTTGGCTAATAAATTTCAAGATATTATTTTCCAAATAATGGGATCAATTATTTATAAAAGCACTAGAATTTCTACTCAGAAGTAAGCATTGCTGATTTCAATGGGATTTACTGCCAAGTAAATGAGTTTAGCATTATTGCTTATCTTAACACTGAAAACTCAGACGTGTGACATATGGGACTCATACTGCCATACACAGACCTGCTGAATCCCATACATAAAAGTATCATTACATTACTGTTCCATGAACTATAGTCCAAATGTTTGGATAACATTCCCACAGCACCACAAAATACTGTGGGAAAGTAGAAGGTACATGCATTATAATATACAATTCTCCCCCTACATTCACGGGTTTGACTCTCGCAGGTTTGATTATTCATGGTGCCCGCTTGCTTCCCCACCACACGCTCTCCTGCCTGCGGCTTCCAGTGCAATGACGCTGGCAACAGGCAAGAGAGTGAACGGGAGGGAAGACTTCCTCTCCTACCACTTCTGTTCATGCAATTGTGTGGGCAGGGGTTGAGAGAGTGAAGGAGAGGGAAGATCTCCCCCCTCCCCGCTGTCCTCTGCCACTGCCTGTGGTTATTCATGGTTTTTTGACTTTCGCAGGGGTTCTCTGTCCCTAACCCCAGCGGTGCATTGGTAAGAGGTAACTTACTGCAAGAAAATCATACGACTCTTCTCCAAAAAGCCTGTTGGCTAGTTTCAGCAAATACTTGGTGCCTGGCTTGTTGATTTCAGAAATAAGTTTCTCATACTCCTGATGAATCTCGTCACCTTTGTTCACAGATAATACCTGGAAGAGGAAGTTTGGTTATTACCGTAGTTATATTTTACGTTGTATTCAAATTTGAATAGAGACAGTTAACAAATGAAACCTGAAAACCTGTAAAATAAAAAAGTGCCTTTCAGCAAGGACAAAAGTGAAATAGATAGCTTGACAAGCCACTACATTGATCACAAGCAGTTTCTTGCTTTAATACATTTTCGCATCTTTTCTGTTTAAGAAAAAGAAAACAATACTGTGGATTTTTAATAATTAACATTAAGGAAGCAAAAGCACCTCCTTCAGTTCCTCTTCCAGACTTCATGAGATAGAAAGAGTGATGACATTAGAAGACAGACCATCTCTTAAAACTCACTGTTTGCAAAAATATTTTAAAATTTGAAAATGCTCATGGTAAGTCTAGAGCATGGGAGAGATGGTTACAGTATAGCAAAACAATCTGTGGCCCTTCAGTTGTCACTAGACTCCATTTCCCATGAATACCAGCCAGCCTGGCCAATAGTGAAGGATTGTGGAAGTGCAAGTTCCTAATCACTTTTGGGGCCACATGTTCCCCAAAACTGTATTAATGTCTTCTCTCTAAAGTGGCATGAGAAACAGTGCAAAATTGGAAGAAGTTGTATGATCAGATTTTTTTAAAGAGTACTCTAGATTATTTTTAAAAAGAGTTGTTTTACTATGATAAGCAGAGAAGGGTGTCAAAGTGAAGCAAAACATTGCAGTTATGCTGGAGAGATGGGGTGCCAAATAAAAATGGTCATTTTTAAAAGGAACTAAAACATGCTTCCTCCCTTGTATGGAAGAGAAAAAAACCCCATGGTAGTCACGTTTCATGTAAGAATGGCTAGCATCCTTTTATTAAGTTGCAATGCATTGCAACTCACTTTTTTGGTCACGGTGTAGTTTGGAATTCTGTGCCAACCACATACTGACCAACCCTCCTTCAACCCAGTTTATACTGTGTTTAGTTCTGGGTGCTTCATTTTAAAAAGGATATGTACAAATTGAAGTGAGTTCAGAGACGGGCAAGAAGGATGATAAGAAGTATAGAGAACAAAACATGTGAGGAGAGGTTGAAGGAACTTGGTATGTTTAGTTTGGTGAAGGGAAGATTGAGGGGGTGATATGATCACACTCTTTAAATATCTCAAGGGTTGCTACAGAGGAACATGTAGGCTTGTTCTCTGCTGACTCAGAGGAAAGAACTGGGTATAATGGTTTTAAGTTACAGGAGGGTAGGCTCTGATGGAACATTAGAAGGAACTTCTTGACAATGAGAGTGGTTCAGCAATGGAACCAACTGACTAGAGAAGTGGTAGGGTGTCCTTCTCTGGATGTCTTCAAAAAGAGGCTGGACAGCTACCTGCTGGGGATGCTCTAGTTGGAGACCCTGCATTGAGCAGGGGTTGGGCCTGATGACCTATAGGAACTTTATGATTCTAGTTCCCTTCAGGTGCCTGTTGCAGCACGCCCAGCTAGAGGGCAATAATACAAATTGTTAACTATATGGATGGCGCTTCATCTATGTCGGCCCTTAGGAAGTACGCAAAGGCTAGCATGTTTAGGACTCCTGACTTAGCATCGTGCCAATTGCTTTATTTATATAATGACCCATTTATAACAAAATGAAAACATGCAGTTAGTAAAATTCACAGTTCAAAAGCAAAACACTTTTTTTTCTCTTCATAATAATTTATTTGGACTTACTGCTGCCATTTGGGCTGCAGTGTTCCCTTTGGCACCCAGCCGGACCATTGACAGAGCAGAAGCAATGCTCATAGGAGAAAAAAACAAATTCTTTGTTCTGTCCTTTTCACCCAGTTTCTTGAAAACATTGAGGGCAAAGACCGTGTTGGCTGCTGTGAGATCATCCATCTTTCAAATCTATGGAAGAGCAGAAGAGAACTCATGTAGGATGTTAAAATTCAGGTACCAGAGATAATTAAAGGTTTATGTCATAGTGGCATTAATACCACCTTTTCTCATGTTCAAATTTTTCCCATGTTTTCACACTCTTTGAAATGCCATGACTTTCTTGCCTCTAGCCCAGAGGACAGGAAGGAAAAGAATCTAAGCTCATGATGGGAGAACCTCTTAGTCTCAATTTCAATGAACTCTTCTGAACTCCACTTGCAGTTTTTTCCATCCCTTTGTTGTATTGGGCTGTTAGATTGTGTTCCCTCCCTCAATGAAAATCACTAATTTTCAAATATTGTTGTTGTTGCTGTATGTTTTCAAGTTGTTTCTGACTCATGGGGTTTTCTTAGCAAGATTTGTTCAGCAAGGCTTTGCCTTTGCCTTCCTCTGAGGCTGAGAGAGTGTGACTAGTCCAAGGTCACCCAGTGGGTTTCCATGGCTGAGCAGGGATTTAAACCTTGACCTTCAGAGTCACAGTCCAACCCATTACACCATATTGGTTCTCATTTTTAAATGTATTTTTTCCTAATTTGTGCAGTTTACCTAATTTAAGCAACTTTCCCCCCTTGATTAAAGTGTGTTTCTGTTTCTTTCAAACACGTACATTTCATCTATTTGCATTTTAAGGTACGGACATTGTTTAACGCCCCTATTCTCAGAAATGTCCTGCAGGCGTTGAAATGTGCAAATGCTTGAGGTGAGCTGCATGTTTTCTTGCAGTAAGTCCTTGCAGGTGTGAAAATGTTACCTACATCAAAACTGTTGAGTCCAATAAACTTTCTTTCCACTCCTAGTCTATAGTAACAAGAAGATTAACACTGAGGTGAGCAATTTAATTTGTTGTAGAAGGCTGCTGAGGCATGGGATGTTGAACAAAACCACTGCGTACTCAATCATTCTAAGCACCAATGATCAATTAAGTATTTTAAGTCTAATAGGAATTACAGTATTTTTAAAAACTGACAACATGAAATCTAAAGGACTCTTTCCTTGTAAACATACTTCCAATAGAGTAGAATGGTATCTACAAGGGAAATGCTTAAGACAAGGGTAAAATAACATCCCTTTCACCACGCGTAACAAAAATAACAAAAAGAAGAAGAAAAAAAAGGAGGATGTATTGTGGTCTCACTAGACTCTGAACCATGTGAACAAATCTCTAATTACACCGTATATGATGAAAACCCTCTTCAGTCATTGCAGAGGGCACAGTATTGACCCATGCAGGGGAAAAAGCAACACTTTCACAGATACTAACAGCTTCTTAGAAAGGGAATGCATTCATAATTGGGAGGAACAATTCATCCTGAAATCAGAGGAGAACAGGGCTAACATGCTCTGTCAGTTTTTAGAAACCCCTACTTGATCAAAGATCAAGATCTGACATGCAAGCTGTCACTGTTGCACAACTCTGCTGAAGAAAGAATAAGGGAGGAAATCTTTGCTGTCAGCAGAATGTTTTCTCAAGAAGAGATATATGAATCATTAAAGGACAGGTAATCATAGGAATTACAACTTCACTATGCAATACTCTATTCCAATGTCAAGCACAGCTCCACCCCAGGATTTTCAGGAAGGCTATGCTATATTAAAAACTGAGCCAGTTATATAAATTTAGGAGTACTCAGAACTTAAAAAAATAAAAACTAGTGTTGTGGGCAGCCAGAGAATTGAGACCAGCGGTTTCAGAGAACAGGAGTTTATTTTACTGCGCAGGGATCTCAGTCTTCCAAAAAGACTGAGAGAGCCCAGAGTTAGGTATCAGCTTACCTTTTATACACTCTAGTAAACAGGTACAGGAAATGATTAAAATATGACCATATATGAACAGTTTACAGGTTACAGAGGCCCAGGTTACAGCTTTCAAAATGATGTATTTCGGCACCAAGGGAGTACTCTCACTGGGTTGCGCTGACCTAAAAACTCCCCAAGTTCCCTGCATAGCTAAGCTCATACCTAAGCCTTCTGATAAGATAAAGGACGCATCTGCTCACCTTATTTTTCTCTATTTTTCTACTTAAGCAACTGCAGTTCTAAAGTTTTGACCCTTTCACTAGACCTTTTCAACAGAAGAGTTCAAGTCATTGACACACATTTTTCCTCCATATAAAATTATGTCCTTAAAACCTTGACAAAGAACAATGGGAACAAACCGACTGCCTTACTAAGACAAAAAACAAAACAAAACAAAAAGAATACTTTTCCAGCGGTGTTAATCTCTGGTAAATGTAAACCTCCCATACACTGCCCATTTAGATGTTTTATGAAAATGCACACCCAAATACTTGTAGGAGTTGACTTGTTCAAATAAGTAACCATTTATCCTCCAGCTCAATCTCTCTCTCTCTTTTTTTTAAAAAACAACCACCACTTTATACTTAAGCAAAGTTAATAGGTAGCTGAATACCTCTGCAGTAGTCTCCAAGGCCAGCCAAAATTTTTTTCTAGTCTTAATGATACTAACTTATCTGCATAAAAAAGCAAGGAGACTTTACTGAGATCACCTTTTGGGGGATGAGAATTTACGAAGCTCAACACACTAGGTAAATCCCTAACATAAATGCTGAACAACAAGGAGCTAGTATGCAACTCCATCCCACCCCAATAAGTAAATAACATTAGCAAAGTAACCTTTGGAATCACATCTCTCTTGAGCAGTATTATAAAATAAAGATCTTTCCGAAGAGATCCAATAAGACTTGATGGGTAAGTCTTCTAGTTTCTGTCACATGACATTTTTGGAAATGGAACTAAATCAAATCAAATCAAATCTTAATTGCTTTTAGATAGAATTAAATCACATTTGGATGCAAAGGAATTTATATAAAATTTATTTTAAAATCTTTATGAGAATGTAAGGCTTCCATTTATCACTAATCCCCCCAAAATACAATACCAACTTCTGCAAAAAGCACAGTACCAGAACGGAAACGAGTTTTACAAAATTTCAAGCTCTTTGGGGGCTTCAGCTAGCTTGTGAAATGTCACAAGAGTGGGGAATGAAAAGGTGACAACAACAACTAGAAGACTTTGCCATCAGAAAACAAGAAAAAATGCATATAAAATTTGGTACAAGCCCATTAAAATAGAAGGTTTGGAATAACCAAATTTAGACTATGACTACATTGTATACAAGTGAAAACAATTAATTAAGTGGACTTCATGTCCATAAGGAGGAAAACTTCAACCCTGCAACAGAACCCTTCCATTAATACCATGTTTCAAGCTTGGAAATCATGAATTTTTAAAAAATAGACTCAAACCTTCTCATCTGTTCCCTTTTGTCTTTCACCCCTGATTTTAATTGGATGACAAAATAGTTCAATATGTAGGATGGAAAAAGAACTTAACAGTGGGAAGACCTATTTGAACCTCCCTTAATTCCAGAACAGATAGAAAAAAAACTCAAAGGGACCACTGGAATTTGATGACAGAAAACACTAATAATCCCTTTTGCAAAAGAGATTCTCAGTAAGATAAAGGTTAGACTTCTCAGACAGTCTTGAGCAATTTGTTCTCTAACACACAGCATATCTGAAGAATATGTTTCAAATACATCTACTTAGATTACAGAATCAACAGGGCACCAAAGTAATCTGAGAAGCAGATTTAAACAGAGAAATAACAGAAATAATAGAAAAAGTTGAACCAAGATTCGGTTCTCCCCTGTTTTTACCAGTCTAATAACTCTGCATCAATGTGGTGAGTGGTTTGAACATTGGACTACAACACTGGAGACCCAGGGTTCAAATTCCTGCTCAGCCATGGAAATCCACTGCATGACCTTGGGCAAGTCACACTCTCTCAGCCTCAGAAGGAGGCAAAGGCAAACTCTCTGAAGAATTCTCACCAAGAAAACTCCATGAGACATTTGCCTTAGGGTCGCTATAAGCGGGAAATGGCTTCAAGGTACACAATATCAACAAACAACTTGAAAATTGTACACACAGGACACACAAATCCATTTAAATTAGCATCTATTTTAAAGAAACATCACTTTATTGTTGGAGGGGTTGTGGGAAGAAGGAAGCTCTAAAATCAATTTGGTAGATTGTCCAATAGATTAGACAATTTTGGGATCAAATTTTGAGTCTTCTTTCATAAATGACTGTCCAGAATATACGTCTGTGTGCAAGTCTAAATCTTTTATCATTACTTGCTCCACTGATTCTTATGACCATATTATATAGGTTTCTTTAATTAACCATCTCACCTTACAGTGCAGATTTTCTCAGTGGCTATATTTTTAATAGATGATGTTTATGATGATACTTATTTCTGAAACGAGATGCATGCTTGAAGAGAACTATTGTCTCCTCTTTCCTCTGACAGAAGAGAAACGGGTTAAAGTAACTATACATTCTTTCCACATTCTTCAACTGTTTAGAGATTTTCAGTGTACATGGAGAAAAGATGTAATTGGGTTCTATATATTATCATCATCATCATCATCATTTATAACTCTGCCTTTTCCCCAAGAGTGGGACTCAAGGTAGCTTCTAACTTTTGCCTCCAGCAAAGACCCTGTGTCCCAACAAGTCTTATTTTGTTATCATCATTTTCTGTTCTTAATTGTAAGGAGTCAATCATTCAGCAATTTTCTAACCCTCTTTTGAAAAAGCACCTACAGATGAACAACCCAAATACTTACCATTGAGTAAACTATGGAAACCTGGCATTCTGTCAAGTTTCAGGACATATGCTGCAGGTTTTCCTTCTTAAATTGACAAAACCAGCCCTTTTTTCATTTCCTTTGTTTTCTATAATGCTGAGAAGGGTGCTGCAACATGCAGCACTGAATTCCACTCTGTGTATTATTTTCCATCAAGCACCTCACCCTCTGCTCCCTCCTAGTAGACATACTGCTTACCTGACACTTGGGACTATCGCCTAGATACCGTGGCAAATCAGTAAAGATCTTCCCTGGAGAGAAGAAGGAAAGAGAAGAAAGCAAATTTGACATATCCAAATTGGCTAATCAATTAACATTTTATGCACTCTGTTTTTGATACAAGATTAAACCATGTAACTATCCATAATTTCCCACATCCTGTGGCTAGATAGAAATTTCCAGTGCAGATTAACCACACACAGAAACAAGCAAAAACACCAGTATTGATTTCTACATTCCCCCTTCTTTTCCCCTCCTTCTTCTTTTCTTTTGGGTACTGGTAAAACCATTCTCAGCATAGACATGCATGCAGTGCTTGGAAAAAATATATAAACTAAATTTCTGGCCAATGTCCTGCAGCTAATGACCAGTACAACTGCCCTCCCTGCAATGTCAATCATAGGCTGCATAACTGGATTCTTCATTAATATTATTATTACTATCACCACCACCACCACCACCTTTATTTATATCCTGCTTTTTTCCCAAAGCTACGCCTCAAAGTGGCTTAAACATTTAAAAGATTACAACTAAACACACACACAAAAAATCAATATCAATACTAAGTTCAACTATTAATATATTTAAAACCTACAACCTCAAAAAAGATTTAATAGGTTAAACAGTACAGACTGAAAAAACAGTCTTGATCTGCCAATGGATGGACGGTGAGGAGGGGGCCATTCCTGCCCCCCTAAACAGACCCTACTTTCTGTATGCTGAGCTAGACCCAAACATTCTCCAGACCAGCAAGAAGTGCTGCATGGTCCAGATTATCAACTGTTCAGCTAGCACAATTGTTCCAGGTCCCTCACAAGCCTGGCATGGAAGGAACAGGATGTACCTTTCTTCCCCTTCTTCCTGAATTTGCTGAGGTTTCTGCTGTTATCAACATTTTGTGTGTTAATTGAGCAACGGAATAAAAATCTATGGCATGAGGCTTTCAGTTTCACTGAAGATACAGGGCTGAAAATAGGTTTACATGCGAAGATTTTTGTGCTCCTCTCTAACATACTGTGGACATTTATTTAGCATTTGTTTAATTTCTATGCCACTATTTCTAGAATAGTGCACATGGGCACAAAGAAGACCCTATTTTTGCAATTGCTCCAGGGCCCCAATCACCTCCATCCAGCCTTGGCACGATCCTAATGAGCCAAGACGGCCATGGGTCAGCTGAGTCAACACTAAGCCAAGTGAAGGTACTGTGAATCCAAACTGAAAATTACTTAGGACTAACTTAACCTTTGCTTTTACACTGGCATTGTGGCTGTATGTCTGGGCCAGAGGAATTGTGGATCTAATTTGTCCTGGCTCCTTCCTTAATCTATTCCTTCTCTGCGTCTTTTGGACCTCTTCTGCCTGCATATCAGAACTAGCAGACTACCTCTCCTACTAGCTAGCTCTGCCAGCAGATCTTTGAGATCACCTGGCAGAAAAAGATTCTGCCAGGAAAGAAGCTTGTACCTATTTTGACAGTTGGTGCATCTCTGAATAGGGATCACACTGCTCATTAAAATGTATCTTGGAAACTAACAGATTCATCGTAGCATAAATTTCTGTGATTAGAGTGCATAAGATAACACTAACTGGCAGTCGTTAATAACCCAGCCGTTTCCATGCCACCGGAATGGTGATCTTCTGTGGGGCTCCAGTCACATTACACAATTATAGCACTATGGCCATCTCTGCACTACACTGTTATAATGCTGTTATTCCACTTTCAACATCCTATGGAATCCTGGGGTTTGCAGTTTAGGGAAGACCATCTTTGGCCTCGGTAAACTACAAACCCCAGAATTCCATAGGATGTTGAAAGTGGAAAATAGCACTATAACAGTGTAGTGCAGAAATGGTCTATGATTCCACTTTAACTGCCCTGCTTCATCCTATGGAATCTTGGTGTTTGTAGTTTGATGAGGCACTAGAATTCCCTGGCTGAGAACTCTTAAGTATTTCTAACTGTGGATCCTAGGATTCCACACAATGGTTCCATGACAGCTAAAGTGGAATCACAGCGCTACGATCGTGGAGTTGAAATGGGACTTAATTCAAATTTTAATAGAGCTCCTCAATGCCCTGAACCCAAACTGCAAAAGAGGTTCAGTAGCTGGGGAACTCATGTAAAGGCCGTTTCTGCTCTACACTGTCATAGTGCTTTTATTCCACTTTCAACATTCTGTGGAATTCTGGGGTTTGTAGTTTACTGAGGCCAAAGAGCTCTCTGGCTGAGAATTCTAAACGCCCCTCCCTAAACTGCAAAGCCCAGGATGCCATAGGAGCTTGAAAGCGGAATGATAGCACTGTAACACTGTAGTGCGGAAACGGCCTAACTGGTGCCACAAGTCTCTTTGTAGCAGCAAAACTACAAGGCAGGTGCACCCTTACTCTTCTGGGGTTGCTAGCAACACCATACATATTGTTTCCACTCGAAACCACAAAAGGCAACCCAGCCTTTTTCATCAGACACTAGTCTTGCGAGAAAGGCAGGATACAAACAAATAAATAAAAATATAAATAAATAAAATAATTCTTTAAAATGACAAAGGAACACTTCTGGTCGGTTTTCCAGCAAGACCAGCTCAGCTACACGCACACACCCGCACGCAAGCATAGGCGAAATATTTTTTTTTGCACGATTTTCAAACAGATTAAACAACAGCGCGGCTCAAAAGAAAAACCTGTCATTGAAGCGACGGGTCGGCCGTGTCCAGCTTCGACTCCCTCCACCCTTCCAAAACTGCAACAGCACAAGCTCAGAAAACAAGCAAACCAGGACCGTACCAGGTAGAAAGAGACGCGGCTGCAGGACAGGGAGTCGCTCCCTGGAGAGCTCCGGGTGAAGAAAGAAAGAAAGAAAGAAAGAGACGGGGGGACTTCCAGAAGTCGCAACGATTCCGGGAGGCGGCGGCGGAGGGAATGAGCGTGCCGGCGAAGTGCCAGGGCAGCTGACCCCGCCCGCTTCCGGGATCCCGGTCACCCCCGGCCGCTCCCGGAGAGAGGAGCAAAGGGAGCGGCGCCTCTTCTGCGGGGGCGGCGGGTTTTCCTAGCCTCGAGCCTCGGATATCAGCTCCAGGAATGGAGTTCAGGCCCGGGAAAGAAAGCGGAGAAGCCGCCCTTTGCGTGGGCCGTCCCCCGGCGACTTCCAGCGGACGCAAGTTTAGAGAAAAGGCTAGTGATCCCTTCCCTTCCCGTTGGTCGGAAATTCCCGGAAACCCCCGTGAGAGGATCGCCATGACTCCGGAACGACTTAGAGGGCCACAACGCCAGCAACGCGATGCCCGCCCCTCCGGGGTCTCGAAGGGCAAGACAGGATTTCAGGATACGCTTTTGCGGGGTTTGTTCAGCAGCGTGGATTTAGGAGGGAGACTCTGCAATCTCTGCAAAGCCAGCCTGCCCCACGCATGCAGTTTAAATTCCCGCGGAGGGGTCGCAAACGACGAAAAGACAATGAAATACGATATAGACAAAATAGGAATGCCGTCCAAGGAGCAATAGATGGAGCCTTGCTTGTAGAACACAGCTTCAGCGTTCAGGCTACACGGACCATTTCCGCGCTACACTGTTATAGTGCTGTAGAATTCTGGGCTTTGTAGTTTACTGAGGCCAAAGAGCTCTCCCCGTGAGAATTCTAGATGTCTCTCCCTGAACTGCAAACTCCAGGATTCCATAGGATGTTGAAAGTGGAATAATAGCACTATAACAGCGCAGTGCATCAGTAGTGCCCTTGTGTGCCTTCAGGTCATTTTCTGACTTAAACTAAGGCAAACCTATCAAGGGATTCTCTGGGGCTGAGAGTGTGTGACCCGCCCAAGGTCACCTAGTGGGGTTTCCATGGCTGAACCCTGGTCTCCAGGATCATAGTCCAATGCTCAAACCACTACACTAGGATGGTTCTGGCAGTGCTACTCCACTTTATCTACCATAGTTCCAGATTATAGAATTCTGGGATCAACAGTTTAGGGAGGGATGTTTCGAATTCTCAGCCAAAGCACTGCTATGCTTCACCAAACTAGAAGCCCCCAGTTTTCCCTACGATGGAACCATGGTAGTTAAAGTAGAATAATACTGTTGTAATTGTGTGGTGTGAATGGGTCCAAGACAGTGGGACAGCCACTTTGTCTGCGTCTGCTGCATTCAGGCCCATACCAAGTTTAGAAAAAGAATGATGTTATCTCATAGAAGGTATGGCAGAAGAGGATACGGGGTTCCTTTCTCAATTTCCATGCCATTCTTACAATCAATAAAGGAGAAAATGTGGAGAATTACTAGCAGGAGTAACATGTCCAAATTCCCTGATTCGTTTAGGTGGGCCAGGCAAAGCCAAACTGATTTGTGACATCTGCAAGTTGCCTGTTTTGGAAAAGTTGCCTGTGACTTTTGGAAAAGTTGCCTGTGACTTTTGAATGGGGCCAGCATGTGTGTCTAAGAACATCGGGTGAATGTTTGCATGTTTAAAAATAGCAGAGACCGAGAAATACTCCAGATTTTTCTAATGCCTCTGATAATCTAAAGCAGGAACAACTTGAACAGGTCCAACGGCCAATCTGACCCATCTGGGACCAAGCAGACAATTCTTCAAAAAAAAAAAAACCCTGTAAAAATGAATTAAGAACTCACTTCCAGCTTTGAGAAACTTTTCTCTCTGTGTTTGTGTGTATGTGTAAAATGATCTGCTTCTTTTAGAAGCACTGGAGCATTGGGAACAGTTTAGCACAGTTGTTCTGTGTTCTGAATCTGATGATTCATTAAGCTGAATGAATCAGCACCTGCCACACCCTAACGAAGGACTTCATCTGAACTCATCTTGTTAATTAGTATTCTGATTACTTTAAAATGTTGCTGGCAACCATGTGGATTTGTTCCTTGATTTTAGTGGTCTAAGAGCTGCGTCATGAGATCAGCTTCAGTCCTGAACCTGCCTGTTAATGAACCCAGAAGCACCATGCTTAAATGGAGAATACAAGATTGCCAATATTAAACAAATAAGCATCATTTGTAGGCCTCTAAGAAGTCTCCAAAGTTCAACAGTGATGCTTGTCAATTACACTCTTTGTTGTAAGACCAACTGTGCGTGCTCCAAATATCATGTATTTCCTTTTCGGAGCAGTAAGGACTAAACAAGGCCATTAAGTTTTACATATATTACTGCAACCTCAAATCCATTTTGCTTTTTTTTTTTAAATAAACCAACTTCAAGACAAGAAATAGGAAGTAAATATGTTTTTTTCCAGTTTATGTAAAGGTATATTGCATTAGCTCCCTTGATGGAAGCTTGTGGTTGCTTGCTTCTTAAAAATATTCTATTCTCCCCCACTCCCCAGTGCACCCAGTGCCTGGCAGCTATAATGGACAGGATGAGGGCAAATAAGCAGAAGCTTAATTCAGACAAGAGGGAGGTAGTCTTGGTCAGTTGAAAGACAGGTGTGGGAACAGGGCTTCAGCCTGTGTTAGATGGGGTTACACTCTGTCTCAAAACACAGTTTTGCAGTTTGGAAGATTCAGCCCTGAGCCTGGAGAGCCAGGTTGCTGTTGTAACCCGGTGTGTATTTGCAGTTAAAGCTATTGTGCCGACTGCATCTAATCATAAAGAAGTCAGATCTAGCCACAGTAACACATGCCTTGGTTATATCCTGTTTGGATTATTATAATTTACTCTGTGTGGGGCTTCCTTGAAAAGTGCTCAGAAACTTCAGCTGGCCCTAAGATTGTTACCTGGGATTGGCTACAGGGAGCACACAACTCCCTTGCTGCAGCAGCCGCACTGGTTGTTGATCCGTTTCCAGGCACAATTCAAAATGTTAGTGATCACCTACAAAGCCCTATATGGCTTCGGTCCAGGCTATTTGTGCCCTTTAGAGCGCTACAATCTTCTGGAGAGGCCCTTCTCTTTGCTCCCCTCCCTTCTCAGGCTGGTTTGGTGGGAAAAAGAGAGCGGGGCTTCTTGGTGGTTGCTCCCAGATTTTGGAACTCTCTACCTAGGGAGGCCAGGATGGGACCATCCTTGCTATCCTTCCATTGGCTTTTAGAAACTGACTGGGATGGGCTTTTAATGTACAGTGTGGTTTTTATAGTTTGTATACAGTTTCGTAAAATGAATGTTAGTGTTTTCAACTTTATAAATTGTTTAATTGCTTTTAAGCAACTCATATTTATGCTTTTATTGAAGTTTTTGAATTGTTTTTCATCTCTTATTTTTAAATATATCATTAGATGCCTTGAGTCTCCTTACTGGGAGAAAGGTGGAATATAAGTGAATAAAATAAAATAATGCACACCAAGGAGGAACTGCAGTGAAAAAGCATAGATAAAAATTTGAGTTGGAGCTAAGCAGCTTGGAGAGTTAACCCTCCACTCTAGAGTAATGCACATGCGAAAGATTAAGAGGCATACAGTAAGCCAGTTCTGCTTAATCTTTCCAAGTAATGATAATGATCCATGAGAAGTTTGTCTCCTGGACTGAATTAAGGTCTACTGAATATGATTGGACATCAACATGAATTCAGAATAGGATTTACACAATAGATCACAGCCACTGTTGCCTAAACAGCTCATATTTGTCATCTACCCACAGTTGTACAGGGAGCTCTAAAATATTATATTTTACTTAACAGAATCTGGTGTAAAGTTAAAAATTTACCATGGAGTGTGTTAGGGCTGTACACTCACACCTTTAGGAAAAACAAAGCCTACCACAGAAGAAGGTGCCTCTGGTTTTGTTGTACCAGATCAGAGGAAGGGACTGTCAGCTATGATCTGAACTCCTCTGTTCTGCCAGAATGACAGCCAGCATGGTACAGTAGCTCGAGTTGGACTAAGTTGCCAGGAGACCAGGGTCTGAATCCCCACTCAGCCATGGAAACCCACTGGCTGACCTTAGGCAAGTCATATTTTCTCAGCCTTAAAGGAAGGCAATGGTAAATCTTCTCAGAATAATATTTCCAAGAAAACCTTATGATAGGGTCACTATCAGTAACAACAAAAATCACACCTGGGTATCATAATAGCCAAGGTACCAGCAGTATCTTCAGTGCCTACTTCCTTTACCTCTTTACAAAGGATCTGTGAACTATCTCAGATAGGGATAACTCATTTTGAAGTGTGATTCCAGAAAAAGTCCAAAAGGCTTCAGCCATTACCATACTGCTCAGAATAGGCTCTGCTTGTATTTTTCCTCCAGTTTAAATTTGAGTAGAAACAACCTAATGGTAGTTAGCCCCATAGTCACTAAGCTGATCCAGTCCCTGTGTTTCTTTCATAGGGCACAAGCCAGCATGATGGCATAAGCCGCTCAGCCCATTGGAAAGAACTAATCAAGCCAGGGAACTTTGGTCTGTTATTTGGGTAATACTAATATCCAAACTGGGATCTGTGGGGTTGGTTGTAAGGAAAGCAAACTGGAGAGCCAGGTTTGTTCAGAATTATCCATGGATGGGCAGATTCCCTGCTTTCTTTAAGTGTTCTCATATGCAAAAGGAACTAGATTGGAGTGTTCAAACAGGGTTCACCAATAGGCTTATTTATTCATGATAAGCCAAAAGTTGGGTTACTGTGATAAGGAAAGTGGGCCACTTGCTTTCTATGGGGCAGGACATGGCAACTGTGGTGTGGGGCAATTTTCATCCCTGTAAATGCTGAAATTGTCACCTGAAAATTAACAGAACTCTACTTCTGGTTTGCACCGGTATGGATTTTGGCAATTTTTGAGGTCAAGAAATGTTCAAATGGTGAACTGCCATTCTAAGAAAAGTGGTCTGGAGATGTTTTTCTTCAATTATAAAAAAACCTTCTCTTTTGGTGTTGGGGATCTTTGTGGGCCACACCAGACACAAAAGGAATGGCTGCTGCATGCAGGCCGTTTGCCTTGTCGGTGTTCTATGTATATACTTGATACATCCTTTTTATTCTGTACAGTTCCTTTCTCTGGTATCTCTTCATAATAAACTGCCTTAATTTTTTCTGTTACCCTGCCCTGTCATTCTGACAATGTCTTTTGCAAATGTGGTTTGCATGAGTAACTTCCGTTTCCCTTTCTTTAAGTGTCAGGGCCCCTAATATTGGCCTCTAAAACCTGCAAAACAAGAACAGTGACACTGACTGCTACACAGGACATCTTTCCTATTGTTCAGTGTAATGGCAAACAAGGTCGAAGACAACTGAAAATGTCATTCAAATCTTCCCAAGTTCTATTCCTTTAAGAGAGAGTATCAGACAGTTGCGATCTGTAGAGCAGACCTATATTTGTGTTTTTATACTGCATTTCTCTCCTTTCATGGTGTCTAAAAGAAGTGTTGCTTGCAACCTAGCCAAATATCACCACCCATGCTCCATCTGTCCTAGAGATACCCCAACCAGAGGGATACTTAGCTAGTAGCTACCTAGGGCCAGATGAAATAGGTAGGGATTTTAGTCTCCAAGAGAATCACATTGCTGCTTATCTAGCTTCTACATCAAGGAATACACATCCAGCCAGAAAGAGTGGTTAGTGATATTTTACCGTGCAATATCTTGCTTGGTTTCATGTTTCTCATCATTGTGGCTGCCTTAATTCCAGCATTCTCTCTCTTAGTTAAGAAGAGGGGAAGAGACAAAATCAACAGTCTGGATGAGGTTCAAATGTTAAGAAAAGATTCATGTGTTTAGATAAGTGAGAGGGAATTGGGGAACAGCTCAATAAATACAAGTTTATTTCATGAATTGTACTTTTGCTCAGGATTGTCAATACCTTTTGGATTGCTGTATTTTTACAAGTTAGGAAGTGTCATTCTGCCTAAGAAGGTCCCCATTTAGCTCAGTAATAGTGCACAGCGTCTAGCAGTATGTCTCAGTACTTTACGTGAGAGGAATCTTTCCCAGTCTTTTTCGGAAATACAAGAAAAGCTTTTACCATACATGGTATGGAAGATGTCCAAGCTGGGTTCAGAAAAAAGAAGAGGAACTAGGGATCATATCGCAAACATTTGGATAATAGAATGATCAACGAATTTCAGAGGAAAATTAACCTGTGATTTATAAATTACTGCAAAGCCTTTGACTGTGTAGATCATGAGAAATGCCATAACATTTGATTGTCCTGATAATATAACTTATACTGTCAACAAGAAGCCATTGGCAAGGGGGAAAGACAAAGGCCGTTTCTGCCCTACACTGTTATAGTACTACTATTCCACTTTCAATATCCTGTGAAATTCTGGGGTTTGTAGTTTACTGAAGCCAAAAAGCTCTCTGGCTGAGAATTCTAAAGGTCCCTCCCTAAACTGCAAACTCCAGGATTCAGTCGCATAGGAAGGGGGGGCACGTTGCCCTGGGCGGCAATGTTTTGGGGATGTCCCGGCTCGTAGCCACACCCCTGCATGCCCTGGTCACGCCCCCCCACACTGAGGCCAAGCCCCATGTACCATGGCCATGCTCCCACGCACTGTAGCCCTGCCCTTACACACCGTAGCCCCGCCTCCTCTCATCCCCCTTCACACACTCCAAGCTCCGCCACTGCCAGGATTCCATACCATGAGTTGAAGTGGAATAATAGCACTATAACAGTGTAGTGCGGAAATGGCCAAAGCTGCATTTGATCACTGTGTCTGTTTAATATTTACGCAGAAGAGAATCATAAAATTTTACAAATCAAGGACTTTATAAATCCTCCCCCTAAGCAGAAAATCCATTTAAAATCTTTCACTAATTTATCACTTTATATCTTTAATTTATATACAGAGGATCATCATTAAAAGTTTACATATCAAGGAGTTTATAAATCCTCCGACTGCTCTTAAATACCACATAACTGAACTTAAAGACAAAATTCAAAATGAGCATCTACAAGTCCCATTAACTCAGCATTTCACTTCCCATTATCACACTCTTGTATCACTGAGATTTTTCACATTGGAACATATTGAATCCACAAGACCTTACAAGAAGTGTTAGCACAAATACAAGACTTTTGGATTCATATGTTGAATTCTTATGATTCTGTAGGTTTGAATGGTAGACTAGGGCTATCTATTTGTAAGGTTTTCTCTAAATATTGTGTGTGTGTGCCTGTGTTATGCCATGATACTCGGGTTTACATACTTTTTTTGTCTTGATTACATTCCTCCTGTGGTCACAATTCATTAGTGGATATCTGCTAGATTATTTCCTAGTGATATCATGTAGTCCAGCCCTGTAGTTGTTGCGGGAGGTGAAATGGAATTATGTTTCTTTAAATTTACCACTCCGAAGTTTTCGTGGAGGTATTTAAATCAGTTCAGAATTACATCTAGCAGATACAGCTTTTCCTGGAACCACAACACCATATGGGAAGGTGTTTTTGTTAAAGAAAATTCTTGAAGTAAGTTGTTCATAAAGCTATGTTTATGAAATTAGTGCAGACTTTCCTTGTTATCGACAGTATCTTTTATATTTGTTATAGTTTTGTCTGTATTTGTTTGTATGCTGGAAAGTTTATACTCAAGAATACTCGTTAGGAAACAGCTATGCAGGGCCTGGGAATGGTAATCTGGCGGAGACGATGTATACTTTTACAAAAAGTCATAGATTTGTTGCCTACTATTAATACAGTAGTTGTTTCTTGTTTGTTAGTTACTAGAGCATGTACTCTACAGCAGTTCATCTGTTTCTTCCACAGCTGGAGTTTGTTCTCAGAAGATACTCATTAGACTTTGTATGTTTGTATATTGTTATAAACTTATTTTGTAATTGCTTCGTTTGTTACATTATATTCTGAAGCTGTGTTCTTTGTAGTTTGGTTTTCCTACAATATTTGTAATATTACTTTGGCAGTGCTCTATGCATGTTTTCATTTTGGTCATAAGTTGTGATATCCCATTTAGTTCTACATTTTTATATTCTTATTCATTTGTTATGCATATTGGCTGTAAATATTCTCATTTATAATTGTTATATTCTTCAACATCCTTTTGTCTATATTTTTGTGGTGCACGTTTGTGATGTACTCATTTATGATTAAGACTCTTCCCTTCTGTACTTGCTTTTTTTAATTCATATGCTAAACATATCATACAGAAAACAAGATTAGACCCGGGGAAGATGGTTTGAAAACTAGAGGAAGGAATATCAGCAATTTAAGATATGCAGATGATATCATACTGCTAGCAAAAAAATAGCAAAGACTTGGAATGACTACTTAGGAAGAAATTCAAAAGCAGTGTTACATTTGAAAATTAAGAATACAAAAGAAAAAGAATACAATACAAAAGAAAGACAAAAATGGTGAATAATTTCCTACACTATGACTCAGTCATTAATCATTCAAGGATGAACTCTTTGAAGGTGAACTTGCAATTCTAGAAGGTAAAATAGAGGCTGCGCTCAGGGCACTTGGAAGAAATTAATTCACACAAACAGATGGCATACCAATAGAGCTGCTTCATGGTATAGAGACAGAATCTACTCTAGTCTTAACTAAAATCTGTCAACAAATATGGAAAAAAAACAGTAGCCCATGGACTGGAAATGCTCAAAACACACTCCAATCCCCAAGAAAGGGGATGCCAGGGACTGCAGTAAGCACAGGACACTTGCATTAATCTCCCATGCAAACAGAGTGATGTTCAAATTCTACAACAAAAGGTTTTACCGTTGGTGGAGCAAGAAATACCAAATGTCCAAGCTGCCTTCAGGAAAGGAAATGGTGCTAGGGATCATATTATGCTGGATGAAGGGGTGCATCAAAGGATTTCAGAAGAAATTCAGCCTGTGCTTTATAGATTATAGCAAAGCTTTTAACTGCATAGATCATGAAAAACTATGGATTGCTATTAAAGAAGTGGGTGTGCTACAACATGAGATTGTCCTGATGTATAACCTGTACTTGGGACAGGAGGCTACCATCAGGAAATAATACAGAAAAGTGGAATCATTTCCAATTGACAAGACAGTCAGGCTGCATTTTATCACCCTATCTTTTTAATTTGTACTGAACACATCATATGTGAAGCAGGATTGGAATCAGAGGAAGGAAACATGAAAACTGGAGGAAGGAACATCAGTTTAAGATATGCAGATAACACCATACTACTGGCAGAAAATAGCAAAGACTAGGCACATTTACTGAAGAAAGTCAAGGAATAAAGTGCAAGAGCAGGTTTACCGCTGAACATTAAGGAAACAAAAATAATGACCACAGATGATTTATGTAAGCTTAAATAGTTCAAGATTCCCCATACTTCAGCTCATTAATTAATCAAAATGGAGAGAGCAGTCAAGAAACCAGAAGACTAGGAGCTGAAAGGGCAGCCATGGGTAAGATTTTAAAGTTGTATCATTAAATACCAAGGTCAGAATCATCAAGGCTGTTGTATTTCTGATTTCTATGTATGGTAGTGAAAAACTGGACAGCGAAGAAAGATGACAGGAAGAATATCAACTCATTTGAGGCGTGCTGCTGGAGAAGAGTTCCAAGTATACCATGACTTCTAAAAAGACAAAGGGGTCCAAGAGCAAATCAAGCCTGAACTCTCTCTAGAAGCCAAGATGACTTAAATGGAGGCTGGCGTGCTTTGGACATATCATGAATGGAAATGACTGACTGGACAAGATTACAATGTTTGTTAAAAGGGATGATAGTAAGAAAAAAAAAGAGACTGTATTACAGGTGGATAGAGCAATCAAGGAAACCACAGCTCTAAACTTGCAAGACCTGAGCAGGGCGGTTGATGACTGGGACTCTAGGAGATCTTTCATTCATAGGGGTACCCAGTAAGTCGAAGTCAATTTGATGACAAACAACAAAACAACAGTGGATCAAACATGGAACCTTATGCATGAAAAGCATAAGCATTGCCTCTGCGCTAGTGTCCCTGCCACAAAATAACACAGCAACATTATTCCAGGGTGGCTTTTCTAAAGGTGAAATTGTCTCCTTGGTGAATTTTCTTGTCACAAAGCAAAAGGCAGGAACGCTCCTGTCCGGAAAGGTGTTACTGATCACTTTAGGTCTGATTTCTGTTTCCCCTCTTTGCCCAAGGGGAAAGGTTCCGCTCCCAAATGTGTGTCCGGAAAGAGACGCTGGAATCCTCCCTCTGGACACTGGCTCGTTCACACACGTGGGTCTAATTCTGGGCTTTCCCGCACTACACAGTTATAGTGCTATTATTCCACTTTCAACATCCTGTGGAATTCTGGGGTTTGTAGTTAACTGAGACCAAAGAGCTCTCTGCCTGAGAATTCTAAATGGCCCGCCATAAACTGCAAACCCCAGGATTCCATAGGATGTGGAAAGTGGAATAATAGCACTATAACAGTGTAGTGCAGAAAGGCCCTCTGATTCGGGAAGGACTGAGAGGCGGCTTTAAAAGAGAGAGGAACAGGTAAAAGCTTCCCACGTTCATCCGCGGCCAGTTCCGCGCTTTTTGCATTTACCTCCTGCAGTAGCGAGCCCTCCCACCTCCTCGATACGTTCCCCTTCCTGCGGCCAAGCCAGGGCGGTGCCTGGTTACTGTCAACGGGGCAAAAACTGAAAACAGGGGAGTGGCATGGGTGGGAAGACTTTGGATCCCGAGGAGAACTGACTTTCGTCGCTGTGGGCGGTGAGAGGAGGAGGAAGAGGAGAACCTGGGGCGGGGTAATCGTTCAGTGGCGACACTCGTCTAATCGGAGGCATCCGAGACCAGCAAAGCTGTTTTATAGCACAGACGCCGGTCCGATCAGCGTTGGAGAGAAAAGAGAAGGCGTAAATCTGCGAGACTTTGAGTGCGCATGGTGGAAGGAAATGTAGGGAGACAGCTGTTAAACCGCAGCGCCTTGATTTCTGATGCGGGTTCGAAGATCAGGGATGTTTGTTCTTGTCGAGGCTCGCAGCAGTTAGTTTTTAATCTGATGTTATATTCTTTTAAAAGCTTATGTATTTAATGTTTATATTTAAATATAGCAAATATATATATGTTGCCTTACAGGCTGTTCTGGAGTCTTGTCGAGGCTCGCAGCAACTTTAAATTATGCTGTGCCTTTGCCACAGGGCTGGAAATCGGGTGGCCGGATGTCTTTGCACTGCAACCCCCAGCAGCCTTAACTTGCAACCGTGCGTTTCCCCCCTGCTTTACAGTAGGAAACTGCCTTGTTAAGACACAGGGTGATTTGCCGCTGCTCCATCAGCGTCTCTCGGGGGTTTGAGACCGGAGGTTTTTCCAGTCCTAGCAGGAGATCCCAGGGGCTGTTTGCATCTCTTGTAGGTGTTTTCTGTAACTTTCGGAGAGAAGTTCCATTAGAGTGGGTGATAAAGAGAGGCTGGCTCCTATTGATTGTTCCCTGTCACCTTTGTTGTTAAGCACACAGAAATTTCTGCCACGAAAGGAGTTGACAACCTCGGGTATTTGTGGTTTGTAGCGATAAGAGTCCAGGAAGAAAGTGATGAGTTGGATTGTGCAAAGAGGATTGCGGGCCAGTGGCTAAAAAACTCATCGTTTGTGCATCCAGCCTGGGTGGAATTATTTTCCCTCTGAAGGATCCGATATACAAAGGGGTCCTGGGATTTGGATCCATCATTGTTCCTGGAAAGTCAAGTGTGTGTGTCAAATGCTGTAACCAGCATTACCTGCAGATTTCTTCAGCTGATCCATACTTCCTGGGGAAGGCAGATCTGACCACAGAGATCTATACCTCTATGCCTCAGTCACTTCCCCTTTAGACTGCTGCAGTGTAGACTATATAGCTCATTTCCACACTAGACTGTTATAGTGCTATTCTTCCACTTTCAACATCCTGTGGAATCCTGGGAGATTCCATGGGATGTTGAAAGTGAAAGAATAGCACTATAGCAGTCTAGTGCGGAAATGGCCCCCTGAGATCTGTTTGGAAAAGACTTAAAGCTGTTGCAAAATGTGGCCAACAGACTGCTTTCAGGTGTTTCCTTTATTGATTGCTGCACCAGCTGTACTATTTGCACTGGCTTCCAGCTTGTATCTGGTTCAAGTCAAGCTGCTGATTCTTGCCTATAAAGCCCTAAAAGGCCTAGGTCCAGGATATTGGAAGGACTGCCTTCTCTTATAAGCTTAACCCCAAGTTAAGATCATTGCCTGTGGTCAAACTAAGAGGAGTTTAGTAAATGGGAACACATGATGGTCTTTTCAGTGGTGGCACCCTCCTCTGAAATTTTCAGAGGAGATTAGAGTAGCTGCTTCTTTGCTTCAGAGCGGCCAGTAAAAATATTTCATTCTGCATGGCTTCTGAGTAATTTCGTCTTTAAAGTTGAATTTAAAGTTTCAGGATTTGAGCCTAAAAGTTTTATTTGGCCTAAAGACTCATTGACTGCAGTCAGCTTCTTCAAATATGTTTGAAGTCCATAAAAGTTTATACCAAATAGACGCTCAAATTTCCTTTTAGTTCTGACTAGAGGAGACTCATTGAATAGACTGATCTCTGTGTTGGATCACAATTCAAAAGTTAATTGTGTGGCTTTACTCTAGTTGGGACTAAACAAATGGGTGCCAGACAAACTTTGTTAGCCTTTAGCATGACAAGATTCTTTGCGGGTTTTGCTGCAACAAACTAACATGGCTACACTTTTGGACATATGAATTGGTTTTTTACCATGCTCTCAGTTAGTTTTTAATCTGATGTTATATTCTTTTAAAAGCTTATGTATTTAATGTTTATATTTAAATATAGCAAATATATATATGTTGCCTTACAGGCTGTTCTGGAGTCAAGAGGTGATTCATAAATGAAAATATAATTAAATGTATAGCTTATGTTTGTTTGTTTTGTATTGTGTTTTACAGACCTTCACCATGGATCAGCTGGCTAATGCAAATACTCATTTTGCCCTTGATCTCTTCCAAAAGTTGAGTGAAGCCAATTCAACAGGCAACGTCTTCTTTTCCCCACTGAGTGTAACCTCTGCACTCGCCATGGTCTATTTAGGGGCCAGAGGAGACACAGCAACACAACTCTCAAAGGTCAGCAAATCATTGCTCATTTATGTTGCAAATTTTATGTTGAGGTCTGATGCCTTTGTTTTAAAGAATGTAAATGTATATTTAAAATCCCCCACCAAATAGGAGCAGCTTTTGTTTCAGTCTAATTGTATCTGACATGAAGAATCTCTTTATAGAAGTTTATAGCCCTGGCTTTCATGGAGAGTGGTTTTGCTATTATTGTATCATGAGAATGCTTTACTAACACAATAAAACTAATTGCTCTTCCTTCCATGGCTTAGACTTTGCACAGAAATTTGTCATGTATGTGTGCCATCACATTAAGTAAACAGCCCAACCCATGTGGAATCATCCAAAGCAGAAACAGAAATGGTTTTCAGAACAAAATCTTATACTGTACAAGAAAAAAACAAACTGTGAATTAATTATTTTTGCCACTTCCCAAATAAATGAGCTAGTCACACACCATTGACTGTTCTATCTCAAAATGTAGACTGCTGGAACTGGTAGCCGTTTGGTGATTATGATTATGTTAGCAGTACAGACCAGTTCTTAGTTTTAGTTAGTTTAAAAAATTAAATGAAAAAAAGCAGAATCCACACATACAAGAAACAGGAAAAAGAAAATGCATTCATACATAAACAGACATCTACTAACAAATCATAAATAAGACTGGTTCTCATCCTTTGTTGCAAAAAGTTCATATTATTTGACCATTTACACCTATTAAGTCATATATTTTATCCCATAATTATTAATTATTGCTTATCACTTTTCATTTTAATTACTTAAATTCTCAAATTCATAATTACTTATTAGCTTATTCTAGATTACTTTGTACTAATACTCATTCATTTGAAAACAATATTCATCTATATAAATAACCGTAATAATCATCTATATAAAAACAGCATTTTGAAATGGCAAACAGAATGCATCTTATAAATATACCTTTACGCTCTTCAGTTAATAACATTGATTTTAATTATCAAAACCTATTATCAGGTTGACTTCCCATTCTTTTTTTAAGAACTCAATCAGCCATTTCCATTCAGACATAAATTCATTTTGTGTTTTGTCTTTAAGTTTGTGTGTAAGCTTATCCAACTTGATAATTCCCATCGGTCTGCTTAGCCATTCATTCACTGTCCAGTTCTTAGTCTTAATATAATATGATACCACAGCCTTATAGATAAGCACTTCCTAAGCTAAGTGATGGAGATAGCAGCTTCTGAGGAAGTAGCTTGCTTGTTTCCTTATGAAAGGTTTTTAATAAAATAAAATGGAATTGCAATAAAATGCAATATATTTGTTAAATGTCCAGATTGCATGTGCTCATTGTCCATAATGCTAAAATTATAATACTAAAATATTTGTTTGCTTTATTTTTCAGTACATTTCATGCTTATTTTGGTTTGGGGTTACTTTTTCTTTTTTAACTGAAGTGAGGTGTGCATGGAGGAGATGAGACAGATCTCAGTCCTTGAAAATAATGCATAGTGAGCGGGACATTTCTCTGTATTCTTTGGCTGGAAACTGCTCCCATTTCCTACCTTTGCATTGGGATCTTTTTTCGTCAAGCTCATATAGCTCAGAGGAAGCAGTTTTTGATCAGAAAGTAATGTCCTCATCATGTGCTGTATTCAGGTTAAGAATTATCTCCTCCCCCACCTGTGTGTTTGTGTGTATGTATGTATGTACACCCATGTGTGTTTTACTGGTTGTTGTCTGCCTTTAAGTCATTTCCAACTTATTGCAACCCTAGGGCTGTCACAAGGTTTTCTTCACAAAATTTGTTCAGAGGGGCTTTGCTCTTGACTTCATCTGAGGCTGAGATAGTGTGACCTGAGTCCTGAGTCACCCAGTGGGTTTTCATGTCCCCTTTCTCCCTTCCTCCCCTCAGTTATTGAACAGAGTTGAGAATTGTTTCCCCTACCCCACTCCCAGCCCAGGCTTACCATTTTCCTGTCCTCCAAGGTTGATTCAGGGGAACATCCTTGGGCTATGTTCTGATAGCTGGTTCACAATGATGCAGACATACCATAATGCAGATGGTGAGGACGATCTTATTCTCTTGGCACCCCCCGCCCAACATTGGAGGGGCTGTTGTGGATTGGAGGGGCTGTTGTGGAAGACCGTAGCCTCTTTAGGGCCATTTCTGCACTAGATGTTATAGCGCTATTATTCTACTTTCAACATCCTATGGAATCCTGGGGTTTGCAGTTTCAGGAGGGGCCGGCTGACCCCTCCTGAAAGTGCAAACCTCAGGATTCCATAGGATGTTGCAAGTGGAATAATAGCACTATAACAGTCTAGTGTGGAAATGGCCTAGTTCTCACTCAGCTTCTCATCCTAACCCTCTTGATGTCAACTGTGGCAGGGAGCCAACAAGGGATCATGGAAGGCTATAACTTTTATCCTCTACTTTGCCCACCCAGGATTGCACCCTCCGGGGGAGCTAAGAGAGGATCATGGAAGATACCTGCTAGGATAATAATCATAACTTTTTTTTTGTCCCTACCTGGATGAACATTTGGACTTCTAGTTTGCTCTGTCCCATGGTTTTGAGATAATTTTCTATTCTTTTTTTAATACCTGGCTCCCAGCATCACTGCCAAATGACACAGATCCAAACTTTAGTGAATCCCTGTATTTCCACTGTATTTCTGTAAGCAAATATTCTGGAGATATGCCACTTGTGTGTGTGTGTGTGTGTGTGTGTGTGTTTTCTTCCCATTAGGGGATCAGAAAGTTGTTGTGTATCCCCTGGATAAATTTGTTTCATTAAGTAGTCACAGTAGTTACAGGTTATGTAACAACTTTTTCTCAATGCAGACATTTCACTTTGATGATGTTAAAGACCTTCATTTGAGGTTCCAGGCACTCAGTACTACAATAAACCGGAGTAGCGCACCTTATATACTGAAGCTCGCTAACAGGTTGTATGGAGAAAAAACCTACACCTTTTTGCAAGTAAGTTGACTGAGATCATGGAAAAAATGTCAAAAACTTGTCTAGTCATTGGCATTTTTTCTTAATTACCATAGAACAGAAGTGGGAGGCCATTTCTGCATTACACTCTTATAGCGCAATTATTCCACTTTCAACATCCTATGGAATCCTGGGGTTTGCAGTTTCGGGAGGGGCCGGTCGGCTGCTCCCTAAACTGCAAACCCGAGGATTCCATAGGATGTTGAAAGTGGAATAATCGCGCTATAAGAGTGTAGTGCGGAAATGGCCGGAGTCATGTAGCCTCTTGGGGCCACAAAAACCCAGATGCTTTCCTGCAGCCTCTCAGGCTTCTTTCCGATTCTTGGAAATAACCCCCTCCCCACACACACACACAATTTGTTTTTAATGGACAAAAGGGAAAAGGTGCCTCCAAACAGTATATTGCTGCTCCCACAGACTTTTAAAACAGCTCCCCCTCCAGCTCCTAAAAGGGCAGAAAAGCCAGATGTGATATTTGACCACAATTGCTGTGTTGTCTTACAGCTGACAGTGGGTATGAAAATAGGCCTCTGCCCTTCTCACATCTTCACCTCTCCTACCCAGGAAGAATATAATCTCTTAATGAATGTACTGATACTCAAGGACATAGTTCTTCTCAGTCTGAAGTGAATCTTGAATAGTGTTTCGCCACAGAACAATTATTGAGCCACTATAAAATGGAGAAATCTGTGAAACTCTTTATGAGAGAACTGAGATGCTGGAGAAATTGTCTTTAACTAGGCTGATGTCTAGGCATCTTTTCTCACTGGCCCTATGTTCTGCTGATGAAGCAGGGTTTATACTGTCACTATGCTACTGGAATTCTAATGCTACCTCTTGCTCTTCAGTTTGGGTCCCAGGGTCATAGCAACCATTCCTGCTTTAGCTTTCCTGAGCTGGGCCAGTTTTGGATGATCTGCCTAGAATATACTCCCCCCCGCCACCATTCTTTCCCTGACTCCTCATTCTTATTTGCCTGTTTCCTGGAAGGTTGCTGTCACTTTTCAATGCCCTTCATTGTTGGTGCATTCCTTTGAGTTATTTCCAACTTATGGCGACCTTAAGGTGAACCTAATATGGGTTTTCTTGGCAATATTTGTGCAAACCAGTCTTTCCTTTGCTTTCTTCTGAGGCAAAGCCTGAGAGTGTGTGATTTGCCTAAGGTCACCCACTGGATTTCAAAGGTCAAGTGAGGATTTGAACCCTGGTCTCCAGCGTTGTAGTCCAACATTCAGACAACCACACCATGCTAGCTTTTTCAGTGCCCTACTTTTCCAGCTGTTTTGGTTTTTTAAAATCCACTGCCAGAACTGTTTAGTATAGCATTCCTTCAACACATTCTAGTGGGTTCTCTTGCCTGTAGATTGCTGTTGTTCTTCAGTAGAGTAGAAATCAGGGAGATTGTGGCAAGCTTCAAGGAAGACTTCATTCATATGAACCCTGCTCTCCTTCCACCTCCCCTATCAGTAATAAAGTGGGAATGGGAGATCAGGGCAAAGCTTGGGAAACCATGACTGCTACATGCCAAAAAATATGCCCACTTCATCCCCAGATTGGGATATTGGTGAAGGTGATCTTACATACCAGTGACAAACAACAACATCATGACCTGATCTGAGAAATGGATCATTTATAGTGGAAAACACCTGGGATTGCACCAGGAGGAAAACAGAACAACAGCAACATCATGAGAGAAAGCTCCCTGTTTGCTCATTTGGGCCCACTTCCATTCTGTTATAAAAGCATTGTCTGAAAATGACCAAAGGGAAGCAAATGTAATTCTTGCTGTTAGCTGGGGACAGGAAGATTAATTAAATACATAGTTCATGGATGTGTAGGTAATTGGCTTCTGTGTTTGCTAAATGAACATTGGTGCTGCTGTTCTACGATTTCTTTAGGATTTCTTGACTAGCACTCAGAAGCTGTATGGTGCAGAGTTATCCACTGTAGACTTCCTAAATGCCGCGGAAGATGTACGAAAGCAAATTAACCAATGGGTTGAAGGACAGACTGAAGGTGAGAGAGTCTTGGGAAACACTTTTCTCATTTGTCTTGTCTTTAATTAAGAACTGCTAAAAGCACTGAAAGTAGAGGCAAAATGTGTGTTATCTTCCCATCACCAGAGAAAGCTCTAGTTAAATCCATTGGTCTGCTTCTCTTGCTTCGGTGGGATTTATCCAACACTTGTCAAATTAACTCCACGAAATGGTCTTAAAAACAAGACTTGGTACCAGTATCCTTCTTCTTTCTCTTTGGGGGCTGATTTTGTATTCCATTCCCTGTTAGTCTGATTAAGCCATGCGTATTAGATGTTTGTTGCAGAGAACAACTTAATAACAGTTAGAAGCAAAGTTATGTTGACTTTCTGTCATGTAAGAGCATTTTTTCTCTGAGAGAGTATATCTAGCTACATTAAGGAGGCTCATGGAAGAGGGATAGTGTTATAAATACAACCAAGAATGTAGTCCTCAGTATATTTACCTGGGATTGACTTTGCATAACGAAAGATTGCATGTTCTGAAAACCAAAGAAAGCAATCCATGTTTCCAGTAGCAGGCTGACTGTAGTTGGAAACTACATTTTGAACTATTTTTTTCTCAGTGAGGCACTTCTTACCAAACTCCTGTCTTATAAAGAAACTGAGCTTGAATGCTGAGCGGTGGTGGGTAGGCAGGGAAAGCAAAGCCACTGAAAGGTGTCAGTGTGGGAGATCCACAGCTTTCATAAAAAGAAAAGAAATCCTTACGGGAGAAAACCTGAAATCATATAACACTGAGGTGCAAAACAGCCTGGGGATGACTGAGGATGCTGGCTGGCGGTGAGCTTTTGAGTGTCTTTTGGATGCTGAGGCAGGAGTGGCTTGGAGTATTTTGTAAAATGAGATGGCTGGCTGATTGGTAAATTCCAGATGAGTATACAAGCTGCAACACTTTCTTGTAGGCTCTAACTGTTAACCTTGCCAGTCAAGATCTTAACAAAAGGGGAAAACCTAAGGATCTTTTCACAGTGGGAAAAGTTGACACAACAGTTAACATCTTTATTTCTAATCTTGGCAATGTGCATAATCTGTATACATTTCTTGACACCTGCTAAAGCTGCATGTTCCCCATTGCACTAAGAGTATGTCCAGAGCAAGCTCTGTACTAATGTTAGTTGTTGTTGTTGTTGTCCTGTGCATTCAAACCATTTCCTAAGGTGAACCTATCACAGGATTTTCTTGGCAAGATCTCTTCAGCAGGATTTTGCCCTTGTCCTCCTCTGAGGCTGAGAGAGTGTGACTTGCCCACGTTCACCTAGTTATTCATGACTGAGCAGAGATTTGAAACCTGGTCTCTCAAAGTTCTGGTCTAGAGCCCAAACTGCTACATCACACTGGTAATTTTGATATATTCACTCTGGCTTTTAGACAGCTATTTAGCTCTCTGCCATTTCCTTCTAGGCAAAATTCCTGAGTTGCTGTCTGAAGGCTCAGTTAATCCACTCACCAGATTGGTTCTGGTCAATGCAATCTACTTTAAAGGTAGCTGGGAAGAGAAGTTTGAAGAGGAAGACACGACAGATATGCCTTTTAGGCTCAATAAGGTCAGTAACTGAAGGGTGTTTCATGCACTTGCCTTCCCTATATTGGCAACTACAGTAAAGTACTGACAGCTTGACTGTAATGGGAGGAGCTGCCTGTGAGCTAAATGCAACCATAAACTTCTCTAAAACATCACCAGAAACACTGCTAGTCAACCCACCCCCTCTAAAAAACTTATTTGGACTGCTACAAATTAGCTGAAAAAAATCCCAGAAATCCAAACTTCCGGGTCTCATTTTCAGCCAGATGTACAGCCATGGGAAAAGTTGCCTTCTCCCAGCCTGCCCAGCAGCCACTTACCCCTCCTTTAGTAGGACAGGGGTGTTGGTTGTATTACCAAACCATAAACAGTCCAAGTACAGCAGAGGTTTAAACTGTTTGATGCCCATGACTTAGAGGTGCCAGAATCCAGCTGGATCAACTCTTGATCGACGACACCTTTTCCCATTAAATTAAAGCAAGATTTTAATTTTGAAATATTTTTCTCAGATTTGGGAGTTTAGATTTCTAGCAGTCTCCTCTTTGAAGGAGAGACTTAAGAAATTTTCTTTCGGTATTTTGCCTGCATCGTTATGTGGACGTAAGTCACGAAAGAGAAACATCGAGTATGCCGCTAACTGGCTATGTTGTTAAACTTTAGCTGACCAGCCTGTGCACACTAACTTGGAAGTAAGACCTATTGAATTCCAGTGGCAATTCCATGTTGGTAAGACTCATTTGTAATGTTGCAAAGCGTGGCACCACTGTTGACACAGTTTTGCAAAAATCTTCATTCTCTGGAATTGTTACAATCAAAATATATTCCAAATTTGGAATTGTTACAATCAAATTTGGTATGAAGCCACTGTTAAGAGATCATTCACGTATGGAATACAAAAAGCCATGGGAGAGGGTTATTCTGTTTTTTTAAAATGAATGACAAGCAACAGGAGGATTTGAGTAATAGTTTTAATTAGAGAAATGTATACAGAACAGCATTTAACATGAATGGGATATAGGTGTTTTATAGTCATATTTCAGAATTTGTTTGGGCATAGTAACAAAAAGCCTCTATTTAAGATTTCAAAGGAACGTAAATAGGGGTTAAGTTACCATCCAGTCTTGGAAGTCAACGATACGTATGTATGTTAAAATTATTTTCTATTCTTTTTTTTTAAATAATAGTAGGGTAGGTAGTAGCATAGAAGATAGATTTAGCATGAATTGTTTTAGTATATATTGTTTTTTTTCTCTAGTTCTTTAGTGTCTAATGTTTAGTTTTATTGCATTTAAAATCTACCGTATAAAAGTTTAAGTTTGTGAATTTGTCTGTCTGTCTGTGTCAGGCAGGCCAAGACCTCATACGATTGGCTACGTGAGGCAAGAAGCCCTCATGATTGGCTGGCTGTGAAGATTCTATGGAATCCTGGGGTTGGCTGTTCAGGGAGGGGCCTTTAGAACACTCAGCCAGAGAGCTCTTGGGCCTCAAGCGGTTGCTATGGAGATGAGGCCCAGAAGCAAGAAGAAGAGCAGTGTATTCCCTCAGCAACCAAATCTCTGTTAGGTTAACAACTCTGAATACAGATTGGACTGGGGAATATGGGGATACGTTACAGGTGTTGGAATAGGCTGGTTGCTATGGAGATAAGGCCTAACAGCAAGGAGGAGAACAGTGTATTCCCTCAGGAATCCAACCTCAGTATGTTAACAGCTCTGAATATAGATTGTATTGGGGAATCGGGGGGGAAAGTTACAGGTTACTGTGTTACTAGTTACTATGGAGACAACGCCTAGCAGCAAGAAGGAGGACAGTATGTTCCTTCAGGAACCCAGCCTCTGTATGTTAACAGCTCTGAATATAGATTGGATTGGGGAATAGGGGGATTTGTCCAGATACTGGACAAAGCAGTTTAGGGAATTACGGACACAGGAACTCAAATCTGTATATTTCAACCGCATCTAATTCCTAAGATAAGATAAGGTAATTCCTAAGGTATTCCTAACAAGTATTACCTATGAGAAAATAAAATCCCAGGTAAATATACTAGTATACAGTAAGAAAGATACTAAAATTTGTTATAACCGTAAGCTTATCCTTACCTTCAGTTTATATATGCTGACTTCTATAATATTCTTGATACCATCCAGAAGGAAAAGAAGAATGTGAAGATGATGTTCATGAAAAAGAAACTTCCTCTTGGTTATATCAATGAATGCAAATGTCGAGTGCTGGAACTACCTTACAAGGGGAAGGAACTTAGCATGATCATCCTGCTGCCTGATGATATTGAGGATGATTCCACTGGCCTGGAGCAGGTGACCCTATTATCTTCCCTTTCTATTTCCTAAATACAACCAGGCTGCAGATACAAAAACGTAGTTTTGTAGTTATGAAGTAGTACCTCATAGGATCACTTACATGCATTTGTGAAACATGGAACTGCAGGAGGATTCCCAAACAACAGATGACGTGGTATTGTGGTATAATGTATTCTTTATTGATTCTGGCTTTTGCTTAATGTGTTTTTCCATTAGGAATCCAATGGAAGTGCTTTGCCACAATGAGAATGAATTAACTATGTCCTTTTCATTATTACTGTAGCTGGAGAAGCAGCTCACCTTAGCAAAGCTCCAGGAGTGGACCCACCCAGAAAAGATGTATTCCCACAATGAAGTTTACGTGCATTTGCCTAAATTTAAGCTGGAAGAGAGTTATGATCTTAAGTCCTATCTGGCGGCACTGGGGCTGCAGGATGTCTTTGATGCTGGCAAGGCAAATTTGTCTGGAATGTCAGAAGCCCAGGACCTCCACGTATCCAAAATAGTTCACAAGTCATTTGTGGAAGTGAATGAAGAGGGCACAGAAGCAGCAGCAGCAACAGCTGCAGTGGGGGTGTTATGCAGCTTGTCCATGGAAGAGAATTTTAATGCTGACCATCCCTTCCTCTTCTTCATACGTCATAACCCAACAAATAGTATGCTTTTCTTTGGGAGACTTGCTTCTCCATGAAAGGCAAAATACTTTAAAAAAAAATCCGATGTCCTAATCTATAGAGTTGCTCCCATCAAAGTCAGTGTCATTTCTCTCCCATTTTGAGAAAGGGAGTAGAAGGCAAGAATGGTTCCCAGGGCAGAAGGTTTTCTTTTTTTCAGAAGCTAGCATCAAAGCCCTTGCTTTATCATCAGGAATTTGAGTCTTTGGAAATTTATGGAACGCTATCTTCTTTGGAAAGCCAATTGGGTGCTTGCTACTGTAATAAAGGTAGCTTCTTGAACAACAGTTATTTAGTCTTTATTTGACATGATGTGGTGAATGTTTTTCTTTTTCTTCTTGAAACTGATTTTCCTCTGGTAATTTATGGATTAGAGTCAAATTAGGCAGAATAGGGCCATTCGAGGCCCTTCCCTAAACTGCAAACCCCAGGATTCCATAGGATGTTGAAAGTGGGATAATAGCACTAAAACAGTCTAGTGCAGAAATTGCCCAGATATAAGATGGATGCGGGGGGGGGGGGGGAGGGATATTGTGCATTTTGGCCCAGATCTAAGATGTGGGAGGGGGGAACTGTGCATTTTCTGATGGGATCTGTGTAGCACCAGAAATGGAATATTAAACAGAATTATTTTGTTAGAGAGGAAATTTCCCTCGTAAAAGAATGAAGTGCTCTGAGGATGTTTTTAGCAACATCAGTTCAAGTACTCCTAGGACATAATGGAGGGAAGGGAAATGACTACTGTGGTAACTTGAAAGTACAGAAAGGTGGAACCACACATGCTCAAGTATCAAGGTGCCACTAGGGGGCAATAGAAAGGTAAAGCTAGTTATAGTTTCATCTAGTCTTCCTTTCTGTTGTCTGCTCAGTTGCTTTCTCATTTCATAGATTAATATTCTCAGATTTGACTTCACTTCCTCCTGTGACAATTCCTGCCTAATTCTCGTGGTGTGTCATGTGCTTAGAGCAAGGGTGGGATCCATGTGACATTCCAGATGTCGTTCAAATCCAACCCCAAACATTCTTCACCATAGATATTGTTGGCTAGGGCTGCTGGGACATGCAGTCCAACAACATCTGGAAAATGGCATGATTCCCACCCTTGTGTTAGAGGTAGCATCCCCTGTTGCTGTATTTTATATAACATCATCTTACTGAGCACAGCCTTGAGTGACAAATCAAAAAGCAGTTTCCATATTTGCTGCGTTAACATGGTGCTTGATCATAAATCCAAAGTTAATCAAGATGAGACAAACCCACTGGTGTGGATAAATAATTGATGCAGGAGATGCTTCATAGTGAAGGAAGTTCACTATTTTATCTACTGTGGAAAGCCCTGGTCAAAGGTGGGGCTTCTCTGTGTTTGCCTGAACAGCTAACAAAAGAAGCTCATAGAAGCAGCTGCACTGCAAAATTCTTTATTTCATGAGTTGGAGAAAGGAAAGGGGCTAAAGCACAGTTTTCTTAGTTTTCACACAAGCAAGGGTAGCTAGTTAATGAGAGTGAGTTTTTTTAAAATTTCTAATTAATGTATTTATAGCCTGCCTTTCTGTATGGGACCCAACGCAGCTCACAGAGGATTAAGACAAAAGAGCAACCACAATTAAAACAAAAACAGTTAAACCAGGTAACTTGTTCAACAGGATTAATTTCCATTTACAAATTAATGATAATATAGATAAAAAAGTAATGTGTTCTCAGCTTCTCTTGTTTCTTGGAGAATCACATCTGAGTAGCCAAGAGTTAAGAGAGACCTATAGTTTTGATTATATGGTATTTAAAGTAACCTTGCACTGTATTGTGGGGCAGTCAATGAACAATTCATATGTTTCCTCATATGCCAATTCTCCTCACGTCAGGAACACAACATTTGATAATAAGTAGTGTAATACGCACTTTAAAAAGCTTTTTCCTCTTTACTGGCTCTTTATTTATTTTCTGTACATATTTAAATGTTAAGAAGTTTTGTTAGCTCCTTATTAGCAATTATCTATGAATTAAATAGCCCATCTAATGTTTTAAGCTTTCTGAGAGTAAAGTTCATGCTGCTTGCCAGTCGTTGAGCACACATTGCTGCATTAGACAAATATATACAGCAAGATAGGCAAATACAGTCAGTAGAAAAAAATGCACTGTATAAACAAGATTAAACTGTTCGTATATTAGTTTATTCCTGGCTGGTGAAATGTTGCAATTCCACATCTATGTTCCTTGTCAAACAGATGCTTTAAGAGCCATCCAAGGAGGAAAAAAATCTTGGAAGATGCCCTTTGTGAAGCTATGGGGGCGTAAGAACATGGTTTCTTATCATTTATGGGGAGCAAGAAGAATTTTGCAAAGAATTTTGCATCTCCTTTGAGGGCAAATTATCAAGAAAACTTACTACATGTATATCTTGCTTTTCAGACATGACTCAAACTCTATAGGAACAGGAAGTACAAATTATTATCTGTGTATTTTGTAAGTTTGTTAAATTGAAAATGACTCAAATGAAGCTGTTTAGCAGATTATATGTTGCATCATGTGCCCTCTCCAAGGTAGCAGACTTGTGAATTTCACATCTGTTCCATTTATAATATGTTAGAATAGGGATACATGAATTGTTCCTGGCAGTTGCTTGGAGAGGTGTGGAAATTCACAACATCACTCCAGCCTGCATGTTGAAAGTTCCTGCAAGTTACAGTAGCAAGATGAATGATCTACAAAAGAAAGTCTATCTTTCTTGGCTCTTTCCCCTTCTAGTGCTTCCTCACAGCTCCCCCTTGTCTGAAACTTAACCATATCAAAGATATTTCAAGCAAGCTGCCTGTCCAGGAGTACACATTGCTACACTAGACAAACACATATGGAGAGACAGGAAAATAGACAAATACATATGGAGAGACAGGAAAATATGCTTAACAGCAGGACTTTCAGCGGGTTGGAAAGTTTTTGACTCGTCCATCATAACACTTCCCACATTTGGGTTTAAAAATCAGAAAATTTCACCAGTAAGGATATCTGATAAGAACCTACAGTATTTAAGTTTCTACCATGTCAAAGGACTGGTTCTTGTTTTAGCTTGGGGATTTCAATGTTCACACTGCTCCCCTGCAAAAACATTTTTCTACAGAAGTTTGGTAGTAGCAAACACTCTGAGTTATACAATAGTGATACATGACTCACCTTTGTGTAATGTTAAGTTAATGGTGTTTGAAATGAAGTGTGTGCAGGGGGGAGGGAATTGTACCAGGAAGAGGAATTAGCCATGCTGCTTCGGTCACCTCTAGTGCTGGTATGTGGCACTTCCCAGGCTTCAGGCTGCAAAAGGAAGGGAGCTGTCAGCTGAAAAGTCCTTATCTAATGGCTGATCCAGTCAGTTGAAAAGATGTGAAAATGAATGGTTTCACTTAGGAGGCAGATAGGGGACATTTGTGGAGAAAATACCTCCACTTTGTGCTTCAACAAAATTTTCTCAGAACTAAAGAATGTCTCAGAACCGCACATCATGCAGGTGTTGATTTATACATCTCTAAAGAATGTCTGCTCTGGACTCTTACAAGACTCTTTTTTTCATACATGAAAGCAGAAGATTCCAATTGTTAACCCCAACTAGAGTAGACTCGACAAGATTTATGTACGCTTTGGCGTACAGTTCAATAATTGGTTCGGTGGGCCTCCTCTATATGGAACTAGCAACTGGATTTAGGTGATGGAAGTGGGGTGCTTTACCTTGAGTTGGAAACATTGCTCTATCAAGTGCCAGGTTTATGTGGGCTTCAGTGCAGTAGAATAGTGAGTTTCCAAGGTCTTGGCCCTTCTTTTCATAAACATTATCCACAAAAGGACAGTTTGTTCCAGGGTTCATTCTCTTTCTTTGTCATCCTACCTGGACAAGCAGCTCACTTTAGAAAATACTCAAGGAAGAAACGCAACTCAGAAAGACATACTGCAGTTCTGAGCTTTATGTGCCTCAGCCTAAATTTATGAAGAGAGCTATAATTTTGAAATTTACTTACAAGCTCAAGGAGTGTTGGGATGTATTCAAGAGTGGCAAGGCTTATTTGCCTGTAATCTCAGGAGCTTGAGGCCTTTGTGCATCTAAAATTGTTCACAAGTCACTTATGGGAGTGAACGGAGAGACACACAAGCAGGAACAGCTAACTCTTGCTGTCACAGTGACAACATATGGTACCAGGTTCATAGAAAAGAACTGCAGTGCTGGACATCTCCTTTTCCTCTTTATCCATTATCATCAAGCAGACAGTACATTTTTTGTTGGAATCATAGAGTTAGAAGAGAGCCCAGGGGCCAGCCAGTCCAACCCCCTGCTATGCGGGAACACCAAAGCATTCCTGAGAGATGGCCATCCAGCCTTCTGCTTAAACACCTCCAAAGAAGGAGACTCCACCACATTCTGAGGCAGCGTATTCCACTGCCAGACAGCTCTGACTGTCAGGAAGTTCTTCCTGGGGTTCAGGTGGAATCTCCTTTTCTGCAGCTTGAACCCATTGCTCCTTGTCCTAGTCTCTGGAGCAGCGGAAAACAAGCCCGCTCCCTCCTCGACATGACATCTCTTCAAATATTTAAACATGGCTATCATGTCCCCTCTTAACCTTCTCTTCTGCAGACTAAACATACCCAGCTCCCTAAGCTGATCCTCATAGGGCATGGCTTCCAGATCCTTCACTATTTTGGTTGCCCTCCTCTGGACATGTTCCAGCTTGTCGATCTCCTTCTTGAACTGAGGTGCCAATAATTAGACACAGTATTCAAAATGAGGCCTAACCAATGCAGAATAGAGTAGTACCATTACCTCCCTTGGTCTAGACACCATACTCCTACTAATGCAACCAAGAATCTCATTGGCTTTCTTGGCTGCTGCATCACACTTCTGACTCATGTTCAGCCGGTGATCTACCAACACTCCTAGATCCCTTTCAGATGTACTATTGTCCAGCCATGTGTACGCCCATCCTATATTTGTGCATTCCATTTTTTCTGCCTAAGTGTAGGACCTTACATTTCTCTCTGCTGAAATTCATTTTGGTAGCTTTGGCCCAGCTCTGCAATCTGTCAAGGTCATTTTGAAATTTGATCCTGTCCTCTGGGGTATTAGCAACCCCTCCTGATTTGGTGTCATCTGCAAATTTGATCAGCGTGCCCTCCACTCCTTCATCCAAGTCATTGATGAAGATGTTGAATAGCACTGGGCCCAGGACAGAACCCTGTGGCACCCCACTAGTCATGTCTCTCCAGGATAAAAAGCAGTCATTGGTGAGTACACTTTGGGTTTGGTCAGTCAACCAATTAGAAATCCATCTAACTGTAGCCCTGCCCTGCCCAGCCCACATTTTAAAAGCTTCTTTGCAAGATTGTCATGGGGAACTTTGTCAAAGGCCTTACTGAAATCAAGGTATGCAATGCATGAAATGGAATTAGCTCCTAAGGAAATGGATCATAGTCTTGTAAGGTGAATCAACAACCAGTTCACTTCTCCCCTTCTCCCCCACTCTTTTAAAAACTTTTTCTTGGGAAGGAGGTTCCGCTGTTGATGTTGTATCCCTTGAAGTCATTTCTGACTTACGGTGACCCTAGAGCCAAGCTACCTCAGGGTTTTCTTGGCAAGATTTCTTGGGGGTGGGGGTGGTCACCTTTGACTTTCCCCGAGGCTGAGGGACTGTGACTTGGCCAAGGTCATCCAGTGCATTTCCATAGCTGAGAGGGGATTTGAACCCTGGCCTCTGGAGCCGTAGACTCATGCTCAAACCACTACCTCATCCAGGCTCTCAGGGACAGAAGTACCAAGTAAGAATGGTGGCGATGAAGACGTTATGAGCTTTTGCGGTTAAAAACAAGGGAGGAAGAGAGGGAGACAGAGAGAGAGATGAAAGGAAAGGAAAGGAAAGGAAGGAAGGAAGGAAGGAAGAAAGAAAGAGAAAGAAGGACTGGAATCTTCCACATGAAACGCACAGGCGTTGCTTTTGCACTAGTGCCTTTGCCACAAAACAACGAATTGTACCAGGGCGGGGAGGGTTTCTAAAGCAGAAACGATCCTTGCAGAATTTTCTCGTCGCAACGCTAAAGGCAGAAACGCTCCTGCCGGGTGCAGTCTTGCTGACCACTTTAGCTTTGATTTCTGCTTCCCCTTTTTCCGCGAGAGGAGCGCTCTCTCTCCCAAGTGTGTGTCCGGGAGGAGACGCTCGAACCCCCCCTCTGCCTATCGGCCAAAGCACGCGGGGCGCGTAATGCTGATGCAGGAAGGCTTGAGAAAGAGAAAGGACTCAAAGCTTCCGACGTTCACTCGCGGTCAGCCCCGCTGTTTGAGCTCTGTTTGCTAGCATCGGCGGCCCTCCCGTCTCCTCGACGCGCTCCCCTCCCTACGGCCGCCCCGGGCTTAGCTAAAAGCTGAAAGGCGCGGGGCGAGGAGGAGGAGGAGGGCATGGGGACCGTTCAGGGGAGGCCGGGGAGGGGGGCATCGGGCCTTCGGTCCAGCTGGAGGCATCGGAGACCACCAGCGAGGCTCTCCTCGGGCCCAGACTCCGGGGCGAGCGGCGCTGGAGACGAAGGGAGACGCGCAGAAGCGACGACGCTCCAGGGGGTGTGTACGCAGTGGAGGGACCCACAGGGAGTGAGACTTCCGAAGCGGGTCCGGAAGCTCGGGGAGGCTTGTCCGCGTCGAGGCTCCCGGCACCTGTCGGGGGGAGTTATGCTGTCTGTGCCTTTGAGACGGGTGGAAATCGGGTGGCCAGAGGTCCCTGGACGGCAGCTCCCAACCGCCCCCAGCTGGCCGTGGCGCGATTCCCAGCGGCTTTACGGTGGGAAACTCCCTTGGGAGGCACAGCGGGGAGTAGCGCTGCCTGCCAGGGTCTCCTCGGGGCTTCAGAGCGAGGGTTTTCCGCTCTTGGGCCGTCTCCGCCCTACGCTGTTATAACGCTATCATTCCACGTTCAACATCCTGTTCCAGCATCCTGTTGAAAGTAGAATAATTCTCTGGCCGAGCCTTCTGAATGCCCCTCCCTCAGTCGCAAACCCCAGGATTCCGTAGGATATTGAAAGTGGAATAAGAGCGCTATAACAGTGTAGTGCGGAAATGGCCTGAGCTGGAGATGCCCGGGGCTGCAGTCCGCTTCTTCAGATATGTCTGAAGTCCTTGAAAGCTTATAGAGGCCCAAACTGTCTTTTAGTTCTGTCGAGAGGAAACTCATTGAATCCGTTAGATTGATCTATGTGTCGGCACTAAACAACTGGGTGCCAGACAAACTTTATTCACCTTTAGGATGACAAGATTTTTTGTGAGTTTTTCTGCAACAGATTAACATGGTTACACTTCTGGACATGTACATTAGTTTTTTGCCACCCTCTCACTTTTTAATCTGATGTTAGGATATTCTTTTAAAAGCTTATGTATTTAATATTTATATTTAAATATAGCATTTTTATATGTGTGTGTGTGTGTGTGTGTGTGTGTAAATAAAAGTTGCCTTGCAAGCTGTCCTGGAGTCAAGAGGTGATTCGTAAATGAAACTATAACTAAATGTATAGTTTATGTTTGTATGTTTTGTATTACATTTTACAGACCTTCACCATGGAGCAACTGGCTAATGCGAATACTCATTTTGCCCTTGATCTCTTCCAAAAGTTGAGTGAAGCCAATTCAACAGGCAACATCTTCTTTTCCCCACTGAGTATAACCTCTGCACTCGCCATGGTCTATTTAGGGGCCAGAGGTGACACAGCAACACAGCTCTCAAAGGTCAGCAAATCTTTGCTCATTTTATGTTGCAACTATTATGTTGAGATTTGGCGCTTTTGTTTTAAAGCATGTCGATATCTATTTAAATTGTCCCACGAAGTAGGAGAAGCTGTTATTTGAGTTTTATTGCCTTTGAGGTGAAAAATCTCTTCATAGCAGTTTATAGCCCTGGCTTTCATGGAGATTGATTTTGCTATTATTATATCGTGATAGTGCTTTACTAATACAATAAAGCTATTGCCCTTCCTTCCATGGCTTAGATTTTGCCGAGAAATTTTCCAATATGTGTGTCATCACACTAAATGAACAGCCCAGCCCATGTGAAACAAGCAGTTTTTAATCAAAAAGTGACTGGGGAGCAAAGAAAGAACCCTGTCCTCATCGTGTGCTGTATTCAAGTTAAGAATTAGCTCTTCCTTCATGTGCGTGTGTGTGTGCGTGCGTGTGTGTGTGTATAGGTTGTTATGTGCGTTCAAATCATTTCTGAATTATGTAACCTTATGCTGTATCTATCATGGGATTTTCCTGGCAAGATTTGTTCAGAGGAGCTTTGCTCTTGACTTCCTTTGAGGTGGAGAGAGTGTGACTTGCCCAAGGTCACCCAGTGATTTCCATGCAGGTTCACCTTTTTGTCTCTGGCAAGCCAGTTTGCATACTGTATGCTTGCACATGTGTGTGTTTCCTTTATGGGATCAGATAGTTTCTAAAAAGTCGTTGTGTATCTCCTGGATAAATCTGTTTCATTAAATAGTCACAGTAGTTACAGGTTATTTAACAACTTTTTCCTCAATGCAGACATTTCACTTTGATGCTGTTGAAGACCTTCATTTAAAATTCCAGGCACTCAATACTACGATAAACCGGAGTGATGCACCTTATATACTGAAACTTGCTAATAGGTTGTATGGAGAAAAAACCTACACCTTTTTGCAAGTAAGTTGACTAAGACCATGTAAAAAAATGTCAAAAACTTGTCTAGTGGTTATGATCGTTTCTTTATTACTATAGAACAGCAGTGGGAGTCATGTAGCTTCTTGAGCCAGAAGCCTGCAGGGGCTTTTCTGCAGCCTCTCAATCTTCCCTTGACTGTCTGGAAATTCCCCAGCCCACCAAATTTATTTTTAATCAGTGAGGAGAAAAATGTGTCACCAAACAGTATTTTGCTGCTTCCGGAAGCTTCTTGGCTTAGCTTACAACAGCTCCCTGCTCCCAGTTCCTTATAAATGCAAAAACAGCACAAGTGTTATTTGGCCAAAATTGCTGTGCCATCTTACAGCTGACAGTGGGAGTGAAAACAGGCCCCTGCCCTTTTCGCATCTGCACCTCGCCTTCCCTGGGAGAAATATGATTTCTTAATGAATGTAGTGATACTCAAGGACATAGTTCTTTTTTGCCTGAAGTGAATCTTGAATAGTGTTTTCCCACTGAATAATTATTGGGCCACGATAAAGCTGAGTATTCTTTATGACAAATTTTTTATGAGAGAACATTGGACAGATTATCTGTAACTAAACTAAGTATCTTTTCTCATTGGCCCCATGTTTCGCTAAAGAAGCAGGTCTTCTATCATCAGTACAATGCTGGAATTCTAACGTTATCTTTTGCTCTTCGTTTCTGCTCCCACGCTTATAGCGACCATTCCTGCATTAGCGTTCATGCACTGGGGCAGGTTTGGATGTTTGCCTTTAATCTCCCACCCCCCACCCCCCCATACACATATTCCCTCCCTGACCCCTCGTCCCTATTTGGCTGTTTCCTGGGAGGTTGCTCTCACTTTTCAAAGCCTTTGTTGTTGGTGCATTCCTTCAAGTTGTTTCTGACTTCTGATGACCCTTTAATGAATGTATCATGGGGTTTTCTTGGCAAGGTTTGTGGAAAGGGGCTTTGCCTTTGCCTTCGTTGGAGGCTGAGCTTGTGTGACATCCTGAAGGTCACCCGGTGGGTTTCCATTGCTGAGCAGGAATTGAAACACTGGTCTCCACCAGACTGTGCTTGTTCCTTCAGTGCCCTAATTTTCCAGTTGTCTTGATTTTTAAAATCCACTGCCACAACAGTTCAGTGTGGCATTTCTTGAACACATTCCAGTGGGATCCCTTGCCTCTAAACTGCCCTTGTTGTTCTACAGTGGAGTCAAAATCAGGGATACAGTGGCAACCCCAAAGAAGACATCCCCCATAGGAACCCTGTCCTTCCGCCTCCCCTAATAGTGAGAATGGAGGCAGGACAAAGCTTGGTAAACCATGCCTGCTACATGCCAGAAATGTGACACCTGCTCCCCAGATTGGGATAATGGTGAAACAGACCTTTCATACCAATCAAAAACAACAAAACCCAAGAATGATATCATGACCTAGTCTGAGAAGTGGATCATTTATAGTGGAAAAAAAAAACTGGGATTGCACCAGGAGGAGAACAAAACAGCAGCAACTTCATGGGAGAAGGACTCTTGTTTGCTGATACAAGCCCACTTACGTTATCTATAAACGCCTTGTGTGAAAATGACCAAAGGCAAGCAAATGTGATTACTGTGCTTAGCTTGGGACAGGAAGATTAATTAGAGGAATAGTTCAGAGGTGTGTGAGAACCTGACTTCTTTCTTTGTTAAATTTACATTGATACTCATATTCTATGATTTCTTTAGGATTTCTTGACTAGCACTCAGAAGCTCTATGGTGCAGAATTATCCACCGTAGACTTCCTAAATGCTGCAAAATGTGTACGAAAGCAAATTAACAAGTGGGTTGAAGGACAGACTGAAGGTGAGAGAGAAAACACTTCTTTCATTTGTCTTACTATAAAAGTACTGATAGTAGAGGCAGAATGGGTGTTATCTTCCCACCACCAGAGAAAGCTCTAGTTAAATCCATTGGTCTGCTTCTCCAGCTTCTGTGGGATTTATCTGATTCCTCTCAAATTAATTCAGCTAAATAGTCTTCAAAACAAGCATGGCAACCAGTATCATTCTTCTTTCCCTTTTGAGAAAGATTTTGCATCCCATTGCCTGTTGGTCTCATTAAACCATGTATGTTTGGTTTCTGTTGCAGGCAGCAAGTTAATAAGAGATAAAATGACAACATAATTTTGCTTCTATTGTGTAAGAATTTTGTTCTCTGTGAGATTCTCAGGGAAGAGGGACAGCTTGATAAATACAACTAAGGATGTAGTCGCCTGGGAGTGACTTCTGAGTAACAAAGAAAGTAATCCACATTTCCAGGAGCAGGCTGACTGTGGTTGGAAACAACATTTTGAACTATTTTTTTTCCCAGTCAGGCAATTCTTACCAAACTCCTCTCTTGGAATGATAGTGAACTTGGATGCTGAGCTAGGGAGGGCGGGCAGGTAAAGCAAAGCCACTGGAAAGTATCAGTGTGGGAGGCCCAAGGTTTTCATAAAAAGAAAAGAAATCCTTAGAGGAGAAAACCTGAAGTCATAAAATAGCGGGGCACAAAACAGCCCAGGGAGAACTGATGCTGGCTGGCCATGAGGTTTTGAGGGCCTGTTGTGGTGCTGTGCAGAAGGGAGTTGGGAGTATTTTGTAAAACGAGATGGCTGGCGATTTGGAGAACTCAACAGGAGCTTTCAAACTGCAACACTTTCTTGTAGGCTCTGTTAATCCTGCTGGTCAAGAACTCAACAAAGGGGGGGAATCTAAGCACTTTTTTTACAGTGGGAAAAGTTGATACAAGGTTAACATCTCTATTTCCAGTCTTGGTGGTTGTACATAATCTGTATAGATTTCTTGACAGCTGCTAAAGCCGCATATCCCCTATTGGCACCAAGAGTACTTCCAGAGCTGTCTCTCTACTAATATTTGTTTTAGTCGTTGTCGTGTGCATTCAAATCACTTCCTAAGATAACCTTATCACAGGAGTTCTTGGCAAGAAAAAAATCTTTTTTTCTTTTTTCACGATTTTCTTGTACCCTGGCTTTTATACAGCTATTTAGCTCTGTACCATTTCCTTGTAGGTAAAATTCCTAAGTTGTTACCTGAAGGCTCAGTAAATCTACTGACCAAGCTGGTTCTGGTGAACGCGATCTACTTTAAAGGAAGCTGGGAAAAGAAGTTTGAAGAGGAAAATACCACAGATATGCCTTTTAGGCTGAATAAGGTAACTGAAGGGAATTTCATGTACTTCTCTTTCCTATAGTGGCAACTACAGTAAACTATTGACAGCTTTACTGGAGTGTAAGGCACTTCCTGTGAGCCAAATGCGACTATAAACTTCTCTAGAAGACCACCTGGAGTGAGGCTACCTTTACCAGAAACACTGCTTGTCATCCCCACCCCCTCTAAAAACTTTTTTGAATTGCAGAAAATCAGCTGAAAGTGCAAACCAGAAGTAACTGTCAACTAAGTCCAGGTAAAGGAGAAAAGTTTAAAATGTCAGATGCCAATGATTAGAGGTCCCAGTATGCAGCTGGATCAAGCTTTATCAAGGACACCTTTCCCCATTAAGCTGAAACAAACATTTTAGTTTTGAAATATTTTCCCAGATTTGGGGGCTTTGATTTCTAAGTCACAAAACGGAAACATTGAGTATGCCATTAACTGGATGTGCTGTTAAAGTTTACGATCCTGTGCGCACCAATTTGGAAGTAAGACCCAGTAAACTCAGTGACAATTCCATGTTAGTAAGACTCATATGTAATGCTGCAAAGCACAGCATCAGTGTTAACACAGTTTTGTAAAAATCTTCTTCCTCTGGAATTGTTACCAGTGGGAGAGGGTTATTCTTTTTTCAAAGATGAATGAGAGTGGACAAACAACAAGAGGATTTGTGGAACTTACGCAGAACAGCATTTAACATGAATAGTAAATAGATTATATTAAATAATAGTAATAATTTAGAAAGTGTTTGAGTAGACATTGTTTGAAATTGTAACAAAAAGCCTATATTTAAGATTTCAAAGAAAATATAAATGAGGGTTAAGTAACAATCCAGAATTAGAAGAGTGGAAAGTCAACAATATGTATGTTTGTAAAAATTCTTCTCCTTTCTCGTTTTAAAGTAAGAGTAGAGCACGTTGTAGCACAGAGAATAGTTTTAGTATGAATTGTTTTAACATGTGTTGTTTGTTTCTTTTCCTTTCATTTGTAGTTGTTTAACATACAGTGTTCTGTTTTATTGCATTTAAAATATGTAGTAAAAAAAGATTAAAATTTACTATTTATAAACATAAGTTTTTCCTCACATCCTAATTCTATATGCTGTATAATATTCTTATATATTGTATAATATTGTATATGTATATTGTATAAGAATATTGTATAATATTCTTGATACCATCCAGAAGGAAAATAAGAATGTGAAGATGATGTTCATGACAAAGAAACTTCCTCTTGGTTATATCGATGAATGCAAATGTCAAGTGCTGGAACTACCTTATGAGGGGAAAGAACTTAGCATGATCATCCTGCTGCCTGATGATATTGAGGATGATTCCACTGGCCTGGAGCAGGTGATTCTATTATTTTCCCTTTCTATTTCCTAAATACAACCAGGCTGTGGATACAAAGATGCACTTTTCAGGTTACAAAGCATCAGCTCAAAGGATCACTTACATGCACAGATCTGCAAGAGGGTTCATGAACAAGAGATGAAGCAGTCTTGTGCTATGATGTATCATTCACAAAAATGCTGCTCCTCTGAATCAAAGATTGCATTTTTCTGGAGGCAGGGGCAGAATGAAGAGTAAACTCTCTTCACCAGAGAAAGCTCTAGTTAAACCCACTGGTCTCCTTCTTTGATTTCTCTACCAATTATTCAATATTTGTCAACTTAACTCAAAGAAAGGATCTTGAAAACAAAAAAAGTCCCTTTGAAGTCAGAGAGGAAGCATTGGTGGGATGAATGCTTTCCATTCTGCACTTGCGAAAGAATTCACTACATTTTCAGAGTTTCTCTCAGAACCACAGATTAAGCAGGAGTAGAACTATCCTTCTTGAATTATTTCTGCATGACATTTTATATTTTAAAAACTTTGATATGATTCTGGAGTCTTACGAGATCATTCCTCATAGTGGGAGATGTCATAGGCAGCAATGTAATTGCCTTACCTTCATAGCTCAGAAGAGTTACTTTTTGGCAGCTCCCAGAATCTCCCAGCCAGCATTGTAATTGAACTTTTCTGAAGTTTTACTTAGTCTGAGCCAGATCTTTACTCTGTTTTGCTGCCAGAGTATTATCAACTTCAGCAGGTAGTGGTCTTGGTAGAAAGAAGCGTTTCCCATCCCTGTCAGCCCATATATGTAGGAAACAGTTGATTTTGGCTTTTGCTTAACACATGTCTGCATTATGAATCTGATGGAAGTACTGTGCCACAACTAGAATGAATTAAATATGTCCCTTTCATCATTATTGTAGCTGGAGAGGCAGCTCACCTCAAGAAAGCTCCAGAAGTGGATGCAGCCAGAAAAGATGTACTCCCACAATGAAGTTTGTGTGCGTCTGCCTAAATTTAAGCTGGAGGAGAGCTATGATCTTCAGTCATATTTGGTGGCACTGGGATCGCAAGATGTATTTGATGCTGGCAAGGCAAATTTGTCTGGAATGTCAGAGGCCCAGGACTTCCACGTGTCCAAAATAGTTCACCAGTCATTTGTGGAAGTGAATGAAGAGGGCACAGAAGCAGCAGCAGCAACAACAACACTAATGGTTGTGATGGCATGTAGCACGCCCATGGAAAAGTATTTTACTGCTGACCATCCCTTCCTCTTCTTTATACGTCATAACCCAACAAATAGTATGCTTTTCTTTGGGAGATGTACTTCTCCATAAAAATAAAATACATTAAATAAACACCCAATGTCCTAATCTTTTTAAAAATTTTTATTAATAAAGTTCTTTTAAAAAATTACATAAACACTTTGCCAAATATAACATATAACATAGTGTGATATATAACTTAAATATATAATATATATTTATATATATTATATATTTATATTTATAATGTATATAAAATAAAATTTATATATAAAATATATAAATATAATAAGAATATACAATAAACAAGAAAAGAGAAAAAAAGAAAAAAATTGACTTGTGTTATGGCATTAATCCATGAGGACCTTACTAAAAAATGAACACAATAGAGAGTATAGAAAATATAAAACAAGAAGAAAATAGAAGAAAGGTAAAAGAGGAGAAAGGGCAATAGAGGAAAAGAAAGAAGAGAAAGGAGAGGGAGAGAGAGAAAAGAAAAAAGATAGAGGAAAGAAAGAAAAAAAAGGAAGTAAAGTAGAAAAGAAAAAGGGAAAAAAAAGAGAAAGAAAAGATACCAACTTCCCCATGCGGTGGCTTAGTAGGTTGAATAATTCAGGTAGAGAATCAGCCTCCTTTAAACAGAGGAGGAAAGAACAGAAAAAAATCATGGGGTGGGGGGGAATTTTCCCCTTTTTTTTTTAAGAAAAAAAAGTTTATGCTATTAATATTGGAGATGTTTATCACATTAACATCTACATATACATTTTCTCCTTTTATTTTCCTCTGAATCAACCTCCACAGTGATAGTCATGATCGGTAGGAAGGTATCTTCTCTTTCCTCATCTAGTTAATCTGGATTTAGTTGATACGTTACAAGTTATGTCTATGGTATCAGCAGAACCTCAATTAAAGTTCTACTTCCAATGTCCTAGTTTACAGAGTTGCTCCCATCAAAATAAGTGTAATTTCTCTCCTGCTTTGAGAAAGGGTGCAGAGGGCAAGAATGGTTTCCATGGCAGAAAGTTTTTCAGAAGCTAGCATCAAAGCCCCTGCTGTATTATCATGAATTTAAATCTTTGCCAATTTATGGAACACTTTCTTCCTTGGAAAACCAATTGGGTGTTTACTACTTTAATAAAGATAGCTTCTTGAAGAACAGTTATTCAGTCTTCTTCTTTTTTTTTAACATGGTGTAATGAGGGTTTTCATTTTTTTTCTTCTTCCAGCTTTTCTTCTTCTTTCTTTGGTAACTCATGGATCAGAGTCAAATTAGGCAGGATAGATCTAAGATGGGTGGGGGAGGACTGTGCAGTTTCAGATGGGATCTGTGTAGCACCAGCAATGGGATGTTAAGTATAATTGTGTTAATGAGGAAATTTCCCTTCTAAAGTAATAGAGCCCTCTCAGGATGAGTCTTTAGCAACATCAGTTCAAGTGCTTCTAGGACATAATGGACAGAGGGGAAATAACTACTGTGGTACAAACTGGAAGTGAAGAAAAGCTTGCACCACACATGTTCAAGTATCAAGGTGTCACTCGAGAGCAACAGAGGTGAAAATAGTTAGTTAGGGTTTCGTGCAGTACCGTTCCCTTTCTGTTGTCTGCTCTGTTCCTTTCTTATTTCATAGACTGGTAATCTCAGACTTTACTTCACCTCCTTCTGTGACACTTCCTCTCTCTTTATGTGTGTATGTCATGTACTTAGAGCAGGGGTGGGAATCATGCATGGGTGGTACTCACACAGCTCCAAACATTCTTCACCATTGACATTGTTGGTTAGGGTTGCTGGGACATACGGTCCAACAACACCTGGACAACTGTGTGATTCCTTCTCTTGAGCTAGAGGAACGTACATTTTATAAAACATCATCTTCACTGAGCACAGCCTTGAGTGATGATTTAAAAAAAAAACATTTCCGTATTTGCCATGTTAACATGGTGCTTGATCAGGACCAGCATTTAAACATAAATCCAAAGTTAATCAGGATGAGACAAACTAACTTGTGCCGAAGATGTGTTGATAAATTATTGATGCAGCAGTGTTTTACAGTGAAGAAAATTCACTATTTTATCTAGTGTGGAGGACCCTGGCCCATTCCAAATATATCCTTGGAAACTGCCATATCTCCAGGTTGATGGGGATTTCCAAGTCCTGCAAGGTGCCAGGAGAATCACAGCTGGGCGTTCTCTGTGTTTGCCTTAATGGCTAACAAAAAAAGCTCATAGCAGCTGCATAGTTGGCAGTAAGGGAAGGGGCCAAAGCACAGTTTATTAGTCACACAAACAAGAGTAGCTAATTAATAAGTTTTATTTCTAATTAATTTAGTTGTATCCTGTCTTTCTGTATTGGACCCAATGCAGTTCACAGTGGATTAAGACATAACATGACTAAAGAGCAACCATAAGAGTGTGTGTGTGTGTGTGTGTGTGTGTGTGTGTACACATATATATACGTATACACAAACACACAAATCTTCTGGTGTTTTCATAAAGTTGAGTTTCTCCAGACCAACATGGTAGAATTTCTGGCTGGAACATATAGATGACTCAAATACAAAACAAAGATGTTTCTTTACTGCCACGGGTAATAATTTCTGTATTATACTAAAACTATGCTCTTACTTTTGTCACAGAGAAAGAAAAGCAAAGCAAGGGGAAAATTAAAGATTTTATTTGATTATACAGCTGATGAAAGCACCTGGGGAATGTATTATTTTATTACTTCAAAAGATTCTTAATGAAGTTCAGGTTAATACAATGCTCAACATATTCCAGGAAGTTGATTCATGATATCAGTGTCAGATGAAACAAATTTTTCTGGATCTAACCAAGTATAACTTCTGCTTAAAATTATCCATTGCAACTATTACATCAAATGTTGGATGTATATGTGAAGGATACATGACATTGGTGGGGAGGGCAGGGGGAGTGTTACAATACAATCCATGGTGGGAAAGGGTAGAAGTCTATGCCACTCACTGGGCAGTAGGAAAATCTTGAGAATGAATTTGAATAATGTTTTACACAAGAGCTACTATGAGGATTTTGGACTGGATTCATTTCTGCTAGTGAATGTGCCTTCTAGGGATGCAAGTCTTTATTAATTTTGGAAGCAATGAGTAATTTTAGCAATTTTCTTCTCTCTTTGAGATAGTCTATTCACAGCATAGGACTTACTCTGCCCCACCCAAAAATGCATGTGATATTTTTGTGCATAAAACAACATTATCTGTGCAGGAAACAGCATTTTCAGCACACAAAACATTTCTGTCCAGAAAATGCTGTGTTATGCACAAAAATACCAAATTTAAATTTTGCATAGTGTAAGTGCTACCCTGTGAAGACTATGTTCAGTTCAAACTCGTCCTCGTCAAAGTTTCCCAACACTGAAGAAACATGTTTTTCCACCATTTTTCAAATATTTTCCAATATTCTTTGCATCACAGTGCCTTTAAATCGCTTGTTGACTCATGGCAACCCCAGGAATTACTTAGAGTTTTCCTAGGTGAGAGACACAAGAGATTTTCCATTGCCTTCTTCTGAGTACAGACTATAACCTCTAGTATCCCTGTGAGTCTTCCTTCTAAGTACTAACCAGGCCTGACCCTGCATAGCTTTTGAGAGCAGATGGGAGCTGTTGCCTTCAGGGTGTTTAGGAAAAAAATTTCCTCTGCGAAGTCATGAACAAATCTTCTCTGAGCAAAGAAAGCTTCCACCTTGCAGGACACATTTGGCTCCAAAACAAAGTTGTACTTCATTTTGGGTCATCACTTCCACTGATAAACCAGAAACTCACTTCTTCAATGATGGCAATCTTGAAATAAGGAACTCCATATACACATTATCAGACATTTTCATTTATTTGTCCTTTGGCCAACCAAAAGAACTCACCTTACTCTACTATTTTGTTTTTTTGACAAGCACAACTCCCATACTTCAGTTTTTCAATGTAAGATATTTTTTAAAAGACATTCTACTATAATTCAGACCACTGGCCAAGTTAAACTTTTACTATCTACTCAAGGTGCCAGTGCTGCAGCCTGGAATATGTTCAAATGTGCAAAGCACAAGCTTTAGCGTATCTGCAGCCCCTTCATTCATTCCCGTTTTCTAAGACTCTAAAGAATTTATGAGGAAATGAACATAGTTCACAGATTCAGCTGATTAATTTGCTGCGTCCCAGACTTCATAATAAATAATAGCAGTAATTATAATGAACAACAACAATTTGTTTGTCTTGTAGAACAGTGGAACAGAGTACAAAACTGCTACATAAAGAATCTTACACTGCTCTGATTTTCTTGGAGAAAACTGAGCGCTCTTTCTCACTAATGCAAAGAAACAAGAGTAATTGTTGTGTCCCAGACAGAACTGGCAATTAATCATGAACAGCAGCATAGTTTTTACACACACAGCAAGAGCCAGAGAACGTCCTAAACAGAGCTGATGCAAACAAATCCAAAGGGCGAGTCCAATTCATAGTCAAAACAGGAAGAATTTCCAGGTAGTCCAGATGCAAGAGAACAACATAGGGTTTCACAACCAAAGAGAGCAATTGCTGACCCTCGAAGGAAGGCCAGCTGAAACGCTTTTATCTATTGATGCTTTAGCCACAAGTGTTCCTTCATTAGGGCTCGCTTGCTACTTAAATGCGCTGAGCGGCACAGCCACTCCCTCTGCCAGTGTCTCTCTTGCAGGTAAGTGTTTCTGTTATTTCATCCTCTATTTGTTCCCCTTGCTCAGGCTCTTGTTGTTGTCTATTATCTTGTTCTTCTCCACAAGCTTCTCGGGAAGCTCCTGCCTCTTGGGAAGCTTCTGCCTCAGACTCGCAATCCTCCTCCTCGCTGTCAGGGTCTCCGAAGCAGGGCATGACAGTAATCACAGCAAATATTGACATCTGGTGCTGCTTGCCTCCATTTGACCATTCACGTGCACGTTGGAAAAGGCAGCAGGATTGCACAGAAGAAGAATTTTGGAAGCTCTGTGGTGTGGTAAGCAATTGGCCAATAGGCATGTCGTTGTCGTCATTGTCGTCGTCGTCGTCGTCGTCCTCCTCCTCCTCCTCCTCCTCCTCCTCCTCCTCCTCCTCCTCCTCCAGCAGCCTAAAACTCTTATTGTACTAGTGTGAAGTGCCTGTGCTCACTCTATCATCCAGCAAGGATAAGGAAGAATCGCTGCTGGTGCTGGGAATTACCATCAGATCCTCCAGGAGAACAAGTGTTCTGTTGTTGTTGGCTTTTGTTCTGTTCTGTTTTGTTTTGTCTTAGAAAAACCCTGAGAACTAAAGAGACACACAAGCTGTTAACATTTACTTTGTCTGGAGACTTCCTTGATTAGATTTATTTTACATCAAGTAGAACCTGTGAAAAACCACAAACTGGGATTGGCACAGAAGACTGATTGATGGGAGAAGGAAAAGATGTGTTCTTCTGAGAGAAGATGATCAAGTAGACAGTATTATTCTTATTAGTAGCAGCAGCAGCAGCCACTCAAAAAGCAAGCAGTAGTATCCTGTTTCCCTTCTCCACCATGCCAAATTGGGACTTAATGTGGCTTATAGTCTAAAAGAGCAATACAGTTAAAAACACACCCACTCTTTGCTCCAATCCCACCCCTGATCCATGCAACATACACAGACAGCAGGCTGAGAAAGTGAGGCTTGTTCTTGCTTTTTATTTCTGGAATGATCTTCAATTTTCACAAAGGAAAACGGGCCAAAGGTTGACAAGAGTGAGGAGCAAGGAGGAAGTGGCAATGGTTGGAAGGAGGAAATCCAAGCTCCAAGCAGACTGTCTTTGTACTGCCTGGTTGCAGCAGCAGAAAAGAAGGAGACTAGGGCCATTTGTGCACTAGAATGTTATAGCGCTATTATTCCACTTTCAACATCCTATGGAATTCTGGGGTTTGCAGTGTAGGGAGGGGCCGGCTGGCACCTCCTGAAACTGCAAACCTTAAGATTCCACAGGATGTTGAAAGTGGAATAATAGCGCTATAACACTCTAGTGCGCAAATGGCTTAGGTTCCACATGCTTATAGATGGACCAAATTTTATTCTTTTTAAAAGGCCCTGGTTTTTATTCAGTAACATTCCAGGATGTAAGGAAAAGCCACAATTCTTTTAAAAAAGGACTAAAAATCAGTGATGTAGACTCGAGTCGGTAGACTCGGACTCAAGTTGGACTTAAGTCACTTCAGTGACTCAACTCGGACTCGATTCAGCAATACATGATGCACTAACTTGACTCAACTCAAGACTTGTATATTTTTAATGACTGACTTGCTGCCCTTGGTTCAGTAACATAACACATTCATCCAGAAACCGTATGATTTTGAATAACACCTCTATCTCTTTTTGCCCACTGGTCACATGGCAATATGTCTCAAGCCCAAAGTGTGGGCGCATTTCTCAGAGGGGAATAGCAAATGGGTTAGGCAATGGGCTTGAGGCAGGCTTTAGGTCTCCTCAGCAGTCTGTCCCTGCTGCTTATTTGAGGAGCCTTCTAAAACTTGTCCTAAGAGCAGAAGGCAAGACTCGGCCCCAGAGTGCTGGGTGCAGTTCTCAGAAGGGAACAGAAAATGCGTTAGGCAACAGGCCTGAGAAGGAAGGATCCTTCCTTCTAAAGCTTTTGAAGCTTCAGTAATGGGGAGTAAGAAGGATTTTTATTCCCCACTTTTGAAGCTGCAAATGGCAAAATCACAAATGTGGAAGCCCAACTCTGCTTAAATTTTTAAAACTGACTTTATTTGGCTCTGTCCAATAATTCTGGAATTTTGATTGGGGTATAAAGTTGGCTCCCAGACTTGACTTGACTTGAGACTTGACTTCAAAGTATCTTCAAGGACTTGAAACTTGCCTTGAGACTTGACTTGAGACTTGGAGTAAAAGCCTTAAATACATCACTGCTAAAAATATCAGAGATATGGTGGTCAGCTCAGTCTTCAAGTACTCAAACCAAACATTACAATCTACTATATTAGATGCAGGCAGTTCTACAAGACATCATCTCTGTGGACATTGTGTATATTGCAGTGATGTATTTCAGTCTTTTACTCCAAGCCTCATGTCAAGTCTCAAGTCTCTACCTTCAAGTCTCAAGTTGAGTCCTTGCAAGATAAGTCAAGTCAAATCTCAAGTCTGGGAGACAACTTTTAACAGGAAAAAAAGGAGTGCTGGTGGGGTGGGGGTTAAGTTTCAATAACTAGAAAATCAAAGCCCTGTCCTGTCCTGGAACTTTAGGCAGGCAGGAGAGGGGGTAGTAAGGAAGACAAACCAGTAAAGCAGCAGCTGCAAACTTCCCAGGAATGTGGAGGGTGGACTGTACTCCTTGCTCTCAAGGAAGCCACTGAGATAGGTACCCTGATTCTGCCAGCCATGAGACAGTGGGCTGTGGCTTCCTCTCAGACATAACCTGCATATTTTGTGTGTTTGTAGGAGTGTGTGTGTGTGTGTGTAAGGTGAGAGAGGGACAGCAAGACAGTGTATGGATGGATGAATAAACACGAGGCAAATGACTGTGAAGTTCTGCGGGTGTGGCTATCTGAAGTGCTAGTGCAGCCTGGAAACAGGTTGCTAGGCAACCAGAATAGCGCCTCGGGAGAGAAACCCAGCCCCGTAGTGTGTGGGAGGGGCCTTTGTCTGAGAGAAAAAAAGATACATACAGCCAAGTACCAGTGGGTATTGGATTCCTTCAGGGAGAGCCTAGCAAGGAACCAGGGAGCAGAGTCCCTAAGTCAGTCAGAGAGTGAGGCTGTGTTGGGAGGTTCAGTGTTCAGTAGAAGCCTAGTGAGAGGCAGAAGAGCAATTAGGCCCTAGCAGGATCTGGCCAGAGAGTCTGACTTAGACTGAGAGTTAAGCCTTTGGTGGAAGTTTAGCCAAGGGGTTATTATATGATACTTGTGTCTTATATGAAAGTCTAAAGAAACAATTGAACTGTTTCCAAACAGGGAGTTAATTACCTGTTATATTGTCTAAAAAAGTGCACTGAGGGAATGTATTAACCTTGACCTACATTCGGAGTCCAACACGCTACTTTGTTCTTATTGTTATCTTAATAAATGTTACGGCTTGTTTTTGTAAACACTGACTTGGTCTGAGTTGTATATATTATATAAAGTAACACAGAAAACACATTACCATAAAATTATGCAGCGGTCCTAAATAAACACTGAAAACACTCACCCTTTTACACAAAGGTGGTGTTATAATGGGGGGAAGGGGAGGCAGAACTGTGTGGTAAAGATAGGGCACCTTATCAGATTGGGAACAGCCACACCAGTCTGGGAGAAGCGAGGGCCTGGCACAATGACAACCTTCTCACGCAGTGGTGATACACTGATGGCATCTTTACAGTCTGGACTAAAAGAAAGGAACACTTAGAAAAGTTCATATTATTTTTCTACACTATCCATCATACAATCAAGTTTATATCTAGTAACACAATTGAACATCTACATATCCCTTTCCTTGATGTCCCCCTGACCACTGAGAATAAGCCCACTGATGCTCATTCTTACCTGGACTGAAGATCCTACTACCCCCTGTACGTTAAAATAAATATTGTCTAAGGTTGGATCTAAGAATGAGACACATCTGTAATACTAAAGGAAACACATTTCTTTTGTGATTGTTTTCCATCCAGCATTGCCTAACTTTGGTGATTACAGAACACTAGAACACTACCCATTGTTGACTAATTCTGAACATCTTGCTAGAACCATCAGCGAGCCTCCAGTTACAGCTTTCCACTAGCCACCAAATCTGCAGAGACAGCTGCCAAAAGCTGTCAGGAGCACACCAGTCAGCAATCCAGGATCACACCCTTATGTTTCACAGCATTGCATCATCTGTATATACCTTAAGCAGATTCACTTGTAGAGCAGTGACCAGCAGGACCTACTACATTAAACAATACATCACTTGCCAATCCTGCAATCTTATTTATGTGATTCAGTGCAGACACACAAGATGTCATCTGCAGTACTTGAATAAAACTATCACAGACCTGCACACACGCTTCAAGAGTCATAAGTCTGCAATCATCCTCTAAAGAATGCTGGAAGCAAGAGTCTTGTCAACTACCACCTTGGATGCAGCTAATTTCATCTTTAGCAACTGAAGAAGGTGGAAGTTAAAATAATTTGTTTATATTTTTCAGTTCCTTTTGTTAACCATATACGATCTTCAAATAAAGAGCTATTTAATTAGGAGACTGTAGAACATTCACAGTGTGGTAGCAAAGTGGAGTGCCAAAAAGGTGGCAATTTCCTTTCCCTTTATGGTGGTCAAAAACTGGCAATTATATCCCACATTAATACACACAGACTCATATGTGCACATCAGAAAATATTGTTTTTGTTTGTTTTGCCAATGGTTTCTCTTTAAGCAGGCCTTCACTCATGGCTTCAATCATTCACAAAACAGTACAGGGGTTCAAGTGGCTGATTTTTGTAATGTGTAAGGATACTCATAGACATCCATCCATCCATCCATCCACCCATCCATCCATCCATTCTGTTCTCTCTTAGAATCAGAGAAATCTAAGAAAACCAAAGAAGGCCTGCAAACTGGGAGATGCAAGTATTCTGGCCTTCCTCCAGCAGTACAGAACCAATTTGTTTTCTTAGCATTTTCCTTTGCCAATTGGCACTTCAAAAGATCATCAACAGATTAGATGAAATGCTCAGAGGAGAAAAAAGGACCCAAAATTCTTTGTTGTACTCTCCTTGCTCAGTTTCCTGAAAAGGTTGAGGGCAAGGCCAGTGTCGGCTGCTGAAAGGCCATTCATTTTTCAGAACTCACAGCACAACCCCAGAACAGAATCTTCTAAAATGCCAATTCACAGGTACAGTTTACCTGAGATGTGTCAGCACTGATTCTCAAATCCCAAGTGGGGCATATGGGATGTCAATCTACACATGTTGTAATGGCGTCTTCCTCATATCCCATGCTCAGATATTAATGCTCTCGTTCTCTCTGCAATGCCATGCACACTATTTGCTGTTGTTCTTATTGTGGTAGGAGAGGCTACAGCCCTAGGAAGAGAGCCCAGTCTGACGGTGTGTGTTTATTTAAAGAAAAAGATCAGCAACTTGATTTCTGGAACTCTCTGTATGAGCGCCCAACCTGATGTTCTCTAGATATTTTCAATTACCACTCCATAGTCTTGAAACATCGGACATATAGCACTATGATGACTGAAGATAGCAGAGTGGTTTTTTAAAAAAAGACAAAGCGCTAATTCAGAGTTCTTTCATGCCACACAGTTATAGTGCTATGATTCCACCAGTTACATTTTTGCAATAGCTCCAGCCTATGGAATCCTGGGATTTGTAGTTTGTTGAAGCACTAGACTTCTCTGGCCGAGAATTCTAAATATTCTTCTCTAAACTACAAACCCCAGGCTTCCATAGCATAGAAGTATGTCAGTTAATCATAGTGATATAATTCTGTCCCATGAGAGGACCCTGAGAAAATGCTAACACACCAGATAACTACTCAGTAGTGACTAGAGGCTTTCATGCTGGTGGGGCAGTGAATCTATCTGGGTTGCACCCCAAGAAGCTATCCAGGATTCTGAATCCTGCCCCCCTCAACTGATCTGTGGCCTTGCTTAGCTCCAAAGTGGTCTCACTGCCCCACTGTAATGTAAACAAATCAGCCACTATTTATATTTATTATACATTTATCCATTTTTCCGCTCTCCCTCCCCCCGCAACAAAGGTGGTCCCAGGGTCGTTTCAGGCTCCATAGTGGTACCACTATGATTCCACCTTAACTGCCATGGCTGGTGAGGCAGAAGAGGAGTTCTCTGGATGAGGTTTCTAAATGCCTCCCCCGAACTGCACATCCCAGGTTTCCATCAGGTGCAGTCAGGGCACTGAAAGAGAAGAAGGAACTCAGAAAACACCTTGAAGTATTCCTCATCTAAGAAAACCCTGCGAAAAATTCCAGGAGTCATCATAAATTGATAAGCGAGTTGAAGACACACACACACATACAACTGTGTAGTAAGAAAGATCCCCCAGATTTATTTCCAGCAACTTTATGTGACTTACACTTTCCAGTCAAACAAGAGTTCCTACAAGGTATGTATGTAGGGGTGTGTGTGTGTGTGTGTGTGTGTATTTGTAAAAAATGTATGTTAATATATTAATGTATGTATGTGTGTATGTATGTGTGTGTATATATATGTGTGTGTGTGTGTATTATAGACTACAGAGTCTAAACTCCTGTCATTCTCATTGTGACATACACTTCTGGAAAATGAAGAAAAACTACTTCATCCTATATGCACTCTAGTCTGTGGACACTAATCCTGCTTGTTTTTACAAATTATTATATATTAATAATAATATATAATATTATTAATAATAATATATAATAAACTGCAAGCCCCAGGATTCCACAGGATGTTGAAAGTGGAATAATAGCGCTGTAACAGTCCACGGCCAAGGTCTTAACAGAGGCTAAAGCAACAAATGAGTAATGCGGCCCACGAGGCGGTAGATGGCGTCCTACCCCCTGACGATACAGCTGTCCCTGAGCCGAGACGACCGTGGCGGACACGTGTTCCTCTCCACGTGCCTGGCTCGGTCCTCCTCGGAAGAAGAAGCGCGTCAGCACCGCGGTCGTGATTTCCAGACGTCACCCCCCCGCCCCCGGCCCCAGTCGAGAAAGGAGAAAAGCCCGGAGTAAGTGCCCGCCGGCGTGCAACCTGAGCAGCGGCGACTCAGCAGGCTGGGCGCGCGCTTTGCAGGCGCGCGCGCCCCACCCACGCGACCCCAGACAGAAAGGAGAGGCTGGCAGGGTGCTCTCCCCGCAACGTAATGACATCGGGTTCTCGTAATGTGATGTAATGAAATGTAGATCTCTTAAGGCGGCGGACCTACACACTCTTCCCCGAAAGCAAGCGGTATCGACCATGCATGAGGCTGCACCCTGGGCAGGAAAACAGGATGTCTTGCCAGATTCCCTGAAGTCCGTGAAAAGTGTGATGGCAGTCACTGAAACCTACCCACTCCAATCCTACGCGCCTTTACTTCGAAAGAAACCACACTGAGTTCAGTGGGCTTACTCCTAGGAAGCACGCATTGCAGCCAAATAATTCAATAGTCTACTTATGGTACCTTTGAGGAGAAATGGAATATGCTTCTGGGCATTTAAAGCAATCCGGTACCTTAAATGTAATCCATTCTTACCCCTGAAGTAAATAGATAATGGAGGCAGTGTGGTGTAGTGGTTCCAGGGTGGGTTTGATTTGCCACTCAGCCGTGAAAAACCACAGAGTGACCTTGGGTGTGTCACACACTCTCAGCCACAGAAAACCGCATGATTGGTTCACTTTAGGATAGCTGTGAGTTGGAAACAATGTGAAGGCACACATGATAGAAAGCAGTAGGAAAAAAAGGAAGACCACATTACTTGTTTTTCTTTTTTTGACAACCATCCAGTGTTACGTTTCATGAAATATGCTTGCCACTTCTTGTATTTAACATACTGATATTTAATCCATGCTTAATTGCTTCCGTATTTGTTGAGTCCGGTACTAGTTTCCATTTTTCCGTGTATTAGGTGGCCTGCTTCATCCAATTGTGTAGGGCTACATCCTGGTGAGCATTTTTGTTTCATTAAGTAGAAATAACTGCTCTACCCGGTGTATAATGAGTACAACTAATCGTGCTGGGAAATAAGTTATTTTCTTGACTATTTCTGCTTTCACTGAATGGCCAATGGGCTCCTTGGGGGCAGAGGGAGAACCAGGCTTCTAAAAGTATCATACTCTTGCAAAACTTTGTTGTTGTTGTGTGCCTTCAAGCTGTTTCTGACTTATAGTGACCCTAAACTGAACTACCATGGGATTTTCTAGGGCTGAGAGTGTGTGACACACTCGAGGTTACTCAGTAGGTTTCCATGGCCAAGCAGGGAATCAGACCCTGGTCTCAAGGGTGCTAGTACAACACTACACCACGCTGGCTGCCCTTGCTAATGTAAGGAGGGAATTCAGCTCTGAGAAGATTGGCTAAGTAGTTGGATCACATCCCCTAGATTCAAGCTAGCTATAGCTGTCCAAAGGATTCAAGCACATTGTTGCTTGTTGAGCACTATGTTTGAATCCTCAAAACCCATAATTTAAACGTAGGTCTCAAAGCATTCTTTGGCAACCATCTGAGTGATCAAGCTGTGTAATAAAATATGCATAATTTTGTAATAATGGCTTTTAGGTTATGGGGTGCATGCTCTCAGATGTACTTGAGAGCTAGGATATTGTATTCCCATCACAAGGAATGGAAATATAATATCTGGTAAGTTTAGCAAGGAAAGACCCCGTTACAGATGGGTAGACTCAATCAAGGAAGACACGTCCTTGAATCTGCAAGACCTGAGTAGGGCAATTGATGATAGAGTGGCATGAGATCTCGTATCCATAGGGTTGCCATAAGTCAAAGTCAACTTTTTAAAATTTGTGTTGATATGTTTATGATTAAAGTTTAGGAATGCCAAGCCATGTATCCATAGCAGGGACAATTCTTCTAGCTCCAGTGATAACCAGTCATTTACATTGTTTTTGTGTATTCTGACTGTTTGCCTCAAATGTAGTCTTGTAATAGAAAGCTAAAAGTATAATTCCTAGTCTGTCCCCCATTGCTTTGTCTGTAATATATATTATTGGGGGTTTTTTTCTCTCCTTTGCTACAAATTATAATTAATTTTTGCTAAATGCTTCCTTGAGATTTTAGCTGCTAAAATCTCAATTGAAAACTTCTATTTAAAAATTTAGTTTAAATGTGCATTTTGCACACTGCCGTTTCCCATAGCTGAGAGAGATATAGCTCATTCCAATTGAGGCAATGGGAGTTGAGAATAAAGGTTGATACAATATAATAATGTAAGACTGCTTTGCTAACTTCCTCTGTTGAAATTGTTAACAAGTGCTTTGCTGTAATATTCTAAAACACTGAAAATACTCCACCTGGGAACTGTAGAGATGAGTTCATAGGGAGGGCAATATACAGGTCAGGTTGACCTGGAGATAGGAACCAGATAGAAGGCTAATGAACTTGTACTGCCAAGTGGAGACCTGGACAGATAGAAAATGGATAAGGCTTTAGCTGAGTAAGGAGAAGATAAGACCATAATAAAGGACATCAAAAGATTCCTTAGCAGGTGGAGACAAAGCTGACATAACTAGAGAAAGGAAGCCAACATGTCAGCCTACCTGGGAACGTGTTACAGAAGGAGATGTAAGCCAAAGATGACAAAGTAGCATATTGAATGTCTTGACCAATGAGAGCAAATTACAAAGAACCAATCAAGTGATGGATCCTGAAACTTGTAACCAATCAGATGCTACTGGCAAAATGTATTTAAAGGATGGTAACCCCTTTGTCTGGGTCCTAGATTTGCTCAAGGCCTAGGACCATTACTGTACAGTAACCAGTAAAAGTGTCGGAAGGACGCTCAACTGGTGCTGGTTCTTTTGAGTGTGCCAGGCACAGACCTGGGAGAGCTTCTGTCTATTTGGGCATGACACAATTAAGGACTTTTTGTTCTTCTTCGTGGTCTCTGGGCCTCACACAATGGGAAATCTTCGTGCATGCGCAGTAGCTTTTCAGAAAGTTCCAGAGCTGAGCAGCTTGGCGGGAACCTCTCCCCCATCCGGTATTGAGCATGCTCAGTCCCACCAAACTAACGGTCTCTCCTCAGTTTCTTTTCGTCCGCCGACCTGTTAGCAGCTCAAAAAGCCTTCCTCGCTGAGTAATTTCCTTCTTTTCTTTGCTGTTTCTTCATTCTTTCTCTGTTTCCATCAAAAAAGTCTGTAAGAACTCTTCCCCCTTTCTATGTCGTCATTGTTTAAATTGTGTGTGTCTTGCAGTCGCAAGGTCTCCTTGTCCGACGGCCACTCTGAGTGCCTGTTCTGCCTCGGAGAGGCTCATGGGGTTGCACTGCCCCTAGAACAGGGATGTCAAACTCAATTTCATCTTGGGCCGCATCAGCATTATGGCTGCCCTCAAAGGGCCAGTCGTATCTGTAAGACTATATAAATGTATCTACTCTTTTATCATATTAAATAATTGCCTCTGCATTCGATTATTACTGGTTTTTAAACTGTCTTCCCTCTGCATAAACTTTATTTGTCTTGGACATTTGGGGACTATTTCATCGTAGTTTATGGTCCCTGTACCTCTGTAAAGTAACACAGAATTGGTCAGTATATCCAAAGTGTGCCTCTTTCTGCCCCCAGGCTCGCCAAGCGGGGGGAGTGCCACTGCTGCAGCAAAGGTGCAAGGGCCACATGAAATGGCCTGGTGGGCCAGATTTGGCCTGCGGGCCTTGTGTTTGACACCTGTGCCCTAGAATTTCAAGTTCACAGCTTGGGTGTAGTCCTGGACTTGGATCTGAGCCTGGATGCCCATGTTTCAGCTTTTTCCAGGAGTGCATTTGCACAGTTAAAACTAGTGCACCAGCTGTGCCTGTTCCTTGAGACGTCAGATCTAGCTTCAGTGACATACACATCCTGTTTGAACTACTTGTAATGTAATTTATGTGGGGATGGCTTTAGAAACTGCTCAGAAACTTCAGCGGGTCCAAAATGCTGTGGCCAGACTGTTGATCGGGACTGGTTACAGGATTCATGTGACTTCCTTGTTGACACAGCTCCATTGGCTACCAGGCTGTTTCTGGACAGAATTCAATGTGCTGATTTTGATTTATCACTTTATACAAGCCAGTGCGAGCTTTAAGATCTGCAGGGGAGAGCTTTCACTTACTCACACCACCATTGCAAGAACAGTTGGTGAGGACTTGGGACAGAACTTTATCTGTGGCTGCTGCCAGGCTGTGGAACTCCTTTCCACAGCAGGCCTTGAATTACTGTAAGCTGCCTTGAATCCTATCTTGGGAGAAAAGTAGGATATAAATTCAATTCATTCAATCAATCAAGCAATCAGTCAATCAATCGTCTTTTGGGCATACGTACTCAAGGTGTTTTAGAGTTTTCTGGGATCCCTGTTAGGTTTCATATGTGGTTTCTTTGATGTGTTTAAAAATAAGTATTTTGCTTTTGTCTTGATATCCATTCCTAAGACTCTGCCAAGTTTGGGCTGTAATTGTGATTGGATTTGCAGATGTGACTGCTAGACGTAAATTCTCACTTTTTCAACTTGCCACATGGAATGGGTAGTTGAGTGTGGTTTCCTCAGAAACAGATGGCAACTAAAGCTTTGTATTGGATGGTTTAGGATCTGTATTGCAAACTTTTTTCTCTTTCCTGGAAAAGAGTGGGTTTTACTCTTGGATTTTGTGCCTTTTTTAAACCACACACACAGAGTCACTAATGGGGAACTTTTGAAACTGGAAGAAACCAACCAGAGAGTCTGAATATCAGTGGCAAACCTTATGCTTTACTTTGCCATGCTTTGCATGGATGAGCACAAGAGAATATTAAGCCTGTGTACCCTAAGGGCAGCAGTATCAATCTGATCTTGGAATCTTAAGCAGGTTCAGCTGTGGTTAGTACTTGGATGAAAGACTGCTGTAGGCTATATTTCAGAAGAAGGAACTGGCAAAACCACCCAAGTATTCCTTGCCAAAGAAAACTCAAAGAAATTAATGGCGTTGCCATAAATTGACAGGCGACTTGAACACATCTAATTCAGCAAACCCCCAACTGGATGAAACTAGATTTGGTCTGGATTGGATTGATCCAGATTAGATCCAAATCAGAACAGATCAGTCGGAAATGATTGGTTAGATTTGGTGAGCTGGGCATCAAAACACAGTGAGAAAGCCAGATACTACTTCCAGAATTACAGGTGAGTATCACGTAAGAAAACTGTTGAGGTTGGAGTGAGAGGAGAAGTGACAAATTAAAATTAATGACAAATTAAGGAAGATAGAGAAGGAGGGAGAGATGGTGAATCAGTTGTTTTCCCCTCTCCTCTGTGCTTTTGCCAGTTTTCTGTTAACATCAGAATCATTACTGAAAGATTTTTGTTAGGAGTTTGGAGGCAGTGTTTAGACTTACTGTGGTTTGTGTTTTTTCATCCAGCAGTACCCAAACCTCCTTTCTCAATCCTTTCTCAATCCCATTCCATCTTTATTTACTTTTTATAATTGTTGCTTATTTGTGCAAGCCTGTGTTGATCTCAGTAGCTTAACTGGGCCCTCTTACCCCACCCCTTCTGCCTCAGATGTATTTATTTGAGTTTCATTTTGATTTCAGTCTGTTTGCTTCTTGAGCTAATTTTGTTTCTGCTTTTTCTCTTGAGCTCATCAGCCTGTTGCACATACACAATAAATCTTAATGCAGTGCATATATTACCAACACAAAGCAGCACACACATTAGGAAAACTTTAACCATATAAAGACACGTTTTTGAAGTGGCTAGCACAAACTTCCTGGACCTACTGCCATTTGCTAGGCTTGATCCCCTCTGAGAGGGCTCCTGTATCCAAATTTCAGCTACTTACATGGAAAAAACAAACAAACAGCCCAGAAGGCATTGTGGCACCTTTGGTTTCCCAAAGGAGATCAGTGGGAGGCATGAAAATTCAGATTTGTGAATTTTGTGGGGAGGGGAATTTGCTGCTCCACCACAAGATAGAAAAATATCTTGGGCCAGCTTTATGAATCCCTCCCCCCCAAACACACAATGTCATTATCAAAGGGTGACCAACATCTTGATTCTACTATTGCAGAGAGTATCTCAATCATCTGTTCATAAAACTAAATATGCAGCTAAAGACTATAGATCAATTGAAAGTCTGAAGAGTAAGGAGCGATCAGTTATTTATTTGCTCTGGAGCTCCATCTGTTGTTAGCTGCTTGCAATGAAATTAAATCTCACTGATGCAACAATGGACAGCTGATTGATTTAACCTTCGGTTATATCTCCCTAACTGATCTTTACTGCTGCAGGATTATTAGCAGCATGTGCTGTAGTCAACTATGTGTATGATACAGCTTTCTAATAATTCCTGCATTTTACTTCTGCCACAGAGTTTAGAAGGAACCAATTTAAAACATTACTTGCTAGTAAAGTTTTGCACAAGGTACTGTATCACTGATGTTTTTAAAAGTTTATCTCTTGGATTTTTAACCCATCCTCCCTCCAAAGAGTTCAAGGCAGTACACGCAGCAACTTCCCTCAATCTTGTGAAGCTGGACAAGCAAAAGTTGCAATGAACCCAGAGTCACATAGTGTGCTTATTGGCAAGTGAGGATCTGAATTCTGATTCCCAAATTACAGCCTAATAATTTAACCCACTGGTCTCCTTGAAGCTGTTGGACATTGATTCCCATCAACCTCCTTGGCCAGCAGTAAGGGACAATAGGAACAGTAGTTCATGAACAATTAGAGTGTCAGAGTTTCCTTAACCCTGCTTTAGCCACTGCATCACATGCTTTTTTAGCCTGAAAGAGTTCAGATTTCCATTAGCCCCAGAGGTTCTGTTTAAAGAAGGACCCTCATCCTTCTGCATGTGTATTTGTCTCATGATACATATAAAGTCAGGCACCTGGCATATTCAAACTAAGCTTAATGCACAGTGCCAGGAAATTCTGTGGAATATATGATCAGGATCAATGACAGGGTCATCAAAATGATATTCAGCAGTAGTCCAGGATAAGGTTTTACTGTGGCAATAAAATTAAAGAGTCTCCCCTCGACACTCCCATGATACACATGTTTCTGCTGTTTATGAAAGCCAGTCAATGCTTGACTCATTGTCTGGGCGTCTAGGTATGTCCCAGTTCTAAGCATTCAGCATACCTGGAACACAACAGAACTTTACTACATGGTCATAATGGTTTCCCAGAACCCAACATCCTTAAGAATGCTTTGTGTAATGCCTTATCATACACTCCGCACTGCTGCTGTTTTGACACAATAGCCTGTGCTTTGGGAGCAATGGTGAAAAGCTTAGTCCAGTTTAGATAGACAAAGTCCTTTTGCTAGCTCAAAGCTCAGACACCCAGTGTATAGGGTGCACAGTAATCTCACCCTACTCATCCTTGACAGGCCTGTTGTTCTCTTTAAAACCTCTTGCAAAATTGCATGCTTTGACACCAGCATTAGTGGTGGGACACCATTGGGTTAATGTCTTCCAACAACTTCTTATCTTGCTTCATCCTGCCCATGCTGAGAAAGTCCATGTGATTAACTTAGCTCTTTGACAAATAACAGCTGGTGACTCTAATAACTGGGCTTCAGCAGCCTAGAAAAGTTTCCTATTGATATTTATTTACGTCTGCCTTAATTTAACTCTGCACTGTGTGAATTCAATACAGTGGAACATTGCTCATTCTGCAAAGTCTGCCCCTGTATTCTCATGACATACAATCTTTCAGAGTTAGAATGGAGGCTGAGACAGCAGTGATAAAATGGCAAAATCCTAAATGCACATAGTCCAGCAGCAGCTTATCGTTAAGGCCATTTCTACCATTAGGAAGACTATGGTGGTGGCTTCAGGCAATGGATTTGAGGCATCATGAAAGGTAGAAAATTGTTAGTTATCCATGTTGTTATTATATATTTACCACCACAGAAATATTTGCCACCAGGGAAAGAGAGAGGTGTTTGTGGGATTCTTCTGCCTCATGTGGCAAGATAACAGATCTGGGATGCCATTTTCTACTTGGTCTCAGGCTGGTGCTGCTCAAAGCAAAGGAAATTACCAGCTGCAACTAGTCCATCACTTTCTGACAGCAGGTTCTAATCTGAAACTAAAAGCACTATCTGTTTGCAACTGTGAAGACAGAAGTATCTGAATTCTGCTCTCTGATGGCTGATATTCAAAATGTTCTGCTTCTATATCTGTGGACCAGAGCTTGAAAAAGTTGCTTGTGTGGAATACTCATGCTGGTTAGGGGTTTCTGGGCATTGTCCTATAAAACTAACGTTTCTAGGCTGTAATGAAGACTGTGATGGTGGTATAGCCAGGGGCTTCCCTAGGTACAAAAGTACAACGTTCTGGCTCCCTCAGTACTAAAAATTGCTTCATATTTGAAGCTATTTGTCCATCAGCAGAGATGGCTCTACTTGGACTGACATTTGTGTTACCAATACAAGTCTGATTCTCAGTGAGTGCCCAAGTAATAAGGCAAACAGGGTGCCATTTCATCAGAAAATATTTCAATGTGTCCGTTATTGCCCATTTTTATTTAACACTGGCCACTCATACTTTTCTCTCAAAGTTGAAGGCATCCTCGGAGGAGTTAAAGGCTGAAAATGAGGAGACACAAGGTCAGGTTACTAACAGCAGAATGCTACATAGCTGTGTTAAGCCATGGAGCATGCTCAGTAGGTAGGCAATGTGTTCCAAATGCCTAATGGTGCAGGCATGCTGAGTTGAGCATCTGTGAAATTTAGATTACTCTGTTCTTTACACATGATGCTGCCATCTGGGTGCTTACCAAAGAGAATGCTTCTTCCTGAATATACCTTTGGCTTAAAGGAAAGTGCTAGTATCCATACTACCCGATATGATACATTTCTGTTGAGAACTAGTTGTGAGCTGTAGAGTGTCATCTGCCTGCCTATCTGTCTATCTATCTGGAGAATGTAGAAAGGCTTTGCCATCATAGCTCATGCTGCTTGTTCATACAGAACCTGGGTGACTGTATTTTTGGATTCCTTGAAAGCGTAGAGTGGGGGTGAATACATTTTAACCACCCAGATATAGTTGGATTGCAGCTCTCATGGTCCCTCATAAGCAAGGGCTGATGGAAGCTGCAGCCCAACATCATGTCAAGTTCCCAAACTCTGGGCATCTCAAATTGCAGAATATCTTTAAAAAATTAGAAGAAGCCTATGGATCTCATCTCTCCTGATCTCCCACCCTTTATGTAATTCTAACCCTCTTGTTCATCTTCTGTATGGAAATCAACAGTGTGCTGTGATGTGTAGGAACACAGTTGGCAGCTGCCTCCTCTTTGTGTAAGTCAAAACCTATGAAAATAATGAACGTACTGGTTAATTTCAGTTTATAATTTTGGGGCCAATTCCCAGACTGCAAGAAGTAGCCAAAGCAGATGTGCTTATCTTGCCGCAAATTCTGATTTCTACCTCTTTTAGCAGTATGTCAAGTGGTCCTAAGCTTCTTTCCACAGATAGCAAGCAAACCTGGATAGAAACAGCTGTCGAATAACAGAGAATAAATAATGTGATTTGGTGGAACATGATGCTTGCAGATTCCTGGCTGTCAGCTCCTGGTGGGAGTCCATCCACTTGGTCTTATCTCAAGCTACTGGCTCCTCCTGGGATGCTACCATCCTCCTGACTACGTGGGGAAAAAAAGCCAGCATTACCAGTTCCATGAAGTTTTTTTTTTTAAAAAAAGAAAAGCAGTTCTCTTGTGCCTTTTGAAAGAATTTGATATTTTCCAGAACCCTTAAAACAAACAAACAGATGCAACTTTCACTACCTCAAAGTCTTCTTTATTTTCCAAAGGCGGAAGAATATTTATTAAAATATTTGTTCTCTATTTCTGCCCCTAAGGAAAATGCTGAGGTAGCTGGCAATAAAAACTATCATAAAACTATCCACCAATTAAACTCCATAAAGTTATTTAAATAAAAAAAATGAGAGAGCAACATCCGTAGTCCATAAGACAAACCAGACAGCATGGAAACGAAACTTCAGCAACCTGTTTCAAGCAAGGCTTTAAAAAAAAAACACTGTGAAAGTGTTAATCTGTCAGTGAAAAGAAAAACAGGGCAGTTAAATCTCTAGGGGAAAATGTAGCAAAGGCTGGACACCACCACGAAGAAGGCCCTTGCTTACATATTCCTTCTCTCCAAAGAAGATACACAGTCCTCCCTCAACATTCGTGGGTTCGACCTTTGCGAATTTGAGTATTTGTGAGGCTTGCACGTCCCCCCCCCCCATTCTCCTCCTTTCATTCCCTTGCAATTTGCTGAGGACAGAGAAGGCAGGCAAGCACTTGGACAAAAAGACAAGGGAATGAGGGTAGGGAGGAGGCTCGTTTGCTCACTTCCCTTCTTCTCTCTGGAGCTCCCCCTCCCATTCCCTTGCCTCTAGCCCTGGTGCCGAGAACTCACACTGAGGCAAAAGGCAAGGGAACGGCGAGGGAGGCTTGTGCGAGTCTTCCTTCTCCCCTCCAGAGCTCTCCCCCATTCACTCGCCTCTGGCCCCAGCACACAAGAGGCAAGGGAATGGGAGAAGAATCACAGGGGAGGGGCAGTTACTGGCAGTTTTTTCTTTCGTGAGGGGTCTGCGCCCCAAACCTTTGGGAAAGAGGGGCCACTGTATAGCCTGTTCTATGGTTTGCTTTATACATTCGGCTAGGACATGGAAAAGCTACTTTCTGGACTACGAGTCCTAGTAGAATCTACAGGCCAGCAGTGCCACAAACTACTTTGCTGTCTGAGGAAAAGAACAAGATAGAATCATAGAATTACAGAATCATAAAGCTGGAAGGGACCACAAGGGCCATCTAGTCCCACCCCCTGCCATGCAGAAATATACAAGTGAAACACTCCTATGAGGCATGCATCCACCCTCTATTTAAAGACCTCCAAAGAAGAGTCTGCCATCCTCTGAGGCAGTATTTTCCACTGTCAAACAGCTTTCACGGTAAATAAGCTCTTCCCGTTTAGGTGGAATTCCTTTTCTTGTAACTCAGATCCATTGGTTGTTTCATCTTCTGAAGCAGCAGAAAACAAGATGGCTCTACCTTCTTCATGACATCCCTTCAGGTATTTAAAGATGGCTACCACATCACGTCTCAGTCTTCTCCAAAATAAACACTGCCAGTTTCCTCAGTTATTCCTCATAAGGCTTGGTTTCCCGACCTTTGATCATCTTGATCACTCTTCTCTGGAAATGTTCCAGCTTGTCAATATCCTCCTTGAACTGTCCAGAATTAGATACAATTAGTCCAGGTGAGGTCTGACCAAACCAGAACAGGGTGGCATTGTTACATCCCTTGGTCAGGCCACTATTATCCTGTAGATGCAGCCTAGAATTGCATTAGCTTTTTCAATCACTGCATCACACTGCTGGCTTGTGTTTAGCTTGAAATCTTTGATTCTTTGCACATGTACTACTTTCAAGCCAGGCCTCCCCCATCCTATATTTGTGGATTTCATTTTTCCTGTCCTGTTGAAATTCATGTTTTTGGTGGTGGCCCAGCTCTGTAATCTGTCAAGGTCATTTTAAATCCTGAAGCTGCCCTCTTGAGTATTCACTACACTACCCCACGTCATCCCGTCCCATCCCAAATTGGTATCTTCTCCAAATCTATCAAGCGTACCTTCTATTCCATCTTCTAAGTCATTTATAATAACTCACCTGGTAAGGGGATAGGCATTATACATGACAACACAACAGTTAAGCAATCAGGTCAAGATGAATAGCACATACAGCTCTGTCCTCAAGGGGAACAGGTTGGGAAGTCAGGGGGAAATAACTTGTCACTACTACTTCTGAGCATCTACCACCTCAGGTAGTTGCCTCATTCTACCTAAAGGTAGGGCTGACCCTGGAAGGAAGCAGCCCACTTTAATAACCTATGCACATGAATTTGTGAGAACTATTTCAGTTCAATTTTACATCCATGTTATCACAAATCAGTGGTCTCTGTCACTGTTTTGGATCTTGTAAAATATTTAGATGGAGCTTCTCTGAAGATTTAAAGCAAACCTTTAAAATGTAAAGACATAATGATGGTTGCTTTTTTCTCTTAGCATATGGTTGCCTGGTGAAATACAACACAGGGTTCCTGAACATCTAATGGGCATGTAGAAGAGGGTTTTTCACTTGCAGAAATTACTTTTTCTACACAGCTACTAAACATATGGGAGGCCTACCCTGTATTTCACCTGGGCCGGGGATGCAATTATTCACTAAGTTTCTTCTCAAAGGTAACAATGAATAATTTCAGCATTTTTCTTTCTGCTGTGGGAAAGTCTTTGAAAACAACATAGTTTTTGAAGGCTATTTCTAATTCGGGACTTATTCTGCTCAAAATTCACATGATTTTTGTGTGTGCAAAAAACAGCATTTTCTGCGCAGAAAACATTTCAATGCAGATATCTCAAATCTTGTACAGAAAATTCAGTTTTCTGAAAAAAAATTGTTTTCTGTGCAAATCAACCATGTGCTAATTTTACACAGACTAAATCCCCAATTACAATCCCCATTTATTTTCCATGCAAAAATGCTTTTTTAAAACACACACACACATGCAGATTTTGCAGGAATAAGTCTCAAACCGTGAAGATTGTCATCAGTTCAGGATTTTTCTCATCAGGATTCCTCTTCTTGAAAAACATGTTTTTGGACCATTTTTAAAAATATTTTCAAATATTATTTCTATCCCTAGACTGGATAGTTACCATTTCAGAACATGCTTTAGGTTCACAAGAATGTAACTATTCATGTTGAATCACACTAGCCTGCCCCACTACACCATTTGGATGTTTTTTGTGCACAGCACAGCACAAGTGACAGCTATCCAGTAAAATTAGATTAGGAGAATGCTATCTGTCCAATTCCCAAGGAGCTCCAGAGGAATCTTTTCATTGCTAGCTATTGCTCACCAACAACATATAAGGCTGACCGTCAGCAGGACAACATGCACTCATTATCAGGACATACATGTGGGAAGCAGTAGTGAATCCAAAGAACCATCATAAATGATGGAGATAGCAACCTTTTGCATGCTCTGTGCTTATTGGTAGTTAGGTTGCATGTCACTCTAGAAGTTTAGACACAATAAGTTTATGGCCATTTCCTGTTTGTTTGTCCACACCCAGTCTCTTTTTATAACATGTAAGCATCCTTTGTTCTTGGGGGTCTCTGCTCTCCTCTCCCTGCCTGCCTGCCTCCATTAAGCATGTGGCTTACAGGAGCTCTCTGGATGAGAAGTTCCAGCTTTTTCCTGAAACCATGTAATTTTTGACTGTTTCCTTTTTTTCCTCAAGAACGTGAGCCTGTGATGATCATGCACAAGAATTTTTGGGTAAACTACTTTTATATAACTTTATGGAGAAGACTAAGCTTGATTTCTTTTTCCTCTAGATCCTTTTGTATTGGGTGGGGGTGAGTGGAGTGGGCTGGCAGACTATTCAGTTAGTTGCTCTGCTAGAGAGATCCACCAAATCTCTCATTTCCCTAATAATAATCACAAACAGACCAACACATTTTTAAATCAACTTTATTTAAGCTATTTCAAAATATCAAAAATAATTAGACCAAACTGCTTTCTGCTTCAAGGTGAAAATGTACTATTTTTCTTTCCTAGCCCTTTTTCACCGTTTTCAGTAAATCATATTACAATTGCTGACAAAAGATATGGTCAGATTAAAATTAGGCATTTTTAAATCCCTTTGACTGTACAAGGAACATTAAGTGCCTGCTTAATTTACTGCCATTAGAAGTGCCTAATTTAATCTAGATTGTATGCCCTTGTGTAATATTTAAAAAAAATAACACATTATTTGACTCAGATATGCTTATTTGAGTCCCGCGATTTCAGCTGATCTGGCAAACAGTAAACTAAACTGCAGGCATCATTTTGCAACCTACTGTCCCAAGCATCCGAGGTGTCTTCCTCTTAAGACACCCAGTTCAACTTAAGCAAGATGCAGCCTGCTAATTAACAAATCATGAACATGTCTATAGAAATACATTCCACTATGAGCCAAATAATTCAGTATTATCAGCTCAGATTACACAGTAGCTTTAAAACAGAACTGAAATTGAAAAAAAATACTTCAGAAGTAATACCAAATTGTGAGCAGCAGGGCAAAGAAAAACAGTCACGTGTAGTGTGTCATTACTGTGTAAAAAAATTGGTCCCTTTCAGCTCTTCAGGCAGGTATTCCTGCTCTACAGGTTCCTTATATGCAGGATTGTATTTATAACCTTTACTATAGCCGAGGTCTTTCATGAGCCTGGTAGGTGCATTCCTCAAGTGCAGAGGAACTGGTGGAAGGGGTCCTTGGTGGTTTCTCAAGCATGCCTTGACATTGCTATAAGCACTGTACACCTCTATAGACTTTGGCGCTCTGGCAAAATAGACAACGCACTGCGCTAGTAAGACCTGGAAAACCAGAGGAGAAAAAATACAACAGAAATCATAAAGCTGGATTACTTGTGGAAGGCACGCTAGTGGCAGAGCTATATGTTACACTCAAAAAACCAATCCAATGAACCAGGGCTTCAATCTAGCTCTTGAAAATTAGTGAACCCACTCCATATTGTCCCAGAGGGATGCAATGTCAAGTCACTACTATGTGACAATGGCATTTAGAAAATGTCTTTTTTTAACAATTTTACTCTTCTACAGATACAGGAAGCCCCCACATTTTGATGCCCCATTTTCTGACAACTTCTTCTGGTGCTTCCAAATAAAGAACAAATTCCATTAATTCAATGGGTGTTCTGCTCTTTCATCAGTTCTTCTTGCTTATTGAGGCTCACTTGGAACCACTTGCATGCGTGGTTGCTTGCAAAGCAAGCTGAGGGAGGGAATGCTAAACTGGCTGAGAGACTTTGCAAGCAGCACATATGTGGTAGGTCCCAAGTGAGCCTCCTTAAGTCCTTTACATTCACTACAGTACATGGGTTTTGCTTTTCAAGCAATTCTGTTTTCTGACAGTGCTCTGGTCCCTAACCTGTCAGATAAGTAGGGGAAGCCTGCACAGATGTGAAACAGATGTGAGACTCTAAACTGTTCAGGTCAGTTTAAAATGACACTGTATTTGGGTTCAGAGTCACATATGTGGGAAGACAGCAGTCATTTAGTACCATTTCAGAATGAAATAACAGTATGCAATCACACCTCAGTATGTTCCACTTCATCTGTATCTACACGTATGCCTAAGTATATACACACATACATCTTCATCTACATTGCCGCACACCCACCCTAGTTTTGTCTACAAAAGCATTAAAACGTGATTACCCTGCAGCTGGAGATGATACAATCCCACAAGAGACGTATAAGTTTGACCCCTTTTTTATTTCATTGAAATTATCAGTTGTTATTAGTGAAAGTCACCACTGCTTTGATATACAACAGGGGTCCAAACCAAGTTACTTTCCCTTCCCTGCCCCAGCTTATTCTGAGTTCTCTCTCTTGCATGTATACCTTAACATGGCAGGACAGGGATGCCTGAGAGTTTGGGGAACCTTAAGAATAATACCATCAGGAGACCAAACTCTGTCAAGAGTCTAGACTCCTAATAGGAAGACCTAGTTGTAGGTGTAATCTAATTTGTAATCTAAGCTAAGGAAGCACCAGCTTCAGCAATAACTTTATTTATACCAGATATAAAAGAACCTTCATTAAGAAGTAAAGGTGGGGAAATAAGCAAAAGGAAACAGAAGTGGCAGGAAAAAGAAACACTTTACAGTTAAAGGCTGACTGTATAGAAGTGAATTCACAGACTACCTCACCTCACACTCTGGCATTCCAATAAAGTGGCAGCCTTGATAAGCAGCAACAGCTTGAGTTAGTGCCAAGGGATCTGCCAATCCTACAACCAAAACACAACATTTTTTTAAAAAAGAGTTCATTTTAATTAGCAGTGTGCCACATGCAACACCTCTTATTTCTTAAGGAACGGGTCTCACAATAGGGCTAATGTAAAAGTTTGGCATCACTGGATGCCTGTTGTCTGGGTGCCATTCCTTGGCAAGAGTCCCATTGTCAACTCCTGAGGCCCTTGGCCTTGCTGCTGGTCCTCCTTTAGTTCGCCCCTCCCACACACAATTGTCCCCTGTAAGCACATGAGCAAAGGCAAAGGAACAAGATGGAGAAATACAACCCTTCACTTACTCTGTCTTCTGTGCAACTCTACAGTTGCACAGTGAGGCCAATGGTGACAATAGGGAATAGGTCTCCTAAAACCTAGTGCCAGCTTTGTTTCACGTTATTATGTATCAGAGATTATATCAAACAAAGGAAATATTTCAACCAAGAAAGCTATGTTAAATTGAGTTGGAAACCCCAAATTCTGCTATCAACCCAGTTAACAAATATATATCCAGGCAATAATTTAAAAAGTTTTGAAGACCAAGTATTTTAATAATTTATTTTAATTTATTTGATTTTTATCTCACTTTTCCCCCAATATGGGACCCGAGGGCAAAGAGATTTGATTCTGCTCCCTTCTCCCACCTCAGGCATATACTAACATGAAAAAAATATATATTTTATTCTACTCTCCTGTCTGTCCAGTCCTATCATGTTGCCTACATAACCTTGCATGATTGTGGTGTTTCTGTTACACCATTCTATGACTACTGTGAAGGTCACTCAATGTCCCAAATGTCTAAGGTGAGCCCAAGGTGGGCTAGGCTAGGAGACCCTAATTGTTAATATACAGGTGTATGGTGAGTCCCCAAAGTGTAACAGCCAGTGTGTGGTACTTTGCATTCCTAGTAGAAAAGTATGCTGAAGCAGGTAATAGGCCAAAAGCCTGAAATAATATCCAGAGACTGGTGCCTCCAGGGACTTTTTGGAAATTTGGGGGTCAAATGATAAAACTTCACTTATCCATGAGGGTTCTTTGGGACCTGAAAGCAGTAGAAGCATGTTGGCACTGTCAAAGATCTAAACTAAACATGTACAACATGATTTTGGGAGCTGCACGTGTTAGGTATATCTGAAAATTCAAAATGCCTGATGTAGAGACAAGTACACCTCACTTTTCTATTTAACTTTCATTGTGGCGGTCATTAAATAACGAGATGGCTACTGTAAGTTTAGTGAATATGGCCCCAAATCAACCTCAACGTACTCTCATAAGAACCCAGATAAAGGTCCTGTTATAAAGCTAGATAGAATAGGTATCCAAAGAAGCTTCACAAGGCAAGTACAGTAAATAATTTGTAATAACCTCTGAACAAACAATTAAGGGAACTTAACTCCTTTGCAAAGACACCTTGAGTATTCCCTGCCTAAGAAAACCCTATGAAAAATTCATGGGCTCACCATAAATTGACAGGCAACTTGAAGGCACATACACACACAAAAACATCTCACATTTTCATTAGCTTCAGAAGCTGATGAAGAAATGAAAAGCACAGTGTCTCACGGGGCACTACACTGTGGAAGAATTCTCTACTAGTTTCCAGCACTACAAAGCAGCTGCTTTCAAGCAGTTGCGCTGCCAGCGGCGGCCATGGTTTCTATAAGCCTGCTTGCAGCGGTATCCAATTCAGCAGTAACCAAGGAGTTCAGAGCCACAAAAAAGGGGTTCAAGGGTCAAATGCAGCGTATGTGCTCTCTACTTTTGCTACAGAAGGATGTTTTTAATTGTTAAGTATTCATTTGTTATCAATGAAAAGGTAGGATAGAAATTGTTTAAAATGAATGGCTCATATCAATCTGCTTCATGTGCCAGGTTTGCACTGAGTGAGAAAGAAAACAGCATTAAAAACAGATCTCTATCATCTTGTAAAAATCAGAGAAAACTGCCAAGCAATGCAAATTACCCACCTATGTCTTCACTAGCAAACCTCACCAGCCTCCTTGCCACATAGAGTGGATCCTCACCTCCTTCAAGCATACGAGCAAGCCAGTAAAGGGAAGCATTTTCATCAGAGCCTCGCATAGATTTATGCAGTGCAGAGATGCAATTGTAATGTTCTTCACCTGTTTAAAAACAGATAGAAAACCACATTAATCCCAGGCCATCCAAAATACCTGACTAGCAATCAGCTCATGGAAGACAAAAGGAAGTATTTGCTGGCATATAACATGCACTTGTGTATAAGACACACCTCATTTATACACTGGCAAATATTATTTGCAGGCATATAAGACACACTGGTATATAAGATGCACTGCATTTTCAAGCAGTATTTTTCAGGAAAAAAGTGAGCCTTATATGCCAGCAAATACAGTACTTCTTCATAGCACCTAATTAAAACTAGTAGTAGTGAAACTAACTAGCATTCAGATGTGGCAGCCATTAGCTTAGATGGATTTAAAGGACTCCATAATTCATGTCAGATACTACACTTTCCACAGCCATTAGTCTTTTCAGTAATGTTTCAGAGCCATCCAAATTCAGAATCAGTCCGCACGTAATTCAAGCAAGCAAATATGATTATCACATTCTTGTCTTCTTTGCAGTAGGAGACACAGTTGGACAAGAGCAGGGGCTGGAAACCAGGGGTCCTCAAGATGTTTACGTACTGCCATTCAAAACCAAAGGGTGAGGATCTCAAAATCAGAATCAATTTTTAAAAATCATTATAAGGGTCTACTGAGTGAAAACTGGAGAGGAACCCTGTACTTTTAATGTCTGTGTAGAAGAGGGAGCTTAAGCAGGTGTTGCTTATCAACTAGTTGTGTGACAAGCAATACCTGCTCAAATTTCCCCTTTGACACAACAGTTACAGGTACAGGACCCCTCCACAGTTTTCAGTCAAGCAATCAATCAATACAGTAAATCTACCAAATGCTGGATCCTATACTGAGAAGCAATACTAACCAAGAGCACCCAACCTCAATATATGTACTTGTCTGTGTGTATGGTGTTGAATTTTTTGGTAGAAAATTGGAGAACACTTAATCTGCTGTTAATTATTGAATCAAGTTTGTTGGCAAAGTATTCAAGTTCTATATTCTGATGATGTGCAGAAACGGCATCATATTTTGGAACCATCATTGAGATCTTGAAAACTCTTGTAAAACTGATTTTTACATACAAAATAGGATTTTCTACTTGAAAACTGGATCCTTTGCCCAGTTGACTTGTTGACATAGGATCCAGTCTTTAGTGGGCCTACTTTATAGTTTAATACTTTAACTTTGTTATGTACAGAGATGAGGTTGTGACAGGCCCTTTATTCTCCCTCATACTGGTGTGGTAGTTCCAGTCCAATAAGGTGCCCTGTCAATATCACTTTGCTTTGACTCCACTCTTTTATCACATCCTTTGTGTAACAGGGGCAGAGTTTTAATTGTTCCTCAGAACCGAACTGTTTATTTAAGGTAGTGTGTTCTGTTCATTACAGTGATTTTAGATAACTCAAGCAGACTGTAGTTCAGAGCTTTCCAAATTTTTCATGTTGGTGATACACTTTTTAGACATGAATCATTTTGTGACAGTAATTTCAGTTTTACTAGCAAACTGGAGGTTAAACTAACCCATTATAAGAGATACAGACACATACATAAATTGTAATAACAAAATGTATGGGGACATAACATATCTCATGAAAACCTTTCATATATTTTTAAAAATATATGATTTATAAATAATAACATACACTTCCAAGATTGTAGGAGACACACCTACACACTTCAGGTGACACACTAATGTGCTGCGGCACACCATTTGGAAAGACCTGCTGTAGTTATAAAACAAACTGTAACAATAATTATGGTAAGAGTGGAAATAAAATGTCTTGTTAGAGTTCAGTTATAGGATAGTGTTGATACATTAGAAATTTAAAGTTCTGACAGACTTCGGTCATTTAATTCCTGCTTCAGACACCAATTCTCTATATCTTTTCCTCAGCTGATAATCACATCCAAGACCACCCCCTTTCTCTCTGGCTAGTTTTCACTGAAGGCTCAAGACACACACAGAAACTTTGCCTCATACAGAATTCCCCTCATCCCTAAGGCCCTCCCATGTACACCACTGGGCTAGGTTTCATTCTTGAGGTGCTATTCCTGTTGCCTACCAACCAGCCATCAAGTGGCTCTGGCAGTGCAAATAACTAACCCCCAAAACAACTTCATTACAGTTTTTTTTTAAAAAAATTCATTTCTAGGTCCTCATATTTTCTTTTGAGAGACCCCTTGCCTATACTTTCTTATGAGCTACTACTCCCACCAGCTTTTACCATTAGCTAGGCTTAGAAAGTTCAAGAAAATCTGGAGGGTTCCAGGCTCCCCAGCCCAGGGAGATCCAGTCCAGTTTCCTGATCCTGCTAATCAACAGGTGCACGCCAAAGGGTTCATGAATGGTTGTAACAAATGAGGCTACCAAGCAGTTGTTTTAGATGCTTATTTTTCAAGATGCATATTTTTATTGCTAGCATACATTTGTATTTGTGTGTGTGTGTGTGCGCGCGCCTCAAGTTGCCTGTTGACTTATGACAATTGCATGGATTTCATAGGGTTTTCTTAAGGAAGGGATCAGAGGTTGTTTTGCCATTTCCTTCCTCTGCAGCACCTGGTATTCAAGGGTGGCCTCTTATCTAAATACTAACCAGAGCTGATCCTGCCTAGCTTCCAAGATAGGATGGATATTTAGGCCCTTAGGATATGTTTACACAATGCACATGACATGACTATTGTACCCTATAAGTAATGTATAACAATATTTGTGTCTGCATCATTCTGCTTCTGATGTTAAAAGCAAAACCCTTTTGTATTTTCATTTGGGAACATATAAGCATGCACCCCTCTTAAGTGAGATTTCCTGTGAGTTTGGTCCACCCATCTCTCACAAGGGTGGTCTCTTCTGAAACACACAAAGCCAGCAGACAGCTATTTTTAATAGTGCTCCACACAAAGCGCCCACTGGCATACCATCAATATCAGGCCAATATAAACAGCATGTCTCTGCTCTGTCACAGCATTCAGCCTTTCAACTTGAGCTGGCGGCAATAAACCAGGCAGCTGGGAGTCTCGTCATACTCTTGGGAATGGCGTCGCCTGGTCTCTTAAAAAACCAAGATGGCCTTTAAATATTTGAAAAGGCAAGCACAGCTTATCTTTTCCAGCTGGCATTCTTGCTATTCAGTGTGATAATCCATTAGGTTTCTTTCAAGTAATCAACAGGGGAAAAAAAAGCAGGAAAAAACATATTGTATCAACAATCACTGTAACACACAAATACACCCTCCACAAAAGATACAGGCATACAAACGAGGACAAAAATGATCTCATGTGAGGAGATCTGTTGATAAAGGACTTTGAAAAGATTTTCACAACTCTCTCACATGTTCACCACTTAAAAGTTCCAAATAATCCATCTGATGAAGGAAGCTTGCAGTCAGTCAGTGTATTTTTAAAATCTTTAAGATTTTTTTCAAGGAGTTTCTGCAGAGGTCAATGCTTGTCTTCTCAGCAATAAAAGGTGAACAGGCCTCTTAATTTATATGCATGTGCCTTTATAAGTAGAAATAATTGTATGGGCTTGAATATCTCCTAGGCACATTCAGACAGGCTTTTAAACAGAAGATGCGAAGATGAAAACTGAAACCTTCTGCAGAATGAGTCTTTTCTCTAGATGTTTATAAGATAGCAAACTTTTTTTTCTTAAGATTTCCTGTGTGGGCTGAGCACACAGTTTATTTAAAAGGTCTCCAGACTTCAGACTGAATGAACTTTGTTTACTGAATCATCTCAAAAATGGTCCCAAGTCCCTTTTCAGGCTGGCTGCATCCCGTTTCAGTTTTTGGCAAACTGCTGAAACTGTACTTTCCTTAGTCCCTAAAGCCATGGTTGGCTTTGCAAATGTTTTGACTGTACAGGTGCATGTTTAAAAGTGCTTTTTAAAACACTGCTTGCAAAAGCTAGTACAATAAACAAATAAGTATCATAAAATACATTATTTATTAATTTATTGAATCTAAATACCACCCTTCTCCCAAGATGGAATTCAAGGTGGCTTACAATAATTTGAAAAAGGTTAAGCTAAAGCATTAGTTTACAAAAGTTAAAACAATTAAAATAACAGTATTATAATAAGCTTAATAAATACTGTATTTTCAAATACCACATAAACTGTACTGGCAATGTCAGAATATATAACAGTGTGAAAAAAATCAATATTAAAGCTTACAGAGAATAATATAACAAACTCCTCTTTTCCAGTAACACGGTGGATACACAGCCATTTTGGTAAAAAAAAAAAAAAATCTTGATTCAAGAGTAAGAACTCAAAAGGTGGAAACCAATAAAAAGGATCTGCCTGTGCTTCCTTTGTTCTAATTCGCTAGCATTCACTTCTCACTATTTTTCAATATATTTTATTTTATTTTGCAAGTATAAGTGCTATTCTTTCCAAAGAAATAATCTACTGTTGTGACAAGGATATTATAAAGTTCTTAAAGCCCAACAAACCTCATATAGTCCCTTTTGCTCTCGTGTGTGAAAATGAAATATTCTAAGATTTACATCTCTACTTGTGGCACCTTAAAAAGTAAAGAATTTGGTTCAGTAGAAGCATCGAGAAATTATAGCCCAATTCAAGTGGGCTACAACCCTGAAAAACTCCTGCTATAACATGAATGTGCAATGCCCTTTTGTGCAGCCCCATAATGCTTCCCAGAAAACATATTTAAGATACCCAGCCCTGTGTGGTTTTTGAAAAAACTAGATTTTGCCGGCTGACTGGGGATGCCAGGAATCTACATATTAGTATCTGACGCTCCTTATGGAGACAAACTGTGCACACCAAATTGATTTGGTGTGCACAGTTTGTCTCCATAAGGAGCGTCAGATACTAATTTCTATAAATCAATCCATTTTTTAAATAGACGAGGATAATTCAAAAACTGGCCACCCTAAAGAGAATCCCAACCTGTGGAAAGGGGCAGAAACCCCTCTACCTCTCTGGAATCTATTGTTATTGAATAAGTAAACACATGAAGTTGATTTCTGCAGAGTCGGACTATAGATTGACCTAGCACAGTGGTTTCTACATTGGATGGTAGTGGCTGCCTCAGTGTAACATGGTCTACAGAACTCCCCCAGGCCTCCTGGGCAAGAAATACTTTTTGACTGGAAATGCTGGGAACTGAACTTTAATGCAAAGTATGTGTTGTATCACTGAACTATGCCATTTGAAACTGAACTTTCTGGAGTACATAATCTGAGATTTTAGATAGGCTGTGCACACTGTTCATATAGGAGGCTCTTAACTGCAAGACTAGATGAGTAAACCAAGATCCCACTAGATTTATACCAGGTATGGGGAGAATGTGGGGCTCTTCAGATGCGAACAGCTGTGCTAGTGAGAGTGTAATCAGCAACATCTGGAGGGTCTCATGTTCCTTTCCTCTGGTACATGCAGGAACACCCGTGATACTTAATTAAAAACCAAACTGATTTAAGTGGATTCAGTTTTTCATTGAACTTTTCTGCCATTCACAAAGGCATACATGGAAAACAGGAAACTGCCACCATTTTCAGTAATCAATACTTCCACTCACAGTTCCAGCCAAAAATAACAATGGAGCTGCTCTCTGCTAGAATAGTATGTGGAAGTGAGTTGATACTAGCAATGTATGGTAAAGAATATTTGTAAATTTTCTTCCCCTCAAAAGGAATAGAGTGCCTCAAATTATAGTATACTATTTTATCATTTTTTCAAATTTGGGGTCATTTTTTGATGAAAATTTTGTTTGCATATAAATACATTTCATTTGTGCAAAATACATCTCCATCCAAGAATATGTTGCACTCTGCCAAATACAATGGGTCTTTCTCAAAGAAAAAAATTTCCAGTGAAATACATCTGTGGTACAAATGATATTTTTGTGAGGAAAAAATGTTTCCAAATCACTGGAATTTCAATGAAAAATCAGTGAAAACTACAGAAAAATTCCCAAAATCTCAATTAGTGGGAGAAAACTTTTGATTTTTTTAAAACTTATGTCTATGAAGGAAATAAATGAAGATTTACTTTCATAGTTGGTAGAGAAAGTCCTGTACCACTGTAGGCCCCCATGCAGATTTTAAAACCCTACCAGCCATTCAAATACAATCCCTCTCTCTCTTTCTTCATGCCAAGGATTATACCCAAGTATCAGGCACTTGGAAATGAGAATAACACTATCACTTCTTAGCAGCTGGAGCTCAGTGCTGCTAAAGACATGGCAAGACAAACCCCTAGTTAAATTCCGTAGGCTTGTATTTCACTGTTTATATAGAGAAAAGATAGTAATTCCCATAGTTAACCATTAAGACCTTACACCAATGTATTTGTAATAAGAAACGGCTGTACTACTGACACAACTCGCTCCTTTTTTCATTTTCAGTAGAGCTTTATTTTGCAGAAAGTTGCAAAATACATCTCTCTTACGTTTTAATCATAGGGTCTGGCACTGTGTGTCACAGAAGATAATCTAACAAATTCTACTAGTAAAAAAAACTGGTAAACAGCAGGACTTCCAAGACAGAATAAAACTTAGCACTGAAAAAAAAAATCGCATGAACTGCATTTGTTCAAAGACCAATTAAATATGAGCACATAACTAGTTAAACGTAAGGAGACAAATCTAATCCTCAAAGTGCAATCTCCAATTCCAATCTCCTCTGCAAAGACAGACATAAATGGCCACCATTTGCGAGGCATAATGGTGCCAAGTCACGAATTTAGCCAGAGCTGGTATCAAATTAGGAATCCTTGTACACAGTCATACGCAAGTAGTCTGACATAAGCAAATTACAAAATTCATTTCCTTAAAAAGAAATGATAAAAATAAAAGGGATCATTGAAAATTTCAACTAAATATTGGTCTGAATAGTAGTAGGGTGAAGGGCAAGGCATGTACACATAAACAGCATCTACACATACCAAGGACTATGTTTCCAAAATAATTTCAAAAAAGCAACTGCAACACACCCTTTGATATCAGTTGCAAAGTATTTAATAAGGATGACAGATTTTAGAAAGAACTAGGCATCAGTGAACAAATCATGGTGAAATTGTTTTTCATGACCCAAGCGTAAGAGCAAATTCCCTAGGAAGCCTCCAGATGTGAAAGTCAGCTCTTGCTTCATGCTTATTCCTGCTTTTGGGCAGTAATGATAGAACATATCAGTCTTATTCAGGCATTCTGCATTTTATTAATGGAGACCATGGGACCATATTGTATTGAACTGGTAAGTCTTGAAGAATGACTATAAGCTTGTTTGTCTGAATGCAGTTGCAATTGTCCTCACAATCCGGAATAGTCATTGCAGGTATGCAGCCATGCTTAGTCAAACTTACTTACAATTGTCCTTCAGAACTTTCCCACCTGGAAATATGGGGAAGGAGAAGAACCAGTGTTGGTGATACTCAAGCCGAGGAAGGCAACTTGTGATCTTCTAGAACAGTGATTCCCAACCTGGGGTGTATATATCCCTAGGGGTATAAACAAGTACATCTAGGGATATGTAGGGAGGAAAAAGAATAATGGCAGAAAAAGTATAAAGCATAAGCCATTCTCAGAAGATGTCACAACTCAATGCAGTTCTTGATTGCTCATGGCATTGGTGTTCCTGTCCCAGAAACTTAAGGGATGGGGAGGGGGGAAATCATAAAAATAAAGAGAAGAGTGACATGCAAGCTGAACTTCTGGGTGCCATATGCCCACAGACTCTTTTTTAAAAAGGGCCTTTCCCACATGCATATGCACACACAGCCTTCTATTTGAATTGCTGGGATCCTAGCCCTGCCCACACTAACTGGCTTTTTGAAACTTACACACACTCTTCTCTCCTCCTGTGTCCCTCTCTGTGAGAAGAGAGTGCACCCAGTGGAGACATCCAGTTCTGTCCCAAACCCACCTGAGGGAGGAATGTGCAGCACCAGTTGCTCCTCTTTGTCCCTTCAGCTGGGAGCAAACCAGATCCTAAGACCATGGAGAGCATCTATGTGGGAAACAGGCCTAGCCAGGGTGGCAGGCCTTACAACCTGTCTTTCCTTCTTTGGGTGTAGGGATGTCTCCTCAGAGCTCACAGAAGCTTTCTGATGGGGCTTTATTTCTCCTCAAAGAAAGGACATGGCAGTGGATGGGGAGCAGAATTCATGGAAATGGGCAAAGCAAGTAAAAATAAAGGTTGGGAAGCACTGTGCTAGAAGTCTTCAGATGCAAATCCCAGCAGCTGTTGCCAGTGCAGCCAATGGAGAGAAATAATGGGAACTACAGTCCAGTAACATCTAGTGAATATCTAGTCAACTCAACCCTTGCTGCTCTTATTTGCCACTGAGTCAACTTTGACTTAATGGCAACCCCATAAATGACAGATCTCTGAGAGCCCTGCTCATCCAATGCTCTACTTAGGCCTTGCAGACTCAGGGCCATGGCCTCCCTGATGGGTTCAATTCACCTGTAAGGCACTCTTCCTCTTTTCCAATTGCTTTCAGAAGCTAAACTTCAGAATGACTGAAAAGGGTTCTGGTGTTAACTCAGTTCTAGAGGAATAAACAAATTAAGACTCTCAGACCTCTGTTTTCCTTCCTCAAGAACAGTCTGGCCAAAGGCAGATACAAAACTGTTGGGAGTAGCTGAAAGACTGCACTCAGCAGAATCAAAATGATAAAGCTGTTTCTTTAAAAGGGTGTTGTGTGTGTGTGTGTGTAAATCTCTGAATGTACCATGATGTCCAAAATTCTCTGCACAAAGAAAAAAAGCATAGAAGAGAAAGCACAACCCTGTGTCACTTGCCTGACATTCTAGTTTTCTACATGCAGTGATTTCAGCCACTGTCCCCTCCCCCAGTTAAATAAAAGAGACTTACAGTACTTACAGGATGAACAGATTTAATTAGCACATGTGTTCATGGATATACATCCCACTTTTTCAGAGGCACGAAATGCAACTCTGAAGGTTTAGATATACACACATGAACACAGAGTATGCATGGTTGATAGAGGAATATTACCCTTCCAGGCATGAACATAGAGGGAGGCATTCAAGCATACATATGTATTCCACAAGCTACCCTGGCTGAAGCCTGAAGTGACCCAGACCAGGAAAGGCCTTATTATTTGACCCTTGTGACTGTACAAAGTCATCCTCGGAAGTTTACCAGTTCAAGGAAGGAAAACAGCTTTTTGCTTGGAAGAGAAAGTTATAAGATCATTACAACTGAAAAACTTGCACACACAAAGACACACTCATCCTCTTCACATTACTGTACAGTTTTAAAAATGGCTGATTTTTGCCATCATAATGCATCCTTGAAAAATGCTTTTGGGGCAAAACAGAAAAGACCACCAGCTATACTTAGTCATGAACGAAGACATTTTATTCAACCACCACACTGTCCCTAGGGAGACCTGGTATGTGTTACCCTATACTTTTAAAAATTGTTCCCTTTGAGACAACAGCATGGAGTTCACAGCATGTTCACTGCCAATCTCCTCTTATTAGTTTCATCTTGCTGCACAACACAGCTTCCTTGCATTTTTCACACCTATTGTTGGAACAGGTGCAGAGGGCAATGAAGAAGCAGGCCTGTTTAAGTTCAGGAAGAAGCGTAATAGGTATGGTCTCCTGAGAGCAACAGCTATCTTATTAGACTAGGCCTTCTCTTGCGGTAAACCTTTTGTGTTATTAAAGGGTGAAAAAAAATACTACATTTTTAATGATTCGATTTCTATTATTTTAATCAATATGTTGTTTTCTTGTGATATAATCACTGTGCTCATTATTATGTACTGTAAACTCCTTTGGGAGAAATGTTAGCTATACATTCTAGAACAAGTACCTTAACAATCAGATTTCAGTGGAACAACACTGTGGTCATCTCCATCACAATAAATCACAATTCAGCACGATCTCCATAATGAAGCAAGTACCTGACTACAACAGGCTCACATGTTCCCAATCCTTCAGTGTAGCTTCCGTATGATTTTTTTAAAAAAACTTCAGGTTTTCATGCCATCTTAATCTTAACTAAGGTTTGCATGAAACAAGCCAAAATCAAATAGTGCTCTAAGTTCCTGACTTGCTTCAACCGTATTTTTAAATTAACAAGTGTTTCCAGTTCAGAAGAAAACATAAATTCTAATTAGTTGAAAGCAAGAAGAAGAAATTTCTGATCTTTTAACTGTGGTTGTACTGAGGAAAGATGAGGTGGGGGGAGGAAGCCCAAGGCTTCATGATCCTCATTCATGTTATGCTAAAACATGGTTTAGCATTATGTCCAATGTGAGTCCAAATCATTATTTCCAAAGCTTTCCTTCCTTTCAAAGACAGAAATGCTTTAACAACAAGAAAAACTATTTTTATACTCTGACAGCACCTTAAAGAAAATGGTTTGTTTTAGTTGTAATGGGTATGGCTACCTCTCTGTGGCAGAGAAAATACAGTAAATTCATCATGCAAAACTTTATAGTTGAATTGGGTACAGTGCACCATCTGTATATGCAAATGCTCGCATCCCATGCTTTTCAGTGGATGCAACACACGTGCAGATGTGCTAGCATGCTGTTGCCACTTTAAGTATAGTCATCCCTCCACATTTGCGAGGCTTAGGGGCACAGGACCCCTGCAAAAATGAAAAAACTCTAGGCCCTCCCAAATCATATTTAACACACAAAGAAGTATGATCACCATATTCAACCCACCATGGATTCCTTTGAGACATCAAGGTTCCTTCACAAGGCAGAAGTGGGTAGCTGGTGGGGCTTACTGCCACCTCCACTGCTGCTCCACACCATTTTTAATAGGGACTCATTTGCAGTATCTCAGTCTCAAGAGGCTTGTAGTCCCTATTAAAAATGGCACAGGGAGGCAGCAGAGGTGACAGCAAATAATCTGTGAATAATCAAATCCGCAAAAGTGAAACCCACAAATGTGGAGGACTGACTGTATAGGGACATGATGCTTCACATCAGATGGTGATCATGTGCGCAGAGGTCACAGTAAGGGAGGGTGCAATGTATCTTGATTCAGTCACAGAACTGCCATATAAGCTGCTCTATCAGACACTCACCAGCTCGATCGTAGAGAATATGGGACCGTTGGAGACCTTCCTTCACATGATCTTCCGTGATGATCAACCCCTGAGTGGAAGAGTTATCAGTGCTGTTCTGATGGGAGAGCTTTGTTAATCTGGCCTGAACAGCCATCTGGAGTCCATTCAATCCAGTTCTTGCATCACCGTCACAAAGGTAAGCAAGCGTGTTGATAGCTTTTCTCTCAATGCACACAGATGACCTGAAATAAAACGGCACTGTATTGCTACTAACAAGGGAACACAACATCTGAATTTATTACATATTGTTCAAGAGGCTATACTTCTTTGCAAGTAACACTGAGCACCAACTAAATTTAAAGGTTATTCTTATGATATGCCCAGTGGGTAAATGTTACAGGAGCTTTACAAAGAGTATGTAATCAACACACAGTGCCTTTAAACATCATGATGCATTATAAAAATTACATTGCTATGGACATTTGAACCACTACCCCATAGTCCTCTGCAACTAGACAACAAGCAAGAGTGGTAGAAAGGAAAGAGGGTTGCTGCTTTCAACTGCAGCCTTACTGATGTCTCCTTCTGGGCCTATTTACGTCATGAAAAATCCCAAACACAAGTGACTGTAGATGCTTGCAAGAGTTATATAACATTTTCAGTACAGTGGGCTCTTGATATCTGCTGGGGTTTGGTTCCCTGTGGACACCAAAATCTGTGGATGCTGAAGTCCCATTATATACAATGTTATAGTAAAATAGTGTCCCTTATATAAAACGGTGAACAACTCAAATGAGTGCCAGAGAGAGCCTAAGGATCTGTGAAATTATGGGAGGCTACAGCAAAGTATGCCAAGGTTTGTTTTTTTGAATGTTTTGTTTTGAATATTTTCAATACATTTAATATTCAATTTTTTGGTTGGTTGATTCAGTGGATGTAGAACCCATGGATATGGTGGACCAACTACACGTGCATGCTGACCAACAATAAATACAAGTTTCAAGCTTTGCTGTGCAAAGACTCTGTAAAACAGGGGTAGGCTCTTCAGATGTTAGACTGCAACCCTAGCCAGCACAACCAACAGTAAGAAATGATGCAAAAGGTGCAAAATTAACAATATCTGGAGGGCCACATGTCATCCATCCCTGCAGTAAATTCGTTTTTTAAAAAAAAATGCAGGAGAGACAAACAAACATGGGAAAGGCAGAAAACAGATAAGACAGATGGGATGTACAGATGAGATCATCAGTGGTGGCAATACTGAAATTAAGCACAGTCCAGTATTAACTGAGAAATTATACTTCTTCTAGGGTGTACAAGAACATTTTAGTTTCTACATGGTAAGAATAATGCACAGAAAAATATGCAAAGATCTATGTTTCCATTTTTAATATTTTTTTTTACTCCATGTGTTCTTCCTCAAGAAAAATCAGGATAATATACATGATTCTTTCCTCTCATCCTATTTTATTTTCACAATAGCACTGTGAGGCAGGTTCAAAGGAAGACCACCCACAGTGTGTCATTTTTAACATGGGGATTTGAACACTTGAGTCTCTATAGCCCTTGTCTGATATTCTAACCATTATACCACATTTTCACTTACAGAGAAATACAGCCAACTTATTTTTAAGGGGAGAAGGTACCACAGCTAGGAATCTGGCACATACAGGTCCTGAACTTGTGCTGTTTCCAGCAATTGACTCAGTGCATTTATCCAACAGGGATTAGTGTGGGGAGACTGGGATAAGCAGCAATTCCTTACAGAGCACATTGGCAGTGGAAACAAATTCAAGATTGCCAGGAGTTCTGCACTTCATTCACTGAAGGATTTATGGTCATTTCCCTGAAGTGAGGCTGTCAACAGGACTACGTAATACCCTTTAAATATATTCTTCATCTAAATAAATCTGCATATCACCAAAATGTGGGTGCCTTCTGAGGTTATGAAGTATAACTTACCATGAAATACCCTCATCCCCTCCAAGTTGGCACTCAGAGTAAGACAAAAGACCACAAGCAATTCTTCCAATACTACCTGTATGTGAGCTGGTTTCCTCTTGTGCCAAGGGAAGGAAGGCACCAACCCAATTCTGGGGGATTAAAAACAGTTCTGTTTTTTGTTTTTAATTCTAAGAGAGAGAAATTAAATCACTACCCATTAAAAAGATGCGACAGACTTTGGAGAGGTTTTGTAGGACACTCATACACATGACTACCTCTAGGTTATGTTTGGTATAAGAAGTTCCTTTGCAGAAACGTAGACCCATCTGCGAGTGTGGCTCTGGATAGAATGCTCCCCCCACCAGATGCCTAAAGTTGAAAACTTCTCTCTGCACACCATTTAAGCCCCCTCTTGAGTGTTCTCTTCCTCTCCCTACATACTGTTTTGCTGCCTTCCAAAAGGAGGAGAGGTTTACAACACAGCAGTGTATGCCCTCAAACCATGGGACACAGCAGAGGGTCTAGAGAGCAATATTGCTGGAACTTCCAAAAATGCCCAAAAAACCAGAAACAAAACCAGAAGTTTCCAGAAGTCAATTTTGGCATTCAAAAATGGGTATCTTTTGTTTTTATTGTTTTTTTTTTAAATTAGCAGTACAGGGGACCCTGCAATCTATTCAGAACGTAAAGTGCCTTTCCTGGAGGCTTCCATGAGAGGCAATCCATCTTCTTCTGGACTGTAAATGGCAAGCCCAAGGGCGCTAGAGGATCCAAGGGCTGCAAAATCAGGGCCTCACTTTGCTCACCTCCATCTTAATCTATAAGCCCCACTGGTTTAAAATAGTCTCTTATCAGTGAACAAACTGGTTTGCTTAGTCTAACAATTAAAGTCTGAATTCTACTAATATGACTCGGCACTCTCAGCATAAGCATACATCGTCTTGCCTGATAAAATAGGTAGAGGGGAGAGCCTTCTCCTTTACGGTACCCACCATGTGGAATGATCTCTATGAGATCTCAATGCAAAACATTTTCCCATTATTTGAAAACTTCACAGGTTGTCCCCCCCCACCCAAGCTTTTCCGCATTTTGCACAAAAATATCTCTGAACAAAACTAGCGTCTTTTCCTCTGTGATATCAAACACACACAGAAAACCAATACAGATGGACTTTCTAACTGGCCAAAAAGATGTAAACAAAACATCCAAATTTACTATTTCCTTTAAGAGGCAATGCAACAAGGTAGCAGCTTTCAGTTTTTCACAATTTGGGGAAAGCTTGGCATCATGCGTTAATTTTAAATGCCAGATTGGTCATTTCTGGCTGAGTAGTTGTTGTGTGCCTTCAAGTTGCTTCTAATTTATGGTGATCCTAAGACAAACCTAACACAGGGTTTCCTTAGCAAGATCTGTTCAGAGGGGCTTTGCCTTTGCCCTCCTCTGAGGCTAAGAAAATATGACTTGCCCAATGTCACCCAGTTGGTTTCCACAGCTGAGTGGGGATTTGAATCCTGGTCTCCAGAGTCATAATCCAATGCTCAAACTGGCTGGTAGCTGACTGGCAGAGATTTCAAATCAGGTGTCATATGCTCACTCCTAACTGTCTATTAATACTCAGGAAATGACCTTCTGTACTACCTGCAGTCTCCAGACATCTACAAGGGAAGCCCCATAAATAAAGCATTTCAATAATCCAAACAGACATTTAATCAAATTATTCTAGCCTACTAATGGACAAAGTTTGTGGGCAGACCTAACTGGAGAATTCTCCACCATTGAGGCCTTCAGTGGTATTTTTGAATCAAGGAGTGCTCTCAAACTATGAATTGCTCTGTCAAAGGAAACATGTACCTACCATCCAAAGCAGTATATCTGTCCAGTTCCTATACCTGGGAATCACCTACCCACAGAGACTCCATCTTGTCAGCTTTCAACTTCAATTTACTTGTCCTCATCTAACCCACTAATGATTCTGGACACCAGTCCAGCACGAACAAAGCCTCTCCTGATATACATGGAATAAAGAAGTAGAGTGGGGTATTATCTACATATTGCTAACACTGAACTCCAGATCTCCAGATGATACATCCCAGTGACTTCATATATACATTCAATAGCATAAGACACAAGATGGAGCTCTGAGAAATCCCAGAGCATAACTGTCAAGGAGCTGAACAGAAATCTTCCACTGCTATCTTCTAATAACAACCATGAAAGCAGGAATAGAACTGGACTGACAGAGATATAGCACCTCCTACACCTAACCCACTGAGCTGTTCCAAGAGCATACCATGGTCAATGATACTAAAAAGGCAACAAGAGGGCAGGAAAATTCAAGAAGGGAGCAACCCCACACCTGTCTTACAAAGGAAGTCATCAATCAGGGTGAACAATAGGCTTTTCCAAGTGTGGTCACCAGAACTGTTCACAATATTCCAAGTATGACCACATCATAGATTTATGAAGAAGTAATACAATATTGACAGTTTTATTTCAACTGGTTTTCTGGTTATGGGAAACAGGGAATTTGCCTTTTCTTTTAGCAGCTGCACATGGAGTGAACATTGTCATTGACCTAACCTTTCCATTACAAATCCCAGTACCCTTTCTTAGTCCACCAAAAACAACTTATACACATCAGTGTACAAGTCTAGATGGACACTAATATCCATCACTTTTATACTTTATTACATGAAATCTAATTTGTCATTTCCCCCCTATTTTATATAAAAATACAACATGGACAAGTAAAACATACATCTAAAAGGAATATCAATATTATCCATTAAAAAAAATCTAGTAAGGTAAAAAGGAAAAAAACACACCTAACAATCAGATTATAAGAAGAAAAAGCTTTATATCTATAAATAGTCCTGCTGTATCTAGCCCTCATGAAATGAATAAAAGGCATCAGGTATTGGAAAATCAGGTAGTCTTTTGTCTACCAACTCTTAAATGAAGAAGTGGGCCGTCCTTCCTTTTGACCTCTACATCTGTGACTTCCAGTTCACACAAAGCACTGTGTCCTAGACCTAAAATGATGGGTAGGTTAATGCAGGTGTGCTGAAGCGTTCAAGTGCATGTCAACACTATTTAGTATTACAGGATGCAAGCGTTGAAGTTTTTTCTTATTTGTGGGGGTTCCTGAAATGGAATCACTGCAGATATGGAGGGCCTATCGCACAATGAATGAGAATTAGAATTCTTACTTCTGCAGCTTTCCAAATGTTGCGCAGTCATTCCTTCATAAAGGAAATGGCATTCCTTGTCCAGTTTTTAGCAATCAAAATCCTAGCAGCACTCAGCAGATTCTGAGCCTCTTCTTTATCCATCTATCCATGGAGATAACCTAGATCACTTGTCTCACTGCTGGAATTCTGACCTCAGTATCTCCCAGAGGAAATTGCCAAGTTACTAATAACTAAAGACAAAGGCATCCATTCTGTTCATACTGCTAACCAGCTGTTACAGGATGCCACATGTAGAAGAGTTTCAGATGAGTCAAACAAGATAACACACAAATGTGGGGTGTGTGTATGTGTCAGTTACCCATCTGTAAAGTGCTGCCATGTAGACAAACTGTAGTGGTGATGGACATTTCTTACGCAAGGAGAAAATGATGTAGTAGCCGTCTTTCTTCCCTCCAACTCATTTCAACCCTGAGATAGACCTGTTTTCAGTGTTTGCTGATTCCAAGAGGATGTTGCATCACCACCCTTGGCTCATTGTCTATTAGTTCTGCTGAAGCAGCTGTACTTTCCAAAGGTATTTGCACAAACAATTTGGAAGGAAGTACAGTAAATCCCACAGTAATGAACAGAGCAGCATTTCTCCAGAGTGGGTACTCCTATTTACCCAACGGCACTTCTGAAGACCATTGGGTTGTTGGCTGTTTCTGAGTTCTCAGCAATGGTGTTATGTTTGTAAATGAGATGAAGCTGACTAAAAGGTTATTTTTAAAAGGAAAGCAAGCTGAGCAAATGCACATCAGGTCACAGCATGGAATCAAGGCCACATTTAAAACACAGAGATTAAAAATAAATTAGACCAGTTAAAGATTCTGTGCTAAAAAGCTTTTTATTAAAAAACAAAACAAAACAAAAGACATTTCCTGGTATGTTGTCAGAATCTGACCTTGCGAAAGTTACCAGTTAAAGAATTCTAGGAACTGTACTCCAAAATTTTTAATGTTTCCAAGCCCTGATGAGCTCTGCCCTCTCCCAGCATACTAGGTTTTACACCTCTCTCAATCCATTTTTTGGATAAAGAAAATCATGAAGAAAGTATAGTCCTCATCTAGGTCTGTTTGGGGTTTTTGTACTGCCCCAGGGTTTTTTTCCTTAGTTGTTTTTATTCCTTCTGCAAAATTTGAGATTTCTCCTGAACATTCTTCCTTTCATTTCTCAGTGGCCTGTTCCTACTACAATCATGTCAGTATTCAGCAGTTCTTCACTATTAGAGGCTGGGTTCAAAACCATGATTCAAATCCCCACTTGGCTATGTAGATCACTGGATGACCCAGTCATTGTTTCATTGAGTTATTATCAGGATAAAAAGGGAAACATAAAAATGTACATCACTATAGGATCCTTGGAGGAAGCAAGATAGAATATAATCACTGAATAATTTACTGCCTGTTTTCCGCAGGCTAAGGAGGAGAATCAATGCTAGCTTTACACTTTTATTGTTGTCTCCTTCTAATGTGCTGATCTTAAGTCTAAGTGTTGCGATTGGCCCTTTTATTGCTGGGGTGCTTCCACATGAAGTTTTTTTAGTGCTAGCAAGCTAGCACACCTATACTCCATAGCTGCTAGTTTGCATGTCTCTCTAAGAGTTTAGACATAGCATATAGGCATGTCATTTCCTGTTTGCTAGTTTTAGCCACATCCTCTCTCTTCTGCATCAGTTACTCTGAATTTATTCATCTTTAATTTTGTAGTCTCTGCATTTGAAGAATACATTACAGACCCTCTCCCTATAACATGTTATGAAACCTTTAGTATTTGTAAGTAAACCTATTACACATATGTTTGGAATGAAGAACAAGCCTGCTTTCTTCTTCTAGTGGACCCTATGGGAGTGGGATGGAATGGGACTGGTTATTGCTCACCTTCTGCCTGTGAATACTAATTGCTTTGCTTGTGAGTTACGCAATTATTTCTCACATTTCCCAGTACTTTGTATTATGAAAGCAACCAACCTACCTCATGCAAACTATGGGAGGCCCAGACAATGGCCATTTCCGCACAAGGCGAGGGAATCGCTCCGTGCTGTTACTCACCGGATCTTCTGGCTCCTCGGTCTGGTCCAGGGTGAATCGGAGCAGTGCGAGATCTTAGATCCGCACTGCTGCAGCTTCCAAAATGGCAGCTTCCGGCTGGTCGTGGGTCCCGACCAACCACTGAAGCTCGCCATGCCTAAAGCCCACCCTCCGCAGATCGCAGGCTTGCATTGGTATGAGCCTGCGAATCTGCACAAGGGAGCAGGTACGCAATGGCACACTCCGGAAAAATGAGAAACCTCTTTTTTCCAGTCTTTAAAAAGCATGCTGGAGGACCAGTTGGGGGTGTTTCGGAGTGGACTGAAGTGCGGATCTCCAGTAAGTAGTCCAAACCTAGTCTGCTCCAAGGTGCAGACGACCTCCGTAGAGGATGCACTGCGCCATTTTAATTCCCCCGTGCGGAAAAGGCCAATGTCTTCTGTTGAAGCCCCTCTCATGTTTTCCCACCACTTCTTTTACCTTTTTCCTTACCATAAATATCTGTCAGGGAACAAAAGACAAATCAGCTGTACAGTGCCTTCTGACTTGTAGTGCCTCTGGGAACACTTTTGATTACTGACTTATCTTCATATTTTGTTCTATTTTGCTATTATTCTGTAAGCTATCTCTGAGTAGAAATCAAAGGCAAAAGTGTTAAGCTAAAAGCTAAATATAAGGAAGCATTATATTCAGCCATAGGCAGGCAGTGCATGGTTAGGAAGACAGGCACACTCTCTTCAAAGCTACTTTCCTGCTTCTGATCCCATCTTGTGTGTTTTCTGGCAAAAAAAGGCTGAACTGCCTTTTCTAGTAACCTATTTTTCTCCTTTCCTGGGGTCTACTGTTTCTTTTTGCACATTTTTGCTGGTTTTTCATATTTCTGGACTTTGCATAAAAGTGTTTTATTTGCATAAAAGTGTTGGCCGAGATCATGAGTGGGGAGATGTATTGTAAAGTTCCGCACAGGTAGAACCTGCTCGCCTCAAACGCCACCTTTTAGCTGCTGCAGCCTCCTCCCCAGTGCCAGTTTCTTGGCTTCTGGGGAGGGGAGGAGGGGAAGAGAAGTGTCCAGCTTTGTTCCTATAGCTGGACACACAGTGTCTTGGCAGCCTCCAGGGCCTTCCAGGGTCTTGTAGAGGTTCCAGAAGATGACCTCAGTTCCACATCTATAGCAAGGTGGCAGACCATATCTCCCACCGCATGCCCAAATATCCATTTCATCCACAGTCTCTCTCAAAATGGTGAGAGACATTTTGAGAGGGACTGCACAAGAAAACAGAGATATTTGGTGGTAGTATTGATTTCTGGGGTGCATGTTTTCACCTATTTGGTGGCCTTTCTCTTTTGCTTTGGGGCAAATGCTGCTCAAAAACAGCACCATCTTTTAAAAAAATGGGAGGGGCTTTTGCAGACTGGTGTGGGGTATCAGAGGCTGCAAAGGTGGAGTCCATGGGCTGCATGCATCCCATGTATCACAATTCACCCACTCCTGAGCTATAGGAAGATAGCTAGATACCACTCCCCTGTTCTCCACCAGACAATAAACTGGGGGCAGTGGGCTGCAGCAGCTAAACAGTGGGTTGGGTGAGGTGTCTGATCATTGCACAAAGTCAATAGAGAATTCTGGCCTTTGCAATGACAAAGAGAGAGAGGGAGAGATTGAGAGAGATAGAAATCTTCTGTAAGCTTAAATTGAACTTGCACAAACAGGATGTTAGCCATTGCGTTTTTTGCACATGCAACATAATTTTTAAGCAAATACTGGGTGTTCTGTACACAGGGTATTGCAGCAGCACATGTGACAGAGCCGCAGAAAGCTGGCTTCCACACTGAATTACCAGGCACAGAAAAGCACTTATTTCATCTGCAGAAATCCAAGTAACCAATGAAAAAGCATCAACATAAAATAAAATGTTACTGACAAAAGTGCAAACACTCTCATAATGTGTCACCAAATATAGAGAACAAGTAAATTTGTGAAGGAGAAAATCTGTGATTTTTCATTACCTCCCCAACTTTACTAAACCGCAATGGAAACTTAGCAGCAGATGCCAAAAATGCTATGGGTGTCTAGAGTGCAAATTTGCTTCCTACAGGATCCTGGAAAAGCTTTGCAGGATCTACAATCATATTGTGCAAAGTGAAACTTCACTCTTGGACCCAACCAATGTTCAGCTACCATGCAATGCAGTGAAAGATTAGCAGTTCCAGACAAGCTCTCTTTTAGAGAACATTTGATGCCATATTACAGCGAGTTGGATTGTTAGTTCATCTTGCCCAGTCCTGTTTAATCTAACTAGCATATCATGGAGTGCTGCAAATAAAGACACTCCTAAACTACAGATGTTGGGACCCTCTTCATACAAAACATGTGCTCAGACACTAAGTCTGGTTCCCCCTTTTCGCTGCCAGAGCTATGCTAAGTCTTCAAGGAATACATGCGTACACTGGAACACCCCCCGAAAACTAACCATCTCCATCATAAATATCAACATAGGTTCACACAATCGTTACCAATGTCACAGCATCAATTCAACAGAACAAATATAGGGGCAAGATAATCTAGATGAAAATGCTAACTGCTTCAACACAATAATGTTTGTACAACTCAGTGCTCACAGCAATCCTCTCTATCACTCACATTCCTCAAAATCATCTTTTTTACTGAGAGAAATGATTTTGAAAAGCTATCACCTTGCATATGGTATTTTGAATATATTTATGTTTTCATTTATTAGTTACATTTACATCCCACCCTCCTGCAATGAGCTCAAGGTAGCATACTTGTCCACTTCATCCTCACAACAACCCTGTGAGGTAGTTTAGGCTAGGAAATTGTGATTGACCCAAGATCACCTACTCACTGAGTTTCATGGCTCAGCAGTAACTTGGACCCAGAGCTCCCAAGATTCAGTGCAACACTCTATCCACCATATTCTCTATAGAAACATAAATATATATAAAAATATTTACCATTAAATATAATGGTATATGATAGATAGGTAATATGTAAACATTATAAATGCACAATTAAATATACAATTAAATGTATAATTAAGCATAAATGTATAATTAAATACAGCATAGGAGCCAAGCAAATAAATAAACAAACAAACAGACAGAGCACTAGGTAACCCTGAGTGAAAATTTCAGAATTTACACATAAATTGCTCCCATTTGGTTTCAAATGAATTTCTCAATAGTTACAAAATACCTGATTGTTTCACGTTAATGGCAGAAAGAACTTTCCCATTTTTTCCTTCTCATTCAATAAATATACTACTGTCCCTTTAACCTACATGAGGGAACAATTGCGAGGCAGGAAACTAACCTACTTTCCAGCTTCTTAAGATACCCATACTCTCATCTTACACTTGCACCATTTCGTATTTTTGCCAGTCTCCAAAATTAAACACAGGACATATTGGACACCAAGCCTTGATGTTTGTACCTTGTAACCACTGATACTTAGAGACAAAAATATAAACAGACAGACAGGGAGGACACCCCAGGACCTAACACCGGCTGACCTTAGCATGGTATGTCAACTAAAAGGTAAAGGAAAAGTACAGCTGGTGCACAAGTAATGATAAAAACTCAAGTGGAACTCTCCTGGTGCTAGCCTAAATGAATACATCTTTCAGTAAAGAGAGTGCAGGTATGTCAGTGACCCACCAATGTTGCTTATTCCTGTCTTCACACAGAAATCTACGGCTGATGGATACATATAATGATCTCTAGTCAAGTGCTAGAGATGCTGGCTTCTAACAACAGTGGCCTACAGCATGAAAAGCTTTCAACACAACCAACAGCTCAGTTTATGTTTCCCCTGTTCAAGTATTTGTGTTGTATTCTTCGCCACATAACTCAGAACAGCACATAAGGGTTTCACTTTACCTCTGTAATTCATAACACCATGAGACAGGCCAGTGGCCAAGCACAGAATATGTGATGCCATGTCTTCAAACCCCGCCATGTGGTTGTTGCCATAACACTTTTAAAAATGAAGAAATAGTAAACAATGATTTCAAGTGGTGGAAAAAAAAGAGGTGGGAGAAAAAGTACTCTTCTTCTGCCTGTTGCCTCTTTCCACCTAAGCTCTCCTTGTCAACTTCTCTTCTTCAGGAAATCAAACCATGAGAAAAACTCGTTGGGGGTAGAAGAGATGCTGGGCAGAAAACATGGGACCACAGAAAGGGTTCTCTTTTTGCATTCCACTTTAAAACTCCCAGGTTGCCCCCAACCAGCATGGCTGCTGACCATGAAGGTTTAGGATTTCCAGCAGTCTAAAGCCATTTCCACACGATGAAGCTCTTCCATGTCGTCTCACTGAAATCCCAGGTCCAGAAGGGAGTGCATCAGCAATGCTCCCCTCTGCAACCGCTCGGTCCATGCGGAAGAGAATGCAATGGCACCACGTCTTCCTTCTGCAGTACAGCCGGGCTTTTTCCATTGCTGCGCTACGGAAGGAAGCATTGCCAATGCGCTTCCGCATCTTTCGCATGACCAGAAGTGACGGGAACACCATGTGATCACAGGCATGAAACGGATTTTTTCCGTTTTGCAAAAACTGCGCAAGCACGACACTCTGCGACAGCATGGCAGCAGGACAGCGATGACATCATGCGGAAACACGACCTGCTGACTGCTGCCATCCTGTGGCAAAAATGCAACAGCAACATCGTGCAGAAAGGGTCCAAATAAATAAAATTATTTTTTCCCCAAGGTTTAGTTTGCCCTACAACAGTGTGATTTGTCCAAAGTCATGTAGTGAGTTTTACAGCCAAACTGAAACTCCTCCTACATGCAACCACACGGATGCTCTTAAAATGAACACAAGTGGGTAGACCTGCTCTAGAGTAAGTGTGGTTTGTCAGTGCACTCTCATCACAGAACTCATCACAGAATCCCATTCTTGTAGGGCATATAAAGTAATACAAGGATTTACTCCAATAAGGTGGTTCTCTACATATGCATAACTCAACAGCACACTGTATGGTTTGCAGCAGCATCCAGGAAGAAAGCAGAATAAGTAAAGAAAAACTCTGCCTCTTATCTCTCAGTCTCAATCATCACAAAAGCATACCAACACCATAGAGCTGGCTGCAGGACAGCAGATACTTCAATTTTCTTTGTCTTGTTCCAAAGCTATACCAATGCAATTTCTCACTCATGTCTTTAACTTTGTGTCATACTGCTAGAAGGTTACCACTGAGTACTGGCCAATTATTCATGCTGTTGAATCAGCTTATGCTTCACTTGCTCACACTTGGCCCAAAATGGCAATGCAATACGGAAAGTCAGTCTAGCTTCATAGCTGTTGAGCTTCTGGTTGGCAGCCAAAGACACTATTATTTTGTAAGGGTTTTGATTTTTAAGCCGTGCTTTTACATTTAAAAAATCTGTTTCTGAATAATGCTTTGCTCTATTGCATATTGATCTGGAAGCTAGTGAGCAGAAAAGCAGTTAACAAATTAACAACTGATAGTTGTCACTCACAGCCTTATATCATCAATAAATATTATCAACCATATAACCTTTTCTGACTCCCTTTTCATTGTACCATCTCACTGGATGGTTCTGAAGCATAACATCTGGTAAATATAGGATCCAGCATCTCTAAATAAGAAACACTCTCTCTGTATTTCTGGGAAAAAAAATTAAATCCTTAATCTTGTGCTATATACTGATTTACATATTTGCACAATAAATCCTCCAACTGTAGAAAGCATTTTGCAGAACAGCAAAGGTAACCTGTGTTCATGGGCTCTGAAACAGAAACCAGTTGGACCTCTGGCTAGGCCTACCATCTTATCATGAAGTCTTCCTTCCCCTAATATATTAATTTTTTGCCCTATACAACTTGCCACCTATTTTCTTTTTCTCCTCCATTCTCGTCCAGCAATCCCTTCAAACTACAACTCAAAAATTCTTGTGTATTTGTTGACTGAGACATAGAAGTGAGATACAGTTCTCTTCCTTCATCAAAGCAACAAAAACAACACAAATTCTTTTCCAGGTTATCCCAAATTCAGTGGTGGGAATGCTCAATGGAAATACAGTAAAACTGTTTCTAACACAACAGTTTTTGCTAAGGGCATCTATGCGTAACATTTTCAGGGAGAAAATAAGTCTCATTTTCATGTGTTGACCAACAAAATAGTACGAAAATTTGAAAGAAAATTGTTCCAATTGTTTTCTAAAGACTGTTGAGCAAAATATGAAAAAGTCTCTGCCCAGTAGTTTGATGAAGTCAGTAAAGTAAAGGATGCAGCATTAAACCATAAATGCAGACCTGAGCATTTTTTGCACAGCATTTTGAAACATGTGAAGAGCACACAACCCCTACCCTCTGTTTCTGGTCCCACTGCTGTCACAAGTGTGAAAAGAGGAGCTCCCATAGGTGTAGATGCTCTCCATGCAATTGGGAACCCAAATTTTTAATACCTCCATGGATAGGGAAGGCACTTCCTTTCAGACTTGTCTCTGTACACAGCAAGAAAGCCCTTGCACTAGACTCAGAGCAAACAGGTCGCCATGCCTCTCCCATTCATGGGTTGATTCAGCACACTTTGAAAATGGGTGAATAGTGACCTACAGCTGAAAACCATGGTGAAATACAGCTGAAAGCTCCTCTCTGTCTAAAAGCAATAATATAGATGCCAGCTTTGTGTGGCCTATATCACACTGAGTGGCAAATGAATAAATGGGTGGCAAGTTTCAATTAGCCAGTGTCGGGTTTTTAAAACTGAGAGGGAAACTGTGGGATGAAGTCACAGCAAGCATCCCCCTACACTACCATTCTAACATATAAAGGGCACCCAAGAAGGCTTGCTATTTCTTGGCTCTGTCTTTTGCTTATTATGTGACCTTGAGCTGCCCTGTTAACCTTTCTGTGATTATGTTTACAAGTCTACATCCAACTTGTGGAGCTGAGAGGATAAAATATAAATGGATACCAGACCCTTTGATTTCATCTCATCTAGTAGTATTATAGAGAAACAACAATCTCATTGCTTACAGGAAGTGGGAGGAAAAAAGGTATGTTTCTTACACTTGGTTCTCGTTGGTCACTCTGTGGATTCTAGTTAGAACAGAGAACAGAACTTGGAAAAATTACCTTTTTTTGGACTACAAACATCAGAATCCCACAGTCATTGGCCATGTTCACTGGTGAGCTCAGAAGGTCCAAAAGTAACTTTTCCAAACTCTTAAAAAAAACAAAGTGGATTCAAAAAGCCTAATGTCTTGCCACCACTGTGTCTTAATTATTTCCTCAGTGGATGTCCAGGGAAGGGGGGGGGGAAGGTACAGGCATACCTCAGTTAACATAGCCTCTGACAAAGAAATTTCTTTTTACAAAGTCTTTCTATTACCCCCAGCCTCCTTCCTTGTCTTTTGTCTAGTTGGAAAGGTGTTTTTTTTCCCTTTTTTCCAGCATCAGCACTGGGAAGAGGGTTGGGGAGCTGGAGAAATACAGATTTTTTGGTGTCAGGTTGCAGTAATTTGTCTATAGTAAATGATATAATAAACACCTCCGCTGGGAAAGTATGGGATTCTACTTTAGCCAATTGTGTTTTAGCTGTGTGTGTCTGCCTATAACAGGTAAGGTAAACAGCAAGTCCCTCCAGAGTCCCTTACTGAGCATACATGAATATCAACTCAGAGGCAACAGGGAGAGCAGGTAAGCCTACCTTTCCAACCACACATAGTATGTTAAAAAAAAACAAAACAGATCAGTAAGCTTAGCCACCAAAATAGAAATCATAACAAAAGTGGAGTTGATCAAAGAAAAAGTCATCTCTGGATTCATTTTGGAAGAAGCCTTCAAGTGATGTCTAGAAGATTCCATATGTTTTTGTCTACTTATGTAAGGCTTTCCTAACCTGGTTGTTTCATTTCACATGTGTACATTGTTAGTTTTGGATAAAACGCCTGCTGAAACATATCAAACATATCCTTTCTGTGGTGCAGAAACATATCCTAATGCCCTCTGGTACTAAAGTTTATGTTAAAGAAGTAATGTACAGGAATGCAGTTGCATGGTTAACTGAGATATATCTGTATAGTGAAACACAAAACCCTGGGCAGAGAGAGAGAGATAAAATGGTTCTTTTTACTTACATTCCATCCAGAAACAAAAGCCTCCAGAAGTCAACACAGCTGTGACATTATATTAAAGCTGTCAAGGAGTGTTGCTTCTGATCCACCACTCTAACCCAGTATTTACACCCTGCTGCAACATGAACTGCCATACAGAATATCATCCTAAATGAGGCAATGGTGTTCTCTCCTTTGTTTCCCTAACTTGATTCATCCAATACTTCTGTTCTTATATGGATTCTGTGGTAAAATTTCACAATAAAACTGTATAAAAGGAAATGACTTTAGAGTTTCAGCACTTTTCTTGTAAGACAAATTAGACAAAACAATATTTACATTTTTATGGCCTACTGAAATGATAGGAATGTAAATTGGCCACAGCTCCTATGGACTTCATGGAAATTAAGCACCAAGCACACTCTCTGAATTGGAGTCAGTCGGTGAAGACATATTTGACTTGGTCTGTCGGGGCTCTCTCCACTTTCACTGAGCAAAGTGAATGCACACTACTGAATTCTGTTTGGAATATGAGGAGCATGGCATATATTTTCTTAGATTTTGACCATCTGCTTCAGTGTCTGTATTGCTACCTTAAATAATCGTTTTTTCTTTCTTCAGAACTTCTTGAATGCATGGAGGGGCAGGAAGAACAGCACACAGCCTTAATATTTTTAATGGAAATCTGTTTTTAGCTGTTTCTTTTTATTTCCTGAAATAAGTAGCATTTTAAAATGGACAACCAGTACCTTCAAAACAGAAGTGGGTAACTTCTGTGAGTGTGATGGGGGGCACAACATTGATCCCTCCTCAACCCATCAGGGGGTGCATCTGCTGCAACTGAAATTTGGTAGTGCAGTGAAAGCAAAAAAGCTAGTTCTGCTTGAAAACCTGCCACCATACCACTGAATTTTAACAGCATAGAAACAGAAAAAAAAACCCACTTTGGAATAAGATGTGTAGAGTCCATGTGCCCTGTTTTAAACCAGGAAATTGCTTATAGGCATACAACTCTGTCTTAAAACAAGATGCATGCTCTCATTCATTTTGCTTTAAATTGAAACTATAGAGGGTTTTTTTGCTGCCATTGCATAGTAAAAATATAGTAGCAGAGTGGCAAATTCAGCAGTAACAAGTTTCTGTATGTGTAAGAACAAGCAGGGGAGGGATCTATGAGGCATTGCCTACGCCTGTTTTAAACATGATATACAACATCGTCATGTGGGAACAACAGTTATTACTTCCACACTTCACATTTGCCACCGGGGAAAAAAATCCAATCCACAATGGTATTTCTGACTGATAGAATCACAATATCCTGGCTAAGACTTTGCTGGAAAATAATTAATTTGGAACCCATAAAAACTACTGCATATTAAAGACAGCAGAAACTCAAATTAAACTGTAAATTGCACTGAGAATATAAATATCCAAATCAATTGGGAAAACCAGAAGTTACAATTGCTAGAATAAAACTCTCTGTATAATCTGGAATGAAGGATTTTTAAAAAGCAAGGACAGGAGGCTTTACATTATTTTTCCTCCTACCACGCTAGATGTATACAATAGCCGCCCTTCTTTTACTATTAAAGGAGTTCAGGTTTTCCCATCCCTCCTTTCTCACTTCTGCTCTGGCAGGCAGTCAATAGATTCTTTGGGTGGTGTGTGTAACACTCTGCAGCCCACAAAGCATACTTACTCAGAGCTCTTGCTGTTGCTGCCATTCACAGAGCCAGCATGCTGCTGCTCTTGGCTTAGAATCTGGATCCCTAAGGACTTGACCGCTCGCATCAGAATAGCTTCCATTGCCCCCACCGACAGCTTCTCAAGAACAATAACACGGCATCGGCTCAGAAGAGCAGAATTAACTTGGAAAGAAGGGTTTTCAGTGGTTGCCCCAATCAGTGTCACCGTTCCACATTCGACGTGCGGAAGGAACGTGTCCTGGCCATGGGGGGAAAACAGAAGAAATTGATCCCAATCAATGAAAACTTCAGGCATCCCATGTGAGTGAAATATTTCAAAATTCAAACTCCTTTTTTGCATGGCTTCTATTTGTCTAGAGATATAGGTGATGTGTAGTGGATACTTTCTGCTGATTACTTGTCCTAAGAGTGAAGGTTAACCACTTGGTTCATTCCATTTCCACTGTGTATGTTTTAGGGATCACTTTGGCTATCTGCATTACCAACAGTGGATTATATTATTAGGTGTGTTTTGAAGGTGTTACTTGCTTCTGCATTTTTCCCTCTTTGAAAAGAGCTGTTGAAAGCCTCAAATAGTATGCATAATGGCTACAACTTTAAAATAAGACTTTGGTAGCTCTCTCTTTTGCCAAAAGCATTATCCAGAGAGAATGTAAAGTAGTATACAAATTTTTAGAAGATCGGTCTCAATCTTTCCTTCTCAGCAATCTGTCCTTCTGTAAATGCGTTCCAGCTTTCAACACTCATTCATTTCAAGAGTTGTCACCTGTCCTTCCAACTGCAGAAATGAAATTCTAAAAGAGCAAACATAAGCTAAATCACATATGAACTGAGCAATGATCTCTTTAAAAAGTAGTGCCCCTTTGCTTCTTCCTTCAGCGTCTCAGGCTACAGAAAGATGCTTTTGCTGTTTGCTAGTGGGATAGTGGTACATTAAAATATTGAGTGCCTGTCAAATTCCTAATCCCAGGATAGTAGCTACAACTGCAATGTTTTTATTACTGCAAATGAAAACTGAATTCATTTAAGCAAAGAATTGTATTTTGCAAACACCTTAGAAGAAATGTTATTTTAAAAATGCATAAAAACATGCAACAGACCAGCACTGTTTAGTTCAGCATGCTGATGTTGTGGTCCTCTACAAGTGTTGGGTTTCAATACTAATAAACTCCAGCCAACACTGCACTTTCTGAGGATGATGGGATTTGGAGTCTGGTATCTTTTTGGAGGAGGTGTGGCAGCTTGGGGAGGCCTGGCACAGTAGACTGAGTGTAGGATATGGACTGAGCAGACCTGGGCACAAAGCCCTGCTCATTCCATCTCAGGAGTTTCAGAACATATCACTTAATGCGCATCAAAGAGGACAAGATGCAACTGTGATAGACAGATATCAATTTTGGCTTCAAACCAACATTGATCTAAAATGTTTTCTGCAGGAACCATTCACTTGTAAAATGAGAGACTACATGAAGTTCACTCAGTACCTGTTGAGACTTATTGAAACGGTGTATCTCATCAATAAAGAGGATTGTTTTCCTCTTGCAGAGTCTCTTTTCATTTTGGGCTTGAGCAATAACATCTCTGACATCGTTGGTTTTGGCACTTGTCGCTGACAACGTCACAAACCGTGCACCATTCTTCTTGCTGTTGTTTGCAATGATGTGGGCCAAAGTAGTCTGAAACCAAGAGAGAGAGGATCTTGCTTGGGGAAAAGAAAACAGCCAGGACAGTGAGGAGTGAGAAAATATTTTGAGACAGTGACACCAATAAAAAGGCTCTGTATGACTTTTAAAAAAGAAAATAGACATTCTCTACCTGTTTTGTCTAGCTATGTCAAGTCCCAGGGGAACAAAACAGGAAAAATTGAAATTAAAAAAAGGTTCTTTTTTTCTGAAGCCTTATTTTTCCAGAAAAAAAATGATAAAGTTGGACTATGGCATATTTTCTTTCAGAATAAAATGCTTCAAGACATTTCATTTAGCCCACCCCCAATTATTTCTAAAAACTATGTATCATGTAGACTTTTAGGTAAGTCTTCATTGCTGTTGTTGTTGTGTGCCTTCAAGTTGTTTCTGACCTATGGCAACCCTATAGCAGTGCTATTCAGTGGTGGTCTGTAGGCCACTGCTAGTGTGCAAGACATCAGCTGTCAGTCCACAGTGAGTCTGCAGGAAACAAAGAAATTTCTGTAGTCAGTGGGCACAAATATGATGCTAGTGCGTGTTACATTACCTCCCACCCACCCACCCAAAAAAAGTGCCAGTTCCCCCACACCAGACAGCCTGAGAAGTACTGACATACAGTATCAGATCACTGCCACTGGAGGATTGGGGGACTGGGGATTCCTTTTCTTAATTCTTTCTATGGCAACGAGTGCTTTATGTCTGTTTGACACCATGTAAGACTAGAGCAGATAAAATGATTTTCTTTGTTTTACTAATGTTGATGGTTTCTTCTGTTCTTGCTTCCCTCCACCCTGGCTCTCATAAAATGGCAAAACTGAAGAGTTTTTTTTAATAGTTCCAACATCCCTTACAGTTCATGAGAAAAATAAGATTTAAAAAAGTGAATTCAAGTAATTATTTTCTGAATAAACTGTTGTTTTAATAAATCAAATATCACAATTCTATGCCAGATCAAGTTATACAAAACACATTTTATATTTTCCCAAAGTAACAAACTTATTTTCAAACTGTGAAGATTATCTATATTGTATTTTTTCAATTGTTCCCAAAACTCCAATTCTCACCCCCCCCCCAAAAAATGTGGGAGGTGGTGGTTTCTTTCTATGCCTTCAAAATTTCTATAATTTTTACATTCCTACTTTAACCTTTATTCCAGTGAAGAGCAATATTATTTAAATGGAAAATCCACGTGACATTAGTTTAAAAAAAGAATCTCCATCCTAGCTCAAGGGAAAAAAGAGAGAAATAAATCTTTCACTTTCTGGCTGGGCTCCCAAGGGCTATTTTAGCCTATCGGCATGCTCAGTGGGATTCTGGAGGGTCTTTCCCTTTGGACAGCAGACCCTCATGCAATTTCACACGCTGTTCTCCAAAGCCCACTCAGTTTCAGAAGCAGTTTGCAAAACAACTTGTGGAGTTTGAGGAGCACATGTCGAAAGCCCACACGTGTGTGCAGTACTTGGGACTGGACTTTCCACTGTAAAATAAATAGTTGTATTTATTAAATATAATACTATACAATAATACAAGGATAACACCTGTGCTTCGTTCAATTAAGAGTGCTGGATTGGATTCAACAGGACTGCCTGTAAAAGTGGCAGCAGACTGCATCTTGGCTTTGTGCAGGATCCACACCGCAGCTCCTTTTCCCTCACACTATACTGAATGTAGTACTGAAGGGATCCCCCCTCAAACTTACAACTGGCATTTGGGGTGATGCTGGGCTCTAAAGCAGAAAGGTGGAGGAAGAAATCACCATTGCTCTTCTCTACTATCCTGGAGAGGGCCTACTACAGCTCTCTACATTCTCTCTAAAGCCAATTCAGAGGGATCAGGGAGCCTCTGCCTGAAAGAGATTCATGCCTGGTTGATCCTTCCAAAAGCAAAAGCATATACTGATCAAGAAAAGTATATTCTGACTGCAGTGAAAATAATACTGCCCTGCTTAATAGCTCTCCTTTAAGGAATATCAGAATAATGCATGTGAAGTACATTGTAAACCGCAGGCATCATATGAATATTAGAAGTATTTACCTTACATTTAGTATTAATTATTTCAATAAACAGGTTAATCCAAAGGTTCTGTGTGTTGCCTTAAGCTATTTCCTTGTTAACTAACACTCGGCCTCTACAAATGAAATATAATCAGTCTTCTTCACTGGCTGCCAGACAAACTCTTGATTTATGTTAAAGGATGGTCCTTTTGCCCTCTTCTTTGCCCTCTTGATAGGACACGTTATTACCTTGTGGCCACAGTTATTTATAGGGACCTTTTAGTCCTCCTAATGGCAGGCCTATACAATCTGTGACCTACCAAAGTGAATGCTGGCACCAGCCTTCAGTGCTTGAACATAAGAGGGAAAAAAAAGGAGAGTTAGTGTTCTCCTGGTGAGGCAGCACACATGGCTGTTGGGCTGAGCTTAACCAGGCTACATACTCTGGTTAGAAAAATTACTTTTTCAGGCTTCAACTCACAGAATTCCTCTAATATTGGAACTGTAATCTGGGGGGGGGAATAGCTTTTCCAAGAAATGTACCCTTGTTGTATTATACGGCAATATTTTTAAGTTGACGTGGATTGAGGTTATGCAAAGGAGTTCACCTGTCATGCAAGGGTGATCCTTTCACACTACACATAGACATTCTTTGAAGAAAGACAACAATTCTGTAATCTGGAATAACATACACAATGCACTTTTAAGTGTGCAAACTGTTTCACAAGCATTACCTAGCTCTAATACTTGTATCAATCTTGTAAGAGGTTATTAGCCTCCATAATAGCTATGTGTAGAGTATTAGCCTCCCTAATATCTATGTGGGCATATTAGGAGAGTATTAGCCTCCATAATATCTATGTGGGCACTGCAGATGAGCACAAGTGGCTTACTTTAAGGCTGCCTAGTGGGTCCTTCTTATAGGCAGGGACTTCTTGACTCCTAATTTAGTCTATCTAGTCCAGAGTTTCTCCGCCTATGATGCTCTATTATATTTTACAAAATGGGGCCTTGCTTAGCTGAAGAGAAAGCCATGCGATCACTGAGCTCTTTCCCTCAGATCCAACAAGTAACCTATCAAAAATGCTCATCCTGCTGCCCGTCCACCCTGCCCACCCCCTTAGCATACTGCTGAGTTTTCTTCTGTTTGTCCTTCCCATAACCTCAATCCACACCAGCACCCGCAGTGCTCACTGGGAGATAGGAGGGTGTCTTCAAAATGGCACACTGATCTGTATTCATAAAGTCACGTTTACACATCAGGTCTGCTATGCAGTGTCTTTAAAAAAAAAAGAAGAAGAAGGAAGTGGCCAGTTTCTTAAACAGGAGAACATACAGGGAGGAAACATGAAGAAAATGGCGGAGGGACAGAAAGGAGGCAAGAACAAAAATCCACAAGGAAGGTAGTTCACCAGTAGAGTGTGTGTTTTTCATACAGAAGGTCACAGGTTCAACACTCAGAATCTCCAAGTCAAGCTGGAAGAGATACCTGTGTGAACATCTCGCAAAGCTTTTCCAAACAGTGCAGACAGTGCTGACCTAGACAGAACTATACAACTTAGTATAAAGCACATTCCTATGTTCCACTGTCACCAACAGCATCAAAAACCCTAGCAATAGGTTGTACAACTGCAATCTTCATACTGCATTCACTCTAAAAGTCCAAAACAGTCAAAACAATAAAGTTAGCCTTTGAAGGAGAGAGAGGCAGACAACAGGAAATTGCTGGAAGCAAGAAAATTGTGGCAATTCTATTACAAAGAAAAATTTTTGTATGAAAACACTCTACCTTTCCATCTGTAACCTTTCCATCTATTAACCAAAGCTATTATTCATCCGTTCAATCAACTGACTCCAGAGAAGCTCAAGTGAAAAAAGGAAAAGGACATTCCACAACTGAGTAGGAAGGATTTTCAGTCGAACAGGTGCAGGCAAACAGCTGTCTGGACAGGAAGCGCTTTTTGAAGGTTTGGGGGAGGTACAGTAGCAAGAGGGTATTGGGGGACTACGGCAGGATAATGGTGAACAGGCATTAGCCTTGCAAAATTTCAGATATTTGAGAGCTTTGTTTTCCTTCTTCACCTCATTTCAAATAAGGTATCACTGTCTTTATTCCATGGCAAGTCCAAGTCACATAGTCTCATCTGCACAGAACAGCTGTAAATCAGACCAATAGTACTGATGGATTTAACTGAATAATGCTGAGCAACCTTATCTGTCAAGTTGTACTCTCCCAAACACAATCCCCTCAGTGGTAGTGTGGTGTGAGGCAGTGGCTGGAGTGTTGACCTGGGACTTAGGATATACATCCCAGTTCAAGCCCCCACCAAGTCATGAAAACCACTGGGTGACTGTGAAGCAGTCATACTACTCAGACTAATCCACTTTACAGGCCTGTTTTCAGCATAATAAAATGGAGAAGAGGAAAGGCATGCATATTGCACAAGCCCATTGGAGGACAGGCAGGATATAATGTAACTAACTAACAAACAAACGAGCATAATAAATAAATATCACAAGATGAAAAAATAAAATTTAGGGCCACAAGCTTCATCCATTTAAATCAGCACGTTAATCAACTAAAACAAATAAAAATGTTAAGCATCTATTACAACTCTAAAAGTTGCACCACAATTAAAAAAAGTTTAAAAATCTGCACCACAACTAATAGACGCAGCATGAACTCACAAGCAACTTCTTTGCCAGTTTTTTTAAAGTTTTTTTTAAGTCTTTTTGTTCTATTTCTGTTCCGAGCTAACAGATATTTGATATACTGGAGAAGCTACTGCAACTTTCTCTTCCAGTATGCCTTTAAAATGTGCATCTTACATATTACTGATGAAATCTGAATCTGTTCACCTTTTAAAGCAACTTTGGCTTTGGAATACTAACTCTGGTAGGAAATATTCAATATTCCAGATTCTCTAGCACAGTGATTCTCAATCTTTGGTCCTCCAGATGTTTGGGACTACAACTTCCAGAACCCCTGTTAGTCAACATTGTTGAAGTTACCGTTGGTGGGCCAAAACTGAGAAACACTACTCCATCAGCTGGGATGGGGTGAGAAATAAAAAATCCTGGAGAAAATTTTCATTTCCAACAATGAATAGCAGGATGTCTCCCTGCCCTGAAAAACACTTTTTTCAATATCTTCAAACAAAACAAAAAAAAGGGGGGGAGGTACCCACCTACATTTTCTGTAATAAGCAAACTGATTTGAAATGAAATCAGTTAAAATACAGATCAAGCAATTAAAATATATATTTTACTAGTTGACTACCCTATTAAAAATATGAACAGCAATGACTAAAATCAGACAACAAAGTAGAGTACAGAAAAACGATAAGCTGAATCTGGCAACATACTTTGCAGGCAGAAGTAGATGAAATTCAGATCACTCACAAGACAATATCTCAAACCCAGAGCAGCAAATAAGAAGCATTATAAATGCTTTATTTACTATAAATAGTACTGGCTCACTTTTGTCTGTTTCTCCATCACCTCCTTGTCTTCTAAGATGATGCCTGCCAACTATAAGTTCAATTAGTATGATATTAAAAATAATCAACTTTTAAAAACAAAAAAAAATAGTTTGATCAATTAGGGCTGCATTTTTAATAAATTAAATTTTAATAAATTAAAAATGTTTATATGTATTGATCTAGCCAATTAAATCAGTGTTACACCAATAGGTCCTGAAGTCCTCACTTTTTCTGACATCAACAACCAAAAACACCCCTCACCCATGAAGAACTAAAGAAACAGTTCCCCACAGCTTTCTCCTATAATAGCCATTCTGACCCAGAAGGCTAAAGGGAAAAGATCTTCAGCAGCTGGTGGGGGCAGGTGGTGACAAGCCTAAACACTCCTCGAAAAGATATGCCAAAGATCAGGATTACTACAGCAGGTGCTCTGAATCCGATCCCCTACTAGACAGAGCTTCTGAGTCAGAGCTATATCTCTTGGGGACTCACAGCAAAAGCAGGGCGCTTTAGTTGTTCCTTCACTGGCAGCACACGCTCTTCTTCTGTTGCTCTGTCTCCCCTGGCCTTGCAGACAACCTCAGGGAACACAAACCTAGGGTAGGAAATCTGTCACTGAAAAAGAAAGCCAGAACAAGAAACTTTCCTGCCTGAGATAAAGATCAAGATGGCATCCCTCCCATTCCATGTACAGAAGCAAACTGAACTGGTAGCTGAATCTTTCTTCAGCACTGGTGATGGGACAGTGCCAGGATAGGTAAATAGGATAGCTTAGGGGGCTCAAGGTCAGCTGTACAATACACAACTTCCTCCTCCAGTACCAGGCTACCACCTCTCATCATCAGCCATCAGAGAGAAATATTTTACTATGCCTAATAGTTAGGCAAGCCCTGAAAAGGAGACAGCAGAATCTTAGATGAGATTGTGTTGCTGTTGTATGCCTTTAAGTTATTTCTGATTATGGCAACCCTAAGATGAACCTATCACTGGATTTTCTGGAGCTGAGAGAGTGTGACTTACCCAAAGTCACCCAGTGGGGTTTCCATGGCCACGCTGGTCTCCAAGGTCATAGTTCAATACTCAAATCAATGGCCCTCCTTATATGAAGTACTAAGGACATTATATTTCATTTCTAAGGGATAAAATCCAGTTCATACAAATGTGCTCTTCTTCACTTGATGACTGAAGGATCAAGTGATCATTTGTACGTGTGCAAATGAGTCACCAGAGAACCGGTCAAATTCCAAAGATGGAGTTTTTTAATCACCCCAAACTCTACGTTTATCAGAGAAGTTCACATGCATAATCAGCTGAGAAATTATATGAAATCCAGTGATGCACATGCAGGTGGGAACCAGCTATTGGTCGCCTCAGGGAAAGAACGGAAAACAGCAGAAACTTTCCAGATCAACTATGAGAGTCTACTTCTAGTCTGGGGTGTACAACCATGATAGAGAAGAGACACAAGGTGAGTTAACACAGGGTGAATTTATACTAATTCTTGCAAGCCTTTGATCTAGTGCAGAGCTGGAGTATTTGCAGTCTTCCAGATACTGCTGGTCTTCAGTTTCTATCAAAAATAACCAAGGCAAGGCATAATGGGGAAAATAGTTGATCAGCACCATAGGTTCTCCATCCTGGTCTTGCATCAATTGTGGAATCATTTCAAACCATATGTTGTATTCAAAACAAACATTAAACCAAATAATAGTCTTGAGCTTCCAAATGTAATTAACAGTACTGGAGAGGCTGCAAACTGTAAACATGAGAGACAGCAGAAATCAAATACCCTCACCTCCAGGTTCTCTGAGAGGTGAATAGAAAGGATACAGAAAAAAATTGGTCTGATGCAGCCATCAGTCAACTATGGTTTATTGATCCTTCTATCCTATCCTATCTTCCTCTATCTTGGCTTGTTAAACAAAATTTCCCATAATGCTTCAATCTGTGGTTTAACCACCACTAACAATCAGGATATGAAATCAGGTTCTGATCACTGCATTTAAAATAAGTAGAAACCTGTACAATCTCAGAGTTACGTTTCCATCAAACTCCTTCTCAAACTCCCTCATTCACCTGCAGTGCTCTAATTCACACTATTACACATGCAATAGTTGTATACACACATCATTCATAGCCATACTCTGTCACTCACACACACACACACACCATTCCCATGCATGAAACTGGAAAATATATGCTCTTTCAGATTTTTTTGGCTTTCAGTTCCTTCAACTACAGCCAGTATGTTAAAGGAACTTCAGGAGGGATGGTCAAAATAGCAGCTAGGGAAGTAAATCCTTGCTTCTTGTTCTTTTAGGTCTTAAAGTCATTTCTGACTTAAGGCAAACCGATCATGGTGTTTTCCTGGCTAGATTTGTTCAGAAGGGCTTTGCTCTTGCCTTTCTCCAAGGCCTGAAAGAGTGTGCCTTGCCCAAGGTCACTTATTGGGTTTCCATGGCTGAGCACGTATTTGAACCCTACTCTCCAGGCTTGCAGTCTGATCTTCAAACCACTGCATCATACTGGTTTATCTCATTTGAAAATATTATATATTTCTTAAAATCTACATGGTTATGTTCTGCTAAACTTATTTGCATTTTTTAAGAAAAAGCACACAAAATGCTTTAATAAGTTAACCAAAGCTAGTTTTTACTTCACAAATATGTATGACCTAGATGTTTGTTTGTGAAGACAAAACCAGCCCTGTATTTATCCTGAGGTGTCACAAAACAGCAAGCAGAATTTCCAGCTTAAATATAGGTAATATTCCGGTGATTTCATTCAGACAAAAGTATCAGAGGGTTTTGGGTTGTTACTGTATGATACATAATGCTTTCAGAAATGAAAACTGGAAATGTTCAAAAATGTAAGGACTACGATATTTTGATGTGGGAATGCAGTGACCTCCCCACTCCTTTCTCCATAGTCTGCAACATACAGCCTGATCCTACTGCATGTTTGTTCATACGGACATCTTCCCATATTCAGCAGAGTTTACTCTCTGGTCTCTGTGTATGAATTGCAGCCAACAGGTGTAAGATATAAGAATACTAGATTTTTTTTTTTTTTTTAAAAGAAGGGATATATTAATAGCTTGAAAGCTGAGAGGATTTTAACAGAATACTGTATGACAGCTAAGGTTCTCAATTCTGCTAAGAGACACTTCTGAGAAACATATTCATGGACTTCAACTTCTAAGTAACATTATTCATTATACAATTTGGCTAAAACTTCTTAAAACATATTTTCTTAAAAGGCTTAAGGTGGAGAACGTATTTACTTTGACAACACTAAATACATCAGGAAGCCACATCTGTCTCTAGTACTGCTTGGGATTCACGCGATCCTTGGAAGGCACAGAATAGAAATAAATTTCTTTCCTGGCATGTTATATCCACTGCTAGCTCATCTTTCTGAAAAGGTAGGGTTGCATAGAGTACTAGTCCAGAGCATGGCTGAGTATTCATTACTTTGGGGTAGGGGGTAATTAACAAAGTTTCTTTTACAATATAATGTAACGACTGGTAACATGAAAACTTTGGTTTAACCAGTAATATTTATTCATTACTTCTGAGATACTGTTTTGGATTAGTGTTATTTCTTTGGGATTCTTTACCATCTGTCTATTGTTTTTTCTAAGTAATTACAATAAAATATAAAGTAATGCATTAATAATACACTGAGCCAGTGTATGTAGTAGTTTTTAATGACTCCTTAAGACCAGGGTTCAAATCATCACTCAGCCATGGGAACACACTGGGTGTCCTTTGACAAGTCCCTACTCTCTTCGAGGCCTCAGAGAAAGGCAATGAAACAAACCTTTGTTCAAACCCTTTGAACAAACTTTGTCAAGAAAACCCCATGACAGGCTCACCTAAGTGTTGCCCTAAGATGGATATGACACAAAGGCACGCACCAACATATATTACTAAACTGTTACTCTCAAAGTAAAGCATAATGACTAACACATTAATTCTCCTTTTAAATGAAAAATAATCCTTTATGATACTTTTTTAGAAAAAAAAATGTTCCAAGCTTCACAGAATATAGAATATCCCAAATACTTACCATGGTAAGACTTCCTTAATTTAAATGGGTACCCCACCTAGTTTTTACAACTGGGAACTGGGTCACCCACTGAAAATGTCAGCAGTGGTTCACTATTTAGTAACTATAGGATCAATATGCTCCTCCCCATAGGACTGCAACAGTTCTGTACTCAACAGCTGCTTCATGCTCTTATTCCTCTGATGAGCTTCTCAAAGGCTAGGGCAGGGAAGTGCATTTATTACAGATACTTGTCGCCAGTTAAGAAGGTGGGGCTGAATAGCCAAGAGAGTGGAGCTGCATTCATTTCACTATTCCCATTGCCAACATTCCCAGGAGACCAGCTGTGAAAGCAATTCTGTAGGACAGAGGTTTACAAAACCAAAGCAGCACTAAACTAAATTAGGCACTACATGAGAGCCAGCATGGTATAGTGGTTTGAACACTGGACTACAACCTCAGAGACCGCGGTTTGATTCCCTACCTGGTCATGGAAACACAGTGGGCACACCACACACATTCAGCCCCATGACAGGGCTATCTTAGGGCTGTCCTATGTTGGAAATGACTTGAAGGCAGACAACAGGTGCTACACTGGACAATCTGTGCATGTGCATGTGTCTTCAAGTTGCTTGTTGACTTATGGCAAGCCTGTGAATTTCACAGGTTTTTTTAGGCAAAGAATACTTGGATGTACTTCCTCTGAAATATAGCCTACAGCACCTGGTACTCATTGGTGATCTGCCATCCAAGTTCTAACCAGAGCTGACCCTGCTTAACTTTCAAGATCAGATGGGATCTGGTGCCTTTAGGCTAGTTAGGCCCTCTGCCGTGACAGTACTTGGCATTTATATGTTGCAATTCTTAATTACTCAAAGAGCTTTGCACTGTTACTACATAGCAACATAATATGCAATTGGTGGTTCCCCTTTTTTCTGCCTCATAGGAGGGGAAAGTGGCTTGGAAAATGCAGAAAATAAAAACATATATTTGGTCCAATCACATGGCCTGTTGCTGCATCACCATAAACTCATTAGCAGCCATTTTGAAACCATGCAGATAAGCCATGAGAGATGCCCGAGAAAGCAACAATTTCATACAGGGACTTTCAAGTTCTGCTATACCAGGTCTCCACTGAGGAAGCTTCAGTCGAGAAATTTATTAAACAGTAATTGATCCCTGTCAAGTCAGATTCTATTACCCCTACTCAAGGCTGTGTCAATAAACAAGGCACCCATAACTGCTGGGGGGAGGGAGGGAAAGATTTCGTAACTGATTGACTATTTCACACAGCATCACCTCCTACATCCAAAACTACATCCAAGTATTCTACATTGGGGATGGGGATGCATGCCCTACAGAGGTTACTGGACTGCAACTCCCATCAGCCCTAACCAGCATAGCCAGTGGAGACAGATGTGAGGAGGCATGTTCCTGAAAGATCTTAAGGGCCACATGTTCTTCATCTCTATTCTAAATGAATCACACCTTACCAAAATGGCATCCTCTCGCACAGTCTCTTAGTCATGAGGCTAAGGTTCTTAAACAATTAATATGGTTGGAAGGCCACACTGATAGCAACAGGCAAATAGTAACCTACATCCTTGTTCTCCAAAATGGTTTCTGTACCTTAGTCACATCTCTCTTTATTTTCTGGGATTGGCAACTAGCATACCAGATAATACTTGCTTTTTATGAGTGGAGGGTGAGGGGAATTTGGCACAGGAGCTAGCAGTTGTTCACTCTGATGCTGAGGCTTCCTATAGCCTTCTTATGCTTTTCATCTCCACTCTCCTACTGAGGGCGCTAACTATTCTGTGGCTATTAGGAATGCTCACATAAACACAAAACTGAGGGGATTAAGAGATACACTGAAACTGCTGCTTGCTAAAGAGCTGCTAGTTACCATGTGGTGAGTTATTCCTCATGGATGCAAGGCTTCTGACTCCTTGCACATTACAGAATGCTTAAATTCATTCATTCCGTAATAGATTGTACTGTGGGCAGTTAGGAGACAAAACTTCCTCTAATGGGAGCCTACTGACAAGAAATCACTGGCTTTTTTCTAACTACCTTTGAACGCTTAATCGTTACAAAAGTACTTTGCACATATTTGTAGACTGGATTTCAACTTCAGTTCTAGGTCAATGATTACAGAAAATCACTGGCCAGTGTATCTTTAGCAGAAGCACACTATAACACTTCTGGACATTTAACACCATTTGGTTACTGTTATTTTCAATTTTTCCTTTTTAAATACCAATGATTCTAAGCCACTTCTGTAATTGCTTGAAACTTCTGTAGGAGATATTAAGAAATAAGTGCATTTTCTACTCATTCCATCAACACAAGAGTCACATTTGCTGGTTTTCTAGAATTTACTCCTTTTCTGATCTTTCCTATAATTCACACAGATTGTTCCTGATTATACTCAGTCCAAAGTAGTAAACTCCTCTGTATAATCATGCAAGTAAGCAAAGATTAAAGCAACACAATGCAAGAACATTCAGTTCTAATTTGGAAAATGTAACACTTAGGCAGTTAGAAGCACCACCATCCCTGCAGCATTGTGGTGAAGGTCAAATATGCCTGGCGCTGTCAACAGGAGTAGGAGGACTCATTCAAATGTACTACCGGAAATGACAATAAGGTCCGAACCCCTTGGTGTATAGGAAGGGAAAAAAATGCTTACCATTTCCTGATGAAAAAAAAGCAAACAGTTCAGAAGAAGGAAGACTGAATAGGAAGACTGCAAAATTCAATCATATGGTTCAGAAAGTTAAAGATCTACCATGTTTTACATTTAGGACTAAAATAATGTCTGTCTCCCAGGCCTGAACTACAATTACTTTTGCCTTATCATGGCAAGGTTCAGAACAAAAAACAAAGACAGTAAAGAGATAAAAATAAGCCCACAGAAATTCAACACCCAACTGCAAAGACAGCATCTAGCTTTGAAGTTAATACATTCCCATCACCTATTACATATATTAACACAGTGTAAGATTGCATGTGTAAGAGCAAGAACAGTTGGTCTGCAGTCATCACAGGTGATTTCTTAAGTATTAACATGTAAAATGTTCATTTATGTAGCCTTTCTGCAAATGTATTAAGCATCATATTTAGATAAGGGTAGCCAACTGCAATCATCAAATGCTCAGTATGGGAGCTTCCAAATTCTTTTTCAGACCTCATGTTATTCAGTGGTTGGGTTACAGCAGTAGATGTTCCCTTGCTATCTCTTTCGACTAAAATTGGGTGCCTAGTGGCAGACAGGCAAAAATCTGACTCTCGTACATTAAAGAGTCATAAATCATAGCAGAGCTTACTCAGGTTGCAAGCTCACGTTGAAGCAGCTGGACCATTAGAGAGACAGCCATGAAAGTTTTTTGATTAAAAAAAATTGTTGCACACAAGCTGAAGAAATTGATGCCCACTGGGTCATATTGCTCGTCCTTGGACACACTCCTGATGCTAGTCTCAAGGCTTCTTTATAGTGGATCAGTACTTCTAACCTCTACAGAGTCTAGCTGTGCAAGTCACATTAGCTAACAGTGCTCCCTTATGACCTACCTGGCTAATTATCCCAATCTTTTTAGTCCCTAAATGGTTTCGTATGGTTTGGAAGTGATTTGCTGGGCTCAAGTTGTGCAATACAATACAATTGAAATAACTGATTAGTTCTTAATTTTCTATCAAGGTTGTATATTAATAACAAATCACAAAACACCTCACACCATCAGCATATTGTTTAAAAGTGTGGGTGAAATACTTATGTTGGAAAAATTAATTCAGGATTTAGGACTCCAACTGACATTTCTGAATTTAGCCCAAGAGTTGTAATTGTCCATCCTGCTCCCATGGGCTGTGAGGAAGAGGAGTATCTCCAAGCTAGCCACAGAAACATTGTGCTTGTGAAGCCACTTTCAATGTTTAACTGAAAATCACACACGGGCCATTTCCGCACTATATTGTTATGGTGCTATTATTCCACTTTCAACATCCTATGGAATCATGGGGTCTGCAGTTTAGGGACGGGCACCTCTGGCCTCAGTAAAGTACAAAGCCTAGAATTCTACAGGATGTTGAAAGTGGAACAATAGCACTATAACAATGTCGTGTGGAAAGGGCCATAGTTTCTGTGAACACTGCAAGTTTCCATGTTTTGACACTGAAGAGGTAGAGAAAAATCTTGTAGAAAGCCAAGCAAAAACAAGAGCATGATACATTGCTTGAAACTGAGATTGAACATTGTTAATCTTTGTCTATTGCATTGGGAAAAAATACTTTTACTTATCTGTTTCACCCCCTATGACTGCCAGAGAATGAAAGGGGATAACTCTGGTAGGCTTCTCACTAATTGGATTAATTTATTTTACCTTTCTTGTATTTATTTCCCTAAAAATTTAATTAAAAAAAATCTTTCTGAGCTTCTACATAAATCAATGATTTCAGCTAATACAACACTGAAAAACAATTATACACAGATTTTAGAAGAGAAAAGATTTGACTGAGACTTTAGAATTTAGCATATATACAGCAAAGAAATGCCATGGTGCCTCATGAAGATAAATTACTTATGAACTTATGAATATATTCTACAGCACACCACTTAAGATTAATGAGCATATAGTATGTCACTCTACTTTATATTCACCTATTATGTAAGTAGAAGAACAGTATGTGCTGGTAAGATGGTATGTGCTGGTAAGCATCACGGAGAGGCCAGTAAATGCATTCATTGTTCTGGAATATATGCATCATCACGTTACACCACTTACAGTATAATCCTAAATACCCTTGGAAGTTAAGTTCCATTGACCTATTCCCAGTCAAGTCTGTATAAAATTGCATCTTTAATCCATGGTTAATATGTTGCATGCAAACTCTGTATCATCATATAGCATGCTCAGCCAGTACAATAATGCCACTCCATGCCATTATCCAGGAACTATGGATTAGGCTGCAACCAGGTAACAAAAGAGTAATTTAACCACTTTGTGAATAGTTAGATAAGATCCAAAGAAATCAGAAAAGTGTCAAAATATCTGGAACATACAGGAGCCAGGGGCATTATTTAAATAAAAGCTTTTATTGCCTTTCTTTTGAACAAGAGGGAAGGACTGGTAGAGGCTGGACCTAGAAGGAATCCAGATTCCCAGTTTTTCAGCAATAGTTAACTTAAGAACAGAAAACTACCTCCACGTAAGTGGCAAAGGACGATTTAATTAAGAGGCACTAGGGATTTTTGTTATGTTCCCCAACTGATTGTTGGTTTTCAGATTTACTCAGATGTAATTCATTTGTTAACTCTTAAACTTCTTAAATTTATAAACTGGATTGGGTCTCCAAACTGTATGATACCTTCCTAAACTAATGTTCTTTTTATTTAGAACTAGTGTATTTACCCGACATTGCCTGAGATTTTATTTTCCTCTCAAGAACTCACCCAACTGTCTTCTCCAGTACCTGTAACTTTTTCCCATATTTCCTAATGCAATCTGTATTCAGTTATTTACATACACAGTTTGGGTTCCTGAGGGAGTACGCTGTCCTTCTCCTTGCTGCTAGGCCTCGTGTCCACAGCAACTGGCCTATTTCTGTACCTGTAAATTTTCCCCATATTCCCCAAACCAATCTTTATCCAGAGTTGTTAACATTCAGAGGTTGGGTTTCTGGGGGAATACACTATCCTCCTCCTTGTTGCTGGGCCTCATCTCCGTAGCAACCAGCCTATTCCAGTACCTGCAACTTTTCCCCATAGTCCCCAATCTAATCTGTGTTCTCTGGTGATGCTGATGTACTGGTTTTTGATTTTTTTTTTGCTTTCTGTTGAATTTGTGCAACGGCTTTACATTCTTCTGGAAGCATTTTTTGTTCCAAATTTCAGCTTTAAGATTCCTCACGTATGGAACCCATACAATCTACTGTGTGAGGCGAGAAGACCTTGGAAGTATGTTGTGTACGTCACATTAATTTTTCTCACACATGCTTCCCAAAAGTTTTCTGGCATCCTTATTGATGCCTCATCTCCGTAGCAACAGGTCTGAGGCCCAAGAGCTCTCTGAGAATTCTAAAGGCCCCTCCCTGAGCTGCCAACCCCAGGATTCCATAGAATCGTCACAGCCAACCAATCCTGTGAGGTCTTCTCGCCTCACTCAGCCAATCGTATGAGGTCTTTGCCTACCTGATGCCGACAAAAAAGACAAACGTACAAACAAACATTCACTTTTACGCAGGAGATAAAACCATTCTTTTTGTACCTCTCCATTAAGCTTCACTGGCAGTCTGGCTGCTCAGACACAGTGGCTGCACTTCCCCCCCTCAATGAAAGGATAAGAAAAACTCATTTTGGCTTCATTTTACTCATTATCCATTTCCCAGAGACATAAAGGAGGAGAGGGAGTGGGAGAAACTGGGTAGGAGCTAAAGGTTTCTAGCAGCTAGAAGCCCTAAAAATATTTTTGTCCCACAACTCCAGTCAGTCTATAGGTAATACATAATTCACATAGACTGTCATCCCAGTGAATATATGAAGCGTGCCTTTTAAATCTTTAACCATTTCAATGGGAAATCTAATAAACAAAAATGGCAATGTCTGTTGTATAGTGGAGACAGGCCCAGAAAACCGCAGTGCTAAGCAGGCCTTGTGGGAAAACTGAAGGGCATGATTTCTTTTGGACAGGACGGACAGGTGGTGCTGACATCACTTCAGCATAGGCCAAGTCAATCCTGGCGGTACCTCGAAGAAAATAGTGCACTTTTGAGTCAAATGTTTCAGGAATGTTTAGTTAACAATGTCGGTTGAAGGCACCGCGCTTTGTGCTGTTGCTCATTAAAAAAAATGTGAACGTGGAAACATGGTGTGGTGGGGCTTACTTTCTGTGAAGTGCAAGGATGCCATTACTTTTGTTTCCCAGGGGAGGTAAAACTGAAGTCTAAAATTGTAAAAAATGTGAGGACGGGACAGGATTCTTTGGTAGGGCCATGTTACACCACTTAGAGCAAAATGAAAAATTTGTTCCAAAAACGAAACAAAAGATGGAGAGACATTCTGAGCTTATACCCAAGAGCTAGGACGAGGCATGTCGTCAAATGACTATTGTACATGTTTTTAGGGGCCCGTTCTGGTACGGTAAAAAAAAAAAAATTTAGTCCCATTAATGTAATATAAGTCCAAAGTCCCTTTGACAACATACAATTCTAGCACAACGATTCCACTTTAATTGCTATGGCAACATCCTATGAAATCCTGGGGTTTGCAGTTTAGGGAGAGGCACTTAGAACTCTCAGGCAGAGCTCTTCTAGTGCCTGGGAAAATACAAACCCCAGAATTCCATAGGATGTTGCCATGGTAGCGAAACCGGGCTCACACGGCTGTGGTCGTATAGTGCCGAAGGGCACCCGGCTGTGACCTTGTGCTGAGTCTGCCGAGGGCAGGCGGAGTGAGAGGGGAACAGCGGGCGAGGCGGCATCCAAGCGCCCCTCACTCACCTTGCCGCAGCCCGGGGGCCCCCAAAGAATGAGGGAAGGGATTTCGTGGGCTTCCAGAAGGGACCGCAAGAGAGTTTGTTCTCCCAAGACCTGCTCCTGCCCCACGTAGTCTCCCAGGTGGTTCGGGCGCAGCTTGTCCGCCAGGGGCTTCCCTTCCAGCTTCTGGGCCAGGCGTTCTCCCTTCAGCTCGGGCACCGAGGCTCTCCCTCCTGTTCCTCCGTCCTCCCCGTCCGGCTGCTTCTCCCCCACCTTCTCCCGGGTCGCAGAGGCAGCAGCGCCTCTGAAAGTTCCGCTCTGATTCCCTCCTCCGGAATTCCGGCCCTTGTGGAAAAGCGAAAACACCCGCGCAGAACTAGGGCTGCCGCCCGGCTCCTCTTCTCTCTTGCTCCCTTCCGGGGAGAGACGCATTTTCTTACTGGAAGGCTGCTGTGGCGGCGGCGGCGGCGGCGGGCCTGTTCCCGCGGCGTCTGGGCGGCTCCCGCCGCCGCCGCGCCCCCCCTCCGCTCCGTGCTCGGCTCCCCCCTCGCTCTGCTGCTGCAAACATCTGTCCAGATGCGCGTTAATGCCAGCAGCCGAGAGCTGCGACAAACACACGGGGCAACTCACTAAAGGGTCGTCCTCCGCCCCGGCGCCCTCCATTTCCCGGTTGCAGAAACGGGGGCGGAAAGCGGAAAGCCCGCTGAATCAACCACCGGTCGTGCCTCCTCGTACTCTGCCTGGGGACACGCACCCTGTGAGCATCCCTCGGCGTGCAAAACACAAACAAAAGAAAAGAAGGGTTTGCACGACGAGCCCAAATCTGTCAGAAACAAGCTTGCGCGGGAAGAGGAAACAAGCCCACGCCCCCTTCTCCGGCGGGCTCCTGCAAGCGTGCAGCCTGTCGGGAGCTGTAGTTTTTTGTGTTGCTGGAGGAAACTCAGTGTTTTCCTGCGTGGATAGAGACCGTGGCCGCACTAAACTGTTATAGTGGTATTCTTCCACTTTCAACATCCTATGGAATCCTTGGATTTGCGGTTTAGGGAGGCTCCTCCGGATACCATGGGATGTTGAAAGTGGAATAATAGCACTGTAACAGTCTAGTGCGGAAATGGCCCTTGACTCCTTCCAGTTTCATTTCGTTGGCTTGCGTGTCTAGCTTCAGCGCGCCCTAAAGCTTTCTTTTCCTTCGCAAACGTCACTGTCGTGGCAGGGAACATTTTACACGGAACAAGATGTACTTCTCCTTGTCTGATACTCTTTGGGCAGATGAAACTTGCAAGGCAGGCTATCGAGGCATTTTTAAAAACAGTATTTGCGTGACTGTACACTAAAGCCATTTCCTCACTACACTGTTATTGTGCTATTATTCCACTCTCAACGTCCTATGGAATCCTGGGGTTTGCAGTTTAGGGAAGGGCATTTAGAATTCTCAGCCAGAGAGCTCTTTGGCCTCAGTAAACTACAAACCCCAGAATTCCACAAAATGTTGAAAGTGGAATAATAGCACTATAACAGTGTAGTGTGCAAATGGCCCAGGGCTGTATAGGGAAACTATGCTAGGAAACTTTAAATGGAACCATAACTCTAAAATTGTGTAGTGTAGATGAGCCCCAGTCTAAGAACTGTGATAATATTCCTTCGCTTCCTGCTCTACTGCCACTGACCAAGAATGAACAGTTGGATGTATAATGTGAAGTTCTTCTAGATGGCAGATGTTGAATTGGGCAGATCTAACATGTTAGTGTCTCCATAAGCTTTTCAGGTTTTTACCTCCACAGGGAACATCAGCCATTTCTGCACTACACTGTTATAGTGGTATTATAATAACAGTTATATATAATGCCCTTTACACTGTCACCTTCTACGCCCTTAAGAAGGACAGCTTTTTCGGAGAAACAGGCAAATGACCAGACGTTTCTTGGTTCAACGGCTAAGGCCAGATTTATTGAGTACAAAAGTATAAAAATATATAAATCTGCTGCAGCAGGGTGCCGGAGGTTCGGGACAAAGGCCCAAGGCTTGGCAAGGCCTTTTTATCCAGGTAAACAACATACACGCCCGCTGCAGCATTTTTCCACCAACCACAGACCACCTGCCCCATATTAGGTAATGTCCAGAAACTTTCATCCACATAAGGAAATGCCCAGAGGGGCAGGTAATATGAGGTTTCCTCCAATCACAAACTGCCTTCCACATAAGGCAATGTCCAGACGGGAGGGGCTAGAACTGCTGTGTATGTGACTACCTCCTGGCTTGTAATGGAGATTGTCTTTCCTTCACTCACAACACGAAAGGGTGGAACTTTGACATATACAATCAGGGACAAAGACATTAAAACAGAAAACCACAAGAACACATGGCATGCAGTTTAGGGAGGAGCATTTAGAATTCTCAGTCAGAGAGCTCCTTGGCCTCCATAAACTACAAACCCCAGAATTCCATAGGATGTTGGAAATGGAATAATAGTACTATAACAATGAAGGGTGAAAATGGTCTCAGTCTTCTTGGCTTTTGACACCCAATCGAGACAAATAGACACATACAATTTGTTTTATTTTAAGGCCTTCTTAAAGTTAGTGCACAACCAAAATAAAAATAATCCCCCAAATATATATATGGATTCTCTGTTCATAGGTTCAAGCAATCACGGTTTGAAAGCATTTTATAAAAATCCAAAAAGCAAACCTTTTGAGTTGTTCACCATCTAATATAAAGGATGCCATTTTGCTACACCATTGTATATAACGGGACATGAGCATCCGCAGATTTTCGTATCCACGTGAGAAACTGGCAACAAACCCCAGTGGATACTGAGAGCCCACTATAGTTCAAGATTTTCCATACTTTGTTTCGGTCCTTAATCAGAATGCAGGCTGCAGCCAATAAATTGGAAGAAGACTAGCACTTCAGAAGGCAGCTATGAAGGATCTAGAGAAGATGCTGAAGTGTAAAGATATATCACTGAATACTAAAGTTGTCCAAGCCATCATATTTCCAAGTTCTATATATGGTTGTGAAAGCTGTACAGTGAAGAAGCTGATAGGAAGAAAATCAGCTCCTTTGAAATGTGGTGCTGGAGGGGAGTTCTATGGATATGGTGGGCTGCTAAAAAGACAAATGGGTCCTAGCCATTTATGGATCATGCTTGAACTCTCCCTAGAAATCAAGATGACTAAACTAAGGCTGTCCAACTTGATCTGTATCATGAAAAGACATGACTCACTAGAAGAGACCATAATGCTTGATTAAGTGGAAAGCAGTAGGAAAAGAGGAAGACTGCATTACAGATGGATAGACTCAATCAGAGAGGGCACGTCCCTGAATCTGCAAGAGCTGAGCAAGGAATTTGAGGATAAGGTACCCTGGAAGTCTCTCATTTATAGGGGCACCGTAAGTCGAAGTTGACTTGACGGCAGTTAACAAGAACAAGAAACATATATTTTATTGTGTTTTTAAACCAATGACATCTGGCTAGGAATACCCCTCCCCCAACTCCATTAGATTTACTTCATCGTTGACAGGTACAGAATTACACCATAAACATCACCGTGCCACATTTCTTCCACATGTCTCTCCCTCTCCCTATGTGAGCTTCACACAATACTGTGAAGAAGGTCAGGCTGGGAGAGAGTGATTGGCCCAAGGCCACCCAGTGAATGTCAGGGCTCTGTGGAAACTAAAACCTGCATCTCCCAAGTCCCAGCCAAACAGTTCAACCACTTCACCATGACGTTGATATTCAGCCACTTCACCGTGACCATTACTGACTTTTCAGTAAAAACGTACATCTCTGGCATAGATCTTAGCTGGCCTTATTTCTCAGTAGATGTGGATAGGATTGCATTGTGTGAGTGTTGAAATCCTGATAGTAAAGCAGTGTAATTAACAAGATGGTGTGTGAATTACTTAAAAGGAACTGAATGTGATTCTGCCTCATGTATTTTTCCCTTCTCCAATTTATTTGTTTAGTACTGATTACCACTGTTAGTCAGCTTGTAAGCTTCCGTGATATTTTGGGTTCATGACGTATTATGCCAAGTTATTGAGTTGTAACCTTTGCCATTCCATAGAGCCATCCTCTTGTTTCAATCAAGATAAGCTAACATATTTATTTATTCAGAGTATTTGTATACTGCCTTTCAGCCAAAAGTCTCCCAGAGTTCTACGAGGCTCCATCAGATCTCACAGATCATCTGAGAAAGTCAGTATGATACAATGGCTTGTGTATTAGAGCGGAGCTAGGAAGAGCCGTGTTCAAATCCCCACTCAGCACTGAAACTCACCTGTTAAACTTGGATCAGTAACTATTATCAAGCCTCACAGTTGCTGTGCAGCAGGACAATGCATGTTGCCTTCTGGTCCTTGGAGAAAAGCTGGGAAATAAATACAATAAATAAAGGTTTATTATTATTGCTACAATCCTCAAAATCAAGGCAATGAGTTAAGGTACCAAATTAAAGAGGCTTTGCAGAAATGCTGTTGCTTTTTAAAATTCTTATTCAAAAAAATAAAATAGAGAATTATAAATATAAATATGCCACCATGAGAAAAATATATTTCAAATATACCCCCCAATATTTATAATATAATTCACTTTCCAGCACAGTTTAAATACATTTTTCTTTCCTCTCTTGACAGTAAACAATCTTGAATCTTGTTCCCAAATATAAAACACAATATCAAAAATCATCTAACAAATCTTTCCAGTATTTATGCTGAAATTCTAGCAATCTCAGAACATCAGATGCATTGTTTACAAAAGCAATGAATGGCTGCCTTTCCTCCATTAAGATTTTTGTCCCAACCTCTAAGAACTTTACACATAGTTGCTAATTTTTCATTTAATATGAGATCCCACAGCCTCATCCAACATGTGAGTAAATCCACAATGTCAGTATATTTCTGTCCCTTAGTAATTCCCATTCTTTGCACTGTTAAGAGGAATAAGTTCAGTATCTGTTCCCAGAAGTTTCTTATTTTCAGTCAGTTTAGCCACACATGAATCAAAGTTCCTTTCTATTCATATGGTCTCCAACATAATTTTTTTAAAAAAATATTCTTTAGGAAGAGTGGATAGAGAGTGGATAGAATCGCATTCCTTTTTCCTTTTCTGATTCACAGGGGTTCTTTGTTGCAAATTTTTTGTTTTGCTTCCGTATTTGGCTGTGTCTGCCCCCAACATTCCAGGTCCATTTTCTTCCTATTTTATTCTCTTCACTCTGCCTGAACAGTACAATGTTCCATTCTCTTTTACCAGTGATGCTTTTTGTTCCTTTATGGACAACCGTGGGCAAGTGCTTCAGATAGGTGCTTTGGAGTTATTTTGGGGGCTATAACTCAGCATGGCCAGTAGCTTTCCCAAACTCTGCTTGGGACTGTTATTAACCATCTATTATGCTGCCTCTCCCCATGTATATCCACCTCTGAAGAGGAAGAATTTCACCCAGGGAACTTAGGGGCCCAGGTTTCATACGCTCAATTGTCATAATCGATTAGGTTTCAAATATAAAACCGTAAAAGTGGTAAACCAAAACCAGTGAATACCTTCCAGCTATCTGTACTTTTGTAAGATGCTGTGATGTGCAATTTGAAATAAATCAATGTTTTGTGTAGCTAAAACTTGCTTCTGGCTACTGATCACCTTCATAGCAATATTTTCTCTTTCTTTCTCTCTTTTTATGCAGACAACAAACAAGAGAAATTGGGGGTCATGCCTATTCAATGATTTGTGGAACCACAATGACTAAACATGTAGTAGGATGTCATTCCAAATTCTTTAAGATTAACCGGTTGGAAGAAATCAGTACACGATACTACAATAGCAGGGAAGACCGAATAGGTTTCTTCCACAGCTTGGAAGCTGTTCAGACATTGACAACTGATGAAGAGGTATGTGGTGGTTATGTCATGTTCTCATCTAGATGATTCTCTCTATCTAACCATAAACACGCATTATGAAATATACTTTTAGATATCTACTACTATGTGTATAAATTTAATTATTGATCAGCCATTTATAGACTGCTCCTAGTCAGTTGTTGAGTGCTCATGATGCCATGCAAGAATATTCACAAACATTCTAATAGGAGTGGGATGAATTAATCATAGTATTTTATTGGATGACACTACTGTACATACCATGTGGCCTGCCTTGTGCCCTATAGGCCAGCCAGCTGTCCTCAGGGGTTACGGAAAACACTGTTTCGTCAGCAGATTTGAGGTATGTCTTTTCAGCTTCTGCACATGGAATTTTGGGAGAACCTAAGAAGCAAGAGAACCTGATAGTCTTCAGGAAGCTAGGCTTGGTCCTGGAGACTCTACTTGAGATCACAGAGTAGAAGATGTCATGATGGCATTTCTGTTAGTGTTTCCAGAGGCCACGCTGTACTCCATGGACATCAAAGGGAGAAGCGAGGCCCACACGATCGAGGGCAGCTACAGAACCTCAGGGCTTCAGGCCAGGCAAAAGTAAAAAACCAGCAGAGTCAAAAGAACAGAGTCCAGACCAAAAACATATTGTCAAATATTAGTCTACTGTTTATTGCATACAGCATAGTTGTTCATTTGTAGCATATCGGTATCAGCAAAGCAGAACAAAATCCATTAGAGAGAGAGAGAGCAAGGAATTCTCTCACTGCAATTATAGTCTCTGTGTGTGACCGCTTAACCCAAACATTCCAGCATTCCCACAGAGAAGCCAGGTGTTTTCTTATCAGCTGTCTGGGTCAGACTCCCTTTCCCAGTTCCAAGGCTGCTCCGCAGTGCAGAGACAAGGCAGACATCACGTACAACTCTTTAGACAGAGGACTGGAAGGCCTAGAAACTTAACAGTCTCAGCAGAAGATACCAGTCTGAGAGAATGGAGTTGTAGAGGTGAAGTGATGGTAATGTAGAAAGCTGCTTCATGCATAACGAGGATGTTTAGAAGAGTGTTTTGACAGATGTGATGTAAATAATGTACATAAATGAAATGAAACTAAACGTAAGTACATAAAAGGTTGAAAGCTGTTCAACAGAGCAGGGGTTGTAGGAGTGGGACTGTTAGCTAATGATATCAGTATCTATGTTAAAATTGGCACAAAAATGAATGCAAAGGCAATCTTGGATCAACATACTAAGCATGGGTTGTTTTTCTCTACAGCAGCAATACCCAGCCTAGGATGCACATATCCCCAGGGTATGTGCCCAATGAGGACATCTACGAGTACGCAAAAAAAAAAAAAAAAAAGAATAAGGGAGGGAAAAGGATAAAATATAAGCTATTCTCAGAGGATATCACAACTTGATGCGGTCTTGATTGCCCACAGTGTTGGCGTTCCTGTCCTGGAAGCTTAACGGATGGGGGAGCGGTCATAGAGATAAACAGAAGAGTGATACTCAAGCCAATATTCTGGCTGTCATTGGCCCACAATTTTTTTTTTAAAGAATCTTTCTTACATGCATATACATACACAACCTTCTATTTGAGTTGACATGGCCCTAGCCCTGCCCACACTAGATGGCTTCTCAAGCCTTGCACACACGTATTCTTAAATCCCTCTTCCTCATGTCTCTGTCCATGAGGAAAGACTATGCCCAGTAGAGACATCCAGTTCTGTCCCAAATCCATCTGAAGGAGGAATGCGCAGCATCAGCTGCTCCTTCCCGTGACTTTGGCCAGGAGCAAACTACATCCCAAGACTGCTGAAAGCATCTAGCTGGGTGACAGGGCACAATGGGATCGAGAGGCCTGGGCAGGATGGTGGCCTGACACCCTGCCTTTCTTTCCAGGGGTATAGAGATGTCTCTTCAGAGTTCACAGAAGTTTTTTGATGGGGCTTTTTTTCCCTCAAAGAAAGGACATGAAAGCAGCAGGGGGGTTTAAAATTTATGGAATGGGCTGTCAAAGGGTACACAAGTGAAAAAAGTTTGGGAAGTACTGCTGCATAGACATAGCTATATGATTATAGTTGTTTGATAACCGGCAGAAATACTTCTGAGTAAAGAGGTGTTTGTTCACAAGAATGGTGAACCTTGTGCCTTGGCATCATAACCTGGCTCCCTTGGGTTTCCAGTCTAACTTTGTAGACTTTCCTAGAAAATCATGCTCTGTTCTCCATTTGGTGGTTTTCCTGCTTTTGTACAATTTTTAATTTTCTGTGCTGAAATCCTATTCTATGTCCTAGGCTATTTCTGCACTACACTGTTCTAGTGCTATTATTCCACTTTCAACATCCTGTGGAATCCTGGGGTTTGCAGTTTAAGGGTGACTTTGGCCTCAGTAAACTACAAACCCCAGAATTCCACAGGATGTTGAAAGTGCAATAATAGCACTAGAACAGTGTAGTGCAGAAAGGTCCATTGTTACATACTGGTCTTGGTAAATAAGAGCCTTAAGCAAAATATGGTAGAATTGTTGGTCTCACTATTCTGTGTTAGGCCTTGCATGTACTTAGGGGATATAGTGGGGTGGGCTAAATGATGGTGTTACCATCCAAAATAAAAACTCTGTCACCCAAATGAAATTTTTCTTCAGTCCCAAATTTCTAGCCTCGCAGTAACTTTAAACTATAGGTGTACATTTAAAACGATTTAGGCATCCAAAGAAAAGGGATAGGCAAACTTATCATGACAATGCAGACACAACAAATATGAGTTCTACATGAAGATGATTTTCGATGTCTCACTCTTTGCAATGCTAGAAATTTGGGAACTGAAGGAAAATTTCATTTGGAGACAAAATTCTTATTGGGGAGCAATGCCTTCATTCTTCCTTGGTAGCTACACCCCTGCAAGCACCACTGAAATGCGAGCCTCAGGAACTTCTCAGAAACTAAAATTATCTTTCAGGATTAATTTCCCTATTGTTGATTCAAAATGGTTTTCTTTTCATTTGCAAAAGTAAAGCACAGTATCAGAATTGCGTCGGGTTCACTGTTACAAAGTTAGTTTGGGTTTTTTTGGGAAAAAAAATCCATGTCACTTTTCTATTCCTTTCCTCCATTCTGTCTCTGGTCAAGGATCAGAATAATATCTTGAGTGTTGAATGTTGCCATTCATTTTGGCCACTGTGGTGCAGCAGAAATGGACATGCCAGAGCAAATGGAAGCTTGTGAACAAATAGAGACTGGCCCATATCCACTTGCTAGGAGTAACCTGAACAAATTGTTCAGCACAAATTTGGTGCAAACAGGTTGCGCAGTCTTAGAGTGCTATTTTTAAGGCTGTTGACATAATGAGTATTTTGTACATAATGGACTGTTTTAAAGGGCAAAAGAAGTTCTTTGAAAAGATCTTCCAACTCGGCTGCCTGTGAGAGAGCTGAAAGAAATTCATCTCACTCAAGAAACAGCTGCATAACTTTCCTGTAGATGGCACTCTCCTCCATCTTCTATGTTCCACAAAATACTACTCCTTCCATTCAGTCTACATTACATCGCAGAGGATGAGACAAGAGCAATTCATGGGGTGATCCTTACTAGTTAATATGTTCTGTAATGATCCACCTGGATTACTTCCAAGTAAATGTATTGTATTTGTAAGGTGCTGTATGTGAAGCTGCCCTTCTGAGTCCGGAAAGCTTCAGCCAAATTGTTAAGTGGAGTGACTACAGAGAGCATGGAGCTCCCAATCTGTTTCTGGATACAATTCAAAGTGCTGGTTATGACTTACAAAGCCCTATATGGCTTAGGTTCAGATTATGTTTCCACATATGAGCCCGATCTTGTGGGGAGGCCATTCTCTCTGTCCACGGGCACATCTGATGGGCCACGGGCAAGGACCTTCCCAGTGGCTGCTCACAAGCCGTGATATTCTTTTCCCGGAGAGGTTAGACTGGTGCCCTTGGATCCTTCTGTAGGGAGCTTAAGATCTTTTTCTTATGGAAGGCCTTTGAAGGTTGATTACTCAGGGAGACAAGGCCTCCTGTTGTATCATTTACATTTGCCATTGCTTTAATGGTCATGCTTTTAATTCTAATACAGTTTAATTAGATTCTTGTGTATGGTGCAAATTTTAAAGCTCTATCTGTGTTAACTTTGGTAAGCCTTGAGTTCCAGCGCTGCAGAAAAAGTCTGAGAGAGAGAGAGAGAGAGAATGATTCGTGGTGGTTGACTGCTAGAGTTCAAATAAACATTGTTATATCTATATTTGTCTATATAACGCCCCAGAAAATCAGACCTTTCATATTACTTTTTTGTGGGGGAAGATTTAAAGAAATAAAATTGTCCATCCCCATGTTGCAGGGAATCTAAAATTCAAAACTAATAATGGGTTCTCTTTGGCTCAGTGTAAAACAGCTCACCATTTAGGAGCCTTCTTGGAGGAATTCTTATAAAATCTCTTTTCCTCCTGGAGTTTTGTCCCGGATCTTAATAGTGGCATATAAGTGACGATGATGCTCATGTGCCTTATCATAAATCCCAAGAAACTCCTGTTCTCAATGCCAGCTATGTCAGAGAGAGCCACCTGTAACTTTACCTACATCTTTTAAACAGAAACAAAAGATAACTTAAAAAGTGGGAACAAATATTCATAAAAAACTGACAAAATAGTTGACTCCAGTAGGCAAGTTACTCAGTAAAGAAAAGGGCTGCTTGGTTAAAATTCTCCAGACAATATGGCCACTGGCAGCCATGCTCACTGGGGAATTCTAGGAATACCATTTTCAAACTGAGTCAGATATTCTGGTAATGTGATTTACAGCAATCAGTGATGTCTGAGCATGGAGAGTTAATATTAATAAGCTTCAGTTAACATGAATAAATGCTTGTGTATGCACTGTCAACATAACTGGTTTTTGGACACATAATTTTACAGAAATTAATTGTTTCGTTCATTACTTACTACCACTCAAATTAATTTATATTCTACTCCTACCAGTAAATATGGATCATAGATTTCTTCTTCCCTGCTTATCCTTACAACAACCCTGTGAGGTAGGTCAAGCTGAGAGATGGTAACTGGCAAAACTATAAAAACCACAACGAACTTCTAACTATACTGTTCACAGTACTACAAATGTGTAACCCTATATTAGTGGGCAAAATATGACCATAAGCATAGCGAACTGTCTCATCAATATTATTAAATGTAACTCAGATACATTCAAACATGTTACAGAATCCAGTGAACAATCAGTCTTGTACATCACAATCTTATACATCACAAACACATCCTTGAAGCTTGACACTATTGCCCGCAATTTATTAGATGGGTCCTATGGGCTCTCTTTATAGACCGAGAGGTATCTTGCAGTACCATTAGAATATCTTTGTCTTGCACATGTGTGAGTGTACTTTGTAAATTTATTTGTGATGTAGAAGATTGATTGTTCATTAGATCCTGTAATATATTTGCAGGTATCTGAGTTATATTTAATATAATTGACCAGACAATCTGTTATGTTTATTGGTCATATTTTGTCTAGTAATATAGGGTTAAACACCTTTTATATTGCGAACAGAAGGTGACTGGCCGAGCATTTCCCGGGAGCATCATGACTCCACAAATAATAGAATCTTGTGCTCTGAAGTCCTCGCTTTGCACTCGTGTGTCTCTAAGTGAAACAAACCTGTTTGTAATTGCATATTTCCAACTGAAACAAGCAGCCTACTCCAGATTGGTACCTTCCAGATGTTTTGTCTGACCTCTGATCATCCTAAATGGGGCTAATAGGAGCTGCTGTCCAAAGCATCTATTTAGAGTAAGGTCTTTTGGTGCACAGATATACAAAGCAGCCTAGTCAGCCTGAACACTGGCCAGACCTGTGCACAATCTCATTTTTTTGTTATGAGTAGAAACATGTTTGAGATGGGGCAGGGAAGGAAAGGCTCTCAGTTCTTTCTGTATCCAAGTATTACAAGGTGGACAATTCTGCATTCCAGACTAAGAAATTATGAACTTGGTAGCAGCACAAATACACATTGTGGTTTATTTTTCCTTGACATCCCACCCCAGTGCCACTGAGACTTTGGGTGTAGCATGTTTGTGCAATGGATAGAGCAGGTTCTGGATATTGCCTTTAATGTCACTGATGAGAAGGTGTCCTGGTTTCTGACTTCTTTAATATACTAAAATCTATTGTATTCCCTTAGATATATGTGATTAAGTGAAAGCATTCTAGGTGTGCTGCCCCTAGAGTTTAATGATGCATTCCTCATAGGTTCTGACAGTGTCTACATTCTTAATGTTGATACCAGTTGTTGTTGTGTTAGTGGTAGTTGATGATTATGTGTGCCTTCAAGTCATTTCCAACTTATTGTGACCCTATCGTGGGGTTTCTGTGGTAAGATTTGTTTAGAGGATGTTTGCCATTGCCCTCCTCTGAGGTTGAGAGTAAAAATGAGAAGAACAATTCTTTTGATTGCTTAATTATGTTTTAATTTTTGTATTATACGAGTTTGAACTATGTTTTTTTAATTGTAAGCCACTTTGAGTCCCCACCTCATAAAAAAGCGACATAATAACAACAAAGCAGACATAGTACATCATAACTCCCATTATCCCCCACTAAAACAGTGAAGGCCCACCACTACCACCAGTGTTGCATTTCGCCTAAACTTTTCCTTCTTTTTAGCCAGTAGCCCATCTGAGAGACAGCAAAGGAGCTAGCAGATAAGTTGGAGCAGGAGCTATCAAGTGCTGGGGCTGATGCTCACAAGCCCTGGCCCATTTCAGAATGTCAAAGTGAATTATCTCCTAAGCGATGCTCTGTATCTGTGGGCCTCAGCACCTGTTTTATGCTTGTCACTGGGCCATCACGCTGCTTCCCTTATAGGTACAAGGAGAGCACGTTGGAGGCTGTGACTGTATTTCTTTCAGTCGGCAGCATATCCATGTCTCCTTTGGCGTAGGTAGTGCTGCCTGAACTGAATTAAGGCTACTCACTGTGTCCTGCTAATTATTTGCAGTAATGCCAAGGAACCTAAGCCAATCTTAAAACTTCCCCAGATGGGTCCTTTTTGGAAGGGAAAACCTTTCTCAATTGGTGGCAGCTTCTGCTTTTTAGCCTCCTTCCTCTGGCACATGCTTTGGACTGCTCTATTAAGCCATGGAAGAAAAAAGAAGACAGAGACACCTGAAGACATACAGGTAGTAGAAATGCTTTCAAAGAAATTAGATTCCTTTAATGACATAGGCTTGCTGGTTGATACAGAGCCAAGGACTGAATGATTGTATGGCAACTTAGGGCAGCCTGCCTCACCAGGCAGATTATGTTACAGCTCTTATCTCCTCCAGCCAGCAATTTCCATCACCCCAGCCATATTGGTTGCAGTGATGGGAGTTATAGTCCAACACATCTGGAGGGCATCTGGTTGGGGAAGACAGGGTGGAATGTTTTCATACAGTATTCTTTGTATTCATTCCTTACATTTTCCTAAGCATATATGTTCTTTCAGGCTTGTGTTGTTCAAAAAACAAAACAACCAGTACGTGAACACTTTTTGAAAGAAAAGCAGAGATAGATAACACTGTAATAGCCAGTATTAGCACTGTAGTAGCCAATATTAACAATGTAACAGCAGTTCTGTTCTGAGTGCATCCTCTCACCTGTATGGTGATCCTCACTGCTCATCAATCTGTGATGCAGCCTATAGTGACCTCAGCTGGGAGAGGCAAAATTAGTAATTTTAAGGTGTTATTTGTATGAGTATTCGGTCAAATCACTTCCTGAATTCACCCACACTTGGAACCCATTTTATTATCTGATCTACAGTGTACTCTCAATAGGAACATATTTGAAAAATAACGTTGCTGTCCCTTGGAACTGATTCCATTCTTTTCTCGTTGTTGTTGTGTGTCTTCAAGTCATTTCTGACTCATGGCGACCCTAAAGCAAGCCTATCATGGGGTTTTCTGGGGGCTGAGTGTGTGTGATATGCCCAACGTCACCCAATGGGTTTCCATGGCTGACAGGGAATCAAATCCTGGTCTCCATGGTCATAGGCCAACACTCAAACCATTACACCATGCTCATAGCTCAGTAGCTTTACCACCACTCCCCCACCCTTCATTTTCTCAGCATAGCACATTCCCCAAGGAATTACCAAGCAAATATGGTTTTAACATGTACTCATTTTGATTCCATAGTGAAGGACTGATATACATGGGTGTGGGAGGAATTCACTTAAGAATAATTGTAAGGATTTTTCCCTCAGGTAGCAGGAAAAACAAATGCATGTGAATAGGACTCCTGAGAGCCAGCATGGTGTAGTGGTTTGAGCATTGATCTACAACCCCAGAGACCAGGGTCTGATTCCCCATTTAGCTGTGGAAACCCACTGCATGACCTTGGGTGCATCACATACTCACACCCTCAGAAAACTGCATGATAGATTTGCCTTAGGGTTGCATTAAGTCAGAAACAACTTGAAGACACACAAAAATAAGTCCTAGGGCAGGGAACAGCGAATGGTTGTTTGACTATATCTCTCTGCAGTCTCATCAGCATACCCAACAATAGAGATGATGGAGACTGTAGTCAAGCAACATCTGGAGAGTCACATCTTGCTGGTGCCTGCCCTTGGTGGTTGCTATGTCAAGGCTAATGCCAGTAGTATATACAGTAGTTGTGATCTGATTCTCAACCAGCAGCCAAATCGACACAACCAAGGTAGCTTCAGAATGAGAAGCTAGCATAGCACTGACAGTCACATGCACCAAATCTGTAGAAATTCTATTGCAATCCAACACTTATGGCACTGCACAGTTTTATTTATTTAATAAGCACTGTTTTATTTATGTATGCATGGCAAATACCAATCAAATCAACCCATGCTGTCGTTCATCCCAAGCCTTCCACACAAGGATCTGCAAAGAAATAAAAATAATTCCCTGCACAAATTACCATTGTGTTGCTGGTAGGTGACCTTCATAGAGAACATGGAAGCATTCCAAAATTCAAGTCCTGTTGCAAGATCAATGTTGCCATATTTGTTTTGCTGTCCCTACTAGAAGAACTCCCATCTTGCAAGGGGCAGAGATGCAATCCATGTGCACTAGGAGAAAAGAAAACTATAACAGTAAGCTGACAGAAGACATTTCTGTGGAATTCTATTAGCTCAGTGGAAAATGGTAGTACAAGAGAAAATATGTCTGCATCTCACCATAGAGAGCTCTAAATGAGGGCTCTGCACCTTGTACATTGCAATTCGATAACCAATAGAAACAACTGGTATAGGCACAGGTTCATCATATTCTTTAGGTAGATTGCATCTTGCTGCCACTTCTTTATCAGATTTTGTTATCACTTCAACAGTCAGCTTCATACTAACTTCTGCATGTCTTAGCACCCCATCCATAAACATACATGGAGTTAGCACATCTTTCAGCTGATGGATTCTTCAACACACCTTCATTAATGCTAGAACAAGGACAAGATGCAGTGTCCCTAATTCTTTTTGATAGAAAGCTATATCCCTCTCTCCTTGAATATCCCTTCATGAGCACAGCTGTGGTGACTGACATTGTGAGGTTTTCTGCCTACTAACCATTACATTTACAGGGTCACAGCACAGTGTAATTGCTCAGATATCATACCTCAGAAAGAATTATATGGTATCGAGAATTGACTCGTATCTAGAATTGTGGAATTGCAAACTAGCTAGCTATTCCATAATCTTTACCAGAAAAAATGAGAGTAGAAATTAGGTGGTATTTAGCTCTGAAATGGGCATCAAGAATTAATTTGGCTGAAGAGTGAATGATAGCTAGCTTAAGAATGGCTATCTATGCAGTTCAGAAATTGTGCAGCACAACCATGAGAAAACTTGTTTAAAGATGGTGGTGATAACTTGAACAGACCTCCACAAATCAAACCATGTGAGATATAGACAAGGAAATGCATTATTGAACTCCTGCTTTCTTTCATACTTTCATACTGAGATTAGAACATTAGCAGAAAAAGCTTAACGTATTTCGCTAACTGTTAGTGAACCCTGAAATCTGTTCTGTTTAATGCAAAGTTGGGCAAAGAAATGTTTATATGTTAATTTACTGTTATGTTAATCATTGAGATTAATGTTAGAAGCTGTGATAGATAAAAATGGCATGTAAAACTTTGATTGATACCATTACCCAAAGCTGGCACATTTTGATTTTGGCTCCATCAAAAAAAGCTCCCCTGGGTGTTTATACTGCCTTCTCTCATGTGACATTTTCCAGAGACATACAAATTCCACAATCCTATTTGCTGGCTGGGGAAAGTGGGATTTGTAGTTCAATGCACCAGGAAAATGCCAAGCTAGGGAATCTTAACCTGTGCAGTTGAGTTTTGCCACTGAGTTGTTGCATCACTCCTGTTTTTCAAACACAACCTTACCTCCAGCAACAGCACTGGTTGTTTTAGAGAGAGAATGGTAAAAAGCTAGAAATGTTCTTGTCAAAATGTCTTAAATGGCCTTTAAAAACAACACCTAAAATCCTTGTCAGACCAAAATAGATGCTTTTACTACTCAGTACAAACTTTAGAAATGCAGCTTCATTACATTTCATTACCAATAATGCATATTGTTATGGGTAAACTCATTACTTGCCATCTCTGCTTCCAAGACCATGAATATAAATGAATACTCATAGGTTATGAGGCTTATGTTGCCACATTTAATAATTAATAATAACATAAGTACAATAAATAATTCTGGAATCATGGCTCATTGTCTAATCCAAAGTATTGACATTTCTTTCACACATTTTCCCACTTCTTAAGTGCTTCTGAACTTGTTTTGCAAAGGCACCAAATCTAAGTAAAAAACATTTCTCCCAGTCACTATGCATTCATGCATGAGCCTAGCTCATGATCATATCCTATGTACAGTCTTCCACTTAATGAATAGGTATTTTTAAAAAATGTCCTTACAGATGTCAGGGGGTCCTGGACCAATTAATTAAACAATAAAACTGAAATAACATCTGTGAAGCATATTCAGACAGATGATCATTGAAATTATTTTAATTCAAGAGATAGTTTCATTAAATTATTCAATAGATTAGTTGACAACCTTTTGAGTACGTCATTGTATGTACTTTCATCCATGTTTGTTCTAAATTCTTTAAACCACTTTGAATCCCAGTTGTGGGGAAAAGATGGGATATAGATGAATCAACACCAATCAATCATCAATCAATCAATCAATCATCTTTTATTTGGTCCTTTTGACAGTTGGGTGTTGGCCTGTTTAGCCTTTTACCAACCATCCTTCTGATCAACAGCTCTTTTCACTGGACACTTGGTTGAAAGGTCTGAAAAGCAAAGGAATTAGTTTTTAAATAAAGGAGGCACATGTATAATGTGAATTCATTTTATATGGTTTCAATTATACACTGACTGCCAGTGCTGCTTGCTGTATCTGGTGCTGCTGCCTGGTGTTACTTCATGCCATTTGTGGTATCTGCTGCTCCTGGCCTCCCTGCTTGCACTACTCACTTTGCTCGCCAGGTGTCATCCATCCTGTATCTGCACATTTCATTTTTTTTTTCTTTTTGCTTAAGAGTAGGAACTTACTTTTCTCCCTGTTGGAATTCATTTTGTTAGTTTTGGCCCAACTCTCTAATCTGTTAAGGTCATTTTAAATTCTGATCCTGTTCTCTGGGGTATTAGCTACCTCTGCTCATTTGGTGTCATCTGTAAATTTGATAAGAATGTCCTCTATCTATCTTCCAAGTCATTGCTAAAGATGTTGAATGCATTGGACGCAAGACAGAACTCTGTTGCATTCCACTAGTCATTTCTCCCCAGGATGAAGAGGAGCCATTGGTGGGCATCCTTTGGGTTCAGTCAGCCAACCAATTACAAATCCACTTAATAATAGCATTGTCTATCCCACATTATACTAACTTGTTTGCAAGAATATAGTGGAGGACCTTACTGAAGTCAAGATATGCTACGTCGACTGCATTCCCTTCTTCTACCAAGCTTATAACTCTATCAAAAAAAGAGATAGATTAGTCTGGCATGCTTGTTTTTGAAAAACCCATGTTGGCTTTTAGTGATCATGGCATTCATTTCTACATGCTTACAGACTGTTTAATGATCTGCTTTCTCATCTTTCCTGTATTGATGGCAGGCTGACTGGATGATAATTGTTTGGGTCCTCTTTTTTTTCCTAGTTAGAGTAAAATCTATATAGTTTACCATCACTTAAATAGCTCCCCCCCAAAAAATGTTTCAGGTAGGCCCAGAGGTTTGAACACAACTAGTAGGATTTTAAAAAACAATAAAAATCATCATCATCATCACAATCACCATCATCATGATGTCTCCATATCATTTAACAAACTGTGTGTAAGTCAATTCTGTTTCAAAAGCATGGGGGACCACTAGTTAGGGCACTGAGCCCTTTGGATTCTCTGCAGCAAATGAGTTCTAGAAGTGAATACTTTGTACCTGAGAGTGCTTGAAATGACTGTCAAATCAGATATAGTACTAATTAAAGGTACAATCCTATATTTCCTTATCTAACAGTTAAGTCCTACTTAACTTACTTCTGAGAGGGCATGAGTAATATTGTACTGTAAGAAGCTAATGAAAGCAAAGTGAATTCCCTTGCCCTTTTTTTTATCTTTTGAAATCTGCTGTGGCATAGCCATCCAAAGAGAAATGCTAGAATGGTCCAGTGGCTGCTCTCACATACTAAAATTCCTTCCCATTTTGGTGTATATTACACCTTTGCATGTCAGTCCAAAATTCCTGGGGAATCCTGATACTTTCATATAGATTCTCTGGCACAGCTTCTATGTCAGGCCATACATCTGTGGGGGCAGTATAAGATCGTAAACCTTGGCCCTATTCTAATTTTAAACTGGAAGCATACATTATTTTTTATGGCATCTTCGTGAGAGTGCAGAATAATAGTCCTATAAAATGGCATTTAGGCCAGTGAGACTTAAAAATTATTAAATCTCAAGGCCTATATGGTGAAAAAGAGAAAGAGTGAATATGTTTCTATTCTAACTACTTTTTGCTAGAAGGAGGATTGTTATACGGCCTTCTGCATATGTGCTTGTCAATTAGAGGAGAGGCAAGTTTCTTGCATTGCTTGGGGCTTGGCATCCGTTTCCTGTTACATGTCTGGCTTGTTATATGTTAGCCACTCATCTGCTGAATAAAAATAAGATGTAAGAATTTGTTAATTAGTCCCAGCAGATCTAGATGTTTGTGTATGATCACTTGATAACATTATTACTTTTCTTTCTCTCGTTACACCAAAATATGAGTTCCTATCTGGTTACAGGCAATAACCTTTAAGAAAGCTTGGCTTCATAACCTGCATTTTATAGTGATAAAGGAAACATTCAGCAGATCTATTCCATCATATTTTACACTGATGTTGTGTGCTACATTGACGTTATGTATTTTCAAACTTGGTCTCTGAGAAATGTCAATCATAGTGGAAACAGGAGACTTTGATGTTTTCAGACTGTTAGAGATGCATGTTCTAGGTCTGGCTTGCTAGAAAAAAGAAACAGTTTGAGCTTGATGCATTTATAGAGCAGAAATGGGGAATGTGTGGCCCTTCCAATGCTTCTTACCTCCTATATATAATTCTCTGTAGAATTCCTCAAAAGTTTTTACTATTTTCAAATTGTCCATATCATACCAGTCTCCCTTAATCTTCATGATAAAATATATTTATACTTTTCTGTCTTAATTTATAACAAAACTACTTTTCAGGTTTATTTGCAAATTTAAAGCTCTTTTGTGTAAGATATAATAATTTGGCATTCATTTCTTGGAGTGTGAGAGGTGAAAACTGTTCTTGGAGTAACGTGATCCTTTGTTAAGTCCCTTTATCAAAGATTCCCTAAATTTCACATCCAGATTTTGCATTTCACCCATCAGTTTACTCTTGTTTAGCATCTCTTTCTTTCTTTCAGTCTGGAACCATGTTTCATAAATTGTCCTCTCATATGTGCTTTGCTTGCATTCCAAACTTCTGTCAGGTCTCTATCATTGTTTAGGCTCAGCTTGAAGAAATTCCTCAGTTCCTGTTTGCATTCCTGTAATATTTCCATCTTCAAAAGTAGGTATTCATTAAATCTCCATCTATACTTTCCCTTGCTTGTTTTCAGAGTCATTGTAGTAGGAGTATGATCTGAGTGAGCTTCTCCAGAATTTCCATCTTCTTTATTCAATTGGCCATGTATTTAGAAATCCAGAGCATATGTTTTCTAGAAAAGGATTCATGGCAGTTTGGGAAAAAAAGTCTAGCCTCTAAAATTTGGCTGAAAATACCTCCAACGATCAATTAGCCAAAAAAATAAAAAATAAAAATAAATCTGTATATTTAAAGAAATTCTTAGGTAGGCTGCCTTGGTCTTCTTTAATTCCATTCTTGGGACATTTATCTTTATTAGAATCAACTACTCCATTCCAGTCTCCTATGTAGATCAAATTTTGTAAGTTCAACTCTGATCTCTTTCTTCATAAGGTATCATAAAATGTTGATTAGTTGGACTATAAGTACCCATTAAATGTATAGTCCTCTCATTCCAATGTATTTACAGAATTAAACTTCTGTATCTTAGTAAATCAATTTGGGTTGCATTATTGGAATATATAGAAAACTAGTCCATTTCTTTTACTTCTATTTGCAGGAAAAAAATTCAAGGCTAACACTTTTATCTAACATATTTTTTCTTATATTTGTTTTGTGAAGATAAATAATTTCATATTTGGGAATTTTTTTTAAGTGCCATTTTTTTCATTTCTGTGGTGAATTCAAACCGTTCATATTCCAAGAAATTATTTTCAAATTCATTTAAATTATTTTATTAAATTATCTTATTGTTCTTGTCCTAACAGTTTTCAGTCTTTTTGATGTCCTCTGAGGTCTCTTCCTTCATCTTTTAAAACAAACCTATTGCTCTCTCTAGAGAATTTATCATGGCTTTTTTTTTGTTTTTTTGTCTGCATGTAAGGTTACCAAGCCCTCTGGGCTCTCAGTGAAAGGCATTTTTTTTTTCTGAGCAACTCTAACAAGACTTTATATTCTTTGTGCTTTTTCAGCATCCTGTCTGAGATTTCTTTGAACTTAATTATTTCATTGTCATTTATTTTAAGCCTTTTCTTAAAGTGGACTTTCAGTATTTCATCTCTGAGGCTTTTCTGTGTGAATACAATAACTGCATCACTTGGGAGTTTATTCTTCTGTGCATAGGCCAGATTTTGCCTCATTAGTGCTTCAATCTCCTTGTCAAGATGTCCAGGAGCTGTATTTATGAGATTAGCTACAGCTTTTAAGATAGTCCACTTAAAATTGTCCAGATGTTCTGGGACTGCTCTTAATCTAATTTGGTTCTACCTTGTTTTTAAACCTATCAACACTATTCTGTCTCGAATTTTCCCACATCCTGCTTTAAATAACAATTCCCTTTGAATAATCAGAAATTCCTTATGAATGTTTGACTGCAGTTCCTGTAAGATTTTGTACAGATGCAAAATCGCTGAAACCTGTTCCTCAGTTGTCTCCTTAAAATAGAGAAATTGTTACAAAATATCTCATCTTAAATCCAATTTCTGATCAAAATTATGTTTTAAAATTCCTATCTGGTTAGAATCTCAGCTGTTGTTTTTTATAAGCAGCTCTGAGTCATCTAACCTAGTCTTGGAAGCCTTTCTAGTCAGTTTTATGATGTGTTTTCTGGGGTGCTGTAAAACAGTTTCGACTTAAGGTCCATCATCAGCAACACCAGCAACAGTACCTGTTTGTTCTTTTTACTTTAAGGGTCTTTCTGCACTACACTGTTATAGTGGAATTCTGGGGTTTGTAGTTTACTGAAGCCAAAGAGCTCTGTGGCTGAGGATTCTAAATGCCCCTCCCTAAACTGCAAATCCCAGGATTCCATAGGATGTTGAAAGTGGAATAATAGCACTATAACAGTGTAGTGTGGGAAGACACTAAGATGTCGCTTCCATATAAGCCTTTTTGTTATTTAAATCTTAAAGATATTAACTCTGTCTCTTGTTTCAATCCAAATTGTCGTTTATACAAGTTCTTGAGCTGTTTATAGTCCCTCTTGTGATGTGGTTTCAATTTGAAAATAGTTAATTTATGGATAAATGTTTACAATGCAAATTATTTGTATTCACTCAAACATCATAAATCTCCAACTGAGTGGGGTGGTTTTCTCCTACACAGTTCCAAGTGGTTCATCAGTGGTCCCATTATTCATGTTGTAATTCTTTATTTGGAGAAGCTTCTGACTAGCTGACCTAATCAGATCTTCCTAGATCCCCTAGCTTGTTGAGGTGGGGTACAGCTGTAAAACCCAAGCGTATATCTCAACCAGGCATCTCTTAAATCAAGAGATTATCTTTATGAGCATAAACATAAAAATAAATCCTGCAAAGTTACAGCAGACAATGAGTCACATTGCTAATGATGGCCATCTTGGCCTTTATGCTAGCTTTTGTCCTCTTTTTTTTAGTGACATGTTGCCCTTCTTGGTTAGGTATAAGTGAGTATGGGAACCAGTGTGGTATAGTGTTTTAAATGTTGGACAATGATCCTGGAGACCAGGGTTTGATTCCCTGCATGGCCATGGAAACCCACTGGGTGACCTTAGACAAGTCACACAGTCTCAGCCCCAGAAAACTCAGTGATGGTATTTCCTTAGGATTGCCATAAGTCAGAAATGACTTGAAGGCACACACCAGCAACAATAAGTGACCATCCTATATACAGGGTTGTTTGTTTAAAGCAGAGGTGGATGACTTGTTGGACTACAACTCCCATCAGGATTAGGCAGCATAGCCAATGATGAGAGATGATTAGAGTTGCAGTTGCACCGCAACTGGAGGACCACAAATGGCCAGGTCTGGCGTATTGCTACGAACACAACCCTTTCCATATTAGCTCAGCTCTCATTTACTTTACACCACTCTGCCAGCCACAGGAGGCCTTAAAGTGGACTTAGCTGTTGTTTATATCCACTTTAAATCCTCCTTATGCTGCTGGAAAACTCAATGGGCTTTTATATGCACGTTCTTATAATATCCCTATCCCTACTGTCTGCTGTCTGCATTGAATGGCTTACTGTCATTTCATTCATCATTCAAATTTTGTTGGAATGTTTCTGAATGTCTTCAGACTATATTACATGCCAGTGCGGAAGAGCTAGATTAGGTCTCATCTGTTAATGCTATGTGAGGGCTGGATATTATTAGTGGATGCAGGTTTTTCATCTGACATGTCAAGTGCTGCTTAAATGACAAAGTACAAAAAATATTTGAGTGGCAAGGCTTTGGATCATTGTAATGGAAGAAGATTTGGGTGCCTCTGTGTATTCAGCAGCATAGGTTTTCAAATAACTAGGGGTTTTTTCGGGAGAGGGGAATCCTCTTTATTCTGTCACATTGTTTCCTCACAAGTTTCTGTAAATGCAACATATCAATAAAGTGAGTAAATTCAAGGGAAAGGTGAATATTCATTGCTATTTTAATCACTATTTTCAAATTTATATATATATATATATATATATATATATATATATATATATTAGATAATTTACACGTATCCTTTTGTTCATGTACAGCTGTAAAAACTCTAAATCCTACAGAAAATAGTAAGGAAGTAGTGACAAGTTGTCAGAGGGCACCTGAGGGCATCTCTTAGACCACCTTCTGCCCTCAGAGTGTTGCTTCATCTGGGCTCCATTCACACTTCACAAATGTAGTACAATAGGTTCCCCGTAATTGCAAATTGTGGGACTTAACTATGGATAGCAAAAAACACAGATACTACAAATACTTTTTTTTTTTCAATGAGATGAAGGACATCAGTATCAAGTATGCAGCTTAGAGAGGAGGCTCTGCAACTTGACAGAACTTGACAAAACCTTAGCAACTAAGAGAAAGAAGGCTTTGTCACTGTTATTTGCAATCTAAAGCCAGTGCACACTGTGGAAAACCTAAACATTAACAACTATGTGTGGTCCAATACCAATGTTTTTGTATGAAGGTGATCACTAGTAGCGTAATGCTAGTGTCTCAGTGCCATCATGCTAGGCTAATGTTGACCTTCTGATGATACGTCAGGAGGTGGATCAGCATCAGAAGGAAGACCATCATGATGATTCTGGATTATAGCAGCAGGATGATGTTGATGGTTGGATCTCAGGAGCAGATGATGTCACTGTTGATTACTGGGGATCTTCTGCAGTTTTTCTTTTTTCTTTTTCTGGAACCTTTTAGAAGAACATTGTAATCAGAAGATGTTGTCTCTTTCTCTTTAATTCATCAGAGTGTTGCTCAGAGGTTGTAATCCTTCCAAGATCATATGGGTGACTTTAATGTTGTGTTCAATCCAAGGATCATATTCCATAATCTTGTCTTTTAATGCCTGTGCAATTTGAAAGCCTTCAGTAAATTTCTCTAAGATCCACATGGCTGGTTATGTTTCCATTGCTGCTGCTGCTTCCTCTTCCTCTAAAGATGTCTTAGCTTCCTCCAGTTCCTCATTGGAAAACATATCTTCATGGCCATCAATAAATTCCTCCACTTCCTTATCTAGTAGGTCAGCAAATCTTTCTCCACCATGTCATCTTTGCATGCATGGTTCTTCTAAATCCTCCATTGTTCCCTGGGATGGCCTGAAAATCATCCACAATCTCACTCCACAAGTTTTTCCAGAAGGCATTTACAGTTTCAGGTTTTCACTCATTCACTGCAGCTTGATGGAGGTTATAGTGTCAGCAGTAGTGAAGAATTTCTAGCATTGCTTCAGATTCTGCTTCAACAGCTGTTAGAATGTTGTCAAATACCAAGAAGGTGTACATGACCTTGACAGAATGAATGATGCCCTAGTCAAGGGGCTGAATCAGTGAGGTTATATTGGGAGGTAAGAAGACAACATCAACATTTTCATTTTCATAGCAAACAGATTCAGGATGGCCAGGTGCACTGTCTATTATTAACAGGACTTTAAATTCCAACCCTGCCTGCTGCACATTTTTTTAAAACTTCTGGGATGAAGCATTGGTGAAACCATTCTGTAAACAAGGTGGTTGTCACCCATGCTTTCTTATTGTGCTGCCAAAACATAGGCAGATAAAGTTTGTTTTCATTTTTAAGAGCACATGCATTCTTGGATTTGTACACTATACCTTGCTTTATTATATGCTCTGCAGAGTTGCCACATAGGGCCAGAGTTAATCTGTTCTTCCATGCTTTATGCCCTCGACCTGCCTTTACTGTTGTATGAATGTAGGTTCTAGTGGATGTTCCACCCCCACCCCACCCCAGAAGAGCACAGCTTCATTGCTACTGAACACCAGCTCTGGATGGTAGCCTTTCTACTCAACCAACTTCTTAAACTGCTCTCGAAATGTAGCAGCAGCTATTTCATTGGCACAGGCAGCCTCTCCACTCAGTTTTATGTTTTTAAGCCCAAACCTGCACCTAAATCTGTGCAACCTTCCCCTACTTGTGGTGAAGGGACTTAGTGGCACTTGTTTGAGGGTGTGCCCTGCCGATCTCTTCATGTAGCCTCATGCTTTGTGGTGCAACACACGGATGTTAAGGGGAATTTGTTTTCTGTTCATGTCTTTCAGACACAAATTTAATTTTAAATAAGCACCTGTCACACATTGTGGAAGCAACTTTTGGAGATTGAGATGCAACAGGAAAACTAGCACAGATTTCTTTTTCCTTTTTCAGAACTTCACAGATCGAAGATTCATTCTTACCATACATCTTAGCAACCCTAGTGCACATTTCATTTTCTTTCCTGATTAAGTCAAGAACATCAACCCTCTTCTGCTTTGTGGCCATTGCAAACAACACAAGGACTCAAGCAAAAGAACCTTACCAGGGACTGTACTGGTTAAGAACAAGGACATTTACTGTGTAAGCACAAGAATTCACAAAGAGTAACTGAGAGGCCTACTAAGAGACTGGGTAGCATTAGAACACATGTAGTAATACTGTATCTAGCTAAGAAAAACGAGACAGCATGGACAATGTGAGATACTACAATAGCATGATGAGTAAGCAGAGCGCCATTTGCTTCAGTTTCACATTCCCTGCCATTTTCCATGTAATACTGTAATGTAGTATATTGTATTTCACTTTATTACTTTGATTTCTATTTTATTTCTTTTGAATTTTTATTTCTATTTCGATTCTTTTAAACTCAAAGTGCATATTTTTGGACCACACCTTGTTGCAGGTAACCGTAATAACATATATCAGTCACATGGTTGCAGGGGGACCTACCGTACTATAGACAACTTCACCTATGATGGCAACATCCTATGGAATCCTGGGGCTTGTACTTTAGTGAGGCACTAGAGCTCTATTGCTGAGAATCCTGAATGCCTCCTCCCTAAACTGCCAATCCCAAGATGCCATGGGATGTTGCCATGGTGGTCAAAGCGGAATATAGTGCTGTGTGGTATGAATGGGCCCCAACAGAGTTGAAATAAAATCCAACTGTCAACATGGTCAACAATATGTGAAATACAAGTGGCATCTTGTCTTTTGTATATCAACAAACTCTCTTTGTCTGGCTCTTGACAAGTCTGGGCAAAAAGAGAGTTTGGTCCTATTCAGGCATTCATTAAGAGTTAAAGTGAACATATACAGAAAGGACATGTGCTAGGCCCTCCCCTTCCACCACTGCATTGCACATGCGGAGGGTGACTTTGTGAAGGGAAGAATCTCCTTTCTGCATGGAAAACACCAATAGGTGGACAAGGTTGTCTTCAAACACCTTTTCACATATGCAGAGTGACAATGAAGCATGTTTTAAGCTTCCTCTCCTGCTTTTTTAAACCTCTAATGAAGGTCTGACAACGGCTCTTGATTGTACCATGTCTCCTTCCGTCCTAAGTGAAGTGAGATGGAAGTACATCATCATGAGAAGGGGGTTTGGTATCAACTTGCTAAGGTATGAATTAGGACTCGACATATTGAGCAAAAATTACACAATAGTAAACTGAGTCAGCTGGGAAGAAATTTAATCTTCCCTTTGGGCCCCATTGGCCTGTAAGATTCTGTCCCCTATTTTATAGCAGAAAGCTTTTGAGCCCCAAATCCTCTTTAAAAAAAAAAAGCCTTGAACAACATAAATATGCTATTCTGGAGGAGTCATCCTACCCTGACACAAGCCCCTCGAAACAACCACAAATGCAAACAGGCATGACACAACATCACTTCTGGTCACCCAAAATGATTGTCACTCCAGCCCACTGGCAGTCCAGAAGAGCCCAAAATTGAGTTGTATAGTGCTTCAGGTTCCACAGCATTGCCACTCTGTTACTGATCTGTTGCTCTGGGGAGAAAAGATGGCATTTCTAAATGCATTGTCTTTTTTTTCTTCTTCTTAAGGAAAATACAGGTCTTAGAGGCAATTCTGAAAAAAAAATGCAAACAGAGCAATGGTACAGATCAGCAGCTCCATCTGGGCACAACTCACTGGAAGGCAAAATCTGCTGGGGGAGCACAAAGTAGAGTGGAGGCTTCCAGTTTGTCTTTCTCAAGCCTCTTATATGCCCCATCATTATGGACGCAAAATGTAATACTGTAATCTAGTATATTGTATTTCACTTTATTACTTTGATTTCTATTTTATTTCTTTTGAATTTTTATTTCTATTTCAATTCTTTTAAACTCAAAGTGCATATTTTGCACTATGCTGCTAAACATTTTATCCTTCAATAGACTGGCACAGGGACAATCAAATATAGGAAGTCAGGTTTAGCAGACCGCCAAATTATATCTTCCCTTTCTTAGGGAAAGCCACAAAACGTTTAGCAGGAGTTATCAGATTGCCTGCGACCTGGGGAAGAAATGTTAAGATTACAGCGACCTCCAGTGGTGGAAAGTGTAATAACATTCCACTGGTATTTATGGTAGAGATCAATTTTCCTGTAGTTCGAGATTTTTTAATTACTATGTAGACTGCAATCCTGCGTTCACCTAGCTGGGAGCAGGCCCCACTGAAAGCAGCACAAGCTAATTTCACATCAATGATAGAACTGGACTTTTCTTCCACTGTGCTTCAAATGTTATTGCTGATCTCTCATTTTGTGGCATGATGCTGGCTTTTAGTTGTGTTTTGTAAATTGTATTGTTGTTTTAATATTTTTATTAAGCCCTTTGAATTAAAAGCCCTCAGAATTAATGTTAGTAATAATAATATAACAAACCATTTTCTCTGCGTTAGTAGAAGGGTGACATACACATTTGTATTATATTTAGTTAGTAAAGAAGCAATGCCCTATATCCAGACCCATAGATATGCAGGGTGGATGGAATTGTTTGTGGCACATTTCTTCAGATGATTTATTTCAGTATCTACTCTTTGCCAGTAAACTGAACCATTTATTTGCGTGACTGAAGAGATAGCTTTGGTACATTCAGCAGTCTTACATAAATGACCTCTATGATTCAAGGAGCTAAAGAAACCATTAAGGATTTCAGCAGAGAGAAGTTGGAGCAGACTGAAGATGCAAGGGAAATTCCTACTTTCAGCCCTCACTATTCCCACCGTGATCTCTTACCTGGACAGGGATGGTGCCTTTCCTTCTGCTTCTCCCCATTTTGTCATGTTCCAGAGTCCTGCGACAATGACAGTAATGTGGAGGTTCTTGCCACTGGAGAGCGACAGCACCTAAACTTATCTACACATAGGGTTCTCAGGAATTTCATTTTGTACAGGACCTCCCATATCTGGGGTTCTAAAGTTAGGTCCCATATTGAGTTCATATAAATGCGAGAGCAGACATCAGTCACAATCCCACCATACTGACCTCTGAGCATTTGGTATGTATGTACCCATGAGGCCTTACCCACCAAATACTATGGGCTCATCTGCCGAGACTGTGGCTGGCATTGCACCATTCTTCCTCCTGTCTTTCTGGCCAGGTTGAGCAATGAAGTTCTTGTCTCATGATGGTTGACAAGCATACCCTCCAGCATTACACAGATGCCAACCAAGATACACATGGCCAAGTAACATCTGAGTATGGCCAAGTCAGCAAAAAATATTAATGAGGAAGAACAGACAAACTAGGAGAGGCTGTAGCAGTTTGCCTTGGCCTGAATCTGCAGAGAAGGGCAAGATTCTACCTCTTCTTCCCCTCTCCATCTTGCTGGGTGAACTGAGTACAAACTAATTTCGCACTCAGTTTGCAGTAATCAAAATAAGCTATGATGAAGGAGGAAAGTAGCGGGAGGAGAGAAATACTGCCACGCTTAAAAAGCAGCTGAAAAAGCAAGACGACATAGGATTAATCCGGAATATTCCTACCAAATTAAGACAGTTGCAGATTGTTTACTTGCCATCATAAGATTTGCAGATGTTTGGAACTCGCTGCAAGATTTGAAATCTTGCAGGAGCCCTGATATCTCATGAGAAGCCCTCTTTCATGGCACTTCAGGCAGTCTTATATAGATCTGCCTTACTTATATTGATTTCCAGAAACCTGGCAACCCTTTCTTCATATGGACTCAAAGGAGAACTCCTTCTCAGGAGAAAAAGGAGGAAAAAGAGAGGCTGCTGGCATCTTCTGAGCCAGCACTGGAATGGAACTTATACTTGAAAGGAATTTGTTATTTAACTCTTTACGGAGCCTCAGCAAGATAAAACCAAAATTATTATTAACTTTTAAAAATTTTAAAAATTTTTTTGAAAAACCATTCTTTACATTGCTTGTTAGGGTTTTGTTTGTTTGTTTCTTTTTCATTTCTTTTTTAGATCATCTCAGAAAATAAGTAAATGGCCTACAATCTGAAAAGAGAGAGAAAGAGAGAGATCCTCTTAAAAGGCTCCCAGTAAAATGGGCTACAGGACTGGGGAAGTCATTCCAGGTAACGGGGTGCAGGAGCAACAAGCTGACCTGGCACTAGCACATGGACCGAGATAGACATGCCAGGGCCCACCAGGGTTGACACAGCTCACTGCAGCATCCTTTCTTTTACTAAAAATAAAAATAGAAGGTGGCCTACCGCTCCCTGCCTGTAATCTGTTATTTCAGAGACTTTTCTGTATGATCCATTCCAATCTGCTTTCTGACCCATTTCAGGAACTGAAACTACGTGATCCCCCTGATGGATGACCATGCTGAGAGAAGGGGAGGGAAAGCACTAGCGTCTGCTATGATCTAGGGTTATCTGTTCTCATCTTGATAAGAAGTCTACAGGGCTTAGTTTTAACATCTTGGAAAACTTGAAACGAACAATTTGTTTCAACTATGTTTGGAACTTAATATTCCGCCTTTTATACCTCTACCTGCAGACCATCCCCTGTCAGGCTCCCTTAGCATGGGAGCATTATGGAAACCATTAATGCTTTCCCAATGGAAAGCATTAAAGCAAGGACAGACAACTTGAGAAAGTATAGGGGGCACTTTTTTGTCCTGTCCCAGGCCACAGTGGTGGCTCGGACTTGGACTTGGATTTTTACCCTTCACATGGTACCTTCTTGTTTTAGAAAAAGGCTATTTGGGGCCTAAAACAGACTTGGGGCAAAATAGTCTTTAAATGGCCAATTTGTCCCATCTCCAAACCATCTGGGAGCATGATTGGCTTTTTGTTTTTGCTCCTCTGCCCCCATGGAGTAAGATACTATTTGATCTCCCTGAAAATTCCCACCAGGCTTATGGGCTATATCAATATCCCAACATGGAGTGTGGTTTTTGTCATGTGGGGGTGATTCCTCAGAGAGTACGAACTCTGAGAGTACATTCCCGGAAGTCCCAGTTCGGAGACTCTGGCTGAATGAATCGAGATCCAGTGGATTCAAGATCTGGCTTAGACCCAGTGAAAACATTGCATCTCAGGTTGATTTTCAGGAACTAGCTGGCCCTCTTCATTTGAGTCAATATCCAAGCCCATGGTGCTCCTCAATAGAGGTTGTTAACAATCAGCCAGACTTCAGTGTGTGTGTGTATGTGTTTAGTTCTTGAAGCAAGGAAACAGGAAAATAGGATTAGGGCTACTGAGCACCCATTACCCATTCTTTCACTCGTTGTTAGAATTAGGCTAACTAAGTATCATGATAAACAGACATGGATGCCATAAATCACACCTACTTTGGCCTTTAACTGCTGTTTCTGTCTCCCCCATACCAGTATGAACAGACAAGTAATGTGGTTTGTGTAAGTGTGTATGTGCATGCACACATGCATGCAAATAAATTCCTTGGAAGTTTAATTGTTACAAAAAGAGATTTGCAGAGTCCAGTTTTAAGAAGAAGAGATACAGACCTTTCAGTGTCTTCCTGGCTAGGCCTGCAGCACCTGCTTGCTCTTCTAGTAACCTTTCTTCAGGGAGCCCCAAGAGAATTAGATTGTTTAGAAATTAAGAATATGGCTCTGATGTCCAATTAAATTATTCTAGGGGGTATCTAGAAATAGCCTGCTTATTCATTAGAATGGTGAAGCAGAGAAAAACGTGACCAGCATAAATGCCAGGAAGAAAAGGTGGCCAAGAGATTCAGCCGTGGCTGGGCTAAACATGTGCCTCTTTCCCTGTAAGGTCTGTGTAGTTATAACATGGACATCAGGTTTCAAGTCCATGTGAGACAGAATGGACCTTGAAAGAGCTGTTGACAGTATTTGCACATCATGGAAATTTAGAAACCTGTCACTGTCAGCACAGCAGCAGGTGCCGGGTGCTGTGAAAGTTCCAGGCTGTGATTCAGAAATTAGTGATGTAAACTTGTAGTTGGCTTCTATTTTATGGCCTTCAGGTGAAGTATCATTCGGACACTTGTCTTTTTCATTTGTTTTAACTTTCCAGGGTGACCCTTCCACATGTTTTGCATTCAAAAGCAGTAAAGGCTTGCACGGTGTTCCACGAACATTCTGGCCATTCCTAGCAAGCAACATGAGCTTGTGCGAAACACTTCCTAAGAAAACACAAATGCTATTTCCTCTGGGACGTCCAGAGATTGACCAGGGGTACTGAGATGCAACTGAGATTTTGGGAGCTTGTAGAATAGGGGGAATCAATCACACAATAGAATTCCGAGTGGTATCATGAGCTTTACCTAGTCCGGGTGGTTCTGCTGCTCTTTCAATGTGGGGTACATTACATTCACACAGCTCCTAGGCAGTTAACAGTCTTGTAGTTGTTTGTATCTGTACTGCTTCATTTTGGTTCTGCTTTCACAATTTCATGTGCATTATAGTGATTCTTGGGCACCCATTTCAGGCAGGATTTCTTTTTAAATCACTTTAATACTGTCTTAAAAGTCTTGTTTCCCATTTGGAGTTTTTTGTCAAGGCAGATCTTTTTTTTTTTTTTTTAAAGTACTAAACTTCATTCTCAGAAAGTATAGTTTAAGGCCAATATGGTGATGGCAGATATTTCTCAGCACACGGTGATAGGAAAAATGTTCCAGTCCAACATACCACAAAAAGAATGCTCTGCAAACTTATAATGGAGTGAGGCTGTTCAGGGTGGCTCAGAGATTCTGGCCACCAGATAATTTGCACAGACTTTGAGAAGAAAATGGAAGCCTCAGACAATGAATACGAAATCATTGCCTCGTGGGTGAGGACTGGAGTGACCCAGATGTAGCCTTCAATCCAGTCAGATAATGGTCTATAAAATTTGCTCCCCTCCAGCCTCATTTAGCTTCATAGCTTTGGCTTTCCCATCCTTCGTTTAATATGTTATATTTCATCAATTTTGTATTAATACATATAGTACCAATGCAGCTTTTGGGTGGCATTTTCACATGGGATCCAGATCCAAGAGGAAGTTATTCAGGGTCTTTTATTACTATATCAGTAATAAAAGGGGGTCCACTTATGGGACTTTGGGGGTCTGGTAGATAAGGTCATGCCCAGATTGGAGGCGTCTGCCTTTCCCATACTTTCTAGTGGCTGGTGAACCACACAGTGGCATCTGCCTATGTGCAATCCTGTATCCGTCATTCTGGTGGTTACCTAGTAAAAACAGGCTTGGGCAGTTCATCCATCAGAAAGCATGTTAGTCAATATCTGGATCCAGAACCATGTGAGAGAGAACACCAAACTTATATACACCTGTAATCAAGCAAAGTTGTGGCCTATTTTGTTCCAAATAAAATTTGTCTGTGCGTTTTGTGTGTAGGCAAATCAGGACTCACTTTTGAATGTGTAACCTAGGTAGCACAGGATTTGTGCAACAGTATCTCTGCACCTGTCTAAAATGCAAAGCTTGATGTGGGTATAAATAGTAATGGGTACAGGATGCGTTCCTAGTTGGACTACTGATGCTTAAATGACTCTGATGCTTTCAGACAAGGAGCTTGTTGTACTAATAGATTGCTTCATTTCTGGAATGTTATGGAAGCGGGGGACTGTTCAGACATACTCACCTGCAGTTGATACCACTACTGTGTTTTCCTGCTGTTACTTTCATTTTTCTTTTTATTAACAGAAAAAATATGTTAAAGGGGTGAAAGCCAGAATAACTGCACAGTACCTTTTGAATGTTCATGATTGGAGCCTTATGTTTGGAAACAGCATATGGAGGAAGATGAATGCTCCCATTTGTATGCCAGTACTTTAATCACTGAAATACTGTTCTGGAGATCAAAAATATGCATGGAAAATTGCTCCTCCAAATCTTATAATACTGTGATGCACACAGAGGAAGAACCAAAACAGTGGTAGCATGCTACACAACAAACAGGAGGTACTGGGGACAGCTTAACAGAAATTTGAGCAACTGCATGCATGCTGTGCCACAACAGTAAGGACACATTGGGTACCTTTATCCAGTACAGCTTCATTGGAGTTCATGCTCCTTGTGTGAAGCTTGAATCTTACACACTTCTTCATTCAATCTGTCAGATTCCTTGTGGTGAGGATTTTCTGCCACTGTCTATAGGCTTTGAAATGCTGTGGAGTATGACTTTCTTAACAAAGCAGCCATGTGTGCATGCATGGAAACTACACAGATCTCTTATACAGAGCTTAGAAATATCCACTTGACAAATAATCTAGTAACTTGCAATGAGTTAGTGAGGTTTTGTTTTATTTTGTTTTTGGCAGCATAGATGAAAAATGTTACGTTTCAGAAGAAATATAGGAGTCGTATGGGTATAACAGTAAAAAAAAATGTAAAGAGTAACATTACTTTTTCCTAGTTGGTCTGTAAGGGCCTTTTAGAAGCTTGTTGAATGGAATTTTGTGGAGCTCTGTGCCATGGTATCAATTCCTCATTTTAAAAAATGTTACTTAACAAGTAATACAGTGATTAAGATCTTGTATCAGAGACATCCAAACAAGACAGAGAAATCGTAGTCTCCCATCCAGTCTCCTCAACCCACCTTTCAATGGTTGGTGGAAAGCAAATGAATAACAGCAGACAAGTGTCCAGCCATTTTGCCTCAGCTGTGTACACAGTGACAGTCATCCAATGGGCCCGTGGGGTTCCTCCAGAGGGACATGCAGATAATGTAATTGCTTTGTCTCCAGCTATGGGAAAACAGCTGGATGCTTGTCTGGTGGCCCCATGCCCTCCACTGACCAGGAAATGGCTGAGTTTGTGGAGGGCTGATACTGAGGAAAATTAGGCAAGGGACGGTTTGGGATCGTTGCATGATCAGTAGTGAATCCCAACCTCCACAACAAACAAAAAAGTGAGTTGGGATGGCATAAGAGCAACTTACACCATCATAATTCCCCAACAGGATGCCAGCTACTTTTCTGGCACTGCAGTGAGTAGCAACAAGCAATTAGGTTTCATTACTGCAACAGGTAATGGGGATGAAATCATTCTGAAAAATAAGTTTCCAGACTGTCATGTTGTAGCAGTGTGTACCACACATGCCCATTGCAATCATGGAGCAAAACCAAGCTGTGACAGCAGAACTTTCTGAGGCCTCAGCAGGAGACATTTACTGGATATGCTCTTCCTGCAGCTCAAAGGGTGCTCTGAAGTGAATTCGCCCTGGTCTGGAGAGGGCAACTTCTATTGATTGGGATGTAAATCCTTGACTGTTTTCTCACATGCAAGCAGAAGTAGGTGCCACAGGTTAGTGCCGAAGAAAATGAATATTTCTACACAGTATTCTTTCTGTTGCATTAACACAAGATACAAAAAAAAGAAAAAAGAAAGAAACAACAAACAAACAGCTCCGCCATATAATCATGAATTCTGTAGATTAACTGATTTTCAGGGAAACCCATATGCTTTGACATGAACAAAAATACACCAAAGAAATTGTTTTTCATATAGTTCTTTGCTGGTTGAGCTCTCACTTCCAAACCTTTTGGAGGTAGTCCCAGATCTTCACACAACAAATTTTATTTATTTGTAACATTTTATTTCTTCACTGAAATAGAATGAAATTGACCAGTAAATTAAAAATGAGGCTATAAAGGCATAACTTTTCAGATATACATGCATACTTCTGTTAATTTAAATAATTTTTCAAGAATTCAGTACATAGTATTCCAACAGTTAATGAGTTTTAAGTCAGACAAATAATTTGTTTTCTCCCCACCTTCTCTAAATATTGTATACCCATTGTTCCCATCTTTTTAGATTTAATTTTATATATAGGTATACCTCAGTTGTTGCAATGAACCATGTCATCCTTATATGGAAAATACACATGTAACTCTTTCCTGCACTTTCGGTTTTGATTAGAAAAGTCCTCTAAGGCCATATTTAGTACCACCTCCTCTTTGTTTCTGATAGGAAGGTCTGATCATTCTCTGATGTGAGGTTCCTGTCAGTAGAGATCCTGAAATGTGATCTTTGGTCCTTGATCTTTACACTTGATCTTTTTTCAGGGAAAGTACTGAAAAGTGATCCTTTTTGCTGCTGAATATTTCAAAATATGATATTGGTGATGTCTCTATGGATATATAACAGAAAAGGAAGCGATTTCACTTACTGATTAAATTGTTGAATGAGCTTGGATTCATCCAACCTTCTATAAAGCAATGAAAAGTTTTAAATCAGTGAAGAGGGGATTCTTTATTAGCCATCATTAGCCAAATATTATTTAAAGACGGAATAAGAATTATGTGGCTCTTCAAATGTTGCTGAAGCTCCTAGCACTCCTTACCACTGGCTATGCTAACTGGAGCTTTTGGCAATTGCAATCCAGCATCTGTAGGGCAATGTGATTCCCAGCTCTTTAAAGGAACCTGAGTTGACTGAATTTTTGGACTGGAATCTACTTGGTGGTGATTGTACTATCTCTGGGCTTCTACAGAAAGGAAGTGGTAGTCCAGGGAGAGAAAGATGCCAGTTCTGGGGCTCCTGTTTCTCCAATGCAGAGCTTCTAAGGGGTCCTTAGAGCCAAAGTGGTCTGGGGGTAGTGACTTGGACTAGGAGAGATGACACTTGGATGATTGCTTGTACTACAGAGTAGGTGATTTTTCAAGCCATCCCTCCAAGTACATCTTGGTTCCTAGGACCTCACATCCTGAAGTCATGCACTGGAGCTATGCCTTGGCTCAGAGTAAGCAGCCTCCTTATTCACCAGTGCTGCTGTGGGCTTTTACCTCCTTTCTTTGCCATCATTATGTCTGAGACATTCTTTTTGTCTAGCTGCCACCTCCGCTGGTCGTGTGACTATGGCAGCAGAACTAACAGAGTTGTGATATTAGTTTGTAAAATCAATCTGACATTTTACGGCAGAGATTGAAGAAATAGAAGCACTGGGTAAGAGAGAACCACATACAATATTTTAAAGATAGGCCAATGAGTTATGGGACGTCCAGACAAGACAGCTAAGGGAAGAGAACTGGGAACACTGAAAAAAACAAAGCATAGATAAAGAAGACTGAACTAGGAATGAATCTTTTAAAACAGTAATTCAATTAGGAATTTGTAAAAAGAAAAAGGAAAAAGAAAAGTGACCATTTGAAATGTACAACTTGGGTTGCTTTCTTTCAGTCTGTGCCTAGAATTAGAACAGAATCATGTTTAAAAACAGATGTCACACAGGTCCTTAGTAAGAGTGTAACAGTAGCCTCTAGGGTAAGTAGATACTGCGTCCCACTAAGTGACACAAATATAACCTTTTGTAGGATTGTCCCCTCTCTCAGAGGTCAGTGAATCAAAATAGCCACTCCACCGTTCCTCCCTCGTGCCACACTTTCACATGAAGGTCCTGTACATAATAAGGAGACACTTGAAATTCCCATATTCTGCCTGGGTGCTACCAGGCAGAAAGATGGAGAGGGTGGCTTCTTTGGCACATTCCGATTTTGGAGATGCGAGCTGAAAAGAAAATAACCTGAAATGTTATCCAAATGCTGGGGAAGGGGGGTTAGAAGGGAATGGCTGAGCGCATCCAGAAAATCATTCTTATCCTCAAACATCATATAAGAAAAATAGCATTGCCGCCGCCGCCGCCGCCGCCTCCTCCTCCTCCTTCTTCTTCTCCTTCCTCTTCCTCTTCCTCTTCCTCTGAAAGATGGAGGGGTTATACTCACATTTTGCTAATACAGTTCTGCATACTGACATAGAGGAAGTGGTTAATCAGAAGTCACACTATCATCCAGAGCCAAGCCAGAACATAGTTACTGGATTTAAATGGAGTTTAGCCAAAGAACAGCGGGTACTTGCTTTTGTAGGACAAATGAAAGCATTTTTCTCAAAGGAATGGATGCATACTGAAGCACTGGCCTTTTGTACAGTCCAAAAAAAACAACAGTGAAAGAGCAAACACATGAAGAGTTGCAGCACTAGCTACTAGGATAACATAAGAAGGAACTAGCTTTGGCATTCTGAGCTCTGCCCTGGACAGCTAGGTCGCTCTTATTAGGATGCTCTCCTATATTTTATCACTTTGAATTGTTGATTCAAAATGTAGCTACATCTGACTCTAATTAGCCAGAATACGAATTCTAATAGGTTCAAAAATCACAGTCATTAATGCATGTGTTTTATGCTGCAAATCCTGAGGAAAAGAATACCTTGGTTTCATAAGAGAGTCGTATGCCAACTGACAGAATGTCAAAATAATGAGTCAAAGCATGGCAACCTAACATTTTGGACCAGAAAATTTAATCAGTACTACTGACTACTACTGCTGGATCATATGGCACTCTAAGAATTGTTGTCCAGACAGTAATGCTCTATTACCAATCTTTGGTCAGGGTGACTGGGCAGATTAGATCTTCCTGACAAATTACACGGTTGGCAATAATGCGGTACAAAGAAGCCAACTACAACACAACTCTACCAATTTTTCTATTGTGGCCATGACTTTTGGACTAGGATGTGACTGAGTAAACTGATGCTGCTCTTCTTATTTCCTCAACTATAGAGAGAGAAAAAGAATCTGAGTAGTGTTTTGGACTCCAAAAAGGAAGAATACTATCTATCCCAGAAAATATTTAATACATTTCAAAAATCACTTGACAGAAAGGAAAAGAAGCAAGGATCAATACTCGCTCATGACTTTCAAGGCCATGAGAGACCCGATTACAATAATCCATCAAGGTTCTTCCTTTGTCCCACATAATGGAATTTCCCCAAGGATTTCTGCATCAACAAATTGTAGCTGAAGTCGTTTCAAGTAGCATCACTTTAGTTCTACAAATAGAAAAGGGGTGGGGAGGGGGAAAAGAGAGCGAAAGCGAGAGAGCAGATGGGGCCAAATTAGGGGAGAGGAGAACAGGGCTTCTGAGGTAAATGGAGAGTCTGTTTCATAACAAGACGCTGCTCTTCTCAGGTTTCTCCATCTCAAGAGTGCAACCACTTGACACAGCAGCAATTTACAACCACTCTTTCACGAAGAAAAAGAAAGAACATTTCTCAAAATCATTATTCATTTGGATTATTTCTTGCCAGCTCCAAGTAATTAAAAGTGATCCATTCCCTCCTTTCTGCTGCCATATATATAACCCATGTTATCTGTCTTTTGCTTTTTCCAGGGTTGCCAAATTTAAATTTTGTTTTTGTGCGTATTGGGTGCTTTTCTTAAACAAAAATCTTTGTTTCATGTGATGTTTGTTCGTTATAACAAATATATTCTAGCCAACAGTTCAAAAACCCTTTAAACTTTATGGGGGCTTAATCCCAGGCATTTGTGTACAGAATCCCAGCACCATGGTGTGCTCTCTCTCTCTCTCTGTCTGCATGTGCACATGTATGTATAAGGAGAACCATAAACTGATTGGCTGAAGTCTGCTGAGGAATGGTTCGATACTACTTTGGGATTACTGGTGCCTGTTTGTGTATTTGCTTCTGCAGCTCGTAATACCAGTCCAAGTCTATAAACTTGCAAATTAAACGTTTATGCTAAAGACATTGTAAGATTTTAGTGCTATTTCTTCCAAAGGAAACTCATCCCTGAACACTTGGGGAAAGCGGGAGTTATGTAATAACATAGACAAATTTGGATATGGAAGATCATCTGTCTTACAGACTGGAGCAGATAAGCAGCAGCTCTCAGCCTAATTTCAAAGAGGTGATTTCAGATATCTGGCAAGGGTGGTCTCTCCCACCTCTAGCAGTCTGCTCGGGAGGAAGTAAGATGCAAAGATAGAAGGATGCAGAGAGAAAGACAGATGGTGGCAAAAAAGAGAAGAGATGGTGGTAGGCTTGCCCCTAAAAGCTGTGTCCTTGCCTACAGCTGGTTGTCAGCCCTCCCACATGGCGGATGTCATCCTTTAGTGAACAAAGACATCCACTCACGCTATAGATAGAAGGAAAAAAAGTTAAAATGTGAATATTTTATAATGGAGACTTATAACTAGGCTTGATAAAATAAATCATTTTTAAGAAATAAAAAAAATCAGATTTATTTTTGAATCAGATTCAAAATGTTCTTAAAACAATTAGAATGAAAAAAAGTTTAGGCTGACAATACAGTGAATATTAATTATATTTACTGTATTAATTATATAACTTCTGTTTTTTTTTAAAAAAAAATTCATTAACAGCAGTTTATAGAGATGGTTCTCTCCCTCTCCTATTTCTCATCCTTGTCTCTCTCTCTAAAGCCATTTCTGCACTAGACTGTTACAGTGCTATTATTCCACTTTCAACATCCTATGGAATACTGGCCTCTCCCGAAACTGCAAACCCCAGGATTCCATAGGATGTTGAAAGTGGAATAATAGCGCTATAACAGTCTAGTGTGGAAATGGCCTAAGTGAGAAGATCAATAAATGGAAAATTAGGAAGATGATATAGGTATGAACCAGGAGGAGCAATCTGAATATAAATGAAAGGGATCTCATTTTTGATGAACTAAAAATTAATCTGAAAACATTTCAAAAAAATGGCTTAATGTGTGCTTACTTGTTAATGATACCTCCATCTCTCAATATGTATTAAGATTATATTAGGCAATAATCTACTACTACTAAAAATGATGATTAAATGTAGTCTTCCTCATGGTGATTTAAGTCATGACTTCGATATAGAGGCTCAATTTAAACCACTATTTAAATCAGATCATCCTTGCTTATAAGTAGCTAATAGACTCATAACTAACCAATGAGGCAGGTGTTTTGTGTGTCAAGATGCCAACCACTCTTCCTTCACTGTTCTAGACCATTATTAAAATAATATTAAAAGTCTTACTGTTATTAAAATAAATGGTTAAATGTATATTTTTGAAAAGTCTAAATTAATTTCCTGCATTTTAACATGTAAGTTATAAATACATAACAGGCTGTTTAGTCCTCTTTTATTGTCTTCTCCAAGCCAGTAACCAGGGCTTGCTCAAAGTACACTAATAAAAAAAAAAAGAAAATCTCTTAATTTTTTTCCTCAAAAAAGTTAGATTGCATTTCCCCCATTTATTTATGCAAATTCTGCAAGCTGTAGGTTTTATAGCCTTTCAGTTCTTCTTCACCAGGAAATTAATCGTTATGACATAGGAATTTGCATTGAACCCTAAGGAGATGTCTTCTGCAACATTTTGGAAATGTGACTTTGACACAGAATGTTAAGGTGATTTATGGTTACCAAGGGGGAGAGGTATAGTGACTCATGGCAAGAGAGACACTATGTAGTCTGTGAAAGAAGCCAGCTGTGTTTGCAGGATCAACACCAGATCCAGCCTAGGCTCTGTATCTAGGAAGCTTTGAAAATACAATTTTAAAAATTTGCTTTACTATCGCTTAACAGTACCCTAAATTCTGTTCTATTTCATCGTTATTGTGTTGCAAAGCATGACCAAGAACATGAATGTGGTAGTATGTATGTGAATCAGATTATTTTTAATCTTTTAAACTGGATCTTTAAAATTTATTCCTTTGTAACTATAAAGGAAAAAAAAAGAAAGAAAGGAAAATGCAGAGGAACAGGATTTTTTGTAAAGGGAAAAGGAAATCCATAGGAGATGAACTTTTGTTCAGAATGTAAATGAACATAAACTGACCATATTTCAAAATTTCTCCGAAACACATGTTCATACGTAACTAAAGCAGTAAGATTTTCTGACTCTTGAATAAGAGAAAGTGAATGTTTATCTTCCCAAATGTGGAGTTTACATCTTTTAGCAGCACATTGTAAAAAAACGGGAAGGTTCCAATCACGTTGACCATCAGTTAGATTTCATGTCACAGAGATATAAGTTAAAAGAATATGTGTATCTACTAATGCCAGAGATTTTTCTAATACAAAAGTAATGTGTTGTAATACACCCCACCAGAAAGGGATAATCACTGAACACAGCTACATCACAAACAACAATGATCTATATTACATCACCAGCATTTCTTTCAAATAAGTGCAGTGGTGCCTAGAACAACACTGTGGATTGCTTAGACCGAACATAATCAGTTTTTGCTACCAAACATAATTTTGCACCTAAAGAGATTTTAGATATTGGAGTTAGAACAGTTTTCCATTATTTCATTTGCAATGGGCATTCTCAATATGAGACTGTCTAGACCCACACTATAATTTTTATTGTAAGCATTTGGAAAAAAGACAGGCATTCTTTCTTTTCCCTCTCATGTACACATGGAAATCCTCTTCTAAAAAGATATCTGCTACAACAGATTTGTTCATCATGATAAAGCAAAGAAAATACCTTTTATTTTCGTAAAAGCAATAGTTTTTAAAATTAAAATTAAAAAGTTTTCCTAATTAATTCAGATTAATTTTACTGATTAATTCAGATTAAAATAGTTTTACTGATTAATTTGGATTAATCTATTTATTGAGTAAACTCATCTGATTTGTTGATTGAAATTCTTGGGCTGCAGGTTCAGATTTATAAATAAATATCTCAAACAATCCCATGAAAACCATAGCAGTGAAAGTGCAACAATCTTATAAACATTGCCTTTCCCCATCAAACAAATAGCAACAGCTATAATCCTTCAACCAAATTATAAGACTTATTCTTTGTATACTACCTGGGTCATTTGATATAAACAATAATAAGTAAGAAGTCCTCTTCTTCTTCCTCCTCCTTTTTTCTTCTTCAATCTGAGCAACGTGTGTTGAATTTGTAAACTTCAAGATTTAAGAATCTGTCTTGTATGAGGGCTTACTAAATAGGAGAAGCAGGATTCATACCATATACAATATTTATAGGATCATATACAGTCCTGTCTGAGAGACATGACTTCTGGGATTTTTGCCAAAAAAGTTGTATTAGACACAAAGAAGTAACAGTTCCCTCAAAAATCCCAGTCCTGTTAGAAGTGATGGAGTTTCTCTGTAGCATATGAAAGCAGAATTGTGTGATCTGCATACCCTGTCAATAATTTACCACCACCACCATTAGTACATTTGGTGCATAGCGAATGTGAGGACATAACAAGCAACGTTATGCTTGTAGGAGCAGCCTACCCACTCACTATGCTCTGCCTTATTTAAAGCTGACCAAAGAACTCCATATTGAATTTTCAGATCTCAGCAGCCCAACCATCCTAGTCTACCCAATTAAAAAACAACTTTTAATGGGCATCTCTCCTTTGCCACCATCCCTCCCAATAAAAACTCTCAATATAGGTTATAAATTACATTGATAGATAGATAGATAGATAGATAGATAGATAGATAGATAGATAGACAGACAGACAGACAGACAGACAGACAGACAGACAGATAGATCAAGTGAACTGTGTGTATGTGCATTATATGATATGATACACACACACACACATATATATATTTTCATCCCATGATATTTCCAACCCAATAAAGTCTGAATAACATGAAGGCACCCCATCCTGTCTGATCTTGGAAGCTATGTAGGGTCTGCTCTCGTGAGTACTTGGCTGAGAGACAGTCAAGAAATACCAGGTGCTATGAGCTATATTCAGAGGAAAGCTCTATGAAATGTAGGGGATTGCCATTAAGTGACATGCACCCTGAAGGCACACACAGACAAACACACTATATGAGCATGGTCTGATATCAAATTCACCTAGAATGATTGTATATCCCTTCTTTACAGAAGACAGGGTAATTCTCCCACTTAAATGATCAAGTATGTATATTTCTGTTAGAATCATACCTCATCTTTTATTCCAGTTCAGTAGCCATTTTTTTATACTGGCAGAGAATCTAAAGGTGTTTAAGGACGGTGCAGCTGATCACTCCCTAAGCCAATCTCCACATTCCAAGCAGTTGAACTAAATTGCCTGTCTCTTTAAATGAATGGCCGTGGCATCATTGGTATAACCATTAATCCCAATATGAGCAGGGAGTTTAAGACCTGTAATTAATTAAAGACTTCTCCCTTCTCTTGGAATGAAATCTTGCTAGCAACTTACTAAAAGGACAAATAACAAAAATGTTATGCTCCATTGTAACAAATAATAAAAAATGTGGGTTCTTCATTAGCTATGAGCGGACTGTACAGCTAAAGAATTATATGTGGATAGTACTACAATATTTTTTAAGAGAGAGATAAAAATAAACATAAGAGTGTCCATCAATATAATGTTACTAGATGACAGGTAAAATGCCTGACAAAAGTGTCATACCTCAACTGAAGGGGTGATTACAGAGCTCTGACCTGATGATTTCTACATGAAATGTTGACCTGTAGAGCTTTCCTTCCCATGAAATCACATTTGTCTGTATTTTTAGTTGATTCTGATGGAGTGAGAAGCCGTTACTCACATCCAATTTTCCACCTAACTGCTTCTGACTGCTGTCCCTTTTAAAGTATTTTCAGGCTATCCATCCAGAATTAACTTTCTTTTAAGAAAAGGCCCTTTTGTGGTTTATAAATTTTTAATACAGGATGCTAGCTGCCAGAACAGCTTTGGATTGCAACCAAAGATTTGAAGCAGTCTCCCTAACATGAAATGAGGTACAGCTCCTCGCCTGGTGCACCTGGAGACAGTGCCTCTTTCATTCCCCTCCTTCAGAGTTATGACACCTCTGGCTTTCGCCTCAGAACATCAGGAATTTTCCTTCAAAAAACGGACTTCTTGGAACTAGGCTCGTACACTATTAGGGGATAATTTATCACATCGTATTTCTCTGCCTTGAGAATTTCGGCTCTTTTTTATTATTTTGCGACAGAGGGTATTTTTTTTTCAAGATAGAAAAAAAAAAGAGAAGTGTGACTTTAGGGGCTGCTAAATTTGTGCTGGAATTTTCATAGGGGGACGAATATGGGACATAAGGGATGACAGGCAAGAAGAGGATAGTAGATATCATCCATTTACAACTATACATAAAAGTCTTTCATTAAAGTATTGATCACCCAAGACCGATATATGTTAAACTAGTTTTACGATTAGAATAGGAATGAAATGTTTTTTAAGGGATTTTCTAAGCTAGAGAAGTTTTTCTTTTTTCCTTTCTTTCTTTCTCCCTTTCTTTCTCCCTTTCTCCCTTTCTCCCTTTCTTTCTTTCTTTCTTTCTTTCTTTCTTTCTTTCTTTCTCCCTTTCTTTCTCCCTTTCTTTCTCCCTTTCTCCCTTTCTTTCTCCCTTTCTTTCTCCCTTTCTCCCTTTCTTTCTTTCTTTCTTTCTTTCTTTCTTTCTTTCTTTCTTTCTTTCTTTCTTTCTCCCTTTCTTTCTCCCTTTCTCCCTTTCTTTCTTTCTTTCTTTCTTTCTTTCTTTCTTTCTTTCTCCCTTTCTTTCTCCCTTTCTTTCTTTCTTTCTTTCTTTCTTTCTTTCTTTCTTTCTTTCTCCCTTTCTTTCTCCCTTTCTCCCTTTCTCCCTTTCTCCCTTTCTTTCTCCCTTTCTCCCTTTCTTTCTTTCTTTCTTTCTTTCTTTCTTTCTCCCTTTCTTTCTCCCTTTCTTTCTTTCTTTCTTTCTTTCTTTCTTTCTTTCTTTCTCCCTTCCTTCCTTTCTTCCTTCCTTCCTTCCTTCCTTCCTTCCTTCCTTCCTTTCTTTCTTTCTTTCTTTCTTTCTTTCTTTCTTTCTTTCTTTCTTTCCTTTGATGCCAAACTCTTTCCATCCAATTTATGACAGGTAGCAATACAAGTGGCCAGTGGATCTGCCACCATAGGAGTAGCCAATCTACTTTCCCTTTATATGGTTGCTCCTCCAACTTGTATGGCAACTCTGCCATGCCTCTGAAGGAATAGGGTCCATCATGAAGATTGTTCTTGTTCAAATCAAAGTCACCATGGGAGAAGAGGTAGTAAAAGCAAGACTGCATATTCTGCCCACCACAGCAGTGGATTCCTTGCTGTCCTTGTTTGAATTCTTCAGAAATCAGTTACAACAAAATTGTTCCCCATCAGGCCAATGCTGCTGATGGGGATGCAACTATTTTTAGCATGCAGAGGATGATATTTATTTGTCTATCATCCAAATGAGGTACTTCTCTCCACACTGCCATGGTTCCATTGGGCAGAAACCTGGGATTTGTAGTTTGGTGGAGACTTTCTCTGTCAGCTGTGCAGGGTAGTGCACTAAAGAATTCTTAGTAACCCTCCTCAAACTACAAATCATAGGCTTTCATAGGATAGAGACATGGGGGTTAAAGTGGTATCAAACTGCAGTGTGGATACACCTACATTTACATTCATCTATAGTTACATACAGTATTCAAACTCAGGCCATTTCCACACTAGACTGTTATAGCGCTATTATTCCAGTTTCAACATCCTATGGAAAGCCGGCCCCTCCCTAAACTGCAAACCCCAGGATTCCATAGGATGTTGAAACTGGAATAATAGCGCTATAACAGTCTAGTGCGGAAATGACTCCAGACTTGTAATTGCTAGGCACTCAAAGCCCTGATCTAGATGGACAAATTTGCCTGTTTCAATATCTCCCATATTCAATTTTTAAAAATCTTTCCATCTAAAAGAAAAAAATTTAAGAATTTTTGGTAAATTCTTATCAAAAAATGAACTGAAAATCTCACTGGTCCCTACTCTGAGAAACATTCAGCTCCTTTTATATGACTTGGTATTTAAGAGTGCAAATTAGGTCAGGTGATAATTGACAGCATCAGAGCAGCCATGAAGGGAGTGGGGTTTCTTCCCCGTTTGTGGTCTTGAGGAAAATTCTAAAGTTGATATTTGCCATGAGGGGAAATTTCTCAGTAGTGCCAGCGGGCTGCAGATTTTCAAAATGTGCTTGAAGCCACAGTCAAGCTCCAACAGCTTTGCTTTTTAAAAGGTAAAGAAATGTGTGGGTGGGTGGAGGGAAGTTCCACCATTAGCCAGCTCATAAATGCAAGTTCACATGTCCTTGCACCTGAAAGTCATTAGAATTCTGCTCCCCACCTCTAAAAGTTCCTCATATTTACACACATACAATATGAAAGTCTTGTGGTGGAGGAAGGGAGAGTATTCTTCAAAGCAATCAGATTTTCCTTAGAATCACAGCCGGAAAGGAAAAGCTTGCATTTTCCCAACATGCCTGCTTGGATCCCATTAACTAGCAGTACCCCTGCTGTCACCCTGAACTGAAATTATGCATTATGCGCTTTAGAACACTGATGTATTGACTGGAAAGACACGCTCTGTGCAGTTTGTGATTTGGCCTTCACTAACTCAGGGCAATGTACTGATCCTGCAGAAAAGTGGTCACAAATGGTATTTCTGCACATGTCACCAACTAAACAATTTGGAACATGAAATTTGAAAGGAGGACTGCTTTCCAGACGTGAGAAGGATATTCAAAAATATTTGATCCATCACTGGAAAAGGTGTTTCTCAACTGTCAGGAAACTCTGATTAGAATTTCTCTGCAATGAGAATCTTTACAGATCGGGAGTTTTCTGTGTGAGAAAAAAAACACAACAACTTGCAGAATAAGTCTTGGACTCATATGTCAAACTGTACAGTTTTTGAGGGTTTCTTTGTAGTGGAGGAAAAATATAAAAATTAGTAGTTGGTGCATGTGTGCATATGTGCCTTCAAGTCACATGTTATCGTGACCCCAGCAACTTCATAGGGTTTTCTTAGGCAAGGACTATTCAGAGATGTTGGAATGAAATTTATGAAAATTTATATCCGTACTTTTCCACATCCTGTGGTCCCTGTCAGTCACATAAAGAAGTAGGCCACAGAGACTGAAAAGTGAAGAAAATGTAAAGCAAGGATAACGGAAGAGGCATGTGAGCAGCAGTTGCATAGTCAGTCTTTGTTTCATTTAGGTAAGGCAAGTGGTAATCTTTATATATATAGGTAATCTCAACATTTGTGGGTCAAGCAATTTCAATAAATTGGCACATGTGAAAGGATATTATTTTAAAGAATCATTGAGAAACTGGACAAAGAGATAGGTGAATTGCTTTTCAAGAAGAGTTGTCTTAGCATGTCTTTTAACATGCAGCATTGCACCTGCATTTCGAAGAAAACGTGATCCAATAAAGGTTTTATGAACGCTGGGAAAGGAACATGGCAATTATAACGAGCCACCATGGGCTCACTATCTCCTGTTTTCTGCCGTTGCATGAGAGAGAGAATGTTAACAAAAGACTACACCAGACACACGATGGTAATTGAACATTAGGTGTCCTGTCATGATTGATCACCAAGGGGATTTGCAGAACACCTTGTTGCCAGTTAGCTTCTAGTACGGGAGGTCAGGATTCATAATTGATTAACGGGTGGTAAAATCATTGTGCACTGAGACCATATTGGTGCCATAAATTCCTTTTCCCTGCCTCATTGAGTGTAGACCCAGAACGATCTCTCTGTGTGTACTCTAAAGTTTTGTCATTTCCTTTGGGTAGATAACACAGGGTTGAATGGAGTTCCAGATGACTTTTTGGGATGGCCCTAAGGACCCCACACTCATATATCAAATAAAACACAGTGTGTCTCCTCCTTTCAGTATTATGCAGTTATTTTAACTCTTGCAGTGAGATAGCGCATCTTCAATCAAGAGTTTCTGTCTCCTTCTTCTAAAAGGAAAAAAAAGAGTGTCCTGGCCCAAAATACTATAAAAACCTTTGTTTATTTTCAGCTTTGCACTGTGGATGACTGAGGAAATGTAGTTGTGTAAGCTGTGTGCAAAATAGGTTCTCAATAGGTACATTGGAACGTTTTTCCTAGGTACATGTCTTGTGAAATCTACCACCCCCATGCTGGACATTGGGAAATGTTTATTACAAATGTGTCCATGGCAGTGAACCTAAATGAGAAATATGAATACTTATATATTATTCTTCTAATGAAAAGTTACTTGGACAGAGAGATCTCAAGAATGGTCATACCCAATGATGAAAGCAGACTCTGCTTAAAGCTGTCTAGATGGTGAATCCAAGTAGCTTTCAGTGCATGCCTATAATGTTACCACACACTACACACACACACACATTCTGTGGGTTGTGTTATTTTCATAAATGAACATATTTATGGCTGGAAAATATGTTTGAAAGTGTACTGGTTGGAAGCAGGTTGCCAGGCCAGAATAGCTCAAATATGGTCAGGTCATAACTGCAGAGAGGGTTAGGCACAAAAACCTAATGCTAATGGGTTTGTGATAATCCTTTCAAGACCACAGGCTATATGCACACCCGAATGAAATGGAAGATGAAACTGCCCAGGTAAAGCAATCAGAGACCACCCTATGATGTCACCCTATGGAAATCTTTCCTAGACTCCTGCTTGACCAGACATTAAGAGATTGTCATGAGACTCATTAACGTTTTGTCACCTAGAGTTAAGACAATCAGCCCATTCTGGACTCTTTTGTCAACTCCATGAGAAAGCAACTACTGTTTTGTTCACACACCCTCCTTCAGGGTAGGAAATAGAGAATATATATCTCAGCTTCACCACCAGCAAATTGTAGTATGTTGGACATATTATACTGCATGTGGTACCTCAGACTCCTGTTCCTCCGTGCTGCCCTCTGGAGCTGTCTGAGCCACTCTGCTTTGACCTTCTGCTTCCATCCTTTCCACCCAATCTCTCTCTAGCCAACCTTTCTTGCCTCACTTTCCAATAGCCTTGCATGATTCTTAAGAGTGTCTGATTTCTTGTGTGTGTTGACAATCCAAATAAAATGCTCCATTTAATTTTTAACTGGAGACCTCTCTACAGTTAATATTGGTTTACACAGGTGAAGAGTTCCGGCCATTACCCTCCTCTCGCAGGCCTCTTTTGAGCTATAATTTCACCAAATTCTAAGGAGATGATAGCATTGTGGGTGGACCTTAAGATCCCCCATCTCTTAGGGTAACAATAATGTACCCCAAACTGAGACAGAGCAGCAGAGCCACCCAGAACCTACCAGAAAGCCCATTTAAATAATCAGGTTTTAGTGCTATTTATTCATTTCTATTCCACCTTTTCCCAGAACTGGAATTCAAGGCAGTTTTCAAAAACTAAAACAAGCACAGATGAAAGTGCAAAAACATAAGTAAAAACAAAGAAAAAAGTAATAAAGTACAGTCAGCCCTCCACATTTGTGGCCCTGCTGAATTTGATTGTGAGTTTCTTATACCCCTGCCCCGGCCATCTTAGGCACTTGTTTTCCAGGAGAACCTTTCCTCTCAGCGTCTCCAATCAGGCCATGCAGCCCTTTGAAAAGCTGCTTCTGTTTTTCCTCCTCTTCCACCAGCTACTGCCTGGCCAGCTCAGAATAGCTCACAGCCTGATTTCTCAGCACCACAAACTGGAGCCATTTCTGTGCTAGGTTGTTATAGCACTATGATTCCACTTTCAACATCCTATGGAATCCTGGGGTTTGCAGTTTAGGGAGGGACTGGTTGGCCCCTCCCGAAACTGCAAACCCCAGGATTCCATAGGACGTTGAAAGTGGAATCATAGCACTATAACAGCCTAGTGCGGAAGTGGCCCCTCTCCTGCACCCAAGGAAGGAGAGAGGCAAGAAAGAAGAAGTACAGGACCACCATGCCAATCCACGCCCTTTTCCTCTCCTTTCCCTGACCATCCCCGTCACCATGCCTCTGACCCCTTCCCACAGACACACACATAACACATTTCGACTTCTGTGATTATTCCACTTTTGTGGGGATTCTGCTCCCTTAATCCTAGTGAATGTGGAGGACTGATTGTGATTTCATCTCCATTCCATTAACAGTGCAACGGAAGCCTTTAAGCTTGTTTCATATGTATCTGCTATTGTTTATTTCAACGATTATTTGTTTTTACACTACTTTTCTGAGCCACTTCCATGGTATGTATTACAAGGAAAATAGGCAGAATTGATGTTCTACGATGAGAATTTCAAGCCAATAATCTGATACAAGGAAACATTTGACAGACCTTGGAAAAGTTACTGTTTTGGACTACATCTACCAGCATCACCTATTATATAGAACCTCTGCATATCCCCAAACATTTCACAGATGAAAACTGGGATACCTGTGGCCAAGCAACATCAAAATGTGGTCAATATGGCAAAAGACCTTGCTTCTTGTGTTAATTAATTTTGGGGAGTTTCTCAGGTTGATCATATTTAAATGCATAGGGCCTGGAGCAATAGCTATTTGTTAGCTGCTTGGGACCCCTGGTACTCCCCACCCCTCGTTTTAGCCAATGCCTGCAAAATATTATGCAGCAGTACTGGAAGCACTGGATTATCCAAATCAAGAACTCTTTGTGATTGAATTAAACTCCACGAAGCTGGGCTTAGGGTCTGTTCCTTTATGTATTCAGGCAAATGGCCAGTGAAGTACAGTAGCTCCCTTGCCTGAAGGCTTTCTGTCTTGGAAACTGGACTTGTGATCAAAGGACAGGGAGGTGGTAAAGGAGGGCCTCTGCTGGAGAATGTTGGAGTGGACAAATAACTTTTAAAGATGGGAACAAAGAACCAGGAGATGGAGTATCCCTGCGAGAAGGATGAGTGAGGAAGGACACAGCTGGGGAATGTAATTTGACATTTGATTATGTGTAATCAAAATTTGGATGCAGGATTAGATTTCTGTACACACACACACACACACACACACAGATCTAGATATACATTATTTAATTAATGTTAAAGATATGTTTTACAGACTGTTTTAATAATGATTCCTTTTGCCCAGGGGACTCTCGGAACCATAATTCAACGTGGGGGGAAAGTGGATATCCACTATATACATGATTGTGGATACAATGTACTGTTGTTGCTCTTTGCTGTTCTGTGCTTTCAAGTCAACCCTGACCTATGACGACCCTATCATTGGGTTTTATTGGCAAAAATTATTCAGAGGAGTTTCACCATTGTCTTTCTCTAAGGCTGAGAGAGTGCAACTTGCCTAAAGTCACCCAGGGAATTCCATGGCTAAAGGAGGATTTGAACCCTGGTCTCCTGGAAGCCTAGTTCAGCACTCAAACTGCTAGAACATGCTGGCTCTCTATTGTATTGTTTTGTGCCTTCAAGTCATTTCTGCCTTATGAAGACCCTAAGGTGAACCTATCATGGATGTCTCAGGAGGCTGAGATCACGTTACGTGCCCTGGGTCGCCCAGTGGATTTCCATGGCTGAGTAGGGAGTTAAACCCTGGTCTCCGTGATTATAGTCCAATGTTCAAGCCAACATACCATGCTGGCTCTCCTGTACTGTATATATACTTGAAATTCTGTGTAACGCTTCATGGGCAAGACTCAACATTGAACTTCTTTAGCTACAACAGCAGCAGGAGGAGAGGACATCTCCATTTCCCACAGCAATACCCCACATAATCCACCAAAAAAAAAAAAAAAATCCCTGGAGAAAAGGGGGACACTTTGGAGCTGTTTTTCATACCTCTCAAAGGGCTTTGAGGTGAGGTTGGGTGGGCTGGAAGGCATTTCCATCTTGCTTGTACTGGAGATCCAGGGCCATATTGGATTTAGGCCAGTGTAGCTGACACAGTGGGCCATAGTCCACAGAGGTCGTTCCCATAATGAATGTGCTTGTCTTTAGGATGATGCAGGAATCCTTTGTTTGTATTACAACAGGCTAAATAAGTCTGCCTATTCCAAACTGTTACATGGTACAGGGTGGTGTTGGAGGGGAAGTAGGTTAAGAATTTCTAGCAGATAGTTCCTAGCATCCTTTCAAAACTAGAGTTTTCAGGTCAGTTTATCTGGTATAACATTTCTCTGTTTGTTGTACAGTTCTTCCCCTAGTATTACAAAATGGGGCAGTATTCTTCTTGGTCATGATACACAGGCTGCAAACTCTTGCAAGGCAGGTGCTGTCATTTTTTACAAGGGGCTGTAGAGGTTTTAACAAGGGGCAGGGGAAGTAAGAAAAAGAATAAATCGATTGAAATGATAAAGGAAACTGAAAAATATTAAGCTTTGGGGAACTGTGATACACAATGAGTTTCGGGCTATTGATGATAAAGTACAGCAGTGGTCATGTTTTTGAATGGTAGGGTATTCTGATATGTGGCATGCAGCCATAGAATGACCAGAGCTGGAATTTACTACTGGAATATTTCTGTTTGAGTTCTTGTTTGTCATGTTTGATGCCAGCTGCCATAAATTGTAAGATGCTTGGTCTGAGCGTTCAGCAAATAAGTACTCTGAAATAATTTGTGGGTCACCCAGGAATGAAATGTAAAAAATAAAATAACAATAAAGAATCTTTGGAAAATGGAAATCCTATTTGCTCTTTCTGCTTATACAAACTTGGGGTAACTTCCCAAGAAATTTATAGCCAGCTGGATTGCAGGAAACAAGACATTTCTTTAATGAACGACATAAACCTGTGGAATCTCTTGTAATTAGATATGGTGATGTGGTAGTGCTGTAGGTTTTTTCCCCCTCATTTATGGTCTGAGACATTTTGCTTCCTAGGAAAAAGTGAAAGTTTCTGCCCCCTCTCTCCCTAATCAAGGTGTATAGTACTGGTGGTTGGTTGAACAGATGTATCAATTTAAAGCTGATGCATCACTTTAAATTAGCTAGTAGTAAAACTAAAATATCTGATTTTCATACAATATGGCATGATTTTATTTTATGTACAGATCTGAGACAAATATTTATCATAGTGTCCTTGGATTATGGAAAAGAGATTAAACATGATGGATTGTTGTTATAAAAATTTCCAGACTGCCATATTTAGATTTTTACCTTCAGAATGAAGGGGACAGTATTTTAAATACACTACTTTCACTTACTGGTCAGACTTACACAGAATGTAACTGTCTTCCATTTATTTATTTGTTGTAATTGTCTTTTCTCTTATCTCCTATTTATTTATCTTTCTTTCCTTCTATTGTCACAAAAAAAATTATTCGGTACGTGAGATAAAAAAATTCACAAGCAGTTCATCCCTTTCCAGATAGTAAAAATATACTAATACAAATTTAAATAATTAACCTCTTGCTGCATTCTTGTGACATTAGGCAGACTGAGGCCATTTCTGCACTAGACTGTTATAGCGCTATTGGCCGTTTCCACACAGGACAAGGGAATTGCCCTGCGCCACTACTTACTGGACTTTTCGGCTCCCCGGTCCGGTCCACGCTGCTCCGGAGCAGTGCGTGCTCGTCGACTGCTCCGGCGTCCCAAATGGCGGCTTCCAGTTGGTCGAGGGTCTTGACCAACCGCTGAAGCTCACCATCCTAAAGCCCGCCCCCGGCAGATCGCAGGTTCACATTGGTCCGAGCCTGCAAATCTGCATAAGGGAGCAGGCTCACAGTGGTGCGCTCCATGCTTTTGAATACCTGTTTTTAGCGGTCTTTCAAAAGCACGCTGGACGACCACTTAGGGTTGTTCCGGAGCAGGCTGAGGTGTGGATCTACGTTAAGTAGGTCAGACCCAGTCCGCTCCTAGGTGCAGACCTCCTCCTTGGAGGATGGACTGCGCCGTTTTAAAAACCCCGTGCAGAAATGGACATTATTCCACTTGCAACGTCCTATGGAATCCTGGGGTTTGCAGGTTCGGGAAGGGCTGGCAAACCCCAGGATTCCATAGGATGCGCTATACCAATCTAGTGCAGAAATGGCCTCAGTCTACCTAATGAAAGGATGATCCCTGATCCTTTGGTAACTTCCAAAATACCTTACTGTAAAGTATCGTAGGCTGCCTCTGTATTTTAGAAACGGTGGCTAGTTCAGAAGGCAGCTTTAATTGTAACTTGGCAGTTCTTAAATAACATAGCCATTTAACCGTCCATTCTCAATCTGAGCACAAATCAAAATGCTTACCTTTAAGGCCTTAAGATTTTGGGCCAGGCATTAAAATGAAGAACTGCTTAACTTACCAGCTGCAGTGAGCAAAGTGTATTGCCAGCATGTGTTACAGATGGTGCAAAACACAAGGCAATTCTCATCAGGCCAGGAAGGAAATAGGCAGGTAAATTTGGAGGCATATTATTCACCAGAGAATCTAGAAGAAGCCTGGATCAACCATTAGACAAAGTGAGGTGGTTGTTGTGATGGTGAAGTGTTGTAGAAGAGAGCTAAGTGTCATGCTGTCTGACCTGTGCTCCCTAAGTTAGGATGTTGCCTCAAATGTGATGGAGGATGCTGCCCCTTTATCAGCGTTGAAGAAAGATTCTACTGCCAGTCCAGTTGACACATGTAGAGGGACTGTGAAGACTGTTACCTTATTCTGCACCTCAGAAGGCAAAATCTCATTGTCCATTCCTGCTTAAAAGTATCTATGTGGTTATAGGTTACTGATTAATAGTTTGTTCTCACACCTACCTGATCCATATATCACTGGGGAAAAAAATTAAATATACCAATTCACTCAGTTTGGTAGCTGAGAGGATGTCTGTAAATTCTAGTTCCTACGTTTCCTAATGTTCTCATCATGTTTCTGCCAAAAGTTGCCTCTTAACCAGCCAGGTAGTCTACCACAGTAGCAATCCTCCTTCATGACCGATGACATATGACCAGCTTTTGGCCTCTGGTATTTAGAAGTGCATTGGGGAAGAGGCTGCATTAGAATTATGTGTGGCCCTGTTTCACTGATATCCTTTCTGAGCCCCCAAATACCTCAGAGATAAATGTTTCTGTAGAATTGTCTTGTTTTACAGATGGTGCAAACACTTCTCTTGGTGCTTTGTGGCTAACAGGTTTTTGCAGATGTCCAAAATGTCAAGAGGATTTAGCTATTCTTTTAACAGACACAGCTTCGACATTCCCAAGTGTTTTTAAACATAACTCTTCCTTGCTGGAATTTTCCTGCTTCTGGCTTTTGTGGTCTTTTCAGGGATGCCTTATGTATTATTCTTTCCATGAAATAGGGATCCCTGAACTCTGGATCCCCTCCACCCTATTCTTTCAGTTTCCTGCTTTTAAATCAAAACCATTCAAATTAGTGTCATGAAGGCATTGCTGAACCATATTTGTGTGTTAAATCTTTCAGGCGTCTGTTCTGTACAGAAGGGATCTTACTCCAAGAAAGTCATGGCTAAAAAGAGCTTGTCATCAGACATTTTGTTTTCAGCTGCCACTATCACCAAAGTATGAGGAAATGTTTGTTTTTCAATGAATTGCCAACACTGGAAATGAAGGCCCACAGAGCTAGGTTCATCAGAAATCTGTGAAACTCTCTTTTCTGAGTAGGACTTAAAATAGAGGAATAAAAATAAATAAATAACGGGGCCAAATTAGACAAAACAATATAATAGCACGCATGGGGACAAGCTGAACAGGATTGCAACACAGAACAGCCTCTAACAACACAAGGAAAGGGCTTCAGTCCCAATGAAAATCTTGCTGTTATTGTGTGTCTTCAAGTTGTTTCTGACTTATGGCAACCTTAAGGTGAACCTATCGCAGGGTTTTCTGGGGTTGAGAGTGCGTGACGCACCCAAGGTCACTCAGTGGGTTTCCATGGCCAAGTGGGGAATCGGAGCCTGGTCTCCAGGGTTGTAGTCCAATGCTCAAACCACGCTGGCTCTCAATGAAAATCTGCTACAAGCTATTCTTTGACTGAAGTGGGGAACCTCTTGAACATGTGAAACAGCACTACACTGATCTTTAGCCATTTCCACACTAGACTGTTACAGCGCTATGATTCCACTTTCAACATCCTATGGAATCCTGGGGTTTACAGTTTCGGGAGGGGCCATAGGATGTTGAAAGTGCAATCATAGTGCTATAACAGTCTAGTGTGGAAATGGCTTTTGTTTAAATCAGGCATCATAATAATTTTATGAAGATTTTTTTAATTTAATGTTTCTTAAAGCAGATCCCCCTTTCCCCCCATTATACCTGGATGAGTCTGTGGTTTAGTTCCACAACACATAATAAGAAGCCCTTTGCACATAATGGCTACCCCATTCATTTCAGTATCAGGAGAATCTGTATATATAGTGAGTGGGGAAGCCTCAGTGCATAGGAGCGTGATGTGCATCTCAGAGGACACACAGAGCTGTGTCATATCATCTCTGGCTTTCGATATTTACTTTATGGGTTACACAGGGCATGGAAATGTTTTGCAAAGAAGATGGCTATTTTATACTGAGAAGATTTGAACTGCAGTGTCAGAATGTCAGCTGCAGAAGAAGGAAAGGCTAAAAGGAGCTATCAGTTTTTCTGGCAAGCTATATGTGCTATCATTCTATACTTGTATTTATTGCCATCATTTTGTATTGATTTGACACAGTTGCTTTGTGTGAAGTTCTAAATAAATAGAACCTAAATAAATAAATGAAAAAAGAAAACATTTTTCACTTGGTTGTTGTTGGCAGTGATTTTCAAGCAAAGAAAAAAATAGCCTGGCACATCTATGATGTTGTATATATGCAAATAGCTTTCTAAACTTATAAGCTATTTACATAGAATATGCTTGCTGCGAGGTGGGGGGGCATATTTCCATGTACAAAAGTTTTTGTTTTTGTTTTTTTGCAAAGCAACTGGCACTTTAATCCAAACAATTAGCATTAAGCTGTAAAAATTTCAAGCGCCCAAATTTAGCTTCCCCTTTAGGGGTTCCTATTTTGTTCAGATGAGGGATCCACTTGAATACCAGATGCATATCTCTCACAAGTGGCCGCGCTGCTGCCAAAGTGTCTCTTGCTTCTTTGGCTTCTCAGATGTCTCGTAGCCTTTATGGTGTCAAATTCCCCTTGGGTGCAAATACCTCGTCTGCCCTCCTCTGATGCCCGATGTCACTGAGTACAAGTGCATTTAGGATGCCTTGCAAATGTCTGCCTGGACCTTCATTATGTTTTATCATATTTCTTGCCAATGATTCTGGTTGTTTTCCCACCTTATGGAACTCTGCTGGAATGGAATGAGGCACATTTAGCAAGCCAAGCATCCACCCCCTTAGGTAACTGGGTGAAGAAGCTTCTGAAGATGTTCTTTTCCTCTCCTGTCAGTTCATCTGTGTAAGCAAGCACGATGTCTACCACCAGCAAGAAGACATCTTCATCAGTGGTAAACTCCTTGGCCAAAATATTTGACCCAAATGCTTTGCAAAACCAGCGTCCTCCTTATGAAGAAGAACCCACTCCTGGATGTCCATTACCAAGGGAAGATGTCAGCTGCTCTGAAAACATGAGTGGGATCGATGTGAAAGTTGCTTCCCTGGATCAGAAAATAAACACCTTGTTGACAATGCAAGACAATGTTCTTCAGAAGCTGGATTGTGTCTCTCAGGAAATCTGTTCAATGGGGAAAAATATAGAACTCTTGAAGGGAAAAGGGAAAAACTCTGGAGTTGGAGTATCTACTGTCACATCTGAAAAATTAGATGTGAATGTGTTGTGTGTAGAAATCAATAAAAAGCTCTCTGATATGAGTAAGAATGCAGAACAGCAAGCCAAAAGGCTAGATGGATTGGAACAAGTCATGGTGGGTGTACATCAGCTTGTTGGCTCTTTGGTAGAAAAACTCAAGACTTCTGCAATCATGGACCTAATGCGCAAAAATGAATCTCCTCGTAAGCTCCTGAGAGTTGGTGGCTATTTGAGAAAAGATAAATCTGGAAATCTTTTCAGGATGCAGACATTCTCAGACAAAAAAGAATCCTTGTCTGGCAAATGGAATGAAAAGGTGAGCCCAGCCTTGCTATTAAAGCTTTCTCTCTGTTGACCCTGGGAGACATTATTTTGCATTCAGTTTTGCATGGTGGTAGAGGGAATGCACAAAATGAGAATTTGTGACCAATGAAAAGTCACATTCAGCTGATGATACCCAGTTGTTTTTTCTTGATCTTTCATTCACAATCTGCTTTTATTCTAAAAGGCATGACTGCAGAAGTCCTGCTACCTTTCCTGTACAAAATCTAATCCATTTCAGTGCAACTTAATTCTATCCAAATACTGATCAGAACTTATTACAGAATTCCCAGTCCAATTTCAGTTTTCCACTGGAAAATTGCTAGAGTTGAACTGTTATAGAAACAAGTTATGAAGTCTCTTTCACTAGTTTTGTGTGCTGGATAGTCAGCATTTACAATAATACAATTAACTGCTAGTTAATGGCTTGATTTGCACAAAACCTTAAACCATGGTTGGGCCTTTGGGATCTTTTTAGATCCATTTCATCTTCAGATGGACTCTGAAATGAAGCAGGGGACAAATGGATCTCTTTAAACTGGTGACTTCAACCAATGGATGATGTAACTGAAAGAGAACTAATAATCACAGTACTACAGCATGTTCCAAGGCATGTTTTACTCTACACAATTACTGCACTATGATTCCACTTTTAAGTACCATGGCTGTATCCTGTGGGAACCTGGGACTTGTAATCTGGTATGGCAGTAGGGTTCTCTGGCAGAATATTCTAAATACCCCCTCCTAAACTTTAAATCCCAGAATTCCATGTTGCCATGACAGTTAAAGTACAGTCATAGCACTATCACTGTGTAGTGTGAAATGGCCCCAGATGTTTTACATACATAGGCTAGAGTCCGGTGCTCTACTTAGCTGTTTTCACTTGGTAGGTTCAGAACTTTCTTCTCCTCTTCATCCCTCTCCTGCCTTGCATGGCTCTGAAAACCTACTCCAGAGGACTTTCCCAGCCCAGCCAAGCAGCTTTTTAGGGGACACAGGAGGCTGCAAGAGGGAAGGAGGTTGCCCTCTGTTTTATGCCAACAAAACCACCAGAATCTATGAAAGAGGCTTCATTGTTATCTCCATGCTAGTCATGCTGGGACTAAGATAGTGGCCAACCTTCCTTCTGAGCTTGTGAGTGAAAGAAAATTTAAATAAGGACTTGGTTGCCTTGCAGCTCACTCTCTTGGCCATACTGGCAAATTAACTAGTCTGTATTTAAAATGTGCCACTTTGAGCCAAGGTCTATTACAAAACCATTATCCTTAGACAGCCTTACTTCCTTGTTACAGAAAACATAGCCGGAGTAAACATATGTAATTCAATCAAGGCCAAGACAGTCTGCTCAGCAGCAAGGCATCAGCTTATGAAGTGTTTCCTTTCAGTAATTCAGACCAAGGTTCCTTCATATGTCTGGATACCTTTGCAGGCACTATTTCAATTAAAAATAGTTAATCCAAAAATGCATGTACAAATTAATGTCGTCATGAAAACCATATGTTTATAACCTGTTTGAAAATATCAGGATCTTATTATATGAAGATAATTTAATGGTTGTATCTAATTTGATGAGAAGGTACTGCTGGATTAATTTGGAACAAAGTCTCATTGATTTATCCAGTATCCATTTATCTCTTGATTTTGTAGTTCATATTTGTTGCAAGTCACTTGTGAGGACTTTAAACTCTTTTTAAATAAAAATAAATGATACATTTTTCTTCCAGTGGAATCAATGATATATCAAATAGTAAACCTTGGCTGAGTGTGCCTAATATTTCTGTGAGTGCTAGGTTCTAATCTCAACAGTCTTTGTCAGTATTATATGCATAAATGTGTACCAAGACTGGGCCCAGCTGAGTAACTTGGTGAGTACAGCAGGACTTCATGATGCTGTAAATTTAGCAAATCTGGCACTTGCTGTGGTCCCTATTCCTTCAGGGAGCTTATTCACATGCTGTGGGGCCTCCCAGTTTTGTCCTCTTCCTCCTTTCTGTCATTTTGGCTGGCTGCTTTGCTTCCCATTCTGAACATGCAAAGACAACAGTGAGGAGACAGAATAGCCAGTGATGCAGCTTAGCCCTCCTGATAGAGGACAAGAAAGTGGCCCACAGTGACTTGAAGAGGAAGTAGAGTGTAGATGTGTGTGAGGGGGTACAGACATTGCATCCAGATAAGTCCCCAAATTTCTAGCATTGTAGAGAGTAAGACTTTGAGATGACGACGACGACGACAATGATGATCTTCCTCCTCCTCCTCCTCTGCCTTTTTCCCAAAATTGGGACTCAAAGTGGCGTACTAAGAATGTGAACATTAACATGAGAATAATCTACCGAAATGATTTTAAACTACACTTGAAAAGATAAAATACTATTTAAAAGATAGGGGCCACCTCTAGGGGGCACTTAGAACTGTTGTATTTGCTATGTTCTCTTGGTAACATTGCCTGCCCCTTTTTTTTGCATGCTTAGCCTTTGCCATGTTCTCATTTTGCCTTCCCCCATCCCCTATAGCTATATTTCTGAGAGGAAGAGAGAGGCTCACTGAGGAGGAGACCCATTCAGGGTATTTCACCCAAAGGCCTGTCACTCTCCCACTGGAGGACTCATTCAGTGAAGAGGAGTTATAGCCCTTTGAGTTACAGAATAGCAAGGAAGTAACTGCTCCTACATACCCTGGGCTGCTGGGTATACAGGATGTAGCATCTCTGGATAGAGGAGGCATAGCCGTAGAGTCAGAAGAGAAAGCTGGACCCTCTTATAGCGGACAATAACAATGCCAAATGGCTTCAGGGCAGGACATCTCAGATGCAGACCCTTCCTTGGGAGGAAGGGTCTCCTTGAGGAAAAAGTGCTCCTTCCAACCTATGCTAATGTGCTTACTGATCACTCACCTCACCTGGTAGTGGCACATGGAGAAAGACCTCCAAAAAATGACATCACGGTCCAGGTTGCATATGGTAGGAAGGGTACTTCAAGTAACCTGACCTCAAGTCAATTAGGGTTTTAAAAGTAATTTGGACCTAGAAATGGACTGCAGGTCAGTTCAATATGACAAGTATTGGTTCAGTATGATCCGTGTTAGTTAACCAACCAATGTGTCACCTTGTTTTTTATGATTAACAGACGCTTTCTGGACTGTATTTGATGATATTCAAAAAAGAGCATGGGTAACTGAAGCAAGGCAATCTCTTTCCATCTATCAGTGCAAGGTGGCAAAATGCACTTTGACCCACAGAGGCTATCTGTGCTTCCTTTACATAATGCTGAATGAATATATTTATTTATTTAGTAAAATATCAATATCCTATCTATTAAAATATCCGTATCTTCTATCCAGAGATCTCACGGTGGCATTCAATAAAGCAGGTCAGATCAATTAAAAACAGTTTTAAAAGTCAAATTAGTGCTTCTGCACTGTTAACCTGATCCTTTAGGACAAAGGCGGACAACCAGTAGCAATCCAGTTGTGGAACTGCAAATCCCACTAGCTATAAGCATTAGCTATGCTGCCTGGGGTTAATGGGAGTCAGAGTTGGCAGCTACACATTCCCCACCCCTGCTTCAAGGGGGAGTGTAGCCCTCTCCAGAACAACTTGAATGCCACTCAGACCAGCAGACCTATCCTCTCTGAGCTCAGAGGGCTTCTTGTCTTTCTTGGATCAGATAAAATCAAGGGGCAGAATGCGGCGCCTTCACCATCATGAACACCCCAAATCACCCCATAAAACATACCTTATGGTTTCATGTAGATATTAATCAGCACAGGCAATTGATTATTTATTATAGTATTTCAGTTAGATAATTTCTCGTGCATGGTTTGGTCTCTTGTTTGGTTTGTTGCTTTAGATGATCGGAAAGACTCAAGTCCCCTTAGGCTGCATGAGGGTCTTTGGCAGGACCCTCAATCAAACTTCAAATGATCCCCCATTTTTGTCAAAAATAGGTGCTTTTCAGCCTCCCCAAACCCTGGTGTAAAGTACCAAATTTTCAGGGCTACTTTATTCTATGGTGTAGGGGTGCTCCCCACTCTGACACAGACAGCCACCTCCAAACAGTCCAAGCATGCCCGCCAACATTTCACAGGGTCATGTATGGCCCAGAAGCTGCAGCAGTTTGCTTTTGCCTGAGCCTGCTGGGAAGGGCAAGATTCTACCCCCTCCTCTCCTCTCCCCACTGCTGAGTGCAACCTGTCTTTGTACTTTGAACTCACTTTGCAGGAGCTGAAGTCAGCTAAGAACAAATGGAAAAAGTAGGAGGATAAAAAGAGAAACTGGAAGCATTTTAAAGCAGCTGAAAAAGTGGAACAACTGAGGATTAATCAGGATTGTTTCTGTCAAATCAGGGTATGCCCAAGAAGGGACCAGAAGTAACACACATAATTTCTGAATCATCCAAAATGACAACCAAAACAGCATGGCTTGGGCCCTTTAGAGCTGCAAAGAAGCCCAAAATCAGGGAGTACTGCCCTGTGGACTCTAGAGCATGTCAGCCCTTGCTTTAGATATTTAGATATTTCAGGTATTCTTTATCTGCTTTTAAAATGCTATCATCAGTTGTGTTGGGCCTCCTTCTGAAAAGAAAAGGGTAAGGACTGACTTGTTGGATTGCAGCTTCCATCACACCTCACACTTTGTTGTGCTTGCTAGGGCTGATAGGAGCTACAGTTCAGCAGCGTTTGGAGAGCAACAAATTCTCTACTCCTCATGTTGAGAAATAAATATTTCAATAGAATCCAGAATCAGTCCAACTGTCCTTTAAAAAGATACATCATTGACTCTTCACAGTAAGCTGCAGTTGGATTTGCTAAACATCCATCTGTATAATGTTAAGTGTAACCAGGCTGTAATTCAAGTTTCATTGAATAAGGAACAGAAGGAACTCTTGGTAATACCTTACAGCTGGACTTGTCTGTTTCTTTTGCCGAGACTTCCTGTCATGTTAGGCCTGGTATTTACTGTTGTTCTGAGTATAATTGTCAATTAGAAACTCATCATTCAATCCACAGGGAGGAAAAAATTGTGTTTTTTCAACAGAGGTACTGATAAATCTAAGCCATATTCCAAGCTGGGTTGCGGTTAGAGACATGGATACTATCCACATACTTACCATATGCTCTATGAAACTGTTCAAGTTTTGAAGAAGAAGAAAAAGTTTCAAACCCTTGTGCATTTAACTTTTGTACATAAAAATGCAAACAATGAATGCATCTCAAAACACATGGTTAATACTCATTTGAGTGAGGCTTGTATTTGGGTGGAAATGCACAATGCTGAGGAGAAAGAAGATTTTTGGTCATTCTTCTCTTCTCAGTGGCTTTGATACAGACTTAGGGCATTCCCGCCCTACCCTGTTATAGTGCTATCATTCCACTTTCAACGACCTGTGGAATTCTGGGGATTGTAGTTTACTGAGGCCAAAAAGCACCCTGGCTGAGAATTCTAAATGCCCCTCCCTAAACTAAACTAAATAATAGCTAAACTAAATAATAGCACTATAACAGTGTAGTGCAGAAATGCCCTTAGATATGTTCAGATTAGACCCAATGAAATCAATGATTAGAGATGTAAATAATAAGGATATAAATAATTTTTGCACGTTTTTGTTGACCTTGACAACAAAGAATATCTCAACTTCTTAAGGTACCCTTTCACCAAAAAAAAAAAAAAAAAAAGTCTACTTCCATGAATTTCCATTTTTATGCAATAAACCCACAGAATTTTCATTAAAAGGTTTTTTAAAAATCACTGAAAATGTAAAAGCACAAATAATCTTGCTAAAACTGTTTTTGTTTGCAAAACAAGCAAACATTTACCTCCCAAAGTCATGATGAATTGGGTGTTCTCCAGGAATGACCAACAGGAATGGCCGGGAATGACCAAAAGTCACAATGGCTCTCTCCAACAGTCACTTTTGGGTTACTTTCTGTTTTTTTAAAAAACTTCTTAAATGGCCTGGAAGGGACAAAAAACATGACCAAAAAAAGTCCTCTGCAGCTCTTACAGCACATTTGGGACCCTTAAAAATTGTTTTAAAAAGTGGAAAAAATGGACATTTGGGGGCGGGTTCTGGTGGCCATATAAACAACCGTAGGGTTCTTCATGTGGCCCCTAGGTCATGCTTAGCTCACCTGACCTACTTTAAGGAAGACTGAGCCTGGATCCAACCTGGTGATTTTGCCAGAAACCATTGTACAGCATTGAAATGAGGCCTGAAATAATAGAAATTTTATGTAAATATACAGTCAGCCCTCCACATTTGTGGGTTTCACTTTGTGGATTTGATTATTCACACATTATTTACTGTCACCTCTGCTGTCTCCCTATGCCATTTTTAATAGGGACCGCAAGCCTCCTGAGACTGAGAAACTGTGAACCAGGCTTCTAAGTCCCTCTTAAAAATGGTGTGGGGCAGCAGTGGAGGGGGCAGGGAGCCCCACCAGCCACCCACTTCTGCCTTGGGAAGGAACCCTAATGGCTCAAAGGAATCCACGGTGGGTTGAAGATGGTGATCATACTTTTTGTGTGTGTTAAATATGGCTTGGGAGTGCCTAGAGTTATTCACGTTTATTTCACTTTCACGAGGGTCCTGTGCCCCTAATCATAGTGAATGTGGAGGGATGACTGTATACATATTTATTTAAAATATTTCTAGACCATCCTTCAAGCCAGTTAGATTCCATGGTATTGTACCAATGGCATGACGAAAGTGATTCATGCCAGCTAGATATACAACTAAAGTTAAATACAGTAGCAACCCCCCCCCCCTTATCCAAGACACCCCGCTATAAATACCTGAAATCATGGAAAGTACCAGTATATAGTATCCTGCACCGGTTACTTCCAGTGATGCCAGAGCCATTTCTTGGGGTGCTGTTGGTGGACTGACGGTTAAAGTGGGGGACAGGCAGGCAAGCAAGGCGCAGGTGGCAGGACCCAGAGGGTCACCACATGGATGCTGTTGCCCAGACACCAGAATTTTCCATTTAATATTTTTAAACTGTGAGTAACTGAAACTGTGGAAAGCAAAAGCACTGATAAGGGGAGGGGAACTACACTCTTAGGTGGCAGCAATAAAAAAAAGATTTTAATCTGACGCCAAAATGTTTTTAATATTAGTGCCTTTCTTACCTTTTCAAAGAATGTATTCACCACCTTGGACTGCCACCAGGCTTCCTCGTGCAATGACGTGCTTTCCCTAAATAATTCGTTTGGACGTCTTAGGGTATGGCAGGCTGATGGTCTCACACTTATCTGGAAAAGATAATCTAAGATTGTCTTTCCCGATATCAGTCGCCCTAGACAGTTTTTTTTAAACTACAATTTCCATCAGCTCCAAATACTCTTATCAATGGTTACCGATAATCTACTATATAAAAGTCAAAGCCTGCATCAGGCAGGCAAAGATGATATGATTGGCTGAGTGAGGCGAGAAGCCCTCACAGGATTGGCTGGCTGTGAAGATTCTATGGAATCCTGGGGTTGGCAGTTTAGGGAGGGGCCCTTAGAATTCTCAGCTGAGAGCTCTTGGGCCTCAGGCTGGTTGCTATGGAGATGAGGCCCACCATCAATAAGGATGCCAGAAAATGTTTCGGGGGCATATGTGAGAAAAGCTAAAGTGACATACACAACATAGTCACAAGGTCTTCTCACCTCACACAGTGAAGTGTGTGGGTTCCATGTATGAGGAATCTAAAGTTAAAATTCAAAACAAAAAAATGCGTCCAGAAAAACGTAAAGCCATTGCACGAATTCAACAGAAAGCAAAAATATCAAAAGCCAGTTCATCACTGTCACCGGAGAACACAGATTATATTGGGGAATATGGGGAAAAGTTACAGGTACTGGAATAGGCTGGTTGCTGTGGAGAGGATACCTAGCAGCAAGGAGGAGGACAGTGTATTCCATCACGAACCCAACCTCTGCATGTTAACAACTCTGAATAAAGATTGGATTGGGGAATATGGGGAAAATTTACAGGTACAGAAATAGGACGGTTGCTATGGACATGAGACCTAGCAGCAAGGAGGAGGACAGTGTACTCCCTCAGGAACCCAAACTGTGTATGTAAATAACTCTGAATACAGATTGCATTGGAAAATAGAGAGCAAAGTTACAGGAAATGGAGAAGACAGTTTGGTGAGTTCTTAAGAGGAAAATAAAAGCCCCAGGCAATGCCGGGTAAAGATGCCAGTACAATCATAAATCTAAAGCATCCAGAGAGGACCAGGTTAGGAAAGACTGCTCTAGGAGCTGAATAACAGGAGCATCATTCGTAACCTGGTGGCTGATCATTTTGACCAGTGCTTTACAGGCTATCTGATGTAAGGAACTAGCTTTTTTTTCCCCCCCTGAGGGACTAGTAGTATATTTCTGCTACAAATGTTTCCCTCTTTCCAGGAAATTCTCTGTGGACTGGCAGCTGATGGTTCATAGACTAGCACCAGTCCAGGAATCATCATTTTAGATAGCAATAACTTCCACCATGATGCGAGCTATTTCCACTGAGCGATGTCGTGTTTTTTAAAGTGCTTTTCAAAAAACGTTTTGAAAAGAAGAGTCTCTGGTGGATCGTTCCAAAGGTCCATTTAGAACGCGATCCGTTTTCCTGGAGCAGACAACTGAACGTCTTCAGAAACCTGCAAGCAAGGCTTGGGAGCAGTAGGTTTCCCCTGTCGCTTTGGATACATACACAGAGCTTGTTAACCTCGAAGCTGCCTACAGCCGTAACAACCTACTCACCACTGCAGAACCTGGAAGAGTTACAACTCCCAGAACCCCCCAGCCAACATGGTCGGTGGCTGCTGGTCACGGAGTCTATATGCAGCCAGAGGCCATGTTGGGTGGGGAGTTCTGGGAGCTGTAGTCCAAAAAAGTAATTTTTCCAACCTCTCTGCCTTGTGATTACATGAGGGGTAACAAGGATTGTTGTCGTGCTTTACGTATAGTGCGGTCCATGAGTTCTCAGAAGTATGTCCCACTGAATTCGGTAGAGTTTAATCTCAAATAAGTAGGTACAAAATTGAAATGATTGTAACACTGAGTTATATCCTATATCGCAGTTCAGCAAAGTAAGCATTTCAGAATCTACTTGAGATATTAGAACGGTCCCTTCTGGTGACTGGAATCAGTATGCGGACAATTAATGTACCAGCACCGGATGTTTACTGCCGTGTGTACCAAGGCATCTCAGAGCAACCACTGATAAGGGAGTTTTCATATTTTCTGATGTCACCTTGGACACATTGCTTTCCAGTGGTTGCCCTTCATACACTGAGCTACTATGAGTCCTTAGGCTTAGAGTAATCAAATCATGAGAAATCAAGTGATATACACCTATATGTACTACAACCTTTATTATCAGCATGCTGAAAGTTTTAGTGGTCCATAGGTAGTGGTCACTGACCAAGTGAAAAGACTTGGTAGACTGATGCCCTGGCTAAACCTGGAGTCATTCTGCACAATGCACAACCTCAATGGAGGGGAAATCCATTTTGTTTCCAGTTTAAAGTGAAATTCATTGATTTTGCAGTTGTGAATCAATATATGAACCAAAATCCAGTTATCTGACAAAATTTGCACTGCTTCAAATTTTTCAGTGGAGCTCTACTCAAAAAATGTGTACATATTAAGGGAAATGCACCAAAAAGGCAAGTATTGAAAAAACAACCTAAAGATGTATTGTGTATAGTAAAAAGATGGGTGTATTATGGGGGAAAGGCATAGAAAAATGAATGCATATTTGTAATTCATGATTTTAGATATTTGTAATCTGCTATTTTAAAAGCACATTTTAGTATGTAGATTGCTATCCACAATGAGTTCTTATAAGAAAGGACAGGATATAATAACAGTATAAAATAGCAGTATAAAAATAAAAATAATCATTATTAACAACAGGGTACTAGGAGAAACGAGCAACTACCCAGAGTATACAAATGTAGTATTTTAATATTTTGGATGAACTGGATTTAAGATTTTAAAAATTCTCAGAATTCAGGATGAAGTGAATACGTGTGTGTGTGTGCACATCTTCAACTTGCCTGCCAACTTTGGCAACCCCATGAATTTCACAGAGTTCTCTTGGGCAAGGAATACTCAGAGGTGGTTTTGACAGTTCCCTCCTCTGAAATATAGCCTACAGTGCCTAACATTTGTTGCTGGTATCCCATCCAAGTACTAACCAAAGCAGATTCTGCTTAGCTTCCAAGATCAGATGGGATCTGGTACCTTTAGGGTATTTATATGGTCAATGAATGTAAGATTGGGAGAAATTTAAGACTGGAAGACAAAAAAGAAGCTGCAAATGACAGATCTGTCTATCCCTGCATACTGATTTGGTTTGTTTTGGCAATATTTGTGCTGCTCTGCAGCTTGTGTACTGATAGAAGCTTGAGGGGAACAGCATTATGGCATTATTATGGCATTCCATGATATTAATCAGACCTTCAAAAATTAATTAAGATTAATTAATCAATTTAATAGCAGACCACAGTAAAAGACTACAAAATGCATGCATGTCTACCTCATGCCTTGGCTAAGCGTTTGATGTTCACAGATCTTGAGTCCCATCAAGATATAAATCAGCATGGTGATGACTGCCAAATGCACAAGGAATTTGAAAAAGGAATGCTGCGCTTTTAACAGACCTTCACCTAAGGACATTTACCCCAGTAATGTTTTGAGAGTTTTTGATGCTGAAAAAGATGTCAGCATATTGAAGCTTTGGTACCGTTGCAGGAAAGACATCCTCTCCCTCCTCATCTTGGTGTTTATATATCACAATCTATAACGTTAGTTTGGCGGAGAATGACATATTGAAGTGCTTGGCATCATCACTTGGATCAAATAACTTGGCCATAACTATTAATGGGACTGACAGAGAAGTGAGATATCTGAGCCTAATAAATCTCTAAGGGGATTTTTAAGGCAGACCCCTATATAAACATTCATGGGCAGGCAATATAGTGTTTGTAAATGCAAATTTCTATATATAATGTATAATATATTCTGTATATGTATTCTCCCCTGTTAAGTACAGTTGAACTGAAGCCATCAGACAGTCCCATTTGGCACCAGATTCAACCTGATGGGATGATAAAGGGTAAATGCTTCAGGCAGCTTCATGAAAACCTTCATTATAGAGCTTCTGGCAGTGGGAAGAAAATCAAAGGGTTTTATTAGGTGAATGAAAAAAACATTAGAAACTTTGCCAGGTTAGTCCTGGTGGTGCATAAAGAAAGAATTCAATCTCTCTTTATATAAAAGAAGGAGTCAGGTGTTCATAAAATCTCCCACTTAATATTAGTTTGAATCTTAAAATATTATTAAGACTATATATGTGCCTAATGATGCCTTAATGTCTCATACCTGCCTCTTTTTCATGATGTACATCTTTGAAACATGTCTTCTAAGGATGGGATCAGGTTGCAGCAGCTGAGAAAGGGAACTAGCTGTGAGCAGAGCGAAAGTCACAGTTCTTATGCCTCAGCAGCTCCAAGAACACATCGCCCTAGCAAGAATTTAGGCAAATATTATGTTCTAGAAGGAACAGCCAGAGACCTTAGAGAAAGAAGACCCTGTTCAACACAGCACAGCACCCATTCCCCTTTGAATGCAACCTGCTCTGCTGCTGCCAAATACAGTGTGATCTGGATCCTTGTGGGAAAGTGGTAATTAAAAGCAAATATTTTGCTGGGTTAGATTGGAGCTTTGCCCAGTCCTGGGTCCCCAATATATTGTTGGGCCACAGCTCTCATTACCCCAAGCCACTGGCCGTGGGCAGCTCGGGATGGTGGTAGACCAGCAGTCTGGGGACCAAAGTTAGGGAGCTCTGGGTTAAACAAAGGCATATTGCTCACAAAAAGCAAGTGAGCTACAAATGCTGAGTTAGGACTATACCACTTCAGAGACTGCAGGTAGGAGCTCTCACTGTTGAGTGGTCCAACACAGACCAATCATCTTGGGCCATAGAAAACAAAATGTTGGTGGGGGGGAGGAGCTTTGGTTCATTCTTCAACTTGACATGTGAGTTTTCCAGGCATAGGAATATTACTATCATTGTGTGAATAATGGGGTTTTCTGACTCTATACTGAAGTTAGCAATACTGTATTGTGAAAATACATTAGTTAGCAATATTATATCTTTGGTTGTCACTAAATCTTGGGAAAGTTACTTTTTGGAGTCCAACCACCCAGAATCCCTCAGCCAGCATGGTTAGTGGACCTGTTTGCTGAAGGATTCTGGGTATTGTAGGCCAAAGAACTAATGTTTCTGAGTTCTAGCTATCGCATACTTAGCAAACACGGAACGGCTTCAAGAATAACTGCTGCGGATCCAGACAGTAAAGAAGCCATCTATGAAACTTGCTTATAGCTCATCACATGCTGACCATGTCTGATACTGGAGACTCTAATAGCAACACTGCTACTGTCAGTGTTGCCTCTTGCCTCTCAGGAGCACACAGTACCAACCCTATGGAAGGGTAGTGCCATGGTGGGATCTTCAGACTATCTATGAATAGTTCACAGATTTATAGTCTCTTTGGCACAGAGAATGGTACTTGCTTGTAATAGTTATATGCAAAAATAGTTATATGCATCAGCTTAGCTGATGGCAAAATGTTCGCATGTGATATTTTCTATTCCTCCTATTAGAAAATGTGAAAAATGGATCTCTCCAGGAACAGCAGCAATATACAGTTGTGAGTTATCCCTGATTCTAAATGTGCAGTTAAGAGCACTATAAAAGATCTGCTTCTGATACAGGTGAAGACTGTTAGAAATCTAACGTGTGGCTCAATGTGTGGCTGAATTGTAGATCGGGCAGACAGCACTTAGGTCTTGTCCCCGTGGCCATATGTGGCTCGGTTTTGCCACTTGTACCTTCCCAGCAGTCCTTGCACTGGCTAGGAAGGCCCCTTCTGCTGCCGACAGCCAATGAGTTTAAACCTTTCGGTTTGAACTCATTGGCTGCCTTGGTTATGCTTTGTTTGGCCACAGTTTTCCCTCTGGTCTGTCCAGAGGGCTTGATTTCTGAACTCCTCCCTCCCAGAGCTCAGTCTTTGCTGATCATGATCCCTCCCACCTTCCCTGCAGGCGTTGGTTGGCTGTGGTTCCTTTATTATCACAACTTGCAGGTGTCAGCATGGGTCCTGGATCCAGGATAGTAGTTCCCAGGCCAGGATGCAGAGTTCTGGGGTGTTAGGAGTACAAAGGGGAGCTGGTGTGCAATGTCAGCAGGTGCACACATCCTTTGCCCTCCTTGATGGGCAGGTGGCCCTTGTGTCTGCCACTAGACGGTCCCAGCCTGGTTGGGTGTCAGCTTATCGGCCAACAGGCGAATTGGTCGATGCCTGGATCCAGACCCATGAGTATGTTAACCCTGTCACATCAGTAGCCAATAAAGTTGTGGCCTCACTTCTCCCGATATCTTGTGTCTGTGTGGTTTTGTTCTCTGCTCACCTTTGGCCCTGAACATGCAACTGGTTTGTTTGATATGGATCAATATAGTTGCTTGTCCCTTACATTCATGGACTATCTTTTGCTGCTTGGTTGTGGAGACAGTCAGGAGTAGGGATGGGAAGAATATTTTAAACATATTCAAAAAATAGTAAATTGAGTTGAATGTCAGGAAACACAATGAGAAGAATCCTAGGCAGGCAAGAATCATAGCAGATGAAGGGTTATGATACATAAAAAAGCAAGTGGGTTTTTGGTGGGGAAAACAGCATTTTCTACACAGAAAATTAGATTCCTACATAGAAAACAGGATTTTCTACACATAAACTAACCTTTCTGTGAAAAAAAATGCTGTTTTCTGTGCAGGAAATTTGTTATCTGTGGAAAATTATTATTTCAGTATGGAAATTACTGTTTTCTAATTGGAAAATGTCATTTTCTCTGCAGAGAAAAATCTGTTTGAATTTATTTGTGCAGAATAAGTCCTGAATGGTGAAAAATCTTCAAAAACTTCCCAATTTTTAACAACTTTCTCAATGGGGAGAAAAATATTTAAATTATTCATTTTTGTCTGCTAGGACAAAATTTACAGAGATTTATATCCCTAGCTGAGTCCCTGCACTTCAACAGCATTGCTTAGCCATTCATTCTTACAAGTATTAATTTCAGTACAACCTGTCTCCAAGTGAGCATTCTCATGAATTTGGCCTCAGTGAGCTGTTCGATTTGCAATATGGTCTTGTAGTTGTTTGATCAGAATCAAATCATGTTATGTCCAATTGGTTTTATTATGTATAAAACTAGTCTCAGTGACTGTTATTTTCATTTCCCTTATTTTCTCTATCCTTGCATGCACAGACACACCAACTAAAATATTAGATGTACCATCTAGGTCTTGGACTGTTAGCTTTACTTGTTCTGCTTTTCTGTGAGCAGCATGTTAATCAAAGCTTCCCGTAGGTGTCACTGTGACATTGTAAACTGTAGAAAAAGAAGTACCAAAAGAAGTATCATAGAAGTACTATGAACATACTCTAAACTCTGATCAATGTGTCATCATCCTTCTATAATAATAAATTATATGTTTAAAAATGTATTATTGCTTTTAATTGCCTACCATTGACGGTCATCTATCTAACTGGAATTTGGCAAAAGGCCTAAAATGCTAGGAAGATTGAAAAAAAAGCTAGCTGTTATATCCAGATCTCATTTCTCCGGTCATTAGTTGAATGATTGTGATGTGTGTACAATGTTCATGAATATTCTAATTGTGGAAAGAGATATAGACAAGTACAGATTTTTGACATCAGCGTTGCTGTTGGAAATAAACAGAGGACCAATTTGTTTGAAAGAAAATCTTGGTTTGTTTCTATCCACTCAAGTGATGTTAGTCTGTTGGTGGTAATGAAACAAAATATCGAAATAAGATAGTGTTTAGAACATAAAATATTCAATATTATAAATTAAAGGGAAGAAACAATATTCAGGGGGAAAAAAGTAGAGAGAAGGGATATTGATTTACAGTATATTATTATAATGGCGAGATTGATTGCTGTTGATGATGTGTGCCTTCATGTTTTTTCCTACTTATGGCGACCCTAAGGAGATTCTATCATTGGGTTTTCTTGGCAAGATTTACTCAGAAGGGGTTTGACTTTGCCTTCCTCTGAAGATGAGAGAGTATGACTTGGTCAAGATCACCCAGTGAATTTCCATGGCCAGGCAGAGATTCGAACTCTAGTCTCCAGAATTATAGTCCAGTGTTCAACTACTGTACCACACTGGCTCTCATGTTAAAATATTAGATATTGATCACCCAGAGAGTTGCTATGGCCAAGTGGGAATCTGAACCCTGGTCTCTAAAATCATAGTCCAGTGCTCAAATCACTACAGATTGCTAGATACTAAATACCACAAGAGTTCTCAAAAGCCTAAATGGTGTGTTGTGATACAGCTGGCCCAAATAAACTAGTTTATTTGGCTGTTATGGTTGTCCAAGAGGCAAAGGTTTATTCATCACTTCTTCATTCAGTACTTGAGTGCAAGGCAAGATACCACAGTTGGAAATCTCTTTTCATTGTTGTAGCTGGAAGATAATCTTATTTTAATTGTATTTGCTTCTTTGACTTCCACTCTAGTCTGTTATAGTGCTATTATTCCATTTTCAACATCCTATGGAATCCTGGGGTTTGCAGCCTCAAGGCCCCTCCCTAAACTGCAAGCCTCAGAGTTCCACAGGATGTTGAAAGTGGAATAATAGCACTATAACAGGCTAGTGCAGAAATGGCCTAAGTATAATCTTTAATATTTAAAACAACACTTTGAACAAAGTGGGGTGAAAGAGCAAAGAAGTATGTCACATGAGGAGTAGCAAAGCAGTGGCAAGGAAGCTAAGACTACAGTTTCACACATTGACTTTAAACAACCAGGAAGACCTTTAGTTGCCTGTGAGTAGGGCCCAGTCAATCTTATTTTCAAGTAGACATTTGTAGAACTATGTAATTAATAAGGATTTTTAAAGCTATTAACCTTCTTTATGCTGTCTAGTGCACACCACAACTGATTGCTTCAGCTCAGTTTTGTTCTTTGCCTGTTGCTACTGCCATAGTGTTGTTATTTTGCTGACTTCAGTGAAGCAAGCCATAGTTTGCATAGAATTTAGTTTTTTGCTCATAATACTTGGTCATCACAAAATAAATTTTAAAAACTAGGTGGCTGTAATGGGGAGAGGAAAGGACAAAACTGTGGCAAATCATCTAAAGAAATCATCAGGGCTGTGTACCAAAGCATAGTCAATTTAATTTAGTTTCTATTTTTGCAGCACATTTATTTCTGATTTACTTATTATTAGTTTTGGTGTCATTACAGCAAAAGCAGCAACTTTACGTATCTAGTGGTTATCCAGATCAGAAAGAAGGGAACAGATTTCCATAGGCTGCTCCATAGTAGACATTCCATTGAAAATTTTGGCCAGATCATGTCTTGGGGAGGCACAAATAATGAATAAGGTCCTTGTTAGACCACAAAGACATCAGTTTGTTGAAGTCATCATATACTTTTCCATCAAGTAAGCAGATGCTATTAATTTTTAGAATTGAAGAACCATGAATGCATACCTCAAAGGAATACCTGTCAGTTCAGAGGTACATTGTAGTTGCATAATTTCAGCATTTCAGTCATGGTGATGAAAACAGGATGTAATTGCAGATGTTGTCCATGTCAAATTGTGATTAGAAGGCATGGAAAAAATCCGTGTCCATAGAAGGAAATGCAAAGTTTTGCAAAGGAAATAGGTTATGAAATCTTGAACATAAAATGTCTGCTTTTCTTCCCATAGGAAAAGTCATATCTGACTGCAAAGGGAACAAAATCTCTCATCAAAAAGAAGAAACCTCCTGATTCCTCAGGTTAGTATTCTTTGTACTCAACTACTAAACTTAAATCAGTGCTATTGTTAATGCAGTGCTGCTTCTAGAGACAAGAACTAGACTCATTCAGTGTGTGTATGTTTCTGTGTGTGTGTGTTTGTGGTGGTGGTGGGAATTTTATTGACCATGGACATTCTGGGATGGAATTTCTCAGACTTTTCACCCATGAGAGCTGTGGCAAGTCTACACCTCTAAACCATCTCACTGTGTTATAATCCCTGCTTTTGCCAGCACTGTCTCCATGTATTCCTGTAAACAGTTTAGTGACTTACCATATTAGAAAATTCCACAATCTGTATTTAAATCTCTGAGATAGAATTATACAGATTGTCCCCAACAAATTGTCTGGTGCCATAACTTGTGTTCATTGGTATTCTTTGGGTGGAGTTGTTTTGTATGCTACAAAGGAGGTGCTAGCATAACTTTATTATGAAACAAGAAAGGGCACACAATACTTTTTAGGGATTTTTTTTTCTTTTTAAATTTGTGTCGTATACCAAAGGCACTGGGTCAGATGAATTCAGAAGCATCTTTACATGTTTTTAATTCAGTAATTTGAAAGGAAGCAAATATAGACAGCTTGCTTTTATGTATAATTTTAACATAATGTGAATATATTCTCAGTGGTCGGATGAACAAATCATTATATGAATGAATTCAAAGTTGGAATATTGTATGTTCTGCGCTCAAGTACAAAATATAACATATGAATTGGCCTTCAGAGTTTTGCCAGCATGTAGAACATTTTTTAAGGTAAATCTCCATGCAGCTATCTTCCAAGCAATATTTGATAAGAATGAGAAGAACCTACTCTCTTTGTGGTTAGACAGAGCCAAGATATTTTGTTACACACTGGAGCCAAATTGCACAATATCCAAGTTCAGGTAAGCTTTTTTCTCACAACAGGCAGAGAACCACTCAAGTGCTTTTACATATCACAGGCAGTAGAAATGCAACAATAACATCTTAAACAAGTTTTTGCTGCATTTCCTTGGCACCCGAGGTGTTGTAGACTGTTCATACAAGCAGTAGTATGAGGATGTGACTATACTACACTGTTGATCTGCACCTTCTTTCATCTCTCCTCAGTAACATTTGAGCTGTGCAATCCTTATACCCACTTGGGAGTGAGTCTCACTGAACTAAAAAGGTTTGAGTAGATGAGGAGTGGGCAAAGTGCATCCCATGGGCTACATGCATGCCCCAGGGCAGTTTTTGTGGCCCCTAGAGCCCCACAGGAGTCAATGTTTAAAACTGACTTTTCACCAAAAGGCCTCCAAATACCTTCTATGAGAGCATTTTTGCCACACACACACACACACACACACACACACACTGAGCCATTTTTAGATCAAGGAAAGTCCTCTTTATCTGAAACGGGAAGTGGGCAGAAAGTGATTTCACATCACTTGCTGCTGGTAAAAAGACCCCTTTACCAGGCCTAACATGGCCAAAAAGGGGCTCAAAACATGGAAAAATGCCTCCATGCCTCTTAGACGGTATTTGGGAGCATTTGAGAGCAAATAATTGTTTTATTTCATTTCAGGGAAGTACAGGGGGCAGCAGCTCTTCAAGGTCTTATGATGTGCTAATGCAGCCCCCTCGCTTCCAACAATTACTCACCCCTGGACTGTTTTGTATTGTTAACGAAACAAAATTTGCAATGGGGACATTGCACTCAGAAATTTACCACAGTCTGTTAGCAAAAATAATGAAGTGGGGAAAAAAAAGTGAGGAAATCCGAGCAATCACTTTGCATTCTTGGCCTTATTGGACTAACCATTAATGAGAGAAATGGAGAGATGAGAGTGATAGTAGCAATGTATTCACTATAACATGTAGTTAGGCTCCTAATATATAGAACACTTGTTGACCAGACAGTTTAGCTCGGATGATGGATACAGCTTTGCTGGAAAGTATCTGGCTTTCTAGAGGGAAAAGTGGGTAGCTGTTCTATAAGTAACTGAAATGGGGCTGCTGGCTATGCAAGGCCCTCTTTCATTTAGATCATTGGTATTTTCTTCTTTGGTTCCAGAAGAATCTGATGACACAGAAAAGGTCCAGAAGCTCAACAAGGAGAATACTGAGAAGGCCAGTTCATTTTTCATCCAGAAAAGTTCCTCTAAATCTCTCAGTCGTGAGTTAAAGGAAAAAGCAGAGGAAAGCCACCAGGCAAGCCCTCTTCAGAAGACCACAGAAAAAAGCCAGGCAGAAGCAAATGGGCAGGAAGCTAGTAGTAAACAAAGTGACCAGGATGCCAAGGGGGACACTCTGGGACTTGGGAAGAAGAATGGAGAATCTGATGGAAGTTCTGAGGAATTGGGAAAGGCTGTTGAAGGAACAGATAGCAGCAGAGATGAAGAAAGGGAAGCACTGGAAACTATACCCCAAAGTGAAGACCCATCAGAAGATGCTGATGGTCCATCAAAGAGCCAGGTTCAAGATGTGGTGTACGTTTTAGAAAATCTACTCTATGACTTCATATTTGCTCCTAGTGTCTTATGCACACTTGTATATATTAGCAGTAGAGTCTGACAAAGCTAGTCTCAAAGGTTACCCCATTTCCCTTTTCAAAACTTTTCTCCCTGTTGTGCTAGATTACAAGGATTTCTACATGTTTTTCAAAGATTTTTCACATTTCACGACTTGTCCAACACAAGACAGTGACTTTGTAGATCGTGCACTGTGAAGAAGTGTTGGGAATGGCCAAAAATTCATTTGATTGTATTTGTTTTTGTGTATTTTATTAAAAATTAAAATATTTATATTGTACCCTACATAATAACAGCAATGATCTTAAAAGACTAAAATATGTCAGATCAGTTATCAAATTAAAAAAAACAGGCAATTGAAAACTAGAAGATTTTACTAAAAAGCCAGGTTTTGAATTGGTGCTGAAATGATACCAATGTTAGTGCCAATTGGGTCTCCAAGGGAAGGCCATTCCACAACTGGAGTGTCATCACACAGAAGGCGCTCCCTCATGCCCTACCACAATGGTGTTTACCCTATTGGTGGGCACAGAGGAGAGCCTTTCCAACAGACTGCCTTTTCTGGACAGGCAAGAGCAGTCCTGAAATGTGGAAAATCTCAAGGTGGCTGCTTACCTTTTCCAATTGGTGTTGAGGTATCTTTTCCAGCCAAAGATGTTATCTTTCTATCCCTAGTCCACGCATCACGAACAGCTTTTGAACTGCCTTTAAAATATTAAGTCCTTTTATGCTTAATATGACTAAAATAGATGAACATGTTGTTGGAAATGACAAAATTCTATGAGTTTTACAATAATATTTATTGATTCATTTTTTTTCTCACTGTTAATATAAAGTATAATTAGAGCCAGCGTGGGGTAGCAGTTTGAGCATTGCGGTACGACCCTGGAGACCAGAGTTTGATTACCCACTCAGCCATGGAAACCCACTGGGTGACTGTGGACACATCACACACTCTCAGCCCTAGACAACCAGTGATAGATTCATCTTATGGTCACTGTAAGTCAGAAACGACCTGAGGGTCCACAACAACAACACAACAATGCTGTGGTAGAGCTTATGCAAAAGAACATCCTTTTAGATTGTAGTGAGTTTGAGTCAGGGTGTTTAAGACATCAGTATGAATAAAAAGAATGTTTCTGTGGCAGCTTTGGTATTTCATTGATGTCACTGGTAATAAGTAAAAAGATCTCCATCCCTTCCCTCAAACCAGTCCAATGATCACAATGGTTTAAATGGGCACTTAATTCTAGAAACAGGCACTAAAATGATGTACATTATGTCCTATAGGCATAAAGACAGTGGAAAGGCCTCATTCCCTCTGAAAGATGAACAAAACGCCAGCAGTAAACGTCGCGTGAATGATGAAAATTTTGTCAAAGATGTCAACAAAAAGAGCAGGGTAGATATGGCAAAAATTAGTGATGGACACAAACCAAAAGAAGCAACCAAGCCAAGTAAGGTAGAGCCCAGTGTGTCAGACAAAAGGAGGGGATCTCAATCTGAAGCCAAGAAGAAGAAAGATCACCGAGAAACATCAACAGGAAACATTTCTATAACAGGTACAACAAAGGCTTTAAAATATATGTACATGAAAACTCCCAGCAAAATGAATGCATTTTTAAAACAGAGCTGCATATTCTTACAAAGTGCATCTATGGTATAGCATGGAAGCTTTCTGTAAACAAGACTTCTTGTTTCTCTGTACCCAGGGTGTTTTGTTTTGGAATTATTTGTGTGTTGTGGCTGGATGGGTCACACAACTTGCCTAGATGGTCCCATGAGCTAGATCAGAGATTCCTGATAAGGCAGTTAATAAGCACCTGTTGGAGGAATCAGCATGAGTGATGAAATGGTTTCATGTGTCTGCATCCATACAAATTCCAGTCAATCTAAAATATTACTAAAACGGGCCCAGGATTTGCCTCTACAATTCTCTGGTGTCTACTAGTTTCTCATCAGTTCAAATGTAGGGATTGCTGGAGTTTATGAGCCAGCATGGTATAGTAGTTGGAATACTGGACTAGGTCCTGGACTTCCTCTCAGTCATGGAAACCCACTGGGTGGCCTTGGGCAAGTCATCTTGCCAAATAAACTCCATGTTAGGTTTGCCTTAGATCACCAAAAGTCAGATAGGACTTGAGGGCATACAACAGCAGCCAAGTGCAGGGAAGCCATGGTTCAAATCTTGATAAGCATTTCTGGAATGAAGCTAGGTTGATATTGGTCATTAGAGCTCACTCCAAGACCTTGTTCAAAATGAGGGAATTAATTCTTTTTTAAAAAATAAACCTGTGTCCTGATTTTTGGGGTGGAGGATGGTGCACAATAAATTAATTACTTAGTGCCATATGTGATACTAACAACCCCTCATCTTATTATTTTCAGATGACAGCTCACCACCTCCAGCCCCTTTTGATCATCGGATTGTCTCAGCAAAAAGAATGGGGATCAACAGCTTTTATCATGTCCACAAAGGTGAAGTTTTGGGAGGGTAAGTGCAACAAAAGCCATAATTAGCAAATACTTCACATTAGGCACTTGTACAACTAAGATGGAACAATAAAGAAATCAGCACGAAGCTTTGAATGTCATCATTTTCACTCTGAATTCAGAGCAGAAACATATTAGAAGCTTATGCATCACCTTTCTTACAACCTTTGTGAGAACAATGGTACCTTCAAGGTCCACCACCACCATTCTTAATTCATTATCAATGCCATCACTCACATTATTTAGTAGTAACTCCCATCTATGTCCCTTAAGTTCATATCAGCATGACTCTTTTTTGTATCTACCATTTATTTTGGGCAGAGTTGTAACTTGGGGGATGGCTGTTAAAGCTTTCAAGAGAGATCTAACTGTAGAACTAAAACAAATGATTAGTAGGACACTTCAGACCGCAGTAAAAGTTGAAAGTGGAATAATAGCACTATAACTGTGCACGGCGGAAATGGCCTAAGATTTAGGTTGCTAGTCCTCTGTCATTGACTTACAAAACAAGTGAAACTTTTTTTTACATATTTACATAAAATTTGGAAACACTGTAGACCCTAAAAATGGGATTAACTCAGACAGGTAGCTTTAAGGGGCTTTGTGCTAGGCAGCTGTAAGTTTTGCTGTTATGTTTTTTTCAAAAAAAGTACAAAACAAGCTATTGACAGTTCAATGTTTGACTGATATTAGTAGCACTATCATGATTACAATTAATATTATTTTGAGTGTGAGGGAGGATTCCATGATTTGATTGTTGAAGAAAGAATACAGCCAGTGGGGAGCACTGTTTAATGAGAACAAGCCAGTAAAGGCAAAATTTGGAAAGCTTAGTTTTTGCTTGAAATATCTTGTCTGCTTAGACAACTTCTATGTGTAAAAATTAGTGATTGTTAGTGATGTAAATCTTTATGCATGAAAAAGCAAATAAGTTCAACTGTTTTCTCTAAGCTGAGCAACATGATGAAGGGGTTTACATGGTTTTGATGGTTTTCACATTTCTGGATTTCTTTGTGAAAATCCACTTGTGAAAAAACTCTGGGCTTGCAAAAAGATCAACGTTTTTGTTGAGAAAACAGTACATTCATGCTAATTATACTTCTCTCTTCATAGAGATGTTTTGTATATTTAAAAAAAGGGATCTTTTGTACATTTTTGCCCATGTATAAGTCCCTACATAGAAAAAAATCACAGTTATGGTTGGCCATTTTCATGACTGAGGTTTTGCAATCTATTGAAAACATCCATTTGCATCAAGGATGAAAAATGTATGAGTATTATTTGCACCCTTGCTTGCAAGAGTGTTAAAGACAGAGCTGAGAAAGTTTGGGCTTTTCTGTTCAAAGCAGAATTTGGAAAACTTTCTTTTGACAACAACTTCCATGTATTGTTAAAAGCAGTGCATATAAAATTGTTAAAACCAAAGCTAAGGAATATTTGGATTTTCCTGATCAATGCAAAATCTGGAAAACATAATTTTCAATCATAGAAGTATTTTTCCATCTGTTAAACTTTGTGTTTCCAGAAGCTTTGAACAACTAAATCAAGTTAAACAACACAAAACAGAGACTGTTTTCCTACCCTGGAGGAGAAGCATAACTGGTTGTTGTCCTGCCACAGAGAATGTCATTCTAGAGAAGAGAGCAGGCAAAGATCACGAGAAACTTTATCAAAACAAAAGAGAATTGAAAAGCTAAATGGGCCCTGGCTTCAGCAACTTTTCCCTCTTTTCTTTCTCCAGGGGACGATTTGGCCAAGTGCATAAATGTGAAGAAAAATCAACGGGCCTTAAATTAGCTGCCAAAATTATAAAAGCCAGAGGTGTAAAGGAAAAGGTAAGGGTAGCTGGAGTGTGAAGAAAAGCTGCATGTGAGGTTTTGTTATCCAGAGATTTTGTTATGCTTGTGCAAGCAGTTTCAGGCGCAGGAAAGTTATGGTCTTTTTTAAAAAAGTATATAGACTGTTATTACAAAAGAATTAATGGGAGATCTATCACCTTCCATATACTTTGGTTAACTGTGGCCCTTTTCACATGTCAGGGGAGGAACGAGCGAAAACGCCCCAAAACGGAGCTTACCTCCAGCCGAGTAAGTCCGTTGCCGCGTGGAGCAGTGCGAGCTCGCTGTTCCACACTCCTCCGGCATCACAGATGGCAGCTTCCGGTTGGTGGAGGCTCTCCACCAGCCGGAGAAGCTCGCCAGCCGGAAGCCCGCCCCCGGCAGATCTGCAGGCACGCACTTGCGTGCACCTACAGATCCACTTTAGAACCAGGCGATGGAGCGGCACGGGGCTGCGCACTCCGTGCTTTTTAAAAACCTCTAAAAAGAGGTTTTTAAAAAACACGCAGCGCGGCTAGTTCCGGCCACTCCTGAGTGGATTCTGCTGTGAAACTATGCCAAAGTAGTCCACGCCAGTCCACTCTAGGGTGTAGACAACCTCCGTGAGAGGTCACTCTACACTGTTCCCCCCCCCACATGTGAAAAGGGCCTGTGACAGCGTCTGCATATCTGTGCACACTACTGTGAGAACAGCTATTTCTATCCCATTTTTACCTTTTTGAATACCAGTGCCACAGGGTCAATAGCCAGTAACTACATTGCCTATGAAGCCAAAGCATGGCGACCAGGCTATCTTATGATTTCTAATTTCTTCCTGTTCATTTAAAAAAAGAAACTCCTAAACTTCCTTATGTAATTTATTTTTTTATTTTTTTGAGCTTCTTTTTTTTTGTCTAAAAACATCTTATCTTTTACTTGATTCGAATTTTTTAAGGAAGCTGCCTTATCCTGACTGAGTCCATTTGTGTATTTAGCTCAGGAGAGTGGGTGAAAATCATACGAACCCATAGCCATACTTAAGAGTATCTTAAGGTCATTTGTGTGACCCTGGGCCCCTCCTGGACCCCTCAGGCCCTGCTCCAATATAAAAAAAAATTGAACCCACAATGGGGAATCATAACAATGGAAGCTACCAAGGATCACAATTCTGACCTAGAATAAAGTGTGATCTTTTGGACACTTCTGGTTCCTGTGGAAGGGCTAGATGTGAACCATAAGAGTCCAGGGATGATAAAAGGGCTGGGTACAGCTTCCAGATCCCCTATGGCCATTTCTGCACCGGGCTTCTGAAATGGTGCAGAGCGACCTCTGACAGAGGTCTTCTACACCGTAGAGTGGACTGGCGTGGACTACTTTTTGTAGTTCCACACCAGAATCCACTCAGGAGCGACCAGAACTAGCCGTGCGGCGTGTTTTTTAAAAACCTCTTTCGAGAGGTTTTTAAAAAGCACGGAGTGTGCAGCCCCGTGCCACTCCGTCGCCCGGCTCCAACGCAGATTTGCAGGCGCGTGCAAGTGCGTGCCTGCAGATCTGCTGGGGGCAGGTTTCCGGCCGGCAAGCTTCTCCGGTTGGTGCAGAGCCTCCACCAACCGGAAGCCACCGTTTGGGACTCTGGAGGACTGCGGAGCAGCGAGCTCGCGCTGCTCCGCGTGGCGACGGACTTACCTGGCTTCAGGTAAGCTCTGTTTGCGGGCGTTTTCGCCCGTTCCCCCCCCCCATATGCGGAAAGGGCCTATGACAACCCATCTTGGTCAAACCTAGATCTAAACACAATCCTGTACATGTCTATTGAAAATTAAGCCCCATTTAATTCAGCAGGGTTTATTCCTAAGCAAATGTGTGGAGGTCTGCAACCTTTGTCTAATCTGGTGACCAGCTCTTCTCCAAGATATCAAACAGAGGTCTTCTTCCTTACATACATGAAACTGCTGGGAGAAGTTTTTCCAAGATTTGGGGTTCAGTGTGCCCAACTATGCTGATGACACACAATGCTATTTCTCCTTTGCATCTAACTCCAAGGAAGTTTTCTCAGTACAAAAGCAGTGTCTGTTGTCAATAATGGACTTGTTGAAGGGAAACAAAATGAAGTTCAATGCTGAGAAGAAGACAGATCAGGGAATAAAAATTCAGCCTGTGCTGGACAGGGTTACATTCCCCCTGAAATACCAGAATTGTAGCTTGGACATCCTTTTGGACTCATCCCTGAACCTAGAGGCCCAACTTTCAATGGTGACTGTGCATGATTTTTTTCACAATTAAGACTTGTACACCAGCTGCACCCATTCCTAAAGTTGTCAGATTTGGCTTCAGCAATGCATGTCTTGATTACATCCTCTGTGGATTACTATAACACACTCTACATGGGGCTGCATTTGGAAATTGTTTGGAGACTTCAGTTGATTCAAAATGCTGCAGCTGGACTGCTGACAAGCCTGGTTAGAGGGAACATATGACTCTCTTGTTGAAACAGCTTCACTGGCTACCAGTCCATTTCTGGGCGCAGTCTGAAGTGTCGATTATCATATATAAAGCCCAATACAGCTTAGATCCAGATTGTCTGAAAGCCCATATCTCACCGTATGTCCCTGCTTGGATCTTTTTGATCTTTGGAGGAAGAGTTTTCTTTTTGTCTCATTATTCTCCCAGGCTTATATGGTAATTACATGGGGGAGAGATTTCTTGGTGGCTCTTCTTAGCCTATGGAACTCCTTTCTGAGAGAAATTTGGTTGACCCTGTCTCTGCTGTCTTTTTGTCAGGAGGCAAAAACATTCCTATCCAAACATGACTTCAGCCATAACTAATTAAAATATAGGGATACGCAATCAGTTTTTGTTGCTCTGTGCCTTGCAAGTCATTTCTGACTTACAGAAGCCCTAAGGCAAATCTATCACAGGGTTTGCTTGGCAAGATTTTTTTGGGGGGGTGCCTTTGCCTTCCTCTGAGGTTGAGAGAGTGTCACTTGCCTAAGGCCAACCAGTATGATGTTCTTAATATGTAAAATATGGTTTATACTTTTGAATTGTTTTTAAACTAAAATCTTAAAAGTTGTGTTTCAGTGGGATTGATTTTTAATGCTTTTAAAAAATTTTGTCTTATATATGTCTTAGCTATTTTAACTTATATTGTAAGATGCTTTATGTCTCATTTTGGGAGAAAGGTATGATATATAAATCAATAATTGAATCAGTCAATCAATCAATCAAACAAACAATCAAACTACTTGTTACTTTCAAATGAGAATGCCAGAAACTCAACCCAGGACTTTCTGAGTATATACAAATACAGGCTGGCCTGCTATTGCCATCACACACACACGCACGCACACACACACACAGACTAATAATTGGTCCTTCTTAAACATCAGGACTTTTCCTCTCCCAAATACATTCAGTGCAATATCACATACCTTCCCCTGGTTTGGCAACTCAAAGCTATTGCTGCCGTATAATATGAGCCGTATCTTTTCACTTCTACAAGAAAACAGCAAACCCCAGCGTCTTGCAAAGATAAGAGCATTTCAGATCAAAGCATGAAGGAGCAACACTGATGTCAATTAGTAATTCTGTACTCAAGTTCTGTTACATTTTTCCCTGCCTTTGAAGTTATTTTTTTTTTTTTGTATTCTTCACAGGATGAAGTAAAGAATGAGATCGATGTAATGAATCAGTTGGACCACGTAAATCTCATTCAGCTGTATGATGCTTTTGAATCTAAAAATGACATCATCCTTGTCATGGAATAGTATGTATCCATCTAAATGTTACTTATGCCTCTTTTCCTTGTCTGTGTCTCTACCAGTGGATCTGATGAGCTCCTCTTCCTTTTGGCAGCAGGGGCAGGGGCAGCACTACACAGTCCCAAAATATAGATGGTATGGTAGCATCAAGGATTCAGGCTGAAAAGTACTTGCTCTTAACAACTTCAGTCTATATCTAGTCTCTAAAAACTGCACGGTGATCTGACTCATCTATGTTCCTGTAGTACTTGTGTCTTGAAACAGATTTGCAGCTTTTATAGCTAGCATAGGGAGCCTCTGACCCTTATGTAACAGTCTGGACAGGTTACAGTATCTCTGAAATCTGTGGTTTGTAGCCTGGATATACACTTGGGCTTATCCTGAACCTAGACTACAATTCCTCTCATCTCTGAGCACTGGCCATCCCGGCTGGGATGAATAGGAGTTGGAGTTCAACAACATCTAGGGAGAAGGGCACACATTTTGTACCATTGTTTTTATAGCAGTGAAAGAGGCCTTAACAAGCCTTAAGAAAATGGCTTACCACTTTTGACTGGGGATGGTCAAATATATAAGTTTCACTTCCACCCTATTTGAATTGCATTGATTCAGATAATTTCTGATTTTTCAAAAAATGTACTGACACAAAGTTTTAGGCAAATGTGTCAGGTTTGCACTTAACCACAGTTAAATTTTGTCAGATTTTCATCAAAATAAACCAAATTCTGTATCTCTCCCATTAACTGGCATTATTTGTCATCTGGTTGAAAGCAATTCTCTCCTTTGGGGGGCTGTCTGAGGCAAAGGCAGAATAATTATTATTTACAAGCCTTTTGTACAGTACCTCCAATTTTTAAATGAGCTGCATTCAGAAAAACGTACATGCCACACATGCATGTTGGGTGGGCAAAGGATTAGTCACACTTGTCTCTACAGGAAAAAAGAAAAAATACAGAAACTTGTGGCACTTTGAGTTGCCCTTGATAGAATGACCAGAGGAATTCTTGTGGTATTTGCAGATCTTGTAAGGAAGGAGGGTCCTAGACATGAAGGAGGGCGTTTGGCCATTTAGGACCAAGGCACGATTCCTGCAGGTTTACAGCTGTATCAGAAAAGATTGAACTCCATGACAGGAAGAGAAGAATCTTGGTGTAGAATACCCTTTCTCTTCCAGTTTATAGCTGACACCATCATTACATCATCACATTCCCATTGTTTTCTCAGCAATAGGATTCTCACAGGATTTTTTTGGATTGTGTTTTCAGTCTATGGAAGAAAGTTCTTTCCAGAGTATAGGAAGAAAGAGCTAGGGTACAGTTAACAATTTGGGTATTATATGCTTGAAATAGGCTTGATTAAACATTCCTCCTGCTTGTTAAAGCTGAAGACTGGTTACAGTCCCAGGTTAAAACCACTTTTCAACAAAACGTAACACCTTTCATTGAACAGATCCATGAATTTCAATTGAAGATGAATAATTTCAGAATTGCATCCAGCGTGAGGTAATGATCACATTCCCGAAACATCACAAAGCAATGATGAGGGAAGCGTGGGGTTGCATTGTGTAGGTAATACTGCCCTCCAATCAATTTGAAATCACTCTCAGTTTCATTGCGTTTCTCTGAATCCCACCTGTATTTTCTTCTCATACTTATTTCATGTCAGGTTGCAAGACTGTGTATTCATCCAGCACAGAAAATCATCATTTCTAAAATGCATTTTTCATAATTTGCAGGTCTACTTCTGAAATTTACCCCATTGAGTAAAGTGTGGCTCTGTACTGGTTTTTAAAACTGTGCACATTTTAGTTTCCATTTTACAATATTTGTTTTGTACACCCTTTCTTTTCCTGGAAATGCCCCATAAACCTCACGAATGTGCAAATTCTTGAGGTACAGTGTGTAGTTTTCTTTTTTAACATGTCCCCAAAGGTACAAAATGCTACTTTGACTGTCAATGTCTTTGTATCTATCTATACTCTACCTTTGCTTTCAGCAGCCATTTGAAGTTCCCTACATGTGTACAGATGTTTACACATAGAGCTATATGACCAAGATGCTGATCTGCCCATGATCCCCCTTTGCATAAAGGAGTTCTGTCAGCATACATTGGCACATGTATGGGGTCCACTTTCATTACCGCTGAACTGGCTTTGTGTGGCTGGTACCCATATCAGCAGCAAGGGTAGAACTGACACCACCCTTTTAGTGAATGTAGGAAAGCAGTTATGTTTACATTTCTGCCATAACCAGCTAAGCTGTGTGAAGCCTGAGAAACCAGCAAAGATAAGATTTCCATTCATTATCTAACCCAAATCTTTCCTCATCTTTCACAGCCTTGTGTGTATGTTCAGTAGAAAAACACACACCCACTCTCAGTTGTGGGAAAACTGGAATTCTAAAAGATACATTTTGTGGCCCCCCCCCTTAAATATGCACATATAAGTCAAATGGATTTGTGGTGTGCCTATATGTGTGTGCATGTGTACACATATTGCATGCTTTCTTGACTGTGAAAATCTGCAGCAAAATTAATTTAGAATTACATCTGTCTTTCTTTGCAGTGTGGAAGGAGGAGAGTTGTTTGATCGAATTATTGATGAGAACTACAACTTGACAGAGATGGATACCATTTTGTTCACAAAGCAAATCTGTGAAGGGATTCAATATATGCATCAGATGTACATACTTCATTTAGACCTGAAGGTACTTTGCATTGGATTGTTGTTGTTGAAGTTGCCCTAAAACAGCAACAATCTTTTCAAATTACAACATCCCTAAAGTGAATCTATTGTAAGGCTGGCTTGCTTGCTCTTTCTTTCTTTCTTTCTTTCTTTCTTTCTTTCTTTCTTTCTTTCTCTCTTTCTTTCTCTCTTTCTTTCTTTCTTTCTTTCTTTCTTTCTTTCTTTCTTCTGTCTTTTTAAATTTTCTTGACTTGTTTCAAAGGTACATGTGTTCAGCATATTTGTACATAGTATTTGGACAGGAAAAATACAACATTTTGGTTAAGTTTTGTACAATAACAATTCTTGCTTCAAGCCAGGATTTAGAGATGTCTCCACCATTAAGGATATTATTAAAAAGGGATATTGTATGGGTAATTACATTTTTAACAAAAGATTTGAAAAATTCAGAAGAGAAGCCATCTGTATCCAGTGATTTGCCAGGTTTGAATCTCTTAATTATGTCAATAATCTCCCCTGCTACTTAAAAGGAGAATATGGCCCTTTCCGCACCAGGCAATTAGAACGGGGCAGTCTGTCCTCGCAGAGAGGTCGTCTGCACCTTGGAGCGGACTAGGAGTGGACTACTTACCAGAGATCCGCACCTCAGTCCGCTCCAAGACAACCCCAAGTGGTCCTCCAGCATGTTTTTGAAAGACTGGAAAAAACAGGTCTTTATTTTCCTGGAATGCACCATTGTGTTCCTGCTCCCTTGTGCAGATTTGCAGGCTCGCACCAATGCGAGCCTGTGATCTGCAGAGGGTGGGCTTCAGTGGTTGGTCGGGACCCACGACCAACCGGAAGCCACCATTTTGGAAGCCGGAAGTCGCCGTTTTGGAAGCCGAAGCCTTCATTTTGGAAGCCAGAGCAGTGCGGATCTGCAGACCTCGCACTGCTCCGATTCGCCCTGGACCAAGGAGGAGCCCTGTGGAAGGGCTTCAGGGAAAGTTCGCGTTGCTTCGGACCCCAGAAGAAGCAGTAGGTAATGGCACGGAGCGATTCCCTCACCTCTTGCAGAAAGGGCCTATATCCGTGTTATCCGCTAATTCAGATTGATATAATTTAGCAAGAAATTGTCCAAATGCCTTGCTAATACTGGTTGGAGTTTTGGAGTTTTTCTTGGGTTTTTCTTGACATGATTTATTTGGGGGGGGGGGGTGATTTCCTCTGAGATGGAAAGAGTATAAGTTTTCCAAAGTTACCCAGTGGGTTTCTAGGACCAAGAAGGGATTCAAATCCTGGTCTCTCTGAGTCCAAGTCCTGCCTCAAACCACTACACCCTGTTAGCTCTCTGTGTGTTTAATACCATTAATATAATAAATGTGATAATTTTATGTATCTCAGAGTACCTGAAAGAGGCTGAATGCCTTTGGACTTCAGTGATAGGTTTAGAATTGGTGGTTCCTAAGGGAAAGTGCAAAGTTGGGATGGAAATTGTGCCCCATTATTGGCTATGCCAGGTAGGGCTGCTGGGACTGGCAGTCCAAGAACATCTTGGTGGTCCACATGTTTCCCACCTCACCACCTCCCCCATTTAAACAAATGATCTCAGCTGAGGCTGTGGCATTTGAAAGTTTGAATCTATTATTACTCCCCAGACCAGAACTCATTAGAATAGGACTCGAGTGACTCATCTTTTGACCATCTCAATGTATTTAACCCATAGGTCTCCTCACTTAGTTAATATCGAACAACTAAGTGTAGCTGATTGGCCTGGCATTCAAATATCTGATACTAGATTGAGAAAAACAATGAAATATGGTGCCTAAAGTTGAGAGATAAATTTCAAATACCAGTGAAAATGCCTTGTCTTAAATTTCCCCATGCCAGCTCCTAATGGGCGACAAATCACGACATTGACTTCCTGAAGTCCAGTCAGAGTATTTCCATTCGCTTTCTGAAACCCCGCTAATGAGTCCTTTATCTTGTGTCACTGCATTATGTCAAACAGAAATGGCACAGTGAGGAAAAAGCTGTGCTGGCAGACTGTTCCCAGCTAGGAAGACCGCATGATTACAGTCTGAGATAGCCACAAAGCTGAACCCGCTTCAAGACACTGGCATCCATATGCATATTTTTATGCTCTGCTGTGTTTTTAAGGCTGATTCCACTGCAGCTCATTCACCATTTCTCATAAATGTGTACTCTTCTTTCTTCTGGCAGCCTGAGAATATCCTGTGTGTCAACCGACAGGCAAATCAAATAAAGATTATTGACTTTGGGCTGGCAAGGAGGTAGGTTGTTTTAATGAAGCTGCTAACACCTCTCATTTTCTAAATCCAAAGTCTGCCTTAATCTCATGCAGTACTAGGAGAAATGGCTGAATAACAAGTAGGAGGGGGCTTGGATATGCCTGCGCATTCAGTATCAATCTTCTCAGGTCTGGAACCAGGGGCATAGCTATGGCAGGCAGGGAAGAAACAACATTGCATCCCAAACAAGAATCCTGTCCCCATTTTCCTTGAGCCTCCAGTTTCCTAGCATTGCAGAGAGTGAGAAATTGAAAAATTTTCACACTCTTATATTTGCTGTGTATATTTGCATTCCCTTGGTAACTTCACCTGCCCCTTGTCTTTGGATGCCTAAACTCCATTTTTCCAAATGCTCAGCTGCAATTTTAAGTTACTCAGTTGCTAGAAATAGGGAGACTGAAGGAAAATGTCCGTTGGGATGACAGAATTATTCCTCTCCCCCATGCCCCATAGCTACATTCCTGGCTAGACCTAGACATTTTGCTGCCTCAGGTGTAGCAATAAATGGCACCATTCCTGCAAGTAATTCAAACCAGACATGTTATTTTGGGACATGGGGCAGAAACTCCCCCAAACACTTCTCCCCATCCTTGTAAAAATAAAACTACAACAAAGTAAAAAACTAAAAATATGCTACCCTTTAATGATACCAAAAAATCTGCAGTTTAAAGCAGTTTCCTCACACTGCCTAATGGTAGGGATGGCCTTGAATGGTAGAGATGGCTCTGGAAGTATGTCTGTCGGCTGAAAGTTTTGAAATTGCAGGCTTCATAGGAAACTGAAAGCCCTTTATATGCCTTAATGTACCAGAAAAGTGACCTAGTGAGTTCTGTCCCTTCCCAAAGGTTTCCCTGGAAAATGTGAGTAGAGTGCTAGAAATCATTGGAGCCAAGGAACCCTTCCAAACAATGTGCTGAGCCTCAGCACATTCAATGATCTGTTTTTATCAGAATTATTTCCAGAGCTCAGCCATGCTGGTTGGGGAATTCTGGGAGTTGTAGTCCAAAGAAATAACTTCTCCAAGCTCTTCGTATTTCACATTCTATTTCATGAATTCATGAATTCCTAAACTATATAGCAGTCTTAATAATGACAGAGAAATTATAAAATTAAAGTCCAGGTAAATTTTTAAAAAACATGTTTCAAAACAAGAGAAAAAATTGCTCCTTGTCATTTTGAGACAGCCATAGAGGCAACCACTTTCCCTTCACTGTTAAGTATTTTTTCAAACAATTTTCCTCACTATCAAGAGATCTGATGACTACCTTCAGTTTGAAGATTAGAGTATGTTTATTACTTTTTTGGAAAGGTGCTCCCCCTAGTGGTGAAAATCATCTCTCTGTCAGGGTACATGATTTTGCTCACCTATTTATCCTGCATTTAGATCGGGTTACTCTCAGGGCATATACATTCCCGTTAACATGTAGACTGAGCTAAGTTTCTGAAGTTTTTCCTTGTCTTTTCATGAGGGAGGAATTACACATTGGTAGACACACATTGGTGATAACAAATAAGTGGCAGTCCCTTAATAAGTTCTTCCCTCCGTAATACACAGGAAAATTTACTTATTATCTTCCTGATATCATTCCGAGAAATATCCGTCTCCTTAACTCTTATAGTTACCTACCTGAAACATGCTAGTGCTAAGCCATTCAGGGTATTTGCATGGATTGTAGAACTCATTCTTTGTTGCCATGTTTTTTCATGTTATTTTTGTTGTTTATTAGGTATAAACCAAGGGAGAAGCTGAAGGTCAACTTTGGCACTCCAGAATTCCTTGCTCCTGAAGTTGTGAACTATGACTTTGTCTCCTTTCCTACAGACATGTGGAGTGTGGGCGTCATTGCCTACATGCTGTAAGTAAGGCTAAGGCCTAAATGTTAACAGTATGACTTTTACAGCTAATGCTAGTTTGTAAGAGTCCCCAAGTCCTTTTACAGAACAGTACTTTTATCAGGATAGCCCAAAGGTCACAAAATAAATATGCAATAAATCTTTAAAATAAAGTTTATACATATATATATATATATGTATATGTATACACATATACATATACATATACATGGGGGGGGGAGAGAGAGAGAGAGAGAGAGAGAGAGAGTGAAAAATAAACAAATAGAAAAGAGCCAGTGTGGTTTAGTGGTTTGGGCATTGGAGTATGACTCTGGAGATCAGGGTTCTAATCCTTGCTTGGCCTACTGGGTGACCTTGGGCAAGTCACGCTCTCTCAGCCTCAGAGGAAGGCAAAGGCAAATCCCCTCTGAACATTTGTTTTTTGCTAAGAAAACCCTGTGATAGGTTCACTTGAGCTTCACCATAAGTCAGAAATGATTTAAAGACACACAAAAGCAACAGCAACCAAAAAGAACAAAAATATACAAATAAGTGTACTGACAACAGACAAACAAATAAATTATACAACAGAGGACTGTAGAAATATGGTCATGCTTCAGCAATAAACAAAAATTTAAACATTCATGGTCTAATATTGCTAGTTATACAATATGTATAGCCCGTAGATATATACAAGGAACAGATGGATTGTACAGTGTTCAAGCTAACTGAATTAGAAACCAATATCAATAGTAAGACCTATTGACCTAAAAAGCTATTACCTTTAAATACATCTTCAGATCTAAGTATGATCATATAACTACAGCACAACTTCTAGCATCCAGAGACATATATACATAATTTATTATTTCTTTTTACATGTTCCAAATGGCATTTCCAGTTATTATAAAAACATCTTTACTTTTTCTCAACCGGATAGATTCTGTGGTTTTATCAAAGTTGCAACTTGTTGTCTATTTATCAGTCCCAGGGAGAAAGCCACTGTTTACTTCTTCATCCAACTTCAACTATGATTTGTCCTCTATTTTTCAACATATAAAATTCAGTTGTTACACAGAACTATATCCATCTTTGATGACAGCTAAAGTTGACACCCGTATTTTTATTACTTGAAGCCCAGAAGTGGGGTTTCTATTACCGTATCATTTACATATATTGTACATAGATTTTATCTATTCTTTCCTACAGGCTTAGTGGATTATCTCCTTTTTTGGGTGACGATGACAATGAGACCTTGAACAACATCCTTGCTTGCAGATGGGACTTTGAAGATGAAGAATTTGCAAATGTGTCTGAGGAAGCCAAAGATTTCATCTCTAAGCTTCTCATCAAGGAAAAAGGGTAACCAGATGCCAGTAATTTTTTGCAGTTTTTTTTAATTTTAGTGTGCTTCCCATAAAAGGTTATTATCCAACACTGAAACTGATGGTTCCTTTCTTACACACTTGTGTCAGATGGTGGAGTGTTATACATATCGCTAGAATTTGATAAAATCTGTAGAACCAATGGACAGTTTTAAAACATACATCCAATAAGACAAACACACAGGGGTATGATGTGCCTATATACATAAGAATATTTTTATACAATTCAGTGCAGGAAAAGTAGGCCCATCTTAACATGCTGTTAGCTATTAATGTGTGAGCATTAAATACTGTAATCCATTAATTTATATTTGATTTATAGACTCCCCCCCTCAACCTTGTAACATATTTACAATATTTAATCATAAAACTATCTCACTCATTCCTTGACCTCCAGAAGGAAACTTGGAACCAGGGTAGTGATGCTGGGACAGGGAAACATTTCCAGAAGATATTCAGCCCTTGACAGGTCTCCAAGAACATCAACAGAAAGAACAAAACTTCCTCATAAAAGTCCTTTGATGCCTCAGAAACAACTAATAAGCAAGAGAGGTGCTAGGCAGGCCTGTGACTCCTCATACATCCCTTTCAAAGTCTACAATCAGTGTCTCAGTTGTGTCTTTCTGCATTCCATTTCACATGTAACTGTGTTTAAATACCTTTGGTGTGAATACAGTATTCCATCAATGCATCTAAAGAAATGGATTGAAGTCCAGAAAACTTGTGCTGAAATAAATCAGTCTTAAAGGGGCCACAACACTCTTCTCAACCTTCTCCCCCTCTTTTTAGACTGCAAAAGTTTGACATAGGTTTTGTTTGAAATCTCTAAGGGAAGGAGATTCAACACTCCAAGTGGCACATTCAGGGGCTTATAACAGCCAGGAAAGAGAGCAAAATTTGGTGGGAAACTGTTGTAGATAAAATTCCTTCTAAATGAAAGCAGCCACCTTAAGCATGTATTTTTTAAGGGTGGGAGGGGGTAATGTAATGTATGTTATCAACCTTGGGGTCTTTTTCTTGGTTAAAAACCCAAGCTGTTGCTGTCTATTGTCACCTTCTATTCTCCCTGATTGCTTATGCATTTCAAACACATTAACTCCTTCAGTGTTTAGTACACTGTAAACATATCATGTTCTAACTGACTGTTATCTTCCCTTTAGCTGGAGGATAAGTGCAACCGCAGCATTAAAGCATCCTTGGCTATCTGACCAAAAACTCCATAGCAGACTTCTTGCTCAGGTCTGTTGGGCTAAATGGGATTGTTCTTTTCAGTTCTCTCTTCTCTTCTTCCTAATTTGACTAAGAATGTAATTTTCTCACCAATTTCATTCTTAAAGGAAGCAATGAGTAATTTTAACTTATTCTTTGCAAAATTTGTATTTTTGCATAGGAAAACAGTATTTTCTCTATGGAAATATGTTTAGCAGTCCTGTTTCCTGCACAAAAAAAGGCTGTTTTCTTCACAAAAATACCACATGCAGATCAGAGTTTCCTGATACTTGAGAAACACATTTTTCGACCAATTTTCCATTTTTAAAAATATTGTTTCCATCCCTAAACTCTACTACTGCTCAATCCTTTATGCCTGTTGTTTAACCAGTGCTTGCAAATGTTATTTTTTTTCCCTTCTTCCCCAATTCCCAAGACACAATAGCCACTGACCACTGAGATTTGCAGGATCAAAAAAAGTAATTTTTTAAAGCTCTGCTTAAAATTATTCATGTATATGAGTTGCCTACTAGTGTAAAGAAATGCCAATTATACTGACTATTGTAAAGTCACTGAGACCATATATTTAACATAGGCCATTTTCACATGGGGCAAGGGAATCGCCCCGTGCTGCTACTTACTGGATCTTCTGGCTCCCTGGTCCGGTCCAGGCTGCTCCAGAGCAGTGCGTGGTCGTAGGTCCGTACTGCTCCGGCATCCAAAATGGTGGCTTCTGGTTGGTCGTGGGTCCCGACCAACCGCTGAAGTTTGCCAGCCTAAAGCCCGCCCTCCGCAGATCGCAGGCTCGCATTGGTGGCGCGCTCCGGGCTTTTGAAAGACTGGAAAAATCAGGTCTTTCAAAAGCATGCTGGAAGACCACTTGGGGTCATTCCAGAGCGGACTAAGGTGCAGATCTACAATAAATAGTCCGGACCCAGTCTGCTCCAAGGTGTAGACGTCCTCCATGGAGGACGCACTGCACCGTTTTTATTACCTTGTGCGGAAATGGCCATAGTCTCCTATGAATTTAGGATTGATACCAAGCAATTGTGCATGTGTCTGCTTTTCCTGACAAGAACCCAAAACCATGGGACCTATGTTTCATGAAAGATGGTTATGAGGAATATGTCTCCCAAACAAAAAATGAATGGGGAACTTACATTTCATTCTCCAGTCATGTGCCATTTTGCATGGTAGAGATGGGAACATACCTCTTTTACAGTGAAACCATGTATTACAAAGATTCTCTATATGAATGCCTGATCATACAAATCCCCAATTTATATGACCTCCATTTGGGGGGGGAATAATTGCACTAATTATACATTCATATGATTTTGCCTCCATATGGTCTCCATAACGCTATTTGATTGAGAAAAGGAAATATACCTATTTCTCTAATGTATGAAGATAATTCATGGTTGTAGTAAATTTGTGAACCAAGCCTATCAACTCCATTATGTGAACCTTTGCCCACCTAAGTAGAGATACCAAGATGTACCAGGTCATGTTGCTGTAGGTGTTTCCTGTTTTGAATGTATATCAGCATTGGGATGCTATACAATCCAGTTCTTATGATATTGCTTTATCTCCTTTGCTCTTGCAGAAGAAGGCTAAGCGTTCCTCTACATCGCCATAACTCTGAGAAATGGTAGGTTGGTATCCAGCTCTAACATAGCTATGAAAAATATTGACTACTAGGCCCAGTGCACACATTGTGACTACTATGTTGATGCTCCTTAAAATTTCTCCCTGTATCTACAGGATGATAGTGGACTTGGGAGTGAAGAAATTATAATATGGGGAAAAAATAAATTAACAGATATGGGTCCATAGTGTTGAGACTTAATTCTTCTTAAATCTCATTTTTTAATTCCAATGTAATCACACATGTGACCATGTTAGTGTTGAATTATGGCCATCACCTACTTTCTTTCCTTGAAGTTTCCTCATCTGTGATCCTTGTATGAGAGGCAGACAGAGATAGAGACAGATAGTATATGATGATCTTAGACCAGCATATAATCCTTGTATGATAGATAGGTGCACAATTGTTCCCTCAGTGTTTGGATGGTACCCTATTGACTTTGATTCTGAAAATGGTGGGTAAAATTTAATATTTGTCTGTAATTGGAAAAAAATTACTACAATTCACAATTTTGTTCATGTGCAGGATAGAAACAAGTTACGATTTAAAGAAATAAAATGCTGGAGAAAGAGAAACTGACAGAATTTCGAGAGCTTAGACTATTCCACCCAGCATAGCCAGGAGCCAGGAGTGACTACACAATCACAGCTTTTCTGTCCTCCCAGATAATAATGGCATACATTCAGTCCTGATGCTTCACTGTAAGTGACAGAACAGTTAGAGGACTGATGTAAACAGAGGATATGGAGTAAGCAAGCAAATTAAATAGTTCATGCTGAAGGTCTGCAGTGACTGGTGTTTTGTTTTTGTTCTGTTTTGTTCTTTTACTTTAAAAGAGCAAAATTGCTTTATATGCAGTGGTATCTTTCTTTAAAAATGGTCCATATGCAATAGAAATTAATTTAACAATATACTCACCAGATAAGATTGTAAGATAAGATCTTGGCAGCGGTGCAGTTAGGAAATTTTAGACCTTGGAATAAATAGGGTTTTTTGAGAGGATGGCTTTAGATGCCCATGCATAATTACTTCAGCTGTGAAGCACACCTTTCTCTTCCCCATACACATGCACACAAACACACACAGACACTGTTATACCACTATGTGCAATATCACACTTTACATTCCTTATATGTTAAGAAGAGAAAAACATTTGTTTGCCAGCTCCACTGAAGGGAAGGAGCTATTCTGGACATGCCCAAGTTTATATTTTAAGCACATGTGTGTCGTAGCACAGTTACTACTTCAGCAATAAAACTGAATTTGTTGCTACTTCCCTGGTGCTAAATATGTATACTTGAGAATACGCACCATTTTGTTTGGAGAAAAAGAAAAAAAATATTGAAGCAAAAATAATAAAATGAGCTGCCCTTGCCTATTAAAAATGCATTTTGAAAGAAGAAAGGAAAAAAAGGATACAGCAATGTTCAGAATCAACCCGAATGTGGCCCCAATGCTGATACCACAGTCTGCTTCCCATTGTCCCCCTCACCTGCTAACTGGTGATGGGTGAGTTGTTAGGTGCTGTAAAGACAAAGCCAGCCCTGAGATCTGCCCCTAACTGCCCCTCTACTTCTCAGGATCCTATGCTAAACACAAACATCATGATTTTAATCCCATCTGAAGAATTCAGAGCGACGCAGTTTTCTACTGGTTAGGGAGCAGACGTATGTCGGATCAACTAGCCAGGGATCTTTCTCTGGGCAGAATTGTATCATAACGAATGCTTGCACAGCTTGTTTTACCACAAAAACTGAAGGAGTGTTTTCTTTTTAAATAAAGCACCGTGGGAACTAGTTCAGAGGACTTGGAGGAATATCTATAGAAAGCTCCTTCTGAATATTGCAAAGGCTGAGAATTCTTGTAATATCTTGCCCACTTCTGGTTGTTTTTACATACCCTGAATATTAACACTGGGACCAAAGATGTGAAATATGCCAGTTTTCATTCTAGTGCTAATTTTGAACAGGGTTTCAGTCCATGAGGAAATGTACAGTCTACATGGTGTGGTTACAAATATAATTGGGTGGTTTGTAACTCAAGCATTGCTTTGTAAAGACTGCTTTGGAAAGCTTCAAGGTTCCTGCTGTGTAATGGGTTCCCGTAAGTTGCATTACATGTCTCTATGTCTAAGCCACCAAAACCACATTGTTCCTAACCACTTCAACCATGTACTGACTCAAATTTGTGGGAAGAGTCATATTTGTCTCATCCAGACAAGAATAAGGCAAGGATTCTAACTTTGCCAGGTCTTCAGTCTTACTGCCACTTTAGAGCAGCTAGTAGAGAGCAATCTGATGGCCAGGTGGCAAAGGAGATGGCCAGCCTTTAGTTGGCTTACGGATCTCACCTGGAAGAAGTAGAAAAATTATGCCTAATTGTACTAAAGAAAAAAAAAATCCATGTGCCGCAATGGAGTACTGTCCGTATTAGGATCACTAAATTCACCAGAACCATGACAAATTTTTTTTCAGCTTAGATGCTAAACAAAACAAAATGGGGCCAAGGGAAAGCAAAAATGTTGAGCCTCATTGATAGGACCACATAGAGGTGACCAGTGGTTTTATTCCTTCAGGTTGGTGAATACATGGTATGTTTTAACAGGAGCTACTCCTGCTCTTATGTGATCTGTCCAAAGTGCTGAACTTACTTTGGCAATATGGTTCAGCACCTTGGATAACTCCTATTAAAAATGAGACTAGCTCCCTTAAAACCCAGCATGGATTCAATAACTCAAATTCGTTGTACTTCTGACAGTCTCTGAGTCCTAGTAGTCTGCAACTGTCTTAAGATGGATAGAGGTACTCTGTAGGGGCAGGTATGTATAGAGTTATTTGGATGCAGACATGTTTTGATTAAACCATGTTGGGTCCAAAACAGATTTCAGGTTACACTTCATTAACAGACTTAGAATGGAGTCCAGGAGGTATTATGCCAACTTATTTGGATGCATGACTTCTAGATTAGACCCTTTGGTGGTAGTGGCATGTGTTGCCAAGGTGGCTTTGACTTACGGCTACCTTATGAATGACCAGCCCTCCAAGAGAACCTGTTATTATTCTACTCCAGTGCCCCATTTCAAATGAATTTTGTCCAGTTTCACGTACATACATAGAAATCAGAAATATATTGGCATGGGGGTGCCGGCGTGGTGGATTGTCACTTCCTGTAAGCATGTTGCAATGGTGGGAGCATTTCATGGCAATTGCTGAGCAATAAACCTTTTGAGTGGCAAAAATATTTCCCTGGTAGAAGGGAGATCTGGGTATCACCCACGAGTGTTGAGATCCTTTTGCTCCTGGCAAAAAGACTGTCAATTCTGTGCTGGTTGGATGTGGGTGGAGTGAGGAAGAGCTTGCCCAGCCATGAAATAGCCAGAATTCTTTTTTTTATGGGCTCTAGATATGCATACCCCACTTCCTAAATTTTATGGATTACCAATATTGGATTACATCAAAGAGAAGGTTTTTTGGTCAATGGGGATATTAATTACTTCAAGAAATAACTTTCTTCATGTGCTCAAAGGAGTGAGTAATGCTAGAACCTGAGGTTTAAAAAGGATGTTTGATTAAAAGCAAAAAATGAAAAATCTTCGATGTTTTTAATGAATGTTATATAAGAAACAAACATTAATTGTTTAGAACAGACAAGATTAATTTTACCCCCTCCCTGTCAGAATGTGGATTGTTTACCTTGAACATAAGAGATAAGGGGAAGGTGAGAATGATGCATTCTGGAACCAGGGAAAGCCTTCTCAGCCAGAACTGAAGTCTATGTCTGATTGCTGTAAACAGAAGCTCAACGGAGATTTATGTGAAAAAAGGATTTAAAAAAAAAGCTGTGTTATAATGAACACTAGATTTAAGACTTGGGAGACTGAAAGAAGAATAGGGTCAATTGAGCTGCCCTTAAAACCTTCAGATACGTTGCAGAAAGTGATGGAGGAACTGAAATTGATGAAAGTATAAATGGTGAAAATGGGAGGTGATATAAAGCAGAACTTAAAGCAGGAATTCAGAAGGGAAATGAAGGATGTGAAACAATCACTGAATCAAGTGACAGAATAATTGAAACAAATAAATGAAAAAGTGCAAACTTTGGAAGAAAAGACATTAAAAACAAAGAGAGACTGTGAACGACATTTGGGTGTTGTTGCTTCATTAAAGATTAGGGGAAAGAAGGCTTGCTGGAGGTTCAGGTCACCTTTGGAACAGCCAAATGAGCATATAAGAGAGACAATGATTGGCAACCTCTTTAGAGAATGAGTGGCAGAAGATGGAATTTTTTTATATATATATTTTTATTAAAATTTCAATACATAAAAATAAACATCTATATTTGTACATATCATTGAATATATCCTTGTTATTCTTCCATTCCTCACTAGACTTTCGCATATTGATATTTAGACAAAACACTGTACTACAATAATGATAATATTCATGTTAGTTTCTGCAATACATACATTACCTCCATTTCATCAGAATTATTAATCATAGCCATTTTAGGAAGTATATATATTAAGACTCTGTTATCACTAAGACTTTACAATATGAATCTTCATCTCTATGAAATCATCCCCCAATTTTTTCCTTTAGTTAGTACCCATTAGTTAACCATCACTGGCTCCCATTCTATATTTATTTCATCATCCGTTTCCCCTTTTAGTCTCTGTGAGACTATATCTGCATTTCTGATTTCAATGAGAGTAGTCCATCAATGATCAATTGATGGTGTTTCCTGAGATTTCCACAATTTTGCAAATTCTATTCTGGCTGTCGTAACCATATAAAGTATAATCTGCCAATATTTCTTTTGTATCGTTTGATCAATCATATGTAACATATTTAATAGGTACATTTCTGGTGTTTTATCAAATTGTATCTTCAGTGTTATACATATCTTGTTGTGTATTTCCCCCCAATATTTCCTAGCTTTGTTGCATGACCACCACATATGGAACATCGTTCTGGCCTCTTTCTGACGTTTCCAGCATTGGCCAGTTCCAGTTTTATAAATCCTCTTAAGTTTATCAGATGTCATGTACCATCTATGAAACAATTTAAAATAGTTTTCTTTTAAACTTTGGGCAGTTGTAAATTTCTGTGTTGCTCTCCAACTCTGCTACCAATATTCCAATTGAATTGATTTCCCAATGTTTTGAGCCCACGTGATCATAGATGTCTTTATTGTTTCTTCTTCCCTTTCTTGTTTTAAAATTTCTTGGTAAATATAGGATAATAAGTGTGTGTGTGGGGTTCAAACAGCCATTTTATCATTGTTTCTTTTTCTTTTTGCTCAATTACATAAGTTTTTACATCTATCTGTATGTATGGAAACCAATTAAGTGATATTCCTTCTTGTTCCAATTTTTCTCTTGTTTTTATCATAGGTATATTTGCTGTTGTTTTTTCAATAATGTCTTCATATTTCAGCCAGTTTTCTGAATCAGCCCATCTTCCCAAGAATGCTTCTTGGGGGGGACAGCCATTATGTTGCCTTATGTTTCTTTTCTTGTAGTCATTCCACACCTTTAATAGTGATCTTCTAATGTAATGATGTGAAAAATCCTTATTGATCATTGCTTTATCATAGAACATATAAGCGTGCCATCCCATTCTGAGATCCGCCCCCTCGAGCGCTAGCATTCTTGAATTTTGTAAATTGACCCAATCTTTAATCCACATCATTGCCACTGCCTTGTAGTAAATGTATAGGTCCGGTAATCCAGCCCCTCCCCTTGATGTTGAATCTGTCATGGTCTTCCAACTTATCCTAGGTTTGTGTCCTTCCCAGATGAATTTTGATAATTCCTTCCTCCATTGTGTAAAGGGCTTATTATTCGTGATGATAGGGAGATTTTGAAAAAGATAAATAATCTCAGGGAGAACATTCATTTTTATAACTGCCATTCTCCCCATTAGAGACAGCCGCAATCGTGACCATTTTTCCAAATCCTTGGTTATTTCTTTCCATTTTTTTTCATAATTATTATGAAATAATTCATTATTTCTCTTGGCAATCCAGATACCTAGATACTTTGCCTTTTGCCCTTTATTGAAGCCTGTTCTTTGTGTTAATTCCTTCTCTTCTTTATCACTCATATTCTTTGTTATCATTACTGTTTTCTCCTTGTTAATCTTAAAGTCAGAAAATTCACATATTCATTCATTATTTCCATCAAATCTTCTATGTTTTTAGGGGGTTGTCCAAAAATAACGCTAAATCATCAGCAAATGCTTTGAGTTTGTATTTATGTTTTTTAATTTGAACTCCTTTAATATCAATATCACTTCTGATCATGTTATTGAGGAGTTCCAAAGTCATGATAAATAGTAAAGGCGATAAAGGACAACCCTGTCTTGTCCCCTTTTTGACTTCTATCAGTTTCATTTTTTCTCCATTTATCACTAATTGAGCTTTCTGTTGATTATAAATCGCTTCGATCCAGGAGGTGAATTTAGTTCCAGCCTCTATATTTTTAACAACTGCTTTCAAGAAAGTTCAATTAATCATATTAAATGCTTTTTTGGCATCCACAAATATCAATGCCAATTTCCTTTCGTTATGTTTTTCATAATACTCAGTGATATTAAGAACAGTTCTAATTTCTTTTATTGATCTCTTCGGAAGAAAACCATTCTGATCCTCATGTACTATTTCTTTCAGTACTCTTTTAAGTCTTTCCACCAGAATTAAAGCAAAAATTTTATAATCTGTGTTTAGCAATGAAATTGGACGATAATTCTTTACATCAGTTAAATCTCTGCCTTCTTTAGGGATTAACACAATGTTTGCCTCTTTCCAGGTATCCGGAATACCAACATTGTTTATCTCATTCATTGTATTTTGTAGAGGTAAAGATATTTTGTGCTCAAAAGTTTTGTAATATCTCGCAGTGAACCCATCTGGTCCTGGGGCTTTGTCATTCTTTAATTTCCTTATTGCTTCTGATATTTCCATCATTGAAAATGATTTGTTTAAGGCTGTTCGATGGTCTTCTGAAAATCTTATTTTGTTTATTTTTCCCAGATAGGCATTTATTTTGGATTGATCTTGCATTGTAGAGCTTCTCCCCAACGGTTTCACATAGTATCTATAGAAAGCCTGTTTGATCTCTTCTTGTTTTGTGATTCTTTCTTCTCCTGTTCTTAGCTCCGTGATAATTCCTTGTCCTTCTTTTATGCAGTTGGCTAGCCAATAACTTTGATGTTTTATTGGCTTGCTCAAAAAAGTTATATTTCATCCATCGAATTTGTTGTTCAATTTCATTCAAGTTTAGTTGATGTAATTTGGCTTGGTGTGCCTTCATCTGTAATATAATCTTTCTATCTGCTGAGTTTTTTCTCAGTTGTTTTTCTAGCTCTTTCATTTTTTCTAAAGTGTTCTGCCCTTCTTGTCTCTTATTTTTCTTTATTTCAGAAGACCATTTAATGAAGTTCCCTCGCATCACAGCCTTACTTGCATCCCATATTACTTTCATGGAGATATCCGATGTTAGATTTTCCTTAAAGTAATTAGTTATCTCTTTTCTTGCTTCTTCAATATCTCTCTCTTTTTGGAATATCTCATCGTTTAGCCTCCAGGTTCTTTCTCTGTCTTTAATGTTAAGTATACATTGCAGCAGATTATGATCTGAACATATTTTGGGGAGGATAAGAAGATGGAATTTGAAGTGGGTCTTGTCTATAGAATTAATTCACAAGTTGCAAAGCAAAGAAATTTGTCAAGGGATGTGATCCTTCATTTTCTTAGAAAGAAGACCAGAGAACAGATTTTACAGCAACACTTTGAAAACTGGTTGATGATAGATGGGAAGGATGTAATCCTTTTGAAGGAGCTACCCATCAGAATATTACAAAAAGAAAAGAATATGGCTTTTTGGCAGACCAGTAGATGGAAGAGATTGGAAGGAATAGTATTTATCTTTAAACAATGGTGATTTTTGATGAAATCTGTTCAGAAAGACAAAGAATTTTTGCAGAAATATAAGAAAGATTTGGAAGAAATTGATGAAGTAGAGGGGTTGGATGAGACTTCAGATCAAGATCAAGATAAAGAACAGAAACAAGGAGAAGACAAAGAGGAAGAGGACATAGCAGGTGCTATAGCTGTAGATTATACTAAATTTTCAGCTCAACAATCAATCTTAAATGTATCATTTGGAATATTAACATGGCAAACACTCCTCACAAAAGAAAAAAAATCATTCTTTGAATAGACTTAAACAAGATATAATTTGTTTGCAGGAAACGCATATTAGAAAGAAGGACAGTAAGTATTTGAGCTCCTCTGAATTGGGTAAGAAGGAAAAGGGACTTGTTTTTCATATGAATCCACAGCTATCTCCAGAAAAGATATTTGAGGATAAACAGGACAGGTATGTGGAGGGTTAGACTGATATCTAAAGACTTAAAATTCTTGTGGTTGGGGTTTATGCCCAATCAAGAACAGAACTATTTTTTATGAAAAATTAATGGATAACTTGTTGAGTTTCTCTTATAAAAATTGGGTTCTTTGGAGAGAATGAATGTATTTTTCCTTAAAAGGCTAGGATCTCTGAGAAAAATATTAAAAGCTTGCTAGGGAAATTACAAAGACTTTTGTTTTGAGTTAATGGATAATCTGGAGTTAGTTGAGTTAAATACGGAGATGCTAAAAATTACACCTATTTTTCTGAAAGCCAGAGATCACACTCAAGAAAAGGTATGTTCTTGGTCTCTAAAACTTCAGCTAGTGTGATTAGCAAAGTAAAGACTTTACCAAAGACTTTTTCAGATCATAATCCAGCAACTTTAACTTTTAGGGAAAACAGAGGAACTTTTAGATAGAGATTGAACAAAACTCTCCTTCAAGATGAAAAAATTATTGAGAAGTGTAAAAACAGATTGAAATAATTTTTTGAGGATAATCTGAATAAAAGCACAGTTATTAGAATAGTTTTGGATATGAACAAAGCATATATGAGCAGTTGTTTTATACAACAAAATACTAGAAGGAGAGAAGAGAAAATGCAATTGATTTTTTTACGAGATAAAGAGAAAAGCAGAGGAATTAAAGAAGTACCTCTCTAAGACATCTATTAATAGATAAATTAAGATTTTTCAGCAACAATTATCCATGTTAACAATGGGTGAGATAGAGCAAAAGAATTATGTAAAGCAAAAAAAGTTGAATTTGCAAATAAACCAGGGAGGGGGTTGGCATATAAACTGAAAAATGAAAAGAAATAGAAAATAATATTAAAGATACCAGAGGGAAAAGAAGTAATCATTGGTAATGTAAATATTGAGAAAATCTTCCACAGATATTATTAATCTTTATATAAAGACAAGAAATTTCTTTAGATAAAGTAGGTGAATACTTAAGTAAACAAAGACAGAGATTACAGGTTTTCAAAAACAGATTTTGGATGTGCCCATAACAGTATGGGAGATTCTTGAGGCAATCAAAAAGATAAAGACTGGCAAAGTTCAGGGGCTGAATGGCCTATCAGCCCTTATTACAAATGTTTTGAGCATGTATTTTTATTTCTCTTACAACATACATTGAATTTTATTCTTTGTAGTGGGATATTCCTGAGACATGGAAAGAAGTGATTATAGTGTTAATTCCAAAGAAAGACACTGACAAAGAATTATTGACCTATTTCATTACTGAATAATGATTATAAGATTCTTACAACAATTTTGGCTGAAAGACTGAAGATAATTCTCCAGGATTTTATTCATGAAGATCAGCATGTATTTTTACCAAAATACTAGAACTATTTTATATGTTTTGGGATACTTAGAATGATGCAGTGAGAAAGAAGCAGCATTGATTTTTCTAGATGGTGAAGAAGCTTTTGATTATTTGGAATGGAGTTTTTTATTCAGAATTCTAGAAGAAGTGAGCATTGATGATAATTTTATCAAATGGGTTAAAGCTATTTATAAGATACAGATGTATCTTAAAAATATGTATGTAACTATGTTAAAATATGGAAACATATGTAACATATGTAACTATGTTAAAATATGGAATGACATTAAGAAGCATTTGCAAAGATGGAAAAGAGTAAGGCCTTGTCATTGATTCTGAGAATTTCAGTAATAAAGATCAATGTTTTCCTATTTATAAGATACAGAAGGTTCAAATAATGCTTAATGGAGGATTAACAAAACCATGTGAAATACAAAAAGGAACAAGACAAGGTTGCCCATTGTCTCCGGTCTTGTTTATTTTGGGTCTTGAAGTTTTGTGCAAAGCTATAAGCAAGATGAGCGAATTACAGAGATTTTTAAAAAGAAACATATAAATTAATGGTACTTGCTGACAATCTGATGATTGTTTGGAGAACCATTTAAAAAGTATAGATCTGTTATTGAAGAGGTTAAAAGAATTTGGAGAATTAGAGGGTTTTAGATTAATAAACTAAAGACAATTCTGTTGACCAAAAAAAAAGAAAAAAAATTGAAGAAAGATGACCAATTAATGTTGATGAATAAATTGGATTTTAAAACTGAGAAGCACATTAAATAACTTGGTATTATTATATTAATACAAGTTGATGTTGTATAAAAATAAACATGTTACTATGTAACATATGTAACTATGTTAAAATATGGAATGAAATTAAGAAGGATTTGCAAAGATGGAAAAGAGTAAGGCCTTGTCATTGATTCTGAGAATTTCAGTAATAAAGATTAATGTTTTGCCTAAAATGTTGTTTCTATTTTGGACAATACTGATTTTGATTAACAGCAGAAGGATTTATTTAAGTTCATAAGTCAGTGGAAGAAGCCAAGAGTTAAATTTAAATTTTACATGATGCAAAGCAAAGAGGTGGTTTGAGTTTACCAGATTTGAAACTGCAGTTTGCTTCATGTTGTTCGATTTTGTTGAAAAATTGGATTGTGTTAAACAATAAAAGGTCGCTGGGATTAGAAGGACACGACCTGAGGTTTGATTGGCATGGATACATACGGTATAAGAAAGTTATAGTGAACGTAGATTTTAATAATAATTTTGTGGGATATGCCCTCTTGAGAATGTGTAATAGGTACAATCCTTGGCTGTGTCCAAATATGCCTTTATGGGTTTTGGAACAAGAAGGTTTTCAAAGAAAGGAAGTAGCACCAAAAGAAAGATGGTTAACTTACCTGCATAGATTTTTTTTTTAATTTGACCAAGAATATGAAATTCAATTGATGCAGAAATTATTAGTCACTGCTCTCTCTATGTTGTCATTGGGGTTATGCTTTGTGGGCCCATGGACTATCACTAGCTGCACCAATACCTGCAGATTGGCAAAAAAAAAAAAAAAGGAATTAAAAAGCTTATATTTGTTTTTGTCTAACTGCAGTTTTCTGTGTTGTCTCATCCTAGACAATTCTGGTTAATATTAACTCTGGTAGTGGCAACAGCATGCCAACTTAAACCATAGTTTAGGGACCTGGTTTGTTTTCACTAACCATAGTTAAGAGTAGGCACTACTTAGTGTTCAAGTGATGTGCTAAATTATGGTTATTCTAAAACAGAGGTAGAAGTTTTCAATTTATGCATGAGCTAGAAAGGATGCTAGGCTTGTTACTCTAACAGTAAACTATGGTTTCACTTAATGTTCAAATATGTCAACTGTAGATTTTATAGTAAATTCAATGGAATGGCAGTGCTATGAAATATACTGCTGCGTTAACCAGTTTTTTATCTTATTTATTTTGCAGAAAAAGATGCTGTGTGATCACTGCTGCTATGATGTTTGGAAATACAGATCAGCAGTACTGGTGCTTTGATTTCCGCTCCCCTTCTTCCCTTGAGAACTTGAGGCTTTTACTAAGTGGACCAACACCACTTGAGCTGCAGGATTGCACCCCAGCCATGCTGAGCGGCTTTCCTCCCCTGCTTTCTATCACCTTTCAGTGGCTGCTGGAGTCTCCAGGAAAGTGTTGCTATTTGAAGGCTGCATTCATTTGAGTTTGAGGTTCTTATCGTTGCTTTCATTCAACCTGATATCTCTGGCTTTCCAGACAGTTGTTGAAAGAATGGTGGGAGTTTCTTTTATATTGTCAGATCTCTTTCTCAGCTCAGCAAGTAGAAGTTGAACTTGATTTGAAAATGGCTGCTTTCAAAGACACCACATTGCCAAACAAGCTGGTAGCAAATGGGGAAAATGTGCGTGATATTTCATTTTTAAGCCAAGTGAATCTCCTACAGCAGTGAATGCCATAAACAAATCAGTAGCTAGGGAAAATTACTCCTAATGGTTTACAGTTCCTAGACACTCACAGCCAGCACGATTTGTGGGAATTGTAACCCAGAAAAGGAATTATTGCATGCTTGAGACTGGGTCCTTCCTTTCAAGTCATCCTGAAATGCCTTTTCTATTCTGCTAACTTAGCATAATAATATTTTAATTCAGATGGGTTAGTTTAAACAATTTACAGGAAGGTGTTTTGACTCCCGTTCCAAATGTGTTAATCTTGCGCAAAATGAAATGCTCACTGTTTCTAAAGTTACAATACTCCCCTGGCAGTAGAGGGGTGGTATGATGTAGTGCTTAAGAGATCAGGCTGAGAACAGTGTAAGATTCCTGATTCAGACTTTCTGGGTGGCCCTAGGAATGTCTCTGTCTTTCAGCCTGACTGCCTCATCTCAGTATTTGGAAAACAACATTGACCTACCTTGTGATTGTGGTAAGGATCGCTGAGATAATACGTATGCAATGCTTTGGCAATTCAAAAAGCCCTATGTAAATGCTAAGTATTGTTGATATCAGTGGTTAGCTACATGTGACCCACAAGCCACACACAGTCCTACAATAACTTTTGTACTCCCTGTACATTCTGTATACTCCCTGTGCCCCTGTTACCAGCACACATTGTTGGTGCAGCACTGGCAAAGGGATACCGTTTAGCTTAAAACTAGGTGCATGCCCCCTGCGCACCTGGCTTTAAAGCTAAATTGCAGTGCTATTTGCCACTACATTTCTGACATTAGGTCACTGCAGTGGTGAAATGTATGGTCCCCACTTGGTTCATGACGAGGGGCAATATGGCCCACCCACCCAAATCAAATCTTTTCTTTTACATGACATAAAGGAAACTGATACCGCTCCAAAGGTTAAGCCAATGTGTTATTGACATCAAGGTGTTATTCTGCATGCTTCATAATAGGTAGGCCTTCACATACCAAAATAAAGAGTGTAGGAGCAATCTCTAGTGAGGAAAAATTAAGTTAGCTGTATTATTATACACTTAGCAATCATGTATCATGAAACATCCCTACCATGAGTCACCAAGAAATTCCTCATGTAGGCTTTTGAAGAAAAAAAAATTCCTATTTAAAATCTAGATACAGAATATTCACTTTCACATTTTCAATAATTCCTGGCTTGTTTGGCAAGGGATTAGTAAGAAGTTCATTTCAATGATATTTTTATAAGAATTTACTAAATTTAATATGTTTTTCATATTTGGGAGGAAAGAATTTGAGTTTAAGCAGTATGACTGTAAGGGAAATTGAAACTGACAGATTTGTCCATCCAAGCCTAGAGTTTTGAGTAATTAATTCTTAAAAAGTCTAGGTTTGAATCCATGAGTATTCAGCCAGGTCAGTGTTAAATTAGGATTGTCAGCTCTTCTCCTCTTCCTCCTCCTCTTCTTTTGAATAACTTCTCATCTTTAATGCGTAGGTAGCAATTAGCTATGATACTGTTCCCATCCCATAGCCGCATTGATTTAAGCTGTTGCAAATAGAAGGGAATTTTATTTCTATTTGTGTTTGAAGATTTTATTAAAAAAAAAAAACCTGAAAGCAAGAAGAAGCAAAAATAACATTTTCCTATCCAACTTCGGCACTAGAAAGGGGAGTTCTTCTTTCATGCTACATTTTAAAAAGGCCTTGCTAATAATCATTATTTGGTTTAATTTGCATATAAGAAAACAATTATTGCTAACACAATATTTTTCATATGAATGTGAATGCTACCAGCTCTGTTAGTGATGGGTTAGGCAGCTATTCAGCTGGCAGTGCAATACTTTCTGAAGTATTAACCTCTCCTCCAGCTAAAACTGCAGGCTGAATGTGGAATTAGATTTCAATATAAACTTTAGTGCCAGTATTAAGTATTAAGAATGTTTATTTTCCTTTCTGCATAATATGAATAAGCTGCATGTACTTATATATGTAACTGTGTGACTGTAGCATTTTAACCACTATTTTGGTCTGAGGTAGGGAAAAAGTGACCTGGATCTTTCTAAAAAAATTAGAATGCGATGGATCCAGGTCATCAGATTTCAGTCCCACGTTTATAATATGCAACCAGTTGGGGCACAATATTTTGTTTCCATAGGAAGGCTCGTAGATTTATTCCTGTGTGTATATATAGAGAGAGAAAGTTTAACAGGCCTTCACAATATATCACCCATACAGATTTCTAGATTATCATTAAACAATGAGTACGTCCTGAACAGCTACAGTTTATAAAGTTGTTAATTGCCTGGATGATCCATTCTCATGAAATGTTTCTGCGCATATGCACTAGGGTTACTGAGTTAGACACAGGATAGGTCTCCTGTAACTTTAATCTTGAACAGATTCCGGGGCAAGATGAGGTGCACCTCTGTTGTTGTAGGCATCCTGGAGCCACCTTTCCAACCCTAGTGGGCACTCATGAGAATCAGTCCAAGATCCTTCTCACTGGTTCAAAGGCTAGCATTCTGTTAGTACATTGTGATGGTGCAAGTCAGAGCAAGAATGGTGTAGTGTTCTGAGTGCTAGAGTACAACTCTGGAGACCAGAATCTGAATACAGCCATGGAAACCCATTGGGTGGCTTTTGGGAAATAACAATCAGTCTCAGAAGAAGCCAAAGGTAAAGCCCATCTGAACAAACCTTGTCAAGAAAACCCTGTCATAAGTCTGCCTTAAAAGTTAGGCCATTTCTGTACTACACTGTTACAATGCTATTATTCTACTTTCAATATCCTGTGGAATTCTGGGCTTTGTAGTTTACTGAGGCCCAAGAGCTCTCTGGCTGAGAATTCTAAATGCCCCTCCCAAAACTGCAAACCCCAGGATTCCATAGGATGTTGAAAGTGGAATAATGGCACTGTAACAGTGTAGTGCGGAAATGGCCTCAGAAACAACTTAAAGGCAAACAACAAGAAGTCCGAGTTACACAATCACAACTCATGTTTATGGTTCTTGCATAGGTTGATGTCCTGTTCCAGCCATGCAATGAATGACTTCTCCTCACCTAACCTGGTAACCAGTACAGCCATCCCCAACACAGCCATTCCCATGTTAGTAGAGGACAGAGTATGACTGGAGATGTATTCAGCTATTTTCCTGTAGTTGAATGTGCTGCAAGGGTGTTATTTCCAGAGAGCTCAAAAGACCTCTGAAGGTGTCTACAGATGTCTGCTGCAGTGCATCCAGGTACAGGAAAATGGTTGGACGTGTCATCACCTTCACCTCCCCGAGCTTCAGTAGAACGGAAAAAAATGTGTGTTGTATCCCTTTTGTGGTACAACCCTATGCATGCTGACTCAGAAACAAGTTCCTTGCGTGATCAGGGGCGACAACCCCTCCCATAAACAACAGAATACAGCCGTACTGGGGTAAAAAAGGCCACAACTTTATTGGTTACAAAAACAGCAAAAAAGAGGGGTTGGCGTATGCATGGATCTGGATCCGGGCATCGACCAACCCGACTGTTGATTGATGAACCCAACCGTCTGGCCTGAAGCTGATTGGCTTACCACCAACGTAGGACCTACTGCCACCAGAGGGTGCCCGCTGAGTGTCCTCCTGAGCTGGGCAACTCACCGCACCCCCTGACCCCAGCAGGGACCCGACCGTCCCCTAGTATGTGGCAAAGGTACCCACTGTCCGGGATCCTAAGCCATGCGACTATCCAGTAAAGTTGTGACAAGAGAATAATAGCACACCACGAATAAAAATGCGGTGGGTGGGTGGGTGCTGCCAGAACTCCAAATGCGGAGCCGCCCAGCCAGCGCTCCTTAGAGACTCTGAATGCGGAGCTGCCTGGCCAGCGCTCCTTAAAGGCTCCGCAGGCGGACCTGAGTGAAGCCTGTGGGCTTCACTCATGCCCGTTCCCCTCAGCCAATGGATTCAAAGCAGGCTGCTTCTAACCCATTGGCTGCCTGGAGAACAAAAGGGGAAGTCCGGGCATGCGCACAGTGCCTGCCCAGACTGGGGCGCCTCCGCCCACCATGCCAAAGGGCCTCAGGAGGAGCGGGAGCCACACCCCAACCAATGAGTCAGTCAGCACTATTCTAAAGCAGTGGCGCTTATTTCTAGGTAAGGGTGCGTCAGATTGCTATCAAAGGTTTTCTTGCAAGGTAAAAGTATCAGAAGACACACAAAGATCTGAATCAATGCTGAACTCTGTAGTGATAGTATAATTATGAAGTGAAGTCCTCAAAAGGCTTTGCTCTCTTGATCTGAAAGCCCTCTTGAACTGAAGAAAGCTTTATCAGCAGAGCAGCAGCCAGCTGAATTTCCACTCACTGTTCACTTCAAATGAAGGTAATTGCGATGTGTGAGAAATTTACCCTGTCAAGCCTATTGGGCATATATTTCTCTGATTTTGCACTTACCTTACTGAAACAAGGAACCAGAAACAATTTGCAACCAGAAATCTCTCTGTTTCCAGGTTTGCTATATGTGTTCAATGAAAGAAAGCAAATTGTGACTGGCAAAATGTTAACATTTGCAGAAACAGTTGTACAAAACCCCCCACAACATACCTTCCTAAAACAGCAAACACACACTTTTGTCATGCATCCATTTGAAAAATGCACACAACAAAAGGCATGGATTTTTTTAATTTTTATTTTATTTTATATTTTTTTGTAAAAATAAATGAGATGGATCAGCACAGAACTAGCCCAGAATAGAGATGGAGAATGGAAAATTTCTGCAGGGGCAGACTTAACAGATTTGACTATCCCTAAATGCAATACTTTTGCAAGCCTGGCATAATGGTTGTAACATTTTTGTATTTTAAAAACTATCAGATGAAGCATTGGAAAACTAGTATTTATAACACAAGAGATATCTGGCTTTTAGAATCTCTCAAAAGTGTCTAGTAATCTTGACACTATTCATTCCAACAATTCTTTGAGGAAACTGGCAGGTATTTACAGCTGGTCTTAGTTGGCTGGGAGTAATGCACATTTATCAGGAAACAGAATGCGATCTGTGTTGATAGTGATAGGAAATGCCACCTGTACATAATGCTTAAAACTGCCACAGTCTCAAAACGTTTGTTTTCATTAGGCTGTCATTTTCAAAGCATCTTTGGTTTTCTGATTCTTAAGGTTTTGGATTGAATACAGAAAACAACTTCTTGCTGACTTATATAGAATATTATTTAATGGCTGGAATCCTGTATGATGTTTCATATAACTAAGTGCGCTTAACTATGTGGCAGAGGTATTAAGAAACCCAGTTACTGAATTGCAAAGATGCATAACAGGACACCAGAAACAGTGCCTGATGCTTGTTGGGAGGTGCCTGATGCGCATTACATGATGCACATTACATCTTACGGTTACATAAGAACAGCCCTCCGATATGGAGCTTGGGCATCTTCACAATTTTACTTCCCACAGATGCAAATCCACTTACAAGCACATAGCACCCCAAGTGGATTCCAGCCAATATTTATTGCACTTTGAATAGCATGTTCTTATTCGTAGCTGACTTTCAAATTTTTTAACCGATATAATCATAGTTTGTTCTTTTTGATTTGGTCTTGCATTTCAGAATCCATTTTTTCCCCTTATTTTCTATTAGGCTTATCAATCTGAATGGGTGTGGCAGCATATAGGTGGTTTTTTGCTTTATATTTTTGTATGGTGTTTTGCTTTGACATTTTGGAAAATGTGAATTATGATATCTGAGAGCAGGTTGGGTGTGGAGAGCACTTTACAAGCTGTAGTTGCTGCACTTGGCTATCTAGTCACAGATGGGCAAAAGTGACTACAATTATTGATACTTTTTTGTTTTGTTTTTAGCGAGGGAATAGCATGGAATAGTTTCTGCTAAGAAGGGAATATGAAAGAAATGTGTCAAGATTCAAAATCCAGAATATGAAATAACAACAAAAATAATAACAACAATTCTACTCAAGTCCCACTTTCTTCCCAGTGAAAGGAAACAGAAAGAACAAAATTAGCCCATGAAATACATGCTAGTCAGTAAAATTTCTAGATGCAAAGAAAACTTCCAGTTGATAGCAACTAAACTTGATATTTTTATCTATATACTTTTGGCCCTGACAAACAGGTATGTCAGATAAATAAACAAAGACTTTCACTTAAGGTCCAGAATACAGCAATGGCAATTGGCTCACAGCAGTGTTGCAAATGATTTTTTAAAAAGAAAGAAAGAAAGAAAGGAAGGAAGGAAGGAAGGAAGGACGGAAGGACGGAAGGACGGAAAAAAGGAAAAAAGGAAAAAAGGAAAGAAAAAGAATTTTGCCCTCAGAAAGAACGGATGGTGCATTTTAACACGTGTTCATTAACAATAAAACGGTATTGTGTTTATACATAGTGTACATTTGGCTTAACATTGCATCCAGCAGTAGGAACAGTTATACCAGAGGTTCTCAAACTGAGTAATACCTTTTCCTCCAATATTTCTGCCTCCCAAAGATTAGTAAAGACACCATCAAGGAGGTGACAGGTAGGGCAGCACTTGTCTGTAGCAACTCCTAGAAAGGCAAGGAATCAAAGATACAGATGAAGACTACATGGATACAGACAGAGACTACGGCCATTTCTTCACTACACTGTTATAGTGCTATTATTCCGCTTCCAACCTCCTGTGGAATTCCGGAGTTTGTAGTTTACTGGGGCCAGAGAGCTCTCTGACTGAGAATTCTAAATGCTAAATGCCCCTCCCTAAATACCCCAGGATTCCATAGGCTCTTGAAAGTCAAATAATAGTACTGTAACAGCGTAGGGCGGAAATGGCTTACGTGGATTTAAATATATATGTATATATTTCTGAGACTGCACAAATATTTAAGTCTCCCCACCCCAAATTCTACTAAAACAGAATATTATTTAACTGGCCTTCAGACATAGATTGAAAGACTTACTGTATTGTCTGGGAAATTTCTGAGAGTTGTGGTTCAGAAAAATAACTTGTCAAAATTCTGCCCTCAGACTTGGTTATCTCTCCAAGTGATGAGTGGGAGCCAAGAGCTATTTAAAACGTGCTGAGAACAGGAGGAGTCTGGGGAAGCTTACTGAGCCTCCTTTATCCAATAAGCTTTATCCAGCCCCCTTTGTAAGGAGTCCCACCTCCTGCTTTGAGAACCCTGGGTTTAGGCTGAGAATATCACCTTCCATGAAGGCTTTTAGGTCAACAATTAACTACCTGTTTATAATACTAGAAGGAATATGCATTGAGGTAATAATTTGTAAATATGCTGCTCAAGTCCGTTTTAAGGTTATGAAAGTCGTGAGTGTTGCCAATACAAGCCATGGCACTTAGTATTTTTAATGTGCTGTGGAGTTTTGATTTTTTTTTTAAGGCAGAGAATGGCTTAAATAGATTTGAGCTGTAAAATGTGCAGAAGCCTATGTAATAAATGCATTGTTTTTATAGATTAAAACATCATCTGTTATTATTAATACAGCAACTATGTACACAGGTTATTGTAGAATAAATAATAAATTTGTTTACTCAAAGGTTTGCAGCTTAATGTGTGTTTGAATTTGGCCAGTCAGATTTCCAATTAAAGATTCAGGTTTTCAACATGAAATTTTACCTCAAAATTCAACTGCTTTCAGTTTCTTTATATCTCTTCCTTATTAAGGGAAAAAACGCATCATAATCTATCTGTCAAATATCAGGTATCATCCGATGTTAAATACTAGCATGAACATTTTTGTGAAAATCTGAATCCAGTGGCTATTCAATATAAAAATGCCATGAGAGGAATTTCCGAGAACAAGCTCACATTGGTTCCAGTTTGAGTAACCATGATATCTCTGCAATAGAAAGACATCACTGATTCATCGATAATGAATGAGCTAACAAGCAACAATTATTTAATATATGAATGAGTGAGTATTTGCAAAAGCACCCAGGAATTGTTGGGTAATTGTAGTTGGCTTGTTGGGGTACCTAACTGGTCACACAACTAATTCACACTCTCTTTTCTTAGATAAAAAGAATCAAAAACAAGTATCATCAGATGTTAAATACTAATTAACTTCTCTTGCTTAGTTCAGCTAAAGCTGGTTTGTTCAGCTGGACTCAGGTTTCTTCATACGACCCAATCTGTTCTAATCATTTTGCATGCTTAGGGCCAAGCGGATGTAGGAGGAAAGAACCAAACGAAAATGTCAGAGCTGGATGCAAATAGGCCACCACTTTATTGGCTGTAACAGGGTTGGCTTGTGCATGAGTCTGGATCCAGGCATTGGCCAACCCACCTGTTGACTGTTGAGCCTGATATTCCACTGAAAGTGGAACCGTTTGTTCTCAGGTGCGGGGCCACCTGACCGCCAAGGAGTTCTGGGAAGCGAACACTATCTGCCACAGTGCATGCTCACTACCACCCCTGCACCCCCGGCAACTCCTGCATTCCCCAGGATCAGGCCTGAGGAATTAGCTGTCCCAGATCCAGGACTCATGCCAACCAACTGAGCTCCGACCAAGGAGGAGCTTGGCTAAATAACCAGTTTCCAGACCAGACGGAAGAGTAGAGTCTGCTCTGGCCCTGGGCAGAAGCAGCCAATCAATTCAAACCAGGCAGCCTGAACTGATTGGCTGCCAGCAGGAAGAGGGCTTTCCCGAAGCCAACAGGCTGCTAGGAAGGCAGAAGAAGCAGCACTGCCAGCAGCTTGGCTGGAGAACCATGTCGAGCAGCAAAGCCAAGCCAAGCCAAGCCAGAAAAGGAAGCTGTGGAGCAGCATAGGGAACTGGAGCCAGCCCAAGCTGCAAATCTGCCACCTGGTAAGTTGGGCAGCCTGACTTACTCTGGTTTATTTGTAGACAAAAAAACAAGGAACCATTTTAAGCTGACTTATGAATCTGAAAACATAGCTTAATTTCAAACCTTGATATAAAGTCAGCTTGCATCAACTGTACTTTTATGTTACATCATATTTAGTATATCATTACTTAATCCCAGTTTATTCATGGTGTTACTGCCCTGGCTAGCCCGAGCTTTGGGGATATAAAAAGATATCTTTTGATACCGATAATTCGGCTTCACATATCCCTTCCACGTGCTTGTGAGGTCCCCGGACAAGTACAGGCTCGGCCGATTATCGCCGTAATATTCCTAGACAATACAGGCAGGCCAGAAAACAGCCGACTCGCAGCTTTAGGAGACCTCAAGGCAAGTACCTCTATTAGGTATGCAAGCAACTCTCAAAAGATCCTCTGCCCCGCGCTGGCACCTTGATGATCGAGCTATACAACGCTCAAATATTCCGCTTTTGCATACCGGCTACTCTATTGATAAATTCGGCTCTAATTCAATCATTCAAATTCTGACCTTTCGGGGGCTTTGTCTCCCAACTCCAAATCTATTGTTTTCCCCTAAGTCCGACCTAGCCTGCAGGCACAATTCTCCTTATAAAACCCCCCTGATTTTGAGCGCTTCCTCGGATCGCTCCCGAGTTTCAGACTGCCTTGCTGCCGCTTTGCTTGGCGAGCTTCCCCTCAGCTCCACGTGCTGAGATACATCGAACCCCAGCTTTGCTCTCCATTTTCTTCCGGACTTCAGGACAAGTTTCGTATCACCCGAACCAACTATCCCTCTAAAAATCCCGCTATCTTACTCACACCTTTATTTTCCTTAGTTATCTGTGTGTTTGTGTTGCATACATCGTGTGCCTGTATTTAATGAAGACTATTCATTATTTTCCAACCAGTTTGCTTCTTGACTCGGCCTGACCCCGTAGACACTGGGTTGCAAGATCCTGCTAAGTTACCCTGCCTCTCATTTTGCCAACTTGTGGCTCTTAACTAATTTCCCCAACTTGTATAATTTTGATAGTAATTTGGTGTCCCTCCTGGGACGCCCAGAAAACAGGGTAACAATGGTCTTGTTGAACGATGTCCAAGACAGATAGTATCTATGTTCTCCACCCTATTGCTGTAGTTGGCTAATGGTGAGCTGTGATACCTTGCCAGAATTCAGCCACCACAAAGAAATATATATCTTTGAAATAGGAACCCAATATTCAGAAGGGAGGTTGGACCGTTTAAAAAATAATAATAAAAAAAAAACAGTTTCTGGCGAAACAAACAGCAGCATCTTTAATCATCAGTGAATAAGACCCTGTTTTCTTCAACAAACTGTATGTCCTGTTTCTTGGTGGACTGGGAACAGCAGCAAAGACTACTGTCTGAGGTCAAATGTCAATAAGTGCTGCTAGCACAAAGAGAGAAGGTAGGAATGGAAAATTTTGAAGCAGAAGCCAAACTGCTGTTGGGGCTTTATACCAAACTAACTGGCCAACAGTTGGACTTTGACATTATCTTGTATAAATGTTCTCCTAAGCTGTGCAGCAACCATGACATTTCCAGAAAGACAAATGGGTACAGCTATTCAATCTGCCACCAAATGGTCTAGAAAGGTCAGTTCCCTCTATAAACCCATAGATTTACACCAGCATAGTGTTATGTTAAATCAGTTCTCAACAGGATCTTGGCCAGAGTCAGAGAACAGGACCCAAGGTCAAAAACAAATAGAATTCAACCACAGAGTAATGTACGCCAAGTAAGGAGAAGCCAAAGGCAAATAGCAGTCCAGCAAATGAGGAGGAAGATTCCAAGAGGTGAAGTGAAAAACAGACCAGGATCAATCAAACTAAGGTCAAAGGATACAAAGAACAGCAGGCAGGGTCTGGTATTCAGGAGAGATATGAATTTTACAATACTAAGATTTATGGTATTCAGCTGTCAAGGCCCCACCCAGAACTCAGCTGCAGGCTTTTTGTCGTTTCCCACATCTGAGAAAGCTCCTACTGTCTTCCCTTGGGGCTGAGCACATCTCCTAGTTGCCACACGCTGAGTCTATTTCTCCAGTCAGCACCATTCTCATGGACTGGGATGGTGCCTAACTTGTCATCTGACTCCAGAGACATGCTGTCTCTATCTAGGGGTACAGTCCCCATACGCCTCATGAATCTTGAATTTGCAAGGACTGTCCTCTCCATTCTCAAACTCATCTTTGCTGGAGGAGTCCTCAGAAAGTGTGTGACACCATCATTTTAAAAAAATAATGATTTAATGTTATGTTCTGACACTACTGCATACTGCCAGAGTCATCTGCCAGGTGACTGTGAGCTTCCTGCTACTGACAAAGAACTCTGCTTTTTTGAGATGCTACATCGACTTGGAAAAGAACAGGCCTCATGGGTGGTTTAAGTGCCAGTTAAGTAGTTTACTTTCCTGTAAAGTCCCCTCTGGGATTAATTAGTCACTTCCCTTTTCTATTTTTCTATAACGTGGACTTCCTGTTAAGAGGATCTCATCTGTGCATCTCAAATATTGTATTGCTTACTATTTCTGTCAAGTGCCAGTTTGCTTCTTGACTCTGCATGCAGCAGCAGAGCTTGAAGTGCATGGGGGGGAGGGGTGTGGCCACAGTGCATGGGGGTGTGACCACGGTACGCGGGGGCATGGCTATGAGCCAGGACACCCCCAAAACATTGCCACCCAGGGCAAACTGCCCCATCACTTCCTCTGTCCCTATGTGACTGTCTGCATGCCTTTCCCAAGATCTTTAGTGCCAACACCACCACTATTTTATTTCCATTGCTATGCCATCCTTATATCTCTGGACTACCTTCTGGGAATTGGCCTCTGGCTGCCTCACCAACATTTGCCTCACTCTTGGATACATGCCTCATCTTAACCATGCAGAAATCAAGATCCTTCTTTCCTTGGGGGCCTAGGTTAGTGTTAAGGTGGAACCTAAGACCATTTCAATTGCATGAATTGCACAAAATGAATGAACAAAAGAATATTCTGTTCAAAAATGTGCTTACAGTAGATCCACACGTTTGAAATAGATTGTATAAGTGCATATCATTACGAACAGATTGACTAGAATAGAAACAATTCTAGAAATGACATTTATAAACTTAGCAAAACTTTTCCCTATTCCAATTATTTCAAACACCTGCTCCTAGTAAATTTTCTTTGCATTTCTTTGGCTCTTTTAATATTTCAAAGCACTGGAAACACATGAGATGTGCCTTTCTTTTTAATTATTTTCAAATTAATTTTAATTTTCTGAATTTATTCAAGTCTGCCCACTTGCTCAATAAAACTGAGCTTTAATTAATATTTTTCAGTTTAAAGTCTCTTAAAGTTTCTAGAGGGTGCTTTATGAGCTGTTTTAATGACATGCCTTACACTGGGCCTAGAGGTTTCCCTATTACTCATTAATGACACCTTGTCCCATAAGCAAAATTATTCTTTTGGAAATAGTCTACCTACATCAAATGCGAGTCACCAAGATACCATGGTACAGCAATGGTTCATTTGGGATCCTTGGTGGAAGGGTGGTTATAATTAAAATGCTTGGGCTTTTCATATCATTGAATTCTATCCTATCATTGTAAAAATATTTCTGTCTCCAGTCCAACAGTGAAATGGATGTCATCTTCTGAAGAGCCTAAACAGACAACTGTATACAGGTGTCTTCATGTCATTTCAGATGAACATGCCTGTTATTATCACCAGAACTGAACCCAATTTGGCAAGCATAGTCCCAATTAATCCTCTCTCTTCCCATCTTTTTCAGCTGCTTTTAAAATGTCCCAGTTTCTGTCTCCTCCTCCTCCTTTACCCCTTTGTCCTCAGCCAACTTCAGCTGTTGCAAACTGAGTTCAAAGTGCAAAAGTAGCTTGCATTCAGTTAACTCAGCAGGATGGAGAGGAGGAGGAGAAGTGGCACCTTGCCCTTTCCCAGTCAGCTCAGGCAAAAGCAAAGTAGTGTGGCTTCTCTTTGCTTGTGTGTTCTTCCTCATTAATAACTCTCGCCATCTCGACCATACTCTGATGTTGCTCGGCGGCACATGTCCCAGTTTTCTTCTGTGAAATGTTAGGGGGCATGTATCATTCAAATCATGCAGTATAGGATTGAGAATTCTGAAAAATCTCAGTTTTCATTTTTTAGACCACTGGTCTTCAAACAAAAAGTGGAGACTCACTACTGCATTGCAGCCTGACCCAAGGTGGGTATCAACAGAAGTGCCATCACCATACAGTGGTAGCAAGTGTCTCTGCTAGGAGTGGGCAAGAGAATTCAGTACAGAGTGTAATCCATATTTTAAACGAGCTGTCTAAAATGCTGATTCCTAGCCTCCAAATAGGTTCAGCACCATGGATAGATCCACTGAAATTTGGAGTAAACCCTAGAGCACATTTACCACCCTACTGAGAGTAGAGCACCAGGCTTCACTGTCAGCATAAAAATATATTGGAGAGAGAGAGAGAAAGTCAGTGAGAAATAAGTTGATCCTCACCTTAAATCCATGTCTGAGTGAAAGACAGTTTATGGATCTGATGAGGTTGAGAGCCAGTACAGTTCTGTGGTTTTAACAACAGACTAGGGCTCTGGGAAACCAGGGTTTGGAATCCCTACTTGGCCATAGCAACCTACTAGGAGGCCTTGGGTAGGTCACACTCTCTCATCTTAACAAGAAGGGAATGGCATACCCTCTTTGGACAGATCTTGCCAAGCAAACTCAGGTTCACCTTAGGACTGCCATAAATTGGACAAAACTTGAAGGTACACAGCAACAACAAAAAGTTGATATCTACTACAGTCAGCTATTACAGTCACCCCACCTCATTTGCTAGTGTTAGGGGTGCAGGGCCCCTGCAAAAGTGGAAAAAATCACAAAAATCAAAATGTCTGCATGTGTCTGTGGGAAGGCAGCCAAGGCATGGTAGACAGAATGGACACCCAGGCTCCAAATCAGGTCAGGGAAAGCAGAGGAAAAGGGAGTGGGTCTGCATGGTAGCCCTATACGTCCTCTCTCATACCCATCTCTTTCTCTAGGTACTGGGAAAGGGTTTGAGATGCTGAGAAACTGGGCTACAAGCCATCCTTTGCTGGCTAGTTAGTGGAGGAGGAGGACCAGGGTGGGTTTTTGAAGGACTTCATGGCCTGATCAGAAACACCAGAGGGAAGGTTCCTCTGGAAAAGAAATGCCTGAGGTGGGGATGCAGGGGCTGGAGAAACTCACAAATAATCAAATCCGTGAAAGTCAAACCTGCACATGTGGAAGACCAATTGTTATTTTGAAAAAAATCAGTTTCTACTACATAAAATTGCAAAGATAGGATGTGGACACTGAACATGCATTGTGGATTAACATACTTGATTTATTGACTGTTTATAGAGTATCTATAGGATCCTGTGGACAATATGTCTTTCATCATATTTTCCTCATTTTCCTTCCATAGTTCCTCAGAGCTCAGTAAATCCAATTTCAAAAACCCTAAACACAACAGAACAACTGTTGCAATCTCCCTGATGTAGATCAACCTCAGCTCAGTTCAGGGGTCTAACAATCATGGCTGGACTTAGTAGTGAAGGACATTGTCAGTTCTTGTAAAGTTGGTGGCTGCAAAACTCCATCCTGTAACAATTTGTCCTTCTAAGCAAGGGCATTTAGAACTACAACAAAAATGGGTTTTTAACCATGTCCATGGGCTTGACAAGTAAATAGTGCTAACAATAAAAGGTACAGATTTACTTTGTCTACTCAGTAGTACCACAAGAACATAAGAAGACCTCTACAACATCAGACTAATGATCTCTACCTAGGCTAGGATCATGTTTACCACAGCGGCCTACCAGTATGACTCTTCTGGGAAATTCATAAACTGGGCATAAACATAATAATGTTCTCACACTATTGTTTCCCAACAACTGGCAATTGAAGTGAGGCTGCCTTGGATCATGGAGGTAGCCATCACTGATAACTACTAGTAATTTTTGAGACGGTGACAATCATAATATCTCATAGTAGCTGTGTGATAACTTGATTCATTTTCCACTATTCAACTTCACTAGATTACCCTTGGGTTCTTCCTGGAAAAGAAAGCTTCTTCTTGTCCACTTTTTTCATATCATGCATACTTTTATACACCTCTATCATGCCCCCTCCTGAAAAAAATCAGGCCTCTCTTTTCCTAAACTTGAAAGCCCCAAACTCTGCAACCTTAATTTGTTGGAGACTTTTACTATGCCCTGATCATTTGGGAGATTCTTCTCTAAACATTTTCCAGCTTTACAATATCCTTTATGAGAAATGGGATCCCTTAATAAATATGTATAAAGGTATTGCAATACAATGGTGAAAGTTGTGTCTTCAGTCCTTTTTCACATGCTACATACCATGGAATTTGTCCTTTTTAAAGAGAGAGGGAGAGAGAGAAAGAGACTGAGAGGGATGTCTCACCCTGTTAGATTAATGTTTTCATTGAGGTATCCATCTCATGGCTCCAGGTTCTCCACCAGTATATATGCAAAATCAGGATTTTCCCCCCTCCCTCATCTGTAATCACTCCAGGAATTACTCAGGCTAATTTACAGGAGTGTAATTATTGGTGGGGAGAGTGAATGGATTGTCCCCAAATAAGCATTCTGCCCCACCCCCCAAGTGAAATTTTATTTCACTCTCTAAATTTCTAGCATTGTAGACACTGAGAATCATTCACACCCAGAACTCCCACTGTGTTGTCATTTTCCTGGTCTGTCTTTCTTTGGATGAATAAACTGTATTTCTAAGTGCTCAGCTGAAGGTTACTGCAATGCTAGAAATGTGGAGGTTGAAGGAAAGTTTCATTGAGAGGACAGAATTCTTCATTGCAGAGCAATGCTCTCATTTTGCCCCCTCTCCCAACAATCTTGCAAGTATAAATACAAATGCCTGGTCTTCTATCTCTGCCTATAAACAGAGTACTACCTTTCGTTTGTGACACATTAGCTAAGCTAAACTACTGACATGGAACACAGGTAGAATCATAAACCTTGCAGATGTAAATCATAATATGGATACACATTGCCCTCACTTGGCTCTGATACTGTGGCATCTTTACATTTTGGAGGGGAGGGGGGATTAGTCTGTACTAGGAGATCATTTTGGTATCATCCCAATGGCAAATATAACCTGCACTCTAGTCCCAAACTTAGTCCAAAGACCTCCATCTTGCTAACAGTTCCTGTTTGCAGAACTCCCTAAATACACTGAAGTCTAATGAAAGACTCACCTGAGCGCCTGATCAGTCCAGTGACAGTTTTGGCTCTGACTTCAGTGTGGATTCCACCTTGCCAAAAGCGATGGAACTAATTAGAGAAGAAAGAGGTGCTTTGCAGTTTACTCAGTGACTCACTGTTCTTCCACAGTTTCTCTGGACATGACAACCTCACCTTTCTGAATGGTGTTTCTGTTTTACCAATTTGGCAATATAATTGAATTTACTAAAGCACATGGTAATGGTAGATTTGTCAGAAGAGATTCTGTCTCACTAATGTCATACTTATACACATACAAGTGCATATTTCTGTTTGAGAGCTGGACCACAATCATGTTACTTGTAGTTCAAATTATAGACAGAATCATATACATGTCCAGATCAGTGCACGCTGTATTTAAGACAGTCATTTCACATCCAATTGTTTCAATTCAGACCAGCTTCTCAATTAGGAAGACCACCTTCACACTTTATATGGTTGTATGGAGGAGGGGAGGTGGATTGCTGTTCACATGCACATGAAACAAAGGAATATAACACTCTAGCTGCTTCTGTACAAATATTGCTTCAAATATTTGTAAATTACAAGTGGGATCAGCAATAAATAGATATGCTGCAGGACTGCAGAGGGGAGGTGCCAAACTCCTAGCACTCCCACCACCAGCACATTGGTTTTCAGTCCACGCCAAGTAGTTTTTATGGTGCCTTCCAATAATTTTGCCCATAAAGGTGAGAGGAGTTTTGCACTTCTGCAAACCTTCCTTAGACTTTCTGATACCTTGTGTATTGGACATGCTGCTTTAGCTACATAAGCAATAGGCTAAAGACCAGAAATTGAGGGAATGATGTGTGAACTGTGCCAGAGCTTAATTATATGGCAGTTGCATGTATGTGGACTTTAAATATGTACCATATATGCCTGAATGTATAGATGTGTGGAGGGGACACATACTGGGAAGCACCATTTCTGTCTGTTTTCAGTGTTTGCTGCAGTGAAAACAGATTCTGCATGTGGTAGAAAGTGAACATTACTTAAGTGTTTACCACACTAGTCATTGTTTTGGATGGTTCCACTTGAAAATCACTTTCCCTGTACTCAGAAAGGCAGCAGAATGACAATGCATTATTTCACACCATCACTGCATGGTTTTAGTTCACCTGTTTGCTTTCTCACTTGAAATATGGCAATAACATTTACATCACTCTGTTAGCTCTGCCTCCTGCTCCATGACACACACACACGACTTTAAAACAACAATACCAACAACAGAAACTGTAATTTCACAATTGTAGAATTGCACAATTATGTAATGACACTATTATGGAACACAAACCCCCATTCCCTGCCCAGATCAGTAAGATGAACACACACCACATCACGTCTACCATTTTTAATGCTTTTTCCTGTGAACCATCACTTGCCTGCCTCTTCTTCTGTCTATTCATATTGCAGTAGAAGTAATTTATTAATGCTTAGATCACAGGCAATTTGCATACAAAATATGTAAGCACAGGTATGCATCAATTAACAAAGTGGATGGGTTCTGGGCTTTACTTCTGCAACAGAAAAATTGGTACTAGAGGCAGAAATAACATGGAAAGAATGGGGAGAGATTTTTGTACCACAAAAAGGAAGAGCAGCTCAACATGTTCCAGTACATTTTTTAATTCAAAACTAACAATACTCACATGTGAAATGAAACCACCAAATTAGGTAAGCCTTGCAGAAGTAAACAAAAACATTTTGAACTGTCTAGAGACCATTGTGAAATCATCCATCCCACTGCTGTGGGAGCCACCAACTGTCACTCAGTGTGTGGGGGCCCTTAATATTGTGGCCTCTAGCGTACTGTGAATAAGGAGCTTATGCCATGGAAGTGTTCTACTGAAAGTGCTCTGGGTTAGTCCTGTCTTTCCCTGGAGCTTATTGCATGCCACTGTGGCTCTCCCAAGCACCTCCAATGTTGTATTGCCGCTGTTTGGAAATTTATTCTTTTCCCACTGCAAATATTTTGTTAATGACCTTCCCATACCACTATGGTTTAGTAATGACTTTGTCTCATTGGGCTTTGTTGCAATATTGGAAGCGTAATGGGCATGGTGTGGGTATGCTTTCATTGTTCCTCCCTTGCAGTTCCCCTGGGGATCTCTGGCAGAGGAACCCCAGACTACTTCTGGTGGATGGGCCGGGAAGACAGGCATTCAGAAATAATGATACACTTCCCTTCACAGTTTAGCACTTTTAAAACATAAAAAAGACACATATGCTAGAACACAATGGAAACAGTTAGACCTAGCTGTGATGGAAAAGAATGCTAGAAACTGCCACATAATCTATTGTGCTAGTTCCCCTGTTGGTGACATATGTATAGGTACCCAATGTTATGTCATGATTGGTTCCATTAATACATTGCAAATCGTGCAAGGAGAGGACTTCTAAAAACCTCAGAGTTGGCTTGTTTATTCTTATATCTTGGGAAACCCTAGAAACAGTTGTGACTTAAGAGTCTTGTCCAAAACTAGTACTCTCCACTTGCTTCAAACCAGTCCCAATCCTTGTGTTAAAATCTGCAAACAGCAGGAGCCTTGTGGAAGGATATTGACACTCCAGGAGAATAAGGGTTTTAGACAAACAATTCCAAATGCCATTGGGAATTTTTTTTTATAAGCTAGAAGGAAAATAGATGTTAAAACAAATAAGAGAACCAAAATGCATGTTCTTAATGAAAAGAGCCTGAATATATTGACAGAAACGAACTAGCCAGTGCCAATCAACCGAGAAAAATGTACTAATGCCACCATTATCAAGGCCTCCAGTACACATTTAGACAGCGGGATCAGAAAATGATTGAGAAGAGATGGTAAATTAAGTTTCCGGGGCCCATGATTCTTGCAATGAATTTTGAATTTTTGCAAATAAATTGCAAAATCTCCATCATGGCATGTATTTCCCCAACCCACAATATTTGAAAATATTAAGTGTAATTATCCAACTGGTACAGTCAAGTTTGTGTCATCACAAGTATCCAAGGAATCTGTTTAAATGAGGGCTTTTTGTTTGGAAAACAACTCATGCAGAGGGGGTATATTATTATACCTCTTTGGTTCCAAGGGTTGTCCTGGGATTGTAGTTATCAACTCATCTTCATTCATTGCTAGTAGAACATCATTTAGAGCCCCCTCCAGATCCCTCTCAGCATGACATAGGTATCATGGCATCAGTGTATACCAAATTCATCAGTAACTCAGCTAAATCACTGAAAGTAAACAGCATCTTCTTAAGATCATCCAGTCTAGAGGCACTGTCTTTTTGTTCTTCATCGATAGTTGCTTCACGTAGGCCTGTAAACTACTTCTTTATTACAATACTGGAAGTTTTGGCTGGACTAAACTGCCAGCATGGCCTTGCAACAAGTTTATTTGGAGACTAAGAAGCAGGCACCCCAATACTATGCTTAGGAATAATTAGAATTGTGACAGCTAAGTCTTGAAAAACGCAGATTGGTGTTATTCAAAAGTTGGATGGAAAAAGCTTCATTTTCATCAGCATAAGAGAGATTTCGGACTATTCAAATGTTATCACAATGTTCTGATGTGCAGATACACTAGGAAGTCATTCTACAGCAAGCATATCAATACTACCATCTACCACTGTTTATTTTATTATAAGCAATTTGCAGCATGATTTGGTTTGCTTTTAAGGTCCTATTTCAGTTTTCTTTCTCCAACTCCTCTAGAGATACTAGTGAAATATGCTCAGAATCACTTACTGAGTTTCTTTTTGCTCACTGATTTTGAATCCTTTTTGGACCCTGTACTATTAGATAGAGCCAAGCTCTCTTTTAAAAGCTGTATGCTTCTGTACAAAATTATCAAAGGAGAATTTAAGAAGCTCAAGTTGTTTAACGATTTTTCCCCAACATTCATAAATTGAAATAACAGGGTGGGATTTTAAAAGGCACTGTTTTCTCATAAACTCAGGCAAGGGGTATGATTGTTGTTTAGCGTGTTGCTTCTTCTTAAAAAAAAGGCAATTTCTCTGGAAAGTGCTTTTCTGCCCCATTTGACTGCAAAGACGCTCCTTCCTGATAAAGAGCCAAATCATTGCCACAGATTTCCAAGAGCTCAGAGTCTCATTTTCTATATCAAAAGCCAAGAAACTGTTAACAGCAGAAATTTCAAACCCTGAGTTTAAGTTTGGGATACTCACAGTTTCCTCACAGGCAAATGATTTGTCAATCTTGAACTGTCTGGAGCCATAGCTGTACCTAGCTGTCCCTGGATATGTTCTAGAACACTTTTTATTCCCTATTATTGTCACAGGGGAGAAAAAGCAAATTCAAAACAGTGAAGTACTGTATTTCCAAATGTTTGTGGTTCTTAGCTTCCATTTCCGATCTAGGACAGTCATTAGCAGAGTGGCTGCTAAGAAATAAATATTTTTTTAAAAAAGCCTCTGTAAACAGGCAATGCAAAGTTTCCAAAATAGTGCAAGGGAAGAGCAAACAATGCTGCACAGCACCAGAGTGCAGTAAGCAAATAAAAGACCAAACCTCTTTGTATATTACACTTTCAAGTTTTGTATATTTATTCCTTAAACTGTAGGCCTTGAACTCCATGTTTTCTCTGGGCATTAATCCTAAATGGGATTACATCAGAACTGCACTATCAAGGTACTATTCTTAGTTTAAAAAATAATTGAAAATGATGTTTTAAAACATATTTGCAGAATGGAGAACAAATGTATAGTGGTTCTCTTGCAAATTCGTGGGAGTCCTAGTGTCTTCCCAGCCCATCCACCAGAAGTAGTCTGGGGTTCCTCTGCCAGAGATCCCCAGGGGAACTGCAAAGGAGGAACAATGAAAGCATACCCACACCATGCCCATTATGCTTCCAATATTGCAACAAAACAGAACGAGACAAAGTCATTACTTAACCATGATGGTGTGTGAAGGTCATTAACGCTTACTTCCAGTAGGAGAAGAATACATTTCCAAACAACAGCAATACAGCATGGGAATGCCTTGGGAGAGCGACAGTGGCACGCAACAAGCTCCAGGGAAAGACAGGACTAACACAGAGCACTTTCAGTAGAACAGTTCCATGGAGTAAGCTCCTTATTCAATGTAAGTTATAGGCCAGCATGTGGAGTTTTCTCGGGGCCACCATATACACAGTGGCAGTTGGTGACTCCCACAGTAGTGGGAGGGTAAATCCACTCTGGGGTTTAGTCTGAATTTAAAAGAGCCATCCAAGGTTACTGTACCATCTCTGTAAATTAGATTCAGCACCTTGGAAAGCCCCATTAAAGTTCAGATTAAAATGCAGAGTGGATTCACCATTGCACTGGCCAGCTGCCATTGATCACTTATAGAGATATGTATACTGTGCTAAGAAGGCTTCTATTTATTTTCTTTCCTATAGTTTTAAGGGTGGGGAAAAACATCTAAGAAATTTAACAAACTTAAACCTGCATGAATAGCTGTTAACAAGGAAAGTTTGCTTTAAATAAACCTGTATGAATGTAAAAGCAGCTTGTACAAAAACCAAATATTGCGGATCTGCTCAATCTATCCATGAAAGGCAAATGCTGTATTCCTGAATAACTTTTTTTAAAAATATGTTAGTAAACTGCATCATAGGAATAGTTGAGGGTTTTTTAAAGTCCCAATATGATTCTTCCTTTTCACAGGCTATTTTTAACAAGCTTCTCTCTGGTCACCAGCATTGTGGATTTTGTGGGTAGCATCTGAATGTGACAAAGGACCACACTGCTGAAATACAACTATTTTAATTGGTAACATCATTTTGCTAAGAACCTTTGGTTGTTTCCCCATGCATTTACTATAGTTCAGCAGAAAAACAAAGGAAAAAGGAAAAAGAATCTCAAATATGTGAAAACTCGTACAGGACTCAGTATGGCCAAGAGCAGCATCAGTTTATATAGATCCTATATTATCAGATATGAATAATCCTTACTGTATTTTTCAGAAAATCTCTGTGCACATCTCTGTATTTTCAGTGCTTTATTGGCTGATGCTAGGCATTGAACAGACTTCGTTTTATTCATGGTGAGTCTAAACTTTCCTTCTGTGTAATCGCACTTCATTAAAAATCTGTACAAGTATCTAAGAGCTATTCCCTTCCAACATCCAACAGTTCATTTGTCAAAAATACTCACAACCTGCATTTCAGGTGCCAATTCTGTCTAATGTATTAGTGTATAACTGTTCTGTCAAAATTCTGGTTGTTTTATCTCCATCCACTGAAGACCCAGTGAATCTGCTTGCCAGAGATCCCAATGTGAAAGGGAGCCATTTCCATTGTAATGCTTACCCCCGAGCTTCCGTTCTGGAACTTCAGCTTCCAGTGGTGAATTTCCCCTTAAGTTGGACTTACCTCTATAAAAAACCTATCCAAAGGATGACATTTAAGGACTACACATGAATCATCCATTAGCATTTCCACAGACTTTCAAACACATGCTCATACAACTATAAAGGCTAGAAATGTAGTAGTGGAAGTGGTGATGGTGATAATGATGGTAGTAATAAGAGCTACCCAGAAAGCTAAGTGTCACAGTTACTTCGAAACATTGGATTTTATACTACAACTCCCAGAATCCCCTGCCAACATGGCCACTAGCTTTCTGGCTATGAGAGTCTTGGAACTGTGGTATAAAAGCTAACTTTTCCAAGCTCTGATAAGCAGTAGGTCCATATAGGCAGATTGCATGAATGAATCATCAAGCATATGCATACCTTTATTAGATAACTAGCTGTGGTGAGTTCAGGACAAAGTTAAACCTTTGACTAGAATAGACGCAAAAACGTATTCAGAGCCCTCTTGAAAGAGTCAGTAACAAAATATGTTCACCTAAGGTCAATTGTCACAATCGCCATGCCATTCTCTGCAAATCCCATGGGGTGGTCCAACACTAATGGTTAATCAACGAGTTAGCTAAGAGTGACTTAACTAACTAAACCATTTCAATTATTAGTGTTTGTGGTAGTGAATTGATTTTCCAGTATCTAATGACCCAGCACAGTGTAGTGACTTGAGCATTGGACTATGTCTGTGGAGGTCAGGGTTCAAATCTTGCTTGTCCATGGAAACCTACCAGGTGACCTTGAGCAAGCCACACTCTCTCACTCACAGAGGAAGGCAAAGGCAATACCCCTCTGAATAAATCACACCAAGAAAAAAACCATGATGCTTTTACTGTAGAGTCACTATAAGTTGGAAATGACTTGAAACACATAACAACAAATCATATATTGGTACAAATAATATGAAAAGGTACTGTATTCGGGAAAGAGGCTTGCAAACTCGTATTTGTTGTACAAAATGAGTGCATTGGGAGAAATAATGACAAAAATGCATACACATTTTTGTGGGTGAACACTTAAAAATTTGCAGACTGATGCAAAATCAGACAAAAGAAACTCCAGAACAGAAAAATGGGAAGCAGAGACCAGTCAAAAGTAACAGGTCTACTCATCCATAGATCTCAGACATAGGCCCTTTCCCCACACGGTTATTAAGGCGGGCTAATGCGTCTTGCCACGGAGGTCTTCTGCAACTTGGAGCAGACTAGGTTCAGTTTATTTACCTTCGTTCCACACATAATTCCAACTAAATGTGCCCCCATGTGGTGATAAAGCACGCTATTTGAAAACCAGAAGAAATCAGTTTTCCAATTTTCCAGATCAATCTGATTCATATTTTCACAGTGGTGCAGACACGTACATTCACACCAATGTGAATTGGTGGTCAGGGGAGGGCTCATGGGAGGGGCAAGGGGGTAGCATGGACTTACGCACGTACGCAATGACGTACTAAACCATGGAAATAAAAAAAAGGCCAATCACAGCTGATGGGGGAGGTAAGGAGAGTAGTGGGAATGGCCACGGCGGAGGCAGTGTGGATTCATGAACTCGCACTCCTCCGAATCAGAATGGAACATATGCAGTAGCTGTGTGGAAGGAAATGAGCGAAAGTCCGCTTTGTTTCGAGCCCAGAAAATCTGGGAAGAAATGGCATGAACCGATTCACCAGCCTTGTGCGGAAAGGGCCGTAGTGGTGGAGTGGTAAATTTTAAACTGCAGGCCTTTATCATGGTAGCGTTCTTAGCAACATCCTGAAGAAGACTCCAAAAATACAGACAGCTATGTTGATTTATTAAAAAAAAATCTAGCAGTTCTTTTTTCTCTAGGAGCGGGCTTTTTGTAAAGTGAATGGGACATACTTACTCAAGACCAAACCACCACAAACCCTTGGGATTGCAACAGACTAACTCATAGAAATATGCTGATGCTGGAAAACCCATTTCCCGTCCAGGTACTAAAGATGTCGCTGCAGAAATCTGTGGGAGAAGAGGGATCCAGCTCAGCATGTTGGTGGTGGTAAATGATGTGCTAATTCCTACTAATCAAAAAGTCCTGAGGTTTAAAGTCTATGAATACCATTCCTTGGATATAGGAAAAAAATACTCTCCAGAAGAGAGATCAACTGCTGCCACTTGTACTAGAGAAATAGGTGCCACGCATGCTCTTGAACTCATGCAAAGAGCATTATCCTGAGATTCCAATGCTTCCTGCCCACAGCACACAATTTTCACCCACAATCATGACTGGGGGAAATGAAAATATGAAGGTACCTTCTGCTGAGTCAGACCACTGGTCCATCCAATCCTGTATTGTCAGCAATGGTTGGCATCTTATTAACTCCATATGCAAATGTAAGTCACACTATGTATGTGGGTTGAATTATTTGTCATAGTGCAACAGACAGATTCTGATGACAATGGTGGCAATACAGTTGCACATACTGCAATGCTGCATATTGTAGTTGTCCATTGTGCATTGCACAACATCATCCTGTCATTGATATGTGTTGCACAATGTCACTATTCTGCATAAGGATTGCATAGTGCTGGTATAGTGTATCTCTGCATGTAAATATTGTAAGCTATGCTTAGGGGGTGCTGGATGGCAGCCAACAACTGGCAGCAGTTCTCTAGGGTTTCAGGCAAGATCCATGCAAGATGGAATCATTCAGCCTTTGAGATCTGTGTTGAAATGCAGCTTTCAGCAGCCCTTGCTAGTATAGCCAATGGTGATGAATTCTAGAAGTTAACAGTTCAACAATTGGAGAGCTGCATGATTCCCACCCCTGGTCTACAAAGTTATGTTGACACTAGCACAGTGTGCACAAACTCACTATTAGCTATGCTGGCAAAGGGTGATAGGAGTTAAAATCCACCAACATCTGCAGGAGCACACTCCTAGTTTATACTGATTCATTTAGACTGAGGATTCTCCAGCAATGTTATTTAGGCCAGTAAAGATAACATAATAACATAAATGCTTCTTGGTTTGTAATTCCCAGGAATGCAGCTAGTACTGAAAGTTAAATACATCTTGCCCTTCACCCGTTGTCTGTATGGTAGCTGACTCTGGTGAGAGTTTGCTTGTTTTTATTAGTGAGAGGGTGCATATTTTTGTTAGCCACTCGAGCTATTTCATTCTTAAATTCTTTTGAATGATCTGAAAGACCTGAAAATGTATCTTAGCAATTCAAAGCCTTGGAATGTTATAGAGAGGCATAGGGTAACGTCAGAGGTAAAATGAGTTTTTAGGTAGCCAGAAAACTATTTCTGTTTTTAAAAAAACTATTTTGATTGCAAGTGCCAAATGAAAGTTGATTTCCAAACCAAATTTCAGGTCAAATACAAATGAAAAGTGCTAAAACAGGTATGATGCTGTTTTGTTACTTCACTGGGATTTTCAAAAATGGGGAAAAAATAAAAGAAAGAATACAACATACAGTTTCTGTTTCAAGCAGCAAAGTGAACACTCACTTCCTTCTTAGCAACTTAGGCCTCTCTTTTTCTGGTACCTATAATAGCCATGCAAACTAGAATCTGCAGTGGGTACTATTCTGGAAATTATAGCAGAGCTCCATGGGGCTAAGAAGCCCCTTTCATCTCCATTTTGTTCCTTTATTGTATTTATTGTATTTATTGTATGCATTCCCCAAGGCACACAACCCCTATCATCCTCATGCTAAGATGAGAGTGGTGGTTTAACAGTTTTAGATGGGGGCAGAAGGTTGCTTCATTGCGTGCTTGGTTTGCTCTGTTCCACATTCTTGAATTCTAGTATAACTAAGAGAATTCCTGAAGTAGAACTCAAGAACAGAGGGGTTCACATTTTGCTTCAGCAGTCGAGTCCTTCAGATGGTTTGCAGTTTCCCTCCCTCTGAGTATCTATGCCCATTAATGAACAGGTGGTTGTTGTTGTTGTTTGCCTTCATTCATTTCTGACTTACGGCAACCCTAAGGTGAACCTATCAGAGGGTTTTCTGGGGCTCAGAGAGTGTGACATGCCCAAGATCACCCAGTGGGTTTCCATGGCCAAGCAGGGAGTTGAACCCTGGTCCCAAGCATTGTAGTCCTACAATCTTTGATTCTGCTCCAATCTCCTATTATTTGCAAGAAGTCCTTTTTTTGTGTGTGTGATCAATTTCCTCCTGGAATCCAACACAGAATCTTTCAATTTCTTCTTCTGCCTCTGTAGTTGGAGCATAAACTTGAGTTATGGTTGAGTGATGGTATTTCTCTGAAGTCTTATTGATACGATTCACTTGGGCTTTACATTATATCCTTTTACTCGTTTTGCTACATTTCTCATCACTATTAATGCCACCTCATTTCTTCTTAGAATTTAATTTCCTGAGTAAAACTGTGCAATTACCCAACTCAAAATGTCGCATTCCTGTCCACTTTAGCTCATTCACTCCAAGTCTTGCCATGTTCCTATGTTCCATTTTTTGTTCTACTATGCCTATTTCTGCCCTACGCTGTTACAGTGATATTATTCCACTTTCAACATCATGTGGAATTCTGGGATTTGTAGTTTACTGAGGCCAAAGAGCTCTCTGGCTGAGAATTCTAAATGACCCTCCCTAAACTGCAAACCCCAGGATTCCATGGGAGGTTGAAAGTTGAATAATAACACTATAATAGTGTAGTGCGGGAATGGCCTATGTCTAGTTTCTTCTGATTCATGCTGTTCATATTCCACGTTCCTATAATATGTGTTGTGCAGCTTCAGAGTTTCCTTTCATGTCTGAGCACATCAACACCTGCATCTTAATTTGGCTTGAGTCCAGTTACGCCAATAGCCACAGCACTAGTTGCAGTTGTCCTCTGCTGTACTCCAGTAGCTTGCTGAATGACATCCAGCCTGAGAGTTTCATCTTCTGACACTGTCTCTTATTTCATTTTGGATTGTCTCATAATAGGGTTTTCATGGTAACAGACGTTCTAAAAGGGTCTACTGTGCCTCCTTGTGTGCAGTACTAATAAGTGTTAGCTGTACTGCCACTGCCATTTTCTCTGAGAGATCCTCTCTCAGTGTCACCCCCCACTACTGCTGCTGCCCAGAAGCTGTTTGGCACATTTTGTCTGGCTCCTCAGCAAAAGTTTGTCTGACATGGGCAACCCTACTAGCAGTGCTGCTGCCATCAGGACAGTTTCTTGCCTCACAGGAGCACACAATCCTACCACTGCGGAAAGGTTGGTGGAAACTGTCGCTATTAATGCAAAAAAATTAAAATTATGCAGTCAAACATGGGAGCAACAAATCATCCAAACAGACCTGGGGAGGTCTTTGGGGGAAATATCTGAAAATTCCTTTCATGTCAAGATTGTTTGTCCCAAACATTCCATTCAGCCCTAAATACTCTAACAAACCTATTACTGAAAGGACCTGAATTTGCCACTAGGGGGCAGTTTTGTTATTCCTTACTTCAGGAGAGTTCACTCTGAAGCATCTCCACTTCTTCTGGAAAGCCGATATGTTCCATATTCTCTTTATTTGTTTTGAAGTTAGGAAAGACCAAAGGCTTCTGTCAGGACCAGATTAAGTAAATATTTCTTATTTGAGGACACTCTAGTTCCAAAGCATCTCATATCCTTTGACAAGCATTGTACAAATAGATGTAGAAAATTAAGATGTTTAAATTACAATATACCATTCTTTACAAAAAGGAAATGCCAAATAATTTGCAATAATAAAAGCCAGTGGGGTTCAGTAGGAAGAATGTGTCAGGCCTGATCAGAGGGCCTTGGGTCAGCCTCTAGACTTCTTGGGTGGTGTGGGTAAGTGGCTAAGTAAAAGGTGGGCTATGGTAATTTCTGATAACAGACAACATCATTTCAGAACTGTTAGGAAAGCCAGAGCTGGACAGAAATGACCAAGCAGCACTTAAGAAGTCTGAATGACTATTGCTTTGTTAAAGCCTCTCAAGTTTTTACAAATCTATCAATAGTCAACCACTTTACAACATTAAAGAAAGCAGGTGATCTCAGACTGATGTCAAATGCTGTTGTCTTGTATCCAACAAATCAGAGTTACTAACTTAAACACTGTTCTTGTGATTAATTGGCTATGTGTAGGAACATAGGAAGCTTCTTTTCCTCAGACTAGATCATTTGTCCATCAAGCAAGGCCAGTCCTACTACTGGACAGAATGAGACAACCATCTCAGGTGGCAGATACTGAGAATAACAGTGAATATGCACCCAAACCATTTTTCAGAGTACGTTTCTGGCCATTGTACCACATGGCCCGTTCCATATCCCCTAACCTAGTCTGCTTCCCACAGGAGCTTTGGTGGACCCTGTCCTTGCCTGCATTGTAATAAGATCCATCTACCAGTCCAGAGTACTTCTGTTTTACTGGGGAGGGGGGATGTTTTCAAATACACAAGTAATGTCTGGAAGATAGATGGATAGGAGAGGTAGTGCCCTATATCCTAGAGGTCAAATTTATCCCTCTTTCCCTGCATTGTGTCCAAGGGCCCTTTCACACCACAGAGTTATAGCGCTCTGATTTCAATTTAGTTGCCTGTGGAATCCTATGGAATCCTGGGGTTTGTAGTTTGGTGACAAACTAGAGCTTTCTGGATGAGAATTCTAAACACTCATCCTCAGACAACAGATTCCAGGATTTCATAGGATGTTGTCATGGTAGTTAAAGTGGAACGATAGCGCTACAACTGTGCAGTGTGAAAAGGTCCCAGGTTAAAGAGGAAGATTTATCGAAAGTACCTAAAATTCTATGACAGCCAGGTTGAGGAGTCTGCATTTATGATGGGGAGTACTTTTTGGAGAGAGAGAGAGAGAGAGAATGAAAGCAAGAGAATGAGGGGAGGGAGAGAAAAATACCTGGAAGACATTAAGGCTGCATCCTTATGCCCCAGAGGTGGGATTTCTGGCTCTGCTTAGAGATATACTTCTTCATTCATTTTGTCCTTGAAAAAAAAACAACAATTTCAGCAATTTTCCTGCTGTGTGAAAGTCTTTGAAGACTGCACAGTTGTTGGAAGGCCGTTTACAGTTCAGGACTTACTCTATGCAAAAACTCACGCATGGTATTTTGTGTAGGAAACAGCATTTTCAGGATTCTTCTCCTCGGGGTTTCCTAATGCTCAAGAAACATGTTTTTTGGCCATTTTTGGTAATATTTTTGAATATTCTCTCTGTTTCTACTGCAGAACAGCTTCTATAATCCCTACCCACTGGTTTTGCGTAGTGCTCTGAGAAAGCAGTGAAACTGGCAGCTGTGGAGGGGCAAGGTTTCCCTGTTTCTCAAAATACATTTCATCCTTGACTGCTTTTTCTTACTTGAGAATATCTTTCTGGTATTGAGACTGAGCTATGGTTAGCAAGAAAGGCTAATGTTATGGGCATCTGGTGACACCCACAAGTCTGCTTGTCACATTTTAGGTAAATATGCCAACTGTTTTGAGCAAGGATAAATATGTTGATAGCAGAGGCTGAAAAATAAGAGGGAATAAAAGAGATTTATGCAAAAGGAATCATGAGCTGGCAACAGAAAGAGGGTCAGACTGTGGACTTTATCAGCAGTAGAGAGGTGAGGGAGACCAACTTGCAGAAAAGGTTCAGAAATGAACAGTATTCATGGTTTGGGACCACTCTTCTAATCTACACCAGGGAGAGGGAGGAGCAATCATAGACTGGTAGTCAGAGAAATCTAACTTGGGTTACTATACCAGACTTCAGATATGGGGAAGTCTCAGTGATTCACGGGAAACAGAAAAGAACCTTGAAGATAGACAAGCTAAGGAAAGATTCTTGTTTTGACTACAACTCTGAGAATTTGGATTTGGACGATGAACGTCTGGATTACAAGCTGCTGGTTTCTGAGAGTTATAAATCCAAAAAGAACTTTTTCCCAATTCTGTAAGATGGTTAACCATTTGCTGATACAATTCACTTAAAACTCCAATTTTGAAATGGTAAAAATTGGCCTTAAATCACTTCATTCTTTTTTTTCAATCAGCATTCTGACTAATATTTTTAAAAGCTCTGAGAATCCTATCATTTGCTTCTTCTTGTCATTCCCAGTTTATTTTTCTCCATCTGAGGTACAGGAAGAGAGGAAATTGGGCCCGACAGCTGGCTATATACTGCCCCCGTCCTGGACGACACTGCTGACAACATTATTAAGGCCGAACCATGGCCAGTGAACTGAGATGAGCCAGGGGTGGTAACCAGGTATTCTGTCAGGGAATCATGGCTGAGGAACAAGCACAGCCAGGATCAGAATCAGGGCAGTCAGAGATGTAAGGCTGAAATCAAGACTGGAAAGTCATAACCAAGGGACAGAACAGGGTGCAAAGCTGAAGGACAACTAAAAGACACACAACAACACACCTGACCTGAGGAACACTTCCTTGCTCAAGCAAGGTTTAGCCAGAGAAAGCCCTCTTGTTTTGTCCACTGTGGGTGGGTAGAACTGATCCATCACGGGACGGTAATGCAGATACTGCCACTAACAATAGCCTATCCCATGGGGCAGCTGTATACAGATCTGAAGGCCACCATTTTAAGTCCTAAAGGTTCCATTTGTTCATGAATTCAAAGATTTAATAATCAAGAACAGTAACATTCAGATGTGATACTCTAGGCACACAAATAGCATGCTAGAGCCTATTATAATAAAGGATGAGCTAATGGCCTAACTCTAGATTAATACCTACTGGCATTTCCTTCCAAATAATTGGAGTTGCCCTCTTGATGGCAGTCACCCTTCCTCAGAGTTGGGCAAAGTATGATCCTGGTGGGTTTCAGGCAGTCTTCAAATCTGTTTTTTGTGGTCCATCCAAATCACTCCAGATCAAAAAAGAAAAAAAGAAAAGAAAAAAGCAAATTTCCACTCCAGAAAGTTTCCAGGACACTGATTCTCTTTTTAAATCATTTAGAGCAGCTCCTCTATTAATATTTTTTTTTAAATTCCATTTTCTAACCCAGAAGTAGTCTGTTAGCCTCTCCTGATTTTGTATGTCACCCTCCATTTTTGCCACTTGGGCAATCTATGGGTTGTTGTGTTTTGTTTTTTCTTTTCTCTCTGTTAGGCATTTTAGACAGTCCAGAGTTCTGAGTTCAGGAAACTGGCCCATGGACACACCAGTGTTTATCTATAACAACCACAGTGGTTCATCTTTCTGACGCTTCTAATGTCTATCTCTATTTAACCCAGCACCTTACAAGAGCAAATTCAACATGCAAACAACCCAAATGAATCAAAGCTTTGTTTCAGTCATCAGGGAAAGCCTTCCAGAAAGACAAATAGCACAAGAAAGTGAAGTCCATGAGTGATGATCCAAAGAAGTAACATAAGAAGGCTGTTGAGGAATGACAACACAAAGGCCAAGTTTAAATTATTACTTACTCACACAAGAGGTAATCAAAGCAAATATTTGCATTTTCCATAAGTCCTTTCCACAATATACTGTTATAGTGTTATTGTTCCACTTTCAACATCCTATGGAATCCTGGGGTTTGCAGTTTAGGGAGGGGCATTTAGAATTCTCAGGCAGGGAGCTCTTTGGCCTCAGAAAACTACAAACCCCAAAATTCCACAAGATGTTGAAAGTGGAATAATAACACTATAACAGTGCAGTGCAGAAAGACCCAAGTATAAACTAATCCCGCACACCAATTTCCATAGCAGGAATTAAAGCATGACGCAGAAATCTCTAACAACTGGCCCACCACGTGCCCTACAGAATAGCTTTTCTTAATTTGGTGCCGGCTGGGAGTGCAACATATCTGTAAGGAACCCATTTGGGGAAAGCTTGCAGAAGTTCCCGAGGTTGTGTATGTGTGCATGTGTGTATGTACTCACAGAAAGGTAAGTCAAACTAGATCAGAAAGATGTTTCACAAATCTTGAACTTCTAATCTGCACTGCCAGGAAACAGGATGAGCTGATTCGTTGTGGTGCAGGTTTTACGCAAGCTCGGGAGAATTTCAGGAAATGAATAAGCAAAACTGAGAGGCGTTTCCCTTACAGTTGCTCTTGTATGATTATTGCTATGGGATATGGATTATCATTATGCCCATCAGGATCATATCCAGCTCCATGATTTTTAACTCTAAGCTTTCAATGAGTACAGCTATCTGTGAACTGAGACGGTACCACTAAAGATGTGACAAAAAAACTGCAGATAGCTTGTCTGAGCGGGAGCTAAGATAGCTCAAGAAGGCATAAATGATGGGTGGAAAAAACTCCAGAGCTTGGAATACACTAATCAATTAACTAAATTGCAAACTCGCTTATTTTTGTCTAGTGGTTCCACCTAACTCTATACCACCATTAATTATGGAGTTAATTCTGGAGTTCTGGAGTTATCTGTGATGAACCTGAGGGGGGGGGCATAGTTTTGGCACCTCCTTAGCAACTGACAGCATTTAAAAATGATTGGCGGGAGCAAATAGAACCCTGATAGCCAAAGGGAGGGGCTAGATGGGGGAAAGGAATAACGGAAATTTAACCGAAAAGAGAGAGAGTGGAAGTTCAGAACAGAGTATGGGTGTAGAAAACACAGAGAGTGGATGGCGAGAGCTGAGTGTTGAATTTGAGAGAGATGTGTTGTACTAGTTTATGAATCTTTAATTACAAAATATGCTTTACCTTGACAGTGTGTTTAATAAAGATTTGTGTATCTGTGTTTATAAAAGCTGCTTCAAGAGAGTGTCTCTTTAAGCTGCGCTGGGTTACACACGCGACCATTAGCACCATTTGTACCCTCAGTACCGCATTCAATGAACTCACTGCTTGTCCTTATATCCGGAAAGGAGCAGATTTAGGGAAAGCAGGAGAGAGAGATAACTCTGGGAGGAGAAGCCAGTGGGGGACAAAAATGAGAAGTGTACTGCATTCTCAGGAAGGGGCAACAGAAGTAGATCTATTTGTCACAGCCCTGGCTTGGCCAGAAATCTCCCTGACTCTTCAGACCTGGACATAAAGAGGTCTCAAGCTGGGAAGCCCCGTGGATCTTGACATTACCATATACCCCCATGAATTCTGGAGTTCTAGTGAATTCGTTATTAGAATTAGTTGGACTCCCAGCATTCTCAGGCAAAAATTATTTTGGGCCTTATACAGTCCATGCGGGGAAAATAATCCAGAGCGACAGAAGGCCATTTTTTTAAAAAGAGTTCGTAACAAAAGATGCTTATCTAAGGTCAATTGTCACAATTTCCATGCCAGTATTTGTAAATCCCATAGGGTGGTCCAACACTAACGAATAATCAATGCGTTAATTAAGGGTGACTTAACTAACCAAATCATTTCAATTATTAGTGTTTATGGTAGTGAATTGATCTTCCAATATCTAATGAGCCAGCAATGTGTAGTGGTTTGCGTGTTGGACTATGACTCTGGAGACCACACTTCAGATCCCCATTCAGTCATGGAAACCCACTGGGTGACCTTGGGCAAATCACACTCTCTCAACATCAAGGGAAAGCAAAGGCAAATTTCCTCTGAACAAACCTTGCCAAGAAAACCCTATGATAGGCTCACTTAGTATTTTGAATTGATTGAGAAAGAAGTTGGATTAGTATGTTTCATTCCTATATTTTTAGTAGTGAATAAGGCTACACAAATTCTATAATGTTTCCAGCTCAGGATTGATAGGAATTGTAGTCCAGCAATATCTAGAAATCTATGGTTTCCTCATCCTTACCAGAAACAACAAACACCCAAAGAGGGAATGTCTGGCCCTCCAGATGTTGCTGGATTGCAGCTCCCATTCTCTCCCATCACCGTCTGGGCTTGTTAGTGTGGGTGAGAACTGAAGTCCAATGACACGTGTAGTTTGCCATCCCAGACCTAAACAGATATGAGTGGGAGAATATAACCAGTCCTTTTCAGTGGAAATTCAGATTGAGAACAGCCTACACCATCCTTCCCCGGCCTAATGCCCTCCAGATGTGCTGGGCTGCACAGCTTCCATTGCCAATGCTAGTTGAAGATGATGGGAATAATAACTCCAAAATACCTGTAGGGCACCAGGTTGAGGAAGGCTTTCACATGCCTATAAAAGAATTTAACAAGGGAATTTTGACTTGCTTTCTCTCCCCGCCTACCTCTGAAAAGCATAGATCAAAACGAGGAGTTGTTTCCAACCCTGAACTACCTCTTCTCCTGAGAAAATCTCTGTCCTGTCTGCATCTTGTCAGCTGGATCAATACTGAATATGCGCTGGAAGGAGTTACTTCTCTCTCCATCTTGTTTATTTGTATAATGGGAACAAAATATGCAGGGAAATTGACACCGCCCAAGAATCTGGATTTCCTGGAAAACTCAATTCAAGAAGTGTGTATGTGGGAGAGTCCAAAAAGCAACCTACTGCATAAAACTCCAGGAAAAGTTGCTTAATAGCAAGGGGGTGGGGAGGAAGTGAGGCCAATTTTTTTAATGCAACATGGAAGGTGTTGGGAAAAAGAGTGTCACAATAGCTGGCCAAAGCCTATGCCAACCCTTGCCATTCCTTTCCATTTCAGAAAACACCATCTGACTTCAGAGACCGGGCTAATTTGAATAGAGCCTACTCTAGCATAGTGACTGCTGACAATAATTAATTGGCCTCTAAGGATATTCCTGCAGGCAAAGTTAATTGGCTTATATTTGGTAACATATTTGCATATGGTGTTCTCTCCCTCCTAAAGCATCTCTCTGAGAAGTACATTTTTGTGTCTGTAATACCTACACTAAGTTGGAGTGGGGGCTGTTTAACTGAATCTCCCATCATCCCTCACCATTGGATATGCTGGCTAGGCCTGATGGTAGCTGCAGTCCAACAGATCTGGAGGAGTGTCTGTTTCCCACTGCACCATTTGTTCTGGGTGATTTGAGGATTAGTAGCCTGTTTGTAGTAAAAGACGTACACAGCTTGATTTCTCTCCTCCTTCTTTAGCTTTTCTCACCACAAGGATAAAACATAATGAAGAGGAGAAATTCTCTCTTTCTTTCTCTCCCTCCCTCCCTCTTGAAATTGAGGGAAGTGGACTTCGCAAAGGGGGATGGCTTTTGGCAATAGCCACTAGAAGACTTCTTAGCAGCTCAAGTAGCTATGTGGCAATCTAAGAACTCATGAAATCCATGTTTCTCAAATAGTATGCAATCATACATAATGTGGGAAGGACCCTTTGCAGCAGAGTTGGAAAATGGGGTGACCTTCCAGATATGTTTGAAACCTGTCTCCCATCATCCCTTGCTATTTGCTATATTGATCAGTAGAACTGATAGAATTTATAGTCTGACAGCATCTGCGGGACCTTGTTATTTATCCTTATTCTACACCATTGAGAGACATCTGTAATCCTCCCACAGGGCTGTCACAAATGTCTATGCCACATGACCTAGCAGGCACACTACAAAATTCCCTGAAATATCAGAAAAGATGCCAAAGGTCCCATTTCTTACCAGTATCTTCTGTGTAGTTTCATGAGAGCCTCTCTGATCACACACTGCCCTTCTGGCATCTCTGAAGATTTCATGCCAGCTAGTGAATTAGTTAAGTCTTTTGCTTCATCTTGCTTTTAAAACACCATTTTTTAAAAACTTCAGCTAGAAACTTCCTCATACTGAGACAGTCCACCCAAGTCTCTTATGATGAACACCAGCTGGCGACTGTTCTTCAGGACTTCAGACAGTTTTCTCAGTCCAGGGATGTATGGATGTTTGCCCCCCTATTTCTATGTGCAATTTGAACAGTTTTATCCACAGTATATTTCAGCTGAATTTTCATCCCACTAGACTGTTGTCCTTTCTGGTTTAAGCTTTATTTTATACTACTAGCCCCATCATGCAATGTGTCTTGATAGTTTGTCTTGAAGTGCAACCTAAAAATCTTCCCAACAAACAAACAAAACAAAGTTACTTAGAAAAGAACAGAGCTTAGGAAGCTCTTATGAGCATTTTGGTTATAGTATCCTGAAGGCTATAAAATATCCACCCACATTCCTAATTCCTTTCTTACCTCAATAACCAGCTTCCCTTAGGATCAACATAGATACCATGGCATACCATAAAGAAGGAGTGGAGATGGGATGAATCTTTTGCCTTGTAGATTGGCAGTGCCTTCTGGAAGACTTATTTTCTGTTACTGGCAGCAGTAAAACACACACTGCTATCAAAGCTGCAATATCAGCAGAAATAAAGAACTGAGCTCTTTCCTACAGTGGCATTTGTTTAATTTGCAACACACGCATGAATATAAAGACAGCTTTGTGTCACCCTTTCCTATGATTTCAGTAAGAGAGATAGGCTTGTCTCTGCGTATCTGAGCATAAGCCACAGGTGAGAATTAGAGAGAGAAGAAGGGGGCTCCTTTGTTCTGACCAGGTCCCCCCATATTGCTGTTTCAAAACACATGCAGTTATTCCATTGCTTAATAATAAACAATTAACTATATAATAGGTGTATGTGCTAAAGGAAAAAAAAAACCCAAACACTTTGTTTAAAACAAACAAATGTGTTTTTATGTTTGCTTGATCAATGTTAACAAAATTGTTGTCACCACCATGAGGACAGAAAAGGAAAGCATAACAAATGCCTTTTTTAAAAAAATGTTGTTTTTTAAAAATATGAATATTTATTAATATCACCATCATCTGTATTTATATTTTATTTTTCCCTGCAGATTCAGGACTAAAGGCAGCTAAATGATGCAATATAAATGAAAATGTGCAAAATATCATTAGAATGCAATTAAGCTAACAGTAAAGCAGTTGCCCCACTGCAATCTGGGAAAGCACCCGGCTGTGAAGAAAGCGGTGTGTCTGTCGTGCTCCCTTCCACAGGGAACTGGTTCCTTGCAGAGGGGGAACACTGCCATCACTCTCCCTTCCCAGCAGAGTGACTGCTGGGATTGCCACCAGATGCCGCCAGAAGAAAGCAAGCTGTGGAAAGTGCCTATATTATTCGCTTCTTCTGCTAATAGCATCTTACTAATTGTCAAAACCAAAAGTTGCCAGATCATTTTCTTTTTTCCAGAAAATGTCTATAAGAGGATTCCAGTCTTTCATATGACAGAGATTAATTGGGACTGTCCCTGCCAAATCCGGGAATCCTTTTAGTTTTCTTTTGTCAGTCTCAACTAGGCAAGAGCCACTGTCTCTTCAAGACAGAAGAGTGAAACCTCTGGTTTATAGGCTTGATTCTGAACATACTCCTATCAGAGCAAACCGTGGGGCTACCATGGAATCTGTGCTGCCTCTACTCAATGACTAGGACTAACAGAGATTCATTGCCTGGCTTTGCCACCCTCTTCCTCATACTGAGAAGTAGAAGGAAAGAACAAGCTGGTTCCTGACCAAAGTACTAACTTTTTTTGGCAGGGGAGATATCCCCCAGCACTCAGGTATAAGGGTGCTCCTGCTGCTCTCAGTGGCCAGATGATTTTAGTGTGCATAGGCTGGATGGTTGAGGCCATCAGGTCCCTGTCAGAAGAACCGGGTGGGGGAACTAATGTTGCATAGCACCAATGTGGCAGGAGGTTTTGTTGTTTTTGTTATCTGGAACATTAAAAGGTTCAGCCTTCTGTAACATATGCAAGTATAACTGGGATTTATACCTGGATATGTATTTAAAAAAAAAATTGAGGAAGGAAGTATCCAGTACCTCCTTCCACAAGGACTCTGCCCTGCTGTACAAGAGGTAGGGTGCTGTTGAGTGCAGTGTCATTGCCCCAGCCCCTGATCCACCATGGAAATGCACCTGGGATTGTCTTTGCTTCTTTTGAACAGAAGAAAGAGCAGCCTTACAAACATGCCAGAAACTGCTCTTTCTTCTCTCTGCTCTGAAGAACAGATGGAACTACCCTGGAAACAATCCTGCAACCAATCAGTGGTTGGGGAGATGGGGCTGTACCCCAAAGCATCCCAGCTGTTGTTGAACAATGCAGGGAGCAGCAGAGGAGTGTGATGTAAGATCTTGGCTGTGGATCTTGTTAAATGGAAAAGGGTAACACAGTGACACAAAACACAGCCAGCTGATGTTGCATAAATTGGCTTGATAATCAGTTCAGCAATCCCCTCAGTCTACTTCTCCTACTAAGCCATATTTGTGGCTAGTTCTTAATTGGAATGTGAGAGCTATCTCAAAGTAATATTAATACGAGAAGTGAATCACCTGCTTTACTTTTTTCCACCAGGCATATCGGAGCCACAAAAATGTATGTTTTTACAGACACATTTTCTCCTATGTTCATTCACTGTCCCTGTGGGGCGAGATCGGTTCTGAAGCGAACGTTGAAAAAGTGGTCCTTTGTAGCTAAAAATTGTGTTGGTCTTTCCCCCACCCCACCCCAAAACTAACCATAATATATAGAAATAGTTGGGATTAGTCTTCCCCCTGCTCTCCTTTCCTGTGTGCCTTCAATTAGCTGCATAAAAGTGAACCCACGGCTTTAGAGCTGAAAATAGCTGAAGCAAAGTGACGCAGATTTCACCCAAGATGAAAGAGTGGATTCCAGAAGCCTAATTAAAAGCAACTGAGACACCAAGCATTTGATACAGAGTTTACTCACCTGAAAAAATAAATGGAGAACTGTAGAATGGCTTTAGTGGGAAAGAGGCTGGAGGGTTTTCATTCAGGTCACAGGAAGGCCTGGCACTGCAAGAACACAAAATCTGTCTGTTCCTTCAGAGTCAGAGGGAGGTCAGTCCAGGAGGTGAAGCTGCAGCTGCTTCTACGCTGACTCACACTGAAATATAGAGGCTAACAGAGACTGGAGGCTCAGAAAGGTGAGGGGAGAGGCACCCTTTCCCGAGGTTTGCCCAGTCCTTTGTTTTTCAGAGCTTGGAAAGCTACCTGTAAGAATTGATAAAAGGGCATGTTGAACCAATTGAGCTGTCCTAGAATGATGCTCTTTTGGCATCTCCATTCTTTTGGCATCTCTGTCAAATGGAATTTTGTAGGGCTTTCATTCAGGATGGATTGGTTTCAGCTCATTTTTGTTAAAAAAAAAATCCTAAAATTCTCAAATTTCTTCATGCACAGGATAGAAAGATCGGAAATTTTGGGGTTAAGGGAAACTGAGACAGATAGATTTGTCCCTTCAGACCCTGTGCTCTGAGTTTTTAATTGTAAAAAGTCCAAGTTTCAACACCCCAGGGCATTCAAACCCACAACCAAGCAACATGTTAGTGCTGAATTAGTTGGCACTTTCTTGTTCTGTGAGGTTCTTCATCTTTAGCACCTGTGTATCAGACAGATACTACATTGTCCTCTGAATGCTTTTAACATCTATCTATTTTGAGTTGCAGCACTGGAAACAGGGGAGAATTTTATTGCTGTTTGTTTCTGAAAAAAGCTTCTGAAAAAAAGTATGAATAATATTCAGGATGGAAAGAATCTGGCGTTTTAAAATCCCAAAGAAAGTGAAACTGCCAGATTTTCTTCATTTCCTGATTTGCTGTACCTCACAGAATGAAGGATGCTGCATTATACTAAGATTAACTAGCTTGACTTTGTCTACAGTAGGTATAAAGCAACTTGCCATCAGTTTGGTCTGAATACTTTTAAAAAGCCACTGTATTATTCATTATTTTTTTTAATGAGTAACACACTACCCATTACCCTTTGCAGGCAGTGAGTAACATTCATTATAGTAACATGCTTGCAATGATGAGTGACTCTTACTGATGATGCAAACATCCTCCTTTCCTAAAATTGCTTTAAAGTAACATTGGCCGCGCTACAACAAAAAAGAGTAATGAGTTACAAAGTCAGCTTTTAACATGTTGTTTCCAAACTCTGCCTGGAAGCCTAGGCATTGCCTAATTTGAAATACTCATTGTGAGCAAATAGTTCAGACCTCTTGCAAGAGTGAGCTATCTTTTTCCCCTGTGGTCTATTAGGTAGTGAAGTAGACCAATGAAGGCAGTGGAAAAAAAGAGAGATGTGACAGAAACAGGGAGAAAAAATGGAAAGCTCCATTGACTTCTAGCAGTATATCTACTGGCTTAGATTCCCACTAACTATCAGCATGCAGTCTTCTAATAAATTAACACTAAATGAATGCAGCCTTTCACTAGGAATGTAAAGAACGCCACCAGATTTTCTCATTCTTAATGAGAAAAAATGTATTGACATTTCAAGAAACACTGTCAAGAAAATGACCAACTGTGACAAGAGTTATCATAGTTTAGAAAACTTTACCAAAACGTTTTGCTGTAGAAAATACAGTTTGCTAACAGAACTGTTGCAAAAATCCAAGGTTTTTGCACAAACAGCCCTCCCTCCAAAGTCCATAGATGTGTGGAAATCATGGGACACAGTATCAAATACAATGGGCTCATAATTTTGCCCAGCAGGGCAGAAACATGTGAAATGATTCATTATTGCATGCCTGGGCAACTTAAGTGAAGATTTACATCTCTGCCCTCAACAGAAAAAAAGTTTCCCCACTTTTGATCTGAACGCTAGAAGTTGGTCTGGCATTCACTACTCAATAGAAGAGAAAGATTTCATGCTGAAATTAAAAAGAAAGAGCTGATAGTTCTCAAATTTCAAAAGAGAGTGATATTTATGCCCAGCACCTTTCATGTGTCCAATGGATCATGAAGCCACTCTTGATTTTACTGTCTCTCATCCAGCATTTGCTCCAAGTAGAGTGGAAGCTGTACCAAAACAGAAGTGAAATGGGTCCAGTAGCAGCAGGGTTCCCATTCACCTTGGAGTAGTTACAGAAGGTATAGTGCTAAATTAAAGGAACTGGCTGACTAGTTGTTCATATGGGAGGAATGAATTAGGAATGAAATTGTCCTGTGGCACCTCAGTGAGTGGTGCTCTGTGGTCTGCATGCCCATCATCATAAGTCACCCAAAGTAGAGAACGAGGACAAAGTCTCCACAGATACGACTTCATGGTCCTCCCAGCGGTGGATACATCAGCCATCTCTATGAAGAATGCGTGGTTGTCCAGATGTTGCCGGACTGTAGGTCGCCATTCCTGGTTTGATTATGCTGGCTAGGACTGCTGGAACAAAGATCCAGGATTATCTGGAATGCTGCCCATTTGTCATTTCTGCTATAACTTTCCAAATATCTTATTTTTCTCTCATGCTGCTAGCTTGGTTATCTGATAGGTTATGTTAAAGAGCATTGCCTTGTTTTCAGATCTTGCTCCTACTTTTAATTTTTCTAGTTCTCCCCAATACACTTTTCAAAGGAAGGCTTCTCATAGTAATGTTGCTGAACTATGCTGGTCAAAAATCATGGGAGTTAGTCTAGTTTATCAGAGACCATCAGGTGAAGAAAGCCCATCCTAAATACTGCAATTCTTCATTTAGTTACGTGCCTGCGGTGAGTCTCCTCCTCTGCTAAGACAACAAGACTATGGTTGCATACCCAATTTCAGCTACCCACACAAGCCCACTGACAACAGTGTGTATGAGACACATAACAGATTTCTGTGTGCAGAAATGGGTAGGTGGGAAGGGGACACTACCCCAGTGATAGACTAGTGTACATTGTTCTGCTGTGGGCAGCAGCGGTCACATTTAGCCTTCAAGTGCTTTTTCATTTTCAGATGAAAAAGTATTTGCAAAAGAATTCTCATATTTCTGTGCTTAGGATACAGAAATATTTATTAGTAAATACTAATCTTCTGGCTTCATCAGGATATGTGCTAAAACACAATAGGGCCAGAAAGCTAGAATGCTGAATGCTAGAGGAGGGGAAAAAGTGAGAAACAGGTATTTTGAGTGTCCAATGAGGAGAATCCTCCTCAAGTCCTTTCCTTATTTTCTTCCAAAAGTCCTCAGACAGACCTTCCAGAGTCACAAAGCAAGTGGGCATAGGAGAACCTCCCCCCACTTCTTAATGTTTCATGGGGCAAACTGGGGGGAAGACAGCCACGGATCCTGGAAGGTTACAACCTTCTACATTCTCAAATGTCTTCCTCCTACTTTCCTGATGTCACACAGAGGTAAGGCAGTAGAATCCACACACACACACACACACACACACACACACACACACACAGTTGGAGACTCAGCAGTGGAGCTTGGAGTTCACAGAGGGGGATGGGAGGGGGCTTGGCAGTGGCATGCTGGGGCCAAATGGTGGTGTGGCCACAGTGTGTGGGGCGTGGCCACAGTGCGCAGAGGTGTGGCTATAAGCCAGGATGCCCCAAAAACATTGCTGCTGGGGGCACATTGCCCCCATCACCCCCCGTCCCTATGCGACTGTGGAGACTTTGTCCTCATTCTCTACTTTGGGTGACTTATGATGATGGGCATGCAGACCACAGAGCACCACTCACTGGGGTGCCACAGGACAATTTCATTCCTAAATCATTCCTCCCATATGAACAACTAGTCAGCCAGTTCCTGAATCGCAAGTCATTTGTGCCCTAGAATGGGAAGATGAATGATGCCCTAAAATTATGTCCGCATGGGTTTATAAAGGAGAAGAGGGAGGTGTTCCACTGAATGAACAGGAAAGTATTAATGCAGCCTCCTGACCTGTAATGGAGAACTGAGATAGGGAACTACACTTTGGTGAAACAATGTTCTGAGGCAAAACCCATAAATCACCCCACCTCTAGATGACAAAGGGACATGTCATGTGCTCAGATATTCCTCTCCTTTGTATGTACCACAAATGTTATGTTAATTGGCATTTAACTAGTAAGAAATATCTAATAAAATGTGTTCTATTTGTCTCTAAGGTTTTAAACTCAAACTATTACAGCAAACCTTTTTCTTTCTTTCCGAGGACAGGTAAAATTATTCATACAATGGGGACTTGAGACCTACTTTTGTTTTTTCTGGCCTTATTTGACTGGTGAGTGAAAAATTAGCAACACCAGAATTTTCTAGATATGCGTGCTAAACAATATGTCAATGGAAACTTTGCAGTGATTTTTTTTCTAATACCAGAATGTTAAATTCCAAGGAAAGTATGTCTTTTAAATATTATTATTATTGCTCTTCATTGATTCTCTTCATGGAATCTATATGGGATTGGCCAATATTATGTAATTATGAGCTTACACCCTTTGTTCTCTACGTTGCTTCCCAAATTCACATGTATTCACAAAGTTTTACAATACTGATGGAAGTAATATCAATCCTGTATAGTACCTCTTCCTATGAAATAAAGGATATCTTGAGATATGATCCAAGTAGCACAACACATATTTGAGTGTGAGATCATTTTCTCTCTGTAGTACAAGACCAAAGATGGGATACATTCATGTCCACCCAGGAATTTTACTGTGTTGAGATTACTTCCCGGTATGTAATGGCTGAGTAGGTCTTGAGTTAGACACTACTAACATTTTCTCATATTGTATATCAGTTCTTGCTTGTGAATATGTCTATACACCTCTTTTCTCAAGGTTTTTTCCTAAGTTAATTACTACAAGGCACTATTACTAAAATCATATCAGGCTGCCATTCTATTTCCAAAACGAAGTGAGATACCGATGATCTACCACAGTCCACAAAAACATTCCAAGAATATGTACATGGAGTGATCTTCCTAGGGAGCTTCTCATCCACTTTCATGGATTGCAAACAGAAGCGACATCTTCAGTATATATCACACTATCCTTTCCTCCAACCCTGACCTTGGTTTAACCAATGCATCTATGCAACTTTTACTGCATGATCCCCACCTAATATTTCTTCTGAATATAATTTTCATCATCCAGATGCATGCATTTGGGACTAGCGGAAGGGATCTTCCTTGCTCCCTTCTTCCTATGGAAGCCTCTCCAGCACTCTGAAGATGCTATTCAGAAATTTGGAAGACTTTGCTGAATAAGATGAGCAGTGGTGTACAGCTCAGGAAATCAGATGGAACTATCTTGTGGAATCAAGCATTCAATCAATATTCCTTATGATCCTCTATTTCATTCCAGGTGTAGATTCTGTGAAAGAATCTTACATCTGTAAGAGTGAAAACTCTAAAATGTTCCTTCTGCTTGGGTATACCAGGCACGCTGATTTCACTGGAAAATCTATAGTCCCCTGATCTTAGGTGTAGTTTTAAAACTATCACTAGCATATTGAAGTCAGTTTAAGAAGAACACTTTGGAATTCAGAAGGCTGTTATAAAATCCCATACACCCTTGTGAGGGAACCTGTACTGTGTTTTCTTGAGGAAATTGCTTTTGTTCTTAATTGTAAAACAAAACAAACATTCTGATCTCTAGTCACTGGAATGTGCTACCATGAAATTCTCTCTCAACCTGTACCTAGAAAATATTAATAATGCCAGCTAATTCTACTTATATGTAATACGATTTCACTCACAGCAATATAATTAAATTTCCTTATCTTGTAAAATATGTGTGTGTGTACTTGGGGAAAATATTTCCCTTTAACTTTTCAAAAGCTTCTCATTGTCACTTTGTTTTTATAAAAGCTTGCTTTGATATCACTATGTGGTACATTACTTCCATGTGTGAAACATATATTACAGGATGTTGTATGTGGGAACAGTAAGGAGTGAGAAAGCATTTGTATTAATGTAGAGGATAGACGGATAAAGATATGAAGCCATGAAGCCATCTTGCTACTATAGGTTTTCTTGTAATTTAGCAATAAGTTTTGCAAAGTACAAATACAAATCCATCAGTTTTATTCTTTCTACAGTGTAGAGAAGACTGGCTTACTAGCACTTGTCTCTGATCCTTAGTTACGTGATAAAGCTATCTGTGAGTTTCTTTCTGTTGTTGCTGTTGTTGTTGGGTTGTTGTTGCTTTTCTGCTTAGCTTTGAAGGATCTGGTGCCTTTAGGGTATTTAGACCCTTGATACAGTTGTTGAGACCTGTTTAAATTCCCAGGATGTTATTTGGTCTCCAGACTCTTTTTTTAAAAACTTATGAATGTTATCTTGGAGAAGAACTGTTTTAGGTTTTCCAAGATATTTTATTTCCAAAGGAGAGATAGTGGTGAAGGAGAATCCATTTTTCTGAGTGCGTCCAATTTGTTCAAGGAATCATCGAGACAATATGTGATGACACTGCAATATGAAATTTAACACATAAGCCCTTCTATAATGACATTCTTTAAAAAAACAAACAAATTATATATCTTACAGATCTTTTTGGTATTTTCTGTTGAGCCCAAATTCATAGATTGTTGTACTTGGATTCATAATATACCATCATAGAACTTTCTTCTCATGTGATATTCCATTGTTGGATATGTATGTATATTGACAACATAAAAAAAAGTTTTTGAGTTTTTTTTAAACCAACAAATAGGAATTATCTCTGGCATGTTTCATGCTTTCATTCTTCTCAGTTACGCAGAAATGTATTTTATTATCAATGTCTTCAATATAAAAGGATTGGGACTGTGCACTGGACTTTTGTTTTACACACCCAAATCCCCCTGAAATTTCAGACACAGGTTATTGGCCAGAGGTTATCCAATTAATATTATCAGAACTCCATTAATCCACTTACACTATTAAAATTACACAGCAGTACAGACTATGTAATATTTGTAATATTCCACTTCATTTGTGATTCCAATCATGATTCAAATTGTAATCCAATTCAGTTATAATATTCCACTTTCACTTTGAAAGTGGAATATTATTCACATATTGATTCTCCTACCATCAGTGATTTACAGACTCAGGACCATTTCAAATGCAGCTGGTGTTCTGAGTATACTTTATCTTTACAAACTGGGTCTTTTGAAGATGCTGCAGATCACTATAGTTTTGTGTTGAGGCATTTTCCTAACTGTGCTACAAAACAGGCCATTCCTGTGATGTCATCCATGGTAGGCATCCAGATCATGAGACTTCATTGCCACCTTGTCTGCATTACCTGTAATATCTCTTTCTGCACAGGCCCAACTTTGTTCAGTCTAACAGGTTGTATCTTGTTAAGGCTCCTCTTCTGATGCAAGTGCAACTGGCTACTCGTAATTTTCACTTGTACAAAAATAGGGCTCTGCTAGACAATGCTGTAGTACTGAAGACAGAATCTTGTTTTTCATTTCTGTTCTTTGTGGTATTTTCCCAAGATTTGTAGAAGTTATGCGTTAGTTGATTTAAGCTCAAAAATTAAGAACAAAGTCTTTTCCCCCCCTTTTTTTCCCCTCATAGGTGGATAAAAAAATTATCAGTGAAGAGAAGAGGGAAGAAAGCAATAAGGTCTATGGGGAAAGAGAATAACACTGAAAAGGTGTACAGGCATGACCGTCTTGTAAGAATCCAAAGGGAATGCGACAACATGATTCATCCACAGCAGCACAGAGGGAAATTTATATATTTTGCCTCATTTCTGGCCATTTGTGTTAAGGTTCTACACTTTCTAAGCTGGTTTTGTTATTATTAAGACAAGAAGTTACCAACTGGAAAAGAGTATAATGAATCATTTTTCCTGATTCTGAATGCACAGTATTTTAATCTGCTTTAAATCATGCTTAATATTCTAGGAGTGTCATTGCTTAAACAGAATGTGGCCTAGATTAATATGTCTCTAACGAAAAGAAACCTGGGGTATCTGCAGTCTAAAGTTCCCAGCCTTTTTATTCACATGCATAAAAAAAGACACCAAATTTCTGTGGATTTGTCATGCTCTGTGATACCTGTGACCTATCTGCTATAGGAGGTCAACGTTTCTGATACAGTAGGACCCCTGTATCCGCGGGGGTTTGGTTCTGCCGCCCCCGCAGATACTGAAATCCGCGGATAGGAGGGAACACCCTGTCCCCCGGCTACCTCCAGCCAATTGAGGTGGCAAGGAGCTGCTGCAGAAGCCACTGTGAAGGGATCGTGCTCCTTGCTCCTTTCCTGCCTGTGGCCGCTGGGATCAAGCCCTGGGCCAGGGGCAGGAGGCAGCGATGAGTGTGATCCCGTGCTCCTTGCTTCTCTCCTGCCGGCCACCGCCATGATTGCGGTGGTGGCAGGGAGCCAACCATGGATAACTGAATCAGTGAATAATGAATCCATGGATACAGGGGTCCTACTGTAACTTATTTGTCATTTCCCGGAATGCCAGGTCTGGATCGTGGACCATGATTTAACTTTTTACTGTTGTGTGTTGTGATCTTCCTGAAAACTGTCACAGCAAAACTCAACCAAATTCTCTATATAAAACAATGTCAGGTGTTTCCTTCTTCTTCTTGCAACTGTTTCACAATGGCCCTTTTCACATGTGGGGGGGGGGAACGGGCGAAAACACACTAAAACGGAGCTTACCCGCAGCCAGGTAAGTCCATCGCCCCGCGGAGCAGCGCGAGCTCGCTGCTCCACACTCCTCCGGCGTCCCAGATGGCGGCTTCCAGTTGGTGGAGGCTCTCCACCAACCAGAGAAGCTCGCCAGCCGGAAGCCCGCCCCTGGCAGATCTGCAGGCACGCACTTGTGCGCGCCTGCAAATCCACTTTGGAGCCGGGCGACGGAGTGGCACGGGGCTGCGTGCTCCATGCTTTTTAAAAACCTCGAAAAAGAGGTTTTTAAAAAACACGCCGCGCGGCTAGTTCCGACCGCTCCTGAGTGGATTCTGGTGTGAAACTATGCAAAGTAGTCCACGCCAGTCCACTCTACGGTGTAGAAGGCCTCAGTGAGAGGTTGCTCTACACCGTTTCAGAAGCCCAGTATGGAAATGGCCAATATCATTTATCACTGCCAGGGGGTATGGGGTCCAAATGCTAATGATTTTATGGCTAATTCTAAAAATATCACTTGGGATTACGTTAGTTTATTTTTAAAAAAATAACAAACATGGGGAATTTTGAGATGACTAACCTAGCAACGTTTTCCACTGTAAACATATTCAGAAGTAAGTGTGCTGGCCAGGTAGCAAAATACAACAAAATCTAAATTCCACAAAAAAAATCCACAGCCTGGATCTCACAGAAAGTTACATTATTGTTGCTAATGGAGTTGAAATTTTATTACCTGTCTTTTATTGCCCTTTATCCCTAGTCATCACATGGCCAAGAAGGGGACTGGCCTCTGCCTGCACTGAAATCCCTCCAGGCCATCTTAACTGAGAACAGAAGTAACATCTGAGACAAAATGTAGACCTGTGATTCTAACCTCACTGCTTTTCTTTTTCTGTATGATTTTTAACACCTTTGCCTGAAGAAGAAGAGGCCAATGGAGCTTTGAAAGCTTGCAGGATGTATTTTGTGCCTTTTGGTTGGGTAGAAAGGGTATTGCTGTTTTGTGAATTTTGGATTTCTTGAATTTTGCTATCCCACTTTGTTCTTGAACCCTACCACTCTCATATACTGCCATTATCCTAGAAAGAAAGTTGCCATTTGTGCTAACAGACCCTTGCATTGTAGTTTTGTTGCACAGAATAAGTGCTATTACTGTGGGTAACTTAGAAATATGATTGAATCAAAATGTTTGGCACCATTACAGATAAACACAGTTCTTTTTGGAAGTTCAATATCTCTAAGTATAATGTGTATGAACATATGTGCCATATTGTGTGTACCTTCTGGAAGTATATATTTCTGAGAATTAAAAAAATTAAATAAAAACTAAACACAACCTTCTTGTGTTAACTAGACCTCCTACTGGTGTCGCTGTGTAAGAGATACAGACTTTCTATAGAGAAAGAATGAGTAATAAGTTCCAATTCAGAACCAAGAAAGATGACTTGTGTAATATGAACCCATCATAACCCAAACCACCCTGAGGTGATATAATATTTTTACAGTTCCATAGCTCAGGCAGGGTGCTTATGTCTCTACATCTGTAGAAACAATGAACCTGCTTGTCTTATGAATATTGATACTGTTCTTGGAGCAAGGCCTGCCTAAGGCATTTTGCTGTCTAAGGTGAAGGACAAGATGGTGCCTCCTCTATGTACAGAACCTGTCAAAACTGGCAGCTCCATCTCACTTCAACAAAGTTGATAGGACAATGTTACCCAACATAGCAGAGGGCAGCAGGCTAGCCTATAGGACGCAATACAGGCCATGGGGCACACATAGCAACTGCTTCTCTTCTCCATAACATCTGCTACTTGAAATGGCTCCATCCTTCCCCCTAATGTGCTGGACAGACATGTGCTGGATTGTCACAGAGTGTATTAGGATTTATTTAAAGAGGTGAGAAGATTAACATGAACCAATGCACACTACACATTAATCAGCCACACATCCCAAGTAGAGAGCAAACAACAAGTAGCACAGCTAGGTTCGTACGAATCTGCTGTATGGGCTCTAGATGACTTGAATAAGTGAGCTGAACTACATGCTACCTAAGAAAAGGTCATCTCTCCCTCTTCATTCAAAAGTCACTAGCCCATCCCAAGCAAAAAAGAAAGAACATATTATAATTGGGGAGGATTCAGAACTTTAAACTGTTAGTCAAATATCAGTTTATTAATGTGTAAATTGCCCAATAAAGTTCAGTGATAAAACTTGCTCTCAGAAACTGTAAAATAATAATAAATTTCTAGTCTAACATCCGTATTTCTGTTAATATAAGCGACATCTTAAAGACAGGAATCACAAACTAGCAAGCTTTCACAAGAAATGTCTCCTTAAATTGGACTAATTGCTTTAAGCTCTGTTTTCTTTCTTTCCCAGCTCTGGATTGCATATCCCACCTTTTGTTCGAGTCTTCTATTTAGAGCCAAACTATACATTCTGAGTCCGCGTGGTATTCACTCTCCCCTGTACCTGCTATTTATATTTTTAGAAACATGTATGTTGGTTGCATTCACAAAATTAATGTTCTACCTACTTTGGCCCTAAGGAAATCTTAGCTATTAAAAGTCTGACTTTTGATCCATATAAATTCCAAAATGTTTGTCATCCCAAATCAGACATACCATCTCTTTTTAGCATGTAGATTTCCTCTCTGCATGAACTACATATCAGGCAGGCACAATATGATCCTCTCTATGCAGAGAGTAGCTGTCCCTGTTGAATTTGAACAGTGCAAGATGGCTGGAAATTTCATTTGGTCAGTTTTTAATAATTTACCACCACTCACAAGCATCTTAATAACTAAATGAAAAAAAATCCTGAGCTTTTAGAAATTTAAATGTTAGACAAAGTGATATTGTAGAATTGTAATTATCCCAAATAATTTTCGGTAATAGTAATGGAACCAATGATACAATTAAATGATGGGCTTTAGGTTAAAATTGATTATACTTTTATTTTACCCGCTTTTAAAAACTCATGGGTGTTACAAGATGTGTGCTGATAAATCATTGCTTATCATCATGTGTTCTGTACTCTCCAGTATTTCACAGATGAAAATTGGGACACATGTGGCCAAGCAACATCAGAGTGTGGTCAAGATGGCAAAAATTACTAATGATGAAAAATAGACAACCTAGGGGAAGCTGCAGTAGTTTGCTTTTCCCTAAGTCTACAGGGGACAGCAAGATTCTGCCTCCTTTTGTACTTTCCCCACTCAGTCAATTGACTGTAAATTTGTTACCCCATAAGATGGGGGACCTTGAGGTCCTCTAGCAGTGCCAGAATCTCCTTGAAAGATGGGCAATTATAGCTCAAAGGAGGCCTGCTAGAGGGGGCTAACCATGGGATCTTTTCACCTGTGTAGACCAGTACTAACTGTAGGACACCAGTTTGGAATCAAAAATATATCTTTATTAGGGGAAATTCACACACACACAAGTAATTAAGCAGGCTCATGAACTATACAAGGCTAGCAGAAGGAAAGGAGAGAAAAGTGGAATAGTGAGGAAATTTTGGGATGAAGAGAGTGATAGTTACTGTTCCTGAAGCAGCAGAGGATGGAAGCGAAAGGTCTCAGACTGGGCTGGTCTGAGGGCAGTACAATGAACCAGAATCTGAGGGCCTTCACACAGTATAACACACCAACATGTGTCCAAAGCAGTAGCAAACAAACAGGGGCTAAGCCAGGGTTTAAATACCCTTTTTCTGCCCTGAGGAGAAGATGTTAATTGCTCTCTGGGAGAGCCAACAAAGGGGTCCGGATGGTTCCAACTGTCTTTGCAGTAAGTGACAGAGCATTGAAGAAAATCACAATAGCCTCTTCATGACTGGAAAGGTGAGGGAACAAAGGGATAGTTGTTACCGCTGTTTCTAGCCTGAGCTTGTGGGATATGAAGATATCATTTGATATCAACAATTTGGCCTTTTGTACCCATTCCTCTCCACGTGCTTGCGAGGCCCCCGGACAAGCACGCACACAGGCGCGGGCGACAGTAACCGAACCATTCACATCCTGATCTAGGCAGGCCAGTCATTGCCTAAGGCAGCTTCAGGAGACCTCAAGGCAAGTACCACATTATGTATGCACGCTACTTACAAAAAGATCCCCTTCACCGTGGCAGGCAGCTTGATGAGCGGACTATACAACTCTCAAGCACTCTGTGTTTGCATACTGGCTACTCTATTGACAATCTAGCTATAACTCAATCATCTAAAGTACTGACCTTTCGCAGGCTTTGTCTCCAGTCCGAAACTCATTGTTTTCCCCAAGTACGGATTAGCCTGCGGCCACAATTTTCCCTATAAGAACCCCTGACTTTGAGCGCTTCCTCAGATCGCTCTTGGCTTCCATCCCGCCTTGCTGTCGCTTTGTCCAGCGAGCCTTCCCCTCAGCCCCACGTGCTGAGAATCCACGCTCCCCAGCTTCTTTGCTTTTCACTGGGCTTCAGGACAGGTATAGTATTTCCCATACCAAACCTCCTCTAAAAATCCCTCTATCCAACTCCTAGATTTCTATAGTTCCTTGTGTGAGTGTGTTGCAGACATGTGTTTGATTGTGTTTCAATAAAACAATTATTATTATTTCAACATCTGCCTTATCATTGACTTGGCCTGACCCTGTAGACATAGGGTTCAAGATCTCGCTAAGTTACCCTGCCTCTCGCGTTGCAAACTTGTGCTCTGTGCTAATTCCCTCCCCATTGTTGTGAGCACATTTAGGTGTCCCTCCCGGGACCCCCAGAAATCAGGGTAACAGTTTTCATGGGAAAAGGTAACAGGACGTCAGCCTTTTGGATGCTCCTTCTAGCAGCTTCATGTGGTATTGTTTCCTAGGCCTAGGTACTTTAGAGGACCATCAGGTTGAACTTTCCAACTAATCCTCCTAAACTTATGACCTGGCCATGCTGAGGTCCTTTCTCCTAGTTTTGAAGTCAGAGTCCTTTCCTCTCCACACAGTTTTCAGCCATAAATGTAAGAATTATTTTTATTTCATGCCAATTAAACAGTATTTATAGCCAATCACACTGTATCTCAGATTGAGGGTGTATGGCATGGTAACAAACTACTTTTGCTCTTTGAACTGAACTTCCAGGTACTGAAGTAAACCGATGGCAAAGAGGGAAATTGTAATAATAAAAAAGAAACTGGGATATTTTAAAAGCAGTTGAAAAATGGGACAATAGAAGACTGACTGGGACTGTCCCTAGAAAATCAGGACAGTTGGAATCTATGATGTTCTGAGGGCAGACATTTATTCATTTGCTTGAGCAGTTTGTATTTATTTCAAATGTATAAAATATATATATATTCATTTTACAGAGATCCCAAAGAAAGATGATCTACCTTGATCTACTGGGCAATTCACATGGAACACCTGTAGCAAGCATGTATTCTGCTCAAAACAATGGCCAGTCTATTGAAAACTATCTCTGTGTTAAAGTGTGGCATAATTTTAACCTTCAATCAAAGTTTTTAACATTTTGATATCACACCCACACCTACCCACATGGACACACAAAAGGTGGTTCAATTGCGCATGTGTGTGTGTGTATAAGCAGAAAGGGTATGTATTTATGTATACGTACCCAGAGCTCAGTGGGACTATTATACACTAAATAATTAACAGATAATCCTAGCATCCATATTCATCCATGTATGTGTCCTTGGATGTGTATCGTTCTGGAAGAGCTAGGCCAGATTTCCTAATCTCAACTGAAAATGGACTGAGTCTTACAAAACTTTGGGGAAAATTCTTGAGAAAAACTTCTCCCCACTTCCATATATTTAAAGTACCTAGAGAATGCCTTCCTTTTCACTCTTGACTAGCTACCCACTTCCTTAAATTTACAACATTACACAAAAAACATGCAGGAAATGGAAACTCAAAACAGTCATATAAAACTCTTCCTGCTTCTCTGAAATGAAGGCTTTGGACTGAACTTGCTCAGAATCTCCAGGTTTTGTTTTTGTTCTAATTTAACATTTTAAATAATACAAAAAGGGGTTTTAAAACTGGCATGATCAGGTATCCTAGTCACCATTTGGGGAATAACTTATAAAAATCTGAAGTTTAACTCTGGGGAGTTGCAGAGAGAGCGTAAAGTCTCTTTTAGCTTTAACTTCCGCGTCTTCCTTCCCAGCTTGACAAACATGGATGTGTGCAGGCAGATGGGAAAATAGCATGTGGCAAAGGTGGAGCTGAGCCATAGTAAGTTAAGGCAAACATGCTGGAAACTGTTGGTGCAGGCAAAGCATTAACTTTGTGGGGAAGGGACATTCTAACATGTAACACAGATCCTTGCCACTCTGACACTCCATCTTTTATCCCACATATACAATTGTGTGAGTCCTGAAAAATAGAAGAAGAAGAGGAGGAGGAGGAGAATTACTGTTACATGTATTACATTTTTGAAAAACTTTCGTCTTACACCCTTTCCGCGCCTTACCATTTTCCATCATCATCCATTGCAATCCCAGATGGGAACATGATCTGAATGCTCCCCTCCGCACCCAGCTAGCTGTCCCTGGAAGGGTAACACGAGGGACACACTCTTTCTTTCCACAGTGCAGCTGGCCACTTCTTATACTGTACTGGAGAAGGAAGTGCCTAGATCGCACTTCCGTTCTTTCCACATCGCTGCTGGTGATGGGAGCGTCACGCAATTGGGGCCATTACCAAATGATTGCAACAGCTGGGGAAGTGTGGGCAGCGGGACCATGACAATGTTGTGCAAAAGCACAACTCACAGAGCAACAGCAATGTGTCCCCATCCCAGGACAGCACCATCATGTAGAAATGGCCTCTGTTACAGTTTAGTAATAACACCAAACCTGAGAGTCATGTAAGTGTGTGAACGTTTTTGTAACTTTTTTGTCATTAAACAAGGTGATTCTCCCATCAACGAAACGAAAAGTCAACTTCTCTTCCAAGTTCATACTCAGTAGATGAAATGGCTAAGTGGCATAACTGTCCTTGCTCCAAACTTGCTTGCAAGTTTTCAATAAGTGCTAGTCAATCATTGTGCACACAATATCCATAAGGCAATGCACACTTCATTCAAAATTAGTTGCAGTATTCTACTATATAGTTGATAATATAATTGGAGGTGGTTTACGTTCTTTTCCAAAGGTAGACTTGAATATTGATTTCAAGTGGAATAGTTTATCAGAAAAATGCTCAGAAATATTTGTGGAACACTTGTGATATGGATAATTTAGAGATTTCTCTCATGTCTCCAGGCTTTGGTGTCATATATATTTAGGAGTGAATGAAATGTAAAGCAAATGTTGGGTCCATCTGGACAGACTGGGAAACCAGAAGGTCCCTGGATTTGTACCTGTCCTTTCCAGGTTTCTTTGTTTTGTTTTGTCTGTTTTTAAGATCTACATGACATTTTCTTCATTCTGAAGTATTCCTCGGGAACTCCCAGCACATACAACGACTTTTTATTTCCATTCTACAGGTCAGTTCAAATTAAACCAATATTTCCAGAACTGAAGGGTACTTCTCCATGGCAGTATGTTTCTGTTATCCTGGAAATAAGTAAAATGTTTCCAGGACAGTTGATTCAACAGACAGCAAGTAAGGGAAATAGGATTGCTAGCAATAAAAGCAAATGCTCCCAATGCTTAACTACCGCAATATTGCTAAGCACTTTTACTACAACTCCTGAATTATAATTAAAAAGGTCCCAGCAGAAATGGGTGAAAGTCAGCTTCTGAAACATTGCTTGAGTCTATATGTGACATGTGATCAGAAGGAGAGGAAAGAGAAAGAACACAAGAGAGAGGGGAAGGAGGGAAACCCCAGGATATTTCAAGCAAAAGTCTGAATGCAAAACCATGGATTTGCACGTACAATCAAAACAAAAAGAAGTGAAACATCTTGATACTTTCAGGGACTTTTATCCTGTCTGGTTAAGGCTGTTATTAGTCGCTTTAAATCTAAACTCTAGTACCCAGATGACATTGTCAAGAGTTACATCAAAACTTGACTGTAAGCGATTAGACACTTGCTCAGGGAACAGCAAATCCTACCACCACCATTCTTGCATTCTTTTGTGCTTCCCACCAAGTATTCTTCTTGACTATGAACAGTGGACTTGTAGTTCCTGATATGATAGAACATAATCAAATGCAGAAAAACAAATCCCATTTCAGTTTAACTGGGCCTTTTATTCTATAGAAGTGTTTTATGGTGGGAAAAGTCCAGGAAGTCCAGCAGGAAGTCTGTACTGCTTGAGATTGTTCAAAAGTACATCTGATTGGTTCCAACAAATCTCACAAGATGTGGATATCAGATGCATAGATACAAGGAAACGAGTTTCTATGCGTATCCTCAGGCATTACGCACATTTTTATTCCAATGTTTACTCTTCTTCTCATTTTTTTTTCTTTACAGTCATGGAGACTGGAACATGAAACAGGTCCCTATCTGACTCTGGCCCACTGGGCCCTGTTAAAGTGTTCCTATCTCCCTGTGTGGGAGCTGTATCTGTCAGGTCCATTCATAATGGAATTTTCAAAGTAGGTATTTTTTCCTCTAAAGTAAAATGAACCCTCTTTTCAGTATTTGTCTCCATACTCCATTATTTTGGGGTGTTATTTGTACCTGTGGAGAATAAGTAAGGTATAGTGATTTAAATGTTGGACTACAACTCTGGAGACCAGAGTTCAAATCCCCACTCAGCCGTGGAAACCAACTTGATCTTGGGAAAGTCACACTCCCTCAGCCGCAGAAGAAGGCAAAGGCAAGCCCCTTCTGAACAAAATTTGCCAAGAAAACTCTGTGATAGGTTTGCCTTAGGGTCATCATAAGTCAGAAACAACTTGAAGGCACGCAACGCCATCAGATTCGTACTTGTGTCTACCAGATTAAAATAAAGAACTGCCAGGAGTTTTCTCAACAAATTTTATTCTTATGAAAATTACTTTTGCTTCTGTGAGAAATTCCTCAAACATCTAACATGAGCAAAAACTTCCAAGTTTGCCTTGAAATTTCACTTCAGATCTATGGTAATGTTTAACAGGAGTTAACCCAGGAGCCAAACTTCTCAGGAGGCAAACCCATCCAAGGTTAACATAATCATGACATAGGCCCTTTTCGCACCTTACCTTTTCCCGGTGCTGGGTTGTGCAGCTCGCCCAGGAAGCCTTGGGAGGAACGCTGTCGCATCCCTCCTGCTTCGGCTCCGCAGCTGCTTCCTTGTTGCACGAGTGCCCCGCCTCTTCCGTTCGCAGTGCAGCCTAGGACCTCCCAGGATGCATTGATGAGATGACACGTGACCGGCCCGGCTCCCGAGGCTCCACACGCCAGGTAAGTGCGCGCAGAGCCCTGGACCGATGTGCTACCACGCAGCATTTTCGGCTTTGACCCAAAGTGAAAAAAATGCATGCGCAGTCCGCGTCACGCCCTTGAGCATTGCGGAAATGTGAGTGTGTCGTATGGACCGCTCCTCACATTTACGTGACGCTCAAGGGGCCCTTTCGCTTCAGAAACGCCGTGCGAAAAGGGCCATAGTCCTTTGCACAGCGTTCGGTAAGAGAAAGGCCCCTCTAGAGGGAAGCTGCTTTTCCCTAGCACTGGGAGATGAAACCCATTGTTATCTCTGAGCACTGACTGGAGGTAAGAATTGGGATGCCAGAGGAAGGTGGCCTTTCTTTAGTGATGGGTAGGGAGTTTGGAAAAAGTGCTGGGCTTAGAAGAAAACGTCTGATGGTTCTCCAGCCTTGTTTCAGACGAAACTCCAGTCCAGCCTTGGCTGATGATAACCTCTAGATGAGTTGAATTACAGCTCCTCTGTTGCAGGGAAAGATTGTGTCTAGTGTATCGCACTCTAGAGGGATGAAGAATTCTCTGGAGAAATTTCATAAGTAGGAACCTCCCACTTCGCCTCAACAATTCAAAGGTCATATGCATTCTGTTAGGCATCGTGACAGGCCCTTGCTTCTCTCAGATTGATGCGGCAGTTTCCAACCTGATAAAAGTTCCTGTCTTTACCACGCAGTTCTGCCTTCCCCCTTATATCACCATCTTTGTGTAAAAGGGCGAAGGTTTTCAGTGTTTCTTTAGAACCTCTTAACATTTATTAAAATAACCGTAACAATAAAGTAGTGTGTTAGAGTTCATATGCAGGTCAAACTTGATACATTCTCTCAACGCACATTTAAAATAAGATAACGGGTAACTCCCTGCTTAGAAACAGTTCAATTATATCTTTAGACTTTCGTATAAGAAACAAGCATTATATAGCAGCCCTTTGGCTAAACTCCCACCAAATGCTTAACGCCCAATTTGGGTCACACTTTCTGACCGAATCCTACTAGGGTTGACTTACTCTTTGGCCTCTCACTAGGCTTCCACTGAGAACTAACCCTCCCAAAACAGTCACACTCTTTGATTGAGTACGGCACTCAACTCCCTAGCTCCGCACGGAAGGAATTCCAATACTCACAGGTACTTGGCTTAATATAACTTTTTCTCTCAGCCACAAGCCTCTCCCACACACTCCTGGGCTGGGTTTCTCTCCAGAGGTGCTATTCTGGTTGCCTAGCAACCTGCTTCCAAGCTGCAGTGGCACTTCAGATAGCCACACCCCCGGAACTTCATCACAGGCATACTCTTTTTAACAAAGTGACATTATAGTAATCCCCAAGAAGTAACCCCAAGCTTGCTTTTACCAAGCACGTAAATGAGGAATTGTATGGTTTAAATACCCATGGATTCTTCCTGTAGCCCTTCCCATGGTGCATCACAGAGAAGAAAAACGGACCAAATCGATCAGAAGGGGGTAGATAAACCAGTTTGCATTAATAGATAGGTTCAGAGTGGTCTGTGGGACTTCTTTAGACAGCTATTTTAGGAAAATGTTAATACGGAGATCACAGAAGGGAGTTGGAATTCATGAACCAGAGCATGGAGCACCCACTTGAGTGCGCTGCTATGTCACTTTGGCCATATGGCAACAAGAAACATGCCTCATGCTTCTAGGTTTAGAATGTTCAGTTTCCACACATCGTTAGAAAAATGAATATTTGGACATGATAGAACACTTTGAAACTGATGCTTGCAAATGTTGTGCTGGTACATTACTCATTGACATTTTGCTTTGTGCCCCCTACTCAGCTGGGCCTCTCTTTGTTCTTTCTCTGAAGAAACTGGTCTGAGCAGAGAAGGAAAGTAAACTATGCAAAGTCTGGGGGAGTGGCAAGGTAAGGCTGGCTTTCCAAAAATCTGTTGCAAGCATTTCCCCTGGTATTTTGCCGGAATGATTTAAAACTACAGCCAACTGGCAAATACTTGTGCATTTTTTTAAAAAAGAAATGTACCGCAAGGAAAACATTTTTATAAGCCTGTTTTAAAAATTATATGGAGGGGAAACAATCTTTTAAAACCGTGGTTATTTTCATAATCGCAAAGAAATGTCACTGCAGGCATCCAATTCAAATGCACTCATTTTCCCCAACAAGATTTATGTAGCAAAACCTTCACCTTTGCTAAGTAAGGAGGAGACAGAAAGTTATGCAGTTGAATGTTTCAAATTAATATAATTTTAATGTAATAACAGTGGTCCAAATGACTAACAAGTTATAGCAAATAGGTTTGTTGTTATTGTTTGTTGTTATTGTTTATTGCTATTATGGAACAAAGGGTTTATTGTTCTCTCTAATACAATGCGGTCGTTTTTGTACAACTTGAAAAAAAATTAGAACAGTGAAGGATTTGATCAGCTTGAAATCCTTCACACTTCAGTAGGACTTAGGTTTGCAGTATGAACTCCACTGAAATAGCATTTGCTTGTATATAATAGTCTCACCAGCCAGCATGCAATGTTCAATGGCAGGGCCAGCTCTGTCATTAGGTACAGCAAGTAACTGTCTTAGGCAGAAGATGCTGGGAAATAGCAGGATTTGTATATTATTATTATTATTATTATTATTATTATTATTATTATTATTATTATCATCATCATCATCATCATCATCATCATCACTACTACTACTACTACTATTATTATTACTGTTGTCACCGTTGTTTCCATCTTTCTTTATACTCCAACTTTCCCCCCAAAACTTGGTGACTGCTGTGAAATTTAAAAAAATCTACTGCTTGATGCGCTGGTGGCATCCAAAATCAAATAGTCATATCACCCTACTTCAAAATAGACTTGGCAGAAGCTCTCTAGAGCTTCAAACTGGGCTCTTTCAGAGCCTTTCCTGGAGATACCAGAAGTGTAATCTTGCGGACAAAATATGTACTCTACCAATAACCTTTGCCAGGAACCCCAAACTTGTAGTGGACCTCAAACACTAAACCCAAAAAGACCATTAAAGCTCTGATTAGCATCATAAAATATTTCAAGTGAATAGACTTCCTCAAAGCTGGATTTTTTTTATACATCATTCCATTTCTCTTCCATTCTTTTCCTTCTTTCCTTCATTTACCCTTTTCAATGAAGATTTTTGGGGAGGGGGAAGTATTCGTCCCTTGTGGTAGTATTCTCATCTCTACCTTTTACGTTTAGGAATATTAAGTTGCCTTTGCTTCTTCTTAGTTATAAGGACACACATGCAAGAAAGCCAATTATTTGAATATGGATCTGCAGCTTTTCTCTAAAAATCTAATATCCTCAATTTATTTATCTATTTAAAACATATACCATCCTATATCAAAGACCATTTCTGCACTACACTGTTATAGTGCTATTATTCCAATTCCAATATCCTATGGAATCCTGGGGGTTGCAGTTTAGGGAGGGGCATTTAGAATTCTCAGCCAGAGAGCTCTTTGGCCTCAGTAAACTACAAACTCCAGAATTCCACAGGATGTTGAAAGTGGAATAATAGTACTATAACAGTAGTGCAGAAATGGCCAAAATATTCTAATTCTATAAAAATCAAAATATTCAGTTAAAATTAGAAATGTAGAAGAACATAAAAAAGCACCAGCGCAACGGGCTAGTTTGGACACAAACCTAACTATATTTAAGTGTTCTATGAATGAATTTAGCCTGCTACCTGCTTCTTCTCTTCTTCCACTGCAGAAAAGAAATTCAGAAGTATTCACCACCATTTTAGATTAAGCATACCTCACCATGAAGTTAACAATAACCGACAAACTTTGGTTAATGTTAACAGTGGTTTGGTTGGAACAACTCAGTTTCAGGCTTTCAGTTATGGATCTGACTTGTTGAAGAAGTTAGTATTGACCAGAGCTTAAGGTCTGGATGACAAGCTAACTTGAACTTAATCTAAAATGGAAGTTGAATCTTCTGTTCTTTTCATGATCATGCTGGGGATCATAGAAGCTTACTGATGCTCATTCTCATAACGCTAAACAATGGTTAACAGTTACAGACACTGTATTCTGTAGAACTGATTAGCATGGGAATGCAAATTGCTCTTTAATTCCAGAAATAATACAAAATATAACAAAATAAAACCGAATGAAGTGAAGGTGATAGTGAACAAGAGGAAGCAACAGGAAAAGGAAGTAACAAATACAGCTAGAAGGAAAAAGAGAGAAGTAAACCTCAGATATATGCCAAATGAAATAATTTGTCAATAGGTGGAGATTAAAATGATTATATAAATTTTTATCATCAAGGAAGGGAGAAACACTGGATCATACACACTGCTGCCATATCAGGAACAGCCTAGGTAAAGGTCCCTGTTTAAACAGGTGAATGGTACACATTTTTTTAAGTAATTTTATTAAAGTTCCAACATATAAAACAAACAATTATCATTGTATTCTCAATTATCATATTACAACTCTCTTCCTTCCTCTCTGGATTACAATCTTTATCATTCCCTTGAACTGTTATCAATGCATCACAATAAATTGTTAGTATTATCTACTTAATTCATTAGTTCCTGTTTTTCTACTCAACTTTACTTGTTCCATGATATTTCTCTGAATTTTATCTTGTAAGAACCTTTAATACCATGAATTATGTATTATTCCCTGTCAAGACCCCTCTCGCTTCCGAAATCATCTGTCATTCTTTGTAGATATCATCATCTGATTTCCCTTTTAATCTCTGTGAAACGATATCTGCATTTCTATTTTCAATAAAAGTTGCCCACCATTGTTCTGTCGTTGGTATTATATCACTTTTCCAAAGCCTTGCAAATTCAATACGGGCAGTCGAGACCACATACAGTATTATTCTCTAATATTTCTTTACCGCAGTTCCCTCTAAGATGTGTGTCATATTTAACAAGTACATTTCAGGAGTCTTATCAATTTGAACCTGCAATACACCACATATTATCTTATGAATTTCATTCCAATACATTTTTGCTTCACAACATGTCCACCACATATGAAATAGTGTGCCTGCAGTCTTTTGACACTTCCAACATTGAACTGTCTTATAAATTATCTTTAATTTTTCAGGTATCATGTACCATCTATGAAATAACTTATAGTAGTTTTCTTTAAGGTTCTGAGCTACCGTGAGTCTCTTTGTTCGTTGCCAACTTTGTTCCCACCATTCCAACTGAATTGGATGTCCAATATTCTGTGCCCATTGTATCATTGTTATTTTAATTGTCTCCTCCTCACATTGTTGTTGTAATATCTCTTGATATAAATGTGAAAGTAAATGAGGTGGATTTTCTCGTAAAAGCTTCAACAGATTCTCTTGTTCTTTCTGTCCTATTCCTTGAATTTTCACGTCCATCTGAAATCTTTCTGATAATTGTCTGTAGGGAAACCAGCTTAACTTTATACCTTCAATTTCCAATTTCTCTCTTGATTTCATCTTAAAAACATCTGTATTTGTGTTCATATTTGTTTTCTCCAATATATCTTCATATCGCAACCATTTTTCTGTATCTGACCATCTTCCAAAAAAAGCTTCTTGAGGGGAGACCCAAGTGGGTAGCTGCCTAATGTTCTTATTCTTATAATCATTCCATATTTTATATAATGATTTCCTTACAAAGTGATGCATAAAATCTTTATCAATTGTCGCTTTTCCACAGAACATGTAGGCATGCCACCCCATCCTTAAATCTGCTCCCTCTAAAGCCAGCATTCTCATATTTTGTAAATCCATCCAGTCCTTTATCCAAGTGAATGCCGCAGCCTTAAAGTATACGTGTAAGTCCGGTAATCCGAAGCTTCCTCTTCTTGGTATGTCAGTCAAGACTTTCCATTTTAATCTTGGTTTTTTGTCTTGCCATATGAAATTAGTTATGTCTCTCTTCCATTGTATGAAAGGCTTAGCATTTGTGATTATAGGAATATTTTGAAAAAGATAATTCATCTTTGGTAGTACATTCATTTTTATAACAGACATTCTTCCCAGCATAGATAATCGCATTTGAGTCCATTTCTCTAAGTCTTTAGATATCTCTTTCCATTTTTTCTCATAGTTATTTTGAAAAAGCTCATTGTTTCTCTTGGAAATCCAAACTCCCAAGTATTTTGCTTTCTGTCCTTTATTAAATCCCGTTATCTGTTTGAACTCCATATCTTCTTTCTCTCTCCTGTTTTTTGTTATGAACACTGTCTTATCCTTGTTTATCTTAAATCCTGAGTAATCTCCATACTCCTGAATAATATTCATCAATCCTTGTATACTGCTGAGAGGATCCCCTAGAAACAAAACCAGGTCGTCCGCAAATGCTTTAAGCTTATACTGATATTTCTTTATCTGGACTCCTCTTACTGTAATTTCTTCCCCTATGATATTATTAAGAATTTCCAGTGTCATTATAAATAACAAAGGTGACAACGGACAGCCCTGTCTTGTTCCTCTATGAAGTTCAATCTGTTTTGTTTTCTCTTCATTAATAATCAGTCTTGCCATTTGCTGACTATAAATTGCTTCAATCCAAGAAATGAATTTTTCTCCTGCTTGTGCCTGTTTAATAACCATCTTCATAAATGCCCAATTAACCATATCAAAAGCCTTTTCCGCGTCGACAAACACCATAGCTAATTTCTTTTCATTATGTCTTTCATAGTATTTGATTATATTTAATACTGTCCTGATGTTATCTCGCATTGTTCTCTTTGGTAGAAATCCATTCTGATCTTCATGTATGTTATCTTGAAGAACCTTTTTAAGTCTCTCAGCTAAAATAGCAGCAAATATCTTGTAGTCTGTATTTAAAAGTGAGATAGGTCTGTAATTCCTGACGTCGGTTAAGTCTCTTCCTTCTTTAGGTATTAAAACTACGTTAGCTTCCTTCCATGTATTTGGTATACCTTCTTTTCTTATCTCATTCATTGTCTTTTGTAATGGAATTGAGAGTTCATGTTCCAAAGTTTTGTAGTATTCTGCTGTAAAGCCGTCAGGTCCAGGAGATTTACCATTTTTCATGTTTCTGATAGCTTCTACTATCTCCATCATCGATATTGGTTTGTTTAATGCCGTTTTTTTGTTCTTCTGCAAATCTCATTTTATTATTTTTTTCTAAGTAATCTTCAATTTCCCTCTGATTTTTAATTGAGGAGATATTACCCAACAACTTTACACAGAAATTGAAAAAAGTCCATTTTATCTCCTCTTGCTTTGTAGTTTTTCTTTCCCCAATTCTAATTTGTTATTTTATTTCTTAGTCTTCTTTTACGAAGTAAGTTTGCCAAGAGTTTAGATGGTTTGTTAGCCTGTTCAAAGTAGGTATGTTTCGCTCTGCGCATTTGGTGTTCTATTTCCCCCAAATTTAGTTGGTTAAGTTCAGCTTGACAAACCTTCAACCTCTGTCTTATATTGGTGTCTGTTGGGTTTTCCCTCAACTGTTTCTCCAGCTTTCTCATCTTTTCCAATATCATTTCCTCAACTCATTTCCTTTCTTTTCTTATTTCAGCTGACCACCTTATTAGGTTTCCTCTCATCACGGCTTTACTTGCGTCCCAAATTGTCTTCATTGGTAATTCCGGTGTCACATTTTCCTTGAAATAGTTATTTATCTCTATTTTTGCTTGTTTAATATATTTTTCCTTCTTGAATATGTCTTCATTAAACTTCCATGTTCTCTCTCTAGTCATAACTCTGAGTGTCACTTGTATAGGATTATGATCTGAACATAGGTTGGGGAGAATGTCCATTTCCGACGTCTTCAATAACAGGTCTTTTGATATCAATATCATATCAATTCTAGACATAGTTTTGTGTCTATCCGAGTAGAATGTGTAGCCATCCAGTTGTCCATTTTTATATCTCCATTCATCATAAAGATCTAGATCGTCCATCATCTGGAAAAAACTTTTAGGTAATTTTCCATTGTTTCTGGGCACCATCTTCTGTACTGATCTGTCCAATGTAGGATTTATGACTCCGTTAAGGTCCCCAAGAACTATCACATTAGCATTTTCAGTTTCCTGTAAGTATTTCTATATTTCCATATTAATTTTGGGGAAGAATTCTCCTTTAGTGTCGTTTGGTGCATATATTCCCACTATTAACATCTTATCTTGCAATGTATCAACTTCCACCACCAAATATCTTCCATTTTTATCACAGAATTTTTGCTGTGCACCATATTTTGCATTAACATATATCAATTCTCCCCTTTTTTTCTGATCAGTTGTTGCAGCAAAACAGCTACCTAATTTCGGATTCCGAACATACTTCATGTTTTGGGTTCTAATCTGTACTTCTTGTAAACAGATTATATCCAATTTTTGTTTCTCCAGATGATGAAATATCTGTCTTCTCTTATATTCCGAGTTAAATCCTTTTATATTCCAAGAGTATATTTTGAGCCCCATTTTGCTGTTTTGTTTATTAATTTATGTAATCTGATTCAATTAATCTTGTATGCCTTCTCCCGGAAGTTCTCCTTCCTCTTCTATTTCTTGCTCTGGGTCCTGTGTCTGTCCTACCACACCTTCACTCTCCTCTGCCTGGATCTGTATCCTTTCCTCGTTTCCTTCCTCTTGCAACTGCTGTTCTTCTTCCCTTCCTTCTGCCAATGTTTTCTGAAGATCTTTCTTCAGTCTTTCCATCATTTCTTTAGCTTTATGCACTGTATTTACTGTGTAACGCTGTTGTTTGTAGGAAAAAGAAATGCCCTCAGTCTTCTCCCATCTGTAGTTTATCTGAAGCTTCATCAAAACGTTTGCCAAAGGTTTATAATCTTGTCTCTTCTTGAGTATTTGAAATGGTATGTCTTTAAAAATTCTGACATCTTTTTCTTCAATCTTGAATGTTCCTTCGTAGCTCCGTTGTAAGATTTTGTCTCTTGTAGCGGTCCTAGTTAAAGTTATTATAATATCTCTTGGAAGCTTTCCTTCTCGCGCTGTCCTTGAGGATACTCTAAACATCCTATCGATGCACATTTCCATTCTGTCTTCTTCAATGTCTAGAAATTCAGCCAAAGCCGGTAGCATTTTCTCATATAAATTTTCCGTACTAGTTTCAGGGACGCCCCGAAAACAAAGACATCTTTCTCGATATCGTAACTCTTGTTGCGTAATTTGAATATCTTCTTCCTGCTGTTTCCCTTTTACTTCAGCCATTTCAGTTTGTACTTGTATGACCTGTTCATTTATTTCTTTTGTCTCTACCTTTATCTTTGAAACATCCTTTGTTAAAGTTTCCAGCTTCTTTCCCAACTTATCAATTTCATGTTTCATATCTGTTCTCATCTCTTTCTTGTTTCTTTTAAGTCTTGTCTTATGTCTGTCTCTGTCTTCCTGATATCTTCTCTAACATTCCTCAATTCTTCCATCATTTGTAACATTAGGTCTTGTGGCTTCTGGGATGTATCTGTGGATGTCCTTCTTGCTGGCTGGGTAGTCATTGTTGCTGCTGCAGCCGCTGTGGCCTTCCTTGTTCTTGTATCCATTAACTTTCTTAAAGAATAAAATTTTCTCTTCTACTTGTTATTCTTTCTGCTCCTCTCTGTTATCTTAATTAATTCAATAATCAATGAACTCTATGATCTTGGCACCAATTATCTTCAGACCTGTTATTTCGTAGTCCAATGAATTGTCTTAATATGCTCTAAACATCATAAACTTATATAAGCAAATGAAATCTTAATTGCAGTATAATACTATATGTATAAATGAAATCTTAATTATGTTATAATAATGTTCAATAATGTGTCTTAATAATAGAAAATATAATAATACAGAATATAATTCTCCACTTTTTAGATGAATTCACACAATATTATTTACATAGTAAACCATGAAAAATCTTAGTTCTACTTTAACCACTGAGGCTTCAGTCACTCCAGATTCCCCCTCCCAAATGTGTTTATCCAATCCTCTACAGTTCACTCTTTTTCCAGTTCTGCAGCTAGGACCTTGGATAAGGAATGCAGCTCCCCGTTGCTGTCTGCGTGGGTGGGGAGTTTTCAGTTCTCACTGTTTTTCAAGGTGAAGAAGCCTTCATTTTTAAGATTCAGATCAACAGCGTCTAATACCAGGTGCACTATATGAAGTAAATAAATGAAGATAGATGTCCTTTTAAAACAAAGTCCAATAAAATAATTTTAGAAGCTCATAAAGTTCCCAAAATCAGTTCCTTGAAATAAAGCTCCTTAAAGTTCAAACACTCAAAGTGTTACAATCAAAGTCCTTAATTTCTGCTTTTATTTCATTTAACTTCTTTATCCATTTAAAAGTTCCAAATCAAAGTCTCGGTGCCAAGTTTATTAATCCATTTGTGAAAGTCTATAAAAATACCAAAGAGTTTTCAATGGGAGCAAATAGGAGCAAAAGGAAAAAGAGAAAGAAGAACTCGCTTTGTCTTGCGGCTTGCCAAGTCCCACCAAAAAAAAAAAAAATCCCCAGCACCAAAAAAGAGTCCACTCCACTCCAAACAGTTAGGAAGAAAAGAAATTCCATGTATGTAAAATGCAGATGAGAGAGAAAAAAAGCCCAGAAAAGAGCAGCACTGTTAAATCCCCTTCGTCTCCATTCAGCAATTTATAAGCTCAGTGTCTTCAGTCACTTTAAAACCATTAACAAGTTCTTGCCAATTGGATACAACTCCAGTTTACTCCAAGTCTAAATCCAAGCCCAGTCTAGTTAAATCTCGATAATCCACCAAGAGAAATACAGGAAAATTGAAGTTTATTCAAACTCACCACTCTGGTCTCTGCAGCTTTAAAAAAATCCGCCACTACGTTTCTGCTTCCTGCCACCAGGGTCTCCTCCAAGCTGCAGTTTATATTCGCTGAAACAGGTACATACCTCTTGTGTTTTAAGTTAAACTGTAATCCAAATTGGGCTGTTACTTGCTATCTTGCCTTGCATTCTTGGGTAAAAGTCGTCGTCGGCGCTTGTGCCGCTAAAACGGCGATCCAGAAGGTCCCGTCGTGGTCCTGCGATCCTGCACAGCTCCTCCACTCTCCCCCTTCGGGGATGGCTTGGTGCTCGAATTTGGATCCCCTTCGGACCTCTTCCGCATGCCCCTTACCGAGGGGATAGCTAGCTGGAATTTGATGGCCCCAATCCAGCTGGAAACCTTTGGGTGGTGGTTCGGAGTTGCGCAGCGCTACTCCGGACAGCCTCTAGTGCACGCCATGCGGCCAGAAGTCCGAATGGTACACATTTTTAAACCCATCACATGTGTGAAAATATTGAGTTAAACCACATGTTGCTATTGCTTGGAGTCTTTTTAAAGAGTTACTAATAATAGTTAGAATCCTCTAACCAGAGTAGGCCAATTCAATCAGTTGTTGAATGATAGTCAGCAGAAAAGTGCATGAATGAACTTTTTTTTTTTCCTTTTTTGAATAAAAATATGATTTAGGAACCAGAGTGGTGTAGTGGTGGTTTGGGTATTGAACTAAGACTTTGGAGACCAGGGTTTAAATCCCTGCTCAGCCATGGAAGCCTAGTAGGAGACCTTGGGCAAGTCACACTCTCTCAGCCTCAGAGAAGGTAAAGGTAAACTCCCTCTGAATAAGTCTTGCCAAGAAACTGCTGTGATAAGTTCACCTTAGGGTCATCCTACATCTGAATGACTTGAAGGCACACAACCATAAGAATAGGATTTAAGCCAACATTTACATCTAAATCCTTTAAGAAGAGGAAGTAAGTTCCAGCAATGTACACAGATCACTGTCAGTATAATTAAACTTGCGTGACTTGTGCTAGAAACATAAGTACTCCACTGCAGATGTTTAGAAGTACATAGCAGTCAATTAAAGAGTCAAGCAGCGTTATATGACTTTTATAAATTGCATGCATATTGTAGCTCCAAAAGAGCAATGTTAAAAAGACAGAAGCATTGGCAGGCTAAACACAGTTAAATAGGAACATTGCAGTAGCAAGACAACGGCCTCTTCATGGCTGCCTCAGAAAAATCTGAGACCCCTGAAGAACTGCTGGCCCATCACATGGAAGTGCTATTTCTCCGAATCAGCATCACAGTACAGGTAGCATACATACAGCAGCTGTAGTTTTTGCAAAAGTGGAGACTTACAGAAGCATCACAGTAACTACATCAAACACAACAGAATAGCTACTTTACCTTCTATTGCGCTATCATATTTTATGCTAGGCTTTGTGGTTTGATGAGATAATTAAAATGTCTCTGCTAAAGAGCTCTAGTACATTCCCCCTGAACTACACAGTACTAGACCTCACCATCACCTCACCAAACTATAAATCCCAGGATTCTATAGGATCAAGCCCTGGCAGTTTAAAGTGGTCTCAAACTGTTATAAGGTTGTAATGCAAATGTCAAAAAACTTGTGAATTGTGAAAAAATCAAAACTTGTAAAATGTCTGATACGTCTGTAGAAACACAACTTCATATTTATATAAATACTTTCTTCCTCCATATGATAAGACTGTCAAGAATCTCCCACCTGTCATCTCTACATTTCAGACTTTAATTGTTCATTTATATTTGCATTTATGTCTACCAGGACCCCCAAGGAGATATAAAATGAATAAAAGTATTTAAATCATTAAACAGATGAATAAAAACATTTTAAAAACAGACTAAAAACACTCTTCAAAAACAGCGTTTAAACCACAGACATTTACAATAGATAGACCAGCCACACCTATTTTTAAGGGTCCAAGGCTATGTGAAACAACACAGCTGCCCACTGGAAACTCAAAGGGTTGAGATCAGCCAGACTCCTTTGGGAGGGAGTTTATCATGTGATGTGCAGCTACAAAATATTGCAACATGGATACACCAACCTCACCTCACAGGTTGGTGAGACATACAACAGGGCCTCCACTTAGGATCTCAAATTTTGATCGGGGTTATACCTAGGTTTTTAGTAGGGATGGGAAAGGGATTTTCTGGTGAGAACACAGGAACAGGAACAGGCCATTTCTGCACTAGTCTGTTACAGCACTATCATTCCACTTTCATTACTATTATTGCAGCCAGCCCCTCCCTAAACTGCAAACCCTGGAATTCCATAGCATGTTGAAAGTGGAATAATAGCGCTATAACAGTCTAGTGTGGAAATGGCCTCAGTGGATGTTCCCGCTCTGTGGAAATCTGGCCCCTTCTCTGCCCTCATTTTGTCAACAGAAACCTTTTTTTAAAATTGTGTTTTAATTTTTATTGCCTGGTTTTTGCTAAACTTGTTTTTAGCTTCGTGAGCCACCTTGGGCTCCACACTGGGAAAAAGGTAGCATATAAATGGAATCAATAAACAACATTTTAAAAAATGGACTGAGATTTTTAAACAACTCTGGCCTGTAAGGCCCTTAACAAAAGTGTGTGGACACCTGTCAGATGTCTGTCGTTGGAAGAAAATTATTAAGTGTGACATTTTTTTTCCAAATTATACACAAGTAAAAGTATACAATGAAAAAGGCACCTATTTTTAATAATGATGGATACCTCTTTTTGCCAATGGGGAAAATGTGAACAATTGTTGGAAGGGTGTGCTAAAATGTGAACTTGGATTGTATGAAAATTTTGCACTTTGGAGATAGGCAGATTTTCACCTTTCTATGATCCAAGGAGCAAAAGTTTCTCCAAGGTGCAAAAGTTTCTATTGTTCTTGTTGTGTGCCTTCAAACCATTTCTGACTTATGGCAACCCTAAGGCAACCCCATCACGGCATTTCCTCAGGCTGAGAGTGTGTGGCACAGCCAAGGTCACCAAGTGGGTTTCCATGACCAAGGAGTAAATGAACCCTGGTCTCCAAGGTGCTTAAACCAGTGCTTAAACCACTACACCAAGCTGGCTTTTTCTATACTCATATATATACATATTGCCAAATTACATCAGTTAAATCACTTTTTTATCAGTTTAAGCAGCAAACCTTCTCTCAAAGAGTCCAGGGTATTGTCATAGTGTGGGAGAACTGAGACTAATGAGAGGTACACAGCCTCAACCAATGTCCATTCATAAATTATAGAAAGCAGTGGCAAGGAAATTATAATCTTAAACAAGTTAAAGCAAAGGTGTAGCCATGCCCGCTCTCTCCTGATACAGCATCTGATGCTGGATGATCCCATGTTCTTAAATTCAGTTTCCATTTCTGTGAGTTACACATTTATAAGGGTTAGCATGGGAGCTGATATACATAGTGGAAGCACATGGCACAATTAATAAACAAAAACAGAATAATTAAGAATCATCCCCATAGTGTCAACAACGAACCCAGGTGATGTTTTTGGCAAACCAATTTTAATGACCTTAAAATTATTAACAAATTTGACTTTGGACCCAAACAAGATATGCAAAAGGGTTGATTCTGCCGCAGATAGAATGACAAAAGACAACAAGACAACATAATATAAATCAATAACATATATACAATTCTTTGTTTTAGGAACTTAAATGTGTAAGTTCTGACTTACAGCAACCCTAAGGCAAACCTACTGTGGGATTTTCTTGGCAAGATTTATTCAGAGGGGTTGTGCCCTTGCCTTTCTCTGAGGCTGAGGGGGCGTGACTTGCCCAAGGTCATCCAATCGGTTTCCATGGCTGGTCAAAGACTGGAACCCTGGTCAGAGATCTGAAGGCTACTCCAACACTCAAACCACTATTACCATGCTGGCTGTCTAAGTCTTGATACATAGCCTTTGCTATTGTTACTAAAATTTGGAAATAAAGCTCAATATTCTGTATCATAGCAAACTTAACTAAGTAACCTCTCTTATCCTCCCCCTAAATCTGACAGAAACATTCTTCACCTGTACTTTGATCGCCGATAGAATGTACCTCCTTCTCCCCATGTAACAATTTGGTTACCTACATTTACCTAGTTACCTAGAAGATTGCTATGTAGTCATAATTGTGACACTATGGTCACAATTATAATTCCCTCTTCAACCTAGTTTACCAGGCATCAGCGGCATGGGGAGAAGAAGATCCATTCTGTCAGCAATCAGAGTATGGGCGAAACTTCCATCAGGTTTTGGGGGCAAGAGCAAGCCAGGGCAAGTTACTTAGGCCATTTCTGCACAATATTGCTGTCCCGCAATGGGGGCGCATTGCTGCCGGTCTGCAAGTCGTGCTTTCCCACAACATAGTCATGATCCTACTGCTAACGCATATCCACCTGTCGCGATTGCAGAAAAAATCCAGTAATGGCCCTAGATTGCATGATGATCCTATCGCCAGCAGCCACACGGAAGGGGAGGAGGCACAATATAGGTGCTTCATTCCCCAGTGCAACGCGGGAAGTGGCTAGCTGCACTGCAGCAGGAAGACACATGTCACTCAGGCCATTTCCACACTAGACTGTTATAGCGCTATTATTCCACTTTTAACATCCTATGGAATCCTGGGGTTTGCAGTTTAGGGAGGGGCCTAACAGTCTAGTGCAGAAATGGCCTCACACTAGCCTTCCATAAGCAGCCAGCCAGGTGTGGAGGGGAGCATTTGTGTTGCACTCCCATCCTGGCAGTTGAGACAGGATGACAACGAAGATGGGTAAGGTGCAGAAATAGCCTTAGTTAAATATACTTAAGTAGCTGATACAGAATGCTGGTCAAAATCTTAAAAAAAAAACAGAGAAAATTCATACGATAGAGAATGAAATCCAGAGATTGCCACTCCTATGCCTTAGCACCAGCCTATTTTATAAACGATTCACATAACAAAAAATGAAATCTGCAGCAAAATATTGCAGTTGGAATGTTCATGTTTGCTCTTCAGTCATGCTCTCCTCCAAGATTTTGCATTCCAGTTCCTCATCCACACTGACAAACATAGTCATTTGCCATCCTGTGGACTCTTCACTGAGAGCCCTTCCACACTATATTGTTATAGTGCTATTATTCCACTTTCAACATTCTGTGGAATTCTGGGATTTGTGGTTTACTGAGGCCAAGAGCTCTCTGGCTGAGAATTCTAAATGCCCCTCCCTAAAACTCCAGGGTTCCATAGGATGTTGAAAGTGGAATAATAGCACTATAACAATATAGTGTGGAAAGGCCCTGGGTTGTGCTTAACCTCTTAGAATCCTCATGGGGTTGGTTTTTTAAAATTCTTTTACCTTCACAAATGTTGGGGAGCCAAGCTTCCCTCTTAGGCCCTTTCTGCATGAGTAGGGGGGAAACGCCTGAAAACAGAGCTTACCGGCTTTGTTTTGCGGCCGGCCGAGTCCACTGCCACAAGGAGCAGCACGAGTTCGCTGTTCCACAGTCCTCCGGCGTCCCAAATGGCGGCTTCCGGTTGGTGGAGGCTCTCGCCAGCCGGAAGCCTGCCCTCGGCAGATCTGCAGGCACGCGCTTGCGCGCGCCTGTAAATTTGCTCCTTTAAAAAACCTTTAAAAAGAGATTTTTAAAAAACATGCCGCACGACCAGTTCCAGTCGCTCCGGAGTGTACTGAGGTATGGAGCTACAAAAAGTAGTCCGCCCCAGTCCACTCTACGGTGCAGAAGACCTCCGTTGGAGGTCGCTCTGCACCGTTTTACCAGCCCGGTGCGGAAAAGGCCATAGAAATAGTGCCATTAGCATTCATGCTTGAACATCCAAAATGGAGGGAATGATGCATATTCATCTGGTATCTCCTATATAGAATTAGGACTGAATCCTAAAGAAAACGGCACTGGTGGAATTCCCATACTTTAGAGCATGTGAACTGTGCTCAATGGCACAATCTATAGTAGTCAGTCACTCTTTCCTGAATCCTTGGCAAATATGTGTAAGATTGCAAATTTAACCACAATCCACTGGGTCTTAAAGTTAGAAGAAAACAAGAGTCCATTGGTAAAAATAGATCTTTCAATCAGACATCAAGTAGGACAGAGTATTCATTACAGACTGAAGTAAAGGTTGTAAAGGCTGAAGTCTTTATTAATTCCAATGATATACCAATTGTTAGAGGTTACCTTGATGTACCAGTGCAAAAAAAACCCTCGATACTATATCTTTTCCTCTCTGCCTTGAATTCTTTGCTTTCAGTGTTAGCTCTATTGATTTCAGTTAGATTGTGGAATAGATTCTGGGTTCAGGAAAGGACTCTTGAATCCACCAGTTCCTTTATTTAATTGAGAAAGAACCAGCAGCTCCTCTGTATCTAATTTACAAGGACACAAGGAGATATGTGACAGCTCAGGTCATAAAGAGTTCACCCTTTTTATACATATACCTTTTTTATAGATACACACATATATATCTGAACACATGCAGAGAAATATCTGATTGCACTAATAGCTTTTATTACTTTTAACATGTACTCACTTAGCCAAACAGGTGAAACTGATTTAGGCCAGTGTTTCAGGGATTTTTTTTTTAATAAGCCCAAAGGCCAAGCAAGTGAACTAGATTTTTCGTACACGTGCAACAACGCCCTGGCGTCTCCTGGTTCTCATCCCAGTTTGAAATTTGTGAGAAAATTCAATTTGAATAAGCACCCTCCTTTTTCCCCTTCTCCAGCTCTGAGGCAAGCTCATGGCCACCTGAATCAAAACCAGATGTACTTATCAGGCCTAAAGATAACAAATTGCAGCTTGAGATCCTGTCAACGGCAGACCACCAGAGCACGGGTTACAAAACTCACTCAACGCGTGAAATTCTAGTCCGTTGCATATTAATGCTCAGCAGATCTGGAGCCAGGCCTCCTCTAATTTTGTGTGTGTGTGCGTGTGAATTCTGAAAAACATTCCTGCATTATAAACTGGTCATCTGAGACTGTTAAAGTAAAAACCAAAGGCTCAGTTGCTTTCTAAGTCCCCCATTCCTTTTTACCCCTGAGCAGACAAAGACTGGTCTTTTCAAGTCTGCCTGTAGCAGGGGATGGCTTGTTTTGGCAAGGAAAGCAGGTGCCTTCTCAAGCTCAGAGATCTGGTGTGTCAGCAGTGACCCAAGGTCTTGGGTGGCCAGCTTTGTGCTTACATTTCCCCTGTGTCAGCCGATATACCTACCACCCACACACTGAAAGATTCCAGCAAGTTCAGAAACGTTCAAAGGATCTGACCTTTTTCTCCACCCTCCTCTGCCCTTGCCAACCCATTCCTCCAATCCCTTTGGAACAGCCCGGGTATATTAAGAATCTCTGGCTTTTGGTTTTTATAAACAGCAAGACCGGGGAAAACATTTGAAAACTCAGACTGTGTAACATTAGCTTTGGGAAGATTATTAAAATGCAGCCATGTAAACAAATGATGCCTCAAATTCCTAGATTTCTCTGTCTGTAGCCAAAGAGAAGGCTTGAAGGGATTTATTTGATGTATTATTTTTTCTCAGAAAATTTTAGTTAGTGCTCCCAAGCCAGTAGTGTCCATTTCAAGGCTACAGTGATCAATTATCTCATTGCTTTTTCATCATCTTTTTAAAAACGATACTGGCACCATTGTGTTAGCACTGGTTTGGATTTTATTTAGTTGGGGCTTTCTTTAACTAATATTTATAGGCCATGCAGATTTAGGCACCTGAAAGTGATACACAATAATTAAAGACAACAACAAGAATAAATGCAAAATACCACATTTACACTGTCCATAAAAATAGATGCTGGAATTATATAGGGGAAACTTGCAAAAATAGGCACATTTTCTACATTGTTCAAGCATGTCCAGTTTTTGAGGAAAGGGCATTTTAAATAGTGGGTTGTTGTCATGTGCCCTCAAGTGATTTCTGACTTACGGTGACCCTAAGGAGAACCTATCACAGGGTTTTCTGGGGCTGAGAGTATGTGATGCACCCAAGGTCACCCAGTGGATTTCCATGGCCAAGCAGGGAATCAAACCCTGGTCTCCGGGGTCCAGTCTAATGCTCAAGTCATTACACCACACTGGATCTCAAATAGTGGGTACCGCCACACAAAATGCCCTGCTTTATGCAATTACAAAATGGATCTCAGCTTGTAGTACTCCCAGAAGGGTTTCTCCAGATGACCTCAAAGAATGAATGAATCTATATGGGAGTATTTCAGGTAACCAAATCCCAAGGGCTTTAGGAACTAACAATAATTTGACCCAGAAGCAAATAAGTAGTCAGTGCACTTCTTTCAGCAGAAGTGTTGTGTTCCACAGGTAGGTTGGCTCAGAAGCTTCACCAAAACATTTGTACCATTTGCAGCTTCCGGCCCTAATGGTGATCCCACATAGTGCACATTGCTGTTGGTTACCTGTGCTTACAGATCATTGTAGCCAAGCTGCTCCTTTCCCAAAACAGCTATAACTGGTATACTAGCTGAAACTGATAAAAGCCAGCATGAGCTACTGAAATCTCCAGGGCCTTGAGGGACAAAGATGGATCCAAGAGTATTCCCAAGACCCAAAGTTAATCCCAACCAGTTCAGGTAGTATTATTTCCCAGATAAGGACATGGAAGATCATCCAAAAGGCCTCCATTGTCCCAGACTTTGGCCTTTTTTTTGACACCTTACTGAAACGGGCCTGATTAAAAGTGTAGCATTCTGCCTTAGGATGGAGATCATTCAGAGCAGGTATCTCTATCTACCTATCTACCTACTTAATTGACTCATATGGTAGCCTAATCTTTGAAGTTTACTCTGAAGTTATACCTCTTGAGTTTGTTGTCCCTGGGATTGCAGCCTACATCTGTGGAAACGCTAAGCACATGTTCACTATGATATAAGTCTCATAGATTGAACAGAGTGAAATAACTCTAAAACAGAGGCATAAAAATTGATCCCAACTAGGTAGAAGCATTGAATCAATGAAATTAACATACATTCTGACCTACCAGTTCTCATAGATTTAGTGGATCTACCTTAATTAGGACAAACTGTTTTTTTAAAAAAGTAAACACAGGCCCTTTCCACATGTGTGGGGGGGGGAACGGGCGAAAACGCCCAAAAATGGAGCTTACCGGCAGCCGGGTAAGTCCGTTGTGACGCGGAGCAGCGCAAGCTCGCTGCTCCGCAGTCCTCTGGTGTCCCAAATGGTGGCTTCCGGTTGGTGGAGGCTCTCCACCAACCGGAGAAGCTTGCCAGCTGGAAGCCCGCCCCCGGCAGATCTGCAGGCACGCATTTGCGCGCGCCTGCAAATCCGCGTCGGAGCCGAGTGACGGAGCGGCGCAGGGCTGCGCGCTCTGTGCTTTTTAAAAACCTCGAAAAAGTAGTCCACGCCAGTCCACTTTACGGTGTAGAAGACCTCCATGAGAGGTCGCTCTGCACCATTACAGAAGCCCAGTGTGGAAATGGCCACATTCTGTTTCTATGTTGTTTTTTATCTGGATTTGGATTGGAGATAGTCCTCTCTGCCCTGCTTGAAAACCTATGAAAAATGGACAGATATAATGTACTTCTTTATATCTATTGCTGGGGTGCATGAGGGGAGAGTGGAGTGTTGTTGTACTGATGTCCTGCTCATGAGCATCTAATGAGGAAGTAGTTGGATGCTGTGTGAGCAGACCGTTGGATGAGATCATCCTTAGGTCTTTCTTATAGGTAATTCTGTCAGGCATGGCACATGCAGATCTAACAAGACTCTTTTCACAATTTTTCTCCTTTTCCCAATGTCAAGTCCATTCTCTGTGTGGATTTTTAAAAAAATGAGGAAATATCCTCACATACTTTCGGTGCACATTGGATGCATGCCCCATTGACTAACGTGTTCATATCTATTTCATAAATGTTCATTATGTTCAAATGGGTACATGTCACCAAAAATTAGTGGGTTTTTTTCTTAAATATTATGGATTTCTAACTGCAAATTGGGTCTGGTTCCATGTTTAGTCCAGAAGGTTCAGAATACGGTTAATCCATAAACACCTTCAACAGAACAAATTTCTCACATATACCTAATTCCACAAAAGCAGCTGTAGAAAGAAGTGTTTGGAAACAGCTGTTTGATCCCATGGCCATACTGAGGTGCTGTTTGCTTGCATCTCTATGGCAATTCAAGTGCTGGGAGAGCCTGCTCAGGGATGCAATGCTGTGAATAAAATAATGATAAAACCAAACTCTCTCCTTTCCCTCAAAGTGCAGAGAAATTCTTCCAGAATTGGTGCCTGAGAGAGAAGGAGTGGATCTGATCAAAATGAATGACAACAAACTGAGCAAACTTAATTAAAACAAAATGGTGGCCTGGTTGATAAAGTATTGGATCTATTGTCTCGATTAACTGGTGGTTAAGCAGATCTAGGGTTAATTTAAACAGCATGTTTTTGATAGGATTGTACTACCCCTGAACAATCAGGTTTTCTCTTGCCATAGGGAAGACCAGGCAATGTAGCCAGGCATCTGGGGTTGAAAAGTTAGTATAATGCTAAAGATCCTGAACAGCAAAAAGGACTGTGGCCCCTTTCGCACCTTACCTTTTCCCGGTGCTGGGCTGCGGGGCTTGCACAGGAAGCCTTGGGAGGAACGCTCTCACATCCCTCCTGCTTCGGCTCCGCAGCTGCTTCCTGGTTGCGCGAGCGCCCCGCCTCTTCCATTTGCAGTGCAGCCTGGGACCTCCCAGGCTGCACTGAGGAGAGGACGCGCGACTGGCCCGGCTCCCGAGGCTCCGCACGCCAGGTAAGTGCGCACAGGGCCCCAGAGCAATGCACGACTGCGCAGCATTTTCGGCAATGCTCCAGGCGCCCTTTTGCATGGCAAACGCCATACGAAAAGGGCCTTAGAGTATAAACACAAGCAGAACAGAAGACCAGAGCCTGGATTCTGGAAACAAATTCAAGGTCAGGTACAAGGATCTTGGAGAAATCACTGTATACTAGTGACTTTCCCTATCAGCAAAGCTTACTGAGAAGTGAGAAAACTACCATCACCATCACATTCATGCTGAGAAGTGAGTGTGACCATCTCCACTGCAACAGATACCACAAACAGATATGAAGGCATTAAGGACCCAATTTACATAATCATCTGCCCATTTTTGGAGGGTGAAGAATCCCATAATTTGGGCCTTTACATATTTAGGCCTCCTACATATGTTACTTTAGATCATGAGGGATGGGAAGTTGTGCACTTATTCCTCACCAGAAAAAAAAGACTGGCTAACTTGAAAGTATCTGAATGGGCCTAAAGCTGCCAGCTCATGAAGAAAGATTGCTCATTTATCTTTAACAACTTTGCAGACAGAAATTCAGCAGGTGCAGCTCATTCCATTATAGTATTATTCTTTAAAAAGAATAAATGTCTGCCAAACCTCTCTTTGACACACAGCTATTAAGGGCATGGGAACGCCCTTCGTGATCAAGCCTTGGCAAGACAAATTTAACATAAAATACAGTTTTCCAAGCATCTGGGTGGAAAAAAAAAACCAGTAATTGCAAATGAAATATAAATGTGTTCTAGTGATAAATGGAGCATGACAGCCGACGTCAAATATGCTGGTGAAGAGGAAATAACATTTGTGAAGCTGCAAAGCTATTTCCTCAGCTTTTTTAATTGACCAAAAAAGAAATACCCTCATAAAATCCTGAGAAAATTACATATGCACTTCTTCTGCTTTGCCACTAATGATAGCCTCAGACAACCATTGGACAGAATAAGCCCGGTTTCTGGCCTAGCATTTAACTAGGTCCTTGTCAGAAAACTAAATATGAGGGTGGAAGCAACCAAACATGAAGGAAGAGGTTCGGGATGAATGTAAAATTTGTGTGAAGAAAAGCAAACAGGGAGATTGGGATTCACAAAATATATCTAGCAAATTCTCTGGCAGTGTGCTTGGCTTCCTGAATAATACAACTGCTGTGGTTAGTAGTGTAGAAGTTTATCTCCCACCCCTTGCTGGCCATGTTAAGGAATGATGGGGAATAGAAGCCACTTCCGATATGAAGTGCTAAGCTATGTTTTCTTTGTGTTGCCCTAAGAAAATGCAGAGGGAATTACCTCAACTATAGAGGCTGGGAAAACAAACCAATCCACCTAACACTGACCAGTTAGGATTTTCTCAGATCTGTATAAAACCACAGAAGGCTTTGGCTCCAGTAGCAATTTTCTCAGACTTGAGATTCATTTTGAACTAGGACTCTGAAGATCTTTGCCTGAGCAATTGTTTTCAGTACCATGGCTCAGAACAGGCATATGAGCTGGAATAATAGAGAACATGTGCAGAGTGCCATCACACATACCTGGGACCATATAGAAGCATACCCTTGTAAGAGGGTCTATATCACAGCTGGCATCTCCCTTCTTACAAATTAAACCCTGCTCAAATGTGCCTGCAGCCTTTGGAATCCCTCTGAATCTCAACTGCATTTCTCCAGTTGTTAAAATAATATTTATATGGTTTTCTGTGGTTCTCTGACAATTTATGAAACTTCAAAAAATAAATTTGGAGTTAGTCCATACACGTATATCTATTAACTGGTGGGCAAAAGAATCCTAACCCCTAGCTCTGCTGACTAGTAGGAGGCCATTTCTGCACTATACTGTTATATTGCTATTATTCCACTTCCAACATCCTGTGGAATTCTGGAGTTTGTAGTTTACTGAGGCCAAAGAGCTCTGCAGCTGAGAATTCTAAAGGCCACTCCCTAAACTGCAAACCCCAGAATTCCACAGAGTGTTGAAAGTGGAATAATAGCACTACAACAGTGTAGTGTGGAAATGACTGGAGTTAGAATGAAGTAGAAGTGATTTCCACCAGCAGAGGGGACACATCTACCATGGAGATCCCATAACCACAGTAAGGTTTTTGAGCAGATTTCTACTACTGGTGGTGTTCCTGCTATCTATAGATCATGAAACAAAGACTCTGGATTTCCTGGCTTTGAAGCCCAAACCTATTTCCCAAGAGAGGTCCTTAGGACTGGGCCCTCAACAGTTTGGAGTTGATGTAGTTAATTTCCCTGTTAATTTCAATGAGGAAAAAGATCTGCTGGTCCAACACAATAGAAAAGGAGCCCCTTGTCACCCACACTGGCTGGCATGAAATGTCAGGACTTTCAAAGTTGTGATTGATTTTCTCATTTCATCCTTTCTGCCCACCACATGGACTATAATAAGGATTGTTGCCTAGATCACTAAAAAATAACCCTATATCAAATTCTATTAACAGGCATTCCATGGCATCTCACATCACAAAAGCAACCAAAAGTGAATTCAATAGAAGAACCCATGATAAAAGAGACATGTATGATGCTTTGGAAATGTGTTGATAGACTTATCTTCCTGAGGTATACCATGGTGAGATGTGGCCTCCGGACATCACATAGTCAAAGAAAATGGAGGCATTTGGGCTTGGTAGAGAGGTGGGCCCATGGGGGGTGGTCTTTGAGGAAAAACTGCCTCCAGGTCTTCATGTAGTTAACCACCCCATTCTAAAGTCTTGTAGCTGTAAACTTCTTGTCAGTACATCAGTTCCCGACACATACACACTGAGATCTTCTTGACTTCTTGGAACACACAAACAGCGTGAAACTAGCCCAAGTTCTCTTCCAGATGATGATCATCCATCTATACTAAAACAGAACTTCTGCATACTTTATATTGCCATGCTTACATCACTTTTAGTTATGTACAGGTTGTAAAATTAGAAAAGTAAATCAGCTTAGGGTTGAACTTTTGGAAGCCCAGATTTCTCCATCATCTTGTCTTGCTGAGACACTGACACTAGCTGAGATTAAACTAACCAAGACAAAGGTACATTTTCAACAGTGACATAGTGGTGGATATAGCTGAACATATTAAAATCTTCAGAGATATTCCCAAGCAACAGGATATTCAGGTAACCTACAGTACATAAAGGGACATCACATCAGTGCAGAAAAAGCACCTTTATGGGAAATGCCATGTATGCAAAAACAATACAAATACCTTTGAGTGAAAAGACAGAATCATTTTCCAGAGTTTGAAGTCACTCTGCCTCTGTAAGGAGAAATTTCAAAGCGGGTGAAATGATCCAGGTCCACAACCATTTAGCCTTAGCTGGTACATCTGACCTTTCAAATTTCTGTTTACATTTCCTTCTTATGGATAAATATTTTTTTCTTCACTTTTCTCCAATTACCATTGACATTTTTTGCTTGGGAACACTAGTCTTCCCCCCTTCCAAGCATTCTCTTCCAAATTCACACCATGCAATGAGATTTCTTTTCATCACAGTGGGCTAACTTTCCAACTACAGAAGCCTTTTGTGAGCAATGAGGATGCCAATGTCTGGGCATGAATCTACATTCCAGATCTTAGGGACATCAGTACAACTATGCTTGTAACCAAGAATAAGTGAAAGTGAGACAATTGCACCTTATTTCTTTTTTGAACTTCGATTTTTCTTTTCTCCCTTTCTTCCATTGTTCCCTCTTTGCTGAATTTCAGACAATAAGTAACCTCCTGTCTCATTGTGTTTCTATTTCGCCTTCTTTCTTCTCCACCCTCCTTTGATTTCTTCCCCTCAACCTGATTTTTCTTCTTTTCTCTGTTCCTGTGCCTGACTTCATGCCTGGCTTTCAGCCTCCTCAAGTGAGAGAAGAAGCTGCTGCTGATCTCTTATAGCTCCCAAATCTCCACGACCTGATAATGGCCACGTCTCTAACAGTTCCTTAGTGATGGATCTGCTATGACTCAGTGGGGAAGTAGCTGGCGAGACTGCAAGGGGGAAAATACGAGGATGATTTCTTTCTTAGGAAATGTTGTTCCATAATGCCAAGAAATAGTAGCAAGGGGGGATTAATAAGACGACAGCCACACTTACCTAATTTGTGGAAAGATATGAGTGAGTAATCAGTTCATATCCAGCGAATGTAATGAAAAACAGGACACGAATATGTAGTAGATGATTTCTTCTGGAGCTGCTTTAAATCAATTGTGGTTTTTAATGGTTTTCAATCATAGATGGGAATCCTGGGACCCTTCAAATCTTGTTAAGAGTGTGCTTCCCAGCATTCCTTACCATTGGCTCTGCTGAGCAGGGCTAATGGGACTTGCAGTCCGACAACATCTGGGGAGCCCCACGATTCCTATTTCACACGACACTTTTTAATTTAGTTTTGTTTTAACAGTTGATCATGGGTTTGTTTATTAATTTTACCCTTCTTTTATTTACTATTATTGTCCTATCTTTGGGTAAAAGGTAGAATTTTGATACATTGACAAAGAATTAAAATAAAAAGCTTTTCCTAGATGACATTAAGAACTCAGTTTGGAGCAATATGTTGAATACATATGGTAGCATTCCTCATCCATTTATTTATCTCCTAGACACTCTTTTCCTTACACAGAAAGGCTCATCCTCAAAATGAGCCTGTGAAGTAGGAAAGGCTAAGAAAGTGACAGGTCCCACATCCTAGCAAACTTTGTGAAAGGGTGAGGGATCCATCAGGCAGCTCTTTGACACTAAGGCCATTTCCGCACTACATTCTTATAGCGTGATTATTCCACTTTCAACACCCTATGGAATCCTGGGGTTTGCAGTTTCGAGAGGGGCCACATGGCCCCTCCCGAAACTGCAAACCCCAGGATTCCATAGGATGTTGAAAGTGGAATAATCATGCTATAAGAGTGTAGTGTGGAAATAGGCTAATACTATGATTGCATTTTAACTGCCATGGCTGCCTCCTGTTGAATCCTGGGGCTTTTAGTCCAGAGAAGCACCAGAAATCTCTGGCAAAGAATTTTAATGATACCTCCCTAAACTGCAAATCCCAGGATTCTATAGGATGTTGTCATGGCAGTTAAAGCGGAACCATAACACTTTAACAGTGTAGTGTGAAAGGCTTGGTGGTTACTCCATGACATTTGTATCACCGCACTATATAAATTTTCTCATTGTGTCCTGAATAGTATTTTCATCTCTGATTGAGTCTTAGGTCTGTTTTATTTATACCTATCTTTTTCATATGGCTGTTAGTGTCAGGAGACACATCAACAAGGTTTCTTTTTCTTAAACCAGTGTACTTCTTTTTATTGTTTTCACCATGTTGAGCAAGTATATTCATGACTGAAGGAAGAACTGTTGCAGAAAAGAAAATCCTAGACATGACCCATCCCAAGTTAAAAACATTAAGTTGCCCTTAATTTCAATGAGAAAATCAAATATGCGACTGTAGTTTCTTACCTCTTTCTTTCTGCTCACAGCCAACTTATCTGACTTGAGGATTAAGAATATAAGCATTTCGATCATTTGATGAGCAGACTCTTCCATCCAACACTGGCCAGCTAAAGAAATAACAGTCCATTTTGGGTGTCTAATATAGTGACTTAAAGATAAATAATGTGGTGAAGGACAGATTGTGGATTACCAAAGAGGGCAGGAATAGAAGAGGACAAATCGTCAGCTTCTCTGTTTTTACTAAATTTAGGATAGCTGGCCAGGAAAAAAAAATAGTTTTCATAAGGAAAACTGTTGGCCAAGATTTGGGGGAATAATAAAGAAAAAAATTTGTTTGAAAGAGGGATGTTGTTTATTGAGTAAGATTGGGGTATCTAAGTAATTTTCTCAATATACGACTTTCTGAGTAGTATTTTTTTTTCTAAAAAAAGATGAGAGAAATCTGATATAAGTTCATAAAATACTTCAGAAACTTGTCAACAGATCACACTTCAGTAATCCATTGATTCAGTCAGGAAATCCCTATTAGATAAATTTCAGCAGGCTGTATTTACTGTTGGGCTTCTGCTGAGGTAAGAATGGAATCCAGTGGAAAGCTGGAGGTGCAATACTGCAGCTCCATCTGCACCCCAAAAAAACTGTTCCAGAGGGCCTGACAACCTTCAACAGTTTTCACTGTAGAGAGTCCTGCTGCAAGGATAGAGGGAACAACTATCTTGATGGTACCAATGCTACTTATTGGATTAAGGCCAAGGATTCTTATTATTTGGAATACATTACTGTGGCTCTACCTAATTTTCCATTTCCAAACCAATGTGAAAACTGAAACACAGTTATCGTCTGATATTCATGGCTTGAAGTTTTGTGGAGGAATTCTGCAACCCAAGAGATACGTGCAAATAATGTGTATAGGAAAAAAAGGACACACAAAACTGTTTATCCCTAAAATTACATTCAAAGATGGTGTCCTTGTGGTAAAAAGATAACTTTTAACAAAATTGAGGAAAGTACACAAAAATGTATATATCTTCTAGTTAAGCTTAAAGTGTCAACTCTTTTTTAAAAAAAAAGATATCTTAACATCATTCTTGTTCTGTGCCTTCAACCTGTTTCCAACTTATGGCGACTCTATCATGGGGTGTTCTGGAGCAGAAAGTGTGCAACATGCCCAAGGTCGCCCAGTGGGTTTCCATGTCTGAGCAGGAATTAAACCCTGGGCCATTTCCGCACTAGACTGTTATAGCGCTATGATTCCACTTTCAACATCCTATGGAATCCTGGGGTTTGCAGTTTCGGGAGGGGCCGGCTCGCGCCTCCCGAAACTGCAAACCCCAGGATTCCATAGGATGTTGAAAGTGGAATCATAGTGCTATAACAGTCTAGTGTGGAAATGGCTTTGGTCTCTAGGGTTGCAGTCCAGCGCTCAAACCATTATACTACATTGGCTCTCCACATCTTAGCAGGACTGAATGTACGTTTAGGAAAAATTAGAACTTGAGACAAACCAAAATTGGAAGATTTTCCTAACCTAGAGTTCCGTGTGCATTGGAATACACATTATTATTATTGGCAAGCTGGCTTTCCACTGTTGTTGTAGCAGCCTTGAGTAATTTCCAACCTATGGTGACCCTAAGGTGACGCTATAATTGGGTTTTTTATTGGCAAGATTTCTTCAGAGGAGGCTTGTCATTGCCTTTCTCTAAGAGCAAGAGATAGTGTGACTTTCCCAAGGACATTCAGTGAGTTTCCATGGTTGAGTGGGGATTTGAACCCTAGTCTTCCAGAGTCCTAAGCCCTTTCCGCACCTTACCATCTTCCGGCACTGGGGTGCGGGGATCGCGCAAGCAGCCTCTGGTGAGAGGCTCTCGCATCCAGGGTCCTTCAGCTCCGCACAAGCTGCCTGCCCGCACGAGAACCCTGCCTCTTCCTTCTGCAGTGCAGCCTGGGAGTTTCCCAGGCTGTGCTGGGGCAGGAAGTGTGACTGCCGCGGCTCCGGAGGCTCCACACACCAGGGAAGTGCACATGGGGCCCGGGAGCAATGCGCAATCGCACACCATTTTCGGCTTCTAGCTGAAAATGAAAAGGTGCACAATCGGCGCCTGTCCTACCCTGGAGCATCAAGTGATTCTGAGTGCGTCGTGCAGATCGCTCCTCACAATTGCACAATGCTCGAGGGGCCCTTTTGCATGGCAAATGCCACGTGGAAAGGGCCTAGTCCAGCACTCCAACTACTATACTACACTGCCTCTCTGGCTTTCCATACAGGTATGCAATATGTATATATCATTTTATATTGTGAAATGCTCTTGATTTATTTCAGGTTTTTTGGAGGTGCTTATACCTTTTTACAGATGATTTGATAATTTTATCTTGTGAGCCACTTTCAGACTAATTAGAGAAAACAGTTCATAAATAAACATCACAGTGTTGATAATGGGGATGATGACAACGATGGCTAGTAACAGTTGTAGCAAAGGAGGCATTAGATATTTAATTTAAATGGGGCAAAATGCAATTTTGGTAAAAGGAAAAGATCTCATTAAAATGGAACATACTGCATGGACAATCCTCAATCCTCCCATTGACTTTAGTGGAACTGCTGTGTGCCCTAAGCCACATGCAAGCTAAGCCAGTTTTCAAGTGGTTTAATCAGTAGGCCTGAGATGGCTCATATTCAGGTATTTGGGTTTGTGGATCAGCCTTTCATTCTCTCTCTCTCTCTCTCTCTCTCTCTCTCTGTATTAAATGCCAATTTAAATAGCAACATACATTTACTTCACAATCCACATCTCAAAAACTGCCCTGCAATTTTGTTAAGTATGAAGTGAGATGGTGGTGGTTGGGATTGCAGCAATAAATTATTATGAGTTAAAAACTCACATTGCATTCTGAATGCTGTAAAATGTACATTAAATCTGTGGTTTTCATACCAGTAAATAGTTCTTATTATATCACAAAATAACGATTCTTTGTTCAGGCTCTGAAGGTAGAAATTAAAAAATATATATGCACATATAAACATGAATGTACAATTTGGTTCTTATAATAAGGTCACATTAGGCTATAAAACAATTTAATATAAAAACGCAACCCTGTCCCCATTTTTAGAAATTAATGCAAAGTATGATGAGGTACCCCTGCATCACACTGAAAGCAGTAAAATATTATTTTCCTTCCTCCCTCTTGCTAATTATTTTCCAGTAACAGAAATATAGTAATAGGCTCTTGCATTTGCCAAATAAGTCAAAGTACAAGGTATGAACTGTATGGAGCTAAAAGACCTGCAAGCACCTGCATCTAGTATTACTCAATGTTCCAGCAAAATCAATAGACCCTTCCTTGGAGCCATTATAGTCATTAGAATTGCTACATTCAGGCTACTTAACTTAAGAGGCATCTTCCTCTTATATCCCACAGCAGTCCCCAGGATCAAGAACATCTCTTGAACCCATACCACTCTCAAAATGAATCTGACCAGTGATTATGGTCAAATGTGTAAAGGACAAGTGGGGAACCTCTGGCCCTCCAAAAGTTTTAGGACTACAACTCTCACAACCCTTTTGGCTATGCCGTATTGGGAAGGTGGACATTGTAGACCAAAACAGCTGCCAGTTCCCAAAGCCTGGTGCTCTGGTATTGTGCCTTCAATCATTTATTCTTTCTTAGTTAATATAGCTCTTAGAACAGGAGATGTTATATAGGGAAAAGGGGAGGGGTACACTTTCTGTTCCCTATTCCAGGCCACGTGTAAATGACACCTCAATAGGACTATCTGTTTCTCTATAGTCACAGGTATACAGGCACCCAATGACCAATGTAATAAATTAAAACAGCCTATGTAGTTGGGTTTCATGACAAAGCTCTACAAATCCCATTGCTCAAAAGAAAGCTTATTTGTCCTGTCCTGATAACGTAGTTAGTGCTATGAGTTATACAAAAAGCTTAACCATAGCATAATAAATGAGGATCTATTTTCTCAGTTTTCTCAGTATATTTCTCAGTATATTTTCGTAAAGACAATCTAGTTGGAAACAAAGTCTAGGGCCCTTTCCACACCTTACCATCTTCCGGCACTGGGGTGCGGGGATCGCGCAAGCAGCCTCTGGTGAGAGGTTCTCGCATCCGGGGTCCTTCAGCTCCACACGAGCTGTCTGCTCATGCAAGAGCTCCACCTCTTCCTTCCGCAGCGCAGCCTGGGAGTTTCCCAGGCTGTGCTGCAGCAGGAAGCATGACCGACGTGGCTCCGGAGGCTCTGCATGCCAGGTAAGTGCACGTGGGGCCCGGGAGCAATGCGTGATCACGCATCATTTTCAGCTTCTAGCCGAAAATGAAAAGGTGCATGATCGGCGCCTGGCGGCCCCTGGAGCATTGCGCGATTGTGAGTGCATTGTGTAGATCGCTCCTCACAATCACGTGGTGCTCCAGGCCCTCTTTAGCATGGAAAATGCCGTGCGAAAAGGGTCTACATGGGGAAGATAGGAATGAAGACATAGAGTATATAGGTAGATTTAGGTTTGTATCCCTACCTGTTCTACTACTTATTTACTGTATTAATCATGAATATGTTGTTTTACTGAAATGCTTTTTAGAAGGAGGAGGAGGAGGAGGAGGAGGAGGAGGAGGAGGAGGAGGAGCTTAACCATAGCAAATAGCTTTAAAATGTATTGTTTCTGTTCAATTTAGCTGCAAATGTATCCTATGGCATGTCTTTGAGCCTACTTGAATCTTTGCCCCTAGCACACTGAAATCTTAACCTGCAACACATTGAAAACTCAAGTATAAAGCTACACCCTTGACGATGGTGTGATGATGATGATAATGATGATGACAACAAAAACATTTATCTATATCTTGTCCTTTTCCCAGTCCAAGACTCATGGCAGACTCATGCCAGGTTAAAACAGATACAGCTAAAAAAGTTGCATCATACTCAAGTTAAATATATAAATAAACTAACAATAGAATTAAAGACAGTTAAAATCATGGCCATTAAAAAGAAAACAAATATAAACCATACAGCACATTCTGAAATGTCTTCACTTGCCTAGGGAAAGATAGCAAGGAGAGCACTGGTCTAACCTCCCTAAGAAGGGAGTTCCAGAGCCTGGGAGTAGCCACCAAGAAGGCCTTCTCCTGTGTTCCCATGAGAGAAACCAGTGAAGGTGATGAGACAGAAAGAAGGTCCTCTGAAGATTACAAAACACGTGCAGGCTCATATGATTAAAACTGGATATTTTGAAACCCAAATAAATACAATATTTAATGTGTGTTTAAAAGCCATTATCTTTGTCATGTCTATATTAACTGTTAGTTTACATGTTTGCTGACTTTCTGGCCATTTCCACACTGCACTGTTATAGTGCTATTATTCCACTTTCAACATCCTATGGAATCCTGGAGTTTGCAGCTTAGGGAAGGGCATTTAGAATTCTCAGCCAGAGAGCTCTTTGGCCTCAGTAAATTACAAACCCCAGAATTCAACAGGAGGTTGAAAGTCTAGTGTAGAAATGGCCTCTGTTTAGTACCTTTTCCACACCTACTTTTTTCCTGCATCATTCTAAACTAGAGCCATTTTCTTCTTCCCTCTTTTGCCTCAGTTACATCATGTATTTCATTATGAACAAGTACCTCATAGTAAACTTACTTCATACATTGCACAAAGAAGATTAAATTTTCCTCTTTCTTTGACTGACTCTGTGCATGAGTGGGCAGATTATTGGTTACTGGTTATTGTTCACCTTCTGTCTTGGCCATTTGATTACTCTGTTAGAGAGATCCACTATTTTCTCTCACACTTTACAGTGAGCATACTCACATGGAGAACATAACCATGCAGTCAAAGGCCCTTTCCGCAACTCACCGTTTTGTGGAGCTTGGGTGCGGGGATTGTGCGAGCAGCCTCTAGCAAGAGGCTCTCGCGTCCCAGTTCCTTCAGCTCCGCAGCTGCTGCCTGCTTGCGCGAGAGCCCTTCCTCTTCCTTCTGCAGCACAGCCTGGGATATTCCCAGGGTGTGCTGGGGCAGGAAGCGCAAGCACTGCGGCTCTGGAGCTCCGCACGCACAGCAAGTGTGCCCGGGGCCCTGGAGCGATGCGCGATCGTGCACCATTTTCAGCTCAAAGCTGAGTATGAAATAGTGCACGATCAGCGCCTGTCAGGCCCTGGAACATCGCGCGATTGTGAGTGCATCGTGTAGACCGCTCCTCGCAGTCACGCGATGCTCCAGGGGCCCTTTTGTGTGGCAAATGCCGTGCGAAAAGGGCCATAGATTCCTATTATTTCTGTGAAAAAGACAGACTGCATGGTTCTTTCTTTTATTTGAGCAGTTCTTTCCTGAGAAAAAACAACATTGTTGCAGGAAGGAGCTGCATTTACTTGATGCCTTTAGTTCATCTACTCTTATCTCAAATCAGTAACTGTAGACAGGAGGAGGAGGAGGAGGAGGAGGAGGAGGAGGAGGAGGCATTCAAAGCCAAGGAAGTTATTAAAAATGTAAGAAGATGTCTCTCTAGTACAACAGTCTGTTGACACCTTGGCCAACCAGTTGTCTATGGGAAGAGTGCCAGCAAGAAAAGATTACAACTGCACCCTTTGTTTCACATTCACTAGTAATTATGTGCAGAGGCACATTATCTGTAACACTGGAGGAGATATATAGCCATTCTGACCAGCTGCCAGTGATACCTTAACCTTAATTAATTTAATCTAATTTCCTCTTAAAGCTGTCCAAAGTGGTGGCCATCTTGTTACACTGCATCTTGTGGCACTGTATAAAGAAATCCTATATTTTACTTGTCTGAATCTCCCACCATTTGGCTTCAGTGGATGAAGCTGGGTTCTACTGTGATTTGCTTTCCAGTCTAAGGCCCTTTTCGCATGGTATTCGCCAAGCAAAAGGGCCTCTGGAGCGTTGCGCAATTGTGAGGAGCCATCCACCTGACGTCCCTGCAATTGTGCGATGCTGCCGGGGCTGGCAGACACCTATTGCACAATATTTCATTTTCGGCTTCTAGCCGAAAATGGTGCATAATCGCACATCGCTCCAGGGCCCTGCGTGCACTTACTGTGCATGCGGAGCCCCCAGAGCTGCGGCACTCGCGCTTCCTGCCTCAGCACAGCCTGGGAAAATCCCAGACTGTGCTGTGGAAAGAAGAGGAGGAGCCCTCACGCTACCTGCTTGCTAGCAGGCAGCGGCTGCGGAGCTGAAGCAGTGGGGACGCGGGAGCCTCTCGCAAGAGGCTGCTCACGCGATCCCCACACCCCAGTGCCGACAAAAGGTAAGCTGTGGAAAGGGCCTTAGAATCTATTGCACCTATCCTTACTCCTGAGTAAACATGCCTAAGTTTTTTTTTCTTTTTAAAAAAAAAGAAAGCATAAAAATCACATAAAAAAAATCAGAGCAATTGATGAAACTTCATGAAAGTCGGCCATTTGTGTTGAGGCCTGTGGACTGATAGAACCATAGAAACAAATTGTGTTTGGAATGTTTGGAAGGGAAATGTCCAAATTAATGGACATCTTGTGCCTCCCATTTCCTTTGGCCCTGCCCTGTGTCCTCAGCACTGCTCAGTGCTAAATGCATTGCTCCTAGATCCAATTCCACTTTATAGAGAAATCATAAGGTCATGATTGTGTAGCTTTAAATCAGATCATAGAATCATAAAGATGGAAGACACCACAAGGGTCATCCAGTCTAATCCCCTGCCATGCTGGAATACATCCTCAAAGGATACCCGACAGATGACCATCCAGCCTCTGTTTAAAATCTTCCAAAGAAGGAGACTCCAACACACTCCGAGGCAGTGTATTCCACTGTCAAACTGCTCTCACCATCAGGAAGTTCTTCATAACATTCAGATGCAATCTCTTTTCCTGAAGTTTGAAGTCATAATTCTGTGTCCTAATCTCTGAAGCAGCTGAAAAGCTTGTCCCATCTTCCATATGATATCCTTTCAACTATTTTAAACATGGCTTTCCTGTCACCTCTTAGCCTTCTCTTCTCTAGGCAAAAGATACCCAGCTCCTAAGCCACTCCTCATACGATATGGTTTCCAGGTCTTTTACCATTTTGGTCACACTCCTCTGGACATCTTCCAGCTTGTCAATATTCTTCTTGAATGGTGGTACCCAGAGCTGGATACAATATTCCAGGTGAGGTCTGGCAATGCAGAATACAAAGGTACTATTATTTCCTTCAACATAGACACTATATTCCTATTCATTCAGCCCAGAATTGCTTTGACTTTTAAAGCTTTTTTAGATCCTAGAAAATATGGGGGGGAGCAGCCATGTGCTTCTGAAGAAATAGTCAAAAAAAGTAACTTTTCTAAGCAAGGATGCTAAAACCTTAACAATATATGTATCAGCCTAAGGAACACTCCATCTGGATATTTAGTCTCCTCACGGATTTTGCATATATGTCTACCTGCTTATATTACAGCTATCGTAATAAACTAATGAATAGCTATTATAATATATATTGTGAAATGTATTCTAGGTAGTTAGAATAAAACCAACATTCACAACTAACAGCATTTTTATCCTTGTGAAACTCAATGACAGTTGAGTAACCAGATTGCCACTAATACTGATCAATGTGTTTGGGGAGAGACCAAGATTCTGTTAGTGAGACTCCTATTTATATCTGTAGAATGGAAGAACCTATGCTGCTATAGATATTGCTGAAGTACAACTACCAGCATTCCAGACTACTGGCTCTGCTAGCTAGGACTGATGGAATATGGAGTCTGGCAACATCTGAGGAGCTAATGGGTTCACTTCCCTTGTATACATGAAGTTTTTACTCAGTCATAATGCTTTCCAGTGTGCCACTTCTACATCTATATGCCTGAATGGATGGATATCACATTCCATTCTAACCCAGGTGTCATGCCCCTACCCCAGGACCCAGACAGGAATCTTCCCAGCCACACTCTAGAGACATGAGATTGACCGTACTTAACGCCAGTCAGTGCAGTTGGAAAAGGAAGAGTTCATTAATTAGGCCATAGCTGGCCAGGATGCTGGGGCTATATAATCAGAGGCCAGGATAGCAGGAAGTTGCTGGAGTCTACTGCCTCCATTGGTGGAGACAACCTTGGTGACTCCCGCATTCTTTGCTCATGTTCTTCAGACCTTGTACCTTTGCCTGAACTATAGATTCTGCGCATGGACACTCTCTCTCTGGACCCTTGGTAGATTCAGACTCGGTAGCACTGGACTGCTTTAACAAATGCTGTTTGCTAGCTACTGCTGATTACACAGCTGTGAAGCCCTGGCAGGCTGCCAGCACAGGACACCAGGCCTCAAAGAGACCTCATCAAATGAAGGCCACTGAGATTCTGCAGAAAACCCCATTCCCATAGGAGACACTGAGCAACCTGAAAAGCCCTGTCATATGGATGCCTCACCATTCCCCAGGAACCCCTTCAAACTCTTCTTGGGCTCTGCCTTAATTACTGACCCCTCCTCTCCAGTCACACAACTCTCCACAGCACAAGTTTTGGTAGACCTGGAATCCTGCCACACCAGACAATTACACAGATATAATTCTGCTTTAATTGCCATGACAACATTCTATGGAATTCTGGGATCTGTAGTTTGGTGAGGCTCCAGAGCTCTGTAGCTGAGAATAATTTCTAAATACTCCTACTAAACTACAAATCCCAAAATTCCATAGGATGCAACCATGGCAGTTGAAAGTGCTATCACAGTGCTGTAATTGTGTAAAGTAAAAAGGGCCCAGCTTTGAAACTCAAGCCTTTGCTGCATGATGTCACTGTAACACCATACCAACAGGTTGTTTCTGGGTCAGGACCCATGCTACTGCACAATGTTGTTGCTGTCCAGCTGCTGTCCTATCCCCAAACATCACCAAACTGCCCTATTCTATTTCCAGAAAAAAAATCAATTAGGCACCTCCATTAGCACTTCAATCCTGTCAGCTGGCTCAGTGTGGAACTGTAATAGCGCTTGATAGGGCTTCCTGTTCTCCCGGATCCAGCAGTGGGTGGGCTGTGAGCGTGCCCAGCTTGTCCCTTCATCAGCTGCTCCCATGGCATAGTAACTTCAAAATCTATCGCCTCTCTGTGTTTATTTTGAAGTTCTCCTTTGAGTTAAAACTTTTTTTGTTTTTGTTTTTTAAATACATTTTAGGCACTTTAGCATGAAAATGCAATCACATATTGCTGTGTTTAGTATTGCTTCCACACACACAAAAAAGACCCGACCAATCAGGGGCAGTGGAATGGGGTGCAAGCAGGGACAGGGAGTGGCCAAGAACGCTGGGGTGCAGTAGGAACCCCAGTGGCAATTCTGCTACTCATCTGCTCCAGGCAGAAAGGTGTGGCAAACAGCATTCCTAACCCAATGGCATCGAGCAAATCGCAAAGCCGCAATTGTAACAGTATATTGCACTGATGGCTTCTAGTGCAGAAATGGCCTCAGGGCCACTGTGGAAGCATCTCCCTGGGCATACCTACTGGGGAGGAGTGAGAGTTTTGCTCCCTAAAAAAGGATTCTCCTCCCAAAATGTCTATCATTCCTTATATTTCTAGTATTGAACAGAGTGAGGCTGCTCACCTGAAGATTCTACATCCTTGACTTAAAGATCAGCACCATCAGACCCCTTTTTCTACCTGAAGTGACAGAGGGGTTGACATTGTTGCACATACCACCAATTGTCATATTGGGTTGTAACATTTGGTTAGGAATTTCTGTCTGGTTCTTACTTCTTTGCTGAAGCTACTTGGGCTTGCACTGGAAGAACATGTAGGAAAATAGGGCCTAAGGGACCAATTTAGTTAAGTTTAGAATAATGTTGTCTACCACAGGCACAAAATACTCTCTGAATGGCTTTGGGCCTACTTAAAACCAGATGCCATTCTTCATCTATCTACTTCAGGTCTTTCAGCTTCCAAGAGTCAGCTGTAAACAAGCTCCCAAGAGATTGCCCCGCCAACCCATTTCGGGTTTCCACAACAGATACCTATTCTCCCCATGTTCTCTAGTTTTGAAACATTTGGTCTTTTTTTTAGAACTGCTGCACTTAAACATAATATCCTGGCCTAAAAGAAAACCACATTAAAATCAGGACAAATTGGAGGAACACTAATATAGAACCTGATGCTTTAAGTACTCATTCCATTACTGCAAGGATGCTAGTTATATAAACAAAACATGGACTAAATATTCTCCGTGTTTATTTCCAGAGCTACTATGACTGCTACAGGAATTTCTTTAAAAACTTTTCCTGTGCTAATAAAATAATTATATTTGCCCTAACCACCACTGTTCAGATTTCTCTCTCGCCCCCATCTGTCCCCACTGTGCTCCCCTCCACCCAACCCACAGTGCATTATTGAGAAGAAACTTAACTTGGCATGCAATATCACTCAGTGAGGGAAACTCTCCACAGAAGTACATATATTATGGGGGGAAATGCATATCTACAGCAAAATTGTGCACAAAAAACATGTATTTGGAGAAACATACAAGCAAATGCATGAGAATTTTCAAGTGAGTACTTTATTTACAAAAATCACAAACTGACATGGGAATGCATTGAACTCTATTTAAGGCTGGGAGAATGCCAAGAGGAGAGATCAGGACAAGGGAGTGTTTCTTTTAAGAAACACTTAACCCTTGTTGTTGATGTTAACTGCTGTCAAATCTATTTCACATTATTTCAACTTATGGCAGCTCTATGAATGAGAGATCTGCAAGTCACCCTATCATCAATAGCCCTGCTCAATTCTTTCAGATTCAAGGCTTCCTTGATTGAGTAACCTACTTGTAATTCAGTCTTCCTCTTTTCCTACTGTCTTCTACATTACCAAACCTTATTATCTTTTCTAGTGAGTCACATCTTCTCATGATATGTCCAAAGTCACAGTTTAGTCATCTTGGCTTATAGGGGGATGTTCAGGCTTGATTAGCACCCATTGATTTGTCTTTTCAGCAGTCCATGGCATCAGCAGAACTCTTCTCCAGCACAATATTTCAAATGAGTTTTTTTTTCCTATCAGCTTGCTTTTAAAACCATACATAGAAAAGTGACATGGACAGTTAGAAACTTAGTATTTAATGATATATCTTTACACTTCATGATCTTCCCTCATTCCTTCATAGCTGCCCTTCCAGGTCCTAGTCTTCCTATGATTTCTTGACTGCAATTACCATTCTGATTAATTAACTGAGTCAAGGAATGGAAAATCTTTAATAATTTAAGTGTCTTTATCATCTAACTTAAAGTTATATAAATCATTAGCGTATTTACCCAGTGCTGCCTGGGATTTTATTTTCTCATAGGTAACACTTTTTAGAAATATCTTAGGAACTACCTTACCTTACCTTAGGAATTAGATGCGGTTGAAATACACAGATTTGAGCTCCTGTGTCTCTAATTCCCCAAACTGTGTTGTCCAGTACCTGTAACTTTTCCCCATATTCCCCAATCCAACCTGTATTCGGACTTGTTAACACGCAGAGGTTTGGTTTCTGAAATAATAAACTGTCTTCCTCCTCCTTGCTGCTAGGCCTTGTCTCCATAGCAACCAGCCTGGCCCAAGAGCTCTCCAGCTGAGAATCCTGAAGGCCCCTCCCTAAACTGCCAACCCTAGGATACCATAGAATCTTCACAGCCAACCAACCATATGAGGTCTTCTTGCCTGACACAGCTAATCATATGAGGTCTTCGCCTGTCTGACATGGACAAACTCACAAACTTTGGCTTTTATATATTAGATATGTGGTCATTATTTTATTTTCTTAATGTTCAACTGTAAACCTGCCTTTCCACTTTCTTCAGTAATCATTCCAAGTGTTTGCTATGTTCTGCTGGCAGTATGGTGTCATCTGCATACCTTAAATTGTTCATGTTCTTCCAATTTCCATGTCTCCTTCCTCCATGTCTAATCCTGCTGTATATATGATATGTTCAGAGTACAAGTTAAGCAAAGCAAAGACTAAATGCAGCCTTTCTTGACTCTCTTGCCAGTTCTATTCTCCAAATTCTGTCCTCTAATACCAAGTACAGGTTACATATCAGAAAAATCAAATGTTGTGACGCATCCATTTAAGTAAGAGAGATCCATAGTTTTCCATGATCTACACAATCAAAGGCTATGTAGTAGATTCTGGCCTGGTCCCTCAAACTCCACTTAGCAGTAAGCAACTGCTGAGACAGATGGGAATCCTTTCCCCTGTAAATCAAGAAGTGGCTGCCTGAGGTTCCCACTTCCTCCTGCAAGTGATCTCTTGCATAACAGGCAGAAAAAGGACTCCTGTCACAAATCCTGCCATAAATTGGAAATGACCTGAAGGCACACAACAACAAATAATGTTATATGTATGATGGTCGACTCATGCATGCATGTTAGCTCTTTGTGTTTCAATGAAAACATGAGCCAGTCTTTTGGATCTCATCTTTAAAATAAGAATGGTATGCTGCTGCGCATCTAAAGCAGGTTAGAGAATGTATGGCTCCCGATGATTTTTGGAATATACCTCCTGTTATTGTTGTTGTTGTGCTTCTGTCCTTTCAAGGCATTTCCAATGTATGGATTTATGGTGATCCTAAGGCAAACCTATCATGGTGTTTTCTTGGCAAGTTTTATTCAGAGGGGGTTTGCTAAGCCTTCCTCAGTGTCCTCTTTGGCTGAGAGAGTGTGACTTGCCCAAAGTCATCCATGGGTTTCAATGAGCAGGAATTGAACCCGGGTCTCTTAGAGTCCTAATCCAACACTCAAACCACTATACCACACTGGCTCTCACTTTATTTATACCTCACTTATTCCCAAAATTGGGATTCAAGGCTTACAAATTACAATACACTTAAAATGTTTGAATGATCAGCATTAAAATGGATTTAAGCTTCCAAAGATATTTAAAAGCTATTTAAAACATATAGCTCAAAATAAGAAGCAGTTTTTAAAAAATAGTACAATAAAAATTGCACAGTGCCATCCCCAAAGCCCTTTCTTTAAAAACTTTTTGTTCTCAAAAGCCTATTAGAAGAATAACATTTTTTAAAAACGTATTTGCTTGCTAATGGAAGGCCTGTATGGAGGGAGGAGTGTCCCTAGGAGGGGAGTTCCAGAGCTTAGAGGAAGCTGCCAGGAAAACTCTGTTTTGTGTCCTCCTAGTCTTGCCTATGAAGGTGTTAAGTCAGATCTCAGGACTTAGGCAGGGTCATTCGTGGAGATAAAGCCTGTCAGGTAGCCCAGACCTACGCTGTACTGGGCTTTATAGGGTAGTAGCATTTTTACCTGGCGTTGCCTGGGGCTTTTATTTTCCTCTTAAGAACGCACCAAACTGTCTTCTCCATTTCCTGTAACTTTGCTCCTTATTCCCCAATGCAATCTGTATTCAGAGTTATTTACATACACAGTTTGGGTTCCTGAGGGAGTACACTGTCCTCCTCCTTGCTGCTAGGCATCATGTCCATAGCAACCCGCCTATTCCTGTACTTGTAAATTTTGCCCATATTCCCCAGTCCAATCTTTATTCAAAGTTGTTAACATTCAGAGGTTGGGTTCCTGAGGGAATACACTGTCGTCCTCCTTGCTGCTAGGCCTTGTTCCCATAGCAACCAGCCTATTCCAGTACCTGTAACTTATCCCCGTATTCTCCAATCCCATCTGTGTTCTCTGGCAACGTTCATGTACTGGCTATTGATTTTTTTGCTTTCTGTTGAATTTGTGCAATGGCTTTACGTTTTTCTGGAAGCATTTTTTGTTTTGAATTTCAACTTTAAGATTCCTCACGTATGGAACCCGTACAATCTACTGTGTGAGGTGAAAAGACCTTGTAAGTATGTTGTGTATGTCACTTTAATTTTTCTCACATATGCCTCCCAAAAGTTTTCTGGCATCCTTACTGATGGTAGGCCTCATCTCCATAGCAACCGGCCTGAGGCCCAAGAGCAATCTGGCCGAGAATTCTAAAGGCCCCTCCCTAAACTGCCAACCCCAGGATTCCATGGAATCTTCACAGCCAGCCAATCCTATGAGGTCTTCTCACCTCACTCAACCAATCGTATGAGGTCTTTGCTTGCCTGAGGCAGACAAATAGACAAACGCACAGACAAACATTGATTTTTATATAGTAGATAACCAGGTCTTTAAATTGTGCCTGGTAACTGACCAGCAGCCGGTGGAATTGTAATAAGGGAGACGCACAGTTCCTGTACCCTGCTCCAGTTAACACTCTGGCTTTGGCTCTTTCTACCTACTGACGTTTCTCAACACTACTCTCCAAAGGCAGCCTCACCTAGGTTACCTTACAGTAATTTGAACGTTACTAAGCCACCATGACCACATCAGGCATCTCCAAGAAGGGACACAGTTGGTAAAAAAGCTGGCCGTTGCCAAAACCTGTGCCTTGATGCTCAAGCCTGAGTCCAAGAGTACACCCAAACTACAAACCAGCATCTTCAGGAGAAGTATAATCCCGTGCAACATCATGCTCTGCCTTTCTTTTCTTTTTCTTTTTTTTGTAAGTAATTTTTATTAAAATTTTAAATGAAAATTTTTTTTAAAAAAACCCTCCCTGCTTCCAAATATCAATTTTCCCAGTTGAATCTGAGTTTAGCATTCTATTCCGTATAAACATTCCATTCCATACATTATCTCTGTTTTACAACAGTCATAAACTATTACTTTTAACTTATATTTAACTATTTACATTTTATCTTTTACCACCTCATTTTGTCTTTCACCTTTCTCACAATCTTTCTTTCTTTTGCCCTATCTTATTCTTTTATCCAATTCAATATCTCTTGCCATTCCCTTTCAAAGCCCTGGATTGGCTTATTTTTGAGTGAAAAATTTAACTTCTCTGTCGCCACCATATCCAGGACTTTGAATTTCCATTCTCTTATATCAATATATTTCCTTTCTTTCCAATGTTCAGCATAAGTCAGTCTTGCTGCAGTTATTATATATAACAATGTTTTTTGATGAGATCTTATTTCTCTTTGTTGCCCTAACATATTCAACAAATAGAATTCTGGCTTCATTTCAAAGTTAAAACCATACGATCTTTGAATTTCATCATGTATTTCTTTCCAAAACTTTTTTACTATTTTACAGGTCCACCACATATGGAAAAAAGATCCCTCTTTCTCATCACATTTCCAACATTTTCCATTCCCATTTCTTGTTATTTTTTTCAGTTTTACAGGTGTCATGTACCATCTATATAACATTTTATAAAAATTTTCTCTCAAATTCAAACTTGGTGTAAATTTTACATCTGTTTTCCATGCCCTCACCCATGTATCCAACTCAGTTGGATGTCCTATATTTTGAGCCCATCTAACCATGTTATTTTAACAATTTCTGATTCCATCTCTCTTTGTAGCAATATTTTATAAAATCTGGAAATTCTCTTTTTCTAGTCCCCTTTCATCAATACAACCAGTTCATTTTCATTTCTTTCAAACCCATATAATTTTTGATCCATTTTAAATCTCTCTTTTAATTATCTCCATGGGAACCAGTTAAATTCATGGCCTTGCTCTTTTAATTCCTCTTCTGTACTCATTCTTAACTTTGTACCGTCCTGTTTCAACAACTCTTGATACGTCAATAATTTTCCCTGTTTTGTTAGAGCAATATTAAATGCTTCTCGGGGTGAGGTCCACAACAGAAGTCTACTATAAAATTTGTGTTTTATTTGTATCCACACTTTCAATAAAGCCTTTTGGATACAATGATTGTTAAAGTCTTTATTCACCTTTACTTTATCATAGCATAAGTATCCATGCCATCCAAATCTATTTTCTATTCCTTCAACTTCTTTTATTGTTGTGTTTTCCACTTGAATCCAATCTTTAATTGTTTCTAAACAGCATGCTTGATAATAGATTTTCAACGATGACACATCAAAACCTCCTCTCTCCTTTGCGTCTTGTAATGTTTTAAATCTTATTCTTGGTTTCTTGCCTGGCCAGATAAACTTTCGTAGCCTTTTTTCCCATTCTTTGAAAATCTTTTATTATTAACTTCTTGATTGATCCCGGTATATCTTCTCCAACCAATTACAAAATACTTCTCCTAGGTCATATTCTCTTTAAGTGTAATGCATAACATTCCAGGAAACATTATCAAATGCTTTTTCAGCATCCAATGAGATGATAACTATCTTCTTCCCTGGATTTCTATCATAATATACTGTTACTGCCCTGGCTAGCCCGAGCTTTGGGGGATATAAAAAGATATCTATTGATATCAATAATTCGGCTTCACATACCCATTCCCCTCCATGTGCTTGCGAGGCACCCGGACAAGGACGCACACAAGCTCAGCCGATAATCACCGTAATATTCCAACACAATACAGGCAGGCCAGAAATAGCTGACTCGCAGCTTTAGGAGACCTCAAGGCAAGTACCTTCATTAGGTATGCACGCAGCTTTCAAAAGATCCTCTGCCCCATGCTGGCAGCTTGATGATCTGACTATACAACGCTCAAGTACTCTGCGTTTGCATACCGGCTATCCTATTGACAATCTGGCTATAACTCAATCATTCAAAGTCTGACCTTTCAGAGGCTTTATCTCCAGCCCCAAATCTATTGTTTTCCCCAAGTCCGACCTAGCCTGCGGTCACAATTCTCCTTATAAAAACCCCTGACTTTGAGCGCTTCCTTGGATCTCTCTTGGCTTCCATCCCGCCTTGCTGTTGCTTTGTCCAGCGAGCCTTCCTCTCAGCTCCACGTGCTGAGATCCATGTTCCCCATCTTCTCCACTTCCAACCGGGCTTCAGGACAGGTGAAGTATCACCCAAACCAGCAACTCCTCTAAAAACCCCTCTATCCCACTCCAACCTTTATTTCTTTAGTTATCTTGTGTGAGTGTGCCACATACACTGTTTTGATTGTGTTTTTAATAAAACCACATTTATTATTTCAACTTCTGTGTGCTCCTTGACTCAGCCTGACCCCGTAGACATAGGGTTCAAGATCCTGCTAAGTTACCCTGCCTCTCGTATCGCTAAAGCAGTGCTCAGAGCTAATCTTCCCCACCTATTGTTGAGCACATTTTGGTGTCCCTCACGGGGCCCCCAGTTAACAGGGTAACAATACAATTGTATTTAATAAAGTTCTAATATTGTTCTTCATTTGTCTGCCCGGGAGAAAACCGGTTTGTCCTTCCTGTATTTTATCCTGTATTGCATGTCTCAGTCGCTTTGCCAATATCATTGCCCATATTTTATAGTCTACATTCAACAAAGAGATTGGCCTGTAATTCTTTATTTCCCTCTTATCCCTGTCATCTTTCGGTATTACCACTATATTTGCTTCTCCCCATGACTGTGGCTTTCCTTCCTTCTCAATTTCCTGTAAGGTTGCCTGATATGGAAGTATTATTTCTTTTATAAATCTTTTATAATATAATGCCATAAATCCATCAGGCCCTGGTGCCTTATCCATTTTCAACTCTCTTATTGGCTCTTCTATTTCAGCTGTTGTTATTTTTTTATTTAATTGTTCCTGTTTCTCTACGATATTTTTGGAATTTCTATAGTTTTTACAAATTCTTTCTATTTTTCTTCTATTCGAAATTGAGGGTTTTTCTCCTGAAATAATTTTTCAAAATATTCTTTAAATTTCTGTTTTACTTTCTCTTGCTGTGTAATTTTCTTCTTCCCATTCTTCAATTCGGCTATTATATTTTTTTCTCTCTTCTTCTTTAACCTGTACACAAGCCATTTCCCGATCTTATTTGCCTGCTCAAACTGGGTTACTTTTAATTGTTTCATCTTCTTCTCTATTTTTTCTTGTAAATTCATCATTATCTTTTGTTGTATTACCTTTATTTCCACATGCTCTGCCTTTCAAATGACCAGAAGTCCCACTGCTTTGTCTGGATTAAGGTTCAGTGTGTTCACCTCCATCTCGTCCATCATAATGCCAGATACTGAAACAGTTTCCCAGGAGTTTGATGGAGAGGAGATAATAGAGGTGGGTATCTTTAGCAGATTATTGACATTGAACCCCAGACCTCCAGACAAGCTCACAAGTGGTTTAATGTAGATGTTGAATAACATAGCTGTCATGTCCCAGTTCCAGCACTGGTAACTGTCTGGCAAATTGCTGTAAACTTTGTCCATGGCTGCTGCCAAAGACTTGGTTTGAGAATTGTGAACCTTGGCTGATTGCCAGCCCAGGACAAAGGCATATAAAACAGAGCTCTGGGGGCACCACAGGCCATCATAAAACAGTGCCTCTAAGCCCTATCCCAACAAGGTGGCCCAGAAGGATACTATGTTTAATGATATTGCAACTCAACAAGAGGTCCAAGAGAACCAGCAGGGTTCTCCCCCTGTCCAGGACACTCTCCCCCTGTCCAGTTTCTTGTGAAGGTCATCCACCAAACCAACCAAAACTGTTTCTGCTCCACAACTAGGCCTGAAACTACATGGAAATAGATCCAAATAATCATTTTGATCCAGGAACCCCTGGAGATGGAAAACCACCACATGTTCTATTTTTTTTTCCAAAAATGGAATGTTGAATGCTTTCATCAGCCCCTAGCTAGCATAGCCAATGATGGGAACTAAAGTCCAACAATATCCACAAGTCATTTGTGTCACATTCCCTGCTCAAAAGTATTCTGAGGAGAGTAGTAAAGCATTTTATATAAGCAATTATACTAATAATTTGATAAGAATGTGTAGAATTTGTTTCTTGATTGTCCCTCTTGTGAGTACACAAAGAAAACGACAAATTGATTACATGGCAAACAGATGTATACAAGTGGAATATTTATTGGAAAGAAATATTATATGGTATGTCCTTAACAGACTAGTAACATAGCAGGAGAGTAACAAAAGACTTGACAGTATGCTGTAAAAGTTGCATGAATTAGCATCTGGAGAACTGGATATGAAAACTTGGCATGAACCACCCACCTAAAAATGCTGGATGTCTTTTGCAAATGGCACATCAACATGTATTTTCTTTGTATCCATATATATGTTTTGAACTGGAACTAGTTCCTACATTTTAAGAAAATGCAGGAAACTGCATTTAGAGGCAGTTTGGAATTAATTATTCTTTGCAAAGTTACTGACTAAAGAACATGATTGTGGTATGAAAACGATAAAAAAGCAGCACTGCTTTGGAATGTATTTTACCGTGTGGAGGGATTATTCTATCCTCAGCTACTTCAATACAATCTAATTAAAATAAGTAAAGGTATTTCTCATCAATTTGACAGTTCTCTGCTGCTCTGTCACGTAGTTAGTCAACTTCTGTTCCTTGCTCCCCTCCAACTTTGGCTCCAGGCAAGTTGCACAAACTTGCAAATGAAAGCAAAGCATTGTGGAATTTCCATTGCTCAAGAAAAATGCAATTTCAATTTTAAAACACTTTTACTTTTGTTTATCTTCTATACCATGTGCTCCTCCAAATGTTGTTGGACTGCCATTCCCATCAGCCCTAACTAGCATAGCCAATAGTGAAGAATGACAGGAAATGCATTTCAAAAACATCTAGAGTGCCATTAGTTGCCCCCAGAGATCTATATGTTTTGTACCTTAAGATTAACAGAGATTTCCTATGTGAAGGTCCATTCCTTCTTCTAATGTAACTTAAATTATTTATCATATATCGGTTCAGCGCGATTAGGTATGTTTATCCCATACTTCACAGTATCAGGGCTCAGGAATAAAACTTGATGGTAACAGCATCTTTTTAGTATATAGAATATGGTGGAGGGAGTAATGTTAGTTGGACCTTCAAAAGAAAGGTTAAGGCCAGCTCTGATGAGCATTGGTAAGCTCTACTGGTTATCTTGCTACCCCAAAATGTAGATTACTCAGAGGTCCACCCATAATGCCAGTGCCTCCGTGAAACAGTGGGGAATATTAGCTCAAAGGAGAGGCCTGAGAGAGGGGAGTAACCTAGCAGATCTTTTGCATCTGTGTATAATGGTACTAATGCAGGAACACCAGCTGGGAATTCAAAGAATATTTGTTTTATTGGGGGAATTAACAATCACACACACACAAGAGCCAAGCAGTCTTGAAATCACACGAGGCTACATGAAAGAAAGGAGGAAAAATTGGATAGCGAGAAGTTAGGGTGAAGTGGGTTATATTTACCTATCCGGAGAGAAGAGACAAAGCAATGTGGCCCAAACTAAGAGTCCGAGGGTAGTGCCAGAAAGGAAATTGGAGCAGCAGAGTGATGGCCTATGTCCAGAGTACTGTAGCTCAGAACCAGGGTTTAAATACTCTTTTTCTGCCCTGAGGGGGAAGGTGTTAATGGTTTTCTGGCAGCATAAACAATGGAGTCTGGAATGGGCAAATGGCCTTAGCATTAGCTAACAAAGGACTGATGGGAATTGTGATGACTCCTTAATGGTGGGACAGGTGAGGGGACAAAAGGGGATTTTTGGTGAACAAAGGAAGAGGGTTGAAGACAATCAGTTATTCTGTGGAAGCAGTTTTGGGTGCTATTGTTTCTAAAGGTCGAGTTGTTGAGGGACATTTGCAAGCCCATTATCCTCTGAGGTTCCCTGACTATGACGTAGCCATGCCCTGAGGTCCCGATCTGACCTAGTTTTGCAAAGCATATGTGCAGTCAGCTTCTTTTTACCAGCAGGCTTCTCAGACGTAGCTGGATATAATTTATATTTCATGCCAATTAATATTTGTGAATTAAACCATATCATGGAGTGGGGGTATATGGCCTAGTAACAATGTTCTTGTATAGTCCCACATTCTTTCACGTCTCAGTGCTCCAGGACAAGCAAATCCAGAATACAAGGATGTAATCAACACTGACTTGGGCCTTTGGCATTTTCTAGAGATCTGGTACCACTTTATCATATTCATACATGATAATAGCTAAGAATACAGAACCAGAATTGTTACAAAATCCCTCAAAGCCTACTAAAACCATTCTGCTCTGGACACTGGCCAGTCACTTGGAAGACAGCAGGGAAAGAGCAGGGAATACAAGCACAGGGATGGCATTCCACAGTTTTGACACCAGTACTAAGAAGGTCCTGCCCTATCAAGCCAAACGCTATACTTCCCACTAAGAAGGCACTTGGAGCACAGTCTTTGAGGAAGATCCAAATGGCTGGGAGGGCTCAGACAGGAAAAGCCAAACAACTAATTTTTCCAAACAGAGAAAAAACTGGCTTTTAAAGTCAAGGCCATCACCTGCTTGTCCCTCCAAATAAATTAATGTAATTTCTGTAAAATTAACAGATAACTCTCTATACATCTAGTACTAATATATCAGCTATATTCCTCACTATTTTTAAAGATATCCTTGCAGAATCTGTCACATTAGTCCTGTGTGGATTTGACTAAGCATGCATTACAGTGGCCAAGTTGCTCTTTTCCAGAAAGGACCACAGTTGGTTATAGTTGACCATGTCCAAGTACCCTTAAGCCACAGCAGCTGAGGTAAGCAGAAGCTGTTAGAACATTGAAGAGCTCCAAGTAGCCAACTTGTCTGGCATTCATCTGAAGAGTTTTAGCCCTCCTGGGTCAGAGTAGCTTTCCCAACTCCACCAACCTGCTGAGCAGTAGAGTCTTAAAGTGGTAGTCCTTTGTCCTAAATCCTTATATTCCATAGTTTCTTTGTCAGCTCACACTATATGTATTGATTGCATTGGTCATAAGGTAGTAAGAACAATGAGGTCCCTGTGTAAAGCTGGCTAACTCTTTGCAGAATTTGGTTTATATGACATCACTGGGTCTCCCACGGGGTGGGAAATCAAAAGGTGTAGCTCAAGAGGCTCTTGGCTGAGAAGCTAAAATTTAACGTTTAGGTCTGGCTTTGTTGTTGTGCCTTCAATTTGTTTCTGACTTACGGTGACCTTCAGGTGAACCTATCACAGTGTGTGGTACACCCAAGGTCACCCAGTGAGTTTCCATGGCTGAGGGGGCAATCAAATCTTGGTCTTCAGAGTCATAGTCCAACTGGTTGTTGTGGGTTTTCTGGGCTTTGAGACCGTGTTCTATTAGTATTTTCTCCTGACATTTCGCCTGTGTCTGTGGCTGGCATCTTCAGAGGATCCTCTGAAAATGCCAGCCACAGATGCAGGTGAAACGTCAGGAGAAAATACTAATAGAACACAATGTCAAAGCCCAGAAAACCCACAACAACCTATGGATTCCGGCCATGAAAGCCTTCAACTTTACACAGTCCAACTCTCAAACCACTATACCACACTGGCTCTTAGGTCTGGCTAAGGGTCTAGCTAAGTGTGGCTTACCCCATTGATTCCTTGTCATGGTTTCCAGTCTTCTGTGTTAGAATCCTGGGTGCTGCTCAGGGTCAGAATCATATCACCTGAATATCAAGAAATGATTTAAAATCCAAGAGCATATGTAAGCTGTATGTGTCATTCTTAAGAAAGAATACAATACCAACAAAGTCAAACAGAATTCCCCATTCTGATGTTGTCTGGATTCACATTTCATCAAATATCTTTTCTAGATTAGGTTTCAACCTGTTCACTTTCATTCAGTCTACCATGGGATTCAGGTAGCAGTTCAAGATTACTATTGCTTTCCTAGAGTTTGATGTAAAGGATAGAGAAGGTGAATTGAAGACCCTGAACCAGATAACCTCACCACTAGTTTCATTCCCAGAGGAGAGAGCAGATTCCCAGAGGAGAGAGCAGAGGGTGAGCTGGGTCTGTGAAGACATCCTTGACCAGGTGTGTTTACAGGCTTGTGGGGCTGTGCTTGCTTGTTTGTCTGTTTGTTGCTTGTTTTTGTTAGGTCTCCTTGTGCTGGCCGTGTGCTCTCCCTGAGCACACGGTCTGACTAACGAGGGGGAGGAGCCAGCTAGGGGGGAGGAGTCTTATTAGGAGCTCCCAACGGCCCTCTAGCTCATTCCCAGAGGAGAGAGCAGAGGGTGAGCTGGGTCTGTGAAGACATCCTTGACCAGGTGTGTTTACAGGCTTGTGGGGCTGTGCTTGCTTGTTTGTCTGTTTGTTGCTTGTTTTTGTTAGGTCTCCTTGTGCTGGCCGTGTGCTCTCCCTGAGCACACGGTCTGACTAACGAGGGGGAGGAGCCAGCTAGGGGGGAGGAGTCTTATTAGGAGCTCCCAACGGCCCTCTAGCTCATTCCCAGAGGAGAGAGCAGAGGGTGAGCTGGGTCTGTGAAGACATCCTTGACCAGGTGTGTTTACAGGCTTGTGGGGCTGTGCTTGCTTGTTTGTCTGTTTGTTGCTTGTTTTTGTTAGGTCTCCTTGTGCTGGCCGTGTGCTCTCCCTGAGCACACGGTCTGACTAACGAGGGGGAGGAGCCAGCTAGGGGGGAGGAGTCTTATTAGGAGCTCCCAACGGCCCTCTAGCTCATTCCCAGAGGAGAGAGCAGAGGGTGAGCTGGGTCTGTGAAGACATCCTTGACCAGGTGTGTTTACAGGCTTGTGGGGCTGTGCTTGCTTGTTTGTCTGTTTGTTGCTTGTTTTTGTTAGGTCTCCTTGTGCTGGCCGTGTGCTCTCCCTGAGCACACGGTCTGACTAACGAGGGGGAGGAGCCAGCTAGGGGGGAGGAGTCTTATTAGGAGCTCCCAACGGCCCTCTAGCTCATTCCCAGAGGAGAGAGCAGAGGGTGAGCTGGGTCTGTGAAGACATCCTTGACCAGGTGTGTTTACAGGCTTGTGGGGCTGTGCTTGCTTGTTTGTCTGTTTGTTGCTTGTTTTTGTTAGGTCTCCTTGTGCTGGCCGTGTGCTCTCCCTGAGCACACGGTCTGACTAACGAGGGGGAGGAGCCAGCTAGGGGGGGGGAGTCTTATTAGGAGCTCCCAACGGCCCTCTAGCTCATTCCCAGAGGAGAGAGCAGAGGGTGAGCTGGGTCTGTGAAGACATCCTTGACCAGGTGTGTTTACAGGCTTGTGGGGCTGTGCTTGCTTGTTTGTCTGTTTGTTGCTTGTTTTTGTTAGGTCTCCTTGTGCTGGCCGTGTGCTCTCCCTGAGCACACGGTCTGACTAACGAGGGGGAGGAGCCAGCTAGGGGGGAGGAGTCTTATTAGGAGCTCCCAACGGCCCTCTAGCTCATTCCCAGAGGAGAGAGCAGAGGGTGAGCTGGGTCTGTGAAGACATCCTTGACCAGGTGTGTTTACAGGCTTGTGGGGCTGTGCTTGCTTGTTTGTCTGTTTGTTGCTTGTTTTTGTTAGGTCTCCTTGTGCTGGCCGTGTGCTCTCCCTGAGCACACGGTCTGACTAACGAGGGGGAGGAGCCAGCTAGGGGGGAGGAGTCTTATTAGGAGCTCCCAACGGCCCTCTAGCTCATTCCCAGAGGAGAGAGCAGAGGGTGAGCTGGGTCTGTGAAGACATCCTTGACCAGGTGTGTTTACAGGCTTGTGGGGCTGTGCTTGCTTGTTTGTCTGTTTGTTGCTTGTTTTTGTTAGGTCTCCTTGTGCTGGCCGTGTGCTCTCCCTGAGCACACGGTCTGACTAACGAGGGGGAGGAGCCAGCTAGGGGGGAGGAGTCTTATTAGGAGCTCCCAACGGCCCTCTAGCTCATTCCCAGAGGAGAGAGCAGAGGGTGAGCTGGGTCTGTGAAGACATCCTTGACCAGGTGTGTTTACAGGCTTGTGGGGCTGTGCTTGCTTGTTTGTCTGTTTGTTGCTTGTTTTTGTTAGGTCTCCTTGTGCTGGCCGTGTGCTCTCCCTGAGCACACGGTCTGACTAACGAGGGGGAGGAGCCAGCTAGGGGGGAGGAGTCTTATTAGGAGCTCCCAACGGCCCTCTAGCTCATTCCCAGAGGAGAGAGCAGAGGGTGAGCTGGGTCTGTGAAGACATCCTTGACCAGGTGTGTTTACAGGCTTGTGGGGCTGTGCTTGCTTGTTTGTCTGTTTGTTGCTTGTTTTTGTTAGGTCTCCTTGTGCTGGCCGTGTGCTCTCCCTGAGCACACGGTCTGACTAACGAGGGGGAGGAGCCAGCTAGGGGGGAGGAGTCTTATTAGGAGCTCCCAACGGCGCGCGCCAAAGGCGCGCGCAATTGAAGCCCTCTTCTTCAACTCTTCGAATTCATCCCTTGGCGATCAGCAGAGGAGACATACTTGATTCAGTTGAATTTTAGGAAGAAAGCCCTGTTATTCTTTCCAGACCTACTCCCTGTACTACTGTCTGTAGTATCAAGGATGGAAGGTGAGGGAGCTGCCGCGGTCACCTGTAGCACTTGTGGGATGTTCCTTTTCTTGCCACAAGATGTTGTCGGGTACACCTGCACCAAGTGCAAGCTGGTGACCTTCTTGGAGGAGAAGGTTCGCCAGCTGGAGGCACGAGTTTCTAATCTTCGTCTTATTAGGGAAGGTGAGGAGTTTTTGGATAGGGCAGAGAAGACCTTCCTGAAGACCGAATGCGTGGGGGAGCTGCCCGATCAGGAAGTCAGCACACTGGGCCAAGAAACGGATGTTTGGAGGAATGTCACACGGAGGAGTAGGAGGACCAGGAAGGAAACAGAGACTCTCAACCTACACAATCGCTTCAATGTTCTTGGCCTTATGAACGACGAGGAGCACCAGGAGGAGGGAACAGAATGTCAACAAGAAGGAATCCAACATCAGCAACAGGAACTAGATCAACATTCCCAGCCTCAACAGAGTGTCCAGCCAGTCCTAGAAGAACCTGCTCGTCGAGGAGCCCCGGACAAGCCTCAGAGGAGGCGAGTTCTGGTTGTTGGGGACTCCTTGCTCAGAGGAACTGAACCGGCAATTTGCAAACCCGACAAGTTCAATCGAGAAGTCTGCTGTCTTCCTGGGGCCAAGATCAACCACATAACAGAGAGGCTAACCAGGCTGGTCAAGCCCACTGACCATAAGCCCCTCATTGTGGTTCATGTCGGAACCAATGACACTGCGAGGCGCAGCTTTTACCACATCGCAAAGGACTACGAGCTTATGGGGACAAAGCTTAAGGACCTTGGTGCGCAGGTGGTCATTTCATCTCTCCTCCCTGTTCAAGGATATGGTGCACAAAGGGAAAGGGCAATAGCAGAGGTAAACAACTGGCTCCGCACATGGTGCCGCCGGCAACGGTTTGGGTTTTTGGAACACGGCCTGAATTTCCATGAACGTGGGCTTCTGGCAAGGGATGGGCTGCACCTCACGAAACTTGGCAAGAATGTTTTTGCAAACAGTCTTGCACGGAGGATTAAGAGGTCTTTAAACTAAGTTCTGCTGGGGAGGGAGACAACATTATTCAGGGCAAAGACACGGCGAGTGCAGGGGGGAAAGGCCCAAATTATATTGACCAAGTAGTACAAGCGTCCAGTGGTGGGAGGAGTAGAAACTATAGTACAGGACTTGCAGGAAGGGCCCGGGGATTTAAGTGTCTCTACACTAACGCGCAGAGTATGGGAAACAAGCAAGATGAACTTGAACTCCTAGTACAACAAAATAAATACGATTTGATAGGCATCACTGAGACCTGGTGGGATGAGTCTCAGGACTGGAATGTAGGAATAGAGGGGTATAACCTATTTTGTAGAAATAGACCAAACAAGAAAGGAGGAGGAGTAGCCTTGTATGTCAAGGATGTTTTCACCTGTGAAGAGATCCATGACTTGAACCCAGAAAGCCAGGTCGAGAGCATCTGGGTAAGAATTAAGGGAGCGAGAAACAATAGGGATATTCTGGTGGGGGTTTACTACAGACCTCCAGCCCAGACTGAGGACCTTGATGACGCCTTCCTCAACCAAATGACCGCGCATTCAAAAAGGAGAGATACAGTAATAATAGGAGATTTCAATTACCCGGATATATGTTGGCAGTCAAACTCTGCCAAGACAGCAAGGTCCAGCAAGTTTCTTGCTTGTCTTGCAGACAATTTCATGGTCCAGAAGGTGGAAGAGGCCACAAGGGGATCAAATATTCTAGATCTGATCCTGACCAATAGGGATGACCTTGTTAATGAGGTAGAAGTGGTTGGATCTTTAGGGGGGAGTGACCATGCCCTATTGGAATTTGGCATTCAGTGGGAAGGAGAAGATAAGTGTAGCCAGACACTCATCTTAGATTTTAAAAAAGCGGACTTCTGTAAACTTAAGGAGCTGCTGGCTGAAATTCCGTGGTCAGGAATAGTGAAAGAGAAAAGAGTTCAGGAGGCATGGGAGTTCCTTAAAAGGGAGATACTGAAGGCACAGTCTAAAACTGTGCCAATAAGGAGGAAAAATGGAAGGCATCTGAAGAAACCAGAATGGTTGACTAAAGAACTCTCAGCTGAGCTGAGCGTTAAGAGAAACGTGTACAGGAAATGGAAGAGGGGGGAAACCACCAAAGAAGAATTTAAGCAAGTAGCCAGGAAATGTAGGGAGGAAGTCAGAAAGGCTAAAGCACAGAACGAACTTAGGCTGGCCAGAGACATTAAACACAATAAAAAGGGCTTTTTTAAATATGTCCGCAGCAAAAGGAAAAAGAAAGAGGCGATAGGGTTGCTGCGCAGAGAAGATGGCGAATTACTAACAGGGGGAAGAGAAAAGGCAGAACTACTTAACACCTTCTTTGCCTCAGTTTTTTCCCAGAAGGATACAAGCACTCAACCTGGTGGTTGGGGAGCAGGTGAGGAAGCAGGGGAAATGCGGCACATAATAGGTAGAGAGGTGGTACAAGAACACCTGGCCACACTGGATGAATTCAAGTCTCCGGGGCCAGATGAATTGCATCCTAGGATATTAAAAGAACTGGCAGAGGTCATTTCGGAACCGCTTGCTATAATCTTTGAGAAATCTTGGAGGACAGGAGAAGTTCCAGCGGACTGGAAGAGGGCAAATGTTGTCCCCATCTTCAAGAAGGGAAAAAAAGAGGATCCAAATAATTATCGCCCAGTCAGCCTGACGTCTGTACCCGGAAAGATCCTGGAGCAGATCATTAAGCAGTCAGTTTCTAATCACTTAGAAAGCAACGCGGTAATCACGAGAAGTCAACATGGATTTCTCAAAAATAAGTCCTGCCAGACTAATCTTATCTCTTTTTATGATAGAGTTACTAGCTTGATAGATGAAGGGAATGCTGTGGATGTAGCATATCTTGATTTCAGTAAGGCCTTTGACAAAGTTCCACATGACATTCTTGCAAAGAAGCTAGTAAAATGTGGGCTGGACAGAGCTACTGTCAGGTGGATCTGTAACTGGTTGACTGACCGTTCCCAGAGGGTGCTCACCAATGGCTGCTTTTCATCCTGGAGAGAGGTGACTAGCGGGGTGCCACAGGGTTCTGTCCTGGGCCCAGTGCTGTTCAATATTTTCATCAATGACTTGGATGAAGGAATAGAGGGCATGCTGATCAAATTTGCAGATGACACCAAATTGGGAGGGGTTGCTAATACGCCAGAGGACAGGATCAAAATTCAAAATGACCTGGACAGATTGGAGAGCTGGACCAAGGCTAACAAAATGAAATTCAACAGAGAGAAGTGCAAGGTCCTACACTTAGGTAGAAAAAATGGAATGCAGAAATATAGGATGGGGGACACGTGGCTGGATGGCAGTACGTGTGAAAGGGATCTAGGAGTCTTAATAGACCACAAGCTGAACATGAGTCAGCAATGTGATGCGGCAGCCAAGAAAGCCAATGCAATTCTTGGCTGCATCAATAGGAGTATGGTGTCTAGATCGAGGGAGGTACTGGTACCACTCTACTCTGCTTTGGTTAGACCTCATCTTGAATACTGTGTCCAGTTCTGGGCACCCCAATTCAAGAAGGATATGGTCAAGCTGGAGCAGGTCCAGAGGAGGGCGACCAAAATGGTGAAGGGCCTGGAAGCCAAGCCCTTTGAGGATAGACTTAGAGAGCTGGGTATGTTCAGTCTGCAGAAGAGAAGGTTAAGAGGGGACATGATAGCTCTGTTTAAATATTTGAAGGGATGCCATGTAGAGGAGGGAGAGGGCTTGTTTTCTGCCGCTCCAGAGACCAGGACAAGGAGCAATGGATTCAAGCTGCAGGAAAGGAGATTCCACCTGAACCTCAGGAAGAACTTCCTGACAGTCAGGGCTGTCCGGCAGTGGAATATGCTGCCTCGGAGTGTGGTGGAGTCTCCTTCTTTGGAGGTTTTTAAGCAGAGGCTGGATGGCCATCTGTCGGGAGTGCTTTGAGAGTGTTCCTGCATGGCAGGGGGTTGGACTGGATGGCCCGTGTGGTCTCTTCCAACTCTACATTTCTATGATTCTATGATTCTATGATTCTATGATTCTATGTAGCTAGTATCATTTTCATGTAACCCTTTCCCAGGACTAGTTTCTGAAATGTAAGAAGCAGAGGCACTTCAGAAGCAGAGGCCTATGGTCCCAACCAACATGGAACGATTTCAGCATTGATAGTATCAAAACCCCTAAATGTTCAGAAGAACCAAGAACCTTGACTGTTGTCCTCACTGGTCATACCCAGGGCAAAGCAGCCAAGCAGCCTTCCAACCTCAGTCCTGGAATCACACTGAAATTAGACTAGCTCTAATTGTTTGAAAAAGAAATTTATGAGTACAATGTATTTCTTAGAGCAGGCACTGAAAGTGGAATGGATTGACAGAGATCTTGTTGGAAGAGGCTAATGCTAAATAAAGAGTTTAAACTCTGTGAGTGCCACTGTACCACTATACAAACAATATTTAATTTTGCACAACCAGATTATACACTGTAGTATTCAAAGGAAAATCAACTGTCTGCATCCACAGTCACCTGGTACTCATTCAATATAGCTTCCTGATAGACTGGGAAGCTGTTAGAGAAATTAATGCAGAGATCTGTGGATTCTACAGGTCATGCAAAAGGCAGGCAGGCACTTTCCTATGTTTTTTATTAATATCCCCAAGCTTGACATATCCAATACATGCAAGAAATACATGCTTATGCCACAGGGAGTATCTAGTATAAAAGCCAAACATCTGTTTAACAAGCTGCCATGGGTCGACTGCATTTAGTAGTTTCTACTTTTGTACCTTATGACACTATTGCCCACGCAGCAAATCTATTTTTTATTTATTTATTTATTTTTAGGGAACTGTTTTTAGTGACCGAAATCCATTCTGGCAGATTTCTGGCAGACTAGATTTTGGCTGATACATTCAGGAAATTAAGAGCTTTCCAGATGATGCATCCTCCACCACTGCCCTTCAGTCTTTTTCCTCCCACACTTCTTTCAGTCTGGTTTCATACATTCATGGACAAAAATATCTTGCTGAAAAAGACGTGGCATACCTAAGTGGGATCCAGGGTAGAATTTTTAAATACGGATGTCCTTTTGAGGGATCAACATTCTGAATTTTTTTTTTTTTACTTATCCTCTTGGTGATATTTATGTTGTCATTCCACTGTGTTGTCTTTAGGTCGTCACCGTCTTCTTTCCACATAAAAATTCCTTTTGCCCAGGGTCAAGATGCAGGAACAATATAGTATATTTGGGAGCTAATTCATATTTATTAGTCCTACAGAAGACATTGGGCCCACTTTTGCACAACCGGTAAATGTTCTGTCTCATAAACATTCAGCAGTGATTTAAATGCTGTAATAAAGCCTGAAAGGAATTTTTTTCTACCATTACAGTGGGGGGTCATATAATATATGGAAGAAAATTAGAAGTCATTTCATAGCTACAAATATGTCCAGGTAATTTATTATATCTATAGGACCCAACTTTTTTATTATTATTTTATATTTTTCAATATAGTAAATTCACAAATAAAATAAATAATGGGCACAGTCAAAAAGTCAACAGCTCTGAACTTTAAAAATAAAACAAACACTTTACTGAATAAAAAGTGCCCTGCATACAGAATAACATTCTTGATCGTTATGGTGTCTTTTTTGATGTGGCTTGGAATGAGAACACCAGCATACTGGACATGGTTTGAAGTCAGGTTGTATACTTCAACTCTAAAGTTCTCTCACTAAACCTAGAATCTTTGAAGATGTGGTTAAGTGCTCCCACTATGTATTCAATATCTCATGGGCTTTCCTGCCATGTTAAGAAGTGTTAATAGGATGAGAGGCACAAGAGATTCAGGGGTGGATGAAATTTACTTTGGATAATGCTGTGGTATTGAAGGAATTAATGGTACTCTGAGTTTTTCCCCTAGCAGAAGCTACTCCGTAACACTCAGAAGCAGAAAAAGCCCAGAAGACATGAACAGTCTAACAATAATTATGAGCACAAGCTTAAAGAAATCAAATTTAGAATTAATGGGTTGGATCCACACTTAACCATGTTCATTGAATTCACTGGGAATTAAGACAGTTACAGTTGTCACTCTTGGTTTCAGAAGGGCTACCTAGTGGAGAGAGAGTCCCTCTGATAGCAACGGTATATATTTCTGAGTAAAACACACACATACAGAGAGATGGGGGGGGGGATTGATTAGTAAGTCTGGGACTAAGCCAACATGTTAAACCAGCAAATGCTGGCTTGGCCTACAGTCTGACAGCCCAGCTTCATATGGCAGCTAATGACTATCCCAAATGCCAACTGTCCTGACAATGCCAGCAATATCTATTAGCCTCTCCCCTGGCTCTTCCCACAAACTCCCTGCTACAATTCCCTGCTATTTCACAAAGTCACAAAGTCATGTCAGAATCCAGTTTCAAGCAGGACAACTCAGACTTCAGTAGCTTAGATGCATTGTTTAATCTCCTCACAATATGCCAAATGTCTTCAGAATTTTCAGTAAAAACTGTCATTGCTGTTACAAGAGAGGTAAAAAAAAAAGTAATTCTTTTACCTCCTTCCAAAGCAGTATCTCTCATTACATACAAATGCCAAACAAACAGTACACTAAGGAAATAATGCTTAAGCAAGTATTGCATTTTTAAGCCATTATTGTGATTATAACATATATGGGCTAAAATAAATTTTTCAGTAGTTCGCATCAATACTGTGTGAATCAGGTGGTTCACAACAATGCTGTACATATCTGTTCAGAAGTCCCACCAAATTTAATGTGGGTTACTCCCTGGTAAATGGGTATAAGCAGTGGCCCATGTGAGGTACTTTGCTGATATGAATCCTATATTTATGAAAATGAAGCCATTTGAAAACTTCTATTCTTCACATGGTCGGAATATCATTTTAATGGAAGAATTTATGAGTGGAAAATATTTAATTAGAACTCCTCACCTCACAAGAAATACCCCTTAGTCATTAAAGAAAAAAATCAGCCCAACCAATATTTTAATTTATTTCCCTAATACTGAGTAACTGAAACTATTCACTTTTAATATATATGATTTCTTTGACTTCCCAGCCTGTGCTAAATCAGTTCAGGCATCAGAATCTAAGTACGCCATTGATGGTGTGCCTAGTGCCAGTTCTTTCTTTCTTCCTTTCTTTCTTCCTTTCTTTCTTCCTTTCTTTCTTTCTTTGTAACCTCATTCCAGAACAGTGCCACCATGGCATACACCTTATCCAAATACAACAGTTCTTCCTCCCATGATGGCTGAGGAATTCAAAGTCAAATAAAATCACTTGCTTCTGGAACTGTATCAGTACTGCAAAAAACAGGATTTGTGTGTGTGTCAACCTGGCTCAGCTATAGGGCCTAATCTGCATGTGAATGTAGCTGAAAGGCCTATCAGAAAATTCATGTTTGCCTAGGTGATTGAGTAAGGAAGTGGCAAATGGGAAGATAGAATCTAGTTCTTTTCTCACCCATTAATTCCCTTATCTCACATATCTCCTCTATGCAAGCCCTCACAGTTCCTGGGAAAAGATGAACAGCAGGAGTAGGGTACTCTTCATCCTATGTACTCTGCCAGAACCTCCAGCCTCACCATTACACAGGACAAGTATGCGTGAAACAAAGTTTTGCCTGAGACATTTTTCTGCTTGAACCCTGGGATAAAATAGCATTCTCCCCCTCCATATAGAAAAGCTGACTACAGTGATAGCTGAATCTTCAACCTTGGAGCTGAGACTGCATCCTCCGCTGCACCTGAAGATCTTAAAGTAGTTTAGGGTGTACAAAATAGGCTGCATAACATGTTTAGATAAGCTCTCCAGTGCCTCACTGTTGGTGCTCTCCCAGCACCAATTTCAATTTAGTTAATGGTGGGGCCAGATTGGCATACTTGAACAAGTCCTGTTTTGCAGTACTGGCAAATGTTCCCAGAGCCTCGTGGCTTCATCTGAATTCATTATAAAGACCCTCCTTTAAGTAAACAAGACAAAGACAGACCTTTCTACCTATGGAATAAAGTCTGGCACTACATAAGACCTTGGAAAAATTATATTTTGGGATACAACTATCAATAGCCTCAAGTCAGCTTGACTAGTCATTATGCTCTCGGTGGGTTTTTGGAGAGCTATAGTCCAAAATTAGCTTTTCCAATCTCTGTTCTACACGTGGAAACGAAACAAAAAAATTAAAAACCCATTGGTTTCTCTTTGTTGGTGCTATGTGCCTTCAAGTTGTGCTGTTATGGCAAACCAATCCAACATGCTAAAGCTATTTGGTGATAGATGCAGCAATGTTAAAACTGAAGTAGATTTGCCACTCTGTTGTCATAGAAGCTATTGTATCACAGATTGCATCCAGTAAGTGAATTATTGGCCATTTCCATACCGGGCTTCTGAAATGGTGCAGAGCGACCTCTCACGGAGGTCTTCTACACCATAGAGTGGACTGGCGTGGACTACTTTTTGTAGTTCCACACCAGAATCCACTCAGGAGCGGCCGGAACTAGCCGCGCTGCGTGTTTTTTAAAAATCTCTTTTTCGAGGTTTTTAAAAAGCACGGAGCACGCAGCCCCGTGCCACTCCGTCGCCAGGCTCCAAAGTGGATTTGCAGGCGTGCGCAAGTGCGTGCCTGCAGATCTGCCAGGGGCGGGCTTCCAGCTGGCGAGCTTCTCCGGTTGGTGGAGAGCCTCCACCAACCGGAAGCTGCCATTTGGGACTCCGGAGGACTGCGGAGCAGCGAACTCGCACTGCTCCACGTGGCGACAGACTTACCTGGTTTCAGGTAAGCTCCGTTTTTGGGCGTTTTCGCCCGTTCCCCCCCCCACATGTGAAAAGGGCCATTGTGACAGGAGTTCAACTTACCAGTCCTCTGAATGAGGTCGCTGCTTTAAATGACTGATTTGAGTGATCCTCAAAGGGAAGCTAATGCTTACTTATTTCATTAATGATTGCATGGGACTTTGTGTTCCTCAGCAACTGGGTATACAGAGGCAGGCTGCTTCAAGTGCTACAATAACCTGGCTGGCCTTGGTGTTATGCAACTTAACTAGGGGAGGTAGAAGGGAAATGTAATTTATTGTTCTGCCTCAGACAACAAAATGCATTGAGCTGGCCCTCTGTAATCCTATTCCACAATAACAGTTGAAACAGTAATGCTTGTAGCATCCACAGCTAGTATAGGAATCATGCAATCCTTCAGGAGTTGTTAGACTGCTGTTTCTAGCAATCCTCCCCATTAGCTATGCTGACTGAGGATTTTGTGATTTGCAGTACAACAGTATCAGGAAGAGTGTGTGATTCATACCTCTGATTTACAAAACAAATGGAATTTTCTCCTGTACCGAAGTTTGTGTTTCAGATGATGAAGCAATGGAAAATGATGAACAGAAGTCTAATCTTGAGAAAAGGTATGCAGGAATATGAGAAGGAAGAGTGGATGGATGGGTGGATGAACAGATGGACGGACAGATAGATAGTAAGTACAGAAAGCTAACCACCCAAAGCCTCTTAGTGTAGAACTATTTTTCTTTCTAATTTTGTTTTTACATTTACTGTTTCTTTTTTCTTAGCTAACAGGACAACCAGATGCCTTCAGCTTGAAAAGGGTTAACTGGCCATGGACTATAAGTCTATGCTACAGAAATGTATATTGGTGAAAATAGTGCTAAGATTATTTATTGCAAATATGCAGCTTTATCTGTCATCTTCTTTTGCCTGCTAATGACTCAATAACAGGGAAAGTAAAGTCAAAGTAACATATCTCTTTGAAAATATGCCCTTATTTGCAGTTGAATGTTCTTTGAAGACCACTTTCTGTTGCTTCTAATTATTTGAAGGTATGATGAAGTCAAGATTGTTTACCATTAGATTTAGAGAGAAGGAATGGTTTTAAAAAAGAAGGATTTTTTTTTTATACACACCTAGGGAACCAATTCAAACAAGTGCACGCAACATGAAAATAAATAATGGACAGTTAAACAGTGCAGTAAACGATGTACTGTCTCAGGTGCTTTGGTAGTGCGTCATTCCTACTTCTCTTGAGACTGCTTAAACTTACTTGCTGCCCAAATATCCTCTACAAACCATTAGTCTATATTAAATGAAAAGCCACTAAATTCTTTCCTAATGACAAAGTCATTCAAATGGATAGTTTCAAAGACTTTTAACTAGTCTTGTGCCAGATATATTTTATAGAGAAACTAGGCTCGAACTATACCTTCCCTGGGTATATCTTTCAGAAACCAAAATGAAAGTTTCTCAACACCTAAAGGGAGAGGGAAGCAGACAAAGGTCAAAGAGTTCTCTCATTTTAAAACAGTTGTCAGGCGCCAGTCACGTCATTTGCTATGAGACTGCCACCTGATACATGCTAGTTTTCAGTGGTCTAGTCAAGAAGCAGTGCAATAGGAATGACCTAAGATTCATAGAGATGGCCAGCTTGGCCACTGAAGGCCCTTTCACACTACACAATTAAAGCACTTTAACTTTCACTTCCGCTTTAGCTGCCCCAGCAACACCCTACAGAATCGTGAGATTTGGAGTTGAGGAAGGGCCATTTCAAATTCTCAGATAAAGAGCTCTAGTACCTCCCCAGACTACAAAGCACAGGATTCCATACAACGCAGTCAGCACAGTGAAAGTAGAATCATAGTTCTACAACTGTGAAATGTGGAAGAGTCCTCAGCCACCATTCAGTCTAGAAGATTATTGTATCCATCTCTGCACCTTAGTCCTGAGCCCTGAACCTGTCATAGTTTTCCTTTCTTTTTGAAATGGTTTTTCATACAGAGTTTCATACAGAGTTCATACCAGTTTTCATAAACTCATCCTGTATAGCTAGATGCGAAGCAGTCAGCCCTCTCTGATATCAGGTGTAAACCAGTAGTGGTTTCACTACTTTACATTAGAGAGCCACCACTTTTGATTAAGCAGTGAATTTTCCTATGGAGGAAAATCTGAAAATGCTTGGACAAAGTCCTCTGAAGACTGACAGATATAATGAGTCTATGGAGCTCTTAATATTGAACAGACAAGATATGTGCACTTCATCCATTTTGGCTCCTTAACCTTCTACTCCTGCTAAGGTATTTCTCCTCCGTTCCTTTACTGTTTCCTTCCATTGTGCAACAGACGAGTGCTGCAAATTCTAGAAAGCCTCAGATCTTACTGTTGGAATACACAGGATCATATTCTTTTGCTTGGGTACTGCCATTTAAGACAAGCTAGTGCTGAAAGAATACAATTTTCTTTCATTTTTTTTAACTCAAAAACAGCGAACAAAGTTGACACTGCTATAAGAAAACTACCATTGAAGGATAGGTATTGCAACCTAATTGAAATGCATGTTGGCTTTCTCTCTCTCTCTCTCTCTTACACACACACACACAGACACACATACAGATGCAACAAAATCCAACAAGCTCAGAATTTGGTTGAGGCATTTTCTGACCCTTATAACACAACATGCCAACCAAAATTTGGAGTATTGACAAATTTAAATGTGAGCCCTTCCTGCCACATATCTCTCAGATATGTAACGAGCCACTTCAATTATTGGAACCATAATATAAACAAAGACTTAATGAGTAATCAGTCACAACATGTTACAACATGCTCTCCAATTCCAAGAATAAATTCATAGGAACTGAATTTTGCTACCTGAAAATGACAAAACACCCATTTCAAGTAAATCAGTCATCACCACTACCACCTTTTCTGCTTCAGTCTTCCCCAATCTAGTGTTTTTCTGCTGTGTTGAACTTCAACTCCCATCACACATGCTGGAGGTGGTGCTTGTTCATTCTGCTTGTCCACACACGACACGTGGTGGAAAGTGAGATGCATTATTGCAAGTTTTCTAAGAGATGGAATGCAATCCTCCATGTTTACTGCATGGTCATCTAAGGCTTTGTAAAATGTCTGTAATGATGGAGGTTGGGAGGAAGGGGGAGAGAATTGCTTAAGCTATCTTGCCTGTATGAAAATCAATCTAAATTTGTTCAGAAGCCAAATAAAACACAGTTGGCTAATGGATTCGCTTCAAACGTAAAATGCTATAACAGCTCCAAGTTTATTAGTGCCCATTTGCTGAACAAACCTTGGCAGTCAGGCGGATTTTCCATTGGCATTAGGAGAGTTAAAGAGACTATTTGGCAGGTCCAGCTTTCAGCAAAACCTGAATCTAATTCGAAGCCTTTACTAATCTCTGTGTCTGGATAGATCTTTGTTGAAAAGTTCAACAGCTCCATTGAGTAGAGCTAAGCAGATATTGAAAGAGACAGATGGAAGGCAAGACTGGGGGAAACACAGCCATATTTTGTGTCACAGATGCCAGTTTCTGGGTACTGCAGTGGGGATTAGTGGTGGGCAGACCTGCCTCTCCCCATCCATTTCAGAATATGGCCATTCAAGTCAGATTAATTTGGAGGGTTTCTGCACGACACCACAAATAAATCAAATTCAAAATGAGCCCCTTTCTGAATTTGCAAGGCCTTTCTCAGCCTCACCACATTCCCAATGAAGTCATCAGGAGCATGGGATAGCCATCCTGCAACAAGTTCCTCCTCCCTGCCTTCTTTTTCTAAACTTATCAGAAGTAAGAAGGGGGATGTGGATAGGCTTCAAGAACCGGATGATGAGAAGCCTCTTAGAAAAAAGAGTTGGCAACCCTGTATCAGTGCTAACATGGTTAAGTACAAGTCATTCATCTAATATATAAAAGTCACAGTGCATGAGTTTGTGAGCTTGTCTGTGTCAGGCAGGCAAGGACCTCATATGATTGTCCGTTTTGGGCAAGAAGACTTCATATGATTGACTGTCTGTAAAGATTCTATGGAATCCTGGGGTCTGCAGTTTAGGGGGAGGTCTTTAGAATTCTTAGCCAGAGAGCTCTTGGGCCTCGGGACGGTTGCTATGGTGATGAGATCTAGCAGCAAGGAGGAAGAGGACAGTGTATTCCCTCAGAAACCAAACCTCTGTATGCTGACAACTCTGAATACAGATTGGATTGGGAAATATGGGGAAAAGTTACAGGTACTGGACAACACAGTTTGGGGAATTAGAGGCACAGGATCTCAAACCTGTGTATTTCAACTGCGTCTAATTCCTAAAGTAAGGTAAGGTAATTCCTAAGGTACTGAATTTGCCGGCGTATAAGACAAAAAAATTTTTTCTAAAAAAGTACCCTCTGAAAATGGTGTGCGTCTTATACACAGGCAAATGCAGGTAAGGCTAAAGGCATAGGGAAGGGGGGGGGCAAAATGAGGTCTCCTTACCAGAAGCAAAACAGGAAGGGAGGGGACGGGGGAACCCTGGTGTAGCACTTCTTTTTTCTCCTCCTCTGCATTTTGCTTCTAACAGTTCTCCTTGCCAAAGGAATACAGGAAGGGAGGAGGCAGAGGAAGGCTAGTGCAGCACTCCTTTCCTTCCCCTCCTGTCCTCTGCATTTTGCCTTGCCAGGGTACTAAAAAAATTTTTTCCTGAAAAAATAGCCATTGAAAATTGGGGTGTGTCTTTTATGCCAGTGACAAGTGTTACCTATGAGAAAATAAAATCCTGGGCAACACTGGGTAAATACACTCATATTTTATAAAATCATTGCCTAGAGAGGTTTTCATCAGGTTTATTAACTATACAATTAAGCAATCAAGCTATAGTTAGGCACTTATCATTAAGATATTTGAGCATCACATACTTAAATCCCTAATCCCGTTAAGCCAACTGTGTCAGGTTCAAATTTCTCCCATATTCAAATTTTTAAGGTCAAGTTTTTTCCATCTCAAATATGAAGAAATGCACACATTTTTGATAAAGATATTCTTATACATATGTATAGGAACAAAATGTCATCTGTCCCTTGCTTGAAATCTTCACTAAGTTGCAGATACAAAGCATTGCTCACAAAAGCCTAAGTGGGAAGCCCTAGAGGATCCCATGAAATGAAATGGAATTTCTGTGGCCCCTGAGGTTTGTGGTTAGCCCACTATGGTACTGTCTGGATGTCCAGAGGGAAAGAGAAAAGCAACCAGGCTGTGGTCATAGGGCTAGACGTCTCTGGAACCCATGGGAAAGAGTGACCAGATTGCTGAGGTGTATACATTCCGAAGATCCTTCTAGCTGGAAATCCTTGTATGTTTATTTTATCTGAAGTGTTCTGCTGTTTTATTTCTGCTTAGATATAAATGTGATTTAACAGCCTGATCTAAAACATGGATCCTGAGATGTAAACACCATTGAGTTCAATGGAATTTAGGGCTTTTCCACCCTACATGTTATAGTGCTATTATTCCACTTTCAACATCCTGTGGAATTCTGGGATTTGGAGTTTACTGAGGTCTAAGAGCTCTCTGGCTGAGAATTCTAAAGGCCCTTCCCTAAACTACAAACCCAAGGATTCCACAGGAAGTTGAAAGTGGAATAATAGCCCTATAACATTATAGTACACAAAGACCCTTATTGTTTGCTGGCTGACTCTTCAACCAGCCTGGTTTCAGAGTGAAGTTTGTTGTTACCGTTGCATGCCTTCAATTCATTTATGATTTATGGGAACTGTAAGGCAAACCTATCACAGAGTTTTCTGGGGCCCAGTGTGTTTCCATGGCCAAGCAGGGAATTGAACCCTGGTCTCTAGGGCCATAATCCAATGCTCAGACCACTACGCTGTGCTGGCTCTTCCCTGTTGTTTGTCTTCAAGACTGGCGACCTTAAGGTGAATCTATCCTGGGGTTTTCTGGGGGCTGAGAATGTGTGATGTGCCCAGTTCACCCAACAGCCAAGCAGGGAATCGAACCCTACTATCCAGGGTTGTAATCCAATGCTCAAACCACTATACCATACTGGCTCACATATATCAGGCTGGCTAATTTTTGTCTTGAAGAAGGAAAGTGGGAGTGTATGCCCCTTGTTTCCCTTTGACCATTGAGACCCTTTCATTATCACATAACATAGTATGCTTTTGGGGAGGCCGGGACTACAGTGACTCTGCTTCTATTTAGACTCCTTATTCTAGGAACTGGTATAGGATAGCTGTGGTTCTGCTCCATAGAAGTTCCATTTTGGAATCTTTCCAGGACTCTGTTGTATTCCAGTGGCTTTTAAACATCTACATAAGAACTGGAGAGATGAGAGCCTTTTTTGGCCCCTCAGCCCCAACAAGGGCTACACTGCTGCCATTTTTGGAAACCAGAAATAATGTTGTAGTTACCTGTTCAATTTTTTGAGTGATCCTCAGGTGGTTCAGAGTTTTCCCACAACAGCAAAACGGTGTGACAGTGCCAAACTGCTGCCCACCTTAAATTCTAGTTCTGGGTGAAAGGTGGGATTGTGGTGGTAATGGTGGTAATAGTAATCATAACTATGATTAAGAAAGATACAGTTTGGATTATAGATGTGGCAATTCTTGGAAACAGCATAATCAAGGACAAAGAGATGGAAAAGTTTATGAAAATACGAAGACCTACAAAATAAGGTCCAGCACCTTTGGGACAAGAAAATAGCTGTTTCCAATAGTGGGAGCAATTCCAAATAGAAGGACAAACATCTGAATGATACCCAGATACAAAAAGGGGTACTACTTGGAATACAGCCACATTATCTAGTGATTCCTCACTGATTCTCAGGCTCTTGGACAGAATGCAAATCACCAATGGTTCAAAAAGCTACTCAATAGCACCCGATAGACTGTGAAACTGAGAATAATTGCATTTTTCGGTCCAAAATGGTTTGTTAGGGAAGCTGGGGATCAAAAATGCTGCGTAATATTTTCTTTAGATGAACACAGGAATTCTTTGTATCAAGTCTGGAAACTTATTCTGTCATTCTGTCTGCTGTGATTGGCAGCAGGGCCTTTCACATTACCTGCTTCCCGCTCCTTTTCTACAGGGTTTGCCAGAGACTGAATGTGGGACATTTTGTGTGTAAAACATATGCTTTGCCACAAAACTATGATCTCTTCCCTCCCTTGACTGGTTTATTCTTGTTAACATCACCATTCCAGTAAATGTCAAACCTGTTCCAATTCAGAAAATAACTACTAATTTCATGGATCCTTTTTCAACCCTCTCAGAACATCAGCAAACACATGCGTTTAAGCAAATGTAAGTTTTTCCAAATTCTTTCCAACCAATCACCCAAATGTGAACTTTTTGTTCTTTAAAAAAATTGCTAGCTGTCTCTGTTCATGCTACAATGAACATACTAATCACAGACACTTGATGATTTTTGGGCATTAAATCATTATTAAAATCTAAAACCTAATTTCATTTGAGATTAAGGTCAGGAAAAGGAAAAAAAATGCTGTGTTAAACATTTTCTAGTTAGCTTTTTGCAATGTTAAGTGTCTGTTGTGGCTATATGGATTCATTGCCAGCTGCTGGGACAATAAAAAATGGATAATTTATGTTATTGCTTTTGATCTTCTGACAGATCTTATTTTTGTTGACCAGATATAGGAGAGAGCGAGGTTGGAAATGTAGATTCTCACTATATATCATGACTCATCTTGTTCATTTATCTGAAAAATCAGTTCCACAGCATTGGCTATGTTCTGTCTCTTTACCTACAGTGCTTTCCTTCAGTCAAACTGACAAGTTGACTTGTGTGTTCTGTTTTAAGCCTCCTTTGGAGACCAGACACCAGTGAGGAGGAGATAAGCTTTTTTTAGTCTTTTCACACAGCGTGGTACCATCAGCTGGATCTCTCTGTTGGCCAAGACATGATAGATGGCAATTCTTCTCAAGTTCGCTGTGCAGACCGCCTTAGCCTGTGTCCACCCGGCTAGCAAAACAGCAGGTCTTGCCAAGACAAACAACTCAAGGTATGAACATTAACAGTAAGCAATAATTGTGGTGTGAAACATTCTTAGGAAAGTCCAGACATCAAGGATACTGCTTGGAATATCTTGAATGTCCAGCATTCTTTTGCACTGAGGGGGAAAGAAAGGGGTCATGCAACTGCAGTGTGGGAGACAACAGCCAAAAAAGAGGACATGAGTCTCAAAGAGCCAGCTATCAATTTTCTAACTGTGGCTGACTGAGGAGAAACTGGAATATATATTACAGTGGCTTCTGACGCCAGCCCCTATTACGCACAGACTTTCTTTAAAGGAGAAAGTCCCAATTATTAATAGGTTTTTTTAAAGGATCCCATGTAGCTTTTAATCATTTTCATATGGGATGGGAAACCACCCATAACATTTTGGTATGGCCATTACACGGGTCATTGAAATAGGCCCGTGTTCACTAACATGCTGAAACAGTAGATTAAGAGGGGAGTAATTTATGTCATTTAATTATTGACATGAAGATTTGCTTTATGCTTAATCCCATCATTAAAACTATAAAACCCAAGATAAATGTAGAGATTAAGATCCATGTAAGGAGTGAAATATTGGAGTGACTTAATACTTCATTCACAAGATGCACTTCTGGGTGAACTGAGAATTAACCAAAATTGGAAGAACCACTGAAAACAAGGAGGAAACATTAGAAACATTGAAGTAATTTCTATCCTGTCCTTCTTAGAAGATGATATTCTAATGGCTAATATTTCCTTTCAAAATACCAGTCAAGTTTAATAGGACTTATTCCTAGGTAAGTGTGTATAGACTAGCAGCCTAAATAAATCCGCACATTAAGCCTTGATCTGAATCCAACTTCTAGCCATGTCAGTCTGATAACCACAAGGATGAGAGCTTTCTCAGGCCATTTCTGCATGGCGTCCCAGTCCTGCAACCATTGCGTTCCCACGTGTTGCAATCGTGGGATATTTGCTTAACAGAAAAAGTCCATCAAGTGCCTCCAATTGCGCAACACTCCCGTCACTCCCAACCATGTGGAAGGGGCGGAAGTGCAACCACATGCTTCCTTCCCCAGTGCAGCACAGGAAAGAGGCCAGCTGTGCTGCAGAAGGAAGGATCGTGTTGTTCCCACTCCCTTCCTCAAGGATCCGGCCAGGTGTGGAGGGAACTGTTCCTGTCGAACTTCCTTCCTGGCAAAGGCACTGCCAGGATCATAATAGGATGTCAGCAGGAGCTGGTGAAGTGTGGAAATGGCCTCAGAAGGGACATCTCTGCAAATTTCCTTTTAGAGAAATCTCCACAGCAGCTTTTTTAAAAAAACATGTTAAAAGAGCCTTATTGCTTTGTTGACAGGGTTTTGGTGCTTGGGATAAATTAGTTGTTGTGCATGATGAGCCCACACATGCACTTCTACAACCAGCAGGTCTGCCCATAAGTGCTATTATTGCTACCATAACCTTTGTGTCACCCTAGTTGCTACCTGGTGCCATTCACCTGCTGACTGGACAAATCCACCAGCATTCCCTCTGAGACTCATGTCCTCCTCTTTGGCTACTGTCTCCTACACTGCAGTTGCATGGCCCCCTTTTTTCAGCTCAGAACACACTATCAAATCTATTGTTTACAGCCAAGGTCTCTGATACAACTGCATCTATTCAGACCCACAAGAAAGAGACTCAGGCCCTTTTCGCACCTTACCTTTTTGCGGCGCTGGGGTGTGGGGATCGCGTGAGCAGCCTCTTGCGAGAGGCTCTCGCATCCCCGCTGCTTCGCCTCCTCAGCCGCTGCCTGCTAGCGAGCAAGCAGCATGAGGGCTCCTCCTCTTCCTTCCGCAGTGCAGCCTGGGATTTTCCCAGGCTGTGCTGGGACAGGAAGCGCGAGCGCCATGGCTCCAGAGGCTCCGCACGCACGGTAAGTGCACACAGGGCCCTGGAGCAATGCGCGATCGCACACCATTTTCGGCTATAAGTCAAAAATGAAATAGTGAGCGATTGGTGCCTGCCAGCCCCGGCAGCATCACGCAATTGCGAGGACATCATGTGGACGGCTCCTCACAATTGTGCGACGCTTCAGAGGCCCTTTCGCATGGTTAATGCCACGCAAAAAGGGCCTCAGAACTCTTGGATTTACAATGGTAATTTCCCAAACTACAATTACTTATCTAAGTAAGTGAAGAAACAAATTAATGAAACAAAATTAATACCCAGGAATCATTTACTACAAGATAGACCAAAAACACAAAATGACAGAACATTCCTAGTTATTATCTACAGTCCTCAGCTGAGATGCATCATGAAAGGCATCATCAACAAGGTACAACCAATTCTGGAGGATAACATAGCTGCCTCACAAGCTCTGGACACAGGGCTTTAATGGCCTACAGACAGCCTCCAAATCTTAAACAATTATTCACTTACAACAGGATATATAATCTGGATGGTAATACAGGGACAAGACCCTGATGCCAACACTGTTCCCACATCTACTCAGGGAGCAATATTACAAGGGCCAATAACATCACTCACAACCTCAGAGGTGCATTTACTTGTTCTTCTTCCAGTGTGATATATGCCATATGTTCCCCTACACTCTGCATTGGACAAACAGGATAGTCTCTACACAAGACTGATGGATACAAATCTCACATTAGAAATGACAATACCCAAAAACCAGCAGCAGAACATTTCATCTTTCCTAGACACACTGGAAAGGTTTTACAAGTTGTGGTCTTTGAACAAGGAAATTACAACAGAAAGGTAGAAAGAGAAACTGATCAATTGAATTACATTCACAAATTCCGATCCACTAGCAGAGGTATGAACAAAGACAATGTTTTATGGCACACTACGTATATTACTACAAGAATCCTCGCTACTGCACATATAACAAAAGGAGTCTTCTCAAAAAGAGTTTTGAACCCTAGGAAACTGATTTTTGGTAAATAGATGTATTACTTTCACACATCAACACTAACTGACCACAGTAAAGATCTGAAAGACCTTTATTACCTCACCCACCCTTTTCAAAATTTAGAACAAGGGACATGATTTTCATCTTTCTGGATGTTATTACATTCTGTCCCGCTCCTACATCTGTATAAATATGCTTTATATCTGAGGCCTTAATACCATTGCATCTGAAGATGTGAGTTAATATCCATGAAAGCTCATGCAAAAAAAACCCCTCCAAAAACTGTCTTAGAGGTGCTGCCACATTTCTTTTTTTCTCCCACTTCCTTCCTTCGTCCTTTTTATGCTGCAAGAGACTAAGGTTCCTTTCACACGCCAGTCCTGTTGTGAAATGGCCTTGGGAGCATCGCGCGATTGCAAGGACTGTTCCACATGATGTCTTCACATTCACGTGATGCTCCCAAGGCCATTAGGGGGCAATCGCGCATTATATCATTTTCAGTTTGTTACCGAAAATGATGCACGACTGCACGTAGCTCCCGTGCCCCACATGCACTTACCTTGTGTGCGGAAGCTCTGGATGTGCAGCCATCACGCTTCCTCCCCCAGCACAGCCTGGGAAAGTACCCGGCTGCACTGTGCTGCGGAAGGGGCGGAGTGCTTACACTTCCTTCTGGCCAGCATGGAGCTGGTGCGGAGGGGAAGTGGAAGGGACACGAGTGCCTCCTGGACAAGGTTTTTTGGGCGATCTCCGAGCGATGCCGGCAGCACCAGGTAAGGTTCGAAAAGGGCCTAAGATGGCTACTCCTTTGAAAACTAAAACAAGAAGGTGGCTGGTAGTGCTCTTACAAAGTAGTCTGGGGTATCTGTGCATATCCATCTTGCTTCTCATCGGACTTATCTGTACACCTAACAAATTTTTACTATTAAATCTTCCCCTTCCTCCATCCATCCTGCTCTTTTTCCTTCAGGCTGTGTATATGAAATTCAGGCTGTGTATATGAAATACAATATTTAAAAAAAATGTAGTGTGTTTGACATTTAGCCCTTAAGGGTCACCAAGAAGCACAGCTTGTCAGTGCGTCTTTACTCAGAGCATTTCTATTAATAGCCTTCTGTGGACTAATTCACAAGCTGACACTTTTTCAGCTCTGTTTTGCTTTGGGTTTGGGCTTTTTCAGGGGAACAAGTATGAAATTTGACTATTTCATACTAGTGAGAGTGAGGGGAAACTAGAAAGAACTTGGCACAAGACCAGTACTAAAGAGAGTGTGTATGAGAAATGAGTTGAACTTCAAGGGGCACTGGGTGAAAATTCATAGCCCTATCACTCAAAACTCTTTGGTGTATGTTTCCACGCATTGTGTAGGTATCCAAATATTGGGTGTCATTCAGTGACCAACTAAGCATCAGATTTTTGTTTCTTAGAAATCTAAACTAGACTAAACAGTTTAAGCTGACATTTCCTTAAAGACCTCTATCTTGCACTGTGTTGTCATTGTTAAATTAGATTATATGCCTTTGTCAGAACTGTCTTTTTATGTTATTTTATTTTTGTACAGTGCCAGTGTATATTTGATGGCATTATGGGGGGAGGAGGGAAAGGAAGTAATAGTATGCCAGTTTATAATTCTGAGATTCCTTTTTTGTTCCTACCTGATCCATAAATGTAAAATCTAATCTGCAGGGGGTTTGCTGCTTGATACTACAGACCTCACAAAGCCATGAAGCAAAGCATTTGAGCCTCCCAAATATTAGTTAATAAAACCAAAACCAGTTGACTAACAGAGCTCGCATCTGATTTAATATCAGAGACATGGAATTAAGGATGCCTCCTAAAGACAGGAGTTTGGACCTCGCTCTAGAGCTATAGAAAGGATCCCAATTTAGCAGGGACTGGTTCAGACCCCCCTCCCCCTCCCCCACAAATGCAAACCAGAATTTTGTTTCAACATATTCAAAAGTTTGTATGCTTCTCCATCAATTAATGGAAAAATTAATGGAGAAACAGTCACTTTTGCTTTTTGACAGAACTGGATGAAACTTGCAGGGCAAAGTCCACTCTTTTATTCAGATGCAGTCGTAACGCTTTACTTTCTTGGCAAAATTGGGTAAAATTTGCAGTAATCTTTTTTACTTTTAAGAAGATAAAGAAAGCTTCTCACCTCAGGCAATGGAACAGCTCATGTGCCACTGCCTTGACTGGAAGCTAGTGCTACAGAGACAAAACCAACTCTCTCTCTCTCTCTCTCTCTCTCTCTCTCTCTCACACACACACACACACACACAAACACACACACTTCCCTGCCCCCTGCTCTACTTTATAATCACAAACAGTGTGGGAATATTGTTTCAAGATTTATTTATAATGGGGCATTAGGCTGATCAAATGTACAGTTTTTCAATCTGGAGTTAGGCTTATGAGATGGGGTGGTCCTCAATTGGGAAAAAAATAAAAGCATGATGTGATGTGTGCAGCTTTCTATATCTATGACCCCAGGCAGTAAATAGCAACTTTATTCACCAGAATGGAGGATAGTTAATTAGAAACTGATAAAACAGGACATCTGGACATCTTATAAGAGCTTTAACCAGCTTACTAGGAAAAATCCATACACCATTTTTATAAAAATCAGCTGTCACAAAAAGTGAAATCATTGAAGGGAAGTACATATTTAAAGCCTTACCTCTATGTTGCGAAATGGTATCTGGGCTTTTAGGTGCCATTGTTTCTCAATAATTTCATTCTGTTTGTAGTCCATGTTCTGTATACTAGAGTGACTGTGATTCTGTTCAATGCTGATGAAGCATAAAGTTTCTCCAGTGTATTTACACAACAGCAGTGTTGTGATGGCCATTCCAGGCTATTTGGATAGCCAATTTAGCTCAGTGGGGAAGGTGAAGCTGTGCCCACATGCCAGGTTGGCTTTTATGCGACCCTATTCTGCTGCAGACAAATTGAGAACTGATTATTTTATTGGGTACTTGGTACCTCCTTGCACAAGCACATGAAGAGTTACATCAGTGTGGTGTCCCCAAAGCAAAAGAATTTCTTAGAGACCACCCTAAGGTTTTACAGTCAAACTGCTATTGTCTTAGATCAAGATTGAGAAAAGCATGTGCAATTATAGAATCAGACAATACTCTTGTACCCCCACATCTATCCAAATGACTTGCTATCACTGGGTCCGCAGCAGTTACTTCACCAAATGTAAGAAATGGGGTGGTAATGGGGAGGGATTATATTACCAGGCCAAAAGCACAATAATCCTGGTCAATTATCTCTATTGTGTAGATTCATGTTTGTTCTCAGCTGACATTTTTGCCATCCCCAGGCTTTATTTGAAGAATCAAGATTCAGGTAACCACATAGGCCCTTTCCGCAACTCATCTTTTCTTGGTGCTGGGGTGTGGGGATCGCGCGAGCAGCCTCCAGCGAGAGGCTCTTGCGTTCCTGCTGCTTCAGCTCCGCACGAGCTGCCTGCTCCTGAGCAGGCAGCAAGAGCCCCAATATGATATTAATGTGGCAGTGGATCATGTTTAAAGCAAAAGTGGTTGTAGTTAATGCACTCTAAATCTGAAGAGGAAGTGGGACTAATTTTGGCTCATGTTCAGATCAAAATATGATTATTCCAATCAAAATTTCTGATTAAAATATGTGGCATTAAAATTTCCATGTTGTGATACATTTGGAGTCATTTTTTCATGTCTGGCATAGACAAAGAGCTTGAAACGACAAATCCAATGTGGCAAATACCCAGCTAAGCTTGTAGCTGATCCAAAATAATCATTCCTCAAAAAATGATCTCTGCAGGCATTTCTAGAAGTAGAATTATATTGGGATTGCTGGGATTTATAGGCTGATCTCCCAGGAATGCTTACTTTCTCCTTGATGGTATGTCTGTTTGGTTGTAATGGTGCCTACAAACAACAAGATATTCATGAAGACAATGCACACAATTTCCTATATAGCCACAAGGGTGTGCACATCAATACCCCGACCCTACACTTTTTAGAAGGAATCATTTTCCTTCACTTTTCATCTGTGGGACCACTATGTAAAAGTACTCCATAATTTCCAATTTAAATGTGGGAGATTGACACTGAGAGATAGTGACTTGCTCAAGAACAACTGGTGAGCAGTCCATTGTTGCTGCTGTTTTTTTCCTTCACATGGATTCTGACACATGTATGGTTTCTTTGACAAGATAACAAGATCCCCTTTCTTACCCACTGGCTTTTGGGACTTCTTCACAAAAATTATTTTTTATGCACAAAACTTATTTTTGTGAAAAATGTTTTGTGCAGAAAACAGAGTATTTTGCATAGATCCACTGTTTTGTGTGCAAAGGCCCTTCAACCTCTGATCGTCTGAGCCATCTTGTTCATTCCTCTGAACACCTGAATAGGGCTAACACTGAACTAGATGCACCAATAATCTGACTCACTGTAAAGAAGCTTCATATGTCTGAGGATGCTCTCACAATGAGTTCATTGTATTTGGTAAGGGAATTCTGGAAAACCTGGTCTGAGCCACCCTTCAGGGGAGAAATGTGTGCAGCACTGATGATCTAATACCTATCTTGAGTTACATGGCTTTTAATTTTACCAGCTCTATTAATAGTTTTCATTTTTATCATTTCCAGGACCCATTTTAGAATGTGGATTCATGTACCTATTCTACTTCTCTTGGTTGGGTTGGAGGAAAAGACCTCAATCATGCTGTATGCACAGACTAGAGGAACAGTCCTTTTATAGGCATAAAGAAGGCTGGGTTATATTTTGAGAAAGAGACAATTTGTAACCCCGCTGAAATGCAACATTCCAGACAAGCCCTTGGAGAGTTTCAAAGCTCAATGTTGGCAGTTCTTTCCCTCTAAGAATGTGAACGCTTAATGCTGGTGCTTTACAGAGTGACTTGGTAAAGAAAGCATGGAGAAAGGGAAGAAGAAGATTGTTACCAGGCTGTGTCAGAGCAGAGAATGGGAAGGAAAGTCAATGCAGGGCTCCATCCAATGGCAGGTGGTTCTCTTAGTCTCTGTATCCATTGCCAGCACTGCACCAAGGCTCCTAACAGCCATTATTAATAAAGTTGTGCCCATGTTTTATTCCAGCAAGAAGTCTGTTTGTGTTTTGGTTCTCTCTCCTCTTCTCCCAATGGAAAACTTATTTGATGGCCAACCATGGAATAATGAGACCAGACACAGAAAGTTGGGTTAAATAAGGACTGCTTTATTTGAGCTAACCTATTTAAGTTGGCCTGGAAATAGAACAAGAGGGAGGAGCAACTTGATGTGAGTCCAGCTGAGACCCAGGTATCACCGCATGACTACTTCCTCAGCTTTCCCTTAAACTTAGTTCCTTTCCCCCACCAGGCTGACTGACACAGCCCTCATCCCCTGTTGCAAGTCCCCCAGGAACAACTGTCTTCTTACAAATGAACATCATCAGCCTTGTAGAGCTCTGGCCATCAGAAAACTACGGCAGGATGCCGGAGAAAGTACTCCAACCCTTTTATGGAATTCCCTATTTATCCTCCTTCAGGCAAAATCAATACGTCAAGGATCACCCTCACGCCACCACATCTTGGCCGGGGGGGGGGGGGTAGCAAAAAACAAGGGAAATTCCAGGCCAATGACTTTGGATAAGCCAATAAACACTCAAAGGTATAAAATCAGGGCCTTCCACTTCAGCAGAATCAAGACATTCTTACCAAGGTGAATGACTAAACCATGACTAAAACAGGGTCCTCCAACAGAAGAGGCAACAAAACATTAAGGCCTCTTCTCCCAAGCCACTCCACAGTGGCAACATTACTCAACATAAGTTGAGTCCCAAAATGGCAACTTCAGGCCTGGCGAGCTGATCAGTAATCCATACTATGGCTGCAGATTAGGCCTTAATCTCTCACCAAACAGCACCTGGGAACTAACAGAAAATGTCATGGGCTTCCAGGACCTAGACTCAGAGTCTGAGGCAGCAGAACCTGCTCTGAACTTTGGCACAGAGACTGCTACAACAGAACCTGCAGAACAGACAGTACCATTACCCACCCCAGGGACAGAAGTGTCAGCCCCAGCAGAGAGCCCTGCTCATTCTGACACAGAGAATGATCTATCCATACCTACCTTTGTGCAGCATAGACACCAAAAAGGTCTCCTGCATCACTCCCAGTGAATTTATGCCAAGCACCAATTAATCAGGCACCAGCTGCACTGATCCTGGAGCCTATAAGAACTGAGCCTTTCCCCTCTAGCTTTTGTCAGCAATCAACTGACCATTTCTCCTGTGCATGCTTCTGTTTGCTTCCCTTGCTTGTTATTCTGCCATTTGACCTGTGTTTATATTGCCTGCTGTTGAGTTATGGACATTGCTGGGATCATTGTTTGCTTCTCATTTGTAAGGTTGTTTTCTTCCTAAAGTAAACTGACTAATTGCTTAACTACCTGAGCTTCTTGCCCTGTATTATCAGCTTCTCTTGGCTGCCAGCACAGACCAGGTGTGGACAGAAAAGACAAAGAACAACAACATTAGTACATCATAATGCCTTCAAAACCTAAGATGACATACATTCCTCAATAGCCTCTTGCTCCACCCCCATCACATGCAGTGTTCTGGCACCCAGCAGCAAAAGCAAGGTACCCTGGTCTCTCTCATGAGGGGCATCAAACTCCTACCCTCCCTGCAGGGTCGTTCACCACATAGGTCCTGGTACGTATTCTCATTCCATTAATTTATATACTGTGTTTAGAACAAATGCATTCTGATCAATACAGCACACAGAAAATAAACTGAATTCATTGTACATAAAGTAATATCTATCACTAACCACAACAGCAGTGCTGTAACACAGCTGTGTTGTTTTATGAATGCCTCATATTAATAATATAATTATCCTTGTTTGCACTTTCTGCATATTGTTGTTCTCTAATTTCACAGTTTACCATTTCTCTCTCTCTCTACACAGAGAGAGAGAGAGAGAGAGAGTTGTTTATGTATACCTTCAGCTTAAGCTAGCATTAATTGCATATGATAAAGCAGAGCTTGAAATTAACTACTCACAAAAAAAAACACAACCCTACTTTCTTGTAGTTCACCACTTTTCGTAACAATTGCATTAAGCCTATAATGTCAGTAACTCTCTCTGTGGTATAACAGAAACCTTTAAACATCACTTTTACAATTATGAGAGTGTGAGGGCTCACTAAATGGTGGAGGAGGAACATCACATGGGTCAAGTGCTGGTTCATGTTATGCACTGTGCTGTTGCCTCATGCTTCACTGTGGGTGCTGATGTGATAACGATGTGGATGGGAGGAGAGCAGACTGTAGTGGAGAGAGAACAAAAGGAGAGGCTGAGAGAGCAAGGTCACAAGATGAAGACAGAAGGATGAGAACAGTGGATTCTGGACTGGGAGGTGTTTGAAGAGAATCAGAAGCAGACAGTTGTACCCCCTGAAGTTAGGGGGGTACAAGGAAGGGGCTGCTAATAGCAAGCAAAGCCAAAAACATTTCCCTCTTGTGGATGTGGAGCCAAAACAACAAGATGTGCAAAGGACCATTCTAGTGTTGCTGTGGAGATGTTATTGCTGCTGCTGCTTTTGTTCCTGCCATTCAGGCATGGATTTGGGCTCCATTCATGGCCTTACACATTTGTTTTACCTTCCTTCTGTGTGGAACAGGGAATGTGCTTCTAAATAAATGAAGTCTGTGTATTGATTGCCCTTGCTCTCCATTTTGATAACACCAGCCATTTGATTGACTTTCATTCTGTGAATGGGAGCTGCAACGGAAGAACAAGTTTCTAAATAAGTATTTCTGTGTATTGTTGTGGGGGACTGGGACGTTCTAGCAATGATGTTATGCCAGTCTCTCATAAATTCTGTGGACATTTTGTAAAAAACTTTGTACTCTGTGTATGTGTATTTTTAATGTTTCCTTCAGCTTCATAAATATATTCGGTACTACAGACCAGGGGCTTGTAACATTCCAGTATTTTTGGAAAAAAAATGACTTTGGGGAAAAATAATTACTTTTGAGAAATGTGTAAGTGTTACTGCTTATGGCACCTATAATAGCAATGTACTGCTATTGGGCCTTGGAACAATACGTGTAACCAATTACTCCCGAAAAGTAATTTTCCAGCCTCTGATGAAATAGACTGCAACCTATGAAAAATTTGCCATAATAAAATGGTTAGTCATTAAGGTATCACAAGACTCTTTACTGTTTTTGCTTCACACTCTCTGGAAAATAAAAAGTCAGTTCATTTAAAGTACATCAAAACATATAATTTATAAATAAGTATAAAACATACAAATATTTTTACTTAATCAACTAATAGGTTTGATACGAATAATATTAACAGTACACTCAGTACACTATGGAAATTCATAGTAATTCAGCAGGAGTATTTTAAAGAAAAGAGAGCCAGCATTGTGTGGTGGTTTGAATGTTGGACTAGGACACTAAAGGACCAAGGATTGAATTTCTACTTGGCCATGCAAATCTGCAGGGTGACTTTGGGCAAGTCACAATCTCTTAGCCTCAAAGGAAGACAAATTTCTTCATAGGTTCACCTTAGGGTCACCATAAGTCAGAAATGACTTGAAAGGACACAATAATAAAATTTTAGAGGGAAAAAAAACCACTGACCACTCACAATAATTGCATGGCCAGAGAGCTACACTGCAGTTGCTTGGAATTAATGGTGTAGAGTAATAGCCGAAATTTGCAGTATTTTGATTTCTCCTGATACCTGAAGTATAACCTGGTTACAAATGAAACTGACTGTCAACTGTGGTTATGCTACTAAGCTTACTTTTGCTCCTTCACGAGGAGAAGCACACTTGAGGCCAGATGAAGCAAGGCAGTTTTACAGGTAGTGACAGTTTCCACACTAACCTAATTTAGCACTATTATTCCACTTTCAACAGTTGAGGCCCCTCCCTAAACTGCAAACCCCAGGATTCCTTAGGATGTTGAAAGTGGAATAATAGCGCTATAACAGGCTAGTGCAAAAAGGGCCAGCGTCACAGGCCATTTCTGCACTAGACTGTTATAGTACTATTATTCCAATTCGGCTGAGAATTCTAAATTCTCCCTCCCTAAACTGCAAACCCCAGGATTCCACAGGACATTGAGAATGGAAGAATAGCATTATAACAGTGTAGTGCAGAAATGAGTACAGTTGTAGAATTCTTTCCCAAAGAAAGCCCCACTGGCCCTCTCCTTGAAGGGTTTTAGGAAGCGTTGGCTACACATTTATTTCACTAGGCTTTCAAGGTTCTGAAAAGCTTTTTTTTCTTCTATGTTTCTTCTATTGTTTGATGATAATTTTAAGAGATTGTTTTAATGATTTTACTGCTCCCAGTGTTTATACAGTTAAACCATATTTTTATCATTGCACTTTTGAGGCCCTTTCAGTGCCTGAAAAGTGTTTCATAAGTTTTTATGTACATTTGAAAATTAGATAGACAGACAGACAGGCAGGCAGGCAGAGAGAGAGAGAGAGAGAGAGAGAGAGAGAGAGATGGCTATTACCAAATAGCCTTTTGGTTACAAGGATTCAAAGGAGCCTGTAAAATATATATTGGGCAAGAAATTGGTGGACAGAATATATGTCCCTCAAAAAGAATATGACAGGCTACTCATACCTCCTCTTTTTGAAAACAATTGTTGGGCAAGAGACAAATCTCTTAGGTAAAAGTACAGCAAGCTAGACCTGTCTCCCTCAGGTTTAATAGCCAATTCAAATCTCCTTGGGGCTAGAGTTTGCTAAGCTATAAGTATCTAACCTTATGCATTATTCCACCATTATTACTTGGTCAATGAATTAGCCTACAGCCAATGACAGGGTAGTAAATTTTGAGCTGGAGGTGCTTATAACGAAACACTCCTAGCTCAGTAATGGTCCTTACCTCTGCTTGTGTTGGTTCATTCAGTAAAACACACTGAGATTTAATAAAAGATTTTCAGCCTACTGAAATGGAACCTTAGCTTTTAAAGATAAAAACCATACTCAATATGGCTTCCATTTTGGATTAAATGCTAAGGCCTGTATGCTAACAGTTTTAAGTTTAAGTAAATGTTTGAATTGCCAGCAGGACACAAAGCTTGAGAATAACAACTTGCCACAAGTTAATTAATTTCTAACCAGTTATTTATTGTGATAGACATAACAAAGTTACAAGTAATAGCAGGATTATTTTATTGCTGTGACAAGTAATAGTTTCTATTTATTTTCAAAAGTTACTTTTAAGAGGCATTTTAATGTTATGAAATCATATGCCATCCTTTAATAAAGCTCTTTTTTCTCCCTCTTCCCTTCTCAAAAAAACAAAAAAAAACAACAAGAACAGAAAGAAATGCAAAAGTAACAGATAGTGCAGCAGATGACCAGAGGCGTATCTAGCATAAACAGTGCCTAGGGGAAGCATGGAAGTTGCCCCCTATCTCCAGGGCCACTTGCTCCTCCTCCTCTTCTGGTACACAGTAGCACCCAGGGCGCATGTCCCACTTGCCCTGCCCTAGATACGCCTCTGCAGATGACACAATAAATAAAGAGAATGTGTTATTTTCTAAACATGTTGGCTGGCATGCTTTGTGAAAGTTATGCACTAAAGACTGTTACATATTCATGATCCCTACATGCTCCCTAGTTTGGGGCTATGAAGGGATCAGGAAAGTTGCTTCAAAGCAGTTGACAAGGGTCCTTTCTGCTATCAAGCAGGAAGAAGCTGCCTGACAACCCTAACCCCTCTCACATGAGCAATCTCCACTGCAAGGGGAAATTACAACAGAGGTCCTGCTTGTGACTGGCACAAAAGGAGGGGATGGAAGAGGCAGTCAGCTGCTCCCCAAATGACAGGGGAACAGACCTTCAAAGTGGTTGCTTCCCAGTAAGGGGGGGGGGGGCAGGCCAGGAACCACTGTGTAGCCCTGTAACTACTGCGTTTACACATATGTATCTCTCATATGGGATTCTGGACTATAATGAGTAACAGGCTTACTGTACTTCCAGAAATAACTTTCTAAGCTCTTACATGTAGTAGGCACTCTGAAAAAGAAAAAGAAAGAAGCATCTACCTTCTGCTTGCCTATTTCTTCATTTTTTTCCACTTCTTTTATGGTTATCTGTTCCAAACAGCAGTACTACATGAAAACCATATTATCACCTCATTTGTTTGCCAGAGCCAGGAGACTTTACCTTGTCACTCCAACAGATTACATTATTGATACATTATTGATATGCAGATGAACCATACTGCTAGCAGAGAAGAGCAAAGACTTGGAACAATTATGGAAGAAAGTCAAGGATGAAAGTGCAAAGGTAGGTTTACAGCTGAACATTAAGAAAAAAAAATGACCACAGATGATACACATAACCTTAAAGGAGACAAAGAAGACCTCAAAATAGTTCAAGATTTTCCATACATTGACTCAGTCATTAATCAGAATGGAGACTGCAGTAAAGAAATCAGAAGACTAGGACTTGGGAGGGCAGCTATGAAGGAACTAGACAAGATTCTGAAGTTGTAAAGATATGTCATTGAGTACTAAAGTTAGGATTGTTCATGCCATTGTATTTCCAATTTCTATTTATGACTCTGAAAGCTGGACAATGAAGAAAGCTGATAGGAAGAAAATCAGCTCATTTGAAATGTAATGCTTGAGAAGAGTTCTACAGACACCCTGGATTGCTAAAAAAACAACAACACACAAATGAATGGGACCTAGAGCCAATCAAGCCTGAACTCTCCCAAGAAGCCAAGAGGACTAAACTGAGGCTATCATACTTTGACCATATCAGAAGTAGACATGGCTCACTAGAAAAGACAACAATGTTTGGTAAAGGAGAAGGCAGTAGGAAAAGAGGAAGACCACATTACAAATGGATAGACTCAATCAAGGAAGACACGTCCCTGAATCTGAAAGACACCTAGCAGGGCAGTTGATAATAGGGTGACTTAGAAGTCTCTCATTCATAGGGTCACCATAAACTGAAGCTGATTTGACAGCAATTGACAACAACAAGAATGCTAAACTGGGACCTAGAAGATCCAGGCTGTAGTCCCCATTTAGCCATGAAACTGAATGGGAGACCTTCCACTGGTCCTTCTCTCTCAACCTGATTTACCTCACAGGATTGCTGTGAGGGTAAAAGTAGTAGTAGGAAAACTATGTACACTACCTTGATTTCATGAGAGGAGGGGTGGAATATAAGTTAAACACATTAATACCTAATATGATTTACTGAATTATGTATTGCTTTAGCCTTACCTCCCAGCCTCTCCTGGGATAGACAGTTCTGCTGTATGTATCACTACATCATATGTTGCTAGACCCCCAAATCACTCTTGAAGTAGAGTTCATCAGAATTACTAGGATTGCTCATGTTCTCATCTCTCCATGGGCCATTGCCTTGAGATTGTCTCTTTCCATTCCATCCCTTTACAAAAAGACTCAAGTATAGGGACTCAAGCTGATGAGCTACTCTGAGAGGAATTCCCACTCTCACAGACTCTCAAAATAAACCTCTCGGGCTCTCCATAGAGAATCTGTGGGGAAAGAAGATGAATATTGGTAGGTGATAGTCCTGCAAGACATTTAAGGATCATGTTTTCCACTCAGTGGTCAAGGGAAATTCCTCTTCTTTTTAAGATGCTGAAGTAAAACACATTCTTTTTATTTTCAGGACTATGTCAAGTCTTTTGTAACAGATTAACTAAAGTTTCAGCCTTAATTATATCTTCCTGGGTAGCCTGAAACATTTTATGTCATTATTATGATTTCTCAAATAAATGGCCAAAATTTTGTACACTTACTGCACATTAGTCTGTCACAGTGCATGTACCTGCAGAACTGCAAACTGGCTGTAATTAGAATGATATTCAGTGTCTGGGCTGTGTCATGCTGTCTGAAGGAATTATTGTCCTAAGATTTCCTTTCGCCTTGAATGGACATGAGAGGGTGCTGTTGGATTTAGTGTGTCAAGCAAGAGAGACAAATCTGAGTAAACACAGCTTTGTTATCTGCACTGTATTGAGCTTGGTAGTCTCATTAAATTTTATTTTTAAAAAACCATGCTTTTCTGTTATAAAAAAAGAATCAGTGATTAGTTCAAGATGTAAAAGCTTCTGTTCAGCTAGTAAGTAACCATGGGGCTTATATGAGTTGCTGGTCTCTTATCACTTTTCATGGTAGAATGTGAAAGACTGCAGACACATTAATAGATATTGCAGAAAAGGAATATTTTGGTCAGGATTATTTTGCATAGATGCACTGAAAATAATTTGCTACATATGCAATTAGGAATTATTTTCAAGGGCTGTTCAGGTCCTCAAATACTGATGTTCAGAAGGTACATCTCATTTTATCTTGTTATCATTTATATTTATATCCTGCATTTTTTCAATGAGTTCAAGGTGGTATATACCACTCTCTTACTTTATCCTCATAACAATCCTGTGAGGTTGGTCAGCCTGAGAAACAGAAACTAGCCCAAATGCAAAGCTTGGGAGCCTTATTTTTCGGACTACAACTTTCACATTCTCCTAGAAGGTATGGCCATTGGTGACTCTGGGAGTTCTAGCCCAAAAAAGTTTTCTTCACTCTCCCTAAGTGACTCCAATCATCTCATAAATGTGCTACTATAAGTTCTATCATGCATGCCACAATATTTATCATCACAGCACCTTAGCTGTTTGGTTCTCAATGAGAAGCAAAGAATAGTATGTCAGGCTATACAGTACAGTTCCCCAACATGTTTCACAACACTTGCACATTTGCTGAAAGGAAGAAAAGAGGTGCAGTTAGGCAACTTTAAACTTGGTATTTAATGATCTTACACAGTGGGGATGTATAACTGGGAATTTATTTTTTACTTACTTCAAAATATGGTGCACCACCTCAACCCTCTTGCATTTTTGTGAGGAAAGACTTTCTGCTCATTTTATCAACTGGAGCCCTGGGGTTCTGCCCCACTACAGAAGCATTCCAGTCTCCAAAAGAATTAAGCTTCTTGGAAATTTCCTCACATGAAATGCATTTTTGAATGGCTCCTAATGGGAGTGTTGTCAGGGTTTTGAGTCTAACTAAGTACAGCGTATGGGGGACACTTCTGAGGGCTCACTCCATGTGTGTTAGTCCCAATGTAGGAGGCAGGGACATACTCACTTTTGACATTTGATCCACACTGGTATCATCTGAGACTCTTGCTGTGTTCTGATTTGAAGATTCAACATATGCTTTCAGATGATGATTTTAGTGCAACGTTGTTCTCCACGAAGAAAGGAAACAGTGAGATTCAGTTTCAAGAAGAGAAATGCCTTCCCAAATGCAAGCCAGTTTCCTTAGCTTTCCAGAAAACTATAAAATTCTCAACAGCAGTCTTTGAAGTGCAGTCTTGAAAAAAATCTACAAAATTAGTAAAAGTTATTTCTAACAAACTGGCCTGTGTTCTGGACTTCATGGGTCAATTATAGATTGATCTCTAATGGGTCAATAATCAAAATCAATTTTGATTTTATGGATCAAAAACACTTTTGAGGCAGGAAAACAACATTCTGTTTTATAAAAAAGAAAAACAAAATAAAAACACTCTACTTCAGAGCTTGAGTTCTTATTCCATGTTTCTCTGGCATTCCACTTTCTTTCATTTCATTCTTCTCAATTACACTTAGCCAAGGCAGCTGTATTTATATCTGTGCTTCCGTTCCAGATGGGAGTGAGACATTAATAAATATTCAGGTTGTAGATGGACACAAACAGTACTATATGCTTGGTTCACTTCAGCCTCTACAGTATCAGTTCTTTTACATTTTATTATGCTTCTGGTTTTCATTTTTTTTAATTAAGTCAGATGTGGAACATTGTACATCTCTCCTTTCCTTCCTTATGCAATGTTCTTTTATTCCACATTTAACAACTTCTATGCCACCACACCACACATCTCCAGGGGGTTTTGTGAATAGGAGGTGAGACAAGGGAGTGGAGCTGTGGGGAGATTTGCCTGCCTCAGGCTTGTTAACTTGAGCGTACTCTCTCTTTCTCAAATTTGTTTTCTCAGCTGGTGGCACACTGCAACACTGCCCCAATGCCATCAAGTCCTGTGGTGAGCCATTTCATATGGGATCTGAAGTCGTTTTTAAGTCAGAGATGGAGGTAGAAGAAAAAGAGAATTTAATAACAGCTTAGAGGCTGGATCTCTGTATTTGCTTAGCATATGGAAATATGCACTGTATAAACATTGCACATTCCACCTGCTGAAATATTTGCCAAAACTGTTCACAAAAGGGAATTGCTGTTTTAAAGAATGAACATCTTCACTAAGCGTTCGCCATTGGCCTAATATACCAGCCCACTGCCTCTGCTCTCCAATCTACAAGTTGAAAAAAATGCATAACTCTTTTCAATAGGAAGTTTCCTAATTCAATTCTTATTGTCATGTCCAGGCCAGCTAAAGGCTTTGTGCTGCCCGAGGCAAAGGACAAGGCAGTGCCCCTCTCCCGTTCCATGTTCAGAAGCTCACCAGACTGACAGCTGGATCTTATTGTTTATTAATTGTTTTTTTAGAAACATATGCATACTACTGCTCATTTGCACAACCCCCCAAAATATTTATAGCAGTAAACTTTTACATAAAACAATAAATTAATCTAGCAAAATCATGATCACATCATGCAACTTATGAGAGAGCTCCAAACAACCCATGGCTGAGGGAAAGATTGATTTTCAATAAAGATCTAAAACATAGTAGTATTGACATTTGGCACACTGCTAAGGGAAGATCAGTCTACAGACTGGGTGCTACCACAACAAAGGCCTGTCTTCTTGTCACTGTGAAACAGAAATCAACAAACCCCAGTAAGGACAACTATCCTGAATATTATAGCAGCCTGGGAGGTTGCCGACAGGGTGAGGGGATAAGTAAACTGCTCCTGAATTATATAGAGCTTTCTATACTAATACCAGTATCTGAAGCCTGGGCCCTTTTCGCACGGCATTTGCCATGCGAAAGGACCTCTGGAGCGTCGTGCGACTGCGAGGAGCATTTAAGACGATGTCCTCGCAATCGTACGATGCTGCTGAGGCCGGCAAGCGCCGATCACGCACTATTTCATTTTCGGCTTGTAGCCGAAAATGGTGCGTGATCACGCATCGCTCCAGGCCCCGCACGCATTTACCATGTGCGCGGAGCCTCCAGAGCCATGGTACTCGTGCTTCCTCCCCCAGCCCAGCCTGGGAAAATGCCCGGCTGCGCTGCAGAAGGAAGAGGCAGAACACTTACACTGCCTGCCAGCCAGCAGGCAGCAGCTGTGGAGCCGAAGCAGCGGGGACACGAGAGACTTTTGCAAGAGGCTGGTCACGTGATCCCCGCACCCCAGTGCCAAGAAAAGGTAAGTTGCGGAAAAGGCCTCGGTTTGGTAGCAGATTGGCAGCTAAGATGGATCCTTTAGTACATACGTAATAAGTGAACAGTGAGGCATCCCAGTATATAACCAAGCCACTCCATCCTGCCGCAGTTGGAACTCAGAGCCAGCTTGAAGGATAGTCCCACATAGACCAAATTAGATTAATCCAATCTCAAGGTTACCAGTGCATGCAGGATGCTAGCTGAGCTACTTCTTCTAGGAATTAATGAACCATATATTTATATTTATATTTATTTATATTTATATTTACACACACACACACATACACACACACATGCAATGGTGCCATCCTGAGTGATGAAAAATGTCTTAGTATATGATTTTCCTCATTCATGTCGCTTCCATTTAGCATGCTTTGTTTTGTGATAATTATTAGCAGGTAAGCATGGATTTAATTTGCAAGTTTGAATGCTGAAGCACATATTTCTGAGGAAATACCACTATAGGGGGGAAATTGATTAATAGTAAAGAATGAACATTTCCCTTAACATCTAGTTTGTCCTATAAGTGAAGTGTCTATATTCTCTCCTCCCCTGAAATAATGAAGGAAAAATTACTGGGTAACTCTGATCATTACACATGTTTTAATTATTCATAAATGAAGAAGATTGAAAGGTTGAGCACATAATTTTGCAGGAGGTGATGTCTGATCCCTGACAGCTGTGGAATCCTTTTGATGGATCCTTACAAAGCAGAAATTACCAAAAGCATAAGTAAAAGTATGCATAACAGACTATTTTCCAAGATACAGCTAAGCAGAAGTTGAGTGCACTTAGTATTCTGATTTCTCCATAAACCAACCAAAATAACAATGTATTGGGTTGGAAACCTGCAAGCAACTTCATATTGCTAGAGTACATTTCCCATTATCCCCAAACACAGGCCATGCTGGCTGGGATTGATGGGAACTGAAGTCCAACAACTTCAATTACCCTGCCCCTGGATTAAGAGAATACACTGGGAGAAAAGGAATCCTGACTCACGGAATATTATTGTCAATCCTGTGGTGTATTGCAGCTGGAGAGCAGAGAGACTGAAAAACAAATTGGTTTGATTAATATCTCTCTACAAAAATATTCATTTTTTTCACGTTCCACAATTGGGAATAGCACCTTTCCTCAGAAACTCATAAAATTCATGAAGTTTGTGATGTGTTTCATAGGAGAAAGTGAGCTGAAACCATATATTCTGTTTAAAAATATGTCCATAATCAAAATACCATATATTTGAAAACAGGTCTCAAATATGATTTAGTCAATGGAAGCAAGCTTTAAAATGTGAATATTAATAAAAATGAGCATCAAAATTTGTACATTTAGGAGAAATATGGACAAAATATGTGTGAATTTCCAAGCAGCGAGACAAAAAATTATCTTGCAGCCTGATACAGAACTCAAATAAGATAAGAAGTGCTAGTCGGATTCTAATAAATGCAACAAAAACAGATCTGATAGATTTTCACATCCTTAAACACAGTTTTAAGTGAGTTTAGAGTTCATAATCTTAGCCATGAGAGTCAGCATAATATGACAGTTTGAGCACTGGACTACAACTCTGGAGACCAAGCTTTGAATCCCCGCTCTGCCATGGAAACCCACTGGATGACCTTGGGCTAGCCATACTCTCTCAGCCACAGAGGAAGGCAATGGCAAGGCCCTTTAGAACAAATCTTGCCAAGAAAACCCTCATGATAGGGTCAGCTTAGGTTCACCATAAGCCTGAAACAACTTGAAGGCACACAACAACAAACTCTTATCCATTAAATCACTCCATTTCTCATGAAGGCCAGCCCTGCAACTAGGCAGGATACGTGCAACCCAACAGGCAGCAGATCTCTGTTACTCCAAAACTCCACAATACTTTCCCTCTGTTTGAGGGTAGAGCTAGGACTCCTAAGCGAGGCTGTTGCCTCCATTACGATCAGTGTCACTATCCCTTTTCCAATGTTGATAAAAGACATTATAAGCGTGTGCCTCAGAAAAGAAGCTGTCTTGGACTGACCTGGCTAACTTTTGTAATGATTGTCTCTCTAGCTTAGCACATCTTCCCACAATCTGTGCTGCAGCAACAATGCTACCAACTTAATTTAGAGGGCTGTTATTCAGGTCACAATACATGTAAAAGTCTTCTGTGCTGTGGAATGTGTTATATGGATGCTAAAAACAGGTATTACTCTTTCTTTCCTTATTTAGTTTTCAAAGAAAAAAAATCTCCTGTCTCACATCCCTTACTGGCCTCCAAAATGCACAACAGCCTGAAAATTTAGAGCTGTAATCTAGAAAATAAGTTTCCCAAGCTCTTCTGTTCTTGCTCCCCTCTTCCTAAGGGCAAAGCTGTGGGATCCACCTGTTTTGGAACCCCTAAACTAAGCTGTTGTCTCAATTACGGTAGGTGTCAGAAGGCTCCCTGCCAGAGTACGTACACACACACACACTTCCATACTCTAATTTACACTCTAAAGAACGTCTGACCTTTGTTTACAAAGCAAGACCATGTGCAACTGATTTTGCAGCTTGCAGCAAGCATATTTCCCTGCAAAATGTTTTGCCCTTTTTCTTCAATCGCTCATGCCTGAAAAGTGAATCATGCACAAACATCTTTGGCACATAAAAACACCCTTCCCCTTTCTGCCCAGCAGGGTGACCATACTTCAGGGACTAAATGTGGAGACAGAGAGGGAGGAGGAGGTAAAGGAAATAAATATTTCTCTCCACCCTTCCAGGCAGAAAAAAGAAGTTCTAGTAATCAGTCAGATGTAAGAAGGTCAAATTAACAATAACAAAAGGTGCGGCATAATGAAGTGACGGGTGTAGTCCCAAGTAGAATGCCAGAGTCTCTTGTCAGCAGAAACAAGAATAGAAAGCAAGGTAAATGATGTCACCAGGAGATGAGTTTTAATCCCCTTAAGGCAGGTGGTTTTCTCTTGGAAGGTACTATTGCCACGTTATTAATGATTGAAATTCAAATCGTGTCTGGTTCTACAGTTCTCAACATTAATCCTACAGAGGCATTCACCTTGCACTGAACACATAAATCAGGGTGTGAACTGTGTTGTGCTTCAGGTTCTGGTGAGCTGCAGTTCCCAGCATTCCTCACTACTAGCTATGGTTTTAAGGATTGATAGGTAATGCAGTTCAGCAACATTTGGTGCGCCTTTCAATTCTTTCTCCTGAGCAAGTGGACATGAGCCCAGGATATATTTAAGTGGGTGAGTATGGGGCAGCAGCTGAGGCTTGCTTATGTATATGTATTCATTATTCCCTAAGAAAAGGTCATGGAACTAGAACATCAAGTATGCTTTCACAAGGATAGCATTTCCTCAGAAACAGCCAGAAATAAGATACCATTCGGTAACTTTGCTAATCCATTAGATACACATTGGGCAATTAAGCTATTATTTGGAACATTCTTAAACAAGGATACAATATCCCACTGAGTTTAGGTGTGGTTTATTCTCAGTCAAAATATAACTTTTCAGCAGTTTTAGATGGATCTGCAAGTATACGAGCCTTTAAACAGGAACAACCAGAAATCTACTTGTCACACTAATAGCATTTTGATGTTAATCATGGTATGACCCAGTAATTTAACTTTTATAGGGAGCTATGTGGTCTACAGGTACATGATACGTACAGTTTGATGCTGCAAAGCAAAATTAAGTCTATGGTGTATTGGATACGAATCCCTTGGGAACCTCATATATGTTGAATTGCATGATGGGATGTATTAATACACCAAGCCCACAGATGGACCACAAAACTGTTTGGAGCCTGCAAGTGTAAATAACACAAATCACTGCTTTTTCAAAGAAAATCACAGCATTTGAAAATGAAACAGGAACTATCACACCACAGTGATACCTGCATCAGTTCATGTTTCCAGAGCATGTTGGAGGTAGGAGTCTGCTACTAATAATATTTCATCTGATGAGGAAGTACGAAGACTTGTAATTTAAACACACAGCACATCCCAAAACCAAGATGACCAGCTGAAAGTATTACAGTAGAAGGTAGGGCAAGACCTCATGTAAAGGTCATTTCAATTGGCTTTTGTGTGGTGGCAAGCCTACTTTTTCTAAAAAGGTTACTGTCATTTGGTGTTAACTGCTGTCATCTTTAACTCATGGCAACCCTATAAATAAAAGACCTCCAAGACATACTGTTATTAACAGCCATTTTAAGATCCTTGATTGAGTCTATCTATCCGTTAATGTAAACAGACTCAATCCTCTTTTCTTACCACCTTCCATTTTACCTAGTATTATAATCTTTTCTAGGGAGTCACGTGGTCTCATGATACCTTCAAAGTATGATAGCCTCAGTTTAGCCATTTTGGTTTCTAGGGAGAATTCAGGCTTGATTTGGTCTAGGTGCCATTTATCTGTCATTTTGGTAGTCCATGGCACCTGCAGAATTCTTCTCCAAACCATATTTCAAATTAGTTTATTTTCTTCTTGTCAGCTTTCTTCACTGCCCAGCTTTCACAATTATACATGGAAATCTAAAAAGGTAGCGTCAATGAGCTGTTATCAGCAAAAACCACAAAAGAACTCCTGTTAGCAAAGAACACAGAATTTATTATAGCATGCATGTAAATGGGTTGAAGGCCTCCTTAACAGAGGGACAAACAAAAGTTGGTAAGAGACGTGATTCAATCACACAGAGACACATAGATATAAATGGAATGAGAACCCCCCTTGGGAACAACAGGAAAGGTGCAAAGAGCTCTTCTAAGGAACAGGATGATATAATTGTAATAAATAAATGTAATACAGAAATTGTGCCTTCACATCAGGGCCCTCCATGTCTAACTTTGTGATACTGCATTCCACATTTGTCTACTAAAATAGTTCTTCACTTCCTGGCTTCTGTCTCACAGTGAAAGCCATCCCACAACTCCTTTGAACACCATTAGTTATCAAACTTAGTAAGGTAACAGAAAACACAAAGTTTTGTCCTAAAATTCATTTTAGACAAGTGGCAGCTTGTGAAAAAGGTATGCAATTCCCATTGCTCAGCTATGTGCTATCAGTATTTCAGGCATACCAAAGTTGTCATTAATAGTATATATTCCTATATTTAAATTTTGATATAATCTAAAACAGATGTGAGAATTATGCAACCCGTAAGATGTTATTTTTTTGAACAGCAATTCCATAATTCCTCATATTGGGTATGCTGGCTAGGGTTGATGGGACCTGCAGTCCAACAACAAACATCTGGAGACCTGCACAGTTCCCATCTCTTTTCTAAAACTATTGCCACTGAAGACTTTTTGCGGTACTTTCAATAAGTACTATTTCAATAGTGTAGTAAAATTGTTACCCTAAAAGGTGAGGGACCACCTGCAATGCCAATGTCTCCTTAGAAATAGAGGGAAATTATAGCTTAAAAGAGGCCTGTGAGAGGAGGGTAACAGCAGGATCTTTTCGACTGTGTATACCAGTACTAATTGTAGAGAGGACGCCAGTTAAATGTTAGAGTATTTTATTGGGAACATACAGGAAATCAGGCACTCTTAAGAACCATACAAGGCTATTGGAAAATGAGGTAAGAAATGTTAGATAGAGAAAGATTGGGTAGAAAGGGTGATAGTTGCCAGTCCTGACACAGAAAGTTGAACCAGAGTGGCTCAGACAGTGTATCTGAGTGTAGCACAGAGGAACAGGAATCTGGGATCCCACATGTAGCGTAACATACTCAACATACTACCACATACTACAATTTACTGGGACTGGAGCTAGGACTTGGGGGGTGTTTGTTTTGCTTGGAGCTAGGGCTTTTATACCCTATTTCCCGCCCTGAAGGAGAGTCTGTGGACAAAGTGGTAATAGCTTTCTCATGGGGTCCAGAATGTCCAGAATGGGCTGACTGTCTTAACTTTAGGTGACAAAACATTGATGGGAGTCCTGACAATCTCTTAATGTTTTGGTCAGGTCATGGAAATAGGGAAGATCTCCACAGAGTATGCTCACAGGAGGGTTCCTGGTTGTTTCACCTGAGCAGTTTCACCTTTTGTTGTTTTGGGGAGTGCTCATAAAGATTATCACAAGTCCATCAGCATCAGGCTTTCTCGCCTAATCCTCTCTGAACTTATGACTAGATCATGGCTGAGGTCATCCTGACCTGGAATATGATTACAGCCAGTGCACTTCAAACATGTGCTCCAGCCATAAATATGTCCAATTATGAAAACAGCACATCCCACAGAGTCTGGGGGAGTATGGTGTAGTAACAAAATTATGGAAAAAAAATTGGTTATACAAACCAAACCAACCAAACCCAAGATTACTTCTTAGTATGAATATGTGAGATAAAGCAATAGTAAAATGGTCATACAGAAGTAGACTGATTGCCGAAACCATGATAACAATTAAACATCTTGAGGGGCTCTGCGTAACTATTGATTTTTGCCATCTCCTTTCAAACATTGCATTTCCTCTTGTCACCACATAAACCTTGAAAGCTGTCTGCATGTGGCTGAGGCATTTTTTGATCTGGATAGTGAATACAAATGGTATGGTATCATCGATATCAGATGTGGACTATTGTGTCCCTCCAGACGTTTTGGGATTGTAGGTCCTATAATCCCTCACCACCGAGCTATGCTGGCTAGGGTTTATGGGAGTTATAGGCCAGAAACAGCTGGAAGACCACAGTTCCTCATCCCAGCATAGATGAAATCGTCTGACATGGGAGCATTTGGCTAACGGTTTCCTTCTCTCCACTCCACTTCATTGGTTGCCATTAGTTTACAGTGTGGTGGAGACAGGAATCAATAATGCCACAACGTAATATCACTTTTTCCTCCAGATGGACTTAGGGCCTTTCTGCACTACACTGTTATAGTGCTATTATTCCACTTTCAACATCCTATGGAATCTTGAGGTTTGCAGTTTAGGGAGGGGCCTTTAGAATTCTCAGCCAGAGAGCTCGTGGGCCTCAGTAAATTACAAACTCCGAAATTCCACAGGATGTTGAAAGTGGAATAATAGCACTACAACAGTGTAGTGGAGAAAGACTAAGTACTTGCGAGACCATGGTCTGAATCCTTACCAAGTCATGGAATCCCATTGAGTGACTTGGGCAAAGCTCACTCTCTCAGCCTCAGGAGACAGCAACTACAAACCTCCTCTGAATAAATCTTGCCAAAATAAGCCTGTGGGTCATCATAAATTGAGAGCAACTTGAAGTCACACAACAACAACAACGAAGATATTTGGGAGAAATGAAGCTCGCATCCCTCCATGATGGATTTGGACCTGCATCAGAATATGTAGTTCTAAAAATTAGTTTTCAAATTGTAAGTCCCACAATCTCCTAACCTGTATGGAGCTGTATTCCAAAAAAGTAATTTCTGCAAGGGTTTGATTCTCTGCTTGGCCACTATTTTATTAAAGGAGGACTAGGGCATAAGATTAAACTATCCACTGGCTCAAGCAATGTTGGACTCCTTGTGAAATCTGATTGTAGGGTCAGATTCAACTTCCTGAGAAACGTCATGTCTGTTTATTTTATTATTAAATCCTTGGCCAAAACCAAAAAGCAAAACAGCAGCAAACACTTGTCCTCAAAGAACGCAGGATAAAGCACACTGAACTTTACCTTCTGTTGTAAGTCTGTGAAAGGAGGGGGAAGATCTGTTTTTCTTCACAACTGCTATATCACACTTTTGCTTACATCCAGCCTCAAATTATTTTTTGCCATGGGAATAAAGAATGGAAAATGTGTGTTTATCAGAGGAAAATCGTCACAAATTACTCAGCAATGAAAACGCACTGATAGAAGTTAACTTACAAACCAAAACGGGGAGAGGGAAGCATTACGTTTCAGCTGTGCCTTCACTTCCGAAAAGATTGGAAAGAACTGAATTTCGCTGTGCGAACACGACAGAGGAAGGAAGTCTGCAACAGTTCATTAAAAAAAAAAAATCTCATTTAACCAAAGGACTCATTCTTCCCAAATGTGTCCTTAATAGAAAAATTAAGATCTGTGAACGTTTAAATAGATTATTTTCAAAGTAATGGAATATCATACCATTTTAATTAAGTTGTTCATGATCAGAAAAGCGGCATACTACCCAGGAAACAAGGAATAGTGTAAATTTGGATATGTTGTTGTTATCCCACGTTTCCCCTTTTGGGACACAAGACAGCTTCAAAAAGTTGAAACAAACATTGGTAAAAATTTACAACACACAAAAGTTAGAAAGTAATTAAACTTTCAAAAAGTAAATTAAACTGGTTAAAACAGAAACCATTTTAAAAAGTCAAATCAAAACCCAGTACATTAAACAAGGCCTGTTTCCCCTTTTAAAAAAAAGTTTTCAAAAACCTGCTGGAATAAAAAAGAGTATTGCTATTATAACATTTTTTAATAAATATACTATGAATCACTGATCACTTTACCAATTTTACTTTTTCACCAACACATTTAAGGTCGAATTCTAATGGACAAATGGCATGTTGAACATCTTGTATGAGCAATCCCCGCAGTGTGGCACATACTGAAATGGTAATATAATTGCTTCTGCACACACCCAGCTTGCAACTGAACCCAGCTTTGTAATTCAGCCACTGAAAAGCTGTCAGATCTTGGTAAATTTGAGTCAAATGGAGAGCTGAGTGCATACTGAAGCTATTATACATCTGCTTTTACCACAGATGTCACACCCATGATCCATTCAGTGCACATTCTTAGTATGCTAGCTGAGTGCTGTGAATTGCCCTTCTGTCAGTCTAGGCAAAGAGCTGCGTTTACTAAACCTGATGGAACAGTAGAAGGGACATGATACGACAGTCGAGGAGGAGAGTGCCCAGCACCCAGTGGACACATTTTAATTCCTTACCCTCACAACGTTCAGCTAGTGTGTGTGTGTGTGTGTGTGTGTGTGTTATTCTTTATGCTATATATATTTCAATATTCTGTGGGTCTTATTCTTTATGCTCTCTTTCTTCCACATACATACATACATACATACATACATACATACATACATATTCACTCTGTGTGCTATGCTATAAACAGTGGTTTATCACTTTTTTTTGTTTAATATTGTTAAATTTTGTTTAATATTATATTTTTAGTATCTATATAATTCATATATATTCATATTTATATTAATATCATACACACACACACACACACATATATACATACACACACACACACACACATATACATACACACACACACACACACACTGCTTTGTTAGACCTCATTTGGAATACCTTGGCCCTTTTCGCATGGCGCTTTTTAAGCGAAAGGGCCTCTTGAGCATCGCGTAAATGTGAGGAGGAGTCCACACGACGCATTCACATTTACGCGACGCTCAAGAGCCTACCGCGGACCGCACACGCATTTTTTTTATTTTCAGCTTAAAGCTTAAATTTCTGGGCACCTCAATTCAAGAACGATATCAACAAGCTGGAGCGTGTCCAGAGGAGGATGACCAAAATGGTGAAGGGTCTGGAAGCCATGCCCTATGAGGAGTGGCTTAGGGAGCTGTTTAGTCTGCAGAAGAGAAGGTTAAGAGGGGGCATGATAGCCATGTTTAAATATTTGAAGGGATGTCATGTCGAGGAGGGAGCGGGCTTGTTTTCTGCTGCTCCAGAGACCAGGACAAGGAGCAATGGATTCAGGCTGCAGGAAAGGAGACTCCACCTGAGCCTCGGGAATAACTTCCTGACAGTCAGAGCTGTGCGGCAGTGGAATATGCTGCCTCGGAGTGTGGTGGAGTCTCCTTCTTTGGAGGATTTTAAGCAGAGGCTGGATGGCCATCTGTCGGGAATGTTTTGATGGGTGTTCCTGCATAGCAGGGGGTTGGACTGGATGGCCCCTGTGGTCTCTTCCGACTCTATGATTCTATGATATAGAATCATCGAATCATAGAAATGTAGAGTTGGAAGAGACCACACGGGCCATCCAGTCTAACCCCCTGCCATGCAGGAACACCCTCAAAGCACTCCCGACAGATGGCCATCCAGCCTCTGCTTAAAAACCTCCAAAGAAGGAGACTCCACCACACTCCAAGGCAGCATATTCCACTGCCGCACAGCCCTGACTGTCAGGAAGTTATTTCCGAGGCTCAGGTGGAGTCTCCTTTCCTGCAGCCTGAATCCATTGCTCCTTGTCCTGGTCTCTGGAGCAGCAGAAAACAAGCCCTCTCCTTCCTCTACTTGGCATTTATATAATATTATAATAATTATAATAATAAAATATTATAGGTTTGAATCAATCTGCTTGTTTCTTATCTTCTTTAATAAGCTCTTCAAGAATGTGTCAGTTTTCCCACATAACAACAGAGGAGTGGGGGGGAGAAGGAGGAGGAGGAAGAAGAGAAGGAGGAAGAGGAAGTAAAAGAAGCCTGAATAAATTATGAAGCTATTCCAAAACAGATGGGACATTCATTTTGCACATATTTAGACAATTTTGCTGCTTTAAGAGTATGCTTAATATGTACTTAATTGTCTCTTTTGACAATTTCTTCTTCAAATAGCCCCAAAACATTACTTTTGTATCCAAAGGGGGTAGAGTATACTTCAGCAAATCTTATGATCTGGTTGCAGGATATGTTCATTACTGAACGCTTCCAAAATAAACGTCAGTTTGCAATATAGGTCCGTGAGCTATATAGGACATTGACAACAGGCATCATAGATCAAACAATACATACATTTCCATCGGTACATGGTGAGACACCACTGAAATAGAACTTTGAGGAAGCTTTCCTTGAAAATAGAATTAATCAAATCACAGCATTTTTGTAAATAATTAAATAATTTCGAGATCTCTTTCCCTCCCACTTGTAAAGATCTGAAAACTGGAGTTTGTATTTTGTAAAACAGTGGTTCTGATATAGTTATCTTGCTTTGAACATAAAGGATTGGATCCAAATTTAGCTATACTTAGAGCAGAACCCTTGAAATTAATTAGATAAATCTGGATCCAACCCAATAATTTTTCACTGGAAAGAATATGTTACCCTGAAAGAATATTCTAGCAAAGGTTTACTGCAGCATCCACAGGCCAGCTGGTCTTCCAGTATCTTTCAAGGATAGGCGGGTCACATCTAGCTCAACTGTAACCATTTTATAAGGCCATTTCTGCACTACAGTGTTATAATGCTATTATTCCACTTTCAATATCATGTGGAATCCTGCGGTTTGCAGTTTAGGGAGGGGTATTTAGAATTCTCAGCCAGAGAGCTCTTTGGCCTCAGGAAACTACAAACCCCAGAATTCCACGGGATGCTGAAAGTGGAATAATGGCACTGTAATAGTGTAATGCAGAAATGGCCTAAAATGTTTCTTCCAGCCACACCCTGGTTCATGCAACTGAACAATCTGCAACATCCATTCATGACATTCTTGCTGGGGAACTAGACATTCTGAGAAAAGACTCCAGGACCATTTCTGCCCTTCTGAGCCCTTTGGCCTCAGTAAACTACAAACCCCAGAATTCCATGGGATGTGGAAAGTAGAATAATGGCACCATAACAGTATAGTGCAGAAATGGTCTAAGACAACAAAAACATTCCTTCTGTCATTATCAGTAGCTATTGTGGATTATTCAGCTGTATGATCCAGGTTATAGCCTGAAAACATAACACTGCATTAAACCATCTCAGCGAGCGGCCAGCTGATACATATGATTAAAACTCTCTGCATAATGGAAGGACAATACTATATGTAAGTAATACTTTCAATGCCTTTTTTAATGTAAAAAGCTAAATACTATTGGATTTTTTATGGAAAAAGCCAACCCAAAGCCCATCAACATGATTTTTGTGTGGAAACAGTTGGTGAAAATGCCATAGTTTAACAGTTATTGCTATTGTGTGATGGAGCGAAGTAGTACAGTAAAGAAAGGGGTGTGGGTAGGGGTAGCACAGTACGCTTGCAGCCTTCTTTAAAAAAAAAAAAAACAACCACCAGAACTAGGGGGAAGATGTGGGGTGAAACACATAATATATCTTGGGAGAGGTAATGTCCTGTTATTGTTAAAAACTGCTGGGACCTCATTAGTGACTATGAAAACATCATCTGCAAGTTCTGTAAGGTAATAAATCTACAGTGGCCAACTGAGGTGGGGGGGGGCAGGAGAAGAAAACAAGAATAAAGAATATTCTAGGCCCTTTCTCCCCTCACACAGCTGTAAGTCAGGCATTTCCACAATGCCTAGCCAAGTAGCTTCCAGAAACTGTAACTGATTATGTGAGTTCAATACTTTGCTGAAGCATGATAAGATAACAGATTTGCATTTTCAAGACTAGAAATGACATATAATTTCTGACAGGTCTGCAATCTTTGCTCCCCTAGGCCCTCTTTTCTTTGGCTTGTTCACTGAGAGCTATACATTACACAAGATCTGGAAGATGCCTCAAGGCCCAGTTACTTCTACCTTTGCTGCAGTGAGATGTCTTTCAATAGACTTGCTCAGATACAACCTGCCTGATTTGTCAATTTATTACAAGGATGGGTAGTTCAAGGAGTTTTCTTTTGTGATACCTTATTTTTATTTAGTATTATGGAGCATCAACTGTGAGGCAAACCACAAATCCACATTTCTTGCCACGGATTTTACACTTAAACCATACTACGCAGTTTGCATGGACTTGCAGAGTTTGTTTAGGTAGATTTTGGCACGATTTCAGGTTTTTATTCAAAGTTTGTGGGGGATAAGAAAGGATGAAAGGCAGAAGCACAACAGTGGGATCAGAAGCCCATAGGAAGGGGCTGACAGAAAGATGGGCTATTCAGCAGAAAGAAGCCCCGTACGCTACCTTCTGGGACATCTGGCTTGAGTACATTTTCTTTCAAAGGCCCTTTTCACATGGGGGGGGGGGAACGGGCGAAAACACGCTAAAACGGAGCTTACCCGCAGCCGGGTAAGTCCGTCGCCACGCGGAGCAGCGCGAGCTCGCTGCTCCACACTCCTCCGGCGTCCCAGATGGCGGTTTCCGGTTGGTGGAGGCTCTCCACCAACCGGAGAAGCTCGCCAGCCGGAAGCCCGCCCCTGGCAGATCTGCAGGCACGCACTTGCGCGCGCCTGCAAATCCACTTTGGAGCCGGGCGACGGAGCGGCACGGGGCTGCGCACTCCGTGCTTTTTAAAAACCTCGAAAAAGAGGTTTTTAAAAAACACGCAGCCCGGCTAGTTCTGGCCGCTCCTGAGTGGATTCTGGTGTGGAACTACGAAAAGTAGTCCACGCCAGTCCACTCTACGGTGTAGAAGACCTCCGTGACAGGTCGCTCTACACCGTTTTAGAAGCCTGGTGTGGAAATGGCCAAAGCTTTCAGTAAACTCTGTCCAGACCTTTGGGGCACAATGGTTGCAACTTACTCACTTTGCATTTTGTATGAAAAGTGAACTGTCTCAGAATTTCAAAATTGTCCAGATTATCGTCCAGATATGCACATCCGAGAACAGCCTGGAACACTCAATTGTTTGAATGGCAAGTCTCTATTATAAATAAGTAGAGCTTCTAGGACAAAATGTGGGGTTGTGTGTATGTGTCTGTGTGTCTGTGTCTGTGTGTGTATTTAAATATCAGAATGACCCAATATATCTATTATTTCAGTTAGAAAATCAATGACTGTGATTGCAGACAATTCCCTTGATGAATATTGTTATCCCTGCTGATTAATTCATTTTATCTGGGTTTTGAAAGTGAAATCAGGAACACGTCTACTTATGTGATACAATTTACAAAATGAAAATGTTCAGACCACTTATTGCCAAATGCATTTTTTAACCTTGCTCAAGTTATGTGTCAGAAGCAGCTATGTTGCTAATAAGCCACCAAGAAAATAATCAGGTAATTGTCTGTGATTAAAAAACCATTGCTAGTAAGATTAGACACAAGCCTTTCTGTGAAGGCTGGTGCCGTAGCTAAATTGGTCTCAGTTAATAATTGTATTAATAATACCATAAATCTAAGTCATTCTATAAGGAAATTCCTCTCTAAGTTGTATTTATGGAATCTTTCCAGATTCCTGTATGCTGATTTCCTTCAAAAGGTCTGCTCGAGCTCAGTATTTTTATGAACTAAAAAGAGGCAATTTTTTTTGACTAAGGCCCTGTTCATACATTTTCAGGAGCTCTTTCCCCCTGGCGTGATCCTTGTTGGATAATACAGAACAATATTTTAGTATGTGAATAATTTCTACCCAGTCAGATCCATGTATACCCTGGAAGGTACCCACAGGGTGTATATGTTTACCTGCTTTCATAACAATCCTCTCCCAGTAAATCACCATTACTCCTATCGCAGAAATTTATACCTAAGGAGAAGAGATAGCATTGTTTGAGATTCATTGACGTTATTTAGAAGAGTAAAAGGTACTGTTCTAGAAGATATGAATTCACAACTCAATGAATTAGTTGATTTTGGTGGTCTGGAAGAAAAACACTTTTTAGAAAATCAAGACTCCTAGCCAACATTTAATCAATGAGTCCAAATGCTAGGTTAATAAGATAGAGCATAAACTTTAAAGAAATTGCAGTTCATGCAACAAAAAACAGTGACAGAGTGTGAAAATTGGTTCACAAAAAAAAAAGTTAGTCTTTACATTGGGCCACGTCTCACTGTTATTTTAGAATGCCTGCATGTTCCATTTTAACTCCGTACCTGAATGTTCAATGGATATTTGAACTTTATCCTTCTTCAATTGCAGTGTTTTTAATACAACATGAAAGGATGGGTGTTATTTACTTGACTTTGTGAAATGCTTTTTAATTTTAGTGAAACAATGTATATAGATTCTTTCACTGTAATGTCATGGTGGCCAGGTACTTCACGAATCTTTATTACAAATGTGCTCTGAAAAAAAATTAATATACTGCTGGAAGGTGCTGCCAAGGATCTTTTAAAAATCCGTCTAAAAGAGCTGGAAAAAATAAAGCTGAGGATGAAAAATAGTAATTGGGCTCATGTGCCTGTTAGTAAGTCCATCCATAATGTCGAGCCTTTGGAGCAAATGAGTGCTCTTAATGACTGCCAGAAAGTTTCAGCCCACCCCGCAGGTCATCCACGGGTGCTGCTGATCAACTGCCAAATCTGTGACTCTGCCATTTTGGGCTCATGTTCAACAGCACTTTCTAAAAAAAAAAAAAATCCTGCTATGTCAATGATGGCTCTTTGCAGCTATTGCATCTTTGCAGCCTGAGTTTGAAAGAATGTATGCTGCTGAACTGGGACAGTATTTCAAAAAAAGTTGAAGAAACTGGCTTGCCATTGTTTTTGTTTTTAGAAAAAATGCCAGTATCTTTCAAGACACTTGAAAATACCAAAACTTTAACTACAGAAGTGTGTATTTGTGAGAGAGAATGTGTAACCTCTTTCTTTCTTTCTTTCTTTCTTTCTAAAGGAACTCCTATTGTGACCTTTGGCAACCTCTGAGATGACTCACTCTACCCATTTCACTTTCATGGTATTTGGGTAATAATACCCAAGAGTTTTAAGCCTTTACTCTCTTGAACAGAAGAGCTTCTCATTTTCCTGGGTGTTTGCATTAGCAAATGGAAATGACACTGTGCTTTTTCTCATTAAGGTATTTTAATACTGAAATTCTAGATGTCATGGCCACAGGGTTTTGGATGCTAACTGTAGTTAGGAGACAGGCAGTATTTGTTGGTACTACAGAATTGCTCAGTTATGCTGGTATGCATGGGAAAGTACCAGAAACTGGAAAAGGGGGCTTCTCTAAGATCATTTGCATGACCCTGTAGTCCTTACTTTGGGAAATTAGGCTGGCTTTTTCTCTGTTGCCTTTTCACCAGAAGGCAAAGGCTACTTTATTCAGAAGAGCCTATAGTCATGGACACAACATCCAATAGAACAGAATTTTAAATGGATGGCTTTTGTATTTTTTTTCCTTTTACTGCATACCCTCAAGCTATCCCAATTTGACAGGGATAGTCCAGATTAATTCTTTTGCCATTCCACATTTCAAGTGCTTTTTAAATGTCCCAGTTTCTCTCTTCTGCTGCCACTTTCTCCTTTCATACTTGGCTTCATTCAGTTGCTTTAAACTGAGTTCAAAGTCAAAGTAGTTGGTGCTTGATTAACTCAGCAGGAGAGAGAGAACAGGAGGAAATGGAGTGGTGCCTTTCCCAGTAGGTTAAGGCAAAAGCAACCTGCAACAGCCTCTCGTAATTTTTGTATTCTTGTTCATTAAAAAACTTTTGCCATTTTAACCACATTTTCACACCTTTCTTCATTTTCTGTTTTGTATTATTGTACTATAAAATGCCTCGAATTCTATTTGTTGAGAAAGGAGAAATACAAATTGTATATACAGACTAAGCAGACTGACAAACTCCATGGGGTTAATTAATGTTAGATGTACAGACCCAAATTTTCAACATTTCGGTTCAGAAAAAGACTTTTAAAATCCTCTCTTTCTAAAAGCCTCCCTGGATTATTATTTTGTCCACAGGATATGCAGTTTGTTATTCAGTAGGAACACTGGGCTAGATACAGACATCTGTAAAATATAATATTCCTCATGCCACAATAGGCCAGATAGTATCTAAGATACCTCATGCTTTTTTGCAAAATTGATCCATAGCTCTTTTCTAGCCACCTGCACAAAACCCCCAAACTGCATTCCCTTACCCTTTGCAGTCTTCAAAATTTAACAGTCACAGTGAAATTCTCATTATAAAAGGCCTTTCTCTGCCCTCACCTGAAACTTATTTTCAGACAAAAGCCACCTAAATCACTAGTAAGATAAAACAGTAGAATCAAAATATATAACCATAAAAACTCTACATGGGTATACCGTTGAAGAATTTGTGGAAACTGCAGGTGGTCCAGAACACAGCAACAAGAAGGCTGCTGAGTAGTCACTTGTAGGATCACATTACCCCTACACTTCAACTCCAAGGGCTTCACTGGTTACCTTTTTTTTTAATCCCTCGGGGACAATTCAAAGGGTTGGTGATGATCTTTAAAGTCAGAATACCTCCAGAAAAAGGTCCTTTTCTACACCCCATTTATGGTGCAATGAACATTTATTGAAACAAGAGAAAGTTTTCTTGGTAGCCACACAACTAAATTATGGAATGCTTTGCAGACAAGATTGGTACACTCTGTACAGGAGTGTACCAGGGAGGGGGGCAAAATGAACACATTAGTCTCCTAATTAAAAAAAATGCCTCTTCCATAAATATTCCTTCAATCCCCAAATTTTGCCTCCCCTTCTAGATGCATTTCTAGATGCAGTTTGAGGATGGAAGGAAAATTGCATTTGGGAGCTAGAATTATCTTTCTGAGGGGCAACACTTTCATTCCCCATCATCACCGCTGGAGCTACATCCCTGACTCTGTTAAAGTATCTCACAGTATGGAAAAGGCTTTCTGTTTAGGTAGGTGTTTGCTGTATGAGCTTTACTTAAAGTTTGAAAGTATTCTACATTAGTTTTCATTGTTTTTTGTTCTATGACTGTATGGTATTGTATGAAAGTTTGTTGTAATCTAGCATTGGATTTAATTGTTCTTAGCTATCTTGAGTGGTTTCTAAATATTAGAGGAAAGAAACTTATTACAATGCTAAACAACACCAAAAACAAGTAGAATCCCAAACATACTGGATTTGTATGGGAGCCACAAGGGTAACATTGAAATTGGATCTTACAAGACAATAGAAACTGGAAATACATGCAATTGTATCCAATTGTTTTAGGGAGAGATTCAGCATATCATGCTCTATGAAGCCAAGACTTGCCCAACTTCAGTAAATTCCTAGCTCTTCTTTTCACTTCTCTGGCATAAAATAAGTAAAGCATTTCAAGGAGACAACAAGGAAGTGCTATCATTGAGCCTCCCTTGCTTTCACCTTTATAAATCATGGTACAAAATGTACGATAGGATGCAGTTCATCTGCAATGCTTTCTTCTCTCTTATTCTATTTCTAGAAAAGTGACTCATCAATTAACTGTCTGTTTGCACACGTAGCAACAGCTATATTAAGAGTTACCAAAGCAATGCCACTATTCAGTGCCTTGCTCATATTTTCACTTGTTAATCTGAAAATATTCCAAATATGCTCTTTGAGTATTAACATGCAATCCAGAGAGAATTGTTAATATCCCTGTTTAGATTAACAAGGAATCCCAAGGTGCTGCATGAAGTGGAAATGAGATGTCTAATGTACTATTCAAAATGCAACAGTGGTGTTGGGGAGTGTGACATTTGTTGGGGAGTGTGACATTTCCCTATAAGACAATAAAAATGACTACTATTAGACGATTCCAATATGAAGAAATAAGGCTGGGTTGGTATTGCATTCCTCCCTAGTGTACTACTTTTTTTTTCCGTGTGGGAAATTTTTCCACATACAAATGCACTTGCAATCTGAGATGAGATATTTCAGAATGTTACCATCTTGGACGACCACTTGATTCTCTTGCTAGGCTTTTGTCTTGCAGACAATATTCCCTCAGGGGTTTTACATAACAAGATGTGACACTATAAATTACATAGGGTTGTATCACACATGAGTAAGTCTGAAATTTGTCTTTCATCTACTCAGAGTTGGATAATTTAGGCTGAATTATTAATTTTGAATTATGACTTGTTAATGAATAAACTGTAAACCTAGCAGGAACTAGATGCTGTATCCAGAGCAAAATCTTTCCTGGTACGCTTTCCACAATTCCCCCTTCACCAAATTTCAATGAGTAGTATCATTATCTTGAATACATTCCATTGTTTCTTACTTCAGACTGGTACCAAATCCTACCACTTGTTTGAAGATCTTTGTTACAGCTTTCTCATTTTCTTGCATACCGCCCAAACTCTGGTACATACGATTCCCTCTGACTTCCATTGATGAAGTCTTCTCTTTATTACTGCCATGTTGATCCCTTTCCTAACCTACTTTTATGGATCCCTTCAGATGTAATTATTTTATTCCAGTAAACAAGAGATATGTAACTTTCAATCTGTGGCCCAGAAGTGGCCTGGGAGGCTTCCCCATACATTTGCATGTTTCTGCAGATATTACCTCCAGCTAGGAATGAACGGGAAGATGTAGCTTAAAGATACGTAAACTTTAACTAGTGTGCAGAGATCTGAGAGAACTAAACTGTGGTTTGCAGGTGGGAAGGTTGTTGCATGGAACTGGTAAGACTGGAACACAGTTGCCCTGTGGCTACTTTCAGTAGATATGCATAGAACTGTGTCATGCTTGGATGCAGTGTCCAAACTGATTAAATTATCACCAGCCTTGCCCACTTTTCTTTGGCCAGCTCCCATGCCTATAGTCCTATACATTGTTTGAATGTGTTCTTGGGATTGAAAAATGTTTTTCACCCCAACAAGAAACTACTGAGAATGAACTATGTGCCCACTTCCTCCTTATCCATCCCATACCTATCATATCTCCCAGATCTGGCCTTGGAACTTATATCCTGGCTTCTTAAACCAGCTCCCCAATATTTCCCATTAACTGGGAAATATTGTTTTAAATCAGGAATGGCTGAGTCTGGCTTCTTCCTTGGGATCCTCCAGAAGCCACATGGACAACAACAGCAGCAATAATATCCCCCACCCCCCAAAAAAACAACTGGAATTGGGTAGACGTCCGCTTCTGGATTTCAAAAGCAGGCATTTTTATCTTAAATAATGTAGCCCTTTGTTCCCCAAATAAATTATTTTAAAAGTGAATTGCTAGTGGTGGAGGCTTCTGGGAAAGACAATTCACCCTTTTGTGAGGGAAAGAAATTGGGTAGTCTAGGGAATTTAGAGGAGTCAAGGATCAAAAAACAGTCTTGGGGAAGTACGCATAGTTCTAAGGCTACATTTTGCTCATCTTTGTTTTAAGTGTAGCATATAAAGCTACACTGTTTAAAATTAGAGAAGGAGAAATTGCAATTAATTTTGTTGTTGCTGCTGGTTTAATAAATTAAGCTTCCTTGCATGAGGAAAGGAATAAAGAAAAGATGGTGTTGGCATCCAACATCATTTGAGAGCAAAGTGAGTGATCCAGTGGCCCATTTTTAAAGGGGGAATTCTAAATATGCTCAAAGGAACACTATTCTTTGATTCTTTTAGAAGAAATACTCTTCTGCTTGAATAAATGATACTCTATTATGCACAGAGGCATTCCAGAATTTTGATTTCAAAAAGATGAAAAAAGATGAAAAACTGGAAAAATGGAGGATGGGCCACTGCATCACTCACTTTGCTCTCAAATGATGTTGGATGCCAACAAAGCTAGCAACAGACAGTGTCTCTAAACATCCTGGCAATATCTACTATAACATGTTCACAGCTACAGTAAATTCATGCAACTCTCTTTTAAAGGAAAACTGGGAAATAGTAGTTCTGCCAAAACCAAGGCAGAAGTTCTGGGGTGGGGGCAGTGTAAACTGTTCTGTCATCCCAGTTTGAGTGGCAACATTAAAAAGAGTAGTTTGGGGAATTATGCCATCACAGTCTATTTTGAGTAACTGACTGTATAGTGAATATTTATAAAATCATACCTATAAGTTTCTGTTGTTTTATATTTTTGTGGGAAAGAACCTTATGTTTGTAGATCAGGTTGATTAGGCATTTGGTAGCAGAGTTCCTTATGTCCTAATTTCCATCCCCCGCCTTTTTTTTTTTGCTAAGGTTTTTTTTCCCTCCCATATGGGATACAAGGAAGGGATGTCCATTGTCTCCTTTAATATTAAATTTGTGTTTTGAACCATTAGCATGTGCTAATAAACAGAATTCCAGGATCAACAGACTTGAGTATATTCGTTTAGAAATTGAAAAATGTTCTTTTTGCAAATGATCTTTTGTTCTTCATTTCAAAGCTCCAGCAGTCGATCTCTCTTTGGATGTAGTTGATAAATAATTTTGGAAAAATACCTGGGTATTCAATTAACTGGTACAAGTCAGAAATACTGCCAGTGGGAGACAAGATGGACCCTAGCATATTTAAAGCACAGGAGTTTCAATATTGCCCAAACTTTATTATTTAGAGTATAATTTTCCCTAGGGATTTACTGCAGATGATTGATATTGCACGAGATTTAGAGATGGGTGGACCTAAAGATGAATATGTAAAGTAAACACAATTAAAATGAATGTTATACCTAGAATTGTTTATGTAAGCCATGGAATTCCTCTACTTATACCTTGTGAATACTTTAAAAAACCAAATGCATTGTTCAGGAGATGTGAGGGCTCCTCTCCTCTGAAAATTTAAATGAAAAGAATGCAAATTCCAATGAAAGAGGGAGGGTTCAATTTTCCAGATCTTCTTACATACCATTGGGCATAGCTCCTATCTTGTATTAATTTTTGGACACATCCACTTAAGGAAGAAATTTCGAGTGTCCATTTCTGGCACCTTTGTTCAAATGGACAGTACTTGGTTCTCATCTGATTAAAAGAAAGGGGGGAATGTTTGGCAACATTTTAAGCAGTTAGAACTATGCAGCAAATATGGTCTCATCAATTGCAGATTGACCCATGTGCTCATGCCAGATTGATTTATGGAGAATCCAGATTCAAAAATTGGTACGGAACCATTTTTATGGAGGCTATGGGCTGACAATGAGGCCATTTCCGCACTAGACTGTTATATTGTTATTATTCCACTTTTACCATCCTATGGAATCCTGGGGTTTGCAGTTTAGGGAGGGGCTGACTGGCCCCTCCTAAACTGCGAACCCCAGGATTCCATAGGATGTTGAAAGTGGAATAATAGCGGTATAACAGTCTAGTGTGGAAATAGCCTGAGATTGTTCCTTTAAGCCAGATACTTCGTGTTGATGATCAGTTTCTGCCCCCCCCCCCCCGCAATTTTGCAAGAGCAGCTTAAACTGTCACTATCAGCTAAATGGCAGTATCTACAACTGAAACATTTGATACAATCCAGATTTGGCCCTGCAGCTTTAAGTGCATCTGAGGTTCCCTTAATATCAGAGACATTAATTGAGGCTAACAAAGTATCCAAAGCAACAATTTTTATTTGTGTGTGTGTGTGTGTGTGTGTGTATGAACTATAAATAACTATGACATGTGAGGTTACAGCAATGGAATAGAGAACTGGAATATCTAATTCTGACTAATCAATGGCCACTGGTTTTAACATCTATAAGCATGACTATAGATCTCCAGTTACGTCTTATACAATAGAAATGGTTCTTTCAGCTATATTGATCACCAAAATGGACATTCAAGGAAGGGCTTTCTAAAACAGCAAATTGTTGGAAAAATAATATTGCTAATGCATATGTTTTGGAGTTGTCCCATAGTAACTATATTTTGGGACATAATCACATGAGTAAATTTGGTGCTGGAAAGTTCTTTACTATTAAGGGATGTGCACATTCGTTTGAATTATTTACCTATTTCTTGGAAATTAACAAATGGCCAATGGAAGTGAATTTTTTGCACCCTTTTGACTGCTAAAAGATTGATATTTCGAACGAAAGATATTTCGTTACCACCTCTGATACAATGGTTAGAATGACATGCAGAGAAAATTTATAAATGGATTTATATTTGGACATTTGGTCAGCTTTTATAGACATTTACAATTAACATGGTTATTTTTTATCCTTTTGAGTTTTTATTTTCCTGCTGTCATTATACTGGAACATTATTGTATGTAACTGAGATCAATTTGAATGTTAAGAAAAAGACTGTTGCTCAGGGAAATAAACCTTCTACACCTATCTCATTTGTTAGAGAGAAATAGAGAGAACAATCGCATTACCCAGCATTATGTACCATATCTCATATTTTGGGTAACAAGGACTTGAAATGTTACAAACCTGCTTGAATTGTGAGGGGGTAAAAAAAATTGAAAACTCTTCTGTCTAAATGCCACAGGTAATTCTCAGGAAGCACCCTATAATTCAAACCTGGGTTCCTGTAGTCACGAAATTTGTACATTTGTATTTTAAGGAGAGCAGATTTTACAATGCAAGTACTGAGAGCTGGTGTACCCTGACGATCATGTGGGATTTATATACATGCTCATAGCCTCTGTCAATTGTAAATTGGGGTCAAGAACCTGTCTGGGTGGAGGAGGCACGGCCAACGCTTTCCTGAAATCTCTCCTTGTGCCAGGAAATAGTCACTCCACCCACGGCTCCTACAGCTGAGCCAAGGTGTTCCAGGGACATCGGCTGTGATACAAGGCACGCCTGTGGAAAATAGTTTTATAAAGTATATCCCGTCCTTTAAACCTTCCATTTCACATGGCTGAATTAAATGAGAGTGTTTTTTTAATTACCATGGTTAGAGTTTTGCTTTAGTCTCTGATGTTAAATAAGTAAAATTAAACCAATTTAAAGTGTCATTTTTCAGTATATTACAGAATAGTTAGGAAAGGCACATTGTTAGTGTAAGTAAGAAACAAGTCATGTTACGATCTAGTCAAACTCAAAACATTCTTAAGTTGGTTTGAAAGTCAGTGGAGGAGATGTAAGTGCATCCTTAATTCTCCCATTGGGAATGTCTGTACTATAATAGTTTATTGGTTTAATACCAGCTTATGTCTTGTGAAAATTCTCCAAAGAATCCTGGCAGCATGAAAATTGGGTTCAGGAATGTCTCTGGGTAGGAAAAAGAAGGGCTAATCCTTTCCTGAAATCTCAAGAGGTTCTGTAGATAGATGTTTCCATTGCTAGGATAGAGGGGACTCAGTTTATTTTGGTTGGGTTTGCATTCCTCTGAATGATCATTTTCACTGTTGGGGGAAGATTCTGAGATCTAGCATTCTCACTTGCAATTTAGGTAACTTCCATGTTACAGAACACCCTTCAAACAGCTTAGGCTGCTATGTAGCCTCTTCTGATCAGAGCTTGGGGGAAAAATAGATTTTGGGCTACCACTCCCAGTGTCTACAAGCCAACATACTTCAGGTTTCTGGGGGGTGGTCCAAATGCTGTCCTGGAGAAGGACAGTCTTGCTAAAGTAATCCATGTTCTGGTAACCTCCTGTTTAGGGCTGCCCTTGAAGATAACATAGATATTTTGATTATTACAGATGCACCTGCTAAAGTACAGACAGAAATCAGTCAGAAACATATCTCACCACTGTTGAAAGCATACCAGTATCTTCCAGTCTACCTCTGATCTCAGATCAAGATGATCATGAAGCACTCCAAGTAGATAAAATGCCTGCCTGTCTCTACATCTTCTGGCAATGGCTCCTTCCCAGAGCTCCAGATCATGAGAAGTTTTCAACCACTAGAACCACCATGTGTGAATTTATAGAGAGTGCTTTCTGAGGTCTCACAACTGTTGGTTTCTAATTTTTTTGAAACCACAGAATGTACTATTGAGGTGATATTTAGAACAGTACTTCATTTTTGCTATACAGCAGCGTATAAAGTATGTGAAACATTGAGTTGCAGAAAAAAAGGTAAGCTTTTTGCAGTACAGACTGATTACATTTTGATTGGTTTGAGTTTATGATGAAGATCATTTGAAAATTGCTTAAGGGACAATTCATCCACTGTGTTTTCACAAGGCTCTGTATTAAACCTCTATGTGTCTTGTTTTAGCTTTACACTTCAGCAACCTTGCTGAAGCATTGTGCCAACTTATTGTGAACTATTTTTGATGTGCTACTGTTGATTTGCTGCTGTTGTTGTTATGCGCCTTCAAGTCATTTCCAGTTTATTGTGACCCTAAGGGTAAAACCTATCACAGGGTTTTCTTGGCAAGATTTGTTCAGGGGCGGGGGTTGCCTTTGCCTTCCTCTGAGGCTGAGAGAGTGTGACTCAGCCAAGGTCACCCAGTGGGTTTCCATGGCCGAGTGGGGATTTGAACCCTGGTCTCCAGACTCATAGTTCAATGCTCAAACTGCTATACCCTGCTGGCTCTCCTTTCGATGTGCTGCTCAGCATTATTCAAGTGTGTCTCCTGATCCTTTCTTTATGTATAGAATGTATTTTCTTAATATTATTCCTTGGTGGCTCATTTTAAGCCTTTTTATGTGCCATCCTTCTCCAGGATAATTTCTGTGCTTTTTCTGTCTGCACAGCAGGCAGTGGTACATTATATGAAAATGCAATTATGCCAACAACTTTCACATGTTGCATGTCTGTCAACTGCCAGGGAAGGTGGGAATCCAACTGTTCTTCTACTGCATGACAGATGGCAGAAGGAACAGTTACCAGATGTAGAGAAATGTAAAATGGTAGATGGTGCTCATTCTTCTCTGTCAAAAGATTCCAGATATGAGGATAGCAGTGCTGGAAGGAATAGCCACCTGATTTCTTTCTGTCATTCCACAACAGGAAGTGCAATGAGTGTTGCCTGTGGGTAAGACAGGTATGGTGATGAGCCACCCATTTTGAATTCAACTCTGAACAGAAAAGGTACATCTGTCTACCAAATGGCACTTGACATATGGTAAGGAGAAACACAAGCCAAGAATAATCTTTATTAATGTAACATTTATGAAACAAATTTCGACTGTTCAAGAAAGGAAGTTCAAAGTGTGATTCCAAAGCGAAACCACTCGATTAAAACTCATCAGCAAGTTTAATTCTATTACCACTGGTCTGAATTATGGGAATGGTGTTCTATGACACTAAAGTGTTAACTAACTGGAGAACAGTAGGATTTCCCGCTGATCAACTGCTGCTTATGTGAACAGTTATTGCACTTATTTTCTATACCTTCAAACATTATTTAATGTAATAGTCACAGACTGTATTTTGTGTATTTCCTTCCCGCCTAAATTGTTTATGGATTTTTCCTAATATACCTCCTTTCTGAGGATAACACTCCTTTTCGCACAGCATTTGCCATGCAAAAGGGCACCTGGAGGGTCGCACGATTGTGAGGAGCGATCTGCACGACGCCCTCACAATCGCGCGATGCTCCAGGGTAGGGCAGGCGCTGCTTGCACTTTTTCATTTTTGGCTTTCAGCTGAAAATGGTGCACGATCACGCATTGCTCCAGGGCCCCGTGCACACTTGCTGTGCATGCGGAGCCTCCAGAGCCGTGGCGGTCACACTTCCTGCCCCAGTGCAGCCTGGGAAACTCGGAAGCAGGCAGCTCGTGCGGAGCTGAAGCAGCGGGGCCGTGAGAGCCTCTCGCTGGAGGCTGCTCGCACAATCTCCACACCCCAGTGCCGAAAAAAGGTAAGCTGCAGATTGAATGAAGCACACCCTAATTCACAAAAGCTTATGCCATAATAAATGTGTTAACTCTTTAAGATGTGACAGTATTACTGTCTGCTCATTACAGATGGTACTGAAGAACTGAAGTGTCCAGAATACTGCCTTGCCATAGTTCCATACATTAGGAGTATGAATCATGTGGCCCTCTAAATGTTGCTGGACTGCAACAACCAGCATTCTTTACCACGTGCTATGCTGGCTAGAGCTTCTTGGACTTCCATTCAAGCAACATAGAGAAGACTTCTCTTCCTTTGCCCTACAGTGTAATCTTAAGTTTTAAATGACTACTCTGAAAAGGATGTTTCTTCTAAGTCCTACTTAATTTAATGGGGTTTATTCCCACACAGGTGCTTTTAAGTTTAAAGGTCCATCTTGCCATGAGATCTGCAGGCCAAGAAGATCTGACATTTCTAGGCTAGCAGCAGTTGCATAGGGATGTGGGGGCGGGGGGGGCATTCGTGGCTATGTTTTTGGAGCATCCTGGCCTGTAGCCACACCCCCACACACACTGCAGCCATGCCCCGATGCACAGTGGCTCCGCCCCTCATACCATAGCGCCCCACACACACATACACTCCAAGCTCCACCACTGGCTAGCAGCCTACTTACTCTCAAATGACAGGATTTGAATTTCTCTGTGTGAAGATGGAGTCCTGTTCTTGTCATGTGAACATTTGGGACTGGCCTTAGCCAAAGGATTTTCCCAACTTCTGATCTGAGTTAAGGCCTCTAATTCTGTGTTCGAGTATATTGTTTACTGGGGCATAGAAGAGAAATGACCAAGAAGGAAATTTTTAAGTTCTATGGCATTTTTAAAGGCTTATAGGTTTTCTGAGTTCAAACTACAAATGTTAAGTTCCTTCAGTTAGGTTTCTTCTTCGGTTTTCAGGTTGATGTTATTTATTATAGAAAGAAAAATAGTGGAACTCTGCTTTATTTTGCTAGCTCTTGACATTCTATACGAACCATACAAGTTGGCAACTTGCAAGGGGGCATCAAAGGCCTTTCTCATGCAAGGAATGTCCCTCTGTACCTTGCATGTGTAGAGTGCAAGCGTAGACCTGACAGAAGAACCTGACCTTCTTCGGAACGAAGTATTCTTGTCGATTCCACAGGGTGGATCCCAGCTAAGTGGCAAAAATTAAGTTTCCTCTTGGCTGCAGTGCAAAAATGTTGATATGTTTGATATGTCCAAACTTTGGAACAGTGTTTTGCATCAGCTGCATGCTGTGTCCTTATTATTGCAAAGCAAGGTCTTGAAAGGGTAACTTTTGGCCATTAAAAGGGCACTGCTAGCCAACTCACCATGACAAGGCTTATGTTCTTCTGTCCAAACACTGGCTGAAATTAAAACCACATGGACGTACAAAAGTTTATTCCACCCCCTTAGGTGGAATAACTATGCACAGTATTCTCTCCTACTTGGAAGCCCCTAGGGATGCTTCACATGGACTGCGAGTCTCCGCAGTCTCTAGATCTGCCAATGTAAAGTTCCCAATGAAAACACTGGTGTTCAAAATCACAGCATGGCTTCAGGACCACCCTCATCCAATTAAAATGGCTTTGGCAATTATACTTCTGTTCCCACATGCTTCATCAAAAAACTGAAGGCGGTGAGGGTGAGGAGCTTGCAGGCCAACACTTTGAAATCACCAGAAGATTCTAAGTTACACTTATCAGGAATTCAAATTAGGAAAAATGCACACAGACAGCAAACTGTATGAAATGCTGTCTTTTACTGACATTAAGCATCAGCACATCAAAAGTATGCATATGGAAACAGCTAGAAATTTGGGGACTGAAGGGAAATTTCATTGGGAGGCACAATTCCCCCACCATACACACACACACACAATAACCACACTCCTATGAAATAGCAGTGATGAGGAATTTGGGCAGGTGCTTGTTAACTATCAACTGAGTGTAGTCTCTCTGTAATTTCCCAATTCTTTGATGGACATCCTTTTTTTTCTTTTTTGCCTTTCTTATTAATTTGTTAATTAGACAAGTAATCAGTCTGTGAATTTGTGTGTTTTAGGTAGCAGAACTTTTCCCTTCTTCCATCCAACTCAAATTGTCCGTCTGACTTGCTTTCTCAGTGTGATTCATCCTTTAAAATCATCCTAATTCTCTCTGTATTTACATGTGCAGTTCTGATCCACCAACGGGCACATTTATTTAATTTACAAGAAACATATATAGTTGTTGTTATTTTGCACTTTCAGTTTATGTTATGAAGCAAAAGAAAATATTGCCCTTTTTGTTGTGCAAGTGAGTCAATTTAATTTCTATTAGATCTCCTCATTAGTTACGTTAACAGTTTCAACAATTATGTTTCACATTACACTGGACTTAGTTTAACTTAAGCACAAGATATTAGTAATACAAATATACTTGATGCCCTGAAGGAGAGAAGAGTATAGAATGCTTGCCTTCACTGCAAATAACACTTGGAACACTCAGTAGTTTTGATGGCAGTGGGAGCAAGCTTGTTTTGCCCCAGTAGGACCTGTAAGGGTTCAGGGTGTTGATAGCTGGAGGAAGCCTGTCAGGAGGGCTCTGTTTGAGCCAGCCAAGAAGCAACAATGGCAACAGCATAGTGATAGGGCTAGCCCCTGAGATGGAATGCCAGAGGCCTGAGTCATCACAGAAAGGCTGAGCATTGTTTGGGATCCCTTTGAAATGGGAATGGATCCTAGGGTTGCTTTCTTCCTTCACTGTAGGGGTAGACAGCCAGGACATTACAGTACTAGCAGCCTCCTTGACCCCCTTATGAGGCAGTATGAGGTGGTCTTGCCTCAAAACAGAGACAAAAAAAATGTTACAACCAGGCAGCAGGGTGAAGACTCGTAGGAAAGGAAATCCCTGGATTCCCTACTTGTCAATCTTTCTCCATTCCCAAGAGGCTCGGGCAGACAGCTATGGAAATGATGAATTGGAGGGAGTGGGCATTGGACAGAACTTTACAAAACTAGCCCAGTTCACCAAGTGCCTTAAAGGAGAGCAGGGAGATCATCAGGGAGATCTCTCCAGTTGGATAGCTCCTCCCATTCCCTCTCTTTATGTAATACTGTGTCACTGAATCTCACTTTTCAGGCTATGAATAGAATAAAGCAAAAAAACCCTCTCCTCAAGTTACTTATATTTGATCACTAGTTAACTTTTAACACTTAGCCATTTGATACTCAGTGCTTGAAATCCTGGCTCAAAAGCAAGAAGCACTATAAGAGTAATATTCATTTTTTTACCTGCTCACTTCTGTCAAGTGTTGCTGTCTGCCTGTGAGGTGCTCCTCTGCCTTTGCTCTTCCATAGTGTAATTCTTCAACTGCTGAGGTTGGGGATCCTTTATGTAGGAAGGTTTTCCCGTGCTAGGAGAACCGTATCAGGACAGATACAGCATAAATTGCCAAGAGTGAATAGTCAACAACTCCTTGAACTTACCTTCTGGAAATTTGGCCTGATTAGTCCCCAGTTTAGCGCATACCATGTGTCTACATTTTATACAGATGTGTGAAAAATCAAAAGAGTGATAGCTGCATTTTCATTTCCCAATGTAAGTCAAAGGTGAAGGAATTGCTATTTGGATACTTTAATCTCAATTTGGATTGAGGTCCAGGTCAGCTCAAGTCTTGATTAATCTGGACTGAATTGGACTTTCAGCCATATGCCCCACGAACAGCCTTGATATGAAGGAATCCTACTCATTTTACATCTTTGTCAATGGGAATGAAGTCTAACTGAACTCAGTGTGGTTTATTTCCAGGGATGTGGTGGTAGGGCTGAAATCCCCCTTTCCCGGGATTGTTGATGTTGATGAACTATTATTCTCATCATACTTTACTATTGGCTGGGCTACCTAGGGCTGATAGGAACTGGATTTCAGAAACCTTTAGTAGACTACAGTTTCCTCAGTTTTGTTTTATCTCTTTTCACTGACTCAGAGGTCCAACGTAAATGTAATTTTTAAAGAGCTTCATAATGTTGGTCATTGCTATACTGAGTGTTGTTAGGTTACCAAATCCCATTTTCTGGCATGAAGGGAAAATGTGCTTATTTTCACATCATTATTCAGATTCATGACATTCTATATGCAGTTAATACTGTGAATTACTTAACCAGATGCAGAATTTTTCAATGTACCTTTGTCCCTCAGAAAATGGAATACTTGGAAGCTTCCCTCTGAAGTAGGCTTGAGTAGCTAGTGAGGCGTTTCTAACTAAATGTACAACTCTAGAGATTGGCTCGTGCACAATTAGCAGGACCAGCTGAAGACATTGTGCTACAGAGGCAAGGGACAAGATGGCACCTCGCTTCCATTCAATGTATGGAAACTAACCACACTGGAAGCTCTGACTTCAGCGCAGCTAACAGCACAACACCTTCCACTGTACCTGAGAGCTGCAGACTAGCATAAGGCAGCATGTGTCAGGCCATTTGGCAGGCAGAGTTCTTTTCATCAATATCCTCATGTCTGAGGTAGCTGCTGTGTTCTGATTCATGACAGTTTGGCCCTGATAATTAATCCATAAACCTAGAATAATTACTGAAGATTAAATCCATCTGTAAATTCAGACTGCAGTCTGTTGTTGCTGTTGCTGAACAGCAAAGCCATCAGGTTGACTTTGACTTATGGGGGATGCTATGCATGAGAGACAGGCAGGAGCCCTGGTTATCAACTATCCTGTTCAGGTCTTGCACACTTTGGGATGTGACTTTAATCCTTCTGTAGTGGGGTCTTCTTCTGTTCCTGCTGCTTTCCACTTTACCAAATAGAGGTGCTGAATTAGTGGCAACTTGGTAATTCAGCAGTAATGATTCAGTGGATCTGTTCTGGCTGGGATTAACAACTGGATTTAGACCTAAATTGATTCTGACAATCATTGTTGCCGTCTCATGAAGAAATGTTAATCGTTCATTATGTAGAGTAAACCAGGGTGCATTGTGTGCAGAAGTCTTCATGATTCTGATGTGTCATATGAAATGAAGCTGATGAAGGCTCCTCTTTTGAGCCATATTCAAGTATCTCAATATATGGAGATGTAAAGACTATAGTCGTTTTCCATAGGAATGGATGACCGTCCAGAAATTCCTCTGTTTTCAAGGTATGTCCACAGCCCTTTTTATCATGGGAGTTTGCCACTTCCTTTCAGTAGTGTGTTACCCTGATTTCTGGTGGTCCCGAGAGGGACACCTAAATGCGCTCTCAATTATATAAGTTGGGGAAATTAGCAATGAGCACAGGCTAGCAATACGAGAGGCAGGGTAACGTAGCAAGATCTTGAACCCTATGCTTACGGGGTCAGGCCGAGTCAAGGAGCACACAGAAGTTGAAATAATAAATGTTGTTTCATTAAAAATACAATCAAACAGTGTATGCAGCACACTCACACAGATAACTAAAGAAATAAAGGTTGGAGTGGGATAGAGGAATTTTTAGAGGAGTTGTTGGTTTGGGTAATACTCCACCTGTCCTGAAGCCCGGTTGGAAGCGGACAAGCTGGGGAGCGTGGATCTCAGCACGTGGAGCTGAGGGGAAGGCTCGCTGGACAAAGCGACAGCAAGGCGGGATGGAAGCCAAGAGAGATCCAAGGAAGCGCTCAAAGTCAGGGGTTCTTATAGGGAAAATTGTGACCGCAGGCTAGTTCGGACTTGGGGAAGACAATGGATTTGGGGCTGGAGACAAAAGCCTCCAAAAGGTCAGAATTTGAATGATTGAGTTATAGCCAGATTGTCAATAGAGTGGTCCGTATGGAAACGCAGAGTGCTTGGCAGATGAGGATTCTTCTAATCAAGTTGCCTGCTCGGGGCAGAGGATCTTTTGAAAGCTGCGTGCATACATAATAGAGTACTTGCCTTTGAGGTCTCCTGAAGCAGCGGGACGGCTATTTCTGGCCTACCTGTATTGTGTTGGAATATTATGGTGATTATCGGCCGAGCCTGCGTGCGTGCTTGTCCGGTGGCCTCGCAAGCATGTGGAGGGGAATGGGTATAGGAGGCCGAATTATTGATATCAAAAGATATCTTTATATCCCACAAGCTCGGGCTAGCAAGGGCGATAACAAGTGCTGGGATCTCCATGTACAAATGAAATTTTTCTGTTGGTGTTAATGGAGCTTTTGACAAGTGGCGGAGGTCTGTGTGCAATTCAGACCCCCTGCTGTATGCGTGCAATACTACTAGATTAGAATAAACATCTAGGGAAGAGCGAGAGCGAGAGGGAGAGAGAATGAACTATGTCTACACACATGGAAAGGAATTTGCATTTTGCTTTGGCGGTTGATTTTTTTTTTTTAACCTCACATATATGTTAAAGTGATCAGTGACATCATGTATCAGGCTTCTCATGCTCTTTTCACTATATGACCCAGTCTGACAAGGTAACTGTACCACTGATCCCAGTACAGCCATATTATATCCTATTGCATTTGTCTGGGAATTAACATTTCAGTCAGAATAATGAGCCTTAACACAGCTTTCCATGTCAAAAAAACTAGAAAAAATCTTTAGCGATGCTTTACTCACATTAGATAATAGCATATTTATGTCTTGAATATATTATGACAGACAATATTTTGGCACTGAGAAAGGCTGCAAGAGGAGAGAAAGCTAGAATTTACGCCACAAAATGAATACTTGTAAGAACTGATTTTCCAAATTATATATTTTCTATATAAAGAAGGTTTTTGTATTTTGCTCTCGTGTGGTTCAGACAATGAGTAATTACATCACCATTATCCTCAGTAATAAATCTTTGGACTGGACTGAAGCATTCTCACTGACTGGGATTAAAACCATCAATTACTGTGGCACATCAGTAGTAAAACATTGAGAGCATGTGTTCTGCTTTTTCTAACAGTGTCCAGTCTCTCCCCCATTCCTAGCACTCGAGTTTGTAGTATCTTCAGTAAGTCATGAACAGAAAGCTGAACTCTCTCTCTCTCTCTCTCTTTTTTTTTTCCCCTCTGGAATTCTTCAGTCATGAAGTACATCTTCATATAATTCAACATCAGTTATCCTTTCATCTCAACTGATTAATTATAAACAAAAGTATAAAATTATAACTGAGGGTCACACCTAAATTGTCAGCTGTATCAAGCTAATATCATGTACAAGATGAAACCAAATCTTAACAAAATGTCTTATTAGTTTCAGAGGTCTGGTCTGTATTGCTCAGGTTGCTGTCAGGGCATTTTCCACACTGTTCTTCTTCTCCTTCCTATTACTATGTTTAAAAACACAGCCAAGCCTCTGGAATGTTCCTCTGTTTCATCATCCGCTATATCAGCTTTAGAGTTCTCTAGCAGAGAATTCTAGCAGACAATCCCAGATTTTAGTGGATGATGCCATGGCAGATAAAACAGTGTCAGACGACTGTAACTGTCTTTCTCTCCAACAAACAGACATAACACCAAAAAGCCCCCTTTTTCTAGTTGTTAATGTCTTCATGACATCTGCAGTGTATTTTTCAAATGTATTCTTTTTACACATTAGGCTGCAGTCCTAAACAGTTTGGACAGGAAAATACTGTGCTGTATTGGGCAGTATTATCCATTCTGGAACTATATAAGACATACTCTCTCAAATTAGTCAGTAAGAAGCCCTACCCCATACATCTAAGATTTCATACTATGCAGAAGATTTGTAGAGTAGTTTGGAGACAAAAGAATTAATACTGTAGACTCAGAAGCCCTGCTAGCAGTTGTATTTCTCTTCTGAGCTACCTTCAGATTCTTTTACACTCTAAAAGACAGTCTTAAATATTTAAAATAAGTAAATAATAATGTTCACTGAGAAAGTTGCCAAGCACATCTTCTGGGAGGAAACTTCAAACATTTTCTCATTTTCAATACCCTGTCGAGAAATTGTCAGCCACCATGATATTGTTCATCCTTGGTAAGACTTTTAAAAAGGTGCATTTTTGTTTCTCTCTCTCTCTCTGTCTCTCTCTCTCTCTCTCTCACACACACACACACACACAAACACACACACAGATCTTGTGGGGGGCAAAAAACTGCAAAATTTTCACCATAAAATCCCAAAATGTGAAAAACTATTGAAAATTCACAAAAATCACCATAATCTCACCCAGAATTTCCTGATTTTTTTTCATTATCACATGGAAAAACAAAATAAGCAATGATTTACATTCTTAACTGAGGTGGTGTGCATCCATGAGAAGTGTCAGAAGACACCAATAATTGTGAAAAATTTCTGTTTAAATAATGTCTTGCTTCAACTGTCAATCCAGAGTTCTCATATGTACAAGCTTCCTATTATGGAGAGGGAGTTCAGAGATTATGGCCATTTCTGCACAGAGCGAGGAAATCGCCCCGTGCCGCTACTTAGCGGGTCTTATGGCTCTCCGATCCAGTCCAGGCTGCTCCGGAGCAGTGCGTGCTCGTTGCTCCGCACTGCTCCAGCGTTGAAAATGGTGGCTTCCGGTTGGTTGAGGGTCTCGACCAACCACTGAAGCTCGCCAGCCTAAAGCCCGCCCCTGGCAGATCGCAGGCTCGCATTGGTGCGAGCCTGCAAATCTGCACAAGGGAGCAGGCTCGCACTGGTGTGCTCCGTGCTTTTGAAAGACCGAAAGAAACAGGTTTTTCAAAAGCATGCTGGACCACTTGGGGTCATTCCGGAGTGGGCTGAGGTGCGGATCTACATTAAATAGTCTGGACCCAGTCCACACCCAGGTGCGGACGTCCTCCCTGGAGGACGGACTGCACCATTTCAAATACCTCGTGCGGAAATGGCCTGTAAGTAATACATGTTCAGGACTGATCCCTCCCTCCCCAATGAATGAATGTCCAAGCCCTTGCACAGTGAAGGTCAGAATGTATCAGAGTTCCAGTACACATAGCAAGCCCTAGACTTGGGCCTCTGAATGAGCTTGATAGTTGGTAAGAGTTGCATATGCCAAGATTTTTGCTAGTTTAAATTAAATAATTCCACCAATTAAAATAGGTAACCTTATTTGGACATGACTGGTATTTTGAAAGTTTTCAGTTAGAAAAATAGTATGGCTAGGTAGAATCCAGGAGTACACAAGAACAGTAGGCGCATTTGCCTACTTTTATTCCCTGCTGTAGGCCCTCATGCCTCATCAAATGCTACTCCAGAGCTTCAGAAGACCTTTTGTAGCACAAAGGGCTGCAGTGAATAGAGGATGGGGAAAGCCCCAGTGAGTGAGAAGAATACAGTGTGTGCACTTTGGAACCTAGCCATGATCTTTAAATTACATAACACTCATATAATTCATATCTCAGTCAAACTGAAACCTGGTGAATTTCTCCCAGGAGCAGAAACAGGTAGGAGAGACTATGCTGACTTCCAAATTCTGCCATAGATTTAAAGGCTGAACTTTATCATCTAGCCTACTGTTCATCTGGCTGTAATAAGGTAGACTCCAGGTGTGCCACATAAGAGGCTGACAGGGGCAGTTAAAACAGTGGGAGAAAATAGGTAAGATCAACTACAGCTGCTAAATCTCTTGTCTTAGATTTGAAGGAAAAGAGAGACACATTTAGCCAGATTCATGCATGCAAAAGAACCTATGTAGGCACCTACTTGCAATACCCTCACACAGTAATAAGCCACTCCTTCTTATGTAAAGCAGTCCTACATCATGAGATTGCTTTCCATGAAGCTCTTAGTTCTAAATACCCCATGATGCTCTTGGTTCCAAATACCTCTCTATGTATAAGATGGCTACAATTAAATTGTACCTATTAACTTTCAGAGCTTTCAGCTCTAAAATAAATAGGCATAGTGGGGCAAAGAGCTGTAGTTTCTTGACTTGTAAGATTACCATTTTATATTTCTTGCATAATGACTTCTCTTAGCTCTTTCATAGGTGGGTGGACAGCTGTTTGCAATTATGTCCCTATATGTGGTCCACAGGTATTCCAGAACTGAAGAGTCTGGCTTTTAAAAAAAATATTTTCAAGAAACCAGCTGCCACATGGCTTCTTACGGCCAAACCACACCAAGTGGAAATATACTAAAAAGATGGGTAGAGTGAAGTACTTCTTTAAAAACAGAAAAATGACTCATGCTCATAAAATATAATTACTGTAGTAATTTCTTTTAAATATACTGGCTGTCGAAATGGGGGAGAATTTCAATTGCCTGTTCATTAGAGGGAATTTTTCCCCTTGCATGATTCTGTGCCTATAATTGGTGCAACTTACAAACTTTCTGTCCTAAGAAGGGTTTCCTAATTCTGGGTACTTTCTGGAATTATCTTTCTGACTCCAGTGCAAGACTAGACGTGATAAAAATCACTCAGGGACAATCAGGATACTCAAAATACTCCAGAAACATCTTTCAAATTATGCATGGGGGATTCTCAACAGTTTCTTAAAAATATATAATTTTTATCTCAGTGATAGAACTTCTGGTATTGCAAAGTGCCAGGTGATGTCCCAAGCCATCCCAGTTAATAATCTAGCAGTGTATTTTAGGAATTCCTTTTCATTCCCTGTTGTTTATTTAAGAGCAGGCTCTGGAATAGGCTCAGTTTGGGTTTCATTCTATTATAGATTGCATGTATTCACTTCCTTCCAAGTTGCTGTGGGATACGTATGGCATCTTCAATACCATCTCGTTTCATTTACACAGCTATGAAGAGTATGGCCATTTCCACACTACACTGTTATAGAGCTATTATTCCACTTTCAACATCCTATGGAATCCTGAGATTTGCAGTTTAGGGAGGTATATTTAGAATTCTCAGCCAGAGAGCTCTTTGGCCTCAGTAGACAACAAACCCCAGAATTCCATAGGATGTTGAATGTGGAATAATAACACTATAGCAGTGTAATGTGGAAATGGCCTAAGTCAGGTGGAGATACAGTGACTGGTCCAAAGCCATTTACGGAATAAGCCTGTATATGGCTACTTAGAAGTTTATCCCAGTAAATTCAATAGAGCTTATTTGAGGAGCTTGGAAAACTTTTTTTTTTGAAAGTGTAAGTATGGTGCTGCATTAGTACAGAAGCATTAAAGAAAATTAATTTAATAACATTAAAATATTGAGAGAAATATTAAGAAAATTAGTTGACTATATTAATAAAATTGTTAAATAATAGAAATTATTTAAATTAGAAAATATGGCCCAGATACACTATAGGTACCATATCTGTTTGATCATAGAAGATAAGTAGGGTCAACCCCTGTTAGTACAGATGGGAGGCTGCCAATGAATACCTGGTGCTGTAGGCTGTGTTTCAGAGGAAGGAACTGGCAAATCATCTGCCTCAGAAAACCCTATCAAATTCATGGGGTCGCCACAAGTCGACAGGCAACTCAAAGGCAGATACACAAACATGAATGCAGCCAACCCACTAACCCCCAAGTGACAAATTAAATTAATCTCCATTATTGATTGTAAATAAAGAAACTGAATATTGTTGTAATATAATGCTTAAAATAATTGCTTTTAAAATCATCATCATTTTTTCTTAATTGATATTATTTATATTCCTTTTAACAAAATTCGTGCAAGACATTAAATTTTAATGACTTGTTTCCAAGCTGTAAATAAATTCATGGGACTGGAGTAGGCAATGCAACTGAGTTTACTGGACAGAATTTAACTATAGCATATGTGCTGGATAGCCATGTTGGAAAAAATAATAACATGCAAAACTTGCTAAAAATTTTGGACTTCTCATACATTTCTCAGTAGTTTGAACTTCTTTCTTGAGTTTACTCATGCGCCACCTTTGAAGTACAAGGTCTAGTTTGTATATCCTGGCCTTTCTATACTCAATTTCAGGGTAGAGCTGCCAGGTTTTATTTACTTTGGCTGTGAAAGTACTTGGACACTTTGTAATATGTATTCATGTATCTCTCTGTGTATATATATACATATACACACACACATTCAGGACAGCCAGCATGGCATAGTGGTTTGAGTGTTAGACTACAATCCTGGAGATCAGGGTACGGTTCCCCACACAGCCACGGAAAATTACTGGGTGACCTTGGGTGTGTCAAACACTCTCAAGTCCTTGTGATAGGTTCACTTTGGGGTCACCATAAGTGAGAAACAACTTGAAGGCACACAGCAACAACAAATACATACATACACACTCACAATTAACATACAAGCAAACATGTAAGGAGACAAAAAGGGGAAGACCCATAAGACAGAAGGTATATCACATTACGTCCTCAAAGTGAGACTTCATACCTAAATGCTTCATCATCAGCTGTTTATGGTCAAAGGACATAACCAAGGATACACAGTGCCTTGGTGTATGTATGACCTCCTTGTTTCTGGATTTTGCTATCAACTAGGAGCAATTATCAAGTAGACACCTGCTGGAACACAAGGAAAAGTTGTAGAATCTTAGTTGGTAAACAGAGGTTTATAAAGGAAAACTATTCTAGCCACCACTATGCTATAACTGTAACGGATACGTGATAACAACATATATACTGGTGGCTATGTATTAAGCAGAGGAGCATGAAGAGTTTGGAATAGGCTTTACCCCACTCAGTCTATGAGCTGTCCATGCACATGAAAAATATAAATATACAATGGATCTCAACCAAGAATCCATGTATGGAATAAGACCAAGGAGGAATCCCATAGGTAGAAATTTTGCTAATTTCACCCTTCACCTCCAGCATCTCCCACCGTATCAGAGCATACGCGGTGTTTGGACATGGTTTTTCAGGGGCACAAGCAGGACCAAGGGACCTCTCCAGTTCTGCAGGCAGAAACATATACGAGTGGAACTTCACTGATGGGATGGGCCTGTTGATGGGAGGGCAGTTCATATCTCAGCCACAGATTCTCAAACTCTGGGGGGAAAGTGTGTATTCCTTTATTTAAAGGGAAGATTTAAGTCTTTATGATCTTAGATACCATCTAGTCACATAGGGACAGGGGGAGCGATGGAGGCAATTTGCCCCAGGTGGCAGTGTTTTTGGGGTATTGGGGCTTATAGCCACACCCCTGCATACCCTGACCACGCCCCCTGCACCGCAGCCACGCCCCTCCCACCCCCTCCACACACTTCAAGCTTCGCCACTGATACCATCATGACAATAGGTAGTAAACTATGTGTAGCAAGGACAACAATATCATTAAAATTTCAGAAGTTTTATATTACTTTGTATTAATACAAAGCACAGTAGTTCATTTATTGTGCTTATGAGTGGCAAGTTGGACTGTCATTTCTACAAGTTGCGTTACTCTGTTGTAGCCAAAAGCAAAAACTCTCATAGCATATCATTATCATCATCATGATCATTATCTTTTTATGGTGTAAGCTTTTACAAACTGACTTCCTCTGACGAAGTGGACTTCACTCTACATACATTTATGTCATAATAAGTTTGTCAGAAAAGTTTTCTAAAACAGAAAAGTTTTCTGATACAAAAAAGGGGGGAAGTATAGTGGCAAAAAGAATAACAACATGTAGTTCATGTGGAAAAGTGTTGGTGAATTTCAGAAGAATACAGCACTACCTGCAATATCCTGAAATAATTCTTTTAAAATAAATAAGTCAAATATTAGGCTTGGACATTTTTATAGGAGTATTTTTCTCTGGCTATACATTTGAAAAGAAAGGAATTCTACACACTTCCATGGAATCTAAATCTGGCCACACCACCTTTCAGTGCTTAGGGAAGTGTGGAGTTCATAACTGTATTCTTTAATAACCCAGTATAGAAGACGTGTTTGGTACAGATGTCAGGGTATCTTTCATATCAAAGCAATTTTAATGTTTATTACGAGTTGTAAATTATTTCATTCATCAGTACATAATACGTTTCTGGCCTGACTAGTTAATGTAAATTTTGAATCCTAATTCAAATTTTGAATTCCTGCTTCAGGTCTTGATCCATTTATTTAATATTTACATTCTGCTCTCTATCCAGAGATCTCAGGGTGGTGTAAAATAAAAGTATGTTTCAGATGTTGGACTATGACCCTGGAGACCAAGATTTGATTGTTCACTTGGCCATGGAAACCGACTGGGTGACCACGTGCACATACCATACTCTCAGGCCATTTCTGCACTACACTCTTATAGCTCGATTATTCCACTTTCAACATCCTATGGAATCCTGGGGTTTGCAGTTTAGGGAGGGGCCAGCCAGCCCCTCCCTAAACTGCAAACCCCAGGATTCCATAGGATGTTGAAAATGGAATAATTGCGCTATAAAAGTGTAGTGAGGAAATGACCTCAGTCCCCAGAAAACCCCTTGATAGGTTCACCCTAGGGCCCTTTCCAGATGTGGGGGGGAAACGGGCGAAAACGCCCAAAAACGGAGCTTACCGGCAGCCGGGTAAGTCCGTTGCGATGTGGAGCCGGGCAACGGGGCGGCGCGGGGCAGCGTGCTCCGTGCTTTTTAAAAACCTCGAAAAAGAGGTTTTTAAAAAACGTGCAGTGGGGCTAGTTCCGGCCGCTCCTGGGTGGATTCTGGTGTGGAACTACAAAAAGCAGTCCACGCCAGTCCACTCTACGGTGTAGAAGACCTCCGTGAGAGGTCGCTCTGCACCGTTACAGAAGTCTCGTGTGGAAATGGCCTAGGATTGCCATAATTTGGAAATAACATAAAGGTAAACAACAATGAATAAATATTAAAAAATATTTTAAAAGGCTAAAAACATATTAAACAATTTAACAAGGCATCTAGATTCTTGAAGAGGAGCACATTTTGTTGTAGGTCCCGCATGTGGCTGCTGAACAGACAAGAGCACTTGTAGTAAGCCAACAATGTCAGCATAGCCAGCTGAAACTACTCATGTGTCATGCATGCTTTTAGAGATTAAATGCTATTACTACCATTTCAAAGGCGGGGAGTCATTTAACAAAATGTTTTGATAATACCATGTGGCAAGAAATCCTCTCAGTAGGATAATCTTAGAACAGTTTCTCAGTAAAGTGTGGCAGAATAATGAAAAATGGCTTCTTGTGATGCAGAATGTATCATTTTATTATTATTTTTTTTCTTGGCCACCAGTTTCTGCGTGGGCGCCTCCACCACGACAACTTTGGAAACAGGTTGAATTGCACTGCCAAGAAATTCACCAGTGTGGTAACTGGAAGTGCTGCTATGGTAAAGAGTCAAACGTGGGCAGAGAGAGAATTTAAACAGAAAAAATTAATGGTCCCAAGAAAGGACTAAAACTCTCGTTTGAATCAAGCTAACTGGAGCTACTTTGGGGGCTATACATTCTTTTGGCACACTCCCTTTGGCCTGGGTCAGCTGGGTGAGGAAAAACACACACTTCAATGACTTGATCTCCTCCTGCAGAAGAAAAAAAGTCCCACTATTTTGGACAGCATTTTGGAAAGTAATAAAATCAAATGCAGTTCATAACAGATGCTGTTTGATCAAGCGGAGCCTCCTCTTTGCCTGCGGGCACTCTGCCCAGGGACTGAGAGATATGTTTTAAAAATGCCTACTTTTCATGTATGTTAGGATAAATTATTTTATTTTCAGTGAAGACTGACCCCAAGGCCAGACGCTAATGTCTTGTATTCCCCAGACTTCACTCCCTATATATCTAAGTTCTCGGCAGCTGAATCCTAAACATGTTTACTCAGATGTAAGTGACTTTGATTTCAAGAAGGCCTATGGCCAAAAAAGGCCAGGATCCAATATTGTACTTCTGTTGGATTTTACTACTTCTGGCAGAATTGGCAACTCCATCTCTCCTACAGCTTCCCATTTGCCCTAAAATCTGATCCAGAAGGCAGCATAATTCAGGAACAAGTTTTGGCCACCTCAATAGACTGCAATAAGAGGGGAAGCAGTCCTGATTCTGCTGACATTGAATACCAACATCTCATATCCTTCAACATTTCACAGATGAAAACCAGGATGCATGTGGCCAATCAACATCAGAGTGCGGTTAGCATGCCCAAGAGATACTAATAAGGAATAATATATAAGCCAGGAACAACTAAATTAGTTTGCTTTTGCATGGGTCTACTGGGAAGGGCAAGATTCCAATCGCTTCCTCTACTCCACCCTCCACTGAATTGATTGCAAACCACTATTGTCCTTTAAACTTTGTTTGCAGCAAACTGAAAAAAAGCAGAGGACAAAGGGGGAAAGTGGGCGAGCAGTGGGAAGTTGAAACATTTCAAATGTACTTAAAAAAAAGGGACACCAGAGAATTAAACAGAACTATCCATACCAGATCAGGACAGTTGGAGGGTATGAAATACATAACTGAATCTTGGCCTTAGTATGTATGTTGGGTTACAGCCTTTGAATATCTGAGGCTGAAATCCTGCCTACACTTACTGGGAAATATGTCTGACTGAAACAAGAGGGATTTCAAAGTAAACACGCCTAAGCAGTCAGTGAGATTGCACTGTATGTGTGTTTAGTTGTGCAGGCTCCTCCGTTTCATTGACTATGGAATATTTTCTTTATTGACATTCTGTACGTTTTAATCTTTAAAAAAGAAAGCGCAACATACCGAGCAGTGGCTGGAATTAGGGTGATAAAAACATGTAACGTGGTAGATTGCTTAGGACAAGTTACTGCTACATCATTCCTATCTTTACCTTTAATAGTGTGGGTGGCACTGCTGGCGGCTCTCACTCTGGCCTGGCAAACCACAAGTGCTTCCAGCTACATGGCATATTCCAACACCATCTTTTCTAAACATGAAACTCACACAGCTGATCTCCCAGTGAGACTGGCCATCATTATGTGGTATGTAATACAGGCCATTTCTGCACCGGGCTTCTGTAATGGTGCAGAGCGACCTCTCACAGAGGTCTTCTGCACCGTAGAGTGGACTGGCGTGGACTACTTTTTGTAGTTCCACACCAGAATCCACTCAGGAGCGGCCGGAACTAGCCGCGCTGCGTGTTTTTTAAAAACCTCTTTTTCGAGGTTTTTAAAAAGCACGGAGCGCGCAGCCCCATGCCGCTCCGTCGCCCGGCTCCGACGTGGATTTGCAGGCGCGCGCAAATGCGTGCCTGCAGATCTGCCGGGGGCGGGCTTCTGGCTGGCGAGCTTCTCCGGTTGGTGGAGAGCCTCTACCAACCGGAAGCCGCCATTTGGGACGCCAGAGGACTGCGGAGCAGCGAGCTCGTGCTGCTCCGCATGGCGACGGACTTACCCGGCTTCAGGTAAGCTCCGTTTTGGGGCGTTTTCGCCCGTTCCCCCCCCCACATGCGGAAAGGGCCACAGTGTCAGAATGAACCACATTCAGGTTCAAGATGCTTTGTACGCACTTAGACAGATAAAGGAACAATTTTAGAGGAAATACACAAACCATAAAGTAGTCGTGGCCTTTGCTTGTTTGTGTTCATATTTCACCGTTACTTCAAGAAGCTCAAGACAGTGTATATGGTTCTCTCTCAATCTCTCTCTCTCTCTCTCTCTCACACACACACATACTATTTCTCTCTTCTCTTCAGAATAACACTGTGAAGTAAACTTGGGTAAGAGGCAGTACCTGGCTCACGGTCAACCAATAATAGCACTATAACAGTGTGGTGCAGAAATGTTCCTTTCAGAGGAAGGAACTGGCAAAATCACCTCTGAGCATTCCTTGCCTGAGAAAACCCTACAAAATTCATGGGGTTGCCATAATTCAACAGGTGACTTAAGGCGCATGCGCATGCACACGCACACACACACATTCAGCAAGTAAGCATATTGAAAATTCCAGATTATTACGAACTACTTAATTTGTGAATGATTGCTGCAGCCAGACTGCTAGTATAGGCGTGTGCATTTAGATGAGAAGAATCTACATCACATCTACAATCTGCCATTGTAACCAGCTTCTATTTTATTAAAATAAGTTTTTACATACCTGATAAAAACAGAATTTTAGAACTCTCCTTGATTTGTGTATGATTTTAATCATGAATTTTCATCCTTCTATTCATTTGCTTTAACACAGCTGCACCAGACTAACAAGAGAGATTCACATATAGGGCCATTTCCGCACTAGACTGTTATAGCGCTATTATTCCATTTTCAACAGCCTATGGAATAGGTGGGCCCCTCCCGAAACCGCAAACCCCAGGATTCCATAGGCTGTTGAAAGTGGAATAATAGCGCTATAACAGTCTAGTGCGAAATGGCCTTTGATCTACAGCATACCTTATTTGGCCCCTATTTATCAGATTTTAGAAATGATACTTTTTTGGATTACAGCTTCCAGAATTCCCCAGCCAGCAGGGCCACTGGCCATTCTGGCTGGAGGATTCTGGGATTTGTCATCCAAAAAGTAACTTTTCTAAGCTCTGGAATTTACTCCGCATAGAGTGGGATAGGGATGTGCATTTTCATTCACTGTCTTGGCATATATGTGATAGAAAGGATGGAAGATTAGGAAGAAAAGATGGAAGATCTGGACCAGAGCTAATTTTGTTCATTAACTTTTTTGACAAAAGTAAACTTTGAAATACCACAGGTACAAAGCCCAGTTTCTTCACAGTTCTTGCTTTTTGGCAAGCTAGATAAAATATGTCAGGTATGCATTAATTGCATGTTAATTGCACAGGTTTATCGAAAGCACTTTTTTAAAAAATGAACTCCAATTCTAGGCAAAAGAAGGTAAACACATGGGAAAACCCAATGAAGAACTGTTAACAGTTGCGCTTTAAGGGGCCAAACTAACAACAAATGAAATGTGGGAAGAATTCTGGTCTAGATGCATCTAAAGAACTTAACGACTGTTTTTCTTTATTATGAGTAAGGCTGAGAGGATTTGAAGACTAACAAACTATAGAACCCCAGGGGGAGAACAGAAAGTTATAGTTTACTTACTGAATTTCTGAATACTTCCCCTCTTCTAAGAAAATATAGAAGAATTTTAAAAAAACCCTGCAGATATGAAAAAAGGTGTAAAAAGTTATCTGCTAACATAATAACGCTGCGCTTTCCCATGATTGAAAACAATACAAAAAAGCAGTGTGCGTACCTAAAGTCCCTTCCCCCACCAAACACAAATTCAGTAACATCAGCTGCTGAAATCATAGCACTGCTTAAACTTCTTGTGTCACTTGAAAGGAAGTGCAGTAACCTATATCTGCAGTCAATCCATCAAACACTCTAATTTCTACCAAATAATGAATATCTCAAGGGTCAGTTGGATAACTAATTGAGGCCCCTTCCACAAGAAACATGTTTCTCAGGTCGCATATCCTGCCCAGACGGCAAATACAATGGGAAAACAAGACTACTGTAAAAGCTGCAGTGAGACTCAGGAAAAGCGGCATCCGGTGGGTCCATGAATAAATGCTGATGACCTGGAAAGCCCTATTCCTCCCCCTCCCCCTCCCCCCAAAAAGTACTGGAATATATACATTAAGCAATGTGCCAGGAGTCCATTGGGCTTTATCATTCAGTCTGATCTATGACTGTTTACAATACAAGTGAACTTGCTTGTTGGAGTAACTGACCTTTGGAGGTGTTCCACCATGACAATCAAGAAAGAAAATTTAGGAGGTCATTAAAAGCTTTTACACCTTTGGCACTTTGGCAAATGAGTCCTTGCAGACATCTATGTGCATAAAACGTGACACATCCTGTCTAGAAATAATTTTCTCAGGGTATTTAAAATGACAGGCCAGCCCCCTCCAATTCAAAGTCAAATACACTCCCATGGCTCAGTCCAAGTAATTGCTTTTTTATTTCCATCTGTGAAAATTTAAAATAATAATACTACCTCATTTCAATTACAGCTTCTAAAAGGTACTCTTGCAATGTTTCTTCAAGTGTGGTATAATCACTGCACAGCACCAGAATAGTAGGAGGGAGCAAATATTTCTATAGAGTGGTATTCTAAGCCAGCAGCCATATATATTCTTTGCCAGGAGCAAGATCTATTAACAGTGGGAGTCATTTCTGACCAGACACACATTGGAGTCCAGTGTGAGATGGGATGGGAATCATGTGTTCTTCCAGAAGTTGCTAGACTGCAACTCCCTGCCTTCTTCATTTTTAACTAAGGTGTCTAGGATTGATAGAATCTGCAGTCAAACACCATCTGGGAGGCACAAGAGTCTCATCCCTGATGTATGTTTAATGGTGATTGTGGATTGGGAATTCAGTCAGTTTTGCTTTTCTCACATTCATGCTTTTTTTAAAAAAAATAAATAAATCTCAGGTTGTTTTCACAATTACTATGACCTATGAATTTTGAAAAACAGAAGCAAAATTCTTTCTCCTTTGTATCATCCCAGTTCATTGGGTACAGCTGTTCTTGGCATGAACAGGATCATGTTATTCCTTCCTGTCACATATATGTGAAAGGTACAAACCAAGCAGGAACTCTAATACACCATAGCCCATATAGGTGAACACATGGGAATTCAAAGATTTTGAAGGGTAATATTCCCATGAAGCCACAGGACTAGCTGGGTGAATCTTACTAGTTTTGGTTTCTTTCAGATTTCAATATCTTAAATCTTCCCATTATACATATGATGATATGATTTATAAACTCTTATAAAAAACAAAGTGAAACAAAATTCCCACCCATCCTAGTGGTTATGGTGGTGAGGACATAGAACAGGCAAACCTACAGCTAGGTGGAAGGCCTCAAACTAGTCGAAAAACTTTGAAGCTCAGAGACAAGGAGGACACAGGAAAGAAATATCCAGGAATATGGAAGGAAGAAGATAGAAGTGTGGGGTGAGTTGCGAGGGGAGAGCAGAGAAGACAGAAGCACGCATAGGAGACAGAGGAGAAAAGCAAGGCCTAGAGGAAGAAAAAGAAGTGGAAGAAAGAAAAGCTGTCCCAAAGAAGGGAGAATGGCAAAGGAAAGGACTGCTTGTGGACATAGAAAAGGAAGAGTGGGAGAAACAAGGCCAACACTGGCATCTGGATTAGGACCAGATGTGATCTGTGAAGAAAAACAGGGAAGAGGGAAGCAGAGGCCAAAGGAAAAGAAGTTGGGGCAGTATATTGAAAACTAACATTCCATGGGGTGAGCATTGTTTTGGCTCCAACTACTAACACTGATTCCTGAACAAAAAGGTGTTTTCAGCATTCAGAAAAATGGAGCTTAAAGTTTGGGGATGCCAGTTATGGAGCAACCACTGATGAATTTAAAATCTGGTAGATAGACAGAAAGAAATTGTCCTTAATTATGATGGACTCCATCTACTATGCCTATAGTCCTGGGCACACTGATCTTTGAGTAAACTCCATTTAATACAGTACACTTTGAGTAGTATTATTAATAGAATTACACTTAAAAGATTTGTGCGGAAAGCATGTAGAAAATGCCAAAGGGCATCAATTGTGCGAAAACCATTTGGATTCATTACAGATGCTGAAGGGAAGAAATTTAAGTACACCTTGCAAAAACTCTGTAATATATGTGGTTCTCTATTCAAAGAATGTACATATTTGCAATATGTCTAAAATTAATTTAGCAATGGAAAATAATGTTTTCAAAACCAAAGTCGTAACAGACCAAATCTTTCAACCACTCTGAGAAACACACCTTCAATATCATAGACATGACATAATTTAAAAATCCAGCATTTGGTTTCTAACACAAAAGAAATGAACAAACTCAGAAACGGATGCTTACTCTCTCTCACTGACTGTTTCTCTGTCTCTCTTTCATCCACCCATGCATGCATGTTCACACTCCCACACACCAATTTTAGATTTTTGTGGATAAGACAAATAGAGTAAGCGAGAAGAGAAGGTGGCATATCCCAATCCCAAATTTATCCAACTCACCTCCCAATCCCAAATTTCTCCCACTCACCCTGCTTTAGAGTATCAGACTGCAACCAAACTGCAGGCGCCGGCTGAATTTTAAAAGTGTTTGCGTTTATAGGAATAGCCTTGTAATTCTATTAACACCACCCTCCAAACCTCACAACACATTTTGCAGCCAAAAATGTCAAATTTCTTTTCCAAATAAAGCAAATGACAAGTAAACAAAATCCCCTACTTCAAAAAAACTGCACACCTCTGAAAGCTGGCTCCTGCCCCATGAATCTCAAACTTCAAAAAGCCTCAGTTTTGGCCAGATAATCATGCCGAAGCACCTTGTGGTCACACATCAAACCACACTATATGTGACAGCACAAGGTGATTTTTCAAATGGCCATCTAGCTCTGAATGATATAATTTTAAAAGTCAGAATATGAAGTTGTAACGAGAAAACAAAAAAGAATGATTGCAGTTTAGTATTCAGTAGACGGGGAGAGTGGGAACAGCCACAGGTCTCGCACAAAAGTTCAACAGGCATGAAAAGGAGCCACAGAAAAACGTAAGTATATAAAGGCACCATGATGTCCCTCTTAGTCATTTCAAAACAGACAACTCAGGAAAAGATCCTGGTTAAGTATGGGTCCATGACATTTGAAATGTTGCAGTTTTCCTCAAGTCCTACCTCACTTTGGTTTGATACAGAAAAGAAAAGTAATCAAGATACAGAACCTCACCTAAACAATGCCCCTCCTCCTCCCCCCCCAAAATAACTATACTAAAAAGAATGGGAGTTTGTGAACTATAAAATGTATATAAGAATTTATAAAATTCTTATTGTGTTATGAATTCTTTATATCTTGAACTTTTTTCTGAAAACATGTAAACTGATTTTCAACAAGTGTTGCAAATGCCATTTTAAATGTATCAGAATGTGCTGTCTTTAATATTTTCATATTAATTTCAGTAATGGCATTTGTACGTCTTGATTCTCTGTCTTGGGGGGGAAAGGTGCAGGATAAATAAAAGATGATGATCTTTTATTTGTCCCCTGCCTTTTTCCAAGATAGAGAACTCAGTACTATTAGTATTAGTATAAGTATTTGCATTATTAATTCATATACTCATTTTTAAAAAGCTCTGTTTTGAGAATTAATAACATCAGTGAGATGCAGCATATTCATTTCACTACTGGAAAGGAACTTTCACTCCTAAAGTTTGGAACTGTAAATTACAAGAATTGGATTTTAAATTAATGGTCCCAAAAGAATACATGTTACCTCAAAGAAGCAGAAATCCTTGAAGCTTTTATGTAGCAGGCTGTCTGTTTGTGGACATGCAAATATATATTTGCCAAAAGGCTTAATTCTGATCCATCCGAGAACAGTTGTCTTTCTTGTCATAATTTCCATGTTCTCATGTCTTCTCTCATACATTCATAGATATTTCAGTAGTGCACATTATTCATGGTGATGAATGCAGTCTCTATTGATTTAAATATCCACTTATTTATGAAGTGTAAAAGCATCCATGTACACGTGCCAAAAAAAGAACCAGAGAAAAAATTTTTTTAAAGACATATGCAAATATCACAAAATTGTGTTAGATATCCATTTTAAAGTATATGCTTTTCTACAATCATTAGTGTTTTAATTGTTTGTATTATGTGTTTATTAAACTCATTCTGGAAAAGAGAATAGATAACTTAAAACACACGCGCGCGTGCACACGCGCACACATATATATATGCAAGTATCTTCTTCCGAATTAGACCAGTAGGTGGGAGTATTGACTATGCCAGGACTTCCAGAACTTTGTTAGGACAAAACTAAATAGAAATGTTTGATTTAATCTGAACTGTAATTAAGAATCCCAGAAGACTCATAGTACCTAAGCACACCTAAACACTTTTCATGTCACATACTACCGGAATCCAATTTTGAAAGATCTTCACTGGCATTGTATTGTAAACAATACGTAAATATAAGACTCCCAACCTTACCTGATTTTTCAAGATGAGGCTAGACTCTTCTCAGATATTTTTTAACAGTCTCATAAGCAGCAATGACCTGCTGTTTATTGTATTTCATAAATGCCATTTGCTGCAAATTAGTTTGCATGCATTTCAACTGTCATATGAAAATAAGTACATTTTTGCTCTACGAAGTATATTTTCAGTATTCAGAGGGAATTTGTCTGTTGAAGGATAAATAAGAAGAAAGATACATAGCTTCAAGAATAATTCTAATTATTGAAAATGAAAGGTCTACATGAAATATTTTGCCCTGAGAAGAAGGTGAACTCCTCCAAGCAATATTTTTTGTCTTCTGTCAGTTGGAGATTGTCTGGCTGTCAATATATTGTACATGTTTAATACATAATTAAAAATACATCATAATTAAAAATAGACTGGGTAGCCCGGCTGGAAGAGATAAGTCTTCAGCACTTTTTAAAAATTCAGACAGCATATTTTGCTGTTGAATCTCTGCCAGCAAGTCATTCCACAGTCTAGGGCGATCAACGGAAAGGTCCTCTGGGTGATTGTTGCCAGCCTGGTCCTGGTCGGGTTAAGTAAATGGCCCCCAGAGGACCCAAGATCATATGGGAGGAGGCAGTCCTGTAGGTAACTTGCACCCAAGCCACTTAGGGCTTTAAAGATAATAACCAACACTTTGTACTTTGCCTGGAAACTAATTGGTAGCCAGTGGAGTGATTTTAATATTGGTGTAATATATTAACTCTTTGCTGTACCATTAATCAATCTGGTTGCCATATTTTGCACCAGTTGGAATTTCCAAACTTGGTACAAAGGTAGCTCAATGTACAGTGCATTGCAGAAGTCCAATCTTGAGATTACCAGTGTGTGCACTACCATCTTTATTTTAGAGCCACAAAACTCCAGAGAAGGGCTGACTCAACTGCCAGGATCCTCTGTGCAGTAAAATCTCCCTGATCTCCAGGAGGATGCTTAGGGAAGAGGGGAATTAGCCTCAAGGCAGGGCTGCTTTTCTTTCAACACTTTCCACTCAATGCAAAAGGCACCATTTTGAAGGAGATTTTCATTGGACTGTTGCAGGAGAGAAAGGACTGAAGTCTCCCTTCCCTGCTCATCTGCTCTGGAGCCATCACAGTCACTATTTCATGTTAAATGCAATAAGACCTTTATGCTGCACTCCTATAGCCCTATAGCCATTTCCCTACGACTAAGCCCCACCGAACTCAAAGAAATTTTCTTCTGAATAGACACGAATAAGATTGCACTGTTAAGGCATTTAGGGTTGCATCCCATTACCCCTTAGCAAGTAGTTAGCTAACACTTGGAAGGTAGCAGAGAGGACAAAGTTAACCAAGTACAGAATCCAAGAGGGAGGGAGCCAGGCAGAGAACATAGCCTCAGATTCTTTCCCCATTTGACAGCTCCAACTGCTCCGTTGTGAATCATTACATATTTAATATACTGTATGTATTGTATTTTATTAATCTAACTTCTCGTTATCTCTGAGCTCCTTTGGATGGATTTGTATATCCTGAAAGTCAAGGTTCAACAGTTGGAAATAATGTGTCTGTATATTCAGATAACAATATTAAAAAAGACAGAGAGGTTTTTGAATCGCCTCGAGGTTGCAAAGCTGAAAGCAGACACACTGGGTGGGCAGAGCTTAAAAGCACCACTCCACAAATCCAAGAAATGGAGGACTACTTTAGTTATCTCACATAGTATCCACCAACAGGAGAGGAAATTAAGGGAGAAGAAAAGATGCTGATGCCCTGGACTGAGATTTTCTACTCCACAAAAGTACCTGCCACCTCTCTTGAAGACTCCTTTATGCATCTCCTGTTATATGGTGGTCCATTACACACCATCAAAAAGAAAGAACTCCTCAAAGGCAGGGGAATCAGGCAGCTGTCCAAATATTCTTGAATGGCAACTCCCAGCATTCCTTTCCACTGACTATGTTGACTGGGGCTACTTGGACTTGGAGTCCAACAATATCTGAAGTGCCAGATGAATTCCACCCCTGATACAGAGGATGACTTCAAACATAGAGTTCCTAGAAACAGAGTATTCTGATGCCCCCATGCTGTTTGGATGAGACCTTGGCCATTTCCACAGTACATTGATATAGTGCTATTATCCCATTTTCAATATCCTGTGAATTTCTGGGGTTTGTAGTTTACTGAGACCCAAGAGCTCTCTGGCTGAGAATTCTAAATGCCCCTCCCTAAACTGCAAACCTCAGGATTCTATAGGATTTTGAAAGTGGAATAATAGCACTATAATGGTGTACTGCGGAAATGGTCCCAGTGTCTTCTGTTGTTCTGAATCTTTCATTCTCCAGATGTTTTTGACTTCAGCTCTCAAAATCTCTGAGCATGAGCACACTGGCTTAGATTTCTGAAAGTCATATGCTAGAGGGTTATATGCTGGAAACCACTGCTTTTTGCATTCAAAAACAAAATAATTGATCCTCGCTAGCTCAGGGACAGAGCTGTCAGTAACTGAGTTCTTCCCTAAGAAGATATGGAATATAGATGACAGGAACAAAAGGTCACGGCAGCAAGCCACACATATTAAAATTCTCCATTTCCTCCTTATCCCAATGTTCACCTTAAAAGCTTACTATTTCAGGATTCTAATCTATTTATCACTTTAGCATTTTAACAATTCTCACATAATTAAATTGACAAAGTGAAGTCTCTTTTCATACTATATGCACCATCTGGGTTTAAAGAATCCATCACCTGTTCCTTCTACCATTATTTATTCTGACTCCTAAGAATTTATTAATCCCAAGCTTCACCTCTGCATCTGCAATACCATTATCTGCATTTGCTCAATTATTCAGTTCAGTGTTTTTGCAAACTACAGGCAAGTGACATTTTGGAAATTATGAGACATTTAATGTTGCATGACTGACCAATCCATAACCTGAAGTTTTATTTTAAGAAGAGGTAAAATATGTATCTTAAAAGATGGTGCAAGTGCATTTAGAAAAAAAAATCTTTCACATAATCTTTTTTGCAAGAACATATGAATGATATGTGCTTTACAGATAACAGGGTGGAAAAGATCTCCATTAGTGAATAGTCAGTTATATTAGTGAAGCTGTCATTCAGACTGTTAATCTTTATGGGAGCAACTATGTATTTTTAACACCTGTTTTTTAAATACACATTTCATGATCACTAATGGTTATGGAAAATCAATGGACCGAGTTTCCTCCTTTTCCTGCAACATCTGACCCCAAAGTCTCTGTCACCAGAATAAAATACTGAGAAATCTGAGTATTTTGAAAGGGGCTCTTGAAAAATAATTCACGTCAGTATGGACCCTACATCATTCAACAATAAGGGCGGACATTTAGATGCATGATGCAAAGAAGAAGATCATTTACAGTCTGCCTCGCCAGTGTGCAGAAGCTAACTGTACTGGAAACTGAATCTTATTTAACACTAGCATATATACCTGGTGTTGCCCAGGATTTTATTTTCTCATAGATAATACCTCTTTGAAAGATTTGAGATCCTGTGTCTCTAATTCCCTAAACTGTCTTGTCCAGTACCTGTAACTTTTCCCCATATTCCCCAATCCAATTTGTATTCAGACTTATGAACCTACAGAGGTTGGGTTCCTGAGGGAATATACTGCCCTCTTCCTTGCTGCTAGGCCTCCTCTCCATAGCAATTGGCCTATTCAAGACAGGCACAGAGCTCTTTGGCTGAGAATTCTAAAGGCCCCTTCCTAAGCTGCAAACCCCAGGATTCCATAGAATCTTCTTAGGCAGCCAATCATATGTGGTCTTCGCCTCACATAGCCAATCATATCATTCGCCCGACACAACCAATCATATGAAGTCTTCACCTGCCTGACTTTGACTTTTGTATATTAGTAGATTAGTAAAGGGGTGTCCCTCACCACACCGAAAGGAGTAAGACAGAACAGGCTATGTGGCACACACATCACAGTTCTTCAGGAAAGAAGAAAGGCGAGGGCCTCAGAAGGGCCATGTGGCGGGGAGGGCGCTGCCAGTGCATCTCCCCAGCATATGCTGCCTGCCTCATTCTGCCTAATAATAGGGCTGGCCTTCCTCAATGAAGAGAATACAAGAGCACTGCTGTGTGTATAGCCGAAACCCAGTTCAGAGGGCTCTTTTTGGCTGGAAAATCTGTCATGTTTAATATAAATTTAATCCCATAATACCTCTGCTCTTATGTTACTTCTTGGTACTAGTAAATAGGATAGAATGATTACATTTTGGAGAACATTAGGCCATGTTGTTAAATCCATTACACCGAAGCAGGAATCTAGAGGCTCAGCTAAGAGACCAGCACATACCACCCAAATTCCCATGTATTATAAACCAAAGTGAAGTCATTGAGCAAGCAGGCAGCCATGAATCAGACAATAAATAAGTACTGTAAAACTAGTCTAGATGGCAGATTTCTTATTCCACAAAAGAAAAGATCTCAAACTGTGTGAGTGGAATTTTGGCAAGAGTAACTTACCACATCCCTGTAGCACTATGACATAGCATTGTTGCTCTATAACCTTTGTTAATTTTTTTGCACTCTACTTGATTTTTTTTTTTTAACATCTACAAATGTGAATACTATGCCATTTTTGTTCTACCTATCAACACCAACCAGTTACTGAAAGTGAAGCTTGCTTATACTGGAACATACATACATACATACATACATACATATATATATTTTTCTGGTGATTCTATAGAATCTCATACATTCAATAGTTTCCCATTACCAATATTGCAATTTTATTATGCGGGACTGTTCTGACACATCTAAAACTTGGAAGGGTAAAATGTGTTGCTATCACAGTCACCAGATGCAAAGGAGGACTCTTGTATGTTTAACAACTGTACAAAAAAGTCATTTTTGGCAGGTACAGCTTGTCAGGCAGGAGTGAGAAAAACTGCACCTACTGAAATGTCCCCTTGGCCTGCTATTAAAACCTTACTTTTTCCTTTACTTTCTGTCACTGTAGTTAGTACTTCTGAGGAAGATATGGGTAAGCCAAGCATCTGGAAATCACCAACAGTACCGAGCGTTTTTAGAAATTCAGAATCTTATTAATTGCTCCAACACATTCTTAAGCATGGTAGTGCCTTTCAGATGTAAGTCCATTTCTTGTAAAACAAAGTGAGAGGTGTTTCTCTTTTTAATTAGTCCCATCATTACTAATTAGTTTCATCATTACCAGTTCTACAAACTGGTAAATGACCACAAGCATAGTTCGTCTCCTACAGTGATTTACAATAAGATGACTATTTCCATTTGTCCTATCTTGCTGGGATGTATTCAGATCCAAAGGGCTAAGTCCTTTGTACCTTTAACTTTTTCTCTGTAAAATTCTTGTGCATGTATATAAACCTTCAACTAGCTTTTGATTTAGTTCCAAGGAATTTATAGTGAGTAAAGTTAGAGGCAAAAGTTGACGGAAGTTTTTCGTTTTTGAATTCAGAATCAATGCATGTTGTGCTGTCATGTTGCGACAGGCAACAAGCAGGATGCTTCTGTCGTCCAACTTTGACTGCAATGGGTGCATCACAAGGATATGTGTTAGCTCCATTCTTCCACAACATTTTAAAAGTGATATTTCTAGTACTTTAGCCCTAACTGAGTCATATTCATTTAAATTCATCAAAATTTTTATATCACACTCTGGATAACACTGTCTTACTTTTTCAGATAAAGAGCTGCTATGTCTTTGAAATGCTTCTGCAGTTCCTAAAAATTAACTATTTATTAATTAATTATGAAAAATTAAGATGGACAATAAATGGTAACTAGACTGAGTGGGTCTCACGTTGTAAGTATTTGGGTGTCTGTTTTAAATCTCATTTGACTGGTCATTGAAATACAACTAAGGGTGTATTATAAAGACCACCTTTACTGCTATGACTGCATTCTATAGAATCATGGGATTTATAGTGTTGTAAGGTACTATGGAATCCTAGCATCTGTAGTTTGGTGAGGTACTTAGACTTCTATGCTAGACAGCCAGTGCCTTAGTTTACTTCCCTGAACTTCAGTACTAAATTCTCTAGAAGTTAATTCTGTGTATCTCACTAAACTACGAATCCCAGGATTCTGTTTTTGGAAGCTGAATTCCAATCAGCCAGGATATAGACTGTGGCTTAATACTTTGATCCTTTGGCATTTAAGATGGGATGTATATCAAGGCAGTTTTAATTGGAGTATTTTAATCCTACTTTTAACATAGATTTATGTTTTAATTGGCTGAGAGGAACTCTTAATTTAGTGTCCATACTTTACTGCATACTTTTTTTCAGTTGCCTGAACATTTGTAAATGTTATATTCTTTTCCTCATGGCCTCTGGCTTGCATAATAAAATGTGTATTAATCACAGAACTGACAACAGCAATAATAAAACCAAACCTATCATAGGAATTATGTGTTATGGGACAAGCAAAAGCCATTTGTGCCTGGCAAATGGAGGGAAATCCATGCAGCTAAGGCACAATTATTTCTAAATGTATGATACAATCACACAGTGTAAAATGAGACCAGTGGTAAATGGGCAAAGGCACTCTGATGATAATGTTATTTTTATGAGGCAGTTCTATGCCATATAGAGGATTCCCCCAAACATCTTTTCATCAGAATCAGTGGAGTGCCTGCCCTCTGTACCAGGCAGGAGTAGAACAGATTGATGGATATTCTCACTGTTCTAAATGAAAAAAGTAAGGAATTGCAATAAAATGTTGCATGTGAAACCAGAAACAATATTTTTGTGTGCAGACTAATAAATATAACTTTCCTTTCCTCAATATTTGTAACTCCATGTCCATTCTCAATAATCACTTTCGATTTTAGCACAGTGGTCATGATGAAAAAAAAACTTGGATCTAACTTAACAACACTTATGTAAGGAGCTGAATTTTTTTTAAAAAAATAATCCTGTTTTTCAGAAAATATGGAAAATAACGTGTCCAGAGGAAATGGCTCTCTCTCACTGTATTATAGCCATTAAAATAATTTACTTGTGTATACTTTTAAAAAGAAGAAGAAGATGGCATCCCTTGCAAAAGTGACCTTATCCACAAGCTTTGCATAGGAAGTCAGATACAGGCTTGCCAATAACTAATTATCACTGAGGGAGGTGGACAAGCATCTTGAATACGTCTAGACTAAACCATAAGTGTTCTTGGAACACTAACAGGAACCTTCGGCTTGGATTCAGAGCAGTAATTTCCCTCATGCAGAAGTAATTTGAGATATTTGAAAAAGCCAGAGAATTGCAAGCGCCTGTGCTATCAGGAGCCAAAAATATTCTGCTTTTTATGAAATATATACAGAATAAGATCTCAGCTCAGAGGGAAAAAGAAAATTTTACAAATGTTGTATGCACAGGATAAAATGCATTTCAGTATGGTTTAAAATTCAATCACTCCTAAGTGTCCAATCCAGAGTTATACAGCCTGTAATTCATTTTGGTATATTGAAAATCTACAGGCAATGAAGCAGGCTGGATGATGGTTAGATTACAGCTGGCACAGGTCATGGAGCAAGTATGAGCAAAGATCAGCAAACACTCTTTGTCATGCCCTATATGTGGCAGTGAGGTTGCAAAAAAAGTCATGCTTATGCCTCCACTGTTGCCTCTATTGTGCAGCAGAGTTATTGTGAGTAGCAAGAAGCCTCAGGCTCAGAGAACCAGCAGTGGAGCTCTTGTTTGCCTCCTGTGACAGATTTGTCAGGCACTTCAAGGAGAAAGTAGCTCATATTCACCCCAAACTTGATGCCATGGTTATCACAGAGGCTGAGAGAGTGTCCAGCACTCTGTCTGGTTAGGTTTCCTGTGATCAGTTTCAGTTGTTGTAGCCCAATGATGCAGACAAGACATTTGAATTGGTCCATCCAGCCACAAGTAAACTTGACTCTTGCCTAACTTGGCTAACGAAATCTAGCAGAGGTGGATTGTTCAGTTGGGTCCAGGAGAAGGTGCCAAGGAGAGGTGACCAGTGCCTTGAATGAGGCAACAGGACGTCCACCCCTGAAAAGGACCTCTCTAGCCTCAGAAGCATGTAACAACTACCACTCCATTGGTTATATTTCCCCTTTTAGGCAAGGTGCTTGGGCCTCTGGTGGTTGGGCAATTTCACATGTTCTTGGAAGAAGCAGATTATCTTAACCCATTTCAGTCTGGTTTCAGGCTAGGGCACAACATCAAATTGGCCTTAGTCATTCTGACTGATGACCTCCTGCAGGTGAAAGATAGAGGCTGTATTATCTTGTTCATCTTTCTGGATTTGCCAGTAGATTCTGATACTATTGATCATGGTATCTCACTGGACAGGCTCTGCTAGAAGATTGTGTTACACTGGTTCTGCTCTATCTGCAGTGTAGTGGCAGCAGCCAAAAAAACCAGTGCAATGGTGGGCTGCATCAACAAGAGTATAATGTCCAGAACAAGAGAAGCAGTATTGCCATTCTATTCTGCTTTGGTCAGACCCCATCTGGAATACTATGCCCATTTCTGGGCACCACAGTTCAAGCAGGATATCAACAAGCTGCCATGTGTTCAGAGAAGGGCGACCAAGATGATCAAAAGTCTAGAAACCGAGCCTTATGAGGAGTGACAGAGGGAGCTGGGTATGTTTAGTTTGGAAAAGACAGAGAAGTAATATGACAGCTGTCTTGTACGTATGTATGTATGTATGTATGTATGTATAGCCAAGCATGGTATAGTGGTTTGAATGTTGGACTATGGACCCTGGAGACCGGGATTCTATTCCCCATTCAGCCATGGAAACCACCAGGTGACCTTGGGCGCATCATATACTCTCAGCCTCAGAAAACCCCATGATCGGTTCACCTTCAGACCACCAGAAGTCAGAAACAACTTGAAGGCACACAACAACAATGTATGTATGTATTTAATATCCCTTTTTTTCTCCCAAATGAGACTTAAAGCAGCTTACAATATAAAACAAAACAAAAAATCTAAAATAATATGGAGTACAATTTTTTTAAAAAAATTAGGCTATATATCATTTAAAATACTTGTTTTGATACATCAAGAATTAAAACAATTAAAACCCTTAAAATGCATGTTCCATACCAAAAACAGCACATCCAATTACACATCACTCCACCCTGGTCAGCCTAGGCTGAAGGCTTGTTCAAACAAGAAAGTCTTTGCCTACCAGCAAAAAGACAGGATAGAGGGGGAAGATCAAACCTCCCTGGGGAAAGAGTTCAGCAGTCTTAGAAGGAGCCACCAAAATAGCTTTCTCTCATGCCCTCACCAGGTAAGCCTGGGACCGTGGTGGGAAGGACAGAAAGCCCTCCCTGAAGATTTTAACACTTGGGCTAGATCAAGTGGGGAGATATGGGCTTTCAGATAGCCTGTATCTAAGCCATACAGGGCTTTATAGATTAAAACCAGCACTTTGAATTATGCCTGGGAATAGCCAAGCAGCCACTGAAGCTGTTTCAGCAAGGGAGTAACATACTCCCTAGCCCTGGTCAGCAGTTTTAGCCACAAGGTTTTGAACTTGCTAAAATTTCTTGAACAGTTTCCAAAGGCAGCCCCACATAGAGTGTATCACAAAATCCAGCCAGGATGTAACCAAAGCATTTGTTACTGGGCCCATCTGGGCACACTAGTTTTAACTGTGCAAACATACTCCTGACCACCACTGAAACCTGGGCATCCAGGTTCAGAGTTGAATTCAAAGGAAAAACCAAGCTGCAAACCTGAGATTTCAGAGACACTGTAATCCAGCACAGGCTGAACTCTTATTTGCTTTCCAATTGACCTGCAACACCTCTGTCTTGTTTGGATTAAGCTTCAATTTGTTTGCCTTCATCTAATCCATTACAGACAAGAGGCAGTGTTTTAGTACCCAGACAACTTCCTTGGAGTTAAGAGGGAAATAAGAAATATTGTTGTATGTCATCTGTATACTGGTGAACCAAACAATCTCCAGACAACCACTCCCAGAGGTTTCATGTACGTGTTAAGGGATGTAATGCAGAAGATGCAGCAAGCTTATTTTCTGTGGCTTTCTGTGGCAATGAATTCAAATCACAAGAAAAGAGATCCCAACTTTAGGAAGAACTTTTTTGCTATAGGAGCTGTTTGACAGCAGAGGAGATTGTCTCGAAGAGTGGAGAAATCTCCTTCTTTGGAGACCTTTCAACAGAAGTTGGATAGCTTTAAGGAGTACTTAGTTGTGTATTCCTGCATGGCAGGGCGTTGGACTAGATGGCCCTTGTACAGTCCTGTGCTTGCCTCCCCCCGCCCCAATTTTCCTCCTCCCATCCCTTGCATTCCTCACCCTATGCTTGCCAGGCTTGTGGAAGTTTTTTTTCCCTTTTTCGGTGAGCAAAGCCCCCCTCCCACCACTGGAGATGTGGCCTCTCTGCCATGTGGTTGGACTTTCTGTTGTTTAATGGCTGCTGATTGGTCAGGTACCCTCTTTGCTCCGACCCCTCCCTTTTCAAGATAGACACCAGAAGTAACTAGAAGGCAAGAACTGTGCTCTTCTCCCTTTGAGGGGAAAGTGTAGTAAGGGTTAAGTAGTAAGCCCTTCACTGTGTCTTTTTTCTCCCTCATCCCCCAATGCTGGGGCCAGAGGCAAAGAAATGGAGGGGAGAGCTTTGGAGGGGAATTGCAGGGGTGGGAGTTATTCATGATTTTTCCACTTTCACGAGGGTTCTGTGCCCCTAACCCTCGTGAATGTGGAGGGTCTACTGTAGTCCCTTCCGGCTCAATCAATCAATCAATCAATCAATCGTTTATTTACGGTCACTGACCAAATGAAATGACCAAATAGTAACATAAAAAGTTACTATAAAATCATAAAAAATACCAATAGACAATTACAGCTCTTCCAACTTTATCATTCGATGCGACCCAAAGTGGTTTATTATAAAATTAACACAAAATAGCTTAAACAATATGGGGTACAAAAGTTTGAAAAGGATTTTAAAAAATCAATTCTATGAAAACATTAAACAATTAAAGCACATTAAATACATATTACATTTTTTTTTTAAAAGCACACTTATTGCACATCCTTCTACCTCAAGTCTACCTGTATAAATAAGGTCATTGCCAGATGCTGAAAAGAGAACAGAGGGGGTCTCCCAGGCCTCCCTTGAGAGAGAGCTCCATAAACTAGGAGCAGCTATGAAGAAGCTTCTCTGTCATGTCTTCACCAGAGGAGGCTGTGAGCATGTTGGAACAGAGAGAAATCCCTCTCCTAGAAATCATAAGGCCTTGAGGATGCTCATATGGGGATACACATGCTTTCACATAGTCTGGATCTAAACCATATAACATTTTATAGATCATACTCAGTACTTTGAATTGTGGCCAGAATTGGATGGATAGCCAGTGAGGCTTTTTCAGTTAAGAGTGTTATATGCTCCCTATTGCTAGGGGTAACCCTACTAGTAAGCAGTCAGGTAGTGGCCCCAGGTAACAAAAGCTGTGAGAATGCAGTATAGTGTTGAGAGGGAAAAACTATCTGCTACAGATTCATACAGTGCCTTGTACTCATCTAAATAAGCCTGCTGTATTTGGTGCCATGGAGAATGTTGCACTACCATATAAAAACTGAGCTCATATTCCATTTGCTTTTTATACATGGAACATTAGGAGAGAGCACCATCTTGGTTTTTTCCCACTAACAGCCAATTTCTTAGCCCAGCCCCACTGCCTGGGCTTAGATGAAGTGAGCAATGTGAACTCTATATAAAAATATGGGTCTTATCATATAAAATATTTTTATATTTTATATGATAGGACCCATAAACACACAAAATGAAGTGCCTTATGTTTCAGCCAAGTGTTGCAAACAGAAAACACTTGGGTTGCAGACCTTTTGCAGGTGGGGGACCAGACAGCCGGATATCAGTAAGGCCTGCTAAAATTGCAGCAGATCTAGTTTGAATTTCACAACACATTTCTACACAGTATGACTTAGGTCTCAATCTTATGTGAGGAACATGAAGTGCTTTCCAGCCTGGAAGTCCCAAAATTTCTTGAATGCACTCACAGAAATAGTTGTAGCAGCTAGAAATTATATTGCTTATGAGGGATGCCAAACCCTCCTCTTTGCTCTGCTTTGTTGGGCCTGTTTCCCCAAACAGCAAAAGGAAATGAGTATTTCTGTCATCAAGGCTTATATGCCATGGACACAAGCCTCCACGCTAGAAAAGAACAGCTTAGAAAATCTATCAAAGAGCTGTCAGGGATTCCAGGCAGGGAACCCTGGGAAAATGATCAGCCCACTGCAAAGATGTTGCATCATGCTCCAGCTGTGGGTGATTGCAAGGTTGCATCAGAAACTGGGGTCGTGTGCAGATGGTAGAGGGAGGTGTGCAAACCTCTACCTGATTGGCTGTAGATATGTATATAAGAAAGCAATCCCCAGTATGTATTTGTCTGTTGACCAAACCGGTGTCTGGCGCAAGCCTTTGTCCGTCTGTCCCATGTTGTATATATAAGGGAACGTTGCTACAGGATAAAATGCCTCCTGTTTGGAAGAAACTCCTCCGTGTGTGAGTATCCTTACTGGGGAACAAGGCTGCTGCTGTTGGCTCGCTGCCTTCTGGTTTTTCCGCTGCATCTCTGTGGGGCTGGAACTCCTATCATCCCCCCAACAAGAGCATGAGTGAATGAGCTGGTATACTGAAGAAAAAACTACTTATCCATCAAGCTTGTATCTTTTCAAAGCAGAGACAGATTTTACCAGTTGCTTCTACCACCAACCAGGATTTAAACCAGAGAACTGCCAATTTCAGGAGATCCTAAAACAAGAACAGCAAAACAGTATCTATGGGAAACAGTGGCAGCTGAGAACAACTGTAGGCACGACTGGGCTGAAGTAAAATTAATGCCAACTACAGATAAAGTGTGTTGTTACCTGCCTTCAAGTTGACTTGGACTTATGGTCATTCTGACAGACCTCCAAGAGCTCTTGTCATCAACTGGCCTGCTCAGGTCTTTGCAAACTCAGGGCTATGGCTGCTTTGATTGCATTGATCCACCAGTAGTCTGGCGCATCACACAGTCCGCCCCCAGAAAACCCTGGGATCTAAGGCCATTTCTGCACTAGACTGTTTTAGAGCTATGACTGCACTTTCTACATCCTATGGAATCCTGGGCTTTGCAGTTTAGGGAGGGGCCTCAAAGGCCCCTCCCTAAACTGCAAACCCCAGGATTCCATAGGATGTAGAAAGTGCAATCATAGCTCTAAAATAGTCTAGTGCAGAAACGGCCAAAGTTATCTCCCAGAAGCCCCTCCAAGACCCCTGTTTCTCCCTCCGACCATCACCGTTGATAAAAAAGGGGGTGGGGTAGGAATCTACCGGCACCTTTAAGCTAAGCAAATCAGTGCACCCGAGAAGCTGATCGATGTTAAAAGAAAGCTCATGCTATTATATAAATCAAGGTGCTGCTGGATTCCTCCTCGCTCCCCTTCCCCGCTACGACAGAGTAGCACGGCTGTTCCTCTGAAAAACACCACTGCTGACGTTTTCTTCCTTCAGCTCTCTTTCCCTTTCCTGAATTTCCCGTCGGCAGGTTGATCGCCTCCAGTTCATATTCGGCTGCTCTGCATTCCTCCGGCCGCCAGGGGCGCCGGGTAACCCACCGTCAGCCTCTCGCCTACGACCAGACGCGCCGCTCTCCCGCCCCCTCCATCAACGCATGCGCGCCGCTCTTCCGTCGGCCTTTTGCGTCAATGAAAACCAGGAACTCGCTGGACTCGAGCGAGCCGGCTGCGCGAGCCCTGACTTCAGTTCCTCCTCCTCCCTTCTCCCGTTCGCTTCGCCACATCATCCAATCACCGCCCTCGACCCTTTCTCTCTCATCAAAAGGTTGTGCCTCTTTAAATTAAAGTAGGGGTGCTCCCTTCCTTCCCCACCCACCATCACAAAGTGACACCTCTCATGATTGGCTGATAGGAGTGACTACCGCTGGTTTTCAAGAGACTGAAAGGGAGAGAGAAAGAGGGGGCGGGGAAGCGCACGAGGCCAGCAGGCTGACTCTTCCCACTTGTACGTCTACCCCCCGCTCGCCGGGTCTACCCCGCTCTTTTCTCCGCCAGTTAAGGAGGAGGGGGCTGCAAGTCCGCCTGTTTGGCCCTAGCGTGAAACTGGAGGGAGAACAAGCGCGCAGGCAGGCGCGAGCAAAGAAAGGCGAGTGGCGCAGAGCGCGCGAGCGGGAAGTCCTACCCGGAGCGCGCGCTCCCTTTAAAGGGCTGGGCGACCGAGGCAGGAAAGAGGAGGAGGAGAGGCGCGCGCTCTTGAAATGAACGCGGAAATGTACCCACACTCATGGCAGTAGCAAGCTGCCTGGGTCCTCACGCTTCTTGCCTCCTGTCCAAAACCAGCCACAGCCTCTTTCTGCAGGGCTATGCCTTCTTTTATTCTCACTGGCATTGGCATTACTGTAATTGATCTGCCTCAAGTGCTACTGGAAGGACTTTGTCCCCTGGGTTTTCCCCTGCTGCTTTGTTAGTTTCTTTGGCAGCTTGCCACTTCTTCCTGATACACCTCACTCAGTCGCTGCGTTTCCTCCCTAACCTATTTGCCCACGGCAGCGGTGGTGACTCCTACTGCCCCTCCCTTCCTGCCCTACCAGGTCCATGGCATACTCTCAGCAGCAGGAAGAGAACTGTCTGAGCTGTGAATCGGCAGCAGAGAACTGTGCAGATATGAGCACCAGGAAAGTGGCTCTCATCACAGGCATCACTGGCCAGGTAAGTGCAGCCCAGCCTCGTCTCAACTCAGCAGGCCATCTCTGTTGCAAAAGGTTGCCACATCATAGCACCTGATTGTTTAAAGGTGAAGAACAGCGGTGCACGAGAGAGCATACACTCAGGTAGAGGTCAGTGCAAACGTGTACGTGTTTTTTAAAAACCGATTCTATTTCATGTGGTTCAAAGCTGGAGATGAGCTAGGAAGTCACATGTTCACTAACGTATAGTTCATAGTAAGCCTACTTATGGTTGGGCAATAAAGGCACGTGGAGCCATAGTATGACTTAGTATTTCCAACCCGAGCCACCACCTGAACCCTACATAACTACCTTTTCCCGGCTGTGTTAGTGAGATTCCATGACTTGGACCTTGGTTAAGATTCTATGTCAGTTACTTAGTGAAGTAGCATTAAGTAGCATCTCCTGGCCCAGCTCCCCGAATCCTGAGAAGCAGAAGCCACTGTAAGCAAGTGGGTTGTGTTCTTCTGACACTTACACCCCTTCCCATAATCAACTCTGGTGCAAGGAGGAATTGTGACAGAGATCCTGCTTCTGAATGTCATACCACAGATTGCTGGAGGGAGGGGTATGGAAACATGAGTCTGTTGTGTTCTGATCAACAGGAGAACAGACTACTGTTGCTTGTAGCTGCTGGTGTCCAGTAAGCCAGTTCTCGGGGACTTTTACAATCCTTACTGTTCCCCACCTTATTGGATACATAAGGATTTGAATACGAATCAGTTACGAATATATAACTCTAGGCTACACATTGGGTAACTGCAATCATGAATTCCAGCTCTTGTTGGATACACAATATTAACTTCTCCTGGATAACACTTTCCTATAACATTATTCCTAATGTTAGCGGTCCTGAAAAGATCACCCTCTACCCTCCATTATGCATAAAACATGCACAACCTGCCTAATGCTATATAGCAGTGCTATAATGTGTGTGTGATGTGGGAAGCTGCCCTTGGTTGTTGGACTTTGCGGCCTGAATCCTGTTGACAGTTCCAACTAGAGAACACATGGTGAATCCATAATTGAATATTAAGTCAGCATTTGTGGAGGCCTACTTTTTTTCTTTTTTCTTTTTTGAAAGATCTGCTTTAGTTGGTGTTAAAGAGATTTTCCTGGCAGGATTTGTTAAGAGGAAGTTTACCTTTGCCTTTCTCTGAGACTGACTTGTCCAAGGTCATCCAGTGGGTTTCTGTGACTGAGTGGAGATTTGAATCCTGGTCTCCCAGTGTCCTAGTCCAACACTCAAACTGCTGCACCACACTGGCTGGCAGTGCTGATCTCCTGATTGTTTAATAACTAAAAAGAATGGCATTGGGTGCATCTTCTTTGTAGTATGCATAATGATTATTTTTCTTTTAAAAATGGGCTAGTGCTTCTTGGAAGGCACTTACTTGGAACTCTCACGTCCTGATCATAACGTTAGAATGTCCATGATTAAAAGGTGAAAAATAAAAGATATTACACAGTTGGCGCTCCATGTTCACTAGGGTTAGGGTTTCAGGAACCCCGCTAAAGTGGAAAAATCACAAATAGAAAAGTGTGTGTGTGTGTGTGTGTGTGTGTGTGTGTCTATGGGATGGTGGCTGAGGCATGGTGGGGGAAGTAGACACCAGGTCAAGGAAAGGAGAGGGAAAGGGTTGGGTTGACATGGCAGCCCTTAGCTTCCTTTCTCTTGCCCATCTTCTCCTTTGGAGGTGTGGGGAGCATTAAGAGAGGGTTTGTGGTGCTGAGAAATTGGGCTGTGAGCCATCTGTAGCTGGCCAGGCAGTGGCTGGCGAAAGAAGAGGACCAGAGAGGGTTTTTAAAGGGCTGCATGGCCTCATTGGAGCTGCCAAGGAGGAGTGTTCCTCCAGAAAAGAAGTGTTTGAGGTGTGGGGAGGGGGCAGGAGTTGGAGAAGCTTGCAAATTATCTAATCTGTGAAAGTTAAACCTGCAGATGTTGAGGGTTATCTGTATATGATCAGATCTCTTGACTTTATTACCAGTTCAAATTAAAGCCCAACATGAATGACAAAGGTCTTTGTCCTGAGGCAAATGATGGCCTTTGTGGGGAAAGGTGAAACTGTAGTCTGGAGCACCCTGTGCTGTTGGGCAATATGGACCTTGCTAATGCTTCTCATTTTTCAGTGTTAATACTATTACATTCAATATAACTTATGTCAATAACAGGTAAGAACACTTTCCCTCTCTTCAATACTGTAGATTGGACAAAGAAAGCAAATAAGTTCAAATACTATGATTCATGTTAGCTGGGAATTACTTCTTAGCGCATGAGTGGGAAGCATGCAGCTTCCAGGAGTACAGTTAACCCTCCCTCCACATTTACAGGTTCAGCACTCAAGGATTTGATTATTCATGTTTTATTTATTTATTGTATTTATTTAAACATTTCTCACTCTAATTGTCCCTGCCACAGAAAAAATATATTCTCTCTAGGAATCTCTGGGTCGACCAGTGCAATCAGGCAGAAGTGGACTGTAGAGATGCACTGGAAGACCTAGAAATTCCTAGAGAGAACACTTTTCTAGGCATCACTAGCTCATCCAGCGTGACTCTGTGGACCACTTCTACTGGAAGTTGACCATAGATTCATGCTGGAAGACCTAGAAATTGCTAGAGAAGTGTTCTCAGGTAAGAAAAACTGTGTTTGTTATTTTTATTTTATTCTCGTTTTCATGGGGTCTCGCGCTTCTAAACCCCATGACGGTAGAGGGCTCAGTGTAGTTGATGTGCAACTCCAAGCCTTCCTGACCATTGGTTATGCTGGCTAGGACTGCTGGGACTTGCAGTCCTGCAAAATATGGAAGACCACATGTTCTTTGCTCCAGCTTTAGAATGGAGCTACAGTCCTGCAGCTGTGATATATATACATGCTGGGGTTATGCTCATGGATCCCCTTTTCTGTGGTTTGACATAATGATAGCAAACTCTTGGCTATCCAGATGTTTGGCCTGCAGTTACTACGCGTCCTACATCATTCAGCACGGCCAATGCTAAGAGATTATGTAAACTGTCCAAAGCATCTGAAGGGTCAAAGGTTTAGCTGAGAGCTGAGTTAAAAGTTATAAGGGGAAATAAAGATTAGTTTGCTTGCTGGTGTTCAAATTGTGAGTTTTCTACTTGAGCTGGAGTTGCTTTTGGTGTTACATTAATTAGAAGATGAAACCTTCAGATAAATGTCAGTGGCTAACATTTTGGAGCTATCCAGTATCATGTCACTAATGTTTACTGAAGTAAATTCGATACAAGTTCATTTCCTTTAAAAATTCGCTCCCTTTTTGACATAATTGTCTTATAATGGATGGGCTGTTTCTCTTTGCATGGCAATTTCTTTTTTTTTTTTTTGTTTTTTTTGCATGGCAATTTCAAAGTTTACAGTTCTTGATAATATGTTATCACCAGCTGTTGTTTGAATTAGACAAGATATGTACCGGATGCCCAACAGCAGAAGTAATTTAAAAGATTGCAGACAGGATTGTAGACTTGTCAGAGCAAAAGTGTATGTATTTTGGGATGCATACACTCAGAACTAAATTTTGTATCTAAGCATCTTGCAGTTGGAGGTGTACCTAAAATACATAATATTTATCAAAATTTCCAGTTGTCCTCAATATACAGAGGTCAACATCCTGAAATGCTTTTCATGGATTTTCCCTCTTTGTCCACGGTCCCAACTCATATGGAGAGCCTCCTTTTTTTTTTTTTTACTATTTTCAAAAACATTGACCTCTGTGCATTCGTGGTGACTGGAGACTTCAATTGAGAGAGCAGTGCTAGTGAAACTTCTGCTCTTGCCTGTGAAGAGAATGCCTGCATAGAGCTGTAGTCTTGTATTCAAAATGCAGATAATATAGAAGAACCAAGGTTGTGTGGTAAAAGGTAGTAGATTTCTTGCATTAAATATACTGTACTGAATGTATGGAAGGTACTATTACACATTGCAAGCACCTTCTGGACATATAATTTGCAAAACAAGAGAGTAGTAAGATGGCAGCTAAGACTTCTGGTATACATCTAGTACAGTGGTTCTTAACCTGGAGTCTACTGAGCCCTTGCAGAGGATCTGCAAGACCTTGCTGCTGAACAGCAGCAGCAGCAGCAGCAGCAGCAGGGATGTGGCAGCAGAACAAGGCCTGCATAGCAATACTAAAAGGAGAAGCGACTCCTGCGGTCAGGCCTACAAACTAAAAAGACCCTGGAAAGAAAAAGGAGGGCAAGAAGAGAACTGTGAACTCCCACGAGAGCAAGCGCCCACCAGAGAAACTTTTGAGAGTTGACTGAGGGCTAATGGAAGAAGATAGCAGTGCCGCCACCACGAGGAGGCCCAGCTTCTGCATCTCCATGGCAACATCATCCCCTGCACACCACGATGAATCCTGGTCTTCTCTTGCAAGGAAAAGCCACCGCCTGCACCTCCCTTTTCCTGGTTACCTTGGAAATAAAGGGATGCTGGGCCCATTTTGGCACCTGCATCCCTCCCTCAGTACCATGTCCCTGGTGAAAGGGACACAGTGGCAAGCGTGCGCATGTGCCAAAACTATGACTCTGAAGACCAAGGTCAGAATCCCTACCCAGCTGTGGAAACCCACTGGGTGACCTCAGGCAGTTCACATTGTCTCAGCCTCAAAGATAGGCAAAGGCAACGAATCTTGCCAAGAAAACCCCCATGATAGGATCACCTTAGGGTGACCATAAGTTAGTTTTCAAAGAAAAGAGACATGACGGTTAGAAAGAACCTCTCCTTGACAGTGGCACTTTGTTGTTGTGTGCCTTCAAGTCACTTCTGACTTACAGCAACCTTCTCACAGGTTTTTATTTATAAGGTTTGTTCAGAGGAGATTTGCCTTTGCCTTTCTTTGAGGCTGAGAGAATGTGACTTGCCCATGGTCATCCAGTGTCTGAGCAGGAATTTGAATCTTAGTCTCCAGATGCCTTTAATAGATAAATAAATATTTGAATATATTTGAATCTTGAGGTAACTTTTGAGGGGTTCCTGGCAGACAAATTATATTTCCAGGGGGGTCCCTGGAGGAAATACATACATATATATAGGGGGGGAGGGAGGGAGAGGGAGAGAGAGACTAGAAAGGAATTTGTAAACCATGGCAAGCAGGAGCACAAAACAGGAAGAAATGTTCCGGATTGATAAACTGAGAGCCAACGTGGGAAGAATATTTTTCTTTCGAAATGAATGAATTGCTTTTTTGAAAAATGGGAATTGACACAGTGACCAATATTAGCAGTGCTGTCCAGGATGCCTATGCTTCTTTCAATCTCTGGAGTTGCAAGGTGATTTTAAGTTTCTGGAATTGACTGTTGACACAGATTTGGTAGATCCTGAATAAAACATTTAATCCATGGAGTTTTAGGATATGTGCCACATATAAACAAATAGGCTAAACAGATATTGGAAAAATTAGTTTCCACATGTGGCAGGTGTTGTCTGCACGATAGTCCTACTGTGCCAGAAGGTTACTTGAGGTTTGGGGGAATGAATAGCAGACCTTCAATTTTAATTGGTGGCCATGAAAAGGAAAAATAACCTATTTTAATTGATACCCTTCAGAAAATGTTTGATGTTATTTGACAAGCATTCCTTGAGATGTGTTATGCAAAGTTACTTATGAGTTAATCCCATTGAATCCAGTGACTGAGAAGATGAGATTGTACTGTCAGTTTAATAAAAGAATCTCCGGTGAGCTAATTCCATTAACGACCTGGTATTCTCTTGTGTTTGCTTTTAATGTGTGTCATTCTTAGCTTCACTAGTTACTGTATTTGCCGGCATATAAAACACACCAACATATAGGATGCACCTCATTTATATGCCAGCAAATACTACTGTCAGTCCTCCACATTTGCAGGTTTCACTTTTGCGGATTTGATTATTCGCGGATTATTTGCTGTCACCTCTGCTGCCCCCCCATGCCGTTTTTAACAGGAACTGCAAGCCTCATGAGACTGCAAATGAGGCTTGTAAGTCCCTATCAAAAATGGTGTGGGGCAGCAGTGGAGGTGGCAGTAAGCACCACCAGCCACCCACTTCTGCCTTGTGAAGGAACTCTGATGCCTCAGTGGAATTCAAGGTGGGTTGAATATGGTGATCATACTTCTTTTGTGTGTTAAATATGGTTTGGGGAGGGTCTAGAGTTATTCACGGTTTTTCCACATTCACGGGAATCCTATGCCCCTAACCCTAGCGAATGTGGAGGAATGACTGTATTTGCCAATGTATAAGATGCAGTGGTGTATAAGATGCACTTCATTTTCAAAGAGTATTTTTCGGGAAAAAAAGTGAGTCTTATACACGAGCAGATAGGATATTCTTACCACAAACAATAAGCTTTGACATATTCAGCCTCCACACGAAGAGAATGGCTGCTTAGTGATGAATCTTTTCTATGGGTGAGAAGGGCTGTGAGTGGAAAAAGAAGCTGTAACTACTGCAGCTTGGTCTGAAATATCCATTTATTTTTATTGTGTGTTGGAGGCAGCAGCAATGGCAGTCTTGCTTGTTTGTCTCGTAGATCCTCGGTCTCTCTCCAGCTTTGCATCTCATACACAACACAAACAGCAAATAAACAAGATGCAAGGCTGGAGAGAGACTGAGAGACTGAGGATATAAGGGACATGGTATCTGCATTTGGAAAAAATATACGATACTGTGCAAGAGACCTCTGGGGAGCCTGCTTCTGCTTTGAGGCAGGTGCAGTGCCCCTGCTTGCTTGTTGTTTGTGGGCTCCCCGGAAATCTTCTGTACAGTATTGTACTTTATGCATATACAACTGTAAATATTCCAAAATCCAAAATAAATAAATAAATACAAAATACAAAACACTTCTTGTCCAATGCATTTTGAAAAAGGTATTCTCAACCTGTATGAAGTTCACACCAATTCCTTTGTCCAACAAGCTGCTTTGTCTAGAACACATGGCAGATCAGCATTCCCATCCTGCTTTAAACCTTAGATGTCCACACTGGTTTCATCTACTGGCCTGGCTATGAGGAAGCTGGATATTTGTTCTAGAATTTATCAGTCTGTGAATTTACTCAGGCTTTGTTTGGTCAACACACCCATGTTAGATACCTTTCCGGGACAACCAGTTGTGTTTTATGCTATACAAATATTTCCTGAAAGTCAGGCTTTAAAATAGGGCAAGATGTAATCTTTTATGAAGACCAGCTCATCCTTATTGAGAAATCATGACATCCTTTCCTACTCCCATCCCCAACTTTTTAAAAATCTTTTGCTAACTTCAGTGTGATTGGCATCGGCCAATTTATGTTTGAATGATAAACCTTGTTGTTGTTGTTGTTGTTGTTGTTGTTGTTGTTGTTGTGTGCCTTCAAGTCATTTCCCATTTATGCCAACTTTAAGGCAAACCTGTCATGGGGCTTTCTGGGGCTGTGAGTGTGTCATGTTTCCCAGAGTCAGTTTCCATGGCCAAGCAGAAAATTGAACCCTGCTCTTCAGGGTCATAGTCCAAGGCTCAAACCAACTGTACCATGCTGGCTCTCATGATAAACCTTACACATCTGGAAATGGAAAGAAACAATTTTCAGGTTTCGTCTGTTCTTCAGTGTTGGCAGTCAGGACAGAATGGAGATTCTCTTGGTGTATTGCATTCCTTGATATAATAGTAGTAGTAATAATAGTATTTAATATTATTTAATAATGATATTTATTTCTTACCCACTTCTCCCTGTGGACTGAGGCAGGGAACAACAAATAACACAATGTATAACATTAGTTAAAAGAGGATGTAAAACAAATGCATATTAAAACCCATCAGTAAATACTTTTGAAAACCATAATTGAAGAAATAATCTGGATAGGCCTGCTGGAAGGGACTGGCCTTTACTGCTGATTTAAACTCAGATAACATCTCAGGCTGATAAATCTCTTCCATCAGATCATTCACAGTCTGGGGGTGGCTGAAGATAATGTCCTCTGGGTAACAATCAACTTAGCTTTGGCTGACTTATGTAGGTGTCTCCCAGAGGACCTGAGCATAAGGGCAGATGACATGGGAGAAGGGGATCCTCTGGGTAAACCTGGACTCAAATCATGTTTAACTTGAAAGTAATAACCAACATTTTGTACTTTGCCCAGAACCTAAGCCAGTGGAGTGATTTTAATATTCATGTGATATGATCATTCATAGATGTACCAGTAACCAATCTGGCTGCCATGGTTTGAATTAACTGAGGGTTCTGAACTTGGTACTGAGGTAGATCAGTGTACAACACATTGCAGAACTCAGTGATTTCCATGCCTGACCTAGCTGGTATTTTTGACCATGGTGGTAGTGGTACAGTGTTCATAAAGAAGCCTCTCTGTTGGGAGAAGCTTAAGACTTAATGGCTTCCATGTTAACTGTAGGGCTATTTCCAATAATACTGAGTCCCACTCAGTTAGCAGAACATGCTGTTGGTTTAGGTTTATTGGAACTCCAAATTGTTGCAGGTGTGGTGTTAGAATGGTCTCCCTGCAGAATGGATCTAAATGATTTTCTGACTGCTGTAGGATATCACAACCTTAAAGACTGAACCTCTCAAAGCCCTCTTTGGTGTCTGAGATAGGGAAATAATGTGAACAGTTGATACAACTTGCTACTGAGCATCCTCTCTCTTCCTGTGGAACCAAATGGGTTTTCTGATTTTCTAAGCAGCTCCAGACTGTAAAGCAACATAAGAACAGAATGGTAGAAGAAAACTCAGGGCAAATCTGATTGAATACAGACTCTAGAGCCCATAAAAAGCCCTGTAGTGCTGATCATGCTAAAGAAATCCTACTTTTCCCTCATCCTTACCTCTGAACAGAGCTATCTAGGTAGGAAATCAATTTCAAGATCTGTCATGGCGTGTGAAGAAACAGTCGAGTGTCATACCTTTACTAGGCATTTTGGGAATAAAGTTGTTTGTGTTTAACTGTTGCCTACTAGTGGGAAAGATGTGTTTTTGAAAAAGTGATGAAGACAGGGAATGGCCATTGTCTTTTCTGTGTGGTTTTTACCCTGCTGCCATTAGAGTTATTTTTGGTGGGCTTTCTTGGTTGCCTTTCTCAGGATCTGGAACTCCTTTCCAACAGAGGCAAGGTTTTGCTGTCCTGCTGACAGGCGGATTGCTTTTTCAAGCAAATCACTGGCTGTGTTGGGTTGCTGTTAGATTTTCAACTGATTGGGTGATGTTACTTTATTTTTAATTAATTTTAATAAAGTGCCTTATTAAAGACTAAGTTACTGGTAACAACTCATTCCTAGGTGGCTTTCAAGGAGAAAAAAATGTTGTCTATTATACAGATATAAGATAACTGGATAGAGTCTATGCATATAAGAATATTTTCCATTTTTTTCCATGTGAAGTAGCCTCCTACAGCCTATTATTGATTAAAATATTTATAGCCCACCTTATACCAGAAGTTGTCAGGGCAGCATGCAATAAAGTGAGTTTAAACAGTTGAAAAATAATCTCTGGATTTTGCATACTCTTGACTGTTCTTGAAAACTAGTCATGACGTTCCTAAGCTTGCTTAGAGTTGACAAGCCAGTTTGAGTAGGTAATTTATGTAACATTATGCTTGTATTATAATTCAAACCCCTTAAGGAACATATATAGCTTTACTCCTACCAAAAGCTACATATTATTGAAGAAAAATGTGGTAAAAATGCTCATAGAAAACTGGATTAAATGATGTAGGGGAAAGAACTTTATAGAATAACTAGTAGAAGACAATGAAAAAAGTGTTAACTGCATATTTTGAAAGTCAGCAGATCTGAGACCCATTCACACTACACAGTTATATTCCACTTATTCCATTCTTATTCTACTTTAATTGCTAAAGTTATATATTATGATATTTTGGGATTTGTGATTTGGTGAAGCACCAGAGCTCTCTGGCTGAGAATTATAAATATTGCCTGTCCCAGGGTTCCATAGAATACTACCATGACAATTAAAGTGGAACAGATTGTACTATAATTGTGTAGTGTGAATGGGCTCCAGGTCTTCCGACATCTGCTGAAACATATGAATATGTGTACCCACAATCAGTCACCAATATTGCCATAAAATGGTTTGAGTGATGCATGTGATAGATTACCAGACCTAAAGTGGATCTCAGCTGGTTCATAGTTCTATAAACCAGTGTTCCTTTAAATGTAGTTTTATTCTGGGATAAATAAGAGTGACAACAAAAACACTGTTAAAAATACTTCTCTTTCTAAATTTACAGTAGCCCAGAATTTGAGAGAGAACTATTACAAACTATTTCACAGACGGTATATGACACCAGATAAATTGAGAAGGATTTATAATACAGGTACTGGACAGTGCTGGAAATGTCAGAAGGAGGTCGGTATGATATATCATATGTGGTGGACATGTTTAAAAGCTAAGAAATATTGGAATGGAGTACATAATGTGATTTGTACATTAGTGAAAGGTCAGTTTGCTAAGACACGTGAATTGTATTTGCTAAATATGATTGATATAATAGAGGATACTGGTATAAAGAAGCATTCGAGCATATTATTGTACATGATAACAACAGCTCGTATTGAATATGCAAAGTTATGGAAAACTCAGCAAACACCCACAATAGAACAATGGTGGGCTACATTTATTGAAAATAAAAATGCGGATATGGTCTCCCAGAGATTAAAGGGGAAATCAGATGATGAGATACAGAAAGAATGGCAAATTGTAACAGGTAATTGTTGGGTTTTAACAGCTGGAAATACGTAATTCATGATTAAAGTTATATTACGTGTGGGCGACAGGATATATATCATGAAGCGGAAATATGAAGAATGAAATGTAAGAACTATCAGATAAACTAATAGTATAATGTTGTACAGTATCTTAAGCTTGTACAAATCTGGAAAATGGAATCTAGATCAATGTGGAAGATCAGATATATTTCAGATGAAGCTGACAATTGAATATGTATGTTTTTATAATGAGAATTTTGAATAAAATGATTTAAAAAAAATACTTCTCTTTCTCATCCTTGGACTCCAGTTATTAGAAAGATGGCCACTGAACACTGTATTTATTTATTTTATATATTTTATGTATTTATGTGTATACCATAGTCTAAGCTGAAATCCACTCAAATATATTTACAAAATTGTAAATACACTTGTCAATTAAAAAAAAGGATGGTTAATTAAATATGTGCATAGGAACTATGTACAGTCATACTTACACATTCACTAGGGTTAGGGGCACAGGACCCCCATGAAAATGGAAAAACTGTGAATAATTCTAGGCCCTCCCAAAGCATATTTAACACAAAAAAAAGTATGATCACTACATTCAACCCACCGTGGATTCCTTTCAAGCATCAGAGTTCCTTCACAAGGCAGAAGTGCGTGGCTGGTGGGGCTTACTGCCACCTCCACTGCTGCCCCATACCATTTTTAATAGGGACTTATGAGCCTTGTTCGTGGTTTCTCAATCTCACAAGACTTGCAGTCCCTGTTAAAAATGGTATAGGGAGGCAGCAGAGGTCACAGCAAATAATCCATGAATAGTCAAATTGGCAAAAGTGAAACCTGCAAATGTGAAAGGCTGACTGTATGTCAAAAAGCGCATCTAAAGATTCATTAACTTGTGTTACCTGTTGCATAAAACCTGACCTTCAATTGCTGTCTGTAGTCAGTTGATGGGAAAGACTGAGTGGTTTTGGTCTCCATACAAGAACATAAGAAGAGCCATGCTGTATCACATGAAAGATTAATCTTACAGTGACCTGTGAGACCCTCCACGAAATCCAGAAGCAGATCTTAAAGGTAACAGCCATAACTTGCTGTAGCTCCTCAGCAACTGGTATTCAGTTTCTCATCCGAGAGTTAGCATATACCCACTGTGCACTTGTATAGTCTGCTTCAAAGCCAGTTAATTTTGTGGCCACCTCTGTAGTCTCTATTAGCAGAGAGTTCCATGAATTTCTGAGTTTTGTTGAATTGTGCTTTTTTTCATCTGAGTAGCTTCCAATTTCATGGGATAACTCTACCATTGCATACTGTATGAGGAGATTATTTGTCCCCCTCTGCACCCTGTATGTCTTTATAAACTTCTGGGATGTCTTTCCTTGTTAAAAAAATGCAGAACACCTTAGCTCATTTTCCTCAGGGAAGGTTCCCCAGTTCCAAATATGGCTGCACCAAAGAGCTGTATAAAAATATTATACTGTCAAGTTTATTTTCTGTAGCAATCATGCTGATTCTTCTTCAGCAAGACTTGTTTAAAATGTTCGACAATTTTATTTCTGATAATGTTTTCCCTCCTCACAGTCCTCCTTGGCTGCCTCATTGTGGTATGGAGGTGACTGTAGTTTCCTGAAGGCTTTCTGTGCCTCTGGAGTGCAAGATCTGGCAGGTTCTGCCAAGCTGGTAGGATTTTGAATGGTCTCTGGTGGTAAACTGCTGGTATGTGCTGTCCAAGAACTGGTCTAGCTAAGTACAAAGAAGCTCGTTATTAGAAGACTGATCATCAGATGATGGATTCCTTGATAAAGTCAGGCAAAAATGTGAAATAGTTGTGATCTGCATTGGTGGAGGAACTACTCACACTGATGAAAATTATTCATAGAACGTCAAGACCTTCAGACTAATAATGATTACTACAAATTTACCTGGAATAAATATTAAATTGGCTGACCTGCAGTTTCACAGATACCCTTTTAAAAAAACTGAATCCTTTGGCTGCTTTCCAGATTTCTTGTATGAAGCCTTAATGTTGGGGAACAGTTGCAGCTATAATAACTGGACATTGTGACCTGCTGATTTTTAATTTGTCAGCTCTAGATGGGCAACTTTGGCAAGCTCACTTTCTGTTCCTGGGACCCCCCCCCCCTTCTGGTTTTGAAAAATAGGGTTTTTTAAATGTTAAAAATGCACAGTGAATCACAACTCCTGGACACTTTCAGGCAATTCAGCCACCTCTTTTTTTAAACCAAAAAGTGTTGTCTGGGGGAATTTGCAGAGTCTGTGAAAACAGCAGGACTATCTAATATGTATCTTCTGCAGCGAAAGTATATGCAAAAGGTGGTTTGGTTTCTTTGCAATTGCCTTACTTGCTATTTAGTGGTCTAACAATATCCATAGCCAATTTTCTACTGCTCATGTATGTAAATAATTTAAATTTTGTTCTTAATGTTTTAGCAATATTCTAAAATTCTTTGGTTAGCTTATTAGCTTACATTTGTTCTTTCAGAATTTGTGCCTCTTTCTGTTTTCTCCATATTTTGATGGAAGATTTCTTTCCTCTAGCAGGTTCCTTGAGTTGGCATATTAATCAAGTTGGCATTGATACAGGCTAGTTGGTTCACTTTCTAACTTGTAACACGCATTTTCCTGAATTTTTCTTGTCTTGGTTCTAAATCAGGTAGAGAAAGTGTGGCCCTCAAAATGTTACTGGACTACAATTCGCATTTTTCCTTATCACATGGATTGCTGGCTGGGGCAATGGAAGGTGCAGTGTAACAACATAGAAACATGGTTTGGAAATGTTACGTTTGGAAGGATTCTGAGAATTGTATTCAAAAAGTAACTTTCCCATGTCTGGTGATATTAGCTACAAATCCTGTTTTAAATAGTGTCCAGGCATTTTAGAAAGGTCAGAAATCGTTGAAAACCTCTTGCCTGTGCTTCTTGAATTACTATGAAAGGATCACTTTATTTTTGAAAAGTTTCTTCTTTGGCTTTTCTTTAGCTGTTTCCTGCATATTTTAACAGTACAAGTGTATGGCCTTCAAATTGTTGCTAGATGTGTGTAGTCATAGCCAGGCAATTTGTTGTTATTGTTGATGGTTTCTGATAAGTAGGTATTTACTGATTTTTTTAAAAGAACAGTTATATCATTTGATTTTAAAGTAGTATGCCAGTAATTTTAGGTAAAACAGCAATTACCAATTACCTGGTAATGCAGGCATGGGGAGTCATAGTGCCCTTCAGGTGTCATTGGACTGCAACTCCTATCAGCTTTAACCAGTGGTGAAGTGAATCTAACAATATCTGGAGGACAACATGATTTCAACCACTCTTACATATTGTTTTTATTTTGCACATGGTTAGTAAAATGAACTTCTGTTGGAATACAACTCTGGAGACCAGGGTTCCACTTGACCATGGAAACCCACTGGGTGCCCTTAGGCAAGTCACACTCTTTCAGCCTCAGTGGAGGGCAAAGGCAAACTCCCTCAAAACAAATCTTGCCAAGAAAACCCTGTGATAGGTTCAGCTGAGGGTCACCATAAGTGACAAACAACTTTAAGGCACACAACAGCAAAAGTATTTCACACACATCTCTATTTTCAATGTCTGTTTTCTGCACATAGTAAATATTTTTATTTCTATGTTATCTTTTTGCATTTTTAAAAGTTCATATAGAGTCATTTATGTACATAGCAGTTTATCAAAAAAGAAAAAGTCCTATCTGAAAGTGCTCACAATCTAAAAGAGACAAAATAAACTTTGAGAAGCAACACAGGAAGGGAAATGGGGAGGTATGGATCAACAGGGGAAGGCCATATGATTACTTCTATTACTTGTGCTTTGGCTTAGACTAAAATATGGGGACTGGGAGATAATTGAAAGGGTTTCTGAAAGAAGTGGGTTTTAAGGAAGGACTTGGAGGAAACAAGGGAATATAGAGCCATAAACTGCATAATAAGCCATGTAAAAATGACTCCTTATTTGTTATCACAGAAAAGTCTTTGTGACTTTTAATGACTGTTGCACACCATTTGTTTTTGAATGATAAATTGCATCAAATTATTAATCAAGATTAGTCTGTTATATAAATAAGAATGATTACATGTTTGAAATGGAGGAAATGATAGAAGGATTTAATGTGTTTCTGAAATCACTGCCTTTTCTGACATTTGTGCCACAACTGTACTCTAGCCGGAAACCAGAGCTTTTATGCCTGACTTCCTGTAATTGAGTTACTCTAGACAAATTTCCACTAGGCATTGTACAATAGATATACTGTTGAATATTCGTGTGTATTTTGAGACTTACTTTCTTTGATTTCCTCATTCCTAAATTGCGTTCTGTGTGTACTGAGGATGTCTGCATGAAACAAGTTGTGTGTTCAGTGCTCTGTATAGCATCTTTTAGAAAAGCAACACTTTTTGAAAGTATGTTTTTTGTAGAATAATGAAATTTCTGTTTTGCCAGATAATTAATTTTATATTTGAAGAAGTAAATTATGAAAAAGGACAGCTAACCAGAGTTTGTAGTCATAGATGTAACTTGTTAGAATATGAGAAGTAAAGTTTTATGGGTATGGAACAATTCTATTGCATTCATGTGGTACTGATTTTTTTCATTGAAATTGATGTTTACTTATTGTGAGAAGAAGTGCCTAGATAATATTGTTTTCTCTACTGAGTCAGTCTTTGAGAGTATGTACTTTTTTCCTGTTGGGAATATGCTCAACAAGTGTCTTCTCTGAATCTCTTCTCTTTACAAACGTAAAAGTTCTGATGATCTATATAGCCATCTTAATAGCCATCTTAGCCTGCCAAACATGTGCTGAGTCAAAAGTTACAATTTCTGGTCTCAACTCATCTGTATTCTATTGAGTGCGATTGCCATTCGAACAGATGGGTAAATTTTCCTCCAGGTGCATATTGGTTATCAAGAGTTAAACAAACTGCCTTCCTTCGGAGCTTAACATTTTCTGACTTTTACTTTTGATTGATCAACAAAGATTTAGTTCAAATTTATTTGAACAACAAATTGAACAACTTCAAATAATTCCTTGTTGACTGCTTTACATTTCATGTAGATTTTGGCATGAACATATGAGTTACTTTGAAGAAATTCTATACTGATTCTTATTTGTTTCAAATACTTCTGTCCTATACGATATCATAAGACCTCTGGGCAGCTTACAGTAAAATTGCTGTCAACAGTAGCATCTGCAGCTTCCATGGACATAGGCTTAATGTTTGTTTTTTGTCTTGCTGTTTGTTTGAGGTCTTTGGCAGCTGATACAAGCTATGGCAATGAATGTATTCCAATATTATGCATGTTTATTCAAAAGTAAGCACTGTGTTGAATGCACTTTAATAAATATGTATTGCAAATTATCTGTCCTTAGCTTTTAACCAAAGAGAATGTCATAAAGAGAATTCTATTGTATTGATTATATTAGATGTTTGAATTTATATTCCATGTTCTTAAAAACAAGCATTACTTTTTAACTTGCTTTGTTTGATGGTTATTCAGGAGTTCTGCCATCTCCCTTTACTATCACACTTTCTGCTTGGAAAAAAAAAAGCATTTCTGTTTAATCCAGAAGAGTGTTGAGTAGTACTGATAGAAAGCCACATGGATTATAAGGAAAATGGGTGTGTAGATCTTCTGTCTTTTTGCATGACAGTTGTGAAATCCCACTAACCCTTACCTGGCTAGGTATAAATAAAAGGATTAAGCAGTGGCATCTACCGCATAATGCTAACTTGAAAACTTCTTGGTCTGTGCTTGGTCATGGGTGTTAAAAGTTTTTCCAGATCAGTTCTGAGGGTGTGAAGCAGACGAGCTGCAATGGAAGCAGTATTTGATGTATTCTTAAAAGAACCTGAGTGCTGTGAAATAAAATGCTTCATCATTTTTTGGAGAGCCTGCTGGACTGTGAATTCTCAATGTTCTGGACTAAGATAATTATTATTGATTTTATATGTTATCTCTTATTACATCTTTTCTTGGGAATTGATGTTATAGGGCAAACATGTAATTTCCATTATAACAAGAAATGGTGTAGTTCCAGGGCTTGAAATTTATGAAATAGATGAGAAGTAACTACCGTGTGCCATCTTTAATACTATAATACAAACAAACTAGTTAGAATTTGATTTTCAATAAGTGGAGATAAGATTTCTTGAGGCATCTGGAAGCTAAGTAGGGGCTGTTCTTCCCAGAGTCTGATTTTCAAAACACCTTTCAAGCTAATTTGAACTGAGAAAGAAAACTCTGCTGTCTTCAGATAAGCATCAGAGATTTGGGTATAGCTTGAACCACATCCCAATGGAAGCCTCATTCTACTGCAAGTATCATTAACAGTTACTGAATTTTTCTTCAGATTTTGGCATGGAATAATCATCCTTACTGATACTTTATCATCAGTCTGCTAACCGTATTCCAGAAAGTCTTCAAATGAATATTTCTGAATGGTGGAAATTATTGGGTTATTTCAGTTTTTAAATGAAATAAGTCGTGAAATTATAGTACTATATTGTTAGATATGAAGGAAATAAATAGCTTTTTAACTAGATGCTCAAAATTTTAGTGCTGTGTGTAAAACAAATGCATTTTCTTTGTGCCAAATAATTCTATTTCAGATATATATATAAATGGGAAAGAAATGTTCTTTAAATTGAATGTCTAGACAGTAGAGATCCACTTCCTCTTACGAAGCTGATTTCTCTAATAATGTACTGGAATTACTCAGGTGTGCTGAACAGAAATCATCTAGAGTTACTTCAGCAAAGTTTTCTGGAGTGCTAAACAACCTAGATGGCTTAAAATATGTCGTTGAAAATCTCCCAGATTTTGCAGTGTTGGCTTGGTTAAAGATACAGTGTGCATGAAAAGTAGTTCTCTTGCTGGTTGTGTATAAGGCCTATATAAATACATAGGGTGTGTTTGAGAGAGAAAATATTTTAGGAAGTTCGAATGGGTCAGTCAGTAGTAGTCTGGAATTAGAAGTCAACTGGCAGAGTTTAGATGGGCACTGTGAGCCGTTCTGATTTTTAATATAAAACTTACTTGATTTAAATTTTCTACCAAAGAGAGCTTACTAATATCATGTATATTAGACAAAAGAGTTTATGCCCGTCTTTAAGTGGCAGAGTTAATTGTGCCTTAAGATGAGAATTAAGAATATGATACTATGTTTCTGTGTTTTTTGCATATAAAGCATCAGTTAATTTCGCTTGTAGTTGCAATATAGTAAGAAGTGGTGATATTACTTTATTCTCTTCTCATATTTATGCCAAGCTTGTTTTAAATAGTAAGCTAGATCAGGCATTGCTAAGTACATCACATTTTGTCCTTTCAGAAGGAGAGAAAAATACTAAGAGATAAAGCTGTTTCTCATTTGGATACAGGAAATCTAAACATATCTACAAGCTTCTCTTGTATGATTTTTAATTTTATTTACCTCTGTAGAGGTAATATCTTCATCCAGAATGCCACTGACACATGGTATTTAATCCTTTAAAATAACTGTAATTTAAATACATTAGAAGTGCTAAAGATAACTCATCTGTGAAATATTTGATGTTGGTTTATTTTATTTGTGTCTTGAGAAAAAGTTTATTAATGTTTGGTGGTAATACATAAGCTAACTGTACATTCTGATGGTAATTTGATGGCCATGTCCTGGATCCTGAAATTCAGTTAACACAGCTATGTTTATGTTTGTTGTCAGTAAATAAAGTAAAATGATCTGTTATCACAGTCTGAGATACTGTAAAGGTATTCATATGTTTACTTGTTTGTAGTGTTCTGTTTTTGCTGTTACTTTCTCTCTTATCACAAAAGCAGAAATCTGTTTAGAATACAGAACTGATTTTGTTGTGCATGTGCCGAGAAAAATTCGAGTCTTTGTAATGCACTGAGGGTTCATCTAGATGGTGGGTACAGTTTTGCTTATAGGTCTCTCTTCCTGGAAGGAGTGGGAGGATGTGTGGAGATGTATTTTAACTGATTCTGCCTGCAACCTCCCCCCACCCCAAATGCTGGAAATAGGCAGAGAACCTCCAGAACATTTAAGGGAGATGATTCTGAGAGCTTCTGGGACCTTGAACCGAAGGAGCTTTTATGTTTGAAGAAGAAAACCAAATGTTTATCTGTTGCTACTCAGTTTCTAACTAATCGGGGCAGAGTAAAGTTGTTGACTGACTACAGACCAAGGGTAAAACAGAGGACTTCTACTAAAGCCAAATAGTAGAGAAATGGATTCCCATATTTGCAGAAGTTTGCGACCATTTTCTTCCATTTTGAGTACTATATTCTATTAAAATCATTTCGCTTTTAACTTTTTATTTGGATATACAGTTCACAGTTTTACTCACTTTCATTCTGTGTTCATCACAAAACCATCATGTGCACTCTACATTCCTAAACATCTTACCCCTAAGAATAATGCAGTGTAATTCAGAATAGAACATAATCCTACTTCCAAAGCATCAGAATCCTCATTATTGTGATATCAGTTGATTATCACATTATTGTGATATCATTCAGTCTATTCCTCATCTTTGGCATCAATTTAAAATTGATTCACATTGACTGGAAGAAAAAGGTTACTGTTGTCTATGTACTGTTAACATTTAACCCTGTATCCTGACATACCTCTTACATTTCATATGGATCTTAAATAACAAAAATAGTATGATGGAAACACTATCACTCTACTTTCACAGAGTGTAAGTGGCAGTCCTCAGTGCCTCCTTCTGAAATAGATAAGAATGTAAGAGCACAGTCACCATTATGTGGTACTTCAAACAGGTAATCCAGACAGATGGCTTAGAAGCATACCAGCTGTCGATGGTATTGAAAGCCACTGAACAAAATTTTAGGCAAACTAGACTAATTTTTTTCAATGTTAGACTCAAAATGCGAAAATTTAGATCATATTTTAGGTCTGCTCCCGTGGTATGAAGAAGAGAAACCAGATGGGATTTGACTGCTACTGAAAATGTAGTAGTTTGAAGATGAACCTTCCATTATTTTACAATTAATATCTAAAATTTGAAAGGTTGCTGAGATTACAAAATTACATGATAAATCTTTGAATGGCAATAACAAAAGAGGAAGTTATATTTGCATGTAACCATTTACCCTTTTTATAAAAGAAGGTATAATCAAATGTAGCAGCTTCTACTTTGACATAAATTTGTATCTTTTATCATTCCTAGTTTGTCTTCCTAGTTTGATGATCTTACCGCTTAAAATAAATCTAATTTATTTAAATATAACTGTTAGTGATATTGATGTATAAGTTTTGAGCTTATGTGAATAAATATAAAATACGCTTACTTGCTTATTTATTTATTTGTTGTATACTCTGCCTTTCTCCCAAAATGGGTCCCAAGGCAGCTTACAGAACAGTCATTAAAAACATTTACAATAAAATTTAAAAACAAAACCAACCACACAAAAATGGTATGAAGTCATTATAAAAACATTATAAAAAGATACAAAAATTAAAAAATGTTTTAGCATATATTTTGTATATGCTATAACTTTATTCTGGAAAAAAAATATATTTTCACTTGGAGTGGGAAGCCAGATGGTAAGGACCTAGATTGGGGTGGGCTGGATGTGGTCATGCCTGATTTTACCTTTCCCATTGTTGCTATATCATTGCAAAACTGAGGTATATGGGCAGTTATCGCCATGTTCCTAAGTCGAAATACATTGGAGAGTACAATTTGGCTTAAAAGCAAGGCATATATTATCCACTTGCTAAAAATTGAATTGAAGGTATTTTGATGTTACAACATTATGCAGTGGCAGCAACAGAGTAAGGTCCCAGTGAAGTCAGGGGAATCAGTGCCTCACCCAGTGTGGGATAGTTCTTTGGAATTACACCATTAATTACCCTCTCCCATATTTAATCTTATTTGATTTGTGCATAGAGTATGTAGAGATTAAGATCTATTTGACTCCCTAACTTTCAACCAAGGGAGAAAAAAGAGGTTGAAGGCTAGTTTCAGTCATATTGTGTGTTCTTAAAACCATATCCTATTTAAATTATCATCTGCAATTACCAATATTTTTCTTAGAAGAGACTTTCCAAATATCCTTTCATACTAAAGTGTAAGTTGCACTGATTCCAGCAGAATGTGCTTCCACATAAGCATGATTATGACCACTATCTTAGCACAAGGAGTGATTATAATGTACCTTTTTTAGTTAGTCCTATTGCAAACTGTATGAAGGGGGAAAAGACACATGATGTATCTGTTTACAACAGATGAACGCAGAAGGACCATATATGTACCATGTCTTGAAATGTGGCCAGTGTATTAGGATATGTTGTAATTCCCATACCCTCGAGAGAGAGTAATTTGATATGTTACGCATCTTGGATATGAGAGCTGTTTCAATATTGATTTGCTAATATTATTTTTTCTCAGATGTGATGTTATTGGAGATCTTGAGGAAAAGTTCATGTCCAGATTTATCGCACAAATTGTGAAAGGTGGTAATACCCGGTGCTTACTGTGTAGCACTTAGGTTCACAATGCAGCTTTTGAAACAGCCCATCTGTGGTGTAACCAGTATCCTGCAGCAGGTTTCCAGAAGCAAATGAAAAGTTGCTTTATTACCACAGTATTGCTGAGTTTTACTATGTGTGAATTCTGTAGTGTCAAATTGGCACCTGGGAGGGTAGAGGTGAGATCCTGTTCAAGAATATAGGCTGACTGCATACTCTATTCCACTGCAGTAAAACAACCATTCCAGTAGATGGCTCAAGAATATAGGTTGGAAAATGCTGGAAAGGTCCCATTTCTCTCTCTATTGTTATGTTACTCTTTAAATACTTGAAATGTTGTGGAAGCTATTGTTTTGTTTAAAGTGTTTTATTGTATTACAGCATTGAAAACAAAGGCCTTTACTGCATAAACTATATTTTTGTACGTCAAAAACTAAAATGTATATAAGGATCTTTTTACACCATAGAAAGGAAATAAACAAAAGTATCTTAAGATTAGCTTAGTTTGCAGCTACAGAAGCAACGCTTAGCTATACAATAATGCGTATTCCTAACTTTACACCTTCTGTAAAAATAAATGCTCATACATGTTAACCTATGGTGTTTGGTGGTGCTTGGAAACAAACTTAATTCCCCACTTCTTAAGATTGATTTATTTTGTATAGTTGTTGTCCTGCTTTATAGGAGTGTCTTAGAACATCTTGACAGGAAGGTAATATTGAATCAGAAAATAAATTTCAGAATAGATTTCTATACTTGACACTCTTTTTAACCAACATTAAGAGGGTTCTGCAGGAGAAATTAATCTTCCAACTTTTCTGGTAATCACATTCATTCAAGTTCTTGTTGAGATAAGGGAATGCTATAATTGCAGGAGAAATAGGTCATAATTTTAAACTGATATTCTTCAACTCCACCGTAGCCACAAAGATTGGAAAAAATAAGTACAGTCTTCAAATTGTGTTGAGCAGAAACATATTTTCCCCTGGTTTAAATTTTGTTTTGATTGTATGTTCCTTAAACCAAAGCAATTGTGCACACAATAGTAGCATGGGCTTGATGATAAACCTGAGAAAATATTCTGCTTCTTCTTGCATTTCAAAATCAAATGCGATAGCTCATGTTTCTTTTTCTTAGCACAGTGTACAGTATTGAGCAGCTAGATATTGGGAAGGGTTTATTAAAAGAAAATTCAAAAATAAAATTAAAAAATTCAGAACAAAAATTCAAATTCAAAAAAGAAAATTCAGAATATTAAAATTCAAAAAATTTAGTTTGGTGAGATTTTTAGTGTTTCCAATATTAATTCAGTGAACATTGTGACCTAATCCAGTTGTTAATTCCACTAGCAACTCTATTTGGGATAGATTTAAGCCTTTATATTCTTTACTGGTTTTCCAAGCTATGTGGCTCCTGTTTTAGTTGTGAGCTGTACTAGGTAGCTTGGAAAAATCACTGTTCAGTCTGTTTCAGCTCCCATCTGTAATGTAAGGATGAGAACTCTGACCTATCACAGGGTGGTTGTAAGAATTTGAAGGAGTGTTTGTAAAGTGTTCTGAATGCTTGAAAGTATGCTGAGTAGTATGTGAATACTTCAGAATGTTTCTGTCAACCTAGGTATGTATAAATCTGGCCACTCTGTCTGTCTGTCTGTCTGTCTTTCTTTCTTAAGTATACATGTGTCTAAAAGTTTTGATTAATTCTAGAGGATGCTAGACTGTGAAGAAGTGCAATGCACACCATGATTTCAAAATGCTGTGAGTCAACAAATGTCTCTAGAAAGTCCCTATGTCAGTGCCGTTATTTTTAACCACCCAGGAAAATGAATTGCTTTCGCTTTCCAAGGTTGTGGCACAATACTTTTAGGAGTATATTTAAAGACACTGTGCTATACTGATTGGTTATTCCTAAAAAGGCACAAAGTGATTAGAGTTAAACCCAACAGCTAGTTCAAAGTAAAGCAGAACCGTTGAATCAACTGCTAAATGTAAATCCCATTGTTTCAATAGGTATACACCAGCTGGTATTAGCACCGAGATTGCATTGGGGTTTTCCTGTTTGTGTACAACTGAAACTCCTTTGAAATCTACTCCAGGATTTGGAGAAGCTGTGGGATATGTTGGGAGATTGAAGGAAATCTGAGAACCTTTTACCTTTATTTTACTTCCCTCCTCCCCAAAAGAGACGCAAGTCTGTTGTTGTTATATGCGAATATTTAAAAATATACACCTAACTCACATCACTAAAACATACAAAAGTTAAAATAAAACTATGAGTAGAATTAAAAGCAATTTAGAAACACACCAACTTAAAACAAACCAACTATGTAGAAACTGGCCTACATTCGATATCACCTGAGTTGACTTCTTCATACAGTGAGATCTCTCCTTCCACTCTTTCTCCATGTGAATCCATTGCAGACTAGAATCCATGCCACTGTTCCCCTGATGGGTGGTCGTCACAGGGAACTGCCCACAGCATGACACTTAACATTCAATTTGCTGTACTATATAATATTCCTTCTTCCTCTTTTCACAGAATGTGCATGAATTTTACAGAATGTGTAAGAACTAACAGGAAACAACGATGATAGGTTGCATTATGATTGCTTCAGATGGTTTCATCTAATAACAAAAACAACTTATTTATTTATTTATTGCCCACCTCTTCCTGTGGATCAGAGCAATAAATAGCACAACACATCACATAATATCAATCAAAAGAGCATATAAAACCAATACATATTAAAATCTATTAACATCTATTCAGTGGCCAAGTGATAGTTACATTCATTTTATGAGAAACATAATTAAGTCATCTGGCCATAGATACATCTCTTTTCCAATGGTATTTGCCATGGCTAGTGACTGGAGATTTACTTTACTGTGATCTTCTGTTGCTAGATTATTTATTAATTTTATTTATGATAAGCTTGTGTTTCTGGAATAAATAAAACAGAATTTTTATTCTCCGTGTCGGATTATAATGGTTCAGAATGGTTACATCTCATATGAGAGGGGATTATACTCTTCACATAGAATAATAGAGCTGGAAGAGACCACAAGGGCCATCGAGTCCAACGCCCTGCCATGCAAGAATCAAAGCAGTGCAGATGATGCACAGTGTCAGTAACCAAAGCAAATCAACCTGCTATATATTTAGCAATATTTTACTGGACTAGATTCAGACCTTCAAGACACAGGTGAAGATATGTGAACTATGAAGAGCACTGGTAATATTCAGCCAGTTACAGTTGCTTAGCCTAATCTACTTCAGAAGATAGTTGGGAGCTTGAAATGGGAAGGAAGCCCCTTGAAAGAAGGATGGGATAAAAACTGCATAAACAAAACTATTATGGATTCTATTCAGCTCTGTTGCTTAGGGAAACAATGATCAGTGTAATTGGAACATGAGCCTGTTTATGACACTATTATCAAGCTATTTAGTTGCATTGCTAGATTTGAAGGATGTGCATGGGCCTGGTAGTTTCCCAGATAGACATGTGCCTCTGCTAAATTGTTGGCTGCTTCAACAACTTTCCAGGTGTAGAGTATGTGGAAAGACATTGGTGGAACTGAATGGAAAAACTGCTGTTTGGTTTTGTCATCAGATATTAGAGGATTTACACTTCACAGTGTCAGTGTATGTGACAAGTCCTATTGTTCTTTGGCTAGCTCACAAGTCTGTATGGATTATTATTTGCATCCTGAGGACTGCAAAAAGTTTGGCTTACAAACGATTGTGGTCCTAGTTCCTGTCTGAGGTTTTCCATTAATATCCTAAACTGGTCAAATAGTTAATATTAGTCATAAATGTAATTTTAAATTCACTGTCTGGTTGGCAGAAAGCTGAGAACTTGAGTTCTTGGCCCTACTCTGTTTACAGCTGTCTCCAGTCTCCTTGCAGTATGCTAAATATTTTTTAACCGTAGCATTCTAAAATGTTTTACTGCCGTTTTACCTGCTCTCAGATGTTTCATAGTATCCTGCCTCTTTTATGTTGCAAAAGAGAAGGGATGGAGACAGAAGGAATGTAATTATGAAATGGCATCTGTTTTCTCACAGAAAAACCTATTGTTCTTGATAATCACACTTTATCCAACTGTGAGATATGAGGCTGGATCCAGGCTTCAGTACACCAGTGATAACATCCCCTCGGCAGAGTTCTGTTCAGAATAATTCTGTCAGTGGAAAGGAGGGGGAGCTTTTTTCCCCCTGTCATACAACTCTCCCACTGATACAGAAGGTCCTCTAACTTGCTAAAGGAGCTTTTTCAGAAACATGGGGCTTGTTGAAAAAGGGGGGAAATCCATTAAGACTCCATTCTTAATGCTAATAGCAAAGTGGTCCACCTCCTGCGGACAGAAGGGACCGTTATGTTGATGGGAGATAAATCTAACCCGTGCAACCCCCCCCCCCCGTGTGTCTTTCTCTTACATGAAGCTTGCTTTTGGCATTTCTAATAAGAATCCTCATTTAAAAATGCTCACAGAATCCGGCGTATCTGATAAACGTTAACCTAAATTATCATGTGCTGCTTTAAATCATGTGCTCAGCGGAGTTATGAATAAAATATCTTTAGATTCATAACTAAAAAATGCTAGTATGACTAATAGATTCAGTGCAGAAGCAGCTCAAAGATTAGGTAACATTGCCAAAGTAATTACAGTTCTGTGGAGAGAGAGAGAGAAAAAAAGCCCTCTGTACAATTCATGTGAGAGAGCAGGATGATGTACGACATAGATATTTTGATGTTTTCCCTCTGTTAAGGAAATTTAATACATTCACAGCTAGCTAATTGTTTGGCATTTGAACTGTTTGTTTTCCATTGTTTGAGAATGCTGAAACTACAAATCTACTGTGGCTGCTTTGTGTTTGAGGAGGCTCACTGACAGAATTCATTAATGGAATTCCAGATGGTGATCAAGTGGATGGGAGAGCAAGAGGTTGGACTTGTAAAACAATTTATTACCAAGTCAAAGGTGGTCTTTTGCCAAGGGTAAGAAAAGCTAACTTGTTAAACCACATAAGTGAGTAACAAGGGATCCAAAACCCTGTAGATTAAACAGAAAGGCTTTGTCAATAAATTTCAGTATAAACAGCTAGATAACAACAGAGTTAAATTGGGGAATATAGGGTCAGTAGTAATAGCTGATTTTTCCAAGCCCTGTTGCAGTAGAACTTCTTGTTCCTTAGTTCTTCTGCCTCTTTTTTGTTCTACTAAGATTTTTGCAGCTTTTTGGGTGCCAAGCTTAAGCACCTAGGGAGGGATCTAGAGAACTATTAGGCACACACACAAATACTAACCCATGTGCCCCAGGCATCTAGGTTAATTCCTTGAGTGCATCATTCCATCCTTTATCTCTACACATTTACTGGTATTAGGGGTGCGGGACCCCTGCAAAAGTGGAAAAACTGCAAATATCAAAATGTGTGTCTGTGTCTGTGGGAAGGGGGCCGAGGCATGGCGGGAAGAGGAGGCATCCAGGGTGCAAACCAGGTCGGGGAAAGGGGTGGGTCACCATGGTGGGTCCATACTTCCTCTCTCTGTCACCCATCTTCTTCTTTGGGTCTGTGTGGGGGCGTTGGGAGAAGTTCTTGGTGCTAAGAAATCAGAGTATGAGCCATCCTTAACTGATCAGACAGTAGCTGGTTGGGGAAGAGGAGGCCCAGACGTCAGTTTTTAAAGGACTTCATAGCTTGATCAGAGCCACCAAGAAGGAAGGTTCCCCCATAAAGGAACTACTGGGGGGGGGGCACAAGGGTTGGAGAAACATGCAAATAATCAAATCCATGAAATTTAAACCAGCTAATGTGGAGGGCCAGTTGTATGATTCCAACTTCAGTTGAACTTTAACTTCCAAAATTTTATTCACTGTAGAATCTATTTCATTCCAGATTTTTTTGGCCTTTTCACAAGTTCATCACATGTGGTAAAAAGATCCTACTTGTTGCTGGCATTTCCAAAATGTATTAGAAACCTCTGTATGCATTTTGGCCATTTTTTGTGGAGTCAAATACCAACTGTACATCATCTTGTAGAAGTTCTCTTTAAATCATAGAGTAATATAAATTTAATTACCTCCCCTTTGACCACATTTGCTTGATTGTTCCAACTGTATATTGTGACCAACATTTTGTGCCCACTTTATCTTTTCTTAAACCAACTCTTCTTTCATCTCTATTTTTAACAGAATATTACACATCTTACCAAGTAAATGTTCATTGTCTGAATACAACTGTTTCTCAAATTCTGATTTAGTCAATTCAAAATCATAGTCTTTATTTATTTTAAACCTTTCTTGTATTTGTCTGTTAAGAACCATTGAAAACTAGAACCTTCTGGCATTATTTTTTTTCTGTTTATTTAATTCTGTATAATAATTTAATAAATTCCAGAGGATCTTGTAAGTTGCCCATTTTTCCTTAACTGTTGCCTCCTTCCAATAAAAAGCCTCTTGTGACACTCACAAGAGAGTCTTGGGACATAACCTTGGTTTGTAGGTATTCCACAGTCTTAACAAAGCATATCTCATAAAATGATTGTTAAAATCTGCATCCACTTTGGCTTTACGGTACACAATTAACCATACTATTCAAACCTCAGTTCTTCCCCTTCTAAATCCAACAATCTCTTGTTGGTTAACATGATCCAATGCTTCAGCCAAACCAAAAGCATGTGGGAAAATGCAACTTCAAATCTTGTAATCCCAGTCTCCCTCTTTCTTTTGCAGCTTGTAAAATTTTATATTTAACTCTGGGTTTCTTTCCATGCCGTATAAACTGTAGTAAGCCGCTATGTCATTGCTTAGATAATCAAAACAATAAGGTGTGAAACAAAAACGTTTTTGGTAAATCATTCATTGTGATCACAGAGTTTCCTCTCAGTAATGTTAGTTTGATTTTTGCCCATCTTTGCAAGTCCATTTTAATAAAATATAAATTATTTTTAACAACAAACAATTCATGTTTGTCACAATATCTAAATATTTCACTTTTTCTTGATTTTAATCTCAACTTTTCCATCAATTGTTCTTGTTCCTCCTTTCTCATATTCTTCGTTAACATCATTTTTTTCTTCTTTTAAATCCAGACATCTCTTCAAATTCTTTTAGTGTCTCTACAACACTCCTGTACAATCAATAGGGTTCTCAAAAATTATCACTAGATTATCTGCAAATGGTCTTAATTTATATATTTCCTTTTTTATCGTTATACCTTTAATTCTTTCATCATAACTTACTGCTCTGTTCAGAACTTCTATTCAGGAATAATGCTGTTCAGGAGAGTGAACACACTTGTCTTATTCCTTTTTGAAGGTTGCATGGTTTGCTCAACTCACCACAGATCAAAATCTGTGCTTTCTCTACATTATAGATTGTCTTAAGCCATGTGTTAAAACTATCACCAAAGCTCGTTTTATCTATAACTCCAAGCAAAAAAATCCCAGTTCAGATTATCAAAAGTGTTTTCAACATCTAGAAATATAAAGTGCTTATTATGATTCCCGTTATGGTTATCTAAGTATTCCAAAATGTTCAAAACACATCTGGTTTATCACATAATTTTTTGGTAAAAATCCATTTTGATCTTTATGAATAAAGTCTTTATGAATAAAGATTCTTTTTAATCTTTCTGCCAAAATAGTTGTAAAAATCTTATAATTATTGTTGTCCTATTTTGGAGGCCATCCAGGGGCAAAGGTTCAAGTAGATTCAAAGGTTCAAATCTGTTAGACATCAGAGACTGCAGCAGACCCAGTCATATGCCAGAGGTTACCAGCCAGGTGATTACAATCCTCAGAGTCTAGTCAGTCCAGGTCATCAGGATAAAACAATAAATCCAAAGTATCAATCCAAGGGAGTGTTGAGTAGCATGGTCAGCAAACAAAGCAGGGTCCAAAGTTTTTTGGAAATATAAGCCAGAAATCAAGAAAGTGTTGCTTCGTTCAGCATGGTTAGTTGTCAGCAATAGACCTCCTGAAGGACGTGCTGGGATCTTTATAGTCTTGCAGCGTCCCACAGATGTTGCCTGATTAATGAACATCTCTTATTTAAACATTCTGAGCATTGTAAACAATACCTTTCCTTTCTGCATTTCCTGCAGTAGGCACTGCACTGTCAAGTTCATGTCTGTATGCTGTGGCTCCTAGCGAGTTTCATTGTCTGTCTCAAGAACTGGCATGTCCCACTTCAGTATCTGTCTCAAGAGCTGGCAATTCCTCCTGTTCTTCTGCTTCACTGTCTGTGTCAGAGTCTGAACCTAGGTCTTGGGACCGAGACATAACAATTGTTCAGTAGTGAAATAGGTGTATAGTTCTTTGTCATTATTGGGTCTTGACCTTCTTTTGGGATTAAGACAACTGTTGCCTGTTTCCAAGTCTGAAGAATCTTTCCTGTCCATAGAATTGAATTCAGTAATTTTTGTAGGGAATAAACATAACTGTTCCTCAAAACACTTGAAGTAACCTACCTATAAACCATCTGGGCCAGGAGCTTTGCCAGACGTGATCTTTTGATGGCCTCGATAGTCTCATTCACTGTAATACGTGCATTTACCACCTGTTTTTCGGAGGTCTGAGACTTCTGCCAGATTTTGTCTAAATGTTTGTGCCCCCTAAATTTCTGTCTAAATGGAATCTTATTTTGCTTCAATTTATCTATCAAAAGGCATATTACCTTCTATTGCACAGAATTCTGGTAGATATCTCCTTGAACACCACAACCTTGACATCATCTAACTTCATTCTGTTCTCAAAATGGTTGTGCAACACTTGGTCTCTAGTCTGTTTTTGAACAAAGTAAATAATCATCTCTCTCTATAGATTTGTCTGAGTTGCTGCATGTAAAGAAATGTGATAAACATGATCAGGCTCAAATTGTACATCCTCCTTTTGCTTCACCAATACTTTTGCAATGGCATCAACCATCTTTCTCAGATATTTTCATTAGATTGTTCAAGGATGGCTTTAAAACTGTTCCATCAAAGCAAAAGCATCCAAATCATGCCCACAGTCTCTATCCAAGTTCTTTGTCTTATTTTCCATCCTCTGTTTCCAGTTCCAGTCTCTGGATCCTTTCATTTATTAGTTTCAGCTCAGTTGCCAACTGTGTCATAGACTGCTTCATTTCTTTCAGCTCTAATTTCACCTGTTTAATCTCTACTTTTAATTCCTTTCTAAATTTTACCATCAAGTCTCTTCCCGTCTGAGCCATCTGCATTTTTATGGACTATAACTTTTTCATGTATTTTTGAGACAAGTTTAATGACTTACATGGTAGGTCTGCAGATCCTTTTCTTTGAAGTCCTGTCACACTGGATTTTATGACAAAACTCACAGATATTACAGTCCCGGATTTTTTAAGGAAAAAAAAGGAGAACAATTTAGAGGCAATCACAGGAAAAATGAAGAAGAAATTGGTTACAGTAATCTCTTCTGACCACCAGATGTTGCTCTGTGCTTATCTTTCTCAATGCAAACACTATTTATAGCATGCAGGCACATGTGTAGGAATATGACTTGCTTTCACTTTAGTTCTGCAGAAATGACCTTTCTGCTGTCTCAGTCTTAAGGTAAATAAAGTTCTGTTCTCACAGAAATTCTATTTTATAAAGTCCTTAGCCAATATTTCAGTCTCTGTATGTCTTCAGATCCTAGTAATTTCTTGAAGTCACTCAGATATTGCTTTCTGCTGTATATAATGGCTGCTTATATACAACTAGAAAGCCTTTAAAAAAACCCAAGTTAGTTTACACATGGAGCCTTGGGCATGCAGAGAAACACTTAAATACCCTATTTCTCGTAAACACCTGAGAATGCCATATTAGCCCCAAATACATGTGTTTTCCTCTGCAGTCCCCCTCAAAATGATGAGAGGAAGTGATATGATGTCTTTTACTGTCCCCATTTTGAGATGGACTGTGGGGAAGATAGAGGCTTTGGAGCTTGCTGGTGGAGCATGGCCCATTGAGGAATCTGGAGGGTATTGGAACCTGGCCCTCACACAGCTGCTTGGGCTTGAACTACAAGACCTCTTAAACTTATACTAAAATAAACAACGAAGATACACAACAGAAGAAGACTTAAGTAATATGAAAAGCACTTGGAACAAAGGTGCCTTTATCTGTTGCCAGAAGATCAACTAAGGTGAAACAGAATGAACTAAACTGGAGAGGAAGTACCATAATCTAAGCATGTCCACTGAGAAAGCTGTGTCAGAAGCCTACCATAACTCATGATGGTGTAGAAGCATGGAGCAACCTCCGAGATGATCTTTATGTGTAGGTAGATTCATACAAGGTGGTCTTTGATTTATCTTAAGCCCCAAAATATTTAGAGCTTTAAAGGTCAAAAGCATGACAACAGAATGCTGATGTGAGTGACTTTCATTTACAGTTTATTTTGCTGTTAGTAGGCTTATAGATGTATAGCATGTCAAACTCATTCACTGAAACTGAGAATATAAGATGCTACTTTTTAAATGCAAGGGGAATAATTTTACAAGTCCTCTCCAAAATTAATTCTAGGCAGCTGATTGGGTTTGGTAGCACAGGAATTCCATCTACCTTTTATTTTTAGCCTGGAGTAGAAACCTAGCTTTCCTTTTAGAATGATGTCTGGAGACAAATTAAAGTAGGTCTCTGTAAATACAGTTCAGCATTTTAAATAGTCTTGTTCAGAACGAGAATAGTATCTTTACAAAAGTATGAAAGGCTAAATTTAATATTTGGTTAAATTCCTGTGTAACATTATTTCTTAAAAAAACACTTGTTTATGTACTTTAGAAATAATTACCTCACTAATAAGAGTGTAGGTGACTTCTGTTATATGTAACAAACTCATCTTCCAGTAGAAATAATGGCTGTATTCTGTAATCAGGCTGGTTATATTACTAAAATTTAAAACCACTTAACTTTTAAAGAACTGCAATTATATTGAATTTCCTGTTGTTTCTATCTCAGATGGATGAGGTTTTGGAGAAAGTATTACTTTGTTCCAAAAACAAAGGTGTCACCTTGAGTTGCAATCAGTCCTTCCCCCCACTAGGATGCATAAATATAGAACTACTGCTTTGGTACGGGCAAAGAAATAAATTCCAAGTCATGATCCACCCAAGCAAAGAAAAGTAGTAGTTAATATGCCACACAGAACAGCTATTTTGTTTATTAAGATGGTACTGATTTGTATAAAGTAAGTTATACAGTAAATCATTTTTACCAATTAACAGTGGCATTGGGATGCCTTTCAGTGTCTATTTCTTTACAGAGGCATACCACTCCATGACTGACTGCCATAAAGCCCTCTCAATATTTTTTCTGCTTTGAAATACTCTCTGAAACATCACCATTATGGTTAACACTGTCATCATCCCCCTATCTTTTCCCCAGTTTGGGACTCAAGGTAACTTACAAAAACTGAAAGAAACATAGCTAAACATCCACATCAAACACAAGTTAAAAGTGTAACTAAACTATAAATAAAATTAAAACCAATTAGAATTACAACAATTAAAAAGAAAATTCAGACTGAAATGGATCTAGATAATCCATCTAGGTGTAGAGAAACCCCTGAATCTGGGAGGCCGCCCAACACTCCAGTATCTTATCCCAAAATGGAATGTTGAAAATTTTTCAGTAGTTGTTTGATACAATGGGGAAGAGGGAGGGATTTTTCAACAACGGTCTTAACTGTCTCCTTTAGGCATGCTGGAACTCTGACTTTTTTTCTTTTTAAAACAAACCAGGGAGATGAAAAGAACTAAAAGTGTCCCTTACTTCTAAGAATCCTGTGCACATCCTTAGGCTGTGCAAATTGAAAAGTATCCATTATCACGGGACAAGCAGAGGCCAAAATTACAGCCACTGGGTCTGCATCCAAGTCAGAATAGGTCAGAGCTGCTTTATTAGCGAAGTCTAGTCAGTTTGTTCACAGTGGGCTGTTGAGTGGTCTGGATTCTCCTCTTTTAGGCCAGTGTGTAAAAGACCCTTGACCATTCAAAACAGCTCCATTGGCTGGCTATTTGCAGCCAAAACAGTAGCAAAGGAGAAATTGTTTTTGCTGATTGCATTGCAACAGAGGAGGCGCTCAGATAAGCTCTAGCTTGTGTTTATTTGGACTTGATCTTCTGCCAACATAGCTGCTGTCTCATTTGTTTCATTGTGTCTGCTCCCTGGAAAACCAGGGGTCTGATTTGGATCCTCTTCATGAAAAGGGATTATTGGGAGTGATAATCTCTACCACCCGGGCCATTTCTCCATTCCGGAGATCAACCAGGACTTCAATATTATCTGTTGAATCAGCAGCAAATCCTGAAACACCATGAAGAAGCCATCTAGATTCACAAGCTTCTCAGGGCAGAAAATTGTGAGATAGGGAAGGTGGTCAAGGAAATGGAATCGCAACAGGCTACTATGACGCTATCTTCCTGCCCCCCCCATCTTGTCTGTTGTTGCGCAGAAAACCTTGTTGGATAATGATGAGACAGATTACCCTCCACTCTTGACTCATCCGGCCAGGTGTCTGATACACACCTGCTCTGCATGCTCATCCAAGATCAAGTTGGGAATAACAATTGATTTCCCACATGTTAGAGGAACTTTTTATTGATAATAAGGCTTTATTCATGGTCCTCTATATATCTTATATTAATAGCAGTTTCATACGACCATGTAGTCACATAAATATTTTATAATGAAATGTAACTGGGCTAAAACAGTTTTGACGCCTTGAAATAATGAATATTACTTAGTTCTTTGTAGAAATAGCTGGATGGAAAAATTGCTAAATATTCTAAATAAATGTATCATAATTTTTTGACAGTATGGCCTGTTTGTTCTTTACTCCCCAAATTGTTCTTGAAATCCTGATTTAATTATGAACAGTTTGGGATTACATTTGTTGTGGCTTTGTTTATGTCGGTATGTTAGATTAATAACCTGCATTTAGTTTTTATTAATAAAATGGTATTTGAGAAAAGAGCTTAAAACTAAATTGTACTGCTTGTTGTTGTCATTGATTTTATACTCAGTGTTTTCCCCAAAACTGGGACTCAAGGCATCTTACAAATTAATATGAGTACAATGTAAAGATTTTTGTTAAAAAATGTTATAAGCCAGACTTCCTGGATTTTAGAATAAATTTCAGTGTCAAATTGTAGCAAGGTACACATAATTAATAGGCAAACAAGTCATAAGAGATTACAATCAGTAATTGTAATTAATGATGCTGCTTTGTCATTTTACAATTTTTTTGGTGTATTTTGGGATTACATTTTGAAGTGTTTTTCTCTTAAGAGTTTAATTTGGTGTTTTATCAGACTTATGTGATCATTATCTGTGTTAATTTCCTTATCTGACAACTGGATAGTATACTAATTAACATGCTTTAAAACTGCAAAGCAGAGAGGTTATTGAAATTACATAAAGCATTCTCCTTTTCATGTAGTTACATGAGAGTAGCTGTATGAGATTTAATCTTACAAGCAAAAGTAAGATAAGATCATTGCATTTCAATTTCGTTTATAAAACATAATTAAATATCTTCCAGAAGAATCCTAGCTTGTATTTACTTGAGGAACAAGGGTGAAACCCTAGCGATGTGGTTGTGGAATCCTACCAGTTTCCCTGCCCTTCATTGTGGATGGGAAAAGAAAGGCAGAGATAACTTTTCCATTTTTCTTCCCATTGACTACAATGTGAGGTAAATAACTAGATCGAGCTGGTTGATCTAGCTGGTTTGCCTATTTTTTCAACAAAAATAATTGCTTGTTTTCTTGGGATTCCCCAGCAGGTATGTACTACTTTGCTAATGTTCTTTTCAGTTTTCGAAGATTGTTCACAATTGAGGAATTACTCTGTGCAAAATTTGCATATAGTATTTTGCTCAGAAAACAAGGTTTCTGCACAGAAAATTTACTGAGATGAAAATGCTTTTTTCTGTGCAAAAAGCTTCAAGTGCAAAGAAAGCTACATGTGAATATTGTGCAGTATATATCTCAGTCTGCAAAGATTCTCACTAGTCCTGGATTCTCCAAGCCACTCACAAAACAGACTTTTTGAATACTTTCAAGTATTCTTTCTATCCCTACTCTCCACTGAGAAAATTGTGATGGAGCAAGATTTCATCTGAGATTGTGAAGATTAACATAAAATCACTCATAAATACATTTTCATGCATGAAACACATGTTTTTCTGTACGAGAAATCTGATATTTTTTGTGGGCAGAGTGCCAGCTTCCTGTGCAGAAAATTAGTTTTCTGCACAAAGATACCATGTGGGTATTTTGCACAAAACGTTTTTTTTTCCTGTGCAAAAACAAATTTCCTGTGCGGAAAAAGAATCCAGCAAATAAAGCAAAATTGCATTCTGTACAAAAAGCAAGTTTTCTGCATAGAAAATGGTATTTATTTCACAAAATACTCATTTCTGCCGCAGTGGTGAGAAACCTATAGAAATTATGTAAACAAGAACAAAATAAATGACAATTTACTTCCCTAATAAAGTCCAAAATTGTTTTCAACAGATCCTTGTCTCCCTCATGAGAAGGGCCAGCCTACAAATCAGCGAGTGACTGGGTTTCTCCAGAAACAAGTTTTATTTGAGATGTGTGGATCCCAGTTTATAAATGGCTTTTATGATAAGAAGCAGTATGTTTCACTGGGCTTAAAAGCTAACGTGTAGGGTGATGGCCTGGCTGACCTCAATAGATCCTTTGGGTAATATGGGTCACTCCCTTATTTAAAACAGTAAATCTAACAGACAGTTCATCTATATATACCAATTGTAATAACTGGGAACTGTATGAAGCTTAGTCTTCTTCAAAGAGATCATGGAGTTCCATAAAGGAACAACCTTTACATCCTGTCCTTATCAAATACCTTAGAGGTTCCAACACCAAGCGAGGTAGGTATTTCATGGTAGCGTTCATTTTTAATGATTCTACGTTGGCACAGGATAACACATGCCACCTTTCTATAAAAAGAAATAGAGTGTAGGACAACAGACAAAATCATAAATAATTAAAACAAAAATGAAAATTGATCTCAAAATAAAAGAGTAAAACAAAAAGTAAACCACCCAAACTTTTTAAAAGAAGTGTGAGAGACAACTGATTGTAATTGTGCAATGTATTCCACAACCGAGGAGCCCCAGGAGACAGCTTGCTGTAACATACTGGCCAAGTAGACCTCTGTGGGTAACAGCATCCTGAAGAGAGTTTCTTCTGTAGATTGGCATGACCATACACGTTCACAGTGATTCCTTCGATAGCTCCGATCCATTTGTTTATTTGCTTATGTAGATCTTTTTTCACCCCACTCCTCAGCCAAATTAGCTCTCAGGTCAACTTACATGCAATACATTTTTTTAAAAAAGGGGAGTAGTCACTGCCTGCATACCAAAAAACCCCACACACAAAAAATAAATGAAAAACCCTGCATATGTGTGCCTGCACATTGGCACAGGCTCTTTTTTGGACACACGCTAGGCCTTTAATGTACGCTTTCTGTTCCCGAGCATGCCAAGAGATACATCCATGCTGTTTGTTTCAGTGCTAGAGTTTTATACATCTGAAGAAAACATCTTCACGTGCTTTCTGACATAAAGTACTTTCTGTGGTTTATGTAACTTGACATCAAAATGTCAATCCCTTCCTAGTTTCAAAACCATTCCTTTATATATTCTTGTTTAATCCCAAGGTGACACTAATTATCTGTCAGCATCCATCAAAAAGAGTTCTAATCACTCTGAATGATCTCTGCCGGGAGGGTGACAGGGAGTATGAAAGAACGAGTAAGAAAATCTCTGCTGAATCATACTCAAGGCTTACAGAGTCTGCCATGTGTTTCCCACTGTATCCAAAACGTCTACAAAAAGACCAAGAACAGCTTTCTGCTGTTTATTTCCCCAGGGAATAGCATTTAAAGACATGCTTTCTCTAATCCTGTATATACTGTATGGTCACCATGAGTAGTTCCCATTGATAGTCTTTTTGCATGCCTTACTAGACCTGTTTTTTTTTTTCATTTCCTATGTTCATAATGTTAGTTTTGAATAAAAAGTTGGCAGAAATGTGTTGAACTACTATTCTTTTTAGTAGAGTAGGAAGCTATCTCTATTCTTACCATTGTTATTTCTGCCTCTGGTACTGTTGGCACCAAGCCAAGTGGGACTTGAACCCACAGTAAACAGTTGCCTGTGAATGCAAACACTGGGTGACACTGATGGGACTTGAACCCGCAGTAAATGGTCAACCTTGAACAAAAAATAAAAATTAAAAAAAACACATGGGACAAACCCAAAACTTTCGGTCCACATGGGCCACTCCGAGTAGTCCATGTGATTGCAGCCAGCCTGGAAAGATTCCCAACTTTGGCCAAAGAGACTTCCCCTCCCTTGGAGCAAGGGAGGACATCCTACATAAGCAGGGTAAAAAAGACACTTTATTGAAGAAAGAAGAGTTTTTTATAAGTTGGGGAACAATGATCTCATAAAACATACAGCGCATGTGCAAGAATATTTGCTTTCCCAGGACTAGAATTCTGATAAATGGTTGACAATACAGTAACTTCTGGCTAACAATGGGCAATGAACCCTGTATCACACGTGCATTTGCCCAGCAGTGAGGTCTAAGAAATATTGTTACCATGAGTGTTGGCTAACCAGGCTAAGGACCTAGGAATTTGCCAAGTAATGTCAGCATAATTTTAAGTAGGACATGGGCCTAACAACAGAAACAACTCTCAAAGTTGGCTAGAATTCAAAATGGAGGGCTTTAGTTAAGCAAAGACAAAGAGAGAGTTTCTTTAGCTTAGACATTTAAGCAGGCAATACCCTCTGTGAATTAAACTGTCCAGGGCACTGAATCTCCTAACAACCCTGTAGAATAGACCAGGGACAGAGATGGGAAACAGTGTCCATTTTGTCTGTACTGTTTTGCTGCTAACAGTACCAAATTTTCTGTTAAAGAAGTAATGCCCAGGAATACATCTACATTGTTGGCTGAGGTACACCTGTATCCCTTTGTAATCCCTATTTGTTTTTATCACCATAAATAATTTCAAATTCCTAACTATAAATTTACAGGCTAAGTATAGATGAGAAATGTTTCTTCCTCCTTTGTGCTTTCTTATCTTTAACTAGTTACTGTTCCGTAGCAGTACTTGACCTGCCTTTGGTTGCAGACTTTGACAAGGCTTTTGGAAACACCAAATTGAGTGTTTTCCATTATTTTTGCTAACTGGTTTGTATATTCTTGGTTCAGAACAATATTAGAAGTAATTTATATATTACTATATATCCCTCTGCTAAAAATAGACTACACTGTTGTCAGTTAAGGATCGAGTCCAGTATGACCCAGATTTGCCCATTTTTCCAGTCATCGTACATGAAATCCAGTCTTACTACTGTTACATGTATCGGTTAGGAAGTCAGCATTTTCACTCTTTAAAAACTTTAGGGTTAATAGCATCTGATAATCCGTAATCTAGTTCAAGTTAGCGAATAAAGCATTCTTTGCCTAGTTCTTTGTACTCCCTGTCAGTCTGTGTTGTATCTTGCAGACTGAAGAGGAAGTGAAAAATACATTTAGTTTATTTCACTCAAAGAAAGATGCCAGCTTCTTTGCCTATATTCCCTGACTTGCTTCATTTTGGAGATCAACTGCAATGAGAATGGGTCAAACTTTGATATGGGGGAGTGAGGGATGCCTTCTTTACCGGGGTAGCCCATCCAGAATCATGCAAGAGGAACCATAAGTAGCCATAATGCACAGTGAATTGGTGCACCATAGACTGGTGCATTTAATATCTGCTTCTCCTTGTCCTTCATCCCATAGATAATACTTCTGAACACTTCAAAGTATCTTTGTTCGTGTACCTCTGTTTGAACTATGGACAGGACTGACTGGCAGAATAGTTCTTACTGAGAAGACACACAGTAAAAATTCAGAAGATTTTTTAAATAGCCTATTGTCCTTCTGTGAATATGTTTATAAAAATTCTTCAGAAACCACAATGGAAGCTGTGCACAAAATGCACCATTGTTCAGTGTTAGAAATTCAAAAGTTCTCCACAAAATGCTCAGCATGACCAGTAGTATATGTTTCTATTAAAACCACTTTTCAGTAGGTACATCATAATGTATTTCCTTAAAGGGTAAACTGCATACAGGAACCTGTATTTTGAATGTGTGTTTTTCAGTTTCCTGCAAAATCCATACCCTGAAAGAATGGTTTATTCTGCATTTCTGTATTATAATAAATAAATATGCTAGCATTCATCAGCAAAGAAAAGCTGGTTTTTAGAAAAACTGAGGCAAAGAGGATTTCACCAGTGAATCATCTCTGTACGTTTTGTGTCTCGATAAGAATAACTATTTTCTTCAGCTTTCTGTACCAGCTTTCCGCTTGGTGTGTATATTATTTTGTATGACTACAAAAATACATTTGGGAAGGGCATGCTATATTTTATTCTAAAACCTGTAGCTTCAGTCTGGTATGTAATAACTTGGGGTCAATTCCAGTTTTAACGTTCCTCCCGTGGAATAAACATGAAAAGCATCATGAAATTTATATAGGTTTTGCAAGAAGGTTTGGCAACAATGAACTTCCTTCCTGTTCCATTTTGACTGTGAACATGACATTTTAAATCCAGGTTCTTCCATTGATAACGCATTGTGAAAGACGGTTTTGTATTGTAGACATCACCCTTCATCTTTACGTCTGCAGAGTGAATCTCTCCTTCGATATATGACAAACACCCCATCAAGGTTGTTGCCAGGCAGGCAAAGTTTTCCTATGAGTGGATGGCAGAAAAAAGAGGTGGTGTGGCCAGACAACCGGGTGCAAAGCCAGCAGGATTGTTATGGCTATGTCTTGTGTATTAGAGAAGGCCACACGGCAGAGCACTGATTGGGTCACCCCACTTGTTCCAGGGTGACAAGGTAGCATAAAAAGGCTGGTGTTTGCCTTGACCAGCTGCCAGTTAGTTGCCCTAGTTGGACCTGCCGTGCTGTTGGCAGTATACTGTTTGTAAGGGGAGATGCTGCCGGATTTTTCTCCATTATCTTCTGTTATTAGTCTTTGTCTAATTGCTGGAATGCTAGTATGTTTTTGCTAAACCTTATCTTAGAGTGCGGCAATAAATCAAGCCTCTAAGTCTTACTTAATGAGCCTCTGGAATTCTTTCTGCTTCACTGGGACCCTCTGCTGTGGCGAAGCCTTGCTTCACAGATTGTACTCTGCTCATGCTCAGAGGAGCCAAATCCTGCCAACCTGACATTATCCACTTGCCATTTGCTTCTGCATGCTCAAGTGTGACAAGAGCTAGCCTCAGTAATTCTTTTACCTGTGTGCTTCCCCTTCCCTTTACATCATTGTTGTGAGCGTGTGGAATTTGGAAACTTTCAAGAACATCAGTTTTTGATTACTCATGCCTTGCTGTGTCATGTAAACTGATAAACTGTGGTTAATGCAGTGGTTTCCAAACTATGTGCCACAGTGCCCCACAGCAAACTGGCAAGGGTGCTGTGGAATATTTTAATCTACCCTTCCAATTTTTCCACCTGAAACAGCTCTGCTGGGTGAAAGAACTAGAGGTAAAGAGGAAGAGAGTGGTGATGCGACCTTTAGCAACTTTGCTGGCTGAAAGAAGCAGCAGTGAAGGTGAGGAAGATGAGGCAGTGAATTGGCTTTTAGTAACGTGTTGCTGCTGCTGCACAGCAGTAACCATAAAGACACAGGGTGCTGTACCCTCCTCCTGCTCCTTCTGGGTGTGAAATGAGACAGGAACAGGTGGGACCTGCTGCTAGAAGAGCTACTGCCACCACCATAGACACTCTTGGCTCAGCGCTAGTTCCATGGCTGCTCTCATCTCACCTTGCATCCACAACAGGAGGAGGAGCAGGAGGAGGAAGTGTTACCCTGTTTTCTGGGGGTCCCTTGGGGGACACCTCAGTATGCTCCACATGAGAAACAGTAGGGAACTTAAAGGAGCACAAGCGGTAACGATACGAAAGGCAGGGTAACCTAGCAGGGTCTTTTTGCCCAGTTTTTACGGGGTTAGGCTAAGCTAAAAACCAGACAAATGTATCAAATAAATGATTTTATTGAATGAAAATGTCTCACACACCAACGTAATCACTCACACTCACACACGACCTATTAAGAAGCAAAAGAGTGGAAAATGGATAGGGGATATAATAAAGGGATTGTAGATGGGATGATACTGCACCTATCCTGAAGTCCTTGGTCCGGGAAGCAGCAAGCAAAGGGAACTCAGCAAAGAAACAGCTGAGGGGATTACTCAATTAACAGAGAAACAGTCTGCTAGTGTGGCAGGGAGTTATCCAGAGAAGTTCTCAAAAGCTAGGACTACTTGTAGGGCAAAACAAACCTCGAGGGCAAATCGTCTCTCGGGGAGAATGATAGGCACCACAAAGGAAAGGAAGCTCCACAGTGGCAACTCATTTTGCATGATGGTTTTATGATGTGTTGCCAATGTTTCAGGATCTTCGGTTGCAATGGGTTGTAGTGTAAATGTATGTAGATGGTCCTTGCCTGGTATGATTTTTCCGGCACCAGTGCTCAACTTGGGGAAAGCACGCTAATCCCCTCAAGTTGGCTCTTCTGTGGCTGAGGACCCTTTGTTTACCATGGGTTTGCACAGCTTGAGGTCTCCTTGGGCTACATGACTGAGGATTATAGCAACCTGACCTAGTTCTCGGCCATTCTATCGTTTTTGCCTACGTGCTCATCCGGGCAACCTCTCTGGCATGGTGGATCAAATCTGATATTAAAAATTGTAGACCCCGGGATAGGGTGTGCCAGTGGGGTAACAGAGGAGTTTAGCCTTATCATCATGATCACCACTGAGTAGCTTGGCTGTTAGCAGCATGTTGTTGCTGCTGCATTTGGGGCTTCCCCCTCAGATTTTCCTCACATCTGCCACCAATGCAGAGTTTTCTCAACCTTTATCCCACCAGATGTGAGGGCTTTTTCTGTAGAAATCCCTTCCTTGCCACCAACTGCAGAGTTCCTCTCAAGAAATTCCACCACTGTGGCCAAATGTAGAATTTCTGTTCCCTAACCCGCAATGTGAAGACTTCTGTAGTGCTTACTGCAATTACCAAGAGTGAGGGTTTTCCCTGATTCCCGCATTTGCCACAATGTAAGGACTTCCCCCTGTCCTCCTTTGTGTGCCACCACCTGTGGACCCTCTAAATGCCCTCAAGATTCCTGTGAGGATTTATGCAGCTTTTATCCTCAGTGGACACCACTTTTCTATACTTACTGCTGCCACCACGTGATGCCTTTTCTGAATATAAACTTTCATATAGACAGTGTTCTCAGGGGGCAAAAGTGTATAAAAAGAAAAGCAATTCTCTATTTACGGAAGGTGACCATATCAAGGCAGAATAATTACTTAGTACATTTAAAACACCACACACCCTCACACTTTTGTCTAGTTAACTCATACCTTTAAAAAACGCTCATTTATTCCAAAACCAGACTGACTCTTAATCATAAATCTTCCAAACTCTTTCACATAGACCATCTTAAGCCCCAAACTCTGAACTAGGGCTTTCCAAATGGTGTGTCCTGACACGTTAGTTTGTCACCTGAAGTGTGTAGGTGTGTCGCCTACAATCTTGGAAATGTATTTTATTATTTATAAATCATATTTTTAAAAATATATGAAAGGTTTTCATGAGATATGTTGTGTTCCCATACATTTTGTTATTTACAATTTATGTGTGTGTCTGTATCTCTTATAAGAGGTTAGTTTAACCTCCAGTTTGCTAGTAAAACTGAATTACTGTGTCGCGAAATGATGCATTTCTAAAAAAGTGTGTTACCAGCATGAAAACTTTGGAAAGCCTTGCTCTAAAATAAACAAACATTCTAACTGTCTAAGGGCTTTATCACTTGAGGCAGGTAAATTACAATTGCAGCACAATAATGCTGTTTTTGGGTTTGGCTGGGACTTATCACATGATGTCATTTTTCTTCTGTTGTTTTCCCAGTGGGGGACCATTTGAAAAGTGTTACTTTTATTTACACAAATGCTTTCCACATGGTCCCCTTCCAGGAGAACAACAGAAGAAGAATGAGGTAATGTGATAAGCCCTGGCCAAAGATGCTATTATCCTGCAGTCTATTTGCCTCATGTGCAAAAGCCCTAGCTCCCACTTATCAACTGTCATTCCCCAGCCTGAAGGACACAGACAGCAACAACATGTTCCAAAGGGCCAAATCATTGCCCTACTCCTCATCTTTGTTGCTGCTGCTTCCTCCATATGACAGGGTTGCTGAGGGCCAATTCACCGGCCTCCTCCACTCTGCTTCTACTTCTTCTGCTTGCCCTAGCCAAACCTTCATTGACCATGCCAAGCTGCAGTGCGTCACTGTTTCTTAGATTTTGTATATAAATACCTGTTGAGTCTTGGGTCTGTCAATAAGTAATTGTGATTATTTAAGAATAAAATTTAAAAAATTCTTTCAGTTTATGTGTCTATTTTTTTCAAGTGGTTACTAAGTTGTTAGGACATATTTATTTATTTATTTATTTAGGACATAAATATTTATTAAATGGAACCATTAGGTGTTTCTTTGGCCTAGGGGAGCTATGAAAACATTACTAAGGGCACTGTTAACTGAGAAATCTGGGAATCTCTAGGCTATTTCTTTGTAAAAAGGCAACTTCAAATCATGAGTTATGAAGCAGGCTTGTTGAAACAAAACATAATTAGCATCAACCACATTTTAAGGTTTCAATGAAATCAGAAGCCAAAGATTCCAAACATTTTTCTGCAGCTCTGCTAGAGAAGGCAGAGGGAACTACATATTATCTGAGGATTGCCTAGGCTTCCTGTCACCATGCTTGATGTGGATTTGGATACTGGCTATCCAGGTTGTCAATGGACTGCAACTCCCATCATCATTCACAATTAGCTCTACTAGAGCTGATGGAAGTGGCATTCCAACAACTTCTAGTGGGCCACATATTCCCTACTCATACACTAAGTTGTTGTTTAATGTGATATCCAAAAAAACTCATTCTGTATTTATATATAGCTTCTGAGTTGTAGGACACTGGAAGACTTTTTTGACATCTAGCAGTAAATTACTTTCCCTTGTTATCAGGTGTTGCCCCTTTTACTCCAGTTTTGTTTGTTACAAATGATAGATTAATGAAGCAAGAGTGGATAACTGTTGGGGTTAGAGAGCCCCATTGGCCTTCCCAGGGGATCTTGGAAAACAACACTGCCTAAAAAAAATTGTGTGTGCGCACATGCATATTTACCTTTGGGGGATATGGGAGGGGCAATTTCTTTATGTTTTCACCTTACCTGGGCCATTTTATGGAAAGGACTTGTTTCTAGCAATAGATAATCTGGAAATTGAGTCCCAGCCCAGATTGGGAATGAGGGGCAAAAGTCTGGAGAAATTGCTTATAAACATCCCAAGACCAGTAGTCTAAATATTGTCTTCTTGCCTGGGGGGGGAGGGGGGTAAAAAAATGTAAGAATAGCCCAAAGACATGGTGAAATGCCCCAAAGGGCATTAAGGAGTGGAAACATTAAAAAAAAAATGAACCAAGGGATCTGAGGTGCAAAAAATTGCCCTAGGAGTCTCATGGACTTGGTGGGTCATACTTTCCTTACTCCTGGTGTAGAAAGAGATATCCCTAGAACTAAAAAAAATAAATAAATCTGAATTTTTATATCTTCTTTCTAGTCTTTTTTTAAAAAAACAAAAAACAAAAACAGTACTTTCTGAAACGTTGTATGCATTTACTTAAGAATGGCACTGTCTGGAAAAGTCAAACAGAAGTGGTCTTTCTAGTATGCTCATAGGGTGTTATATTTTGTATTGATATAGTTCTTGGGTATTCAAAGCATTTCACTTAGTTATCTATGTAATCACTAAAAGTCTGCCAGTTAGCCCACTGTCATTGTCTCCATATTACAGATGAGCGAATAACAGTGATAGTGGCTGGTTACACACCACAGTGAGTTCACGCTTGAATACTTATTTGAACCTGGGAATTAATGTTCTTAGCTGTGCTGGGTGAACCAGCTTACAGCGCAGTGTATATCATAATGAAGTTTGATAAAATTGCTTAACTAATACTAATACCTTATGGTAGTTACATTGCTAGTCAAGTCATTGTGAAATGTGAGTTTTCAGAGTTGCAGTCTATAGAAATTTACAAGGTATTAAATTCTACTGAACTCCATGTAGTTAGTTAGTTCTTAATAGATATTCATATAATTGCACTGTAAATGAACTATTCACATTGTGAATGAGGGAGTTGCTACCTTAGTAGAATTGACTTCTGGTTGAATTAACTTAAAGCCTAGGAGAAAAAGATATAAACAAGGGCTGGCAATTTAATCAGTCCTTTGAGTACAATGCTCATTGACCACTTCCTTGCTTGAAAGAAACAAGTATGAAAAGATTGTGATAGTGTATCTTGGAGTAAGCTTTCACTGGTGTACATTTTGTGTGTGATTACTGGGCAGGTAATCAGCAGTACTGTGATGGAATCAGAAACCAGTAGCCTCTGACAGTTGCCTGTTTCCCACTCATTGTCATGTCATGTTTTATCACTTGATAGACCTGGAAAGGAAATGCAAGGGAAGTAAATGCCACTGCTAGTTCATAATGTTCCAGCGTGGTTGGAAAATTTGAGAAACAGCCATGGTGAGAAGAGCAAGACCTTATTGACAGGGTACAGTTGCCCTTGGGTCTGTTTCCCATCAACACTCAGAACCAGTCAGGACCCTCTAAATGTGTTCCCTCTTTTTGTATCTTGCAGTACTTTCATCTGATTTTAACATGTTATACAGCTGAGGTATAACAGTAAATATCAATATTTTTAATATTTTTTTGATATAATTTTGCTGTTTTGCTGTTGAGTGAAACTTGTGTACATGGTATTCTAGTATAGATGACTAGCTGTGTTAGTTACTCTGTAATCATATATCATTGGAGCAGCTACGCCTGTGGATAAGTACCACAATAAACCCTGAGAATTTTTTTTGCTCAAGGAAAGCTAGTTTAATATTTTCAGATCTAAGCAATGTTATTTAACACAATGAATATGATATTCTGACACAAATTAAACGTTATACTTAAGTTTGACACATTTTTTTTTTTACAAATAATTGTTAATTTTTGTGTGCCTTAAAGTCATTTCCAACTTACAGCAACCCTAAGGCGAGCCTATCATGGGGTTTTCTTGACAGAATTTGTTCGGAAGGGGTTGCCTTTCCCTTCCTGTGAGGTTGAGAGAGAGTGACTCACCCATGGTCACCCAGTGAGTTTCTGTGGTTGAGCAGGGATCCAAACTCTGGTCTCCTAGTATCTTAGTCCAACATTCAGACCACTACACCATGCTGGTGGTCTTTCAAATAATACAACTGTCATTTTGTATATTTCTCTTTGATATTAATGAAAAAAAAGGAAAAAAACCCAGAATGCGTCTGGTGGCTTTGTAAAATTTTTCAGCCATGGGCTGAGGGTTGTGGTGTAGCCTAATATTTATCTGTGTTTTCATGGTGTTTTCCTCTCTTTAACTATAGCAGTGTTTGGCAAACTGTCAGTCTCCATAATCAGATTTTGCTAGCTTATATACTGCTCCTAGTACACAGCTCCTAGTACACAGACTGGTGGCAGGTGGAGGTGGGTGGGAATCCTAGATTGAATGAATAAAAGACTCCTAGCAGATTGGATATGTGCATTAGCTCCGAGACTGAGTTTATGAAACATGTATACTTATGTGAAATATATTATCTGCTTGTATGATGACCTTGGGAAAATTGTTTATCATAGATCATTGAATGCAAAGTAGTAGTAGACTGTGGAAAAAACCACATCTCTTTTTGTAATGGTTCTGTAAAAACAAAACAAAACAGAACACCAGGGTAGAAGAAAGGATAACTACAATATGAAATACTACATGAATTAAAGCATAAGTTAAAATGCGCAGTGACTTTCTTTTGGTGGATTCTCTACCAAAGATGTATATGCAAATGTTTGTGTTAAATACACGTTCCATATATGCTTTTAATTACCAGTACAGAGCTGGTACGATATTCTTAAAACTATAGGGAGCCTAAAATGTCTAAAAAGAGATGCCTTAGTTCTAACTGTTTCATAACATGTTGCTATCTTTATTCTTCATAGGATGGCTCATACTTGGCAGAATTCCTGCTGGAAAAGGGCTATGAGGTGAGTGACTAGTCTTGGTGACTGACCGCAGACTCATGGAATAATTTGGAAACAGTTTCCCTCTGCTGTGCCTTTCAGCATATGTTTTCCACTCAGTTTTTAGATAACAAATCAAAACTTTAAAAGAGAGTATGCAGCATAGCTTGTAATCATGCCAACTTATTGTACTATTTATCACAGAGGGCCTAATGGTGGAATCCCTTCAGTCCTCAGAGTACAGCTGTTTTTGCACACTTCCTGCTAGGTTCAGATAAACAGCAGCCAGCATAAGGCAAAGTGAGCGTATTATGGTGGTATGTACAATATTTTTTAAATGGGAGGAAGAAAACCTGTCATTTTGAGATAGCTACTGAAATAGCTTCCTCATTTTTGGAGGGGGGGAAGAAAAAGAGGCTTTATTTTCATATTCTTTCAGATGCTCCAGTGGTAAATAAACTGTGAAAGCAATTCTATGCTGTTATATAGGAGTTGTTTGGAGTTGGGCTGCAAAGAATGTAAACGGCACTTGAGCAGTTTTATAATACTAAAAACTTTTATGGTGCAACATTCCTTTGTTGCACAGTGCAGAACTGTTGTTTTATAGTTCTTTAAAGTACATTCCACATTCTCTTCCTGTACACTTCCTCTGTGTGAAGAGACACTTGTACTTTACATGACTCTCTACCGTTATAAAAATGAAGAAAAGTCTCTGATTTTGATGTTACCTAAATCTATATTACTCAATCTGGTGCCTCCTGAATAGTTTAAACTGCAATTCCCATAATCCCCAGCAAGCATGGATGAATAGTTGAGGATTATAGAAGATGTAGGCCAAATGTCTTGAGGACTTCTGGCTAGAAAAGGCTGATCTATATATTCCAGTTTGAGCAAGGGTCATGAATCAGATGTATTTGAGGGTCAAATGAGACATGATAATAGCAATTCCATGTGTTTAACATTTGAACTTTCAATTTTGAACTGCCATGAACACAGATGAGAAGAGTTGGGAGGGAGAGACTTGAACAGCAAAGGCTTTGTTCTTTCAGTGAAGGTCACTTTTAAGTGTATGAGTTTATCTAAGAAGACAAACAAAAGGCTTTGTGATCTGCGCTCATATATGACAATATTCTGTGGGTTCTGTTCTTCCTTCATGGGCATCTTTGGCCAAACTCTTTTCTTTCTATAAGACAGAGACAGTGCTGCATCATGCAGTGGGCACATTATTCCTTCTAGTTTGGCTCTGATGCCAGAAAACAGTTGCTCATTGAATATAGGGGTCATGAACTGCAATTTTTTTACAGGGACAATATGGTTTTTAACAATATTCTCAACTGTAGAATAAAGCATAAAAGAACTAAAAATTCTTTGTTGTGTCTTTTAAATTACAGGTGCATGGAATTGTTCGTAGATCTAGCTCTTTTAATACAGGACGGATTGAACATCTTTACAAAAACCCACAGGCTCACATAGAAGGAAGTAAGACTCTGTTTAGGGATGGAGTGGAATGCAAGAAGAATAAGTGGTGCATTTTTGTTTCAGTTGTGTTGTATGTTGGAAGTTTTCTACAAGGGAAGTTGGCCATGTGACTAGTGATATGAAGGTCTTCCATGGTCAGGCTTGGAAACTGTGCTTTGATGACACAATTTTTTCCGAGCTTTTCCCCAGCGTTACACCTAAAACAACTTAATTCAGCAGAGACAGATGGACTGATAGGCAGAAGGATAGTCAACACACCAGCGGAATACCTGATTTGTGTCTCTTCTCAAATATGAACACACAGCAAATACAATGTAGCACTTGGTCAAACTGGTTGATGGGGGAGTATGTGAGTTAGTCAATTACTGGGTATTTTTTCATATTTAAGTGGTAAACCCTTAAAAAGATTGGATAAGAAGAGCATCTTTAGTAAAAGTGCTGTGACAGATTATATGACTGACAGTTACATTCTGTTTGAATATGGGAGATGTCACCTGGATATGGCCTTCTAACTTGCTGACCAAGGAAATGGCGTCTCAAGAAGTCCTTCTATCAACTGCAAAGATTACTGTGCAGCATATTACTACAAAATAGAGATCTGTCTTGCTTCACAGTTGCTAAATCCTTGGCAGTCTGTAACTCAAACTATTAATGAAACAGGTATAAGAATTGGAGCCTTGGTGGCACAGTGGTTAAATGCCAGTACTGCAGTCACAATGTTGTGAGTTCGATCCTGCAGGGCTCCAAGTTGAATCAACCTTCCATCTTTCCATAGGTCAGTAAAATGAGTACCCAGCTTGTTGGGGGCAATTAGCTAACACACATTGTAAACCGCTTACGGAGTGCTAAGCGATATAGAAATGTAACTGTTAACTGCTTTTGCTAAGAATTGTGAATGAATAATCATTAGAAAGTGATTGGTGGAATCTCACAATTATGGCCAGGTTAAGTCCACCTAGATCCCATTTAACCAATGGAATGATAAGTCAACAAGTAGGTAAATCCCAGTGATTCAGTGGGGTTACTCTAGTTAGGACTAAACAGGATTCAGGCCTGTAAGATTTTAGGTTTGCTGGGTGTTGGTTTTGGTATGTTAACTGTCACATCTGCATGATTCTGATCATGATTATGTTTTTTTTTTCATTTGAAGACATGAAGCTTCATTATGGTGATCTCACAGATAGTACTTGCCTCGTGAAGATAATTAATGAAGTGAAGCCCACTGAAATTTACAACCTTGGAGCTCAAAGCCATGTCAAAGTAAGTAGTATAGTAGTAGCAATTACCAAATGTTTGTCTCTGGTTGAGGAGGGAGGGGAAGAAGTCAGCAGCCTGTGTGTTCTGTTAATACTTTTTTGTTAGGACTAGAAGTTAAACAATATAGGTGTAGATGGAATTCTTCTTTCTGTAAAAGTGCTTTCCCATTTCCTCTACACACTCCCCAAAGCCTTTGCACCGTTCCAAAAGCTATTCCTGAAGGTTGGAAGACTTTTCCCCCCAAAATTGTGGGACGTTGCAACAGTGGGAGGGAGAAATTAGCATGTGTGTATCTCTATTTGTATTTGTCTTTTAGACCTGCCAGTTGACATATATTCCATTTGCTTTAGCCAGTTTGAATATAATTCTTTATTTTCAAATTTCGCCTCAGATATTCTAAGCACTACTGTAAGCGACAGACAATTCTAGTCTTAAGTGTTTATTCTTTTATAATTGCTCCCCATGCCTCACCAACATGCTGCATTGAACATCATTCTAGAGGATCTGTCCACCTTCATGAGCAGTTAGTTTATTGGATTTCTCAGAGGTATACAGCAGGAAGGAGCAGGTGGCAAAACCCATATTTTGGGAAACTGTAAGACCAAACTTGTTTAACTCTGTTGATTATGCTATACAAAATGGTTTAACATACTTCTTTGTAATATCAATGCTTAAATTCTGTTGCTTGCACCGAGCCCAGGTTTTCCTCTATACATTATTTCCATTCAGTTTATACTTAATGGTACTAGGCTAGCACACAGCCTTTTCATGGTTTCTGGTAGGGTGTCGTGGTTTTCATTGCATAATGTGGAAAAGTAGGCTATTAAAATGACCCAGCTTTTGTTTTTTTAAGCCCTTGCTTCAAACTAGGCACAGTGGCTGAACTTGGGGCAAGAAAGTATATTTCAGCTTAGAGCTGCCTATCTGCTTCAGGAAATGATGCTTTCTTCAGGAGTGAGGTATAGATTGTCCTGAACTAGCATGGTACTAACATAACAGATATGCCGACGTAGTGTATATGCTATGTGCATATCTCTGGGAATTTGTTTTCAATTGATGTCAGCCACCCACTTTGAGAAGTTTTCATAAAATGAATCTTAAGGGTAATGTCCTGTACTAGCAAGAGATACTGTAAGTGCAAGAATGCAAAATAATTTTTCAAAATATTTAAAATGGATTTTGTGATTGAGATTGCGTAGCATTCTGTAAAGGATGGTTTAATAGAGGGAAGATCTAACTTGCTAGTGGTTGAGAATGAAGTCCCTAGTTTTAATACTGTACTGTACACAAAATACTTTCCTAAAACTTTAATGGTGTCTGTTCTAATATGGCAAGTGTGTCTTTGTAGGATCTTCCCATTTTCTAAATCCTAAAGAAGCCATTTCCCCTATAGTTCTGAGTTATCAACGAGTTATACAACTGTTGTCAGTTGGGCATGGAGAACAGAATCCTTGGACAAGCCCAAATTTTGCCTCGACATGAAGTCAGTTAGTGTATCATGTGAGATGCAGAAAGCACTCGTATAGAGTAAATCCGTTAGAGAAAAAATAATAAAGAATAGTTGGAAAACCCAGAGTGCAACCCATTGAGTTGAATTATCACACTTTTATACACATAGGATCATTGCACTGAAGATAGAGTTAGCAATCTTTATTCATTTCTTGGTTTTTAAAAAATAGCCCTTTTAATCTATTTTTGCATAAAAGAGAAAGAGAAAAAGTGTACTGGGGGAGAATCTAGAAGGACTTTTGGGACTAACTGATTTTGTTGTTAAGATAAGTTCATAGATTTCAATCTACTTCTTCAGACGCACTGGTGGATTGCAGTATTAAGCCGCAGGTATTTATGAACAATTACATAGTTGTGGGGGAGGGATCAGAATGAAATAGGATAGATTCAACATGATGTGTGAAATTCTTGAGTCTATTAGGGTTTAGGTATGCATGCAATCAGTTATGGTTCCCTGATAATCAATCCTCTTGTGGTAGGAAAGTTTCCTAGGCAAAATTTTATTGTTACATTTATACCTATGATGAAAACACATATATTAATATAGATAGTGTGCCAAGGAACCATTGTCTTTTTTCATACCTCTTGCTAATGGATATTTTTGGATATATCCCTAACCCAGCCCTTTCTCTTTCCAGTCTTCCAAAGCGACAGCCTAATAATTATTTACTGTACATCAAGGAAGATTAAAGTGTTCTGCCATTTGTATCTCTTTATGCTCTTTAATAGTCAGTCCTGTTTGTCCAATGTAGAGTGCAGAGGGGCATTGCTGACAAGAGGTTGGATATATGACATTGGAGGATGAGCCACTAAATGCATCTCTTATGTTGTGGGTCATGCTACTGTTTTTTTGCTGGGTGATACTCAAGCTAAGTAGGGTCAGCCCTGGTTTGTACTTGGATGGGAGGTGGCCAATGAATACTAGATGCTATAGGTTACATTTCAGAGGGAGGAACTGCAAAACCACCTCTGAATATTCCTTGCCTGAGAAAACCTTATGGAATTCATGGGGTCACTGTAAGCCAACAGGCAACTTGAAGGCTTAAACACATATGCCACAGAGACCGCAGTAGAGTTCAGAGTTCCCTGTTAACAGAAAAATTTCACTTTTAAAAGTGATTTTGTGTGGTATTAATTACTTACAGTTCTTTTACACTTTGTAAATGTGTATGTGGGTGTTTGTGAGAGAGGGAGAGAGAGAGAATGGAGAGAAGGAACAGTATATAAAAATTCAGTGATTCCTATCCAAAAAGATTGTTTTCATAGATCTAAGAGGAGCTGTAACTTTGATAGAAGCTTAATCATGTTTCAAATTTCTCTTAAAAATTAGTGTACTAGATAAATGTGCAGTTGTTCACATTGTGTAAATCCTGAACAGTCGCTGCAAACGAAGTCTTGTTTACCTTTAACAAAACCTGTAAACCATGTATTATTATAAAAGGCCAATATGAGTATCTTGAAATTGAATTAATGGTATTTTTTTGGTTTGTTTTAAATAAATGCATACACATGGATAATACATTGTGTAACAATAAAAGAAAGGTTATTTTTCATTATAAAGAAAACAGCTTCATTTAAAATGGGTGCTCAGATTTATAATAGTTCATTTCCATGTGAGGGACTGCTAATTATTTTTTCTGCAGTTGCGGGGCCTGATACCTTATTTGTTCCCTTTGAGTACAATTGTTTCTTTCTGGGAAGCTCACCAGGGATTGGCCACCAGTGCCTTGAGGAATGGCACCAATCCATGGTCCACCAATTTGAGTAACAATGACCTGTGACTTAACTCTATCTATTGTGATATAGATAAAAGAAAAGGCATTGTTATGGTGGTGGTAGTTACTGTTAGTTGGTTAGTGTCCGTGGTCGTATTATTTCACTATATAATCTGCAAACTTTTAACACCCATTAGGGAGGAATCCTCATTGGACTTGCTTCTGAGTAGACATTATCAGATTGCTCTCTCAATAAAGTATTGTTGTAATTTGCATGAATTGACATGAAAATGTCTTGAAGTTGGTTGAAGGATCATAAAAACACTATGCTTATTAAATAGTGTTGAATATAATGATGTCAAAAAGTTTTTCACATTCATTTAGCTGCAATGTTGATAAGACTCAGTAATTTATTTTTTTCAAAATATTTTATTAAAATTTAATTACAAAAGAAAAAAAGAAAAATGAGCGGGTTACATCATCTTTAAACGTATCCCACCCCCCTACCCCACTTCCGCTTATAATCTCCAGTTGAAACTACATTGTTTCTGTTTACACAAAAGAAGAGCGGTTACATTTCTATTAACAGTAAAAAAGCGATTACATGTATATCTTGTTTCCATATTGTTTACATCTTATAAATTTATATCTTTACCCAGTCCAGTACTCCTTTCTATTCCCTTTCAAAATTCTGTATTGGTTTATTTTTCAAAGAAAATGCTAATTTTTCTGTTTCTACCATCTCCAAAACTTTCAACTTCCACTCTTCTAGATTTATATCTTTGTTTTCTTCCAGTGTTGTGCATACAACAACCTCGCTGCTGTTATCAAATATAACAATATCTTCTGATGACTTCTTATCTGTCTGTGTTGTAAGACTCAGTAATTTAACCTTCAGCAAATGGAAAGCCAACACTTGCTTAATTAACTCCCGTTTAAGCAAGGCAATCTACTATGTAAAAGTCAAAGTCTTTCTGTTTGTGAGTTTATCTGTTTGTCTGTGTCAGGCAGACAAAGACCTCATATGATTGGCTGTGTGAGGCAAGAAGACCTCATATGACTGGCTGGCTGTGAAGGTTCTGTGGAATCCTGGGGTTGGCAGATCAGGGAGGGGCCTTTAGAATTCTCACCCGGAGAATTGAGGCTGGTTGCAAGAAGGAGGGCAGTGTGTTCCATCAGGAAACCAAACCCTGTGTGTTAACAACTCTGAATACAGATTGGATTGGGGAATATGGGCAAAAGTTACAGTACTGGACAGCACAGTTTGGGGAATTAGAGACACAGGATCTCATATTTGTGTATTTTAACCATCTGATTCCTAAAGTAAGGTAAGGTAAGGTAAGGTAATTCCTAAGGTATTTCTGACAAGCATTATCTATGAGAAAATAAGATCCTGGGCAATGCCGGGTAAATACACTAGTTTATAATAAAAATGCTTGTTTATTATTTTCGTTCACACACACACACGTACCTTTCAAAAGTTTAAGGTGGTTGACAGAGAAAAAGATACACAATGTATTGATAAATGAAAACAAAAATCAAAGTAAGATACAATAAAACCTTAAAACATCAGGCATGGGTTTAGCTGTCAAGACATTTTCTCTCAGCCTCAGAGAAAGACAGAGACAGAGGCTAAGCCCCATCTGAATAAATCTTGCTGAGAAAACCCCAGTCGCTGTAAGTCAGATATGACTTTTTAATGACAATAAAAATAACATCTGAGACAAAATATAAGCATGTGTCACTTTTCTTCTCCTGAATGTTTTGGAACATCTTTGCTTGATGAAGAATCCGGTAAAGTTTAGATAGCTTACGTGATTAATTTTCTGCATTTTGGTTAACCAATAAAGATATCTCTCTTTTGTGGATTTTGTATTTTGTTGTATTTTGCTGTATAGCCAACACAATTTCCTAAGAATATGTTTTCAGTGATATCATTGTTTTCTTTTTGACAAATAGATGGCAGCAGAGTGCTAGACAATAGACTATTCATTCTAATGAAAGAAACATGACAGAGAGTAGACTTTTATGAAGCACAGCTTCATAGAAGTTGTAGTTATCCATTAAATAAGAAAGAATGCTTCTATTGATAAAGCACAAGAATAGAAGACGGAGAAGGTTATGCAATGCTATACATTTGTGAATAGTTCCAGGTGGGAAAACCTATTCTTTTAAGGTATGACATCGACTAATGAAATGTGCTTGAAGTAAACTGAGATATTATACACATCAGAATGAATAGACAGAAACAGAAAGAGTTCAGAAGTTTCAAGTGAATTAGCTATTTCTTCGGGGGTACCCTGGGACTAAACCTACCTGCCCCTTCAGAGATAAACTGAAAGAAAGGAAATGTCAGTCCTCAGCTTGAACCAGCATTATTTAAGGACAGTGTTCTCTAAGGATTAGGATTTTGTTTTTAGACAGATTTTCTCATCCATACCATGCTGCTTTTGCTATTAAAACAAAATGTATACTGTTTTGCAGCAACAAAACTGGGCAAGTATCCTAAGAGTGTACTGAATAAATAAAATAATCTTTAAGGTTTTTTTCAAGATATCCAGATGTTTGTAATCTTGAGAATAAGTTTTACATGAGCATTCTTTTTGTTTCTTCTTTTTTCCTCCCTACCAGAACATTTCTATAAGAGCAAATGTCTCAGCAACAATTTTAGTTATAACAAAAGAATTAGAGTTTCAAATTAATCTGCAGTTGTAAATATTCAGAACTGAATTATAATTTTGTTTTCATTTACTTTTTCTCAAAAAACTGTTCATCACTGTGTTGTATAAATATGAACAATTTAGACAATGTATTAATTCTCTAGCCTAGGTTAAATGGAATACAAGGGATTTATTTTTCTGGTTCTACATGGGAACGTGAAAGTAATTGTAATAGCTAAACTATAGTCTCTGGGCATGACCCACCCAAAGTTACAGTATAGAACAAATGAATAAATATTCTGTTTGCTTACGGGAAAATAAATCTCATGCTAGTCTGAGCTGTGTAAGCAGTATGTTATTTAAGATATTCATGTTTAAATTTGTACTATTTGAAACAAATATGATAATATTATTGGCAAGTAGCATGGTATTGTTTTATAGCACTTGCAGTCTTAGGTAATTAATTGTATATATCATTTTGGTGTTCAGCTGTTTTTGAAAAGCCAGTTGCAAGTTGACACACTTTCCCCATCCCTGTTTAGCAGTGTGGCTGCCTCTCTTTGTTAAATAACGGTAGGTTAGAGTTTAGCATGGATTCTTCTTCAATAAACTCGATAAACAAGGTATCTCAATTTGAGATAGAATATGGCCTTTTCTTTATTAGATTCTTCATTCTTTAGGTGACTATTGTAGCAGCTCCATAAATATATTCAGGGTCAGAAATATATAATTGAGGAAAACTTAAAAGTATCAATAACGTTGGTGCAAAAAGCTGCTGACTTTTGCATTCTCTGTCATGCTTACAAAGATGGTGGACAAATTAAATGAGGACAGATTAAATTGTGACTGCAGAGATCTGTTGATGCAGCTCAATCACACTGTCAGCATGTGGAAAGTCAGCACAAACTGTTCCCCAATTGACCTTGGCAATATCCTGAATTTTCCCTACTCTGTAACCAAACCTGTGAGAGCCAGTGTAATGGTTTGAGCATTTAACTATGACTCAAGACCAAGGTTTGAATCACTGCTTGGCCACATAAACCCACTGGGTGACCTTGGGCAATTCACATTATCTCAGCTTCAGAAGAAGATGAAGACAACCCCCTCTAAAGAAATCTTGCCAAGAAAACCCTTGCCTTAAGTCGTCATAAGTTGGAAATGACTTGAAGGCACACAACAGCAATAATCAAATCTGAGGTGTGGTTATTGTTTTGGATGAGTGTTGTCCCCATCGTTTATGGGGACATGCTTCCAGTGAGAATATTTGAATGATGGAAGCCATCAAGAGCAAGAACTGCTCCTCAAATTTGCTTACAGAATCAAGAAAGCTCAGAACATTTGCTCAGAACATTCTTGATGTTGACTAAGGAACAAAAAAACAGCTGTGTTAGTCTCTTGCAGAATAAAATGTGTGGGGAAGAGGAGAATGTAGCAGAAACTTTAAGATTAACTGGTTTTTATTTTTGCATCAGCTTTTGTGACTGTAAATCCGCTTCTACTGAGGAACAGTTTGTGCTATCATCCGCATCCTGACAGTGTGATTTTGCTGCACTCTGGACTATAAGTACAATTGCTGTAGGTTTTACAACAATGTGTAGTCAGTATGTACAAACAATTTGAACCTTTCAGGTTAGCATTAAGACATAGGCAAGCAGTTTATCTTTTGCCAGATGATGTTGGATTCCAACTTCCATAAGCCTAGCCAGCATAGTGAGGGTACATGGGAGGTGAGAGATCATGCATTAAAAGTACAAGAGATGTCTTCTGTTGCAGCACTATTTAAAAAAAAATTCTGTGAATAAATGAGCATATTTTCAGAAGAAGTACTAAATTCTGATTGTCTTCAAAAAGTCAAACCTAGGGTAAACTCAATCATTTATCTTAATAGTATTTTAAGTAGTATCTTTCCAGTCAGGTAAAATGTATTTCAAAATATAAACAAATGCAAAAACTTTATCTTTGTTACATGACTTGTTCCATATACTTATCGTATGGTATTTACACATTCAAAAGATAAGCTGCATGTGATAATCTCCAAAAAGAAGCTGTTAGGAGCTGGGGATGTGAAGGAAACATATATGAGACACATGCCTTCTGTTAATGCTATAACCTAAGTGTTTGATCTAAATTAAGAACAAATAATAAACTCAAATACAGATCTCTTATCTACATATAACAAAAGGGGGTATCTCTAAGAGAATGAGTTATACAAATATTTGTAAAGATTTTCATGAGACCTGTAGCTTTCTAATCTTACGCTGTAGGAGTGGTTTATTTGTTAAGTGATAAACTTGTTCTGTTATGGATTATAGATGCTTCTGATCACCAAAGAGAAAGAATATTAATCATTTCATTATTGAAACAGTTCAGCTATAAAATGCTGTGCTTTTTTTTTTGAAGCATAAAAGCGTAAAACATGGCCATAATGAACTGATATCAGTCTGAATAGATATTAAATTCCAAGATCTGTACGTCTTAAATCCTTAAACCTTGTAGTATGGATATAGTGTATTTATAGTTAAATTCTCACTGTTGTACAATCATATAATTAAAAGTTTAATGTTAGAAATTTTGTAACTGCATCTTGCACCAAATATTTAATACAAAATTTTCACCAGTAGTTTTATAACATACAGTTTATATTTTAATTTTTGAAAATACTTTCGAATTCATTCCTTTGCACAGTATAAAGGTCAGATTGTTTATTCTTATCGCTTTCAGGTCTAAAGCAATTAAATATATATATAGAGAGAGAGAGATGGGTGGTAAAAAAAATTAGGGAGTAGAAAAAATATACCTTCAAAAATAAATTTAAAGGAATTTGAATAGAGCCATCTGTTTCACTGTTTAATCATCAAGCTGTTCTTGAAAAATAGGCTGAACATCCCAAGGGCACTAGTAGATACAAGTAGGTACAAAAATAATAAAAAGTAGAAACAGAAAATAGGCTGATATCAAAAGTGAGTGATCTACAACAACCATTTCCTTGCTTCTGGACTTGCTGAACCAGATGTCCCACTGATTCTATCACTAGCAAGTTAAAAAGTGTTGTTTTCATGACAAAATAGAAATAAAGCAGCTGCAGATGGACGGACTCTTTGTTTCCGGCCACCATGTTGATCTGATCTAGGAAAGAACAAGGGGAGTAAAATAGCACCACTCCTATCGTAAGAGAAATTCTAACAGTTCCTCAACTCTGTGAGCATGTTAATGGACATGTTAGTCACCTAGGACAAAAGTTAACCTTTTGGTCATTGATACTCCACTTTGATCTTCCATTCACGCTGGCAAACAAATCGTAGACATTAACTATTATTTCCAGTTCACTCTAAACTGGGGATATAGTTAATAGCTTCCAAACAGGCCAGGATATGAAGGTGGTTTGATATCTTGACTTGCTCAGAAAATATTACAACACATGTTTTTTTTAAAAAATGTTACTGGGTGTCCATGTTTCCTTTCAAATGTCTCATGAGTGGAAGTTTCATCACTACATATAATCCTCTACTTTCAGCTTTTCAGATTAAGGGAATACAGAATAAATACAAGTTGCAAATACATTTACATGCGTTACTGTCCTAGTAATTTTTTATCAGCTTGCCCATTGCCAGAAAATACCTGAATTGAAAAAGAAGAAAACTCTCAAAAACTCAATAAACCTCAGGAAATTTATTAAAACCCACAGTGGTTCTCTGTGCATGTGTGTGTGAGTACATGTGTGTATTGAGGTTGTGATGAAGTTCTGGGGGTGTGGCTATCTGGGGAGCGAGTGCAGCCTGAAAGCAGGTTGCTAGGCGACCAGAATGGCACCTCAGGAGAGAAACCCAGCCCAGTCGTGTGTGGAAGGGACTTATGGCTGAGAGGAGAAGTTTGTATAAAGTTTATAGCTGAGTACCTGTGAGTATTTTTATTCCTTTAGTGAGAGCCTGGCAAGGAGCTAGGGAGTAGAATACCTCAGTCAGCCAGAGAGTGTGGCTGTTTTTGAAGGTTTATTTTTCAGTAGAAGCCTAGTGAGAGGCAGAAGAGTAATTGAACCCTAGTTAGCCAAAGAGTTTGGCTGTTTTGGAAGGCGTAGTTCTCAGTGGAAGCCTATTGAGAAGCAGAAGAGTAACTGAACTGATCAAAGAGTGTGACCTAGATCGGGGGTTACACATTTGGTGGGAGTTTACCCAAAGTGCTGTTGTATGATAACTGTGCCTTTTGTGAAAGTCTGCAGCTATAATTGAACTGTTTCTGAGCAGGGAATTAATTGTTAATATTGTCTAATAAGTGCACTGATAAGAACTGAAGTTCACTAATAAGTATCAACGTAGACCTGCATATGAACTCCAATGTGCTACTTTATTCTTACTGTTATCTTAATGAATGTTACAATTTATTTTTGTAAATACTGACTTTACTTGAATTGTCTACAGTGATAAGTCACACAGAAAACACACTACCATAAAATTATTAAGTGATTCTAAATAACCATTGGATCCTTGCCTTTTTACGCAAATGTAGTGTTATATGGGTGGGGGGGAGCAGAGCTGTGTGGTAAAGGCAGAGCACCTTGTCAGATTGAGAATCACCACACCAATCTCGAAGAAGTAAGGGCTTGTCACAGAGGGATTGTTTTATTTTTGGTTTCCAGTAATCTAAATGATATGGGAATCATGCACACCTCCAGATGTTGTTGGATTGCAAGAGATTTATTCATATCACAGTTTAACAAGCCAAGTTGTGGTTATCTCCAAACAGATATGGTTTTCCATTTTTAAAACTATGTTAAGGGGACTCATGTAGTCCTTCCCTCTGCCACAAAATTTCCTTCTTCTTTTCCCATTTTCATTAGGGTAAATTTCATCAACTGCAATTAAACAGTAAAAGATACTACTTTTAATCAGAGTTTGAAATTCACTTCTGATCCTTAGGTCATGCTGTTGTTCAAATAAGTAGAATTTTCCTTAACCAGATGGCAATGTAACTATAATTAAATTTTAGAGGAAGCAGAAGAGGTCTGTATCAGTCTAAGTGGGAGAAACAGGTGTGCAAACATTTCATTCTCTTAACTCCTATCACAAAAATGAAAGACAAATTAGATCTGCGTTCAGATGTGATATTAAGATATTTTCACCATTGTAGTACTTGGAGATTATTTGTGAAAGTTCTTCAGTTATGTATGCTTATTGATGTGGAATTGATATGCACTTTTTCTAGGGCTGAACAACAAGGAAGGCACATTTCACAAATATGTTCATCTATGAAAAGAACTCATAGTTTTAGTGGCCGGGTTCTAGGATGGACTTCTGCTGTATCTCCCCACAATCAGCAGTCCTGTCTCCTGTGGGTAGTTCCCACAGACCTTAAAATTTTGCTAGCGGAGTACTGTGAAGCCATTACAACTGCCAGAACCCAGCTATTGGACTTGAACATGTAGGTAACTTGCTGCTATTACCAAGGCTTGGGGGTGGGCAGTAGAGTGATCGTACTTCTCTGGCAGCCCCTTCCAAACTCTCACACTGGAATTTCTCTATTCTTAAAAAAGAGTATTTGCTAAGAAGAAGACGTGTGTGGAGTTGTATGTTCATGTTGGGGGTTATTTGCTGGTTCTGTATATGAAAATTGAGAACAGAAAAGCAGAACTGGGAAGTGATAGGGAAATGGTGAGATGGTCTACTCTGAAATAGTTTTAGCAGGATTCCTGAAAAAAAGAAAAAGAGTTGGTCTATATTCTACAGCAACCACTTAGCTATAAATATTTAACATCTTCTGGCCTGGGTCCCACAAAACTACTTCAACAGGCAGCAATTACACTGAGATTTAGGTCTGTTCAGCTGGCAATCAGGGAACCGGAAGATGATGTTTCCACCACCTCCCACCAGTAAGTGAGGCTGTGATAGGGTCCTGCTTCTGATTGTCATAGCTCACTGATGAGAATGGAATTTCATGTCACCTTAAAGACTAACACATTTTATTTTGTCATAAGCTTTAACAGACACTAGTAAACAGTGTTCCTTGAAAGCATATTGTCTTCAGAAATGTAGTAGTCCTTAAGATGCAAGAACACCTTTGGACCTTTCTGCACTACACTATTATAGTGCTATTATTCCACTTTCAATATCCTGTGGAGTTCTGGGGTTTATAGTTTACTGAGACCAAAGAACTCTCTGGCTGAGAATTCTAAATGCCCCTCCCTAAACTGCAAACCCCAGGATTCCATAGGATGTTGAAAGTAGAATAATAGTACTATAAGAGTGTAGTGTGGAAATGGCCTTAGTCTCCCAATCACTATTTTTGTTGTTGTTCTCAAGTTCAAACAAAGATGATTCCAAACTGATATCATTAGAAATAATAAAAAGTAGTTGCAATTTATGTGGAAAATACTAAATAGATACATTGTTTGGTTCTGATAAGTAAAATAGTTATTAAAGTAGACATTTTGAGTTCAGACTTGTTTTGTTTAGTGCTGTGGATGCAGTTATAAATGAACTTTTTTATTTTCTATAGCAAACTTACGTGTGCTTACTTTTTTTTTGTCAGAAACTGTTTTTTTTCTCATAGAGGAGACTTGTTCATCTGTCTAGATGTTATTGGAATGCAACTTATAACAGCCGTAAGCAGTATGACCAATGGTGAGGAATTTGGGGAGTTGTAATTCAACAACATCTGGACCATTGCACAATTCCCACCCCATTATAGAATCATAGAATTTTGGAGTCAGAAGGTACTTTAAATGTCATCTACTTAAATCTCTCATTAATATTCCTATATGGCTCATATATAGTAACTGATGTAAAGTACTTAACATCATTTTTGTATGAGGAAGTGTTTTAGGATAGATATATAATACAAATAAGTATGTGTGTTATTTTTAAGGCACAGTTTCTAATCAGTTGTAAATCAGCTGTTCTACCATGCACCAGAGTGCATGATAACACTAAGAATCTTTTCCCAGTCTACGTGAGATTTAAATTCATATGCTCGCATATAAGTCTAGAAATTTTAGTCAAAAAGTTGACCCAAAAAGCTACATCAAGTTATTCACAAATCAGTTGTAAGTACTGTACCTTAATTCTTATTGAAAAAGGAACCATCCTCTTCTCTTAGTACAGTGGTGCAAGGAAAGAGCTTAGTCTGTTCTGGAAGAACCTAAAAGAAGAACTGATGGCCTCTACTCTCTCTGCCGCAGCTCCACCTCTGAATTTTTAAATGCCTGGGTGAGAAAATGGTAGTGGCAGCTCTTTGGAGCTACTCCTCAAAGGAGCACTGAGAGGGTAGAAGGAGTTGGTGTTTCTTTTTGGTTTTCCTGGGATAGACTAGGCTCTCGCCTTTCATCATTCAGAAAAGGGGATGGTTCCTGGTTTGATAAGAGTTAATACTGTGCCTTAACTTCTATCATAAAAAGAGCAGTCCTCTTCTCTGAGTAGGGTGGTGAAAGGGCTTTTTGAATGCCTGGACAGGAAAATGATGACAGTGATAACCAAAAGCAGCTGGCTCCTGAGACAGTGCTAGCCCTTTCTCTTCTTTGCAGAATGGCCCTCAACTTATCCATAGGTCATATTAAAATCCATAATTTTGGCCTCAAAACGTGCCCTTGATTATACATGAGGTCGACTGTTATACACAAGTATATACAATAACAGTAGATGAGAATCTGCTTTCATTTACATTGGACAGAGCTGGCATATCTGCCAGTAGAAATAAGAATTTACAGCTACTGGACTGTAAAAATTAATCTAGTTTAGTTTTATATACAACGAAAGGAGTACTACTGTCAGATTTAACCAATAGATACACATTAGCTGAGAATATTCATCTACAGATAGAGTAGTACTATATGTTCCACTCTGCTAAAGCAACCTTGAAATGAAAGCAGATGTTCCACATTGGACAACTTATCCAGTAAGAGAACTTATGCATGTGCAAGACGCCAACAGAATTCTGACCAATGTCTGCTATTTCTTGTAGGTTGGGTAGCTGTTATGTGTGTGTATGTGCCTTCAAGTCTCTTGTTCACTTATGGGTTCCCCAAGAATTTCATAGGGTTTTCTTAGGCAAGGAATTCTCAGAGGTGGTTTTACCAGTTCCTTCCTCTGAAATAGAGCTTAGACCACATTGGCGGATTCCCATCCAAGCCCTTGCTGAATAATGGGTTGAATCTAAACTAAGTTAGTTGGATTTAGATTGCATGCATTATGTCTACTTCTGCATGGAAAATAGGCTAGAAGTTTGTTGTTGAAACTGTTCACTATTTTAAGAAATTGGTATTGTGTTTTAAAATGTAAAATAAAATTGTTATGACTGTTATTTTCCTAATTTCTCACCTGCATATGATAAATTATACTGCATAGAAAGCTCTTAACAACAGGTGAAATAATAGAAGCATATTCTTCTGAGTGTTATTTGAATACATTCTGTAAATTGCATATCATCTTTAAAAAGGGTAGGACATTTTCTAGCAACAACATAATCTGTTACACAAGTGCATCTCTATGGGAATTAGTAACTGTATTTGTAACATCTATTTTTGAGCATTAAATAGAGATGGCAAGAGTGACTGTTATTTATAGGCAGTTCTTTTCACCTTAGA